>OZ004713.1:53133955-54352213 GCA_963924515.1 Vespertilio murinus
TGTTTTTTCCCCCCAAAGAGCATTTTAGCCATAAATATTTTTTTGGCGTGCTACAAAGTGGCGTGTTGATTGGGTTACTTGTAGGTTATGAATCATGCTGATGTAACAACATTCGAGTTCCAGAGGTCACCGGGCAGTTTCCTCTTTTACAGATAAGGAAACAGAGCATCACAGAAACCAATTAAGATCCCGCCACATCCTCCCCTCCCGTCTCCCTCCAAACCCTCAGGTCCTCGAAGAAAACGGTGGAAGAAAATGGAAAAGATTTCTTTCCTTAAGGAGTTCACTTCTCAGACTATATTGACTCTATGAACAGGATTCTGGAAGCAACTCTTAGATGCAATCCTCTTTTTGCTTATTTCCACCATCATACTCCACCAGCCGTGTGACAAGAGTATTGTGCAGGAGGAAGAAAAAAAATAGGAATGGATTACAACAGCCTTTTTACACTTTCCTTCCCCCTCCCCCATTTGGTGGCCTGCAAGGTGGTGAGTGGCCATACTGGACGGTACCCCTGTCTCCAGAGGTGCCTGTGGCCAGGGTGGCTGGGGTCCCTCATCTTCTCTATCTGTAGCCCAGATGGATCCCTCTCCCTAACTTCCACGAGAATGCGATTGTAGATCAGAACTTCCCCTAGTGAATGGGACCACAGGCCACCCAGAAAAGGTCCCCTGGGTACGGTGGGATAAAACCACATCCAATTAGAGACATGAGAGCAAACTTGAAGGGGGTGCAGAAGTCACAAGGCAGTGTGGGTTGGGGACTGGATCAGTTACACCAGTCCTTTTCTTCCTGCCACATTCCCTTCTTTGAGAACCTGAGGGCAACCACATGACCGATGCCGTTGGCCATCGGTAACTAAACCAGGAGTGGACATCTGGCCCGAATTAGAACTTGGTGTTGGGACACCAAGAAGCAGGCCTGGTAGTTGTCTGTGAGCGCTGGACTCATAAGATCCTGGGGCAGAATCCCGTGAAGCAGGCGCTCACGTGCAAATGAAGGAAGCTTGATCAGAGAGAGAAGATGGGGCAGATGCTCTGAGGCAAAGACAATTGAGAGAAGGGGGAACTCAAGCTCTTCAGTGTCTCAGGAATAATTCTCAAAGTTGGGTTTCATAATGTTCCCTTCTACATGCACAAGCAATCCCATTTACTTAAGTTAGTCTCGCTGGGTTTCCGGTAGTAGCAACTGAAGCTCCCCCATCCTAAGATGAAATGTTGGGGGTGAAGGTGTCGGGGCTGGGGGTGAGAGAAGGCACCAGGAGGAAAGATAACTCTGGTCACTTTTCTGGGGAGAATAAATCTGAGAGTCCGAGTACATGCAGACATTCACATTCTGAGACAGCCCTACTTCCAATGTGTTAGCTTGCCCAAATTTCTGTTTAGAGAAATAGGATGTATCTGTTTGTTTGTTTGTTTACTTATTTATTTATTTATTTATTTATTAAATATATTTTATTGATATTTTACAGAGAGGAAGGGAGAGAGCTAGAGAGTTAGGAGCATCGATGAGAGAGAAACATCAACCAGCTGCCTCTTGCACACCCCCTACCGGGGATGTGCCCGCAGCCAATGTACATGCCCTTGACCCGAATCAAACCCCGGGACCTTTCAGTCCGCAGACCGACGCTCTACCACTGAGCCAAACCGATTTCAGCAAGGATGTAACTGTTTAAACATATAATCTTGGCATTGGAAGGGCCTTTCTAAGAGAGACACAAATCTAGAAACTATAAAGAAAAGACTGACAGATTAGACTACCCATCTTCACGTTTTAAATAAACCTTTGACAAAACTCAAAGTGAAGGATCTACGTGACAGCTGGGAACCCCCTGCTCTGGTCTAGATTTCCTCCAGATGAAGATCAGACACTCCTTCCAAGCTGCTAGATGGGGGTCCACCCATCCGTGGCTTTGTGGTTGCCCTGATGACTGAGAGTGTCACAACCATTGGCAGCAAGACTAGGATCTTTCACAGTTCCCAAGTGAGAAAACTGAAAGGGAGGACAGAGGGGGAATGGGGTGTAATGAAAACTGCATGAGAACCACAGGGAGGGGGGCAAGAACATTGCTAAAGATGAAAGAAATGAGCGGTTTATCTCTCTCCTGTGCCTGGGCCCTCTCCTGTGTGACTTCATGGTCATGCAATAATTCACGGAGCTGCTATCTCTGTCCTGGGACTAGCGTTAACTGAGTGGTTATGGTGACGGCTTAGGAAGGCAGCCCGCTCCATCTGACCCCCAGCCCAAAGGATAAAGTAAATCTACTGATTATCCAAAAGGCTTCTGAACACTATCTTTAGGTCTAACATTTTCCTTCCCATGCTTATAATTTCCTCTTCCCCTCAAGTAAATTCCCTTCGGTCTTACCACCCACCAGAATGGAGAATTGAAATTAGGTTCTTTTACTTAATAGCTTGCCAAACGATAAACAACTCTCTTAAACTAAAGCCGCATTTCATCTAGGGAGAGGGCCATAAAAATAATGATCTATGTGGTCAAGAGTCCTCGGAGATGTTTTTATAGCATCCGCAGATGGTTTTCCAAATTGCAGGGCCTCTTTCTTTCTTTCTGTATATCTCAATATCTCAGCCGATAATTTGAAAATAATACTAGCTGCCCGCTGCCTATTTCTCGGGTAAATTGATTCGATCATGAGGGACTCTATATAAAGCTCTTTGAATTTTAGAGAGAAGGTAGAAAAAAATCATATGGAAGCTTCATATAATGAGAAGGCTGGGCATATTGCAATGTTGGGGGGGGGGGGGAATAATTTGGCCCAGAGAACATTTGACTCCATGCAGCATAAGTGCTTAAGAAGACACAAGTCTAAGCAGGGCACTGCCATTTCGGATATGTCTTGGGTAGTTTTAGATCTTTGATGGTTACAAGGTTCGATTCCTGCTTGGGGCACATGTCCAGGTTGCTGGCTCAATGCCCAGATTTCGTGCTTGATACCCAGTTTGGGGCATGCAGGAAACAGCCAATCAATGATTCTCTCTCATCATTGATGTTTCTCTCCCTTTTCCTTTCTCTTGGAAATCAATAAAAATATATTAAAAATAATTTGAACTGAGGTTGAAAACAGGGTAATAGTTCCTCAAAAAGTCAAAAATAGCATTATCATACGATCCAGCAATTCCCCTTCTGGGTATCTACTCAAAAGAACGGAAAGCAGGGTCTCAAATATTTGTGTGCCCATATTATAGCAACATTGGAAGCAACCTAGGTGTTCATTGAAGGGTGAATGAATAAGCAAAACATAATCAATATATACAATGGAATATTATTCAGCCCTAAAGTGTAAGGAAATTCTGACACATGCTACAACATGGATAAGAGGACATTGCATTAAATGAAATAAACTTATTGCAAAAACACAAATACTGTACTAGTATGAAGTAATTAAAGTTAAAAAAAAATCAGAGAGACAACCAAAAGCGGTTTGGCTCAGTGGATAGAGCATCAGCCTGCGGACTGAAGGGTCTCTGGTTCCATTCTGGTCAAGGGCATGTACCTTGGTTGCGGGTACATCCCCAGTAGGGAGTGTGTAAGAGGCAGCTGGTCGATGACTCTCTCTCTCTCCCTTCCTCTCTGTAAAAAAAAAAATCAATAAAATATATATTTTTTTAAATCAGGGAGACAGAAAGTAGAATGTTAGTTACCAAGGGCTGTGGGGAAGGAAGGAGTAGGCAGTTTTGTTTAATGGGTACAGAGTTTCAGTTTCACAAGATGAAAAGAATTCTGGCGATATATGGTGGTGATGGTTGTGCAACAATACGAATATACTTAATGCCACTGAACTGTACACTTACATGTTGAACTGGTAAATTTCAAGTTGTATGTATTTTACCAGGATTAAAATTTTTTGAAAAAATATTGTTAGTGATTCTTCCACAGATGGCATTAATGGTTTTGTTTTGTTTTTGCTTTTATTATGATTTTTTTCTTGCAGGAAATTTGCTCCTTTAAGTTGAGGCCAAACAAAAAATTACTACTCATGATTTTACAATTTGCGTGGCTGAATGAATATACTTTTGATCGTTTTATCATGTTTCTGATTGTAATAAAAAGTATTTCTTTTTTTTCTGGGATTCAGGACATTACAGTTGATAATAGTTATTAAATTGACATATGGCAGAGATCATGGCATATATTCTCTAAAATCCATCCCCCCTGTGC
Source organism: Vespertilio murinus (assembly GCA_963924515.1). NCBI lineage: Eukaryota > Metazoa > Chordata > Mammalia > Chiroptera > Vespertilionidae > Vespertilio > Vespertilio murinus. The sequence goes on from OZ004713.1 coordinate 53,138,135, forward strand.
TTTTAAATTATATTTATAAACCCGTATCTTTGAACTTGGGACAAATCATAAGATCCTCACATCTCAGGGTTCCCAGGAAAAGAACGTACTAATTAAATATGTATTGAACATTGTCTGTGGCTGTGTATTGGACTAAGTGCTTCCCATGCACTGTCTCATTCAATCCCCAACCCTTTGAGGGGAGTGCTGTCATTAGCCCCAACTTACAGATGTACATACTGAGTCTTAGAAAAGTAACTGCCAAGGTCACACACATGTAGGAAATGATGGAGTCAAAATTTGAACCAAGGGCAACTCGATCTAGAGCTCATGTGTTAGCACCTTTCTGATCTTTAATGTGGCAGCTGCAGGCCTGCATGGGCTAGCCATGGGCTCTGAGTTGCTGCCATCACTCCGTGGTTGACAGGTTCATGTGAGGCCACGGGTGGCTGGTGCCGAACTACCAGGTGCGTTATCTGCTGTGAGTCTGAAGTTGATATGAAAATCAATGGCATGTGGGATAGATGAGCAAAGATTATATCAGATGGAATGTGCATGTTCTGGAATATATCTATGCATTTAAAAACATACAGTGCCTAATTTAAACATTTTTTTAAATCATCACCCGAGGACATGCTTGCTGATATGAAAGAGAGAGGAAGGGAGAGAAAGAGAGAGAGGAGACACACGCACGCACACAGAAAAACATCAATCAGTTGCCTCCCATATGTGCCCTGATTGGGGATTGAACCCCCAACCTAGCTTTGTGCCTTGACCTGAAATCAAACCCACATCTTTTCAGTGCACTCCAACCAGCTGAGCCACACTGGCCAGGGCCAATGCCTAATTTTTAAACCAACTCCACATGCAGAAAAAAAAAAGGATTTGGGAACATAAGTTAGCTAATTCATTCCTTTTTTTCTTGATAAAATGGTTAGAATTTGCTTAGAAATGCCTTCTATGATAAAAAACAAACAAAAAACGTCAGCATTAACCTTCTCATTCATCACTTACTCTGTTTCTTCTTTGCTATATTCTCATCCAATCCTTCTCTTCCTTTGCCTCTTCTCTCACTCTACTCTTTGAGACGAATTTAAGCTACTCATTTAAATGTTGAATCAGATGTTCTTCCTCTTGGATAGAGACCACTTCCCTCCCCTCCATGACTGGTTGGGCCTGTTATCTTTGGGTAACAATTTTGTCAGAGATGGTGGAGAAACATTTCTACTTAGAAATCCAGCCTGTGTCACATTTACAATCCCACAGTGGTTTTATGGCGGCCTACCCAGCTAAGCGTATTGAGTGCTCACTAGTTATTTGACATGATGTACTTGTATGCCCCCGTTCACAGTATGCGGCAGATTCAGGATTTCACTCATGTCTGTCTGACTTCAGAGCCTACACAGTCTGAACCACTCTACTATAGTATTTTTCTAGTCAAGATCAGGCTCGATGTGTTCCTGTAAGGAAACATTCTCTAGCTGGGTAGACAGTCATGATAGAGCCACTCCGTGTCACCTGCTGCTGGCTCTTGGAGAAGGCACCGGACTTTGGCTGGGCTTTCTGCTCCTTGGGCAAAGAGAAACGAGGATAGTGAGGAAGATTCTATATGTACAGGCTGGAGGAGGCAGCCATCCCAAGATTTAGGGAGATTGCCGAAACCGGTTTGGCTCAGTGGGTAGAGCGTCGGCCTGCGGACTGAAAGGTTCCGGGTTTGATTCCGGTCCAGGGCACATACCTTGGTTGTGGGCACATTCCCAGTGGGGTGTGTGCAAGAGGCAGCTGGTCGATGTTTCTCTCACATCGACGTTTCTAGCTCTCTATCCCTCTTAATTCCTCTCTGTGTAAAATCAATAAAATATATTTTTTAAAAATAAAATAAAAATGTTTCCATATTATTAAAAAAAAAGATTTAGGAAGAAGAATGTGTTCAAGTATGTGGAATCTGATCATTGTATTTTAGAGCTGAGCTGGACTTTAGAGAGATCTCCTCTAACTCCTCTATTTCCAGTTGAGGATGCTGAAGATCTGAGAGGTGAATTGTCTAGGGACACACACCCGGTTGGTTAGATGGAGTGCCAAGACCTTTTTTTTAAAAAAAAAATTTTTTTCAGAATATACTGCTTTTCCCACTCTACCTTCACTCTGCTTGTTATTAAGAAGTTCCAAAGAGCAAAAAAATTAAATTGCTGTTAGCAATATAATTTCATATTATACAGTTTTGCTGAAAGTAATTGTAATAATAATTCAAGCAGATCTCCCAAATCCACGGGTTCCAAAATGTTTCTGCCTTTTGCTAAGTTAATATATAGAATTCCAAGGCCATATTTATACCACACGAAATTCCCAAAAGAGCTGGGCAATTTCCTATAAGAACTCAGTTGTGTACTGATTAGCTGGGAAACTCCAGGTTTCTTGTCAACTCCCACTCTCTTGGTGCTCAGGGAACGCAAACTCCTCAGCAAACAGGCTCTCCCGACTCCTCCACAGCGGCCCTTTCTGATGTTCCTGCTCGCCACTCCCAAGAGCCTACACTCTTGCCTCAAACACTCGTTAGCTGAATAGCCTTAGATGGTAAATTCCTGGGACGAAGGCTTCATCTGTCTCTCACACAAGACAGATTCTTGGACTAGAACTCGGCAAACTCAAAATGAATCAGTACTTTCAACTCCCTGGCCCAGAGTTTCTTCACGGATAAAACATGGGCAAAAAGTCCTGCCTATCTCCCGTACAGGGTTGTTCTGAAGATTATGAAAGCTAGAGATTCCCAGGATCATGGGGACAACTGGGGCCTGCTGAGTCTAGCTGCTCACGTTAGAGGTGAGAACGCGAGATTCAGAGGTTCCTCCCTCCCCGCCCCCTCACTCAAGGTCACCAAGGATGTTGTTCATGGCAAATCGGGACCAAGCTTCAGTCCTCCCCAGATGTTCTTGTACTACTCAGAGCTGCCTGTGATAATAGATATGGAAGCATGCTTATAATTAAAAGCATGAGACTGCCAACATGTAATTATTGAGGTATTAATTAGTGTGTACGGAGTCAGCACTAATCAAAAATAAATTTTTTTTCATGCCTTAACAGGGCTGTAGATTGTCAGGAATCTCTAAAGATGGCAAAAGCATCATGTCCAAAGGCAATTCCTTCCCCTTCCAGTAAATACAAGAAAAGCAGCAAGTTTTGTTTTGTTTTTTTTTACAGAGAGGAAGGGAGAGAGAGAGAGAGCTAGAAACAGCAATGAGAGAGAAACATCCACCAGCTGCCTCCTACACACCTCCTACCGGGGACGTGCCCGCAACCAATGTACATGCCCCTGACCGGAATGGAACCTGGGACCTTTCAGTCCGTAGGCCGACGCTCTATCCACTGAGCCAAACCGGTTTCGGCAAAAAGCAGCAAGTTTAACCAGAGATATTTACGTTCTGCCTCTTCCAACAGCCACCTTGTTGCTGTTTAAAAATTTGATATTATCGAGGTGAATTCACATGCCATAAACCTCACCATTTTAAGGTACACACGTCAGGGTTCTTAGTGCAGTCACAAGGCTGTGTGCCCATCCCCACTGTCTAATTCCAGAACATTCCCATCATCTTGCCGTACTCAGCACATGCCAGTCCGGTTGGGTTGAGTGTAGCTTCGCTGACTTGGCTCTTGGTATCGGGCACATAACACCCCGCTGTCACGTCTGAGACGATCAGGTATCCCAAGCTTGCTCTGTGTGGAGAGCTCCGTGTCTACTAGAGGGCTGACTCCTTAGAGATGGGCCAGGAGTGGGAATGAGGTAAGCACCTGGCCTCCCAATGAGACTTAGCAGTGAGCAATGAGTATCAAATGCCTTGAGTTTTCCAGTTAATCAGTACACAGTTGAAAAGCAAAACTCAGCCATCGAGGCTGACTGGCAGGGCTGACATAGAGACCATTTCCCCGGCCTCCGGTAGACCCAAAGTGGGAAGAGTGATTGTATTAAAGATTCGGGGTTCAGGTGGTTCATGCCCCCGGCTTTTACAGGCGCTGAATCATCCACCCCGCTCCCTCTCTTATTATCTGATCTAAGCCTACTGGGATCCCCAGGCACTTCCCCTGCCAGAGCCCTTCTCGCCCCGTGTGAGCTGGGATTACCAGCTCACATGTCTGCATTCCTGAACAGACCATAAGCTTCCAAAGGGGAGAACGCCTGCCTTTTTTTTTGTTGCCTACCCGACCTGTGCTCAGTGTCCTCTGGCACCACGCACAAAGATATCTTGGACAAACTGTTAATTTTTCCACAAACACAAAATCTCTCTTTCCAGGTATATTCCTCTAACACTCTTAAAATTGAATGCCAGGAATGTACCCAAATGCCCCTTAATTTTTCAATGTGGACATGCATAGCAATGATGATCCTGGGTCAAAGCTGCCTTCCTGTAATTTTCACTGAGGAGCCCTCATTCCAGGCCAGAGAACGAGAGGGAATAACTCTGCTCTCTTCCCTGGGATAGCACTTCAAACATTTGAAATGAAATGTTGTGCCCTATCTTTTATTTTCCATTTTAAACACATGCACTTACATCAACGGTTATGCAATAAAATATGGGTGCATTTACTCATTCATCCATTTAACGCACATTTTTGAGTGTGTTCTCTGCAGGCACTGTGCCAGGGGCAGTGGGTACGAGAGAAGACAAGACACATACCCTGCCCTGAAGGAGTCTAAAGTCCATGCTGGTTGAAATATCCGCCCTAGGGTTTCTCTAACAGGTCAGCATCCCTTTTCAAATGTCCAGGTGTGGTTGCCAGAACTTGACACTATTTTATTACCTCACTAGAGGCCAGATGCACGGAGATTCATAGAAGAACAGGCCTTCCTTCCCCTGGCTGCCAGCACTGCCTTTCCGCCTTCACTCCAGCCCAGAGCCGCCTTTCTGCTTCTTGCTTTGTTGAGTCAATTTGCATATTCCCTCCTTATTGGCTGTGGGTGCTGCCATCTTTGTCTTGGAGTTACAGTCAATTTGCATATTCCATCTTTATTAGATAGGATGATAAGGACACTCTGTTTCCAAGAATTTTGATTATTTATATTATCCTTAGGGAATGCTCAAGTGTACTAATGTAATAAGAAAGAGAGAGAGACAGACAGACAGACAGAGAGAGAGAGAGAGAGAGAGAGCGCACTTTTGTTAAAAAATTTTAATACTCTCTGCTCTTTGTAATTAAAACCAATATGTGGTAGTATTTCTCATGATAAAAAATTCAAGTGAAGCACATTCCTATCCTGAAAAAGAAACACACACACACACACACACAAAATCACCACCTAGGAATAAGCAGACTGCAATTTTCTTTGTATCAGGCTGAACTCATAAGGATGAACCTTTTTTTTTTTTTTTTTTTTTTTAAAGAAAAGGACATTTCACACTGTCACTAATGGTCCTTTATGATGTTTCTGAAAATAATCGAAAGGGAAGCATGGACATCTGGCATGTGAACAAGGCTGTTTTCAATTAAGGGGAGCTGTCTGCCTTCAAAGCAGAGCAGACAGTGGGGTAGGCACCCTTGGGTGAGCTCCTTTAATGATACCAGCCCAGGACCGGCAGCTTCCCCCCGGCCACCTATTTGAAGAATGCGGGGTGGGTGGGCCACTCATCCTCACATCTGCATTTGGTCCTTACATGCCTTCAGGCTTTGGGATCCCCCCCCCCCTTTTCTTTTGTGTTTCTCTTTGATGCTGAAAACGTGGGGTTTTTTGGTTGTGCTGGTGCTTGGGTACTTTCTGCATGTGCCAGACACAGATTCACCGGGGGCCAGAAGGTAAACAGAAGGGAAAGTTCTCCTCATCTGTGACTACTGGGATAAATGTGGGAGAATGCCGCAAGACCTGGGTGGTCAGCAGACCCAGGAACAATTCCAGGAAAAGCAGAGTGTCTGAGAGTCCTTCTGTCCTCTACCATAACATAATTCGTAGCAGGCCTTGTGATGAGTCTTTATGAGTTGGTAATTTCACTGTTTAATATTTTGAAATCCCCATTTTCTTGGCCTAACATCTCTCCATTAACTCAGTATTTATTAGGCCCCGAATATGCGCCAGACACTTTAAACCTCAGACATAACTATTGTCATGAGTGTTGTATGGAGAAGAATCTGTAGCATTGTGTTGTCCCCTGGATTCCCAAAGCTCACGCTTGACCACAGAGACGCAGCGACCACTCTTGACGCAGCTGAGGGTAGAGTTTTTAGAATCCTCCCAAGAGATGCTTCTTGCCCTAAGATTTCACCAGCGCTGTGGATGGGTCTGAGGAGGCTGTTGCAGGAGCCATGGTGAGGGTTGTTGCCATTCCCCCTGACTCTGCTTCCAGAAATCTTTCGTGGAGCCCTCTGGAGCCTGACAGTCACGTCTAAAAATCAGTGTCCTAGTGAAAAGAAATTATTTAATTTAAATTATATTTTTTACAACAAGCGGACAGTTTTTCTGATTACAATGTTCACACCAAAGAAATCCTTTGTTATAAATCCACACTGAAGAAATTTGGAAACATAGAGACAAAGTAGAGACAGAATTTGGAAAATAGAGACGAGCACAAAGTAGAAAATGAAAATCATCTCTGACTCCGCTGTGCAAAGATAAGCACCAGTGAAATGATGGCGTGCATATCTCTTCATCTATCCAGGTCTGCTTTTCTTTCACAACAGTTTTCTAGCCTGACCTGCTTTTGTGTAACAATATATTGTGAACATTTTTCCAGGTCACTGCCTTTTCTTCTACAATATAATGCTAACAGCTGCATGATATCCCATTGTATGTATGTACTATCATTAGTTTAACTAACTGCATATTACAGGGCTCTTAGGTTGTTTCCAGTTTTAAGGATAGGTAAGTATGTAGGTAGATAGCCAGATAGATAGATAGATAGATAGATAGATAGATAGATAGATGATAGATAGATAGATACTGGAACAAACATTCTCGTCTCTCTTTATTCTTGTTTTCCCAATCATTATTTTCTTATAATCATCCTCAGACATAGACTTTCTGGATAAAAGGACAAGTCAAATTTTTAAACCCTTTGGAATGTACAGAGAGAGGCCCTGGGTTCTGAGTAGTAAGGTCTTCGTCCTGAGTTCTAATCCAACTGCGTGACCTTGAACTTAAATACCACATCTGTAAAATGGGGAATATGGTCACACACCCCATTGTATTTCAAAAGACAATTTTAAAAAGAACGTGGGTAAGACTTTTGAAATACAGCATATGATAGGCACACTGATGATTGTCTGCTCAGCAGCCATTCTTTACTTCACCATTCCAACAAATCTTGATTTTTCACCCACCTCCCCCCCAGGTATTCACCTCTCCCCCATCATAGGCCTTGTACCTTTTGGGTAAGCCTAAATTGCCTAGGCATAATGTCATCACACCTGCCAGTGGCAGGGTCATCAATAAGGCATATCAACCAATTCGGCTTCAATAGACTCAAGGGGAAATTTGCTGGGGCTTCTGGAAAATTCCCCATCCTTAAGAGAGAGAGCCATAGAGAGGGAGATTCTCTCTTCTTTCACACTGTCACGTGTCAATGTCAAGCTTGGCTACATTGCTGCAGCAGCCATGTCGCCCCCAGCCAGCACACAGGCATCGCGGGGAAGGGGGACTGGAGCCACTGGATTAGTCAACCTTGGATCCTGCCCCACCTCCAAACGTTCAGTTATGAGCCCCAGTTTTAGTGGTGTGCACTCTTGGAATCAGTCCAACTTGTATTATAACTCCAATTCTGATTGTTGTCCTTTTCATTTTGTTCCTCAATTATAGGAAATGTTTTTTAGAGCCTTACAGCTTTCCTCCCCATCCCCGCTTTCCAAAAACAGAAATTAGGCCTCAAGGGAATGTTTGAGTGAGGAGGACGGTGCTTAGGCCAATAATTCAGAAATGACTCATTTAAATCTGCGGAGCTGAAAGAGCCCAACCCTGGCTTCCAATCTGGTCATGGAATTCGATTTCCGAGTTGGAAGGAACATTGGTCCTTCACACGGAATCGGAGGTTCAGAAAGGTTTATGATAATTTGTTACAAAGTCCATAGCAGCTGATGCTCCCCAGATAGCAGCTGTAGGAAGCTTACCTGGAGAAACTGCTGCTGTGTTTCAGGAGGGAATTCACGCCAAAACGTATCACAAATGGCTCTTCCTACTCTTTGTGTCTTGGGAAATCAAATCATCCCATTTATAGCAAGAACCCAAAGAACAATGCTTCCCTCCACCATATTGGAAATCCAGTCCTTTGAAAGTTCCAGTGATTTTTCTAGAAGCCCCAGAAGAAGTCTCACGAATAATCCAGACTTCTGCGAGCAGCTCTACAGTGCTCTTGGTCTTCGCCTCTGGCTGCCCTTCTGCTATTTGGACTATTATTTCTCTCTACTTTTGGGTTACAATCCATTCTTCTGCCAAACTCTCCTGCATGTCATTTTTGTTCAACCCGTGGGTCATGGTCCATACTCTTTTGGACTGTCCCTGGAGTGCCAACTACTCCAGTTCTTCTACCTCTTGAGCCAATAGGACAACTCTTGGTTTTTGTGGCTGCTGATACTGAGTGGGTCACCCTCAGAACTGAGATCTCTAGTGGGCAGTTCCTTTGCTCTTCTCCTCTGCCTGCTCCTCCCTAGACAACATGTGTACTCTGGGGATGGGTTTTGCCAGGGCTGGTCCTGACACATCATCGCACTGTGTGTGGGACCCCATCTCCCCCCAGCATCCAGCTCTGTTAGACTGCTTCTTCACATGCAGTGCTTCCCAGAAATATCACTTCCAAATTATGGGGTGGGGTGAGAGCAAGAATGCTCAACCTATGAACTTTGGGGTGGGCATAAGGCTTTTATATATATATAGATTATTTTGAATACAGTTTTAAAGGGTTTGTGGATATATATATATATATATATATATATATATATAACCACGTCACAACCGAAACAACTGAATGGACAACCAAATAGGCTGTGTGGGGTGACCAGGTCGGCCGGGGGGTTAGTGAGGGCTGACTAAAAGACTGAATAGAGGGCTGTGTGGGGCCACCAGGCCGGCAGGGGGGGCAATGAGGGGCAACCAGACCAGCAGAGGGGGACAGTGAGGGGCAACCAGACTGGCGGGGGGGGCAGGCATTTGGGAGCAATCAGGCTGGCGGGGGGGGGGGCAGTTAGGGGGTGACCAGGCCGGCAGGGGGGGCAATTAGGAGCTAGTGGTCCCAGATTGGAGAGGGTGCAGGCTGGGCTGAGGGGGGACACCCCCTCCTTACATGAATTTCATGCACCAGGCCTTTAGTATTAGATAAGACAAAAGCACCTAATTTTGATCAGAATGCAAAGGGGTCTGTGACTCTATAGTGGCAAAGAACCCCTAGTCTTTAAACCAGCTGGTCTGTAAAGCTGTTTGAGTTCTACTACTCTTCACCTTGTGATTCCATAATGCAGTCTTATAGCAAACACAAAATCTTTTTTTTAAAATATATTTTATTGACATTTTACAGAGAGGAAGGAAGAGAGACAGAGAGCTAGAAACGTCTATGAGAGAGAAATATCGACCAGCTGCCTCCTGCACACCCCCTACTGGGGATGTGCCCGCAACCAATGTATATGCCCTTGACCGGAATCGAACCCGGGACCTTTCAGTCCGCAGACCGACGCTCTACCACTGAGCCAAACCGGTTTCGGCGCAAACACAAAATCTTTGAGCCATTATTCCAAATGACTTTATTACATTGCTAAGTGGGTACAAGAGTTTATGAGAGAATTTTTAGCCTTATTTACACTGGAGATGTTGCATCGTTTAAAGATAATAACAAAGGATTAGGAATTGAAGCTTTTATTAGCCAAGTTATTACCTCTCTTTTAAGAGCAGCAAGATCCTGGAAACTGTGCTGACTGGAAGAATGGCGGGAAATGGATGGTACTTGGAATTGCCTACTTTTCCAGTCTCTCTTTCCCATTAAGGAGTGAGAGACATGTTAGGGAGGGGGCCTTCCTCCTTCTCCTCTGCGTGGCCTGTGGTTCCACAGTTGACCCCTAGGTGGTGTTCTCAAGGGTCGAGGGAACCCCCTTACAGGAGTGCTTGTGGTGACTGATGGCTGAAACTGTCAATTGGTCAAATAATGATAAGTGAAATATAGGTGACTTTTAACCACAATTGGAAGACAGACTTGGAAAAGTGACACACAGCTCTTCCTAAACCACTTATTTGGAAACAACCTTAGCCCAGTCATTGGAGATACGATTTAAGTGTGATGGTTACAGGAACCTGCCAATTAAAAAAAAAAAACATTTTTAATTGGGATAAAATATACATAACATCTGATTTGCCATGTTGACCATTTTAAGTGTACAGTTCAGTAGTTTTAAGTACATTTGCATTGTACAACCAATCTCCGAACTCTTTCCATCTTGTAAAACTGAAACTCTATCCCCATTAAACAGTTCCCTATTCTCCCCTCCCTCCAGCCCCTGGCAACCTCCCGTCCGCTCCCGGTCTATAAATTTTAATCACTCCAGCTACCTCATATAAGTGAAATCGCCAGCAAATGTGTCCTTTTCTACTTGCTTCTTCCACTGAGTACAATGTCCTCAAGTGAAACCTGTCAACTTTCATATACAAATTATGTTTAAATTTGCAAAGAGAAGTCATATTTAAAAATATGACTGGGCCTTGGATTCCTGCAGTCAGCCAACAGAAAAATGTTCTGGTTCAAACCGTTAACAGTCAAGACATCACCTGCTGCCCCTACCAGGGTCTTCTAAGGCCCTAGCACACATGGAGACTCACAAGACTGCCCTGCCACGCCGGGCACCCTGGGACTCAGAGAAGCCAGGGGCCAGGATGCACAGTGTGCCAACAGGGCACATCTGGCATTGCTCTTCCGCAAGGCCTTGAAGTCGGAAGTGACTGTCTTCGGCTCCCAAGTGATGACTCAGGCGTGAAGACATGAGGTTGACATCGGGAGGGTGTGGAAGTCCCTCTGGGTTCATAGTCCACAGCAATTCATATCTTCTGGAGAAACGCCATGGGCATAGCTCCTCTGGGCCACCCTGGGTCCTGTCAGTCACAAGAGCCACCAGAGTAAGCGAAATCCAAAGCTAGGGCTGCCATGGTGCATTCACAGTTATCCCAGTCCATATAGAATCCCCTGATCAGGGCTATGTTTATCGGGTTTCTAGGGGAACAGAGCTAGACAGTTAATCAAAAGTCAAATGGTTAGCCGAAACTGGTTTGGCTCAGTGGTAGAGCGCCGGTCTGCAGACTGGAGGGTCCCAGGTTTGATTCCGGTCAAGGGCATGTACATTGGTTGCGGGCACATCCCCGGTGGGAGGTGTGCAGGAGGCAGCTGGTCGATGTTTCTCTCTCATCGACGTTTCTAGCTCTCAGTCTCTCTCCCTTCCTCTTTGTAAAATATCAATAAAATATATATTTTTTTAAAAAGAACTAGCCACATGAAGAGATTATCTGTTTTTAAAAAAATCGAATGGTTATACCGAAAGGGAAAGGGCGTTGTTAGTCCTTTACTTGCAGCCCTTCAGATGCTTACGTTATAATTTCTGACAAAGCATCTGCTTACACAGTGAGGCGCCAGAATGACAAACTTATATGAAGAACTAATTTACACAATAAGAACTTGTCATCTCTATTGGTTGTGGTGCTGTCCCCGACACGTAGGTTGATAGTGACGGAACTGTAATTAGAATTCAGGTCCCTGACAACATGCCCGTCAAACATCACATTCCTCCCTAAGAGAAGGGAGAGGAAGCGTGTGAGAGGGAAGAAAGGGTGCGGATCGATGGAGAAGACAGTAGAGGGAGAAAGGGGAAGGCAACCAGGCATTTCCTCCTGGAAGTGCTTAGTACTGAGTAAGTTATTCAACACGGCTGAACAAAGATGGTCGGTAGGGAACACTGCTTGATGCCTCACATTAAGAAACCAGTTCCCGCCGAAACCGGTTTGGCTTAGTGGTAGAGCGTCGGTCTGTGGACTGAAGGGTCCTGGGTTCGATTCTGGTCAAGGGCATGTACACTGGTTGCGGGCACATCCCCGGTGGGGGTGTGTGTGTGCAAGAGGCAGCTGGTCGATGTTTCTCTCTCATCAATGTTTCTAGCTCTCTATCTCTCTCCCTTCCTCTCTGTAAAATATCAATAAAATAAAAAAGAAAAAGAAAAGAAACCAGCCCCCCCCAAAAAAATTTTTTTCCAGAATATTCTTCACTTCTGACTCATGGCCAGCCAATGAGCCCTGATGTTTAGTTTAGAAAATGCTCTTGCTCTAGGGATGTAAAGAGCCCTGGAGAGGCAGTCATAGGCCATATGAGGGGCCCACGGGGTCTTGTGTGGTGAAAGTACAGGAGGCATCTGAAGGGAGCAGGAATCTCTTGCCGTGTGTGTGTGTGTGTGTGTGTGTGTGTGTGTGTGTGTGTGTGTTTGCTCACACACAGAGATCTTCCTAGGACCCTGTTACATTTGTTGTTTTAGCTCGGTGACATCTGGCAGCGTTCAGTCTCTCCTCCAAGCTATTGCTCAAAAACACTAAGGTGACCCAGTGTCACGAAATCGTCACCAGCTGTGTGTGTCTGGCCTTACAATCTGTTGCCAATACCAGGGCTGAATGTTACTTATTAACCAAACACTGCTTATTAATCATTGGCAGGTGTGTGGTGATGGCCAGAGTGGCCCCGAAGACAACACCCTGGCGGTTGCGGCGTTTATGGGCTTCTGCAAAGAGGATAACAATGGAATGGGAGTGGGAAGGACGCCAATGGAGGAGGGCACAGGAGGGCACAAACCTTTGCCTCCTGCGCTGTGCTATTTAAACTGCCCTTTTAAAGGGCTCGCCGAGAGGGAAGGCACAGCCCACGGAGGAAAGGAAGCAGGATCAGGCGGTTAGTCCTGGCTTCCTCCCTCTCCGGGGTGCCAAAAGCCTGAGGGTGCCAGCCACACAGAGTCTCTCCTTTCTCACAGTTTTCGGGGGTCAGCGTGGAGGTGTCCTCTCTAAAGCCCGTAGAATTCAGCACCTGTGAGCCTTTCCGACAAAGGGCAGATAAACAAAGCTACAGGTCAGCAAATCATGGTGCTCCTTCTCTCCTCCCCCCCCCCCATCCCCAGAGAGTGACAGTGGAGACCAGGCACAGACCTTGGGGCCCTAATGAAGGTGAACTTGGAGTAACCACTTACTAGAAGGCCGGGGGTATAGTATTAGGAGATTGTCCCTCCAGAAAGGTGGTCTGAGGCTACACAGGATTTGAGGGCTAGACAGAGACAAAAGGGATCATGGCTGAGATGGAAGGAACAGCTCAGAGCACTGGAACACACGTGTACACACACACACACACACACACACACACACACACACCGTATTTCCATACCACCTGTGTGTGTGAATGGACATTTGCGGAGAAGTGTGCACCGCCAGGAAATCAGCTCATCTGACCAAACTGTGTCCTTGCAGCGCTTGAGTTCTGTTGCTCAGATTCTAGTAGGAGGAACATGTGGTCATTGTAGGAAAAACAAATCAGAAAAACACAAAGAAGAAGAAGAAAAATACCGCCCTGCCCCCAGGTGCAGGAGAAACATGTGGCTCTTTGCGTCTGGCGTTCTGGTCTTTTCATTTGGCACACTGGGAGTTCTTTACTTTGTTTTTCAAAACGGGGATCCTGCTCAGATACCGTTGCATTCGTGTCAGTGATGCAACTGACGCTATTGGAAGCTGCGGGTGTGTTGAGACCATTCCCCATGTTCTCATGATTTCCAGCGTTTAGGATTCCACGTCTGGTGGTACCTAACCAGACACTTTATTTATATTTTTAAATATATTTTATTGATTTTTCACAGAGAGGAAGGGAGAGGGATAGAGAGCTAGAAACATCAACCAGTTGCCTCCTGCACGCCCCCTACGGGGGACGTGACTGCAACCAAGGCACTTGACCTTGACCGGAATCGAACCTGGGACCTTCCAGTCCGCAGACCCATGCGCTATTCACTGAGCTAAACCGGTTTCGGCTAACCAGATACTTTAACTACAATCAGCTACACACATTCAGTGCTCATTACCTTGGCTCAGGGCGTACGTAACAGTGAGTAGCGCTCTCCTTGGGCCCTAGAGCCTCCGAAGTCCCACACACCAGCATTTTCCTGAGGGCGGGTGCCAGGCAGGGCAGCCTGTGTTCTGTCTTTCTGGAGAGCGTTTCTGGGAAGAGAGGTAATTTTCTTCTCTCCTGTGACTGGATTTGTCTTTTTTCTCTCTATTCACGTGGGGACTGCTGCTCCCTGCACCCCCTCCCCCCAGGGGCACCCTGCGTGTTGTTTTAGCATTTCTGGGTGGCTGAGAGCCATGAGGGTGATGGGGTAGCTTCAGGACTGAGGGAAACACAAAACCCTCCCTCCCCAGTGCCTGTCAGTCAGCCTGCAGGCACCCTGGGTCTGAAAAGCAGCCTGGCCCTTGCAGAGCTGGGGGCAGAGAAAAGCAATGGTGAGCCAGGGTGGCCTGGGGTGGAGAGGAGGGGGTGGAGAGGAGGGGGCGGAGGGTAGGGGGGGTGGGAGACTTGACTCCGCCTCCTATCTGCCACCATTTAAAATCACCTGGGGCCAGGGCGGTAGTTTGCTCAGCCTTCAACTTGTGTGACCAACTCATGTCCTCTAAAGAGATGCTTCCCAGGAAAAGAAATTCTCCATAGAAACATTCAAGAAAATGCTCTGTTTCCTCTTCTTTCCCCTGACCTGACTCTGTGACAAAGGCATCTGTGGCCTCTCAGACTCCCACCTGGCTTTGACCTCTCACCGCGTCCTCTCCTTGCAGTGAAATTCTTCTGTTGCCCAAGGTGGCTTTCCTTCCTTCCCTGATCCGGTCCCAAGGTTTATCCCGGAGCGTGTTCCAGTGGGGGAGAGGGAGGAAGAAAGGGCTGGCGTCCTTCGGGGGGGCCATTCTCCTGACCGTGGCAGCCCAGGCTCCTCAGCCCTGGCCTCGGGGAGGGAGCCCAGGTCTCAGCGGGGGGACAGGACCCACTGCGGCATGTGCACGCGGCCAAGAAGTGCACCAGCTTTTTTCTCTTTTAGAACCATAGCCTGCTCTTCCTTCTTATTTCTCCCCTGGGTTGATGACCCAGGAATAGACAGATGGAGAAAGAGAAAATGTGATTGTTCAGGCCTACGGAAGGTGAAGACTGGCTGGTTGATTAGGAGCAGATAATGTAATGATGTGTAACCACACATGGCAGCCCGCAGTCCTTGGGTCTACAGAACAATGCCCTACCGCTGGTCTCAGTGGCTCCGGAAGAGGAATACACAACCGGCATTACCAGTAGGGTTACCTCTGTAACTATAGACTAGCACAGGGGTGGGCAAACTTTTTGACTCGGGGGCCACAATGGGTTCTTAAACTGGACCGGAGGGCCGGAACAAAAGCAACCTGACCATGCTGGCACTCTCCTCTTGGGCCGCTGGTGAAGGAGCGGAGGGGAGAGCAAGAGAACCCTCCGCTCTTTCGGCTCCGCGGGCCGGATAGAACAGCCGAACGGGCCTTAGTTTGCCCACGGCTGGACTAGCAACTGCAGGTCTGGGATGGATGCTGTGATGTGCCACCCACAGGACCCCTCGGGACAGAGGCCCTCACTCCATCAGCTGCAATAGGCTTAATAGCAATGGAGTGGGGAGGGGTCCTGCCCCAGAGAGGAAGGTCACGGAATGATGCTCTGAGAAGATGTACATGGTGAAGCCAGCCAGGCAAAGATCTGGAAGAACTTTTCAGGCAATAAAAGAACAGCAAGACCCGGAACTGTGATGTTTGAGGCCCTGTGAGGAGACCGGTTCGGCTGGCTCGTAGTGCGTGAAGCAAGGTTATAAGGGTCCAGATGGGGTAGGCCTTGGTAAGGGGGTGGGATTCTATTGTAAGGCCTTTGGGAACACATTAGAGAGTTTAAAACAACATGCGTGGGATTTCATTTTTAAAAGATCTGTTGGGCTCACCTGAATTGAATTTTAAGCAAAGTCAAAGTAATTGGAAAATGGTCTCATTATTATTTTTATATTGAGTCATATGAAACTTCAATAATACAGTGATATCGTCATTTAAAAAAATAGGATCCACCTCAAAGGAACATACCACAAAGTGCAAAAATATGATATAACTACACATGAAGTACTTTTTCTTTTTATGTAACCATTTGGCTTTATTGGCTTTTTTTTTTCCCCCAAGGAAAAGGGAAAACCAGGTTTATGCCTCTGTAAAAAAAATGTTGGCATGAGTTCTAAATAAACACACTAAAGATTCTCTAATCGCCTTAGATTCATAAATGAGCTATTTCCTCACTTAGATACAATCAGGGATGACTTATTTTCTCAATTTTAAGTGAGTTTCTGAAACATATCATATGACACAGCGGATGAGTGGAAATCAGAAGCTGTTGCTGCTCTTTCTAGGTCATAAATCATACCGTGGTGCCTTTCCTCTATGACCGGCTGCCAGTAACGCCTGAAATCTAAGACCACCGGCAGAAAGTAGCTTACAGTCCAGAGTTAAAGGGACATGACCCAGCTCAGCGCCACAGGTGATGGCGTGCCTCATGTGTGCGGTGATACGCTGGGAGATCCTTTGCGTATTTAAGAGCCTCCTCTCAGAACAGTTGCTGTCCATGCAACCAGCGCTTTAGGATAAAAATGAGATGGGGCTAGGGGGTTGGTCTGGAGCTGTTTTCGGATACCTTCACTCACATTTGGACTAAATGCTAGTATAAAGATTTTTCTCCCGCCGAAACCAGTTTGGCTCAGTGTATATAGAGTGTCGGCCTGCAGACTGAAAGTTCCCAGGTTCGATTCCGGTCAAGGGCATGTACTTGGTTGCAGGCACATCCCCAGTAGGAGGTGTGCAAGAGGCAGCTGATTTTCTCTCATTGATGTTTCTAATTCTCTATCCCTCTCTCTTCCTTTCTGTAAAAAAATCAATAAAATCTATTTTTTTAAAAAGATTTTCTCCCATTTCACTATGCCCAAGGTCTCCATAGAAAGGTTTTAAACTTCAAGAAGTGCCTCCTTCTTCAAACATATTTGAAGAAGAAGAGTCTGCAGTTTTTAACTTCAAGAAGTCCTCCTTCTCTCCATTTCCCCAAACACCCTAGCGGCCTCCCATTACTGGAAATTGTTTTTGCAGAAATTTGCAGACAGAGCCAGTTTCACACCATGTTGATAAAACAGACATGCACCTAATGGCATTCTTAGAGCTGAGGCAAGGGACCCTTACGCACACGGTGTCACAATGCTGTCGAAATTACAGGGTCAGATACCACACCCACTGCTGGCATTCCTGGTGGCTTCCGTTTCCCTCGCCCACAAGAAAGCTCCCCTCTCAGATTCAGAAAGAATAACAGTTTTCCCCTACCCTTCCTGTGTCCTTTCCCCAAAGTTGATCTCGCTTCACTTGTGTTTCCCTCTCTGGTCTATTGACCTGAACACTTAGCATCCTTCCCCTCCGGCCGGAAGTTCTCCTTCCTCCTCCAGCCACCAGCTTCGAAGTGCCACAGCTTTTCCCATTCCCATTCTGCCACGTTTGCCATCATTTCTAAGATGTCTTGTTAAGAAATAAAAAACCGCCAAAACCGGTTTGGCTCAGTGGATAGAGTGTCAGCCTGTGGACTGAAGGGTCCCGGGTTCAATTCTGGTCAAAGGCATGTACCTTGTTTGCGGGCACATCCCCAGTGGGGAGTGTGCAGGAGGCAGCTGGTCGATGTTTCTCTCTCATCAATGTTTAGAGCTCTCTCTCTCTCTCTCTCTCTCTCTCTCTCTCTCTCTCTCTCTTTCTCCCTTCCTCTCTGTAAAAAAATCAATAAAATATATATATTTTTAAAAAGAAATAAAAAACCCCTACCCTTCTGTTTTGTCTAAGCCAGCATCCCAGCCTGGCTTGGGGGGGGGGGGGGAAGGGGAGGGGGAGGTCAGCGTTTGGGACAGGAGAGTGTAGTCCTTTCTCCTCCATTTGAGGAGTGTTGCTTCTCCAGCTGCATTTTTTGGTAGCAAACAGGTTTTATCTGCTGTGGGTCTCAAACATTTGTATAACTTGTCTTGGTCTTCTGTCGCTCTCGCCTTCACTCTCTGAGGCTGCTCGGTGAAGGTGCCTGTGTCATGCTGACACCAGTGGCCAGAGAAAAAGGACACAGCTGCCGTCCGATTGGATTCCTGGCCACTCAGCCTCCTCCTGGCCACTCAGCCTCCTCTGGCTCTTAGTGAGCCCGGGAGTCATAACATTCCCCACTCTCTTCTTCCTACTGGCAACTGCATGCTACAACCACACAGGCTCTTCTCTTTCAAATATCTTTGGTGAGGTCTACGGCCATACCACCCTGAACGCGCCTGATCTCGTCAAATATCTTTGGTGAGGTAATTCACGTATTTTAAAAGGAAAAGCACCTCCAAAGACACAGTTGTCTTAGTCAATAGTTCTTTCAATATTTTTACTAAGGTGATCAGCTTTCCAATTAATTTGATCCTTTCCTGAAGAAATTGTTCAAAGCTTGCAGCATTCATGATAACATCTTTTTAAAAATATATATATTTTATTGATTTTTTACAGAGAGGAAGGGACAGGGATAGAGAGAGTTAGAAACATCAATGGGAAAGAAACATCGATCACACCCTCTACTGGGGATGTGCCCACAACCAAGGTACATGCCCCTGACTGGAATCGAACCCGGGACCTTTCAGTCCACAGGCTGATGCTCTGTCCACTCACTGAGCCAAACTGGTTTCGGCACAACATCTGTCTTGACAGGGCCACAGTCACAGATGAATTGCAGCACCTGTTTTTGTTGGCTTGTTCATTTGTTTCTGCCACTTTTCATGGCCATGATCTTTGGTTTGCTCCTTTCCGCTGAAAAAGCTTTGCTGAATCTAAACTCACCTTTCCGATAAGATGGCTCTCCTGGTGTGTTTAAAAGCGCTTTTCTTCTTTAGGCCTTGAGTTTCAAATCCTCATTAGTTTTCAGTGAGGATCAAAGTTTTTGCAAAAGCTCCACCCCGTAAACATCAAGGAATCTGCCTGAAATTAGAACTTACCGTTAGCAAGAGAAAGACAAGCCCACACAGGGCCCGAGGGCTCGGGGAGGAAGAGCCTGCGACAAATAAAAAACTGAGGAGCAGTTTTTCAAAAAAGTTTCCGAAAACCTCCCAGCTAATGTGAGTCGGGTGCTATGTACAAGACGTGCTCCCAGGAGGGTCACCGGGCTGTTTGTAAGCCTGGCTACGGAGAAAAGAACATTTAACTCCTCTGAGCAAGCGAGGCTAAACCAACCCTGGCCTACCACTGAAAACCCATCTTTCCTCAGGGCCCCACAGTGTAGGCTCCTGGGACCCCAGAATAGCAGCACCCCAAGCCCACTGCCTCCTCTGATCACCAGCCTCACAAGGCCGCCTCCGAGGAGGAAGATGAGTGCTGCTCAGCCCGGCTGTGAACGCCTAAACCAGGGAGCATTCTTCTTCTTCTTCTTTTTTTTAATATATATATTTTATTGATTTTTTTACAGAGAGGAAGGAAGAGAGGGATAGAGAGTTAGAAACACCGATGAGAGAGTCATCGATCAGCTGCCTCTTGCATACCCCCTACTGGGGACGTGCCCGCAACCAAGGCACATGCCCTTGACGGGAATCGAACCTGGGACCTTTCAGTCCACAGGCCGACGCTCTATCCACTGAGCCAAACCAGTTTTGGCCCAGGGAGCGTTCTTATCCCGTGGGATGCCATCCACGGAGCTCAGAAATTCAATGCTTCTGTGAACGGCGAATGTGCACCAGGTGCCGGGGGAGGGAGAGAAGGGGGAGAACAAAGGAGCTGGGCTGTACAGATGACCAAGTGCCCGCTCTCCAGGCCCGGAGGGTCTAGCTGAGCAGAGATATGTTGGAGAGAGAACAGAAACAACGCCGGAGAGAATGACGTCAATGGGATAACAGTGCACAGGGCTCAAGGGATCCAGAGGGGAAGATTCGCTGCTCAATGGGGAGAGAAGAGGAAGAGGTTTTTCACGGCACAGAGGGGAGGGGGCACTGGGGACTGAGGGGACAGCTTTGACGTGTGGGCGGTGTTTAGAAACCCGTTCGCTGTCCGGCGTGGCTATGGGGAATAATTTGATAATTCAGGGAAGAATGAGATGGACACAGGCCTCCACATCAGATCCTTTCCAATGACACAGGTCTTGTCTCTCTTTCACTGTGTTTTAAAAGCACTTCATCTAAATAATCCTTCATCAGACAAACGTTTCAAATCCTCATTCATTTAAAAATGAGAATCAGCCGAAACCGGTTTGGCTCAGTGGTAGAGCATTGGTCTGCGGACTGAAAGGTCCCGGGTTCAATTTTGGTCAAGGGCATGTACGTTGGTTGTGGGCACATCCCCGGTGGGGGGTGTGCAAGAGGCAGCTGGTCGATGTTTCTCTCTCATCGACGTTTCTAGCTCTCTATCTCTCTCCCTTCCTCTCTGTAAAAAATCAATAAAAGATTTTTTTTTTTTAAAAAAAGAAGAAGAAACCCAAGCTTACTCATGGCTTGCTGTCAGTAAGTGGTGAAATGACCTTACACTGAGGTCATGTGGCTCTTTTTAAAAAAATAAATAAATTTTAAAAAATGAGAATCAGGTTTTCTGCAAAATCTCTACCTAGTTAAAAAAAAAAAAAATCAAGCCCTGGCTGGTTTGGCTCAGTAGATACAGTGTACACCTGTGGAATGAAGGGTCACGGGTTCGATTCCGGTTAAGGGCACATGCCCGGGTTGCAGGCTTGATCCCCAGCAGGAGGCAGCGGATCAATGATTCTCTCTCATCATTGATGTTTCTATCTCTCTTCCTCTCCCTTGCTCTCTGAAACCAATAAAAAGAATATATATATATATTTTTTTAAAAATCAAGGAATTTGCTTTAAGTTAGAATTTACGTCCAGCAAGATAAAGACAAGCCCACCCAGCGGAGGGCCTGACGAGGGGGTGGGAGTGGCTGGAATCCTCCTCGTGTCACATGAGTTAAGCAGACAAGAGTATTTTTGAAGGAGAATCTCAAAACTATTTGCCTGGCCAGTGAAGTCGTTGGGATGATGGCCGGGAATCACAGATGATAATAACAGCAATCGCTGTAATAATCACAGTGGTTAGGATCATTATTTTGTCAAACTGGAAGTGATTTGGGACACACATCCTCTTTCAGAGCCGAAGGAACTTGAAAGACCTTCTCATTCAACTCATTTTACCGATGACGAAATTCTCAAATCCACGGCTAGTCGGGGCAAAGCAGGGCTGGAACACAGATCTTTCTCTTTCCACAACTCACTTTCCACTCAACTGTGGCCATCTGCACCTCTCCCGGCTGCTTTTCAGAGGAGACAAAAAGAAAAGCAGCGGTTGGAGGTGGAAGAGGTTTTGCCCGTGAGTCCCAAGCTGAGATGGAACTCCAAGCTGAGATGGAACTCCAACCAGGACATTAGGGGGAGGGAGCCAAATGAAACCCATTCACGAGGGGCGACGCACGAGCCAGAAGAGCGAGCGTGCGGTGGAGCTCCCTCATGCCCGCCTCTCTGCCCGGGGCCTGGGTGAGAAACCCAGGGGCGTCTGCTTTGCCTCAGCTGCCATCCCGCCCGCCTACCGCGCTCCAGCCAAGCTGCAGGCAGCGCTTCCCTCACCGGGGGCTGAGCTGCAATGTGGTTCAAATTAGGCATTTCTTGCCTGAGTAGAACAAATTACTCGGGTGTTATGCTGACAGAGAGGGAACGGTCTGCGTGCTTGGAGAGCTTAGGGGGAATTAAATCATGCGCTGTCACCGCAGGGCTGTTCCCCGGTCCTCCCCGCCACCCCCACCTCCTCTCGGCCGCCCCCCAGGAGTCCCCGGGCCTTGCGTGCAAGCCGAGCCATCCCCCAAGGCTTAGCAGAACCGTCGGGCTCGCAGGTCATTGGGAAATAACAGGTATATCCGGTTGAGCCTTTTGTCCTTGTCTGCACGCACATGAGAAGCAGCCTGTGCAAAGCTGAACCCCTGCGCGCCTCTGCTTAGCGAGGGCGAAGGGAGGACTCCTTGGAAGAGAGCTGTCACACGGTGTTTGTTTTCTCGGGACCGGTGGGGATAAAGCTGTTGGCGGGAAGTTCGCACCTCTGGGAGGCTGAGCTCACCGGGGGCGGAATGTGGCCTTGGCCTTGTGCCAGGTGGCCTGCTGGGGGCAGGGCTCCCACGGGCCCCAAGTCAGACCTTGGAATGGGTGTCCCCGTAGACCAGGGGTGGGCAAACTTTTTTTTTATATAAATATTTTATTGATTTTTTACAGAGAGGAAGAGAGAGGGATAGAGAGCTAGAAACGTCGATGAGAGAGAAACATCGACCAGCTGCCTCTTGCACACCCCCTATTGGGGATGTGCCCGCAACCAAGGTACATGCCCTTGACCAGAATCGAACCCAGGACCTTTCAGTCCGCAGACCGACGCTCTACCACTGAGCCAAACTGGGTTCGGCAAACTCTTTGACTCGAGGGCCACAATGGGTTCTTAAACTGGACCGGAGGGCCGGAACAAAAGCATGGATGGAGTGTTTGTGTGAACTAATATAAATCCAGAGTAAACATCATTACCACAGGCTGTAGTTTGCCCACGGCTGCCGTAGACCGTCAGAGAGGGGCTGGAGGCAGCAGTGCCAATCCCCAAACTCCCTGGCTGCTGGCAGTGATGGCAAGACAGCTTGCCGGACAGAGCTGGGTGGGGAGGACCTGAAACCAGGGGGCCGCGCACGGAGGACTGCCACCGCCCTGAGTCTCGTGGTGACGCCCGTGCAGTTCAGCTCCGGAGTCTCCAGAGCATCCCTGGCAAACGAAAGGCGTGTCCGCCCTGTCCCCACGTTTCATCCAGTGGGGACCAGTAAGCCCGAACTCAAAGTTTGGCTCGGCTGCCACCGAAGCTGTGTGACCTGTGTGACCGTGGCTAATAACGCCCACTGCTCCTGCCTCTGTTTTATGTGTGGAAAAGGGATTATGGTAATGGCCACCTCAAAGCGTTGGTTGCGAGGGATTAAGGGAACGATTTACATCAAGCCAAGCACTTGGTAGGTTGCCTGGCTCGGAGGGCTCCATAAATGGTAGTTCTCCCATTATTTGTGGAGTGTGGTTATTGTCACCGTGGTTGTTATTGGCAGGGCAGCCGTCCACACAGCCACTGCGATTTCTGATGCTCTCCTGGCCCCGCCCCCTGAGCAGGACCCTCCCATCCCCTCCCCTGAGCCCAGTTCTCCCAGCCACCCACCCAGGCACCGCCTGGGCTCTGGGCAGCAGCAGGGAACTGGGTATCCCTCTGTTGGCCTCTTCCGTCTGGCTCCGTTTGAGCGCGAACATGCATCACCCCAGCCAGACACGGGGAGGTGGTACCTGCACAGCAGGGTGGCGGCGCTGTTTGTGTCCACTCTTGTCTCGGGGCCTTGGCTCCTGAAATCACTCCCTCTGAAATCTGCCCCTACCCACTTCCTACATCAAAGCAATAGCCCTTTAGATGTATGTTGGCTGGAAAGACCCTCCAAGAGATAAACCACAGTTTTAAGCTTGGAGAGTGTAGACAGCGCCTGGGGAGGCACGTGGGCATTTCTTTAAATTGTTGTTCACTGAGTCCGAGGCGACTGGCAGACCTGCACTCGGATACACATTCCCCAAGAAGGCGGAAAGTGTCATCAGCTTGGCCTTCCTATCAGCCCAGGCGTCATGGCGGTGGGCTTAGACGTGTAAATCCAGTCAAGCGCCGCCGGGAATGCTCAGGCCTACTCAAGAATGCAAATCAGCTCCTTTGATCCTAAGTTTTGGTGATACTTCCCGGTGTCTGGGGGTATAAAATGAATGCGCTGCACCGGCTCAGGGTCCCGTCCCTCCACCAGAGTGGCAGCGTCCCACCCGGCTCCCAGCTAGCTTGCTTCTATTTCTGCGTCTTGCTTGCTTTCTTTTATTTCTTAATCCCCAGCTCCGCCACTCAAGAACAGGACTCCTTCCTTTTCCATGATGGACTTGGAAAAGAGAGAAACACCTCTACAAGAGAGTGGTACTCTGCCGGAACCGGTTTGGCTCAGTGGATAGAGCGTCGGCCTGCGGACTGGAAGGTCCCAGGTTCGATTCCGGTCAAGGGCATGTACATTGGTTGCAGGCACATCCCCAGTAGGGAGTGTGCAAGAGGCAGCTGGTCGATGCTTCTCTCTCATCGATGTTTCTAACTCTCTATCCTTCTCTCTTCCTCTCTGTGAAAAATCAATAAAATATATTTATTAAAAAAAGAGAGAGAGAGAGTGGTACTCAAAGTGAGTTCTAGCAACTCCTAGGGAGGATGATCTTCTGGACTCTTTTAAGGGACCCAGAACAATGGTCGTAGGCTTTTTTTTCTTCTTCTCATTCTCCTTCTCTCCCAAGTTTACCAGAGGTCTCTCAGGGGCTACCTGACATTTGATATCACTACAAATTACATGCAGAACCAGATATGAGTATTCAGCTGTCTCCTATTAAGTCAGAAATTAAAGAAACTTGTGACAACGGTAAAACAACGCCACCCTTACTATTTGTGGTTTCAGAAAATACAACTTGTCAAAAAATGTTATGAATGTTAACATGTATGAGGTTTACTATTTTGAATGAGTAAACATTTCAAATGTGCTCCATTCTCATTTCTAAAATTGCAGATATTGATAGATGGGCGTTAGGTTAAGCAATCGCTCTCTGGGCGCTACAGCCATCTGTAAGAGTGGAACGGGATCCTGACAACAAAACATTTGAGAAGCACTGAGCTCAGATGTTGGCATGGGGGGCCTATGAAATCATCGCTTTGCTCACTTCTAAAAAAAAAACCACACACACACACACAACCCTATTATTTCTGGGGATTTGGAAAAGTGTGAATTTTATAGTCGCTTCGATATAATGGGCTCGAGTGGGACAGATCTGGTCACGCAGCCGATGCGGAGGCTCCGTGCCAATTCTCTGCGCGTCGCAGCCACTGTTTTTTTTAAAGGAAAAGGTTCTAAACTCTCCCAAGCCCGGATGATAAATTGCAGAGATTGAGTTGTGCTGGGCAAGATACCAGGGTCCTCTCCGCTGGGAGGGGAGGGAGGGCATGGGAACGGCATCCCGTGGGGAACCAGCGGCGTTGCCTGGTGGGTGCCTGGCCCCCCGAGGGAGTCAGCTCTCCTGGCTGCGGACAGCCTTGGTCGCCAGGACCCTTACCAGGCATCGTGGAGCCAGAGAGGCCCATACCTCCTGTACACTAGGGGTGGGGGGAGGGCTTCTGTAAGATTCACAACCGCAGGCAATAAGTCAGTGAGTGTTTACTGGTGTGATGCGGATGGGCTTTGGCGCCTGCAGACCTGAGTTCAAATCCTCACCCCCACCCCTTCACTTGCAACTTATATGACTTTTGGCAAATAATTCACCATTTCAGAACCTCAATCCCCTTATCTGTATGTGAGGGTGGCTGCTGGTAAAACACACCCATACTTTTAGGATGATAGGGGCCATCCTAAAAGTACGGGTGTGTTTTACCAGCAGCCTCCCTCACATACAGATAAGGGGATTAGAATGCAACCTGTAGGTGTAAAGCATAGAATGCAGTGCCTGGCTCCTGGCCGTGGGTGTCAGTCCCTGTCCTTTCTTGGTCCTGACTTGCTCTGTGGTGTTGAGCACCCTAAGAGCACAGAGGAGCAGCCCCTGGCCTTCCGGTGGCAGCATCAGCTGGGCACAGAGCTCTGCCCGCGGCACCCCACACTGCCATCCCTCCGCAGGGGCAGGTGTCACCAGGTTTCCACCTCTCCCTCTGCTTCCGGGAGCCCCGGAAGTATGCTCAGAGCCCCTCAGGAAAAGAGAACAGGGAGGAGCGTACCTGCTCGCCAAGACCGGAAGCGGATTTCCATGTTGCCCCTTGGGCACTGGTGACCTGGGAGCTCAGGGCTCGGCCACATCCTTACCAGAAAGTCCCTGAAAGAGTGGCCGGGGATCAAGGGCCCAGGGAGACACCGAGGGTGGTCAGAGGCCCCAGACCAGGCCAGGGAGCCAAGCTCCCAACGCTCAGGCGCTGAGCAGTCCCTCCTTCCTTCCCCGTTCAAACCACTGGAGTGAGTGCGCCGCCGGGACCCAGTCAGCACAATGGGATATGGAAAGAGGAAGGCCAGTCCCTGCCACGTACAGACGATTGAATTTCACTTTTTGTTTTGGGTCGGGAAGTATTCTGGGCCGTTTCCTCCTGGCCTGTAAGAAGGGAGAGCTGGCTGAAACCGGTGTGGCTCAGTGGATAGAGCGTCCGCCTGCGGACTGAAGGGTCCCGGGTTCGATTCTGGTCAAGGGCATGTACCAGGTACCTTGGTTGCAGGCACATCCCCAGTAGGGAGTGTGCAGGAGGCAGCTGATCAATGTTTCTCTCTCATTGATGTTTCTGACTCTCTGTCCTTCTCCCTTCTTCTCTGTAAAAAAATCAATAAAATATATTTAAGAAGGAGGAGGAGTAGGAGGAGGAGGAGGAGGAGAGAGAGCTGGGAGCCCCTCTGCCTTGCCTCCTGGTCCGGGCTCCCGAGAGGGCCTCAGCGTCCTCAGTGGAGCTGTTAGATGTGCCCTAGGCCCCGGGTCCGAGGCCACAGTGCCCTCTCACCCGGACCTGCCCCGTGGGAGAAGAAGGCGGTGTCTTCTGGGAAGCTGGCCGCATTGCCTCATGCGTGCAGCTCTCTGGGAGGTCCCATGACAGCACTCGCCCGTGCTCCCTCCCATTTGCACCGTGTAGAGTGCTGTTGTCTCCACGCCCCTTGGCGGGCAGTGCCTGGGCGCCGTCCGCAGCCTCATTGCCGCAGGCCTGCAAAGCTCTCCTGAGAGCCACAGAGGGACCAGCCCGAAGCCCGGCGTGGAGGACAGCACCCCTCCTGGCCTCTTCCCAGACCTCTCAGGAGCCTGAGGAACTGCCTCTGTGCTGAAGGGAGCACGTCTGGGCAGGGTGACATGGGGTGAGGAAGATGCACGGCTGGCCAGCTACCTTCTGGGAGTTGGAGGGACACACAAATTGGCTGTTGGTGCTGAGCCCTTCTGCCAAGAGCACATGGCCCATGAGCCGACACTGTCTGAGCCCCTCTCAGGTGGCGCTGTTCTAACAGCCTCGCATGCATTCGCTCAGTTAGTCCTCA
Organism: Vespertilio murinus; assembly: GCA_963924515.1. NCBI lineage: Eukaryota > Metazoa > Chordata > Mammalia > Chiroptera > Vespertilionidae > Vespertilio > Vespertilio murinus. Next base: position 53,165,235 of record OZ004713.1, read on the forward strand.
CTGCCGTGGGTTCTTGGCTTCGTGCAGGGAAGGATCCGAGTGGAGCCGGCATAGAGCTTAACATGAAAGTGGGATTATCGGTGCAGCAGAGACAGAGCGTGCATGGGCCACTCCACAGGCAGAGCAGCCCCCGCCCCGCTCCCTTAACAGAATTTGCTTCCTTCACTGAGATGTGTTTAATCGGGGATGGGGGAGGGGGCAGGGGTAGAGCATTTCATGAGGGGGAGTAATAGTCAGGATCTTTCTGGAAAAGGGGTGGAGATTTCTCAGAAGAGTTCCGTGGGCCAATTTTGTCCTTATAGGGGCTTTCTGTGGTTCTGGGTGTGTCGGTCAGCTTGCGGATGTATTATGGTGAGTGTACAATGAGGAGGGGGGTTACCATTGGATGAATTAGTCTCCACGTTGGATGGAGCTGGTCTCTGCCAGTTTTAAGCCCTACATCCAGAGCGGGTGGTTTTCCTTGACAGCTCCTGTCGCTTTTGCCGGCGGCAGGTGTCCTGCCACATCCCCCATCTCATCGGGATCATCTCCATTTTACCTGGACCAGAGAAGCGATCTGCAGCAACTGAAGGCGCTCAGCTCGGAGTGGTGGAGGCGGACTCACACACCCTGGCTGGCTCCGGAGGTGTCCGTCCACCTCTCACGGTGTCACAGGAAAAGACAAGGCGACGATGATTGGCGTCACCTCTCAGGAGCCTGCAGATGTCACCCCGAGAGCCATTCCGGTGAACCAAGCAGTCCAAGTCTTCATTCCCCATGAGGTCCAAGTCCCCGTGCGACCCTGATTTTCCTGGCTCTGTCGAAGGAGGAATAATAGTGACGGCTTTTATTGAGAGCTCACGCTTTACCATCCACGCCGCGAATGGATTTTCCTGACAATAGCTCACCTAATCCTCACAGCTACCCTCCGAGGTTGGGATGGCATTACTCCTCTTGCGTGGATAAGGACACTTGGCGCTCCGAAGAGTTAACTAACGGGGCCAAGGTCATTGCTTTGAAGCTAGAGCTGGACCTCACAGCCAGGAGTGCCTGCCCCCAGAAGCCAAAATCCTAGTGGTTGTGGTATGCTGGCCTCATTGCTCTCAGCCTCCTCTGGGGGATTAGATGAATCTAGAAGGCCTCTGGGCCTGTGCCCAGGGGCCTGCAAGGAGTTGCCATCATCTCAGAGGGGGTATCCAGAGCCACTGAGGTCACTCTCCCCGCCCTGGCTTCTGCTCCACGGGGGATGTGGCGGCCGGAATGTAACCCCTTCTAAACTCTTACCGGCTTTAGTCTGGGGTTTTCCCCTCCTCTGTCAAGAAGAGGACCGAGAGAGCAGGCCGTCTGGATTGTGAGTGGGGATCTCAGTGTTGTGCATGACTAACAGGTGATTTGAAAATGGGTGGTGTTGAGAAGGGCGGGAAGATTTTTGTTCAGAAGTGTGCCCGGTGCCTTCCTGTGGGAAAGGGAGGCAAGCATAAGACAGTGCCAAATCTCCATGGTCTCTTTAGGCGAAAGATAGGCCAGGCCCCTGGATTTTCTTACACGGACGCCAACAAGAACAAAGGTGTCACCTGGGGAGAGGCTACACTGATGGAGTATTTGGGGAATTCCAAGAACATCCCTGGAACCAAAATGATCTTCACTGGCATCGAGAAGAGTGCAGAGTGGGCAGACTTGATAGCTTATCTCCAAAAAGCTACTAATGAGCCCTAACTTGTTTGGCTCAGTGGATAGAGTGTTGGCCTGCGGACTAAGGGTCTCGGTTTGATTCTGGTCAAGGGCATGTACCTTGGTTGCGGGCACATCCCCAGTAGAAGGCAGGAGGCAGCTGATGGATGTTTCAGTCTCATCCAATGTTTCTAACTCTCTCTCCCTCTCTGTAAAAAAATCAATTATATATATATATATATATATATATATATATATTTAAAGCTACTAATATTTTATATATATATTTTTATTATATATTATATATATATTATATATATACATATATAATTATATATTTTTTATATTTTTTTAAGCTACTAATATTTTATATATATTTTTTAAAGCTACTAATATAAAAAAATATATATTTTAAAGCTACTAATGAGTAATAGTTGGCCACTGCCTTATTTATTACTAGAGGCCTGGCCTGCCCCCTCTCACAGTCCCGGGATCATCAGGGGAAGGTGATGCCCCATCACACCTCTGCTGCTGCCACTGCTGGCAGCACAAGCCTCAGCTGGCCCTGGTTTCCTGAGCCTTGGGCGGCCCTGGGTGGCCGGGCAGCTGCCATCCATGGCTTGCCTGCACCTCGGGCCGGCCCTGGGCAGCTGAGGGGCTGAGAGGACTGGGGGACTCCGGGGGCAGGTGCACAGAGCATCACCCCTGCAGCCCTGGCAGGGCTGAGGGGACTGGGCGCCGCCATCTTGTAGCTGTGGGCACCACCATCTTTGAGGGCAGGGGCAGTCAATTAGCATACTCCCTCCTTATTGGCCATGGACACCGCCATCTTTGCATCATGTGAGGGTCAATTAGCATGTTCCCTCTTTATTAGAGAGGGCAAGTGTCTCCTGACTTCTTTTATGTGTACCGTATTTAAATTGATCTCATACAGCAGAATTCAGATCATGAATGGCTAATAGAGCATTTTTTCCCCCAGCAGTCCTGATTTAAATAAGATTGGCTTATGGTTAAATGAATATGGTCAGCTTTTTTGAGCTTTGATGATAATTTTGATTCAGCAAGCATTGTCACTGTTCCTCCCTCTAAAAATATGATTGGACTTGATTCCTAGTGTTCAGCTTTTCACAGATGTGGTGAGTGGCATCTCAGAGCCTGTAGGAGATTGTCTAATATTTACATTTATATGACTGGTTGTATTACCTAGTTTAAATTCTGAGGAAATCCCTTCCCTGTCTCTTAGGCCTGCAAGACATGCTTGTACTTCAAGTTGTATTCATCAGTCTGTTGAAAGGAAGGGCTGCAGATAAGCTGGCAGCGACCATTTTATCTTTTTGGTCCCAACTATGCCAGTTTAATAAAATTCCCTGTATCTAAACCATTGCCTTTTACTGAATGAAAGGCATTTTAGTGTGGTTTACATATAATATCAAATAAGTAGTATTTAACACTTCTACATTTGGTAGATAATCTTTAAGGTCAGGTGCTTCAAAAACCCAGTGTGACAAGATATAGGAGCAAACATTATGAATTCTTTAAGTCAGACTAGGTTATAATTCAGGATTGTCTTGAATAGCTGTCCATTGACTATATATGTGTGTGATTTGTAATGGTGCTTTTGCCAGCTCACTTGGATTAAAGTAGAGAATAGGTCATCAACACAAATTTGTAAATTATGTCAACATGAGGCTTAAGATAACTAAAATCAAAGTCACAGATCAGAAAAAAAGAAGAAGAGGAGCTGATCTGAACACACACATACCTATTCTTTAAAGTAAGGAATAGGTCTGAAAGACAAGTAATATTTTTGTTTTATTTTCATTCTACATTTGCAAAGCTAAATCAGAGCAATAGTTCTTTAAAGAAGGAAAGGTATTTTCGGCATAGGCTGCATGGTACAAAACCCCAGGTTCATGAGGATGCAAACTGGCATTTCTTTTTGGAAGATAAAGAGGTGGTATCAACACCCTTTAGAATGTATATTCCTTTGGTTCAAGTATCTCTACTGGGGAAACACTTACAAACATATATAGAATTGCACAGAAAAGTGAAGTCATTAGATTGGAGTCTATAAGTTGGAACAGCACATATGATGACCTAAGAGCAATGGTTAAATAAATTGTTATAATCAAATTACACAATAGTTTAAAAGCATGAGGCAGATCTATATCTTCTGTGTGGACACCAAGACAATTGTTAAATTAGAAAAAAAGAGTCACTGAACAGTACTTCTACTATGATCTCATTTGTATTAAAGTACATACATATGTACAAACATATGTACATACATAAATAGAAGGCACATGGTTCCCATCATCATGTCTGAGAAGGACTGCGATATGGGTTTTTCCACTTCTCTGCATGTTCTTGCATACTGATTGAACCTTTTACAACAAGAGTCTATTCATATACTATATGTGTATGTTTTAAGAATTTGTATCTCACCAAAACAGAAAATGATATGCATAACATTATCTAATAAAAGAGTAATATGCAAATTAACCATCACTCCACAAGTCTGCTCACCAGCCAATCAGGAGTGAGTATGCAAATGAATCCAACCAAGATGGCTGCAGCCACAGAGAGAGCAGGAGGGAGGATTGGGTTTCCCCGGCGATGGAGGAAGCCAAGCTTTCCGCACACCCTGGCAGGCCCAGGCCTCTGCTTAAGGCTATAAAGTTTCAATGATAGGAGATACATAAATCCCAACAGAAATGGCTATGGCCTTGGACCTGGAGAGAGCAGGAGCCTAAGGTTTCCCCCTGTGATGGAGGAAGCCAAGCTTTTGCAGCTCTGGCCAGCCCAGGCCTCCACTCCAGGCTACAAAGTTTCAATTGTAGAAGATAAATAAAGTCCAGATACCAGGGCCTTTGCTTGGGTCGCTGGGGGGCATGGCCTGCCTGCAAACCACCACAGGTCCCTCGCCAAGGCTGCCCATGCCCCAAGGGAACCCTGATCTGGGACACCCTTTAGGGCAAATCAGCTGGCCCCCACCCATGCACCAGGCCTCTCTCCTATCTAATAAAAGAGTAATATGCAGATTGACCATCACTTCAACACACAAGATGGCTGCCCCAATGTGGTCAAAGATCCTGCCCCCATGTGGACACAAGATGGCCACCACAAGATTGCAAGCAGGGAAGGGCAGTTGTGGGTGATCAGGCCAGCAGGGGAAGGCAGTTGGGAGGGACCAGGCCTGTAAGGGAGGGAAGTTAAGGGGTGACCAGGCTGGCAGAGGAGGGAAGTTGGGGGCAAACAGGCTGGCAGGCAGAAGTGGTTGGGGCAATCAGGAAGGTAGATAGGTGAGTGGTTGGGAGCCAGCAGTCCTGGATTGTGAGAGGGATGTTCCAGATTGGAGAGGGTACAGGTTAGGCTGAGGGACACCCCACTCCCCTCTCCCCGCCCCCCCATGCACGAATTTCATGCACCGGGCCTCTAGTAGAATATAAAAGATTTTTTTTTTTTTGGATTTTAAGTAGCCCAGAGTGGGCCCGTGGTCACCTGATCACTAGACATGCTTTCCTGCTCCTGTTCTGGTCTCTGGCCTTCAAGGTGGCAAGAGTATCAACATGGCTTCCATGGGCTGTGACGCTGTCCTAAAGCCCCAAGATGCATTTGATAAGAATAAATGTAGCCAACTGTAATTGAAAAATAAGGTAAATGTAAAATTTCATATTTAGTTTTCTTTTTAAATCAATGGTCAAAGTCCAATTAGAGACTCAGAATGGCATTGAGTCTTATAATAAAAGATGAAGACTTCAGTTTGATCGCAGGCCTAGTATGGGTACAACAGAGGAATGCAAATATTTAAAAACTAGAGGGCCAGTGCATGAATTCATGCACAGGTGGAGTCTGGCTCCGATCGGGCCTGTGGAGAGGAGGAGATGATGGGAGGTTGAGTGGCTGGGGGAAGGGGCCATGGGCGATTGGCTAATGGGCCCTACCCCTAATTGAGGTAGGGGGGGCCTATTGAGAACAAGGCTGGCCATGAGGAGGGATTGTGGCCAGCTGGCACAGCCCCTGAATGGGGTGGGGGGCCCGATTGTGGGTGGAGCTGTCTGGGGGGAGGGGCTTCAGGAAGTTGGCTGGCTGGTCCCTGGCTAGCCAGGGAGAAAGGGCCATGGGGGGATTGGCTGCCGGGCTGCCCTCAATCACGGTGGGGCTGGCTTGTGGGAGGGGCCAAGGAAGGTTGGCCAGCTGGCCCTACCCCCTGATCAGGCCAGTTCTCTGGCTGCAGTGGACCTCATAGAGACTGGTTGTTTTGGTAGTTATGGCGTTCCAGTCGCTGTCTTTTTATATATAGATAGGTAGTCCAAAAACTAAGTTTGCATTAAAGAAACTCTGTGTGGCTGAAGGGAATTAACTACGGTATGTCCCTCTGGGCTAAGCAAGATGTCACCTTTGGGGTACTGTGTTCAGTTTTAGGTACCTACTTAGGCACATTTAAAAACTACATGGTCTAGAAGGCACAGAAAGGCTGGATACGGTTCTAGAAGACAAGTCATTTAAAGAACTGGAGCATTTCTTAGTTGGTGGGATGATGGCTCAGCGACAGCACAATAGCCATCTTTGAACATGTGAAGGGCTGTCATGGGAAAGGGAAATTGTCTTCATCGATGTCTCTCCAGATGGTAACTCTGCATTCAGCAGGAAGCAATCACTCCAAATTCTTTCTTAATGTCGGGAAGAACTTCCTAACACCCAAAGCTTTCTGACTAGAGCAGTCCAGCCATGCGGCAGGCCATAGTTGGGTCATGAACCCGTCCATCATAAAATGGAAGAATCCTGTTGGACACCGATGGTCACAAAACCAGCGTATAATTATCCAGCCCTTGTGTTCTCTTTTGGGAATGTGTAGGGGAGGAATAGCCACTTAAGTTGCCACATTACCAAGTATTTTCTCAAGCCCTGGCTGTCACTACAGTTTTTGACCTGCATTTTTGTTCCTTTCTGCAAAGAGAAGGAAGCCAGTGACAGAATACAGAAATGTATTCTAACCCTAAAAACTAAGAGGTTGATGGAGAAAAAGAAGATTAGAATCTGGATTCTCTACCAAGAACCCATCCCAAATCTGGAAGAAGTATTAATCAACATGCCCATGGCTAGATACTGTGATTTAACTGAACACAAATGTGCATTCTGTCTTGTTTTTTTATTGCTGTTTACATTTTACTTCTTGTTGCTTGATGCATTTTCTTAGTAACCTGGTAAATATTTATTTTTAGGAAATAAAAATGAAAAACAATATTCTCCATCTGCCTAAAGATTTTCTGTGTTTGATCAAAGAATTAGGGAAGTAAAGTTTTTCTCCATTGACCAAAGTAGTAGACAGCAGGCTCCTGGCTTCACTGTTAGAAAGGTGAATTTCAGGAACCAGATGGGGTGGGAGCTGAAGCACCAGGAACTAACCTGCCGAAGCAGCCACAGGCCTTTCCTTCCTGTGGAATCATCACTGTTATGAGCTAGTAAGACCTTCAGCTCACAAATACTGAGCAGGAGGCACTCATGGATTGACTGTGAGACTAGACTAAATGATCACCAGGGTTATCTTTGATATTTTACTCTTTTTTGTTTGTTTGTTTCTTAGTGTTCTATCGCTCTGACCCCTTTTTCTACTTTCTTCACTCCCATTCTTCCTTCTCCTCAGCCCCTGTTCTTTGCTCCTTTGTGAAAGAGGAAAGGTAAACAGGAGAATGTAGAGAGAAAGACTAGTAGGAATGGTGGTAGCAAGAGAAAAGAATGGTGGTCTCCTGAGGGCGAGGAAAAGATAAGAAGGTGAGATGCCTGGGAAAGAAGAAAGAAGAAAGAAGGAAGAGCCAGGGAAGAAAAGAGGAAGAGGAAAAGGAAGAAGGAAACTAAAAAAAACAACGGGAAGAAGCCATTAGAGAAATGCACCATTTACTATATTTAGGAAGCACAGGAGACTTTAAATGGATCTCTTAAAAGAACAACAGTGTAACTGAAGGCAGTTACTCTTTACATAATATATTAGAGGCTTGGTGCATGAAATTTGGGCCTGGACCCTCTCCGATCTGGGACCCCTTGGGGAATGTCTGAAAACCAGTACTTAGACATCCCTCTCACAATCCAGAACCACTGGCTCCTAACTGCTCACCTGCCTGCCTGATTGCCCCCTAACTGCCCCCCGGCCAGTCTGATAACCCCTATCCACCTCTGCCTGATAGCCTGATTGCCCCTAACTGCTCCTCTCTGCTGGCTTGGTCTCCCCATGAAGCCTGCTGTTTGGTTATTACATCATGACCAATTTGCATATTATCCTTTTAATAGTACAGATTCCTCCTATTTTCAAAAGGCATTGAAGGAAGGTTACAATAAAGACCATAGATACACTCAAACCATTCAAAGAGCAAGGTCATATCAGATCCTGCTGGGGAAAACAATTGCAATTGAGCACAAACTTTTTCTAAGCTCTGAGCTCAAAGAACAAAGAAGCACATGGAGGACATTAAGCGATTTATCAATCTCAGGTTCTTTTCACGGTCCTTTCTTATAAGAAACTGTCAATAAAAGCTGAGAGGGCAATGTGAGATCATAATGTTATGAAAATATTTCTCTCTTGTGCTCTTAGTTTTTTTGTTTTTAGTAACTTTTCATTCTGACAGGATTTTGACTTACAGACAAGTTGCAAGAACGTCACAAAGAACTCTCATTTACCTAGATTCTTCAGTTAGGAACATTTTATCATGCTTGCTTCATCATTTTACTCTCTCTGGTTTCCTCCCTCCCTGTCTTTTTTGCCTTGAAACGTTTGAGAGTAAGTTGCAGGCATTGATGCCCTCTACTTGTAAATATGTATGAAAATATTTGGTGAGAAATTAGAATAATGCAGTGTTGCTCTGTGGCTTTCACAAATACCGGACGCTATGGAAAAAGCTTGGTGGGCAATCAAGTTGGAAGGGGAGGGGGGCTGAGAAAATTGTCTTAGGCTGCACTGATTTAGCAAGTGACTATCTTTTTCTTAGATTTTTAGGTTGATAAAATTAGCAAAATCTTCTAAAGCAGCTTCTACCCACACTTCACATAGGATTGGAAAAACATCCTATCTAATAAAGAGGAATATGCTAATTGACCCTCATGCAAAGGGCAGAGCCCACAGCCAATAGGAGGGAATATGCTAATTGACTGCCCTGCCCTCAAAGATGGTGGCACCCACAGCCACAAGATGGTGGCGCCCAGTCTCCTCAGCCCTGCTGGGGTGGCAGGTGCATGGCAAGGCCCGGCCTGCCCCCAGGCAGTGGGCCTGGCCACTCTGCGCGCCTACCTCTAGAGTCCCCCAGTCCCCTCATCCTCCCAACTGTCCAGGGCCGGCCAGAGGCACAGACAAGCCTTGGATGGTGACTGCCCAGCTGTCCAGGGCCACCCGAGGCTCAGGCAACCAAGGCCAGCCATGGCTTGCACTGCTGGCAGTGGCAGCAGCAGAGGTGTGATGGGGTGTCGCCTTCTCCTGATCACCGGGTTGCCTCCCTCCCCTGAGGGTTCCTGGGCTGTGAGAAGGGGCAGGCCAAGCTGAGGGACCCCGTGAGTTTTCATGTACCGGGCCTCTAGTCAAGTAATATTAACTGGTTGCTGGTTCCTGCCCACCCCACACATCAAGGACTTTCTAGATATTATGCTTCCCCTACACCAAGCACGTCAAACTCAAAGGCTAACACAGGCCAAATAAATGAGGTAGAAGGCCCGCGGGTCGTGAGTTTGACAAGCTTACACTGCACTGTCTTCTCAGAGCACATGCATATGTGTGTGTTTGAAGGAGGTTCAAAGAGTTGGGTTTTATTTTTTTTACCCATAAAATCAGCACAGAGATTATTCTAGAAAGAAAGCCCAGGAAGAAAACCACCTTGTAGCCTGATGACACAAGGAAGGGCTGAGCTTTCTTGGCGATGGACTCCGAGAGCAAGGCATCTATCTCACTTGCTGATTGAAACTAGTAAAAATAACAATAGGTTTGGGCGATCCTCCAACCCCCAAAAAAAGAGCAATGCACTGAAGTGGGACACGTGTGGACTGATGGGGCTGTTGTCTTTGGCTCCCGAGCGTGTTTTCCTCACCCCGTCCTTCTTTTTCTGATAACAGTCCTCGCCTCTGCCACGGGAGCGGCCTGGTGCAGCCCGGCGTGTCGAAGTCCTTCCGGGGGCCTCCATAATGACTTTGGGAGAATGGTGTTCCCTTTTTCTTGGGGTGGTTCATTTGAGACCGCCCGTGGCCAGCTGTCCCACCACGTGGAGAGTCTGCAGAACAAAGCCCACGCAGACACCAATGCAGACAGAGGGCAGGGAGAGCAGCCCACGGCCCTCCGTCCTGTGAGGTGCCACTGTTCTTGTTCCCGGCACCTGAGCCAGCACATTCCTGTCCTGCTTAAACAAGCTTAAGCTGAGGTGTCTGTTCTTTGACATCAATACAATACAATACTAGGCATTTAAGACCTCTGCTGTAAACTCGCTTTAGCTGACCTGCTCTCTGGAAAGTTGTTTGCAGCAAGCAATTCAAGAGTTGGGAGGGTGAAATCCCCATATTCTAAGATGTTGCCTAAAAGGGGATCCCTAAGTCTTAGGTACTTACTGACTTTGGTCAAGAAGTTGGGATGAGCCAAAACCTGTTTGGCTCAGTGGATAGAGCATCAGCCTGCGGACTGAAGGGTCCCAGGTTCAATTCCAGTTAAGGGCATGTACCTTGGTTGCGGGCACATCCCCGGTGGGGGGGTGGGGGTGCAAGAGGCAGCTGATTGATGTCTCTCTCTCATTGATGTTTCTAACTCTCTATCCCTTTCTCCTTCCTCTCTGTAAAAAAATCAATTTATATATATATATATATATATATATATATATATATATATTTTTTTTTTTTTTTTTTTTAAGAAGTTGGGATAACTCAAGGGCCTGGTGTGAAGTCTCACTAGAGGGAGGGGACCGATCCTGAGGTGGATTAGGGGTACCCCGGGGCCACTTTGGATTTATCTTCTCTCTCCATCCAGTGCCAGATGGGCCCTGTGGTAGAGGTCTGCCCCGCAAAGCCTGGGAGAATCCGAGGCCTGCAGATTCCGAAGAAGGTGCTACCAGAGCTAGTTATTTTCATTTTTAGTTTGTCATAACTGTTCCAGGCTTATCTTTCTGATGGCATTTCCTCACAGGGTTCCTCGGCTTTTTGTAAAGCACGCCCTGGTACAAGAGCTCAGCTCACGGAGCCACCATAGCATGGAGGCCGTGCCGGAGTTATCTGCTGTGGCAGGAAGACATGCACAGGGTTCATCTAAAACCTGTAGGACATTGTTCAGGAATTAAGCAAGAGGTCTTAGGAACAGCCTTGCGTTATACTTTTTAAGACAGGAATTTGCTTGGTTCAAAGGAAACCTCCATCCACTCTGATTCTGGAGGAGATACGGTGGCCAAGGCTTTGAGGAATGTTGATAGCGAGGAATTGGCATTAGCCCACAGACGGTTCCCGTCCACCAAATGAAAGTCCAATGAGAGCCTGATGCATGCAAAAGCTTGCAAAAGCTGGACATTGTCAGGTTCTTATGAAACTCATTCCAAAGGAGATGTAGGCAAATATGGCTCTGGGAAACCCATACTGTTTAAACAGTTGCTCAACTGATGCATGGCGTGGGCCCAGAGACATGGAAGCGTGAAACAGAATGCAGGATCTCAGAGGGAAGGTCGGGGTAGGGGTGGGGGACGTGGGCAAGGGAGGCAGTGGGTGGGTGGGAGGAAAGAGATCAACCAAAGAACTTGTGTGCATTCATGCATAACCCATGGACACAGACAATAGGGTGGGGACAGGGGATAGGGCCAGTTGGAGGGCGGTCAGTGGGAGAAAAGGGGGGACATATGTAATACATTCAACAATAAATATTTTTTGAAAAAAAATAAACAGTTGCTCAAAAACTAACTTCACCATGGATGCGAGTATTCTATAGTGGTGTGTGAAATCATTTTTAGAGTTCTCAAAACCTACCAAATCAGTCCTAGCTGGTTTGGCTCAGTGGATAGAGCATTGCCCTGCGAACTGAAGAGTCCCAGGTTCGATTCTGGTCAAGGGCACGAACCTAGGTTGCAGGCTCAGTGCCCTGGTCCTGGTCAGGGTGCGTGTGGGAGGAAATCCATGGATGTGTCTCTCTTACATCAGCGTTTCTCTGTATCTCCCCCTTTCTTCCATTCTTTCTAAAAAGCAATGAAAAAATATCCTCTGGTGAGAATTAACAAACAAACAACAACAACAAAACTATCAAATAAAGACTTTTACAAAAAAGGCATTTTCTCATCAGGTCAGATATTTTATCATTGGCTTCAGTCTCTCCTGGAGTCTTTTTATTCAAAACCAATTTAATTCTAAAGGTCAGAATACTATTTCTTCTGTGTGACCCTCTGAATCCTCAATTCTGCAAACAAAAACAACTATAAAAATGTCTTCCAGGCCTAACCGGTTTGGCTCAGTGGATTAGAGCGTCAGCCTGTGGACTGAAGGGTCCCCAGTTTGATTCTGGTCAAGGGCATGTACCTTGGTTGTGGGCACATCCCCAGTAGGAGGGGTGCAGGAGGCAACTGATCAATGTTTCTCTCATCTATGTTTCTCTCTATCCCTCTCCCTTCCTCTCTGTAAAAAAATCAATAAAAATATATATATATTTTTTAAATGTCTTCCAGAGTGATCATTTCCTATGGTTTGTAAATATCTAATCGCTATGCTGTACACCTGAAACTCATATAACATTGTATGCCACCTGTAATTGAAAAACAAAAAAAATTTAAATTTCTTCCAGCTGATGGGGGAGCAGACAGGCACGGAGGCATTTGTGCCTTTTATCTGAGACTTCCCTTTCGCATAAACATGCATGATGGACCTGGAGTGAGACTTCGTGGGTTCACATCCTGACCCCACCTCAGTTCAGCTGTGCTAGCTTGAGTAAGCCGCATAACCTCTCTGAACCCCAGATTCCTCCTCTGTAAATGGGGAAACAGACGCTCAAAGCTCCCGTAAAATCCCAAAACACAGGGTTGTCGCATGGTAGACGCGCAGCTTTTATGTTTACACTTGATGACCGTGGAGGCCCAAGAGGTACAATTCCTACCTGATGAACTAAAACATCCCACCTTTCCCACGGGCTTGCCCTTCCCCCAGCCTCGCTATGAAGACCTTTCCTCCAAAAAAAATAAAAAATAAAAAATACTTTGTACCAGCCCGCAGGAACGGGCGCAGCCGGCCGGGGCCAGCGCTGGCTGCGGCGCCTCCAGCCCCGGGCGCCCCATTGGAAAGGGGCGCCCCCGCCTCCCGCGCGCGCCCCGGTCCGGCCCGGGGAGGCGGCCCGGCCCCGCGGGCCCGGCGGGCGCGGCTGTGCGTGCGCGGCGGAGGGTGGTGGCGGCCCGCGCCCGCCCTCCCCGCCTCCCCCGCCGCCGCCCCGGCGTGTCAGGTGCCGTGAGAAGCGCCGAGGGACATGACTGGAGCCGGCTTTCCAGAAGCGACGCACGCAAGGCACAGCTCTGCACGCAAGGGGGAGGCGACCGCAGAGGAACTTTTCAACCCCGTCCAGTTCCCGATTACCTCCCCCCGCCTCTCCTCCCCATCCCTCCTCCCAGCGGGAATCTTCAGCCGACCCCGCCCCCCCTCCTCCTCTGCAGCCCCCGCCGTTTGCCCAGCTTGGCTCCGGGCCCGGCGCCCAGGGCTCCGCACAGCAAGGCCTGCGCGGCCCCGCGCCCTCCGGCGGGCGGCGCCACCTGGAGGAGCCTCCACGCGGGCGATCTCGGGCCCCGCCAGCGCCGCCAGCGCCGCCCAGGACAGCCGGGCCCGGGGCGGGGGGCGGCGCCTTGCAGGGGTTCTGGATGCGCCGCACGCGGCGAGCTCTGCGCGCACGCCAAAGGGCTTGTGTGCGTGCCATGAGCCTCACCAGCGGTCACGGACAACAGCCGGCGGGGGCATGCGTGGGGAGGGGTTTGGGATGGGAATGGGGGGATGGGGACAGTTATGGGATACCTTAATCAATAAAGAAACTTTTTAAGGGCTTCTTTGGAGGGCCATTTGCTTACGAGAACGTTACCATACAATAACGAGGGAGGCTGTCGCGGGCAAACGGCGCCGCCAACCAAACTGTCCTCTTTTCCAGAGGGACGGGTTTCCCTCCCTGGCGAGGGCGCCCACGCAGTCCCGAGCAGCGTTCTCTCGGGGGCCGAAGCTTGAGTCCCTGGAAGGGGAGGGGAGGGGGTTTCGGGGAGCGCTCGGCGGCGGCAGGGGCCCAGATTCTGGCCGGAGCGCATCCCGCGGACACCGTGCGGCCACGGTTTGGGGGGGTGACTGTGATCGGGAGCGGTTTTCGGGCACACGGAGAGCTCAGTCCCATCGCCACCCAGGCCGCCGGGCGCGCCTCGCGTGACCACCTGCGTGCGGCGCCTCCCGCCGGAGTCCGAGCCCCGGACCGACCGGCGCCCCGCCCCCCGCGCGCCCCGCCCCGCCAGGTCCGCCGCCGCCCTCCGCTCAGACCTTAAAGACGGACGGCGCGCTCCCGCTCCGGGGTGGCCGGGCGCAAACGGGCCACGCCTCTGCGACTCCGACTGTCGGGGCCACCAGCTCGGGAGGGATTGCCTCCACTCACACGCCCCTCACCTGAACCCCCACGCCCGTAGGAAGCCCCACGTGCAGCGGGGCTCGGCGAGGGAGCCACCTTCCTCCGCCCCCATCCCCATCCCCACCCCAGCGCCCCCAGCTCAGACAGCGCCCCCGGACTCCGGAGAGAGCGAGCCCGCCCTCAGGCGGCAGCAGCAGGTGCCGGGCCGGCGTCCCGCTCTCCGCAGACACTCAGGGTTCAGGGTGCCCTCCGGCTCCCGCCCCCTCTCGGAGCCCGCGGTCCCTCGCCGCCGCCGCCGGAAACCGCGCCTCTTCGCAGGTCAGTGCGTCCGTCCGCGGAGCTGCCTTCCCGCGGCCTCTCCTGTTGGGTTTTTGCAGATCGAGGTGGGGGTGAGGTTGGGAGGGGGGAGGCGCAGGGCCCGGGTCATAGAGGAGTCATTAGAGGGAGTCATTAGAGGGAGCTGAGCGCCTGGATGCCGATGCCCGCCGCCGTGTGGTCCCCGAATGGCAGGGACCAGGGACCGTTAGGCGGCCGCGGCGGGACGGGGAGGCTGATGGTGGCAGAGAAGCGGAATCACGCCCCCTTCCTTGTCCTGTGGGGAGGGGGTTTGGGATGGGGAAGGGGTTTGGGATGGGGAAGGACGTCTTCAGCCCTTCCTAACCTCCCCGCGGACCCGCTCCCTCCCCAGGCGCCCCTGGTCCAGCCCCAGGCGGCGGCGGGGGACAGGAATTCCCGTCCTCCCCCCCCCCACGAAGGTCACGCCTCTGCCCTTCTCTCCGCAGCATGGCCACCAGGCTCGGCCTCGACGACCCGCTGCTGCCCATCACGCTGTCGGCCCAGCAAACGGCGCTCCTGCTGCTGCTGTCGGTGCTGGCCGCCGTGCACGTGGGCCGGTGGCTGCGGCGGCAGCGGCGGCAGCCGCCGGGGTGCGCGCCGCCGGGCCCCTTCGCGTGGCCGCTGATCGGGAACGCGGCGGAGATGGGCCCCGCGCCGCACCTCGCCTTCCAGCGCCTGGCGCGGCGCTACGGCGACGTCTTCCAGATCCGCCTGGGCGGCTGCCCCGTGGTGGTGCTGAACGGCCAGCGCGCCATCCGCCAGGCCCTGGTGCAGCAGGCCTCGGCCTTCGCCGACCGGCCGCCCTTCGCCTCCTTCCGCGCCGTGTCCGGCGGCCGCAGCCTGGCCTTCGGCCGCTACTCGGAGCGCTGGAAGGCGCAGCGGCGCGCGGCGCAGGGCACCATGCGCGCCTTCTCCCCGCGGCAGCCGCGCAGCCGCCGCGCCCTGCAGGGCCACGTGCTGGGCGAGGCGCGCGAGCTGGTGCGGCTGCTGGTGCGCGGCAGCGCGGGCGGCGCCTTCCTGGACCCGCGGCCGGCCGCCCTGGTGGCCGTGGCCAACGTCATGAGCGCCGCGTGCTTCGGCTGCCGCTACGGCCACGAGGACGCCGAGTTCCGCGAGCTGCTGAGCCACAACGAGGAGTTCGGGCGCACGGTGGGCGCGGGCAGCCTGGTGGACGTGCTGCCCTGGCTGCTGCGCTTCCCCAACCCGGTGCGCGCCGCCTTCCGCGAGTTCCAGCAGCTCAACCGCCGCTTCAGCGGCTTCGTCCTCGACAAGTTCCTGCGGCACCGCGACAGCTTCCGCCCCGGGGCCGCCCCCCGCGACCTCATGGACGCCTGCATCCTCTCGGTGGGCAAGGAGGCGGCCCAGGGCTCCTCCCCCGGCGGCGACGGCGACGGCGGCGACGGCGGCGACGGCGCCGCGCGGCTGGACGAGGACTACGTGCCGTCCACCGTCACCGACATCTTCGGCGCCAGCCAGGACACGCTCTCCACCGCGCTGCAGTGGCTGCTCGTCTTCTTCGCCAGGTAAAGCCTCCGCGGGGCGTGGGTCGGGCCCCCCTTTCCTCCTATAAAAGGTGCATGGTGGGGTTGGGGGTGGGAGGGTTTGGGAGGCAATGGGGAGATAAGGACACACATGTAATACCTTAATAAAATTAAATTACATTTAAAAAGTGCAGCGGGACCAGCATAGGCTGAGGTCGCGACCAGCGCGCCAGGCGGGTTTGAGGTTTGGCTGCAGGACGCCGCCTCTCCGGTCTGGCACCGCGTCCTGGCACCGCGAGGCCGGCGGCGGCGGCGGCGGGAGGGTTGGGGACATGGCGCGCCCCGCCCCGCCGGCCGGACCTCTCAGAATCTCTGGTCGTGTCCCCGCGTCTCCGAGGAGGAACACATTTGTGAGAAACCCCTGGAAAAAACAAGGTTTTCTTAAGGGCCCGCGGGTCGGCCCAGATCTCTTCCTCCCGGCCGCAGGAGAAGCGTCGTTGGAAGGAAGGAAGGAAAGGGTAGCGCGGTCGGTGCGTTGGACGCTCACCGCAGCCCAGCCCGCTCCGCCCGCCCGCCCGGCCTCCGCGCACAGCCCAGGCCTCCCAGGCCGGGCGCGGAGAGCCAGCGGCCCGGCCCGGCTTTCCTCCCGGGAAAGGCAGCGCTCCGAGGCCGGTCTGGAGCCCGGAGACTTGGCCCCGGGGTTGGCTGGTCCATGTGGGAGTTGTAGGAAGGAGGCCGGAGCCAGTGGGTTTGCAGGGTTCTGTAAAACAGCCGCGCTAGGAGTGAGAGACGTGTCCTTACGGGTGGAGAACTGGAGAGGCAGCGGCTCTTACCCAGCGCAGAACGGCAAACAGGGATCCAGGAGGCCCCTGCGGACCTCCTGGCCCCGGGGCCCCCATCGGTAGTCGGTCAGCTGGTCCCAGAGACCATCTTGATTAAGATCTCGGACCTTTATGAAGCTCGGGAAGCGCACGAATCAGACAAGTTCCTCATATCACTTGATGCCAAACTCAGCAAATAAAAAATACATTTCACACAGGACGCACTTCTACTAGAAGATCAGCCATTGTTTTTTGTCTGGCAACTCCACCCCAGGGGGCAAATGTCTGGCTCAAGGCAAATCTGGATTGCCCGAAGAGACCCGAAATTATAGTGGTGACATTGCTTGGTGGCACAGGTTAGCTGTGGGGAATGCTGAATTTCCTTTCTGGCGCCTCCGATGTTGAAAGGCAAAGCAGCTCTTGATTAGAATCCCCTGCAACACGGCAACCCTTAGGTCCTGTGCGGCTGCTTTCACAAATTGAACATTTTGAATATTTAACATCGCTTCTCCAGTATTATGACCACAGAAACTCATAGCGGGGGAGGTAGGCCAGAAAGAAAACATCCCAAAAGGAGATTAATAAATCGTTAGCATTCCCGGATAAACATGTTATCTTTTGAAACAGACTTTTTTCCTTTGGCAACAGATTGGGCAGAGAAAGGAAATAGAACAAGGTTGGGGCCACCTTCCATTCGATAGAGCTGATGAGTACGTTTTTCTCCTTTTGGGTGAGAAGACGTTACACCACCCACTTCTGCAAATAGGTTTTATCAAAAGGAATAAAATACATTTACCTATTGGCTTCGGCTGCTTTCATACGCAGCACTGGCGGAGTGGAACGATTGGAACGAAGAGGGTTTGGTCTGCAGGATTGCAATAATTATTCACGTGTGTTTTTTTTTACTTCTGATTTCCCATCTTTTAAACTTTATTTTTATAATTTAAAAAAATCATATTGGTAGATTGCTAACATGTCCTCGTTAGTAATTTTTGATGGTTACGGAATATTTTGCCATAGTAATATAATCATTGCATATAACCATTGCTTGAGCTTTACTGTGGGCGTTTGCATTTAAAATTTTTCATATATATATAATATGTAGTAATATGTAATAATAATATATATTATTTTATATATAACAAAATAATATAAATACAAAAATATGTAACCATGTTGTAGTTATATATTTTTGTGTTTGTTATTTCCTGAAAATCCATTGCTAGGGTTTACGAAGAGTGGGGAGAGCTTACCCTTTCGGACCTTGCTTTGTAGTAAGATTTTGTTTTCCAAAAGAATTGTGCTAGTGTATGTCACCAGTAGTGAATGCGCATTTCAATTGGTACCATAATCTCATGAACACTGGGAATTTGCTTTCACATTTAGAGGATATACCAGTCACCCTTGTACCAACGAGAACAGTAGGGAGATGAGCGGGGGAAGGACCTTCTTTCAGGGCTGCATTTTAACTTTTATGGGTGCTTTGCTTTTGTCTTTATAGATACCTTACTCCATAGAAAAGAAAATTGTATTTTTATGACTACATTGGTATAAAGATAAATATATTAAAATTATGTGTTAAAACATTTTCTTTGACCAAAAAGTTTATTTCCCCCCCTTCTGATAGAAAGAAAGGAAGAAAGAAAGAAAGAAAGAAATATTTCTTGGCCCTCTGAAAAGTATTTTGAGTCCTAAGCACTGTGCCTATTGGGAAAGTTGGCCTTGTCCATTATCATACTGTTTCAGGCTGAGAAAACTTAGACCTTTTTTGACTTCTGATAGGAAAAGAGAGTGTTAGCCGTGTGAGGCCTATTACAGGAAACGCAACCGCTAACTTGTCCATCTTGCAACGTAGTGGGAAATCAGGAAATTGTTTTAGACTATTTTTTTTTGGGGGGGGAGGCACGGAGAAGTGAAGGCAGCCCCTGACTCAGATAAGGAAAGGGGGATTGCAGTAAGCTGTAACGTGCGTTCCACGTGAAAGAAGAACGCGTTTTCCTCACCCGTTTCCTCCCTCTGCCTTTTTTTTACCAACTAGGTACCCTGCCGAGCAGGCCCGGGTGCAGGCGGAGCTGGATCGGGTCGTGGGCCGGGACCGCCTGCCCTGCCTGGACGACCAGCCCCGGCTGCCCTACACCGTGGCCTTCCTCTACGAAGCCATGCGCTTCTCCAGCTTCGTGCCCCTCACCATCCCGCACGCCACCACGGCCGCCGCCTCCGTCCTGGGCTTCCACATCCCCAAGGGCACGGTGGTGTTCGTTAACCAGTGGTCCGCCAACCACGACCCCGCCACGTGGCCCCGCCCGGAGGACTTCGATCCCTCCCGGTTCCTGGGCGCGGACGGCCTCCTCAACAAGGACCTGGCCAGCAGCGTGATGATCTTCTCCATGGGCAAGCGGCGCTGCATCGGGGAGGAGATCTCCAAGACGCTGCTCTTTCTCCTCGTCTCCGTCCTGGCCCACCAGTGCAGCTTCCAGGCCGATCCCGCCGAGCCCGCCAAGATGGACTTCACGTACGGCCTGAGCATCAAACCCAAGTCCTTTAAGATCCACGTCAGCCTCCGGGAGTCCATGGAGCTCCTCGACAGGGCCGTCCAAACGCTGCAAGCCGAGGGAGACGGCCAGTGAGGAGACGCCGGGAGCAGGCTGGGATCTGAGGAGGACTCGAGTGTTTTTTTGGGGGGGTGGGGAGTAACGTTTTCCAGCTCCCCTGTGCCACTTTCTCAGTTGGCGTCCCGAGGGAGCCCAGACCAGCACGGGCCTGTGCCGGGGCTCTGGGAAGATTTCCTTTCGGCTCAGGAGTGGAGAGACCCAAAGAAGTGTGGTACACACACACACGGAATGCTGGGAGCCCTTTCTCCGGAGAGCATTCTTTGCAGATGAACCCCATTTGGGCCCACATGCAGAACCAGCTGGTGCAGAGGTACTTCCAATATCCATGCTTCCGTGGGTGGGGTCCCAGGCAGACAAACGCTCTGTGGGCTGGACAGCAGTTATAACACCGTATTTAGCCAGGTTTCAGAATAGATTGTTGACTAGGCGCAGGCAAATAATTTCAGAGTCAGACATGTGATTGAGGGTGGGAGGGAAAAGGGCCAGACTGGAAGTTTCCTTCTCATCTTGTCAGTACCATAGCTTGGGGCAGTGGCCGGCACACTGCGGCTCGCGAGCCACATGTGGCTCTTTGGCCCCTTGAGTTTTTCGAAAAGGCCAGCTTAGGAGTACCCTCGTTAAGTGAATAACACTGTACCTACCTATATGGCTTAAGTTTAAAAAATTGGGCTCTCAAAAGAAATTTCAATGGTCGTACTGTTGATATTGGGCTCTGTTGACTAATGAGTTTGCTGACCACTGGCCTAGGGTATCTGTGGATGGATGTATCTTTTGGCCTGCTGATGTGCTTTCTCATGCCTTTTTGGATGGTTCATAAAGTCATTTGCTGAGAAGGAAATTAATAGTAGCTGGTTTAATGATTCTAGTGGGTTTCGGTGATTTATCATTAATTATAAAATGTAAGTAGTTCAATTGTAAAGCATTCCAGGCTGTGTTGATTGCCAAAGTATAGAATTTCAATTGTAAGCAACATCCCCACCCGCCAAAAAAAACAGCACACAGGCCTTACCCGCACAGCTAAGCTTTAAATTATGTAATTGCAATGCACTGAGTTCAATAATTAGCATAGCTTTTTTTTTTTAAATCACCCAATAGTACTCAGTATGTATACACATATAATTATTCATAGGCAACATGTATTAGTTATTTTATTATTAAATTCTTAGTATTCATTATTTTGGTCCAGAAAAGGTTGCACTACATATATCTTTTATAGTGTCATAGAAAATTGAAAAGTATAACCAATTCCACTAATTCTGTCTCAAATACTTGAAATGAGTTAGATTAAGCCAACTACCTATTTTTGACATGGAAACCAAGTTGAAGCAAAGTCTTGCCTTTCATCCAAAACTCGAATGACAACTGAAAAATCTCAAAAGTGGGTCTGCAAGATGTCTCTTCCTTATTACTTTACAACATATTTGTTAAAATTCTATTCATACTACAGAATCTCTCTTAAAAATTGATCACATTAATATGTTATAATTCCAAACTCTTGGCATGCTTAAAATTTAATGTAATTTTAAAGACATTCTAATTATTGAGTACAAGTTGAAGTTCCTGGAAATCTGACTGTTAGCCAATGGAACGCAGAGAAGTTTCACTTGTGTTTCCTGATGAATAGCGAACAATGCAACAAATTACCTGCATGTTATCTTTATTAAGAAAGAAGAGGGAAAATTATATAACAGGCCTATTTTTTTTCCTTTTAAATTATTTTTTAAAATAGCGTCAATGTCAGTGTTTTGGAAAGTCAGAATCAGAAGGCAGTCTCGGGGGGCTGTTTTGGGGACTGCGTTGGGTGTCGCTGAAGCTGGTCAGATAAATTGTGTTGTCTAAGATGGGCAACTTATGGTAACTGAAAACATAAAGCCGGAACTAATTTATACAAATCATCTGAAAACCTTTTTTAAAAAAAGTGATGGGAGATTGTAAGAGTACAAAATGAAGTTTGAAGGTCTAACTTTCATCAAAATTATAAAGGAAGGAGTGTATCGTGGTTGTGTGTGTAGGAGTGGTAAGAGTAAAGAGTGAAAAACTGAAAAGGAAGAAAGATGGTTAAAACGCTTCCCCACCCATTCCAATTTAATTAATTTGAAATATGAATACTTAGAAAAAAGACATTTTTCGTATACTTTTATTAAATCCCAAATAGACTTTTAAAAATCCACAACATATTAGATCTATTTTGTAACTCAAAATTCTTTTTTAATCCTCCCTTGAGGACATGTTTTGATTGATTTTTCTTTAGAGAGAAAGAGAGAAACATCGATCGGTTGCCTCCCATATGCACCCTGACCAGGACTGAACCCACACCGGGAATTGAACTCACAACCTTTTGGTGAACAGGACGACGCTCCAACCAGCCAGGCCACCCGGCCAGAGCTATAATTTGAAATGTTTTACTAGTAGAAATTTCACATAATTTTAATTATAAAATCTCATAGCTGTTCATCTCGAATATGAAAAACTGCTTGTGCCGGTATTTTTAAGGACTCTAAAGTCAGCTATAGTAATGAGGCCTACAATACATTTAAACTCTTTGGTACTGGCAGTTCCAAAATATTATCACCTTCTCCTCCTCCTCCCTCCCACCTCCCCCCTCGCTCCAGCAGGGCTGAGAAAGTGACTGTGGGCTGCCTTATCCTACGTATTCTGGGAGGTGTGCGGCGGCACAGTAATCGCGTACTAATCTGGATGCCTCATCAGGTAGACGGGATCCAGATGTGCTATCATCTGTTTGTAATGCAGTTGTTATGGGCATGGGCTCGGTTGATGTGCTTTTTCAGCAGTGGGAAAGCTGTGCTTCTATAAAAGAAAGTAAGGTGGATGCTTAGAGGTTAGCTGGTTTATGTAATATGTTTCTAACCTAGTTAGAGGAAGGAAAGCAAACCCCAAAACAAAGAAAAATAATCCAATTTGGGGGCTACAGTAATCATGTTACTGGCTAATCAGAAAACCTCATTTTATTTCTGCCAGAGGAAAAAATGCACTTGCTGGTCACCATTATAGGCAGAACGTCTACTCCAGGTAATTGCAGTAAAGTACAGTTAATATGTAAATGCGTCATTTATATATTAAAGCTGTGACTTTATAAGAAAATTGCTTGCTTTCCAAAATAAAACAGAAGGTGCCTCAGGTTTGTTTTGTGGGTTATCGAAAAGCCTTCATGTCTCAGAACTTAGCCTTTACCTGTGAAATGTTATTATAGCCTTAATATTTTCATATTACGTCTATAGTAGATCAGATAATTGCATAGCATTATATATTCATTTGTGTGTTTTTTAGCTATGAAACAAATGTGTAATGAAAAGCTATACTTTATTAGAGGTTTATAACTCAAGGATAACTTCTTATTTAACCTTTTATTATTTTTGTATTTTATCATGTATGCTTTTAATCTGTACATAGTGACTATAATGCATAGTTGTACCTGAAGTAGATTTTTAGGGACACAGCATTAATATGTAGCTTTTACTGCTCGATACAACAAATCAAAAATCCTGTGTCTGTAATTACCTATAATAGGACACCATTGCCAAAATAATAAAAATCACTTTCATAATCTTGTTATCAAGTTTTACTTTCTGTTGTAGCAAACATAGCCTAATGCACCTATTCATTTCAACTGCTTTTTTTTTTAAATGTATTTTTATTGATTTCAGAGAGAAAGGGAGAGGGAGATAGAAACACCAATGATGAGACAGCATTATCAATTGGCTGCCTCCTGCATGGCCCACACTGGGGATCCAGAATTGAACCGTGACCTCCGGGTTCATAGGCTGGCGCTCAACCACCAAACCATGCTGGTCAGGCCTTCCTATCAACTACTATTTTTAAGTGCTTGAATTAAAATGTTGCATTGTAAGCATTTTGTTTGGACATTCTACATTTTAGGTTGCTGCCTTCCTTTTCTTCTTTTTTTTTTTTTTTAAATAGGCTTGTACCGCTCAGCTTCCTACCAAATTTGTGACTCCCATATTTTTTAATTTGTAAGAACCAACACAGACATTCAGTTTGAATATCAAACAAAAACACCAATATCAAAATTAATGGTAATTCATTTTAATTTTGAAAGATTGAATAGAGTGGGACTGTAAGACTCTGGCCTTCTATTTCTAAAAAAATGGAGGGCACATTTTTCCTTGCAACGGCACATTAATCTTTTCCTTGAATATTTCATTCCTTGGTGTGTGTTTTTTTTTAATGTTTTACTTTAAAACATTATGGTTGATACACATTCATTGATACACATTCATTCATTCATGCATTCATTTTTAAAATACATAAATATTAATAAGTGCAATTAATATCCAATAAAATAGGATGGATGGGCACATTCTGTACTGCACTCCACGGGAATATTTTTCCGATGGCTCATTTACCTGGGGAAAGACTTGGCTCCCCAGGGCCCTCTGTGGTCTCCAGGCCTTCACGGCCCCACCCTCCCAGATGGCAGCACCCAGCCGTGCCAAGGGCTCTGATTGCTTCCAGACGTCGGCGCCCTTTGCTGTGAAAACAAGAAGAGAAGTTGTGAAGTAAAATTGCACACCACGTTACTGACACACTGGCTTGAGAACATGACTTCAGCAGCCAAGGGTACGGCTATGAATCGGTTTAACAGAATATCCACTCATTTTCCAGACGTACTAGCATAGGATCTTGGGAATGGTCATAAAGTTTCAGGACAATTGAAGTAAATATTTTCAAAGGAACAAAAAAAAAAAAAAAAACACATTTCTTTCACAAAATCATAATTGGGGTCAGGTGTTGACAAAAATGTCGAGCAGAGTTGGGTTCTACCCAATCAATGAGCTAGAATAGCAGACCAGAGCTCAGGGTAGGGAATGCACGCAGCTTGGGACATAAGACAGGCGTGGTTGTTGCAAACTCAAGGTCATTTCTATAACCCCGAAGCCAGTCAATCTGTCTGCACAAGGGCTTCAGAAGTTTTGGCTGCTAACACTGCTAACGCTCCCGTATGTTGGTTCGATGACTCATATATACTCTCTGCTCTCCAGTTCTGACATATGAATTATAATTCTTAGGGGCGGGGGGAATTAATACATTCAGAAGCAATTATTTTGAGTGCAGAAGATTGGAGAAACATAATCTAGTTTAAATAGGTAGGGGCAAGCTACAGGCAAACAGCAGCCTAGGTGTGCGGCTCCTTTATCCACGCACACCCAGTCTGTGTAAGCTTCCTGAACACTCGCCAGTGTGTGTCAGGTACGAGGGGAAGGAGTGGAACTAAAGCGTATTGAGCACTTACTGTGTATGAGTCACCCTGCTCATCACTGGAATGCAGACAGCACAATCCCGTGAGCAGGCAGGAATGCCTCAGGCCAAAAGTATACATTTAGAAGTGACAATTATAAAGTATTTCTCTCTTGACTGGGTCCAGCGCGGCTAGAGGGTGGACAGGAGTCCTGAGTAGGGGCGACGGGAGATTGAGAAAAGGAAAGAGCCAGACTCAGAAACAGTAGGGAAAGCTGGGACCTGGTGGGACAGCCGCCCTCTGACGGAGACACAGTGACCCAGAGCCGGGGCAGCGCGTTCATTGTGTACAGTGTAATTCCAGGGAGTTTCACTCGCATTTAAACTGAGGAAATTATGTGACATCATGGTTAAAGATCAAGCTGTAATTTTTCTTTCTTGTGGCCTGTTTGTAATGGTCACTCACTCCTGGCTAAGCCCAGATAGTTGCATCCAGTCCCTTGGGGTGGGGTGGGTGGGAGATCAGGGATGGGGCCAGATGGGGGGAGGGGCTGTGGGTGGATCAGGGGCAGGGCCAGCCAAGGGGAGGAGCCATGGGAAGTTGGCTGGCCACCTCCACCCCCTGGTCAGGCAGGTTCACTGGCTGTGGTGGGCCTCATAGCAATGGGTCGTTCTGGTTGTTGCGGCCGTTCTGATCCCTGGTTTTGTACTCAACTAGTAGCCCTGTGCACGAATCCGTGCACCAGTAGCTCTCTGCCTGCTCTTGTAGCTCCCTCTACCCCCCAACCCCCCCATAGCCTGCTTCCCCGCCCCCTCCTGTAGCTCTCCGCCATCCGCTTGTAGCTCACTGCCCCACCCTCCTGCTGATCCATGGTCTGGGCCTTACTCGGTCATTATGCTTCACGGCGTAACGGCCATATGCACATTACATCTTTATTATACAGAATGCTATAAGTGTTCACTGAGCACCCAATGGGTGGCAGGCAGGCCCTGTTCTGGACACTGGGCATATAACACTAACAAGGCAAGCAGCTCTTAGAGCTCATCTTCTAGTGGGGTGGGTGGAGAGAGAGAAGATAAAGAAATAAGATTTTAGTTCATTGTAAGGGTGCTGTCTGAAAAGACAATAAAACAGAGTGAGGTGTGTGTGTGTGTGTGTGTGTGTGTGTGTGTGTGTGTTGCGGGGGACTCTAGAATGAGTAGCCAGGGAAGACTTTCTGAAGGAGGTGACACGAAGAGGCGGGATTAGGGACAAGCATCCCCTCCCCCTCCCTCCCTATGTGAAGTACATAGGAGCCCTGAGCTATCAGACAATAAATTAATTACCCGAAGAAAAACAGAGCTGGTTGTAACCCATTACACTTAATTTATGGTCACTAATGAGTCACAGGCCACAGTCAAAAGTAAAATAATCCCAGCACACCCAACGACAGATGTTCTAGGCAGGCCCTGAATCAACCCTGGCTTCTGGTTTTGCCAAATGGCATCGGAATGGTCCAGACTGTTTCCTGCCCGAGACTCCCAAGTTCATTCCGGATCATGTTCCCCCGGGGAGCGCTGGACCCATTCCCGAAGAGTGAGGAGGAGGCAGGCTCTCTGCGTCCCCAAGGGTGCTTGGGTACAAGTTAAAATGGCCCGGTGATTCTTCAATTTTACGTGCACCAAAGGATCTCACGTCGATTCTTTGAAACTCATAACGGATCTACTTCTGGAATACCTGATCCGTCTGCCCGGCCCTTAAGGAAACGTTTCTTAGGTCTGATGAAAAGGATTTCCACTCTGGTCTCCGTGGGGTTACTGTTTCTGGGCTCCCACATCCCAAGTGCTCCACTTTCGGTCCAGAAACACTGTCCTTGCTGTGCCTTTTTTTTTTTTTTTTTTTTACTCTTTTACCACATTTATGACAGCCCTGCTGTCATCCAGGCCTTGGGACACCAGGGCTTGGGTCACACCCAGCTTCGAGAGGACCACACCGTTCCCTCCCACCCGTGGAGGAGGCTGCCAGTGCTGCCTTGTGTCTGGCAGGCTCTGTCCCCACCCTCCTGATGCCTCCTCTGGTGTGAACTCCCCCTGCTCACATGTCACTGCTGCTCAGCTTCGGGCCAGAGGCCACTCCGGTCTCCCCAGCCCTCCCCAGCAGTCACCATTTCGATCTAACTCTGCCTCTGCAGTTTCCACAGCCCCCAAGCAAATCCAGTTGGCACTGCTTTCCCACGTTTGGCATGGACCTTGAGGGAAAAAAGTGGGGAAATACAGGCTGGACAGAGAGGTAGAAGAATAAAGTTGGTTTTTTACTGTTGTGTTTTCCAACGTGGTTTCCAGAAACTTACCACAGTAAAAAAAAAAAAAAAATAGAGCGAGCCTGCCTGCCACTTAGTTTTTTTTAAATTAAATTTCTTTTTAAAAAAATATATTTTTGATTTTTCACAGAGAGGAAGAGAGAGGGATAGGGAGTTAGAAACATCGATGAGAGAGAAACATCGACCAGCTGCCTCTTGCACACACCCCCTACTGGGGATGTGCCCGCAACCAAGGTACATGCCCTTGACCAGAATCGAACCCGGGACCTTTCAGTCCGCAGGCCGACTCTCTATCCACTAAGCCAAACTGGTTTCGGTTGCCTGCCACTTAGTTTTAATTTCTAATTTCCAAAGCTGGTTCCGGAAACACCTACCGTGGCTTGGTTAACAAAATCAACAAAACTCTCCTCCTTCCTCAGTGCCCCGCAGGCTCACTTTCTTTGCGACAACGGGTCAGGGAGTGCGGTTCATGAGGCAGGCCTGCCACGCTCTGCAGAGTCCAGCATCTTTCTCCTTGTCTTTGCCCCTCCCCCCACCCCCCTCAGGTCTGAGCTCAGACCCCACCCAGGTAAGGAAGCCTCTCTTGACCACTCAGTGTAACATTCGGTCTGCCCAGCACCGCCTCCTCACCCTTCTCCCACCCCGGCACTCTCAGCTTGCTTTGCCTGGCTCTGCTTTTTCTGTTCTTCTTCCCCTCTGCCCCCGTTCCCTTAGCACTACCTCCTTGTGATCGCACATAAATTTAAACTTCGAATCTTGTGCATGGTTTCTTGTCTGTCCCTATCGGAATAGAAACACCACCGGGGTGAGTATCTTCCTGATGCTTGATAACCGGACTATCCAATCACCCTGCTGGATTTCCTACACGATACCCAACAACTGGTTTGCATTATATTTTCAGTTCACATGGTTTGAATTCACTGCCCACATAAACAACCCACTCACAAGAGAAATTAATTATTTGCCCTAGAGCCATGTGCTATCCAACAAGGTAGCCATTAGTCACGCATGGCTATTGAAATGCAGGGTGAGTAAGATTAAATAAAGTCAAAAGTGCAGTTCCCTAGTCACACTAGCCACGTTCCAGTGGCTACTGTGGTGGACAGCACCGATCTAACCCACTTGCCATCACAGCAGAAAATTCTGCTGGAACTGGACAGTCTGCTATCGGTGAATCAGTCTGTCAGCTTCCTGGATTTTCTGGTCAATTTGTTGAATTTTTTTTATTTGACTGAAACCATGTGTTTAGCATCTACTTTACGTAATTAGAAATGTGAGCTGCGCAGGGAGGACCCAGAGACCTTGCTTCTTTCAGCAAGTGGGTCTGTGGATACAGATAATATGAATCAGGAGCCTTGGGGTGAATACAGATAAAGTGCTGGAGAAATTCAAAGGAAGGAGAGACTCAAGATAGGCAACCAAGGTGGGCTTCTTGGAGGAGGTGGGTCTGAAATGGAACACTGCCCATTACCTCACTCAGTTCTGAAGCAGAGGACGCTCAACACCTGGTAACTAAAGGAGAGAAACTGTATAAAGTAATAATCTGGTGGGAAGGTTAACTCCAAACAAGGAGACTCCAAGCTGTGGTTCCCGGGGGGTTGGAGTTTTGATTTTAACCTCTCTGCCTTGGGCTCATTTACTCCTTCCCATGAGCCCACAGGGGCTGCCCTGTACTGACCCGGCCTTCCCCGAGAGTGGAAGAGCCCATTGCTCCCAGTAAAAAATAATCGCAGGTTGAAGAAACAAGACATGTGAGGAGAACAATTATTTTCAAAGAAGAAAAAAATTAAGTATCCGAGAGCCAGTGTGGCTTTCTAATACCACCAACACAAGTTAACTACCGTGTTTCCCCGAAAATAAGACATCCTCCGAAAGTAAGACCTACTTCATGGAAACATAATACATCCCCTGAAAATAAGACCCAGCGCGTCTTTGGGAGCAAAAATTAATAAAGACATCGTCTTATTTTCGGGAAAACGGGGTATTTCCTGAGTATTTATTCTGATGCTGTTCAGATGGACTCAATGAACTCCACCGCAACCAACCATCTCGGCAGGTGAATCTTCTGTGGTCTGCACCGGAGGTCCATGGGCTATGGGCCAAATGTACATTTGTATTGGTTTCAGAGAGGAAGGGAGAGGGACAGAGATAGAAACATCAATGATGAGAGAGAATCATTGACCGGCTGCCTCTTGTACGCACCACCCTGGGGATGGACCTGCAACCTGGGCATGTGCCCTGACCGGGAATTGAACCATGACCTCCTGGTTCATAGGTCAACGTTCAATCACTGAGCCCTGCCGGCCTGGCCAGATTTCAATATCTTTAAGTAAAGTTACGTGGGGACATAACCACCCTCAGTTATTGTCCATGACTGCTTTCCTGCTGCAGTGGCAGAGCTGGGTAACTGGGACTGGGACCACACAGCCTGCAAAGCCTGGAATATTTACTAACTGGTCCTTTGTAGAGCTGGTTTACCAACCTGGTCTATACCGTCCGCTTCTCGAGGCACCAGCTCGCAGGCAACGCCAGCGCTTTGTGGTTCACAGAAGCACTTCCCCACGCCTCGTTTCTACCTCTGCCTGCAATCACCCGGGACGGTGCCAGAGCCCTGGCAGCTGCTGATGCTTCTCAGAGAGACAGGATCCCCCAGAGCCCAAACCCCAACTGAGGTCCCTAGGGATCTAGAAGGAGGTCAAAGGCATTTTTTTCACAAAGGAAACATTCCAGATCGTTCGAAAACGTAGGCGTTTTACTATAGGACCCAGCAGTTAAGTTCCTGCAAAACTCAGACCCAGGCAATGTAATGACATCACTCCAATGAAATCTAAAAAACAGACGGTGGCTTCAGGACGCGAAGTCCTTGGTCAGCTGTCTTCTTCTTCCTGAACTACTTTGTCTGTGTGATTTATATATCACTTGCGAGCGTGCCACAGTTTCACAACGAGTACACATCATCTAAGATGATGGAGCAATCAAACAAGCTACAGTTCTTCCTCATACTGTCACCGGGGACACCCTGACGTGTGTTTCTGAAGAATCCTCATACGTTCTTACACACAGAGCACGGTAAAAAAAATCAAATATAATTTCACATACATTCAGATCAGTCAAGGCCAGAATCCATTCAGCATGGGCTTTAGATTTCTAAGCATTAAGTACTATTACATCTTGTTGCAAAATAGAGACATTTCCTGACTCAGAGGTGTTCCCTGTCTATTCCAGGAGCCACGCTCAACAAACACCCCTCACCCCTGTGCGATGGCTGGTGTGACAGAGATGCATGCAAAGTGCGATGGCAGTGAAGCTTAGGAAATACCTCCTCCTCCTAGGGAATGCAGGGAGATGGGGTCGGAAAGGAGGTGCTATGTGAGCTAGGCCGTGAAAGATGCGTGGGGGTTGACCAGAGAGACGCCATACTGAGGAAGGCGCATGAAAAGATCCTGGGCACGTCCCTAAGGCGTGGAAGGGCCTGGTCATGTGCCGTGTCCCTGATGAGTCCCCCCAGGGCATGGCACAGTGCTGGCAGCTCAGGTGGCTCAATAAACATCTGCTGAATGAATGGCTATGATGTGCTGGTGGGGTGGCGATAACCCAGGGGTGGTAGGGGAGTGTGTTATATATGCTTAACACACTATTTGGGGACCATTTTAGGGACTAGATGAGACTATTTTTAGAAATATATATATTTTATTGATTTTTTACAGAGAGGAAGGGAGAGGGATAGAGAGTTACTAGAAACATCGATGAGAGAGAATCATCGATCAGCTGCCTCTTGCACACCCCGTACTGGGGATGTGCCCACAACCAAGGTACATGCCCTTGACTGGGATCGAACCTGGGACCTCTCAGTCTGCAGGCCGACGCTCTATCCACTGAGCCAAACCGGTTTCGGCGAGACTGACTTAATTTAATATCTCAAGTATCTGTGGACCAATAAATGGTACTTCTTGGAGCCCTTGGATAGAGCTTGAATTTTTTCTTCAGCAGCGTTTCTGAAGTTCTCTCCTGCTCTGGTGCATATGGTCTACAGCATGTACAAGTCTGGCATGGCCATGGACCCCCCAAAACTTCCTAGGGCGTTTAAGGTAATAGTACTGAGATGCTCAACTTTTGATGACTGAATGGCCTCTTGTCACCCAATATTTGGTCTTAGGTAAGACGGGCTGTGGGTCTTGGGCAACTACTTTTGGGAGGCACTATTTTTTTTTTTCTCACTCAGAAGAGCTTATTACGATTCAAGTGGAAAATGTTGTTATTCTAGGGAGTAATCTTAATCCAACCAGTCATTTGTTTGTAAAGGACATTATTTGCACTAGCTGGTACTTTATTTTTTAGGAGCACAATACTGCCAGTCTCCCAATGAATGACGGTATAATAACCGGGATTAAGAATCACTGCTTTGAATGACAACTGAGCCTTGACATTTGTAGACTGGGAAGCCATGGAGTGAGCGGCTGAAGATCCATCTGCGATGGCGATTTTGCTTGGATTTGAATCCCACAAATAGTAAGGCCGGAGTATGGGAGCGAACTGCCCACCCTCTCAAGACAAAGTAGCATGAATGTTTTCCATTTGACTTCAGAGTCCCTATAATTCTTGGGAATTGGGTTTTTTTTTAAGTTAGTAGAAAACAGTCCTAGGCGGGGGTGGGGGGTGGGGGGAGCAACTGCTAATAATGGCAGTTCAAAGAAAGAGAAGTAAAGGAAGAAGGCTCCATAAGCGGGTTCATAAACGTCTATGAAGAGTCCTCAAGAGGATGAAGGCCACACTACATTCTCCCTTCCACTTCCCTGCCCTGAGCAGAAGGAATTTAAAGTCTCATCACCACTCACAGCTGCCTCCAGACATAATATTCTGACTGAGTGTGAAGGGCCCAGTGGATCATCAACACTTTCCCCTAAAATTTTGTTTTCGCTGTGAATTTGCATCACCCTGAAGGAAGGATTGGCAAATCAAAGATAAACACCAAACCACACTTTGTCTAATTGCATAAATTCCAGATTAAGAAAGCCCGAGCTAATGAGGTGTCATGCCCTAGAGTAAATCTTAATCCTTGTCACTCAGGTTGGTGATGTATTTCCTAAACAAGTTCTTTCCCCCCCGAGGGCACAGCCGGCCTCACCAGGCCACGTTACAGCTTGTCCTACCCTTGCCACAACTCTGATTCAGGTGTTATAAATAATGTGCCCTTTGCCATACTTTTCAGATAATTTTTCCAGGTGGAAGGTTCACAGGAGCAAAGGATTACCCATGAGCGTCCTCTGTATGCTACTTTTCTCTCTCATCTCTTTCTAAATCTTAGCCATTGAGACCATTCAGGAGAGTTCTAAAGGTCAATGTTTGCTTTTATAGGCAGGAAGCTAGATTCAGAGTAAGAATTACCAATCAATTTCAAATCGTGACACTTCTGTTAGAGCACATTATGTGTGTGTGTGTGTGTGTGTGTGTGTATGTGTGTGTGTGGTAGGGCGGGGGGGACCATAAATACAAATACAAATTACCCCAAATTAAATCAGAGCCCATTACAATTTTTGAAACTCGTGTCTTTCAAGTAGTGTCTTGTATTTCAGAGTGCTTACCTCTTTACAATCTTTTTATAGGTATTGCTTAATTTTCTGTTTACATAGATCTTATAGATAATGACATCAATCATAATTTAATATAATGACACATGTTATTACACCAATTCGATAGAGGAGGGATGAAAGTAATCACTCAGAGCCATATAATGAAATTGTCCTTTGTTCCTACTTTAAGAAATATATGTGGAGTTCACAGAGTCATGTTTTCTCTTGATTCCAAGTTCTTAATGAGCTGACCGGAGATTTCATTAGAAATTGAGGCATCTGCCGAAACCGGTTTGGCTCAGTGGTAGAGTGTCGGTCTGCGGACTGAAAGGTCCCGGGTTCGATTCCGGTCAAGGGCATGTACCTTGGTTGCGGGCACATTCCCCAGTGGGGGGGGGGGGGCAAGAGGCAGCTGGCCGATGTTTCTCTCTCATTGACGTCTCTAGCTCTCTATCTCCCTCCCTTCCTCTCTGTAAAATATCAATAAAATATATTTTTTTTAAAAAAAGAAGAGAAATTGAGGCATCATGGGATGTCCAGGCCAGCTTTTTTGCCCAAGTGGAAACTAGATGGCATTCAGTCAGGCTGGGCACAGGCCCAATGAACTTCTTAAGGCTCCACAAAGACATCTGAGTTTTGAAAGCAATGTGATGGGCTGGTCACATGATTTCCTTTTTCAGCATCAGGAGGGGAAAATCAGAGAAATTAGTGCTGTATGTGGGGATATATAGAAGGAGATATGGTCAAGAAAGGTATTTTTTCAAAGGAAGTGATGCTTAGGCATGTGCATATGCTGGGCACAGTGGTCTTTTTATTTTTCCTCCTTCTCCTTCTTAAATAATACCCTTCAACATCCTATATAATAAAAGTCTAATATGCAAATTGTCCCCTCCATCAGGAGTTCAACTGGGAGTTCAAACAGGAAGCAAGGCCGCTGGTCAACCTCCCTCGGCCCCTCCCCTCTGCCATCCCTGCCCCCTATTACCCCCATCCCCTCCCGGTCAGGGGACCTCATCTGTGCAAGAATTTGTGCACTGGGCCTCTAGTTTCATATCATACTGGTTTGGTGGATGAATTCCTTTAGCTTTTTCTTGTTTGTGAAGTTGTTTATCTGACCTTCAGTTCTAAATGATAGCTTTTCTGGGTAATCTTGGCTGAAGGGCCTTACTATTCATCACTTTGAATATTTCTTGCCACTTCCTTCTGGCCTGCAAAGTTTCAGTTGAGAAGTCAGCTGACAGTCATATGGGTGCTCCCTTGTAGGTAATTAACCGCTTTTCTCTTAATTCTTTTAAGATCCTCTCTTTGTTTTTAGCCCTTGGCATTTTAATTGTGATGTGTCTTGGTGTGGGCCTCTTTGGGTTCCTCTTGTTTTGGACTCTCTGAGCTTCTTGGACTTGTACCGTAAGTCTATTTGTTCCACCAGGTAGGGGAAGGTTTCTGTCTTTATTTGTTCATATAGGTTTTCAATGTCTTGCTCTCTCTCTTTTCCTTCTGCCCCAGCCCCAGCCCCCAATAATGTGAATGTTGGTGTGCTTGAAGTTGTCCCGGAGGCTCCTTACACTTTCTTCATATTTTTGGATTCTTTTTTCTTTTTTCTCTTCTGATTGGGTGTTTTTTGCTTCCTTATTCTCCAAATCATTGATTTGATTCTTGGAATCCTCTACTCTACTCCAGTGTTTCCCAACCTTCTCTCATGATGAGAATCACCTGGTGGAGTTGTTAAAATACAGATTCCTGAATCCCAACTAAGAAGTGCTAAACTAGAATTTTTGGGAACATATAGGTAAAATTGTCTACTCTAAGCTTAGAGCACTAGTTAAGTATACAATTTTAAACTATATGTTCCCAAAAATTCTAGTTTAGCACTTCTTAGTTGGGATTCAGGAATCTGTATTTTAACAACTCCACCAGGTGATTCTCATCATGAGAGAAGGTTGGGAAACACTGCTCTACTGTTGAATCCCTGTAAATTGTTCTTTTTAAATTGTTTCAGTTTGTGCATGCTTAATTTCTGACTGGTCCTTTTTCTTGTCTTTGACATTCTCACAAAGATCCTTGAAAGTCTCATGAAGATCCTTGCGTAACCTTATAACCATGGTTTTAAGAACTCTGTATCTAGCAGTTTGCTTGCTTCCATTTTGTTCATTTGTGGCATGTTTCTTTGGCTCTACATTTTGGCCGCTTCCCTGCGTTTGTTTCTATGTATTAGGTAGAGCTACTATGTCTCCTGGAATTGGTAGAGTGGCCTTGCGTAGCAGGTGCTTTAGGGCCCAGAGGTTCGGCCTCCCCAGTCACCTGAGGGGGCACTCTAGGCGCACCCCCGTGGGCTGTGTGTGCACAGCCTCGCAGTTGAGCCTTGATTGCTGTTGGCGTCAGGGGAAGGAGCCGACCTCCAGGCCATTGGCTGTGAGGACCAGCTGTGAGAACACTGGGAGAGCCGGTCTCAGGCCTTTTATTGAAGGGCACGTGGTCACCAGCTGCAGCTGGTCTGAAGCCCAGGCAGGACAGGACAGTTCATAGGGAAAAGCTGCTGCAAACAGCTTATAGGGCGAGCCTGCAAATTGGATGGGGCGGGGTCTCGGGGAATCATTAGGGCGGAGCAAACAGTGCGCTCCAGGCTGATAGAGACTCCGCATGCCTGCGGGTCAGCCCTGCAACAGGGGAGGTCCCAGCACCTGTGCCAGACAACCCAGTTCCTCCCCGTCTGTGTCGGGGTCCCCAGCGCTGGGGCTCAGAAGAAGCCGACCGACCGACCGACAGACCCTGTCTGTAAGTTTGTGCACCGGCCCTTCACACCTGGGGCTCCCGCAGCCTCAGAGTCACCCAGGCCTTTCACAGCCTGTGGCTGCGTGGACTCCTCCCAGCTCCGGACGCTGGGCTGGGGCCTGGTGTGGGGCCGGGACCCCCGCTCCTGCGGGCCGCCCGCAGAGGCGGTCTCCCTCCGGGTGTGAGGCCGCCGGCCCTCCCTCCACCGCTCCCGCCAGGCTCGGAGCGCTGGCTCCGTTGCCGTTCTAGCCGAGATGGAAAGCAGGCCTTCCGGTCAGCCAGCCCTCGTGGTGGTTCCGCATTTCGGTTGTGATTTGGACGTGGTTGTGGGGGCCGGAGAGTCCGGCGTCTATTGATGGGCTTGGGGCTCGCTGCCACCAGCGGCAGCTGGTTGGGGGATTTCAGCCACGTCCGAGGCCCAGGCCAGCGCATCTCGGTTCTCCCCTACCCCTCGTCTCTTTCTCCAGCAAACCAAGTCGCCCCACACAGGGCCCGTGTCTGGGGAACTGAGAGCTGGAGGGAATGAATGCTCTGGGAGTCTAGTGCCTGGGGGTCGGCAAACTGCAGCTCGAGAGCTACACGCGGCTCTTTGGCCCCTTGGCCCGTGCGGCTCTCCCACAAAATGCCACGGCCTGGGCGAGTCTGTTTTGAAGAAGTGGTGTTAGGAGAAGTTTCAGTTTTTATTTTTATTTTTTATTAATATATTTTATTGATTTTTTTACAGAGAGGAAGGGAGAGAAATATAGAGTTAGAAATGTCAATGAGAGAGAAACATCGACCAGCTGCCTCTTGCACACTCCCTATCGGGGATGTGCCCGCAACCAAGGTACATTCCCTTGACCGGAATCGAACCCGGGACCTTTTAATCCGCAGACTGACGCTCTACCACTGAGCCAAACCGGTTTCGGCAGGAGAAGTTTAAGTTTAAAAAACGTGGCTCTCCCAAGAAATCTCGGCCGAATCCGGTTTTGGCTATGAACCTAGGGGTGCAATGCATTCTTTCTGACAGGTGCGTCAGGTTTCCTGGGATATGTTCCTAGTAGAAGTGGGATCACCGGGGCAAACGGAAGCTCCCTGTTTAGCTTTCTGAGGAAACGCCACACCGTTTTTCCATAATGGCTGCACCGGTCTGCATTCCCACCGGCAGGGTGCTGGGGTCCCCTTGCTCCACATTCTTGCAGTTTTGACAGGGGTGGGGTGACCTCTCATCGTGGCTTTAATTTGCATCTGATGACCAGTGACTGGGCATTTTTTTTTTTCATGTGTCTCTTGGCCATCTATATGTCCGCTTTGGAGAAGTGTCTGTTTGGGTCCTTTGCCCATTGTTTTGATTGGGTTGGTGTCTTCCTTTTGTTAAGCTGGGTGAGTTCCTTATATATAGTGTGGATAGTAACCCTTTTTCAGATGCATCATTGTTCTCCCTAGACCCTGGGCTCCCTTTTCGTTTTGCTGATGGTTCCTTTTGCTGAGCAGAGCTTTTGATTTTGTCGTCCCACATGTTTGTTTTCTCTGTAGTTTCCTGCCCCCGGTGATGTATCTATAAACATATCGCTATGAGAGATGTCTGAGGTCTGCTGTCTGTGGTTTCTTCTATGAAATTGTGGTTTCCTGACTTATGTTTGCGTCTTTTATCCATCTTGAGTTTATGCTTGGGTATGGTATAAGTTGGTGTTCTAATTTCATTTTTTAAAAATGGATCTGCCCAATTTTTCCAACACCATTTATTGAAGACTATCTTGTCTCCATTTTATGTTATTGCCTCCTTTGTCAAATGTTGACCATGATGGTTTGGGTTGATTTCTGGGGTCTCTGTTCTGTTCCATTGATCTATATGCCGGTCCTTGTGCCAGTACCGGGCTGTTTTGATTGCGGTGGCTCTGTAATGTAACTTGATATCTGGTACTGTGATTCCTCCAACTCTGTTGTTCTTTCTTAAGATTGCTGAAGCTACTTGGGATTTTTTTTTGGGGGGGGTTCATATAAAATTTTGGAGTATTCTAGGTCTGTGAAATATGCTGCTGGAATTCTAATAGGGATTGCATTGAATCTGTCGATTGCCTGGGATAGTATGGACATTTTAATGATGCTAATTCTACCTATCTATAAACATGGTATGCTCTTCCATTTGTTTATAGCTTCCTGAAGTTTTCTGAGTACAAGCCTTTTACCTCCTTGGTTAAGTTTACTCCTAAGTATCTTAATTTTTGTTGTTGTTGTTGTTGTTGTTGTTGCAATGGTAAATGGGATTGTTTTTCTGAGAATTCATTATTGGTGTATAAAAAAGCCATCGATTTTTGCGTGTTGATTTTGTAGCCTGCTATATTGTGAAATTCAATTATTAAATCTAGTAGTTTATTGGGGGGGGGAAATAACTTATAAAAGTAGAAAGAGAGAAAATTTTTTTAACTTGATAGAGAAGGTTTACAAAAATCCACAGTTAACATTCTTGTTAGTGATAAGAAACTGAACACTGTTTTTCAAAGAACAGGCATGCATGTCTCCTTTCAAAACTCCAATTTAACACTCTACTGGTCGCTCTAGTTAATACAACAAGATTTTTTAAAAGGAAATACACTTACATGGATTATGAAGCTATAATTAAAACTGTCATTGTTTGCAAATGACATGATAGTCTATGTAGAAAATCCCAAAGAATTGACAAAAGCTCCTTAAATCAGTAAACAGTTAGAGTAAGATTGCAAGAATACAAGGTTAATCTTAAAAAGTCAATTGCTTTCTTATATGTCTGCTATAAACAATTGGACTTTAAGATGAGAAACCGTAACATTTATAATAGTGCACAGAAAGGAAGCACCCAGGGCCCTGGTCGGTGGTGCAGTGGTTAGAGCACCAGCCCACACATGGAAGGGGCTCAGGTTTGATTCCTGGTCAAGGGCACCTATGTACCTGGGGTGCAGGTTCAATCCCAGGCCCTGTTTGGGCCATGTGAGGGAGTCAGCCAACCCATGTGTCTCTCTCACACTGACCTTTCTTTCTTTCTTTCTTTCTTTCTTTCTTCTTTCTTTCTTTCTTTCTTTCTTTCTTTCTTTCTTTCTTTCTTCTCTCTCTCTCTCTCTCTCTCTCTCTCTCTCTCTCTCTCTCTCTCTCCTTCCCTCCCTTATTTCCACTCTTTCTTTAAAAAAAAAAAATCAATGGGAAAAATATCCCCTGTCAGTATCTGTCTTTTCACTTACAAAACTCAAGTCCAGGCTGGACACAAAGGCCCTCAGGCTTGTTCAGCTTCCGGGGGCCCTGCCTCCACGGGAACCACAGGGACCCGGAGGCAGGCCTCTCCCCCCTGTCCACAGTGCCCCCGTGAGCACCCCACTGTGGCTGTGAGGAGCCCCCAGGGTGGCCCAGCGCCCTCTGTCCCCATTCCACTGGATTTCTACTGTCGCCTGCTACGTGGCAGCTTTGTCCCTGGTGCTGGGGGCCCAGTGCCCGAAGATGCATGGTTTGTCTGGCTGTCCGCCAGCTCAGGAAGACAGAAGGACACAGGCCATGTCCCCACATGCCGAGGCTCCGTCACAGAAGGCACAGACGGCTGCGGGGACACACACACACACACACACACACACACACACACACGCACACAGCGGTAACCCGCGCTGACCACGCAGGAGGCAGGCTTCCCAGGAAACAGCTTACACAACACGGGTGTCAGCTTTCTCCTTGGCGCTCACCCCCACGGACCGGGGTAACCGCGCCGGTCACCCTGAACCCAGCTTACCGGGTTGTCGGGAAAAGCCGCAGACACCCCCAGGGAAGGAAGGGCAGCATGCTTTGCGCAAGGAAAGACCCGCAGTCCGTGGGCAGTCCGCCGGGCCCGACGCTCCCGGCTCCTGGGGAGGGGGCGCCGGCCCCATGACGGCTCCAAAGCCAAGGCAGGGCCCTCCCGTGGAAAGTCCCCCGAGTCCTTCGCCGGGGCGTGGGGGATTTGTGCCGGCTAAAATGGAGCCAGGAAAAATAAAATAAAATAAAATAAATAAGATGGAGCCAGGGCGGGCCTTTCTGTGGTCTAAATGGTGGGCGAAGTCAACAAAGAAAAGAAGGGGCTGAGGGAGAACAGGGCTGAGCAGAGGGAAGAGGGTGGCCAGAGTCCTGGATGTCAGCCTTGGAGTAAAGTCAGCAACTACCAGGCTGTGGAAGCTTCCACGGACTCCCAAAACACCTGAAAGCGTGGCTTCTTGTTGTTGTTTTTTTCTTAACATTTTTATCCTCTTGGCAGCTCACTGTGAAAGGGCTGTGTCCCAGCTCAGGCATCAGCAGCCTGTCGCACTGTGTGACCTCCTGACCCTCGGGGGCAGGTGCTTCAGCTCCTGTGACCCGGGCACAGGGAGCCCGTGGGGAGGAGGAGCGGAGCCCACGTGTGCCACGCATGTGACACCATCTCTCTACGAGCCATGTGTGGGGTTCCTTCCTTGTGCTCCTTGCAAGCTCTCAGGAGCCAATGGGGAAACTGAAAACACCCACAAAACATGTGGATCCAGGAACGTCTGTCTCACCAGGCTTCCGAACTACGTTGTGGGACCCAGTCAAGCCAAGGGAAGCAGCACCGACGCCCCTTCTAGTGTGCGTGCAGCCCAGCGTTTGGGCAGCCGGCGTGGAGGCAGCGAAACACACAGCTTCTCCCCCACAGTTTGCACCCAGTTCCTCTGATGCCCCCACGGACGTCAGGGACTCTGCTCAGTGGGCTCATTGGCCAGCCCGTTTCTGCAGAAATGCATTTATTTATTATTTATTTACTTAAAATATATTTTTATTGATTTCAGAGAGGAAGGGAGGGGAGGGGAGGGAGAGAGAGAGAGAGATCATTGATGAGAATCATTGATTGGCTGCCTCCTGCATGCTCCTGGGGATGGAGACACAACCTGGGCATGCACCCTAACCGGGAAACAAACCATGACCTCCTGGTTCAAAGGTCAATGCTCCATCACTGAGCCAAATATATTGAACAACCAGAGGCGAGGGGAATAGTCAGTAAGCACCTACAACTCAGACTCTGTGTGACCCACTCTAGTGGCACTGCGGGGCCTGGGCTCTGCCTCGGGCAGACATAAGTGGCCACGGGAGTCCCTGCCCCCCCAGGAGGGACGCTGGGGAGCATCCTCCTTCTCTGTACCATTTAATCTTCCTACGAAATTTTGCCCCGCAGGCATTTTTATTACCATTTTACAGACGAGGAAGCTGAGGCCGGGAGAGCCTACGTCACTCACCCAAATTCATACCCATTGCAGGTGCCAGGTCTAGATTTGAACCCAATGCTGAACCCAGTAGTTTTTTTCTCTTTTTCATGCCATGCCATGTCTCCCTAGAAGCCAGTTTCTGGGAACTCAGTGAGCTCCAGTGACAAAGCAGCACATTTCCCATGATTATTGCTCTTGATCCCTCCTCCTCTTCCTCCTCCTCCTCCTCTGGAAATAGGTGATAAGGCGCCAGGAGGCCTGCGGCAGCCCTGGCCTCCCTTGCGCTGTGGCTCGCGCACAGTGGGTGTCTGGCCTCGCTGCTTTCCCAGCAGACTTTTGCAGAAAGAACACCAAACCCGCCAGCGCAGTTCAGCGCTTTTTTGGACCCGGGGCGCGTACCTCTGTATGTGTTATCGGACCTGCCTAGGAGCCACAGATGTCAGCAGGGAAGAAGAGAGCTGTGATGTGAGCTCTGCATCCAAGAAAGCCCTCGCTGCTGCCACGCTCTGGCTTGAGCCCTGGGTCTTTCACCAGGTCCCGCAGGATGCCTCACAGCCTGCGGGATGCAGGGAAATGAGGCAGGAGGCGCTCGGGGGCATCGCCCCCTCCCGGGGCCTGCATTTGGACGGGGCAGCAGGAGACGCTGATGATTCCACGGCTCTCACCCTCCACTTCCTCTGGGGGAGCGGGTCTGGATTCCTGCTGGGTTGGCACAGTCCATGTAACCCTGGCTCCTTGGGAAAGCAAAGGTGATCACAGTGCGATCGGGGCAGGTTACCAGCAAGGCTCAACTTAAAGGGAACAGGGATCATAAATCATAGCTTTTGCAACATGTACTCCCATTCGTCATGTCACACCCTTCTCATGCGAACCCTGTGAGCTGGACACAGCAGGAAGGGGTATCCCAGCGATGGATGCCTGGCTTGCTCGAGGTCACACAGAGCCACGGCTCCTGGCAGGGGGTGGCTGTTCCCAGATGACACAGCAGGTCTCTGTGATGACATCCCCATGACTCTGTCATGGGCACCGCTTCACCTCTCGGGCCCAGCAACAAGGGTCCACTGATGGTCTGCCCAGCGAGGCTATTCTCTCCCTCCCTCCATTTCCTCATTTTCTACTTGTACTCTTTCTTTTTTATATAATATATATTTTATTGATATTTTACAGAGAGGAAGGGAGAGAGATAGAGAGCTAGAAACGTCGATGAGAGAGAAACACCGACCAGCTGCCTCTTGCACACCCCCTACCGGGGATGTGCCCGCAACCAATGTACATGCCCTTGACCGGAATCGAACCCGGGACCCTTCAGTCCGCAGACCGACGCTCTACCACTGAGCCAAACCGGCTTTGGCTGCTTGTACTCTTTCATTCTGAGCCCTGACTGCCTTCCTGGTTGGCAGCCCTCTCCCTGTTGTGGCAGCCCAGGCCACAGGTGCTGTGGACCTCTAATGAGCCGTGAGTAGCTCCAGACACAGTTGTGCACGCTCAGAACACCGTGACCCGGGTAACACGGCCGGGGCCTCAGGAGGATCTGTGGCCATCGTGGTGCAGTGCGGAGGATGGACCTCAGGATGCTGCTGCCTCCTGCTGGTTAGTCTGGATCTGAATCTGGTGCTTCATTTGAGTCTAATCCATCTTCCCCACGCTCCCTTCCCCCCCATTTACTGAAGAAGGCTCGTTTATAGAATGGTCTATTTTACATGTCAACCTTTATCCATTATATTAAACTTGCATGTGTATCGAGGTGTATTTATTGTCTTCCTATTCGATTTCATTGCTCTGTTCATTTATTCACAACACTGCGTTGAACATTGTAGATTTACAATACTTTAAAAAATATCTGGTAGCCGAAACCTGTTTGGCTCAGTGGTAGAGCGTCAGTCTGCGGACTGGAAGGTCCCAGGTTCGATTCCGGTCAAGGGCAGGTACATTGGTTGCGGGCACATCCCCTGGTCGGGGTATGCAGGAGGCAGCTGGTCGATGTTTCTCTCTCATCGATGTTTCTAACTCTCTGTCCCTCTACCTTCCTCTCTGTGAAAAATCAATAAATTATATTTTTTAAAAATAAAAAATAAATAAAAATATCTGGTAGGTATGACTTCCCTTCCTTAATCAACTTTTTCAGAATTTCCGCAAGTAACTCTTGCTCTTTGTTTTTCTACTTGACACTTAGAACACAAAAAAGAATTGTGTTGGTATTTTAGTTGAAATTACACTAAATTTCAAGATTAACTGAGGAATTTTTGATAATTTTAGGATTCTGTCTTCTTAGTCAAAATGTCTTCCTATTTGTTCAAACCATTTGGTCCTTAGATGTCTGCTTACCTATCGGGCTGGATTCTGAGATTTATTCCTAGTTATTTGATTTTGTCATGTGGTTATGGTAAATGGGGTATTACATCTTCTAACTGGCTATTATTTGTATTTATAATGCTTCTCTTTTTTTTGTACACACTCATTTTTTTACTGCATTACTTCAGTAGACTCTCCTATTGTTGACATTAGTTTTCAAGTTAATTCTCTGTTTTTTCATGCACATAACTTTATTTACCAACATAAGTAATGATATCTATTATACTCCATTCATATTTACTTTCAAATGTAATTTACTTGTCTTTTCCTGTTAGAGCTAGTACTTACAGAACAATATTAAATAATAATAGTGATACTGTCATCCTTGTCTCTCCCCTGACTTCAGCACAAATGCTTCTAAATTCTGTGTTAATAAGCATAATGAGTTCAGAAAGTGTCCTTTTTTTCTAGTTTGCTAAGAATTTTTTTAATCAAGAAAGTAGGTAATCTTACCCTTTAGATTGTTCTCTGTGTGTATGTTTTATCATGAACATTTTAACAGAGTTACTGATATGTATAATTTATAAATAAACATAAATATTTGGGGGATGTCAAAAAAACTAATTCAAGCAATGCTATTAAAAAAAAAATGGAGACAACAAGATGGCGGCAGAGGTAAAAGCCTAACTGCAGCCGCACTCAACAATTTCAAAAAATACAACTAAAATATAGAGTGGACACTATCCAGAACTACAGGAAAGTTGACTGGCTGGAAATTCTACAACTAGAAGGAAAGAGAAAACCAGAAGGAAAACCAGAGGAGCTGTAAAAGCCTAAGGTTTCCAAGTCTAGTGGAATAAGGTTGTCTCCTGGCATAGACACAGCTGATCCTCCCAACCTACCAACTCAGGGAAGCAGTGAAAATGCCGAAACGAGGAAACAGATCACAAACGAAAGAAATGGAGGACAAAAAGCGACTGGATATAGAATTCAAAGCCACGCTTATAAGGTTGTTCAACAATCTCTTAGAGAAGGCCGATAAAATAAATGAGACCTATGAGGATATGATAAGGGATCAACAAGAAATAATGAAGGGTCAACTAGAAATAAAGAATACAATCTCTGAGATAAATAATATTATACAGAGTCCTAAAAACAGATTGGAAGATTGCAATAATCAAGTCCAAGATTTGGAACACAAAGAGCCAGAGGACACTCCTCCACAGAAGCAAGAAGACAAGAGAATCCAGAAAGTTGAAGATAATGTAAGAAACCTCTGGGACAACTTCAAGCGAACCAACATCAGAATTATGGGCATCCCAGAAGATGACAGAGAGCAAGATACCGAAAACATATTGAAAGAAATAGTGACAGAAAACTTCCCCCACCTGGTGAAAGAAATAGACTTACACGTCCAGGAAGCACACAGAACCCCAAACAAAAGGAATCCAAAAAGAACCACACCAAGACACATCATAATTAAAATTCCAAGAGCTAAAGACAAAGAGAGAATATTAAAAGCAGCAAGACAAAAGCAGGTAGTTACCTATAAAGGGGCACCCATACGACTGTCAGCTGATTTCTCAACAGAAACCATGCA
Source organism: Vespertilio murinus (assembly GCA_963924515.1). NCBI lineage: Eukaryota > Metazoa > Chordata > Mammalia > Chiroptera > Vespertilionidae > Vespertilio > Vespertilio murinus. Next base: position 53,209,643 of record OZ004713.1, read on the forward strand.
GGCCAGACGGGAATGGCAAGAAATATTCAAGGTGATGAACAACAAGAACCTACAGCCAAAAATACTCTACCCAGCAAAGCTATCACTCAGAATTGAAGGCCAGATAAAGAGCTTCACAAATAAATTTAAGCTAAAGGAATTCATCACGGCCAAGCCAGAATTATATGAATTGCTAAAAGGGATTCTTTAGGAAGAGGAAGAAAATAAAGATAAAAATTATGAACAAACACGTAACTATCAACAAGTGAGTCTAAAAACCAAGGGAAGTAAAAATCATGATGAACAATATTATCTGGTGAATATAATAGACTCAGAGGTTGGAAGGGGAGTGGACTGATGATTCTTGGGGAAATGGGGAGTAGGGCGGGGCGGGAAGAGACTGAACATAAACTGCACCTATGGATGAGGACAATGGGGATGGGGAAAGGGCAGAGAATTGAATGGAAACTTGGTGTAGGGGAGCAGTGGGGGGGGGGGGGATGAGGAACATTTGTAATAATATGAACAATAAAGATTTATTTAAAAAAAAAAATGGAGACGGCCCAGGTCAGTTGCTCAGTGGATAGAGCATCAGCCTGCAGACTGAAGGGTCCCGGGTTTGATTCTGATCAAGGGCACATGCCCAGGTTGTGGACTCGATCCCCAGTAGGGGACATGCAGGAGGCAGCCAATCAATGGTCCTCTCTCTTCATTGATGTTTCTATCTCTCTCTCCCTCTCCCTTCCTCTCTGAAAGCAATAAAAATATATTTTTTTTAAATGGAGATAATGGATTTAGAAGATTCTAGTAAAATTGCTTACATTAAAATATTAACATTTATCACGTACACTTTAATCTTTCTTTTTTAAATGTAGAAGGCTTCGGGATTCTGAATGCTTTATGATCATTGTTAGGGATATCTGGTATCCTATCAGCTGATTGAGGGCTGGCTAACTGAGCATCAGTCATTGGAAGGCCTTAAGGTTCTCCCCTGAAAAAGCCTGATTTTTGTGGCCCTTTGAGTGCCTTCCTCTACCTCAGACAGTTGTGGTGAAGTTGCCATCCTCTGGGCTCCCCCAGCCCCTCACCCTCATCACATAAGCAGCACAACAAGAAGAGGCCAGGCGAGAGGGTGTGGCCCGGCCCAGCCTCTCTGGGTCCCGTCTTGCACAGTGGAGGGTACTGGCTGAGAGAGACACTTCCTGGCTGAGGTGGTGTGCCAGTGTGAGAGCTGACACACCTATGGGCAGACCAGCCGGAGGGTATGAAGGAGCCAGAGTCATAAAGACCCTTTGCTTCCGCACAGTGGGACGTCCTGTGGGTCGCTGCCAGAAGTCTTCCTGAGTAGAGGATTCTGAAAAGTAAAGAAACACCAGTATTCTTTGGAGTCATAAGAGGGGAAAGAGAGCTGGAGGGATAAACCTCTCAACCGACCAATTCTTTTCATGGGGTGTCTGGCTTTCTGCAAATCTTACTGAACCAAGGCATGTATTCTTTTAAAATTAAATACATGCAGTGCAAGAGCTCAAATCCACATGCTGATTTAGTCCATAAAGATAATTTCCAGGATCACTGAAGTTTGTTTTACATTTTAAATGAGAGCATGGAGTGTGTATGTGTGTGTAAAATTGCAAATTTAATTCAACTTTGAAAATATTTGTTGAGCATCACTGGAACACAGAAGCAAGAGAAGAGGCAGTGTCTTGCAATCTATTTAGAGCAAGCGTGTCAAACTCAAGACCCGTGGGCTGCATGCCTCATTTATTTGGCCCATGCTAGCCTTTGGGTTTGACATGCTTGGTTTAGAGAATGAACACATGCACTTGTGGAGTAGGTAACAATTCAAAGGAACAGAATAGAATAACGAAATTAGGAGCATAAACTGGTCAGAGGAAGTCAAAACTCGTTGTTGGGAAATAAGTACAGGAGAGCAAGGGAGGAAGAGGCACAGCAATTGATGATGGATAACGCCTTTCTCCCAGCGATGCTCGGGTGCCGCAGGCTCCAGATACCAGCGCAACTTTTGATGCAGAGGATTTTGGAAGGTCCGTTTTGACGATCTGCCCCGGGGACAGGAGAGACACCACAGCTTTTATCAGCTCTCTCACTATTGCTGCTGTTAAGGCAAGAAAGAAAACGTAACAACTGACCAGCACCTGACAAAGATGCTTTGGGCTATAGGGTAATTAAATTTAGTTCATTGAGCTAATCAGAGCAGGTGAATCACGGAAGCTTTACCCATGAGCACATGAAAAGATGTTCAAATGACTAGTCAGGGAAGTGTAAATTAAAACCTAAACTGAGAGACTGAGATTGGCCATGCCATGTGAGGCTGTGGAACCGGAACTCACACATTTCTGATGGGAATGCAGAATGGTACAACCACCTGCAAGGCAGTAGGGCAGTTTCTTGTAAAGATAACATACCCTTACCACGTGACACAACAATTCCATGTCTAGGTGTTTATTCCCCCCTCTCCATGTCCTCAGAAAGACTTGTGCATGAATGTCCAGATCAGCTTAATTCATAGCAACCTCAAACTGTAAACAACCCCAAACAGGTGAACTGATAAACAATTGATGGTCTATTCAACTTGTGCCATGTTACAGAGCAACAAAATGGGATGCACTATTGATATATCTAATAACACAGATGAATCTCAAAACTGTGCTCTGCAAAAGAATGCCATTTATATGGTATTCTAAAAAAAAAAAAATAAACTACAGTGACAGAAAGCAGACCTGTAGCTGCCTGACACTGGGGTGCGAGTGGGAGACTGAGTGGGAAGGGACACAAGGGAATTTTCTGAAATGATGCAAATATTTTGTATCTTGATTGTGGTAGGGTTTACACCACGTCATACATCTGTGTTAACTCACCAAACTGTACACTTTAATTGGGTGCATTTTGTTAGGAGTAATTTCTATCTCAATAAAGCTGATGCAGAAAGGAGGAGACACCCTTTTGCAGTGAGCCGTCCACAGGGTCGGGTTGTTGGGAAATAGAGCACTCACTGAGGGTGACGGAGTCATGAGCGGCTCCTCCCCAGCCCTGGGCAAATGCTGTGCCAGGACCGAGGCCAGTCACAGTTTGCTTGGTTGCATAATCCTTTTGGTCACCGGCTTCTCTCTTGAACAAGAAGCTGAAGTTGGGGATCCAGCTCACTATGTTCAGAAGAGCATTCCTGTGGAGACAGAATCATGGACACAGAGAACAGACAGTAGTTGTCAGAGGGGCTTGGGGACTGGGTGAGAAAGGTGAAGGGATTTAGCAAAAAAAAAAAAAAAAAAAAAAAAAAAAAAAAAGAAAGAAAAAAGATGACGACTCATGGGCATAGACAACAGTATGGTGATTGCCAAGGGAAAGCGGGGGTAGGGGAAAGTAGAAGAGGATAAAGGCGGAGTAAATAGCAATGGAAGGACACAACTTGGGGTGGAGAAAACAATACACAATACAGATGATGTATTATAGAATTTATACCTCAAACCTAGATAATTTTATTAACTAACTAGAGGCACGATGCACAAAATTCGTGCAAGAGTAGGCCTTCCTTTCTTTGACTGCCGGCACCACCTTCCCTCTGGCACCTGGGACCTGGGTTTCCCTCACAGCCTGGGCTTCATCTGGAAGGACATCCGGAAGAACGTCCTGTCTAATTAGCATATGATGCTTTTATTATTTAGATGGGATCCCAATAGGTTCAATTTAAAAATTTAAAAAAAAAAAGAAGAGCATTCCTCAGTGCATCGTGGGAACTGAGAACATGACCGGCCTGAGACCCATGTGGGAGGTCGGGGGAACATGCAGCTATTACTCCCAAGCTGGCCTCTTTGTAAAGAAACCGGGTGTTGGTAATACATAGCTGAGTTTGGGAAAATCACACAAACTTTTTCCCTCACCCCCAAATTTCTGTGGCCAACGCAGAGAGCCAAATGCAACAGTCCTGATTGGGGGGCATCTGAATCGGTGAGATAGATCGCAATCTCAACTTAAGTATGCCGTGCAATGTAAATTATAGTTATGGAAGAGTGAAAATTCACATAATTGCATCAAAATGAAAAGGGAAACAAAGTAGGACCGAGCAACATCTTGAGGGGAAATTCCCACAGCCAGATGAAGTAAATGGTCCCCTCCGTGGAACAGGGCTCCTTTCCAGGGGAGCCCCATGAATTTATCTTATATGGACACCACGCTCCCGTCCAAAGCCCATCTTAAATTACCGTTCTCCCTCCAATAAGCCATTTCCCCCCACTGCGGGAGATATTAGTGTGTTCTTGGCTAGGTTAATAATGACACAAATTTCAACAAGTCTTTCTTTGTTTTTAGAAGGCTATCTTCTTTAGCTGTCTTAAGCACTTTTTTTTTTTTTTTTTTTTTTTTTAGGTAAATGGCAACAAAAGAAACAGTTCCTACAGCCATTAAACCGTAAGTGGTTTAAGATTGATTGTATGGCTCTGACCCTTCTTTGCTCGCTGTACAGGCCCCGGCAGGGAGCCAGGGCCGCTGGGTCGAGTTCCCATTCTCTCATTAGCTAGGTATGTGACCTCCAGCAAGTCTAACCTTTGGTCCAGCTCCTCCATGGGAAAGTGAGGATGGCATCACTTTCTCAACCTCTCTCAGCATGGAAAAAAGCTTTCATTGAAATAGGAGATGTGATAACAGCTTGAAAAAGTGGTTTAATATGAAGATAAAGCAGGGCTCGTTTTTCATCTGAAACTTTTGCTAAAAAGTATGTTTTTATAGACTTCAGAGAGAGGAAAAGAGAGTGTAAGAGAGGTAGAAACATCCACGATGAGACAGAATCATTGATTGGCTGCCTCCTGCACGCCTCCTATTGGGGACTGAGCTTGCAACCCAGGCATGTGCCTGGAGTAGGAATGATCTGGTTCATAGGTCAATGCTCAACCACTGAGCAATCCAACCTGGCCATCTTTCCTCTTACCAATGACTAGTTCACATCCTTTGCCCACTTTTTCATCCACATTAAGGGAATTACTTTGTTTTATAAAGTTTTCATCAAAGCAATAATAAAACACTCACCGGAGTCCATTTTATTGGATTGATTTAAGTATTTTATTTAAAGAAAGATTTAAAAGAAAGATTCTAACGACTATAGTTTATTGATAGGAAAAATATAAAGCATACATTTTTAAAGATCATTTTGCACTGACATTATAGGAACAGACTTCTCCAAATAACATGATTAGTGTTGTGCTACTAGTGAATGCATTCTACAGAAACATGGCTTTACTTTCAAATCTGAGTGTATTACCCTTACATGAAAAGAGGATAATAAAAAAAAAACACAACTTCGATAAGTTTAATATTTAGTAGACCACATCTAATTTGTTGAAGAGTAAGTTCTTTTATTTACTTCAAGGCCAGGCTTATTTTTTTCACCTCTTCCTCTGCGTCTTTATCCTATCAAGAAAACACAAACACACAATGAAAACTCACACATTCCTCCTGATGCTCAAGGTACTTGGAGGCAGAGCTCCACTGGGTGAGGGGAGACTTTTCTGAATGACCATTACAATGAAAACGTGGATTTCTGAGGACCAGGCCTGACCCAGATCTCTGAGAACATGAGCCCCGTGGAGAACCAGGCTCTTCCTCCACCAGGTGTGGAGGGGTAGCAAACAGGAAGGAGAGTGTATTAATGATAACACTGTTTTATTCTTCAGCTATCAGATGTGGAAGCAGTCCTAGCCCTAGCAGCGGGATCTGAAGAAATCTGAGATTCCACTGTAAGACCCGCACGGGCAAATACACATTTCATTAATGACATTCTCAGGGACGTTAATAGGTACGATTAAAAATCATATATGCTTGCCCAGCCGATGTGACTCAGTAATAAGTGTTGGCCGGTGACCCAGGAGGTCAGGATTTGACTCCCAGTTAGGGCACATGCCTGGGTTGTGGGCTCGATCCTCAGTAGAAGGTGCGCAGGAGGCAGCTGATCAATGATTCTCTCTCATCATTGATGTTTCTATCTCTCTCTTCCTCTCCCTTCCTCTCTGAAATATATAATTTTTAATCTTATACTTTTAGCCATATGTTTTATAGGACTCCATATATACTATCATTTCTTTAAAACAAGTGTGTAAGTTAGAAACAGTGGCAATAAATTCAAGTGGTAGGATATCCTATTCATTTTTATATTAAACATTAACCCAGCACCCATCAGAAAGAATTTAAGGAATGTAATACATTTAAAATAAACATATGAGAAAAATTGGACAACACAGATGTCTGAAGTAGTTGCTGGCTAGCTAGATTTATTTATTTATTTATTTATTTTAATTTACACAGACTTGTCCTTTCTTTTTAAATATCTTTTATTGATTTTTTTACAGAGAGGAAGAGAGAGGGATAGTTAGAAACATCGATGGGAGAGAATCATCGATCAGCTGCCTCCTGCACACCCCTACTGGGGATGTGCCCACAACCAAGGTACATGCCTTAGACTGGAATGTCTACTGGAATGTACATGCCCAGGACCTTCCAGTCCACAGGCTGACGCTCTATCCACTGAGCCAAACCAGTTTCAGCTAGATTTTTTTTTAATGGAAAGTTCTCCAATACCTTTAATTATAAACATTAATACACTGACTCAGTTGTAGTGTCTGACCAACTAGAAGTTTTACCTTCTATTAAAATGTTTTGTGAAGGTTGTGGGAAAATATGATGACTAACCTAGGGTGTTAATGTATTATTTAAAAGAACTTATAAAAACACCATAATTTGTGTTTATCTTTGTTGTCCTAGGGCAGTGGTCAGCAAACTGCCGCTCCGCGAGCCACGTGAGGCTCTTTGGCCCCTTGAGTGTGGCTCTTCCACAAAATACCACGGCCTGGGCCAGTCTATTTTGAAGAAGTGGCGTTAGAAGTTTGCGTTTAAAAAATTTGGCTCTCAAAAGAAATTGCAATCGTTGTACTGCTGATATTTGGCTCTGCTGACCGATGAGTTTGCCAACCACTGTCCTAGGGCTGCTAGTACAGTGCCTGGCACCTAGAAGCCCTACATAAACGTCTGCTAAATTAGCGGTTAGGTGCTGGAACACAAGAACACTGGGAAACAAAGGCTAACCCTAATCCTGGGGACTGATGATGGCAACCCCACGGACACGCCTCTTGGTCTAAGGTGGCAGCCATCCTGTCTAGCTGCCTACCGAGGTCTCATCACCCGCTCCCCAGAATTATGCTGTCCCTGCTCTTTGGGGTGGGACTCGTCCCGTTACCTGCTGTCTCGCACCAAACAAGTAGCGGAATGTTTTAACTGCCAGCCCATGATCTGTGAGTCCCTTAAAGACACCAGGGGTCTCCTGGTGAAAGGCTACCTACAGCAGGCTTGAACGCTTTGTAGTTCGCCCTGAATCCCAGTCAAGAGGTTTTAGTGTGGAGGGGTGCTCCAGAGATATGCCAACCACTGTGCATTCACATGGGAGGCTGGAGTAGGACTGGTAAACTAAGAGCGCTCTTTGGCACCGTCTGGGCTCACCTCTCTGGTTAAACAAGGAAACTGCTTTGCCAACTCACAGAACTTCTTGGCATTCTCTATTTGCTTAAGATCGCTGTAACACTGGAAACAGAGAAGAGCCGGTGTTAAAGGTAATCGCATCTTATGTGATGGATTCAAAGGGATCTTAAAACAAGCCGCTTTCATTACCTTGGAAAGGTACATGTAATTGGACTTCGAAAAATCAGGGTGTAGCTCTTCAACCTGATTTGAAGGGGAGACAGAAAAGAGAAAAACAGGGTTTTATTCAAGCAGCAAAAACCATCAGTGGAGAGGACATATGTCAATAAATCAAATATTCGCCAAATTGAAGCAAACTGCCCTAAGAATTTAGGTTGGTTGTGTCTCATATGAATCCTTTTATTGGTTTCAAAGTATCCTTTGGGTGCAAAATAGCTTTTTAGCTTAGCCATTAGAATGAAATCATTATCGTGGTCATAAAGCTTACAAAGCAATGGGATCCTTTAAGGTTTGGGGATTTCTTTGTATAACCATCTCCCCACTTCCTTCTTCTCTATCCTTTCTCTCTTTTTCTTTAGAGAACAAAATAACCAGTTGTGTATTCCCAACCAACGGAGCCACCGGCCAGGGCTCAGCCCACTAACTTTACTAGAAAGCATTCTAGGGCTGCCACTAGCCGCTGCTCAGAAAGTGCAATGAAATCATCTAGTTCTCATTGTAGACTATATGATCTCTAATTCCCTCTCAGTTCTACAAGATTGATCCTTGAAGCACCCCCCTCCAAAAGAAAAAAAATCAGCATGTACAATTTGTTGGATGATACAATTCAAAGCCTGATTTTGTCTGTATTGTTATAAATCTGAAATAATAGGTGGGGGGGGAGGGAATACCTTAGTACCTATTAAGAATCTATAGTTAGTCCCAGACAAAGATGAGGGGATTAGCACAACAGGAAGTTGGTTATATATGTGGGTATATTACAGCTTTACATGTGCGCCTACATGTAGTACTGCTTAGAGTTCTATTCATATAGAAATTATACATTTTAAGACACCAGTGGAAATGCTGATTTGGCCTGGTGCCCCAAGAATGTTTCTTAGCCCTGACTGCAAATTATGGAATGGCTTTTAAAATAACTCTTCCTTTTGGCATCTTTTGATTCTTTAAGATTAAACTGTTGTCTACATTAGGCTAATCAGGAGTATTTGAGACCAAGTCTAATACTGAGGGCATACATTCTTTTAAACATATTCCGGCCATGATCTGGAGAGTTGCCCTTGGATTTGGTCATAAGGGCTGTTGTACCTGGGACCCAGGGCACAACCAGCTGCTGCTTGGATTTAAACTATAACTCACATTACGAGAGGCTTAAAACAGAACTAGGATTCAAACTGTTAGAGGTCTACACGTGGAGACAAGAACAATTTCCTTGACAAGGAAAGGTAGGAAAGACTGACCCAGATAGAACCCAGTTTGACACTAAAATAATGGATAGACACAATATACCTTAAGGAAATTTTGCAAAGCTTCTTGTACAGTGGAGGATGGTATTGTTCCAAACAGAGTAGCAGCCATCTTTTTCTCAATCCAGCTCAGTCTTGAGACCTGTAAATACAGAGCAACATCACCCTTAGAAAGTGTTCGCCTTTTGAATGGATAACCTCTCCCCAATACATATAATAAATGCTAATCCATAAATAATATATGAGAGGCATCTGCTTTATGGTATTGATATTTTACTTCCTTTTTCATAGTTCAAAAAACTCTGAACTCTGAAAGCATTGGCTACAAAACCAATTTGAAATACTTGTAAGAAGATTTTCACATTGGGGTGGGGATGAAGAATAATGTTAAGTTAACTTTGTTTGTTCATCTGATTCATGACTCTCAGATAATGGCATGATGTTTCTCGGCATAGAGGTACTAGCTACAAGATCCTGCCTTTGCTTTCTTCCCGCCTCCTCCATGCTACCAACCTGACCCAGAGGGTAGCATCTCAGAAATGTAAACAGATGGACAATTCTCAACCCAGAGGGAATGTAGAGTGGGGACCCAATTTACATATTCACAAGCCAGGGGACTTTTTAAAACCAATAACCATCAAAATTAACTTCCATATTACCATTTATTTTGTTGTTGTTGTCTTTGAAAACTTTTTCATTTTCCCCAAATATGAATATTAGATCTTTATTATAAATAAATATATAAAATGTAAATATAAAACAAAAAATTTAAGTTATAAAATATATAAACTCAAAGTTTGCAATGTTTTTATCTATTTGCCTATAGTAGGCAATAGGTAAAACAATAAAAGAATGAATAAGTCACTGAAAACATATCATACAATCAGAATATACTCAAGTAAGATTTAGAGATAAAAACATCCAACTTACAGCATAACAGTATCTTCCATTGAGGTAATACAAAAAGGGTTCTTCAGGTAATAATTGGATTGCTTTATCTAGATGTTCCTGCAAGAAAATCCCAAAGAAATATCATCTCCCAAGGTTTTAAGGCACATTCCTCCTCAATCCCTATCATTAACACAACTCATTATTATTAATAATTCATTACCAAACATGATTGCTCAGAACTAGAACCAGAACTGTGAGTATGATTTAATAAGACTACAGATAACTTAAAGCCAAAATCCATATATATAAAAGGCTAATATGCAGCTGAAACTGGTTTGGCTCAGTAGATAGAGCGTTGGCCTGCAGAATGAAAGGTCCCAGGTTCGATTCTGGTCAAGGGCATGTACCTTGGTTTTGGGCACATTCCCAGTAGGGGGTGTGCAGGAGGCAGCTGATTGATGTTTCTAACTATCCCCTTCCCTTCCTCTCTGTAAAAAAAAAAAAAAAATCAATAAATTATATTTTAAAAAAATAAAATAAAAGGCTAATATGCAAAGTATCCCCTCGGGAGTTTGACCAGGAGAATGAGAGTTTGATGGTTTGCTATGAGGTGTGCTGACCACCAGGGGGTGACACGGAACATGGCAGACAACTAGCAGCAGCAATGGTGGGGTGCTGAGGGAGCAAGGGAAGGAGGAGGCGGGGAGGCAGGGGAATCTGATTGGCCCTGATCACCAGCCAGGCCTAGGGACCCTACCTGTGCACTAATTTCGTGCACCAAGCCTCTAGTGCAGCCGTGGGCAAACTACGGCCCGCGGGCCGGATCTGGCCCGTTCGGCTGTTCTCTCTGGCCCGCGGTGCCGAAAGAGCGGAGGGTTCTCTTGCTCTCCCCTCCGCTCCTTCACCAGCAGCCCAAGATGAGAGTGCCAGCATGGTCAGGCTGCTTTTGTTCCGGCCCTCCGGTCCAGTTTAAGAACCCATTGTGGCCCTCCAGTCAAAAAGTTTGCCCACCCTTGCTCTAGTGTCACTATAAAAACAGAAAACACCCAGTCACATTATTGTCTGCCCTGACTAGTGCTTGATTCAGAGGAAAGCTTACAAATATCAAATGACGAGGTTACAATGGAGGAAAAAATAGAACTGGATGGGAGAGAAATCTACACCACTGACATCATCAAATGGTAACAGGGGATTGAAGAACAAAGAACACTCTGCCCATCACTATAATTACTGAAACTGGGGAGTTACTTATTGAGCTATGACAACTATAGGCACATGATACCTAGTGTGTATTACATTACTTATTTTATTCACCTACCATGGTCATTTTAAGGCAGAGATTGGATTCTATTCTAATGGCAAATCAGAAATGCAGAAAATGTTAACTAATCAGTCCAGTCATGTTTACAGTATTAGCTCGTGGACAACAGGCTAATTCTCTTATCTTTGAATATACTCGTCTACTATGTGACTTCTTTCAGGATCTAGAGTAATAATAATCTCTAATCATCCAAACAGTTTGATTCCTTTTGGCACAGTACTATTTGAAGAATGTCATTTCATTTTGTTTAAATAAAAAGGATGGATTTCTAGAGGTTAATTTGTTGAATAATTTCATTTAGACATGTTAATATGGCTACATTAACACATTTTTGCCCCGCCCTGGCCCAAGACATTTTTCATATCAAGAAATACCTTGAAGGAAAATCCATAGTTGATTTTGTTTTGTAAGCCCTCAAACTCGGACACATAGCCACACAAAACCGCGTACCTGCAAAAAGTAAAAACAGTGAATACTGTGTGAACTTTTATTCAAATACCACTAAATATAACAGTTAAAAAAAAATGTCTTTGGCCCAGATGGTGTGGCTCAGTGGTTGAGCGTTGACTTATGCTCCAGAAGGTAGTGCTTTGATTCCCAATCAGGGCATGTGCCCGGGTTTCAGGCTCGATCCCTGGTGTGGGGTGCGCAGGAGGCAGACAGTCAATGATTCTCTCTCATTATTGATGTTTCTATCTTTCTCTCCCTCTCCCTTCCTTCTGAAATCAATAAAAAGTATATCTCTAAAAATGTCTTTGAAGTAGTCAGTAATATTTAACATTCATGTGGAGGCAAGAGCCCTGGAAACAATGACTATCTGCCGTGAATGTGAGGCCGGTTTCCTCATCTATAACTGAGGATACCACCACCCTCTGCCTCATATGCATGTTGGGAGGGTACATACCCCAAACATGTAATTGCTTAGAATACTGCCTGGCATAGAGTGAGTTTTAAGGAACGTTTCTTTGGAAATGCTTCTGTTCTGTCATTTCCTCCCAAAGAGTTGCAGAATGTGGAGCAAAGTCCCACACACCTGTGTCTCCAAACTCCCTGTTTTTGTTACGGGTGTTGTAACTTATTTGGACTTAAAACCTTAGGCTACTTTTTAAAAAATAAACTTTTATTTTAAAGGGGCTTGTGATGTTCAGGGAAGGTGCAAGCAAAGGCGGTACAGAGTTCTCATAATACCCATATCCAGTTTTCTCTATTGCTTTCATTTTACATTACTAGACTACAATATTGATCCATCTTCACAATGAACCAATATTAATAAATTATTAACCAAACTCCACTTTATTCAAATTTCCATTTGTTTGTCCTAAATGTCCTTAAATTTTGACACTTTCTCCCCCATCCTTCTTTCCTTATTATTCCTATTAACACCTTGTTCTGTATTTTTTTTAACATGTGAAAATCTTTTGAATTACTACTGTTATCCATCATATGCCCTGTTCTTCTGAATTTGTGTTATTTTCTAACTTCTATATCTTTCCCCATTGACAAAACTACTAACCAAGCTAGTGTTTAAGACATAGACCTGGAACTCTAGAATCATCTCCAGATCGAAAGGATATTGACAATAGCTATTCTGTGGAACAGTGAGGCCCAAACCCTCCTGTCAGCATGGACAGCCCAAAAGCTTGCCCACATTTCTATATCCTGTTCACAAAACTCTTAGGAGTGAACTTGCACTAATGCCTTGCTTAAATCCAGATACACTGGCTCCATTTCCCTATTCTATCTACTAGCAAAAAAGAAAAAAGACCATGTCACATTTTAAGAAAATCTATACTGGGTCTATTTGAACATCCTTATCCATAGATTCACAAAGCAACCCAACTAACCATCAGGGCTGGAATCAAAGGAAAAGAATCTACGTTCACCAATCTACAGCGGTGGAATCTATCTTCTGTTTTCTCAAAATGAGAACTACTTGATGCACATGTAGTAGTTCTAGACTTCTATAGTGCTCTCAGCACATTCTCTCCAAGTTATTCTTAGAAAGAAAGAAAAACACACATGAAATATGTACATTTTCCCTCACAAATAATCTGTCACTAGAGTCTTATGTTGTTGTTTTTTTATAATCCCTCCCGAAGTCTGCTTCTTTAAAGTCTAAAGTACTACTGATCTTCTTACATATCATAAATTCACAGTACACATGACCACTTTTCCCCAAAGGATCATCACTTCTTTCCTGGCAATCAATTCCACCTACATCTCTGGGTGGGTGCTGTTGTTTTTTACACTGTTCAGCATTAAAATTTTAAATTGTTACTTCCTAAACTCTTAAGTCAATGGGAACTCTGAAGAAAGCTAATTCACAACACGGTCTATTGCCCCCATCTAGAGGTCATTGTAACTACACACATCTTGACAAAAATTCTGTATTTTATTGGCATTGATGTGGAATATATCTTTAATAATCAACAAACAATCTTTATTTCAACAACTAAATGTCCTTAAATTTTGACACTTTCTCCCCCATCTTTCTTTCCTTATTATTCCTATTAATACCTTGTTCTGTATTTTAAAACAACTCCATTCATTTTCCTGCAGCACTTCTGCCTGAGCATGCATGCTATTTATACTGTACAAAAGTAGAGGAAGAATAATGTGAGAGAATACTGAGTATTTAAGAATATAAGCTCTGCCTTTGTTTTTCCATTTGTTGTGTGAACCTTGGTTATTAATCTACTCATCGATACACACACACACAGCCTTGTTTACCTCATCTATAAAATGAAAACAAGTTGTTCTGTGAATCACATGCTCTAAGGCATGTGGATATAATTTGTGAACAGTAGAGCACAACAAATATGTAATACATTATTTATAATTAAGGTCAGGCCAATTTGGCTAACAAACTGCAAATCCAATGGTGGTTTTAGTCTCTGGGTTCCAGAACACAAAGTTTGTGTAGCCTTAAAGTTATAAAGCAATTTAATTCTGGAAAAGATGAAGATGAAAAACAAATCTTTAAAAGAATATGGTTTTTCAGTTATTCCCTCAATGTTAGTCTTTTATGATAATTAATCCTAAGGATTTTGTCTTTTATTTCAAAACTAGAGACCTGGTGCATGAAATTCGTGCATTGAGGGGGAGGTTGTCCCTCAGCCCAGGCTGTACCCTCTGCAATCTTGGACCCCTCGAGGTATGTCCGACTGCCCTCTCACAATCCAGGACTGCTGGCTCCCAACTCCTTGCCTGCCTGTCTTCCTCATTGCCCCTAATCACTTCTGCCTGCCAGCCTGATCACCCCTAACCACTCCCCTGCCAGCCTGATTGATGCCTAACTGCTCCCTTGTCAGCCTGTTTGCCCCTAACTGCCCTCCCTTACAGGCCTGGTCACCCCTAACTGCCCTCCCCTGCAGGCCTGGTCATCCCTAACTTCCCGCCTCTGCCGGCCTGGTCACCCCTAACTTCCCTCCCCTACAGGCTTGATCGCCCCCAACTGCCCTCCCTTGTAGGCCTGGTCCCTCTCAACTGCCCTCTCCTGCTGGCCATCTTGTGTCCACATGGATCTTTGACTACATTTGGGCAGCCATCTTGTGTGTTGGAGTGATGGCCAATCTGCATATTACTCTTTTATTAGATAGGGTGAAGGTTTATAAACCATCACATAACCCTGTAAACCATGGGTCTGCAAACTTGCTGCAGGGCCAGCTAGCAAACATGTTAGACTGTGAGATCAGAGCGTCTCTTTGTAACTATTCAACTTCATCATTACATTTTGGTTAGAAACACGGCATCATTTTAGCTTTTTTTTTTCTTTTAAATTATGTTAAATTAGTTTTAATTAGAATTTATCAAATTCCAAGCCACTGGACTTGGTAGATTCACTTATGAAATCTTCAATGAAAAGTTCACCGTAAATGTATTTAAAATATACACAATGAAAAATTCCTGAGAATAAGCAGAACAAGAACAGCTACTGTTTTCTACTAAAAAGGTTTTGCAGTGAATGTGACAGACAGGTTAAATAAGTCGATCATATCTTTACATTTCATTCACAGGGGCATGTTAGAATTTGAAGGCTGCATAAATTTTATGTACTTACCACAGATGACAATGTCCATTTTCGGGGGCTCTAGTAACAGCTTTTTCACCTAATGTCTTTCCTGAAAGATAAACAGACTTACAATTAGTACCTTCGTGTGAGTTGGTGGAGGGTAGGTTATTGAATTAAATTAGTGGTTTCCCAAGACCAAAAGCTTCACTTGGAAACTTGCTAGAAAAACTAAAGTTTTGATCACATGGGGAGTGTTTAAAATTGAGGACTCTCAGAACATTTAACATTGATATACTTTTTAAAAAAAAAATATTTTATTGTTATTTCACAGAGAGGAAGGAAGAGAGATAGAGAGCTAGAAACGTCCATGAGAGAGAAACATCGACCAGCTGCCTCTTGCACAACCCCTACTGGGGATGTGCCCGCAACCAATGTACATGCCCCTGACCGGAATCGAACCCGGGACCTTTCAGTCCACAGACCGACGCTCTACCACTGAGCCAAACCGGTTTTGGCCATTGATATACTTTAATATTCTCAGTAGACATTAAAAAAAAATCAGTTTGTTCCCTGTGGTTAAATTCTTACTTACCTTCAAGTTAATAATTCTCTTGTCTACATTTTGTCTATGGCCTGCATGATGAATTGCTATGGGAAAACGGTCCCCACAAAGCGGGTGGTGAATATATAAAGAACAAGAGAAACCTCAGAGGGAAGGTAGGGGAGGGTGGGGATAAGGGAGAGAGATCAACCAAAGAACTTGTACGCATGCCTAGGAGCCTAACCAGTGATCATGGACAACAGGGGGGTGGGAGCATACATGGGGAGGGGTTTGGGATGGGAATGGGGGGATGCGGATAATTATGTGATAGCATAATCAATAAAGAAATTTTAAAGAAAGAGAGAGAGGGTTGCTTCTCACCCTCCTCACCCTGAGACAGAACTATGGTGCAGAGGTCAACAGGCAAGGAAAACTACGGTGCGAGAAGAGGAATTACCGGAAGTTTGAAAATATTTCCTTCTTGGAAACAAAAATGACAGAAGAGAGGCTGGAAGGAAGTCTGGAGGGCCCTGCCTTCCTGCTGCTTCTTCCTCCTGCTCTTGGACAAGGAACGCTTGGGAAAGAGAGGACTTCGGAATGCAAGAATTAAAGAAGTTTAATGTCAAATTATTACCTTGAAGGTCGTCATGGAGATGGCAGTTAAGGAGCTTTTTGCCGGAAAGGGTTTTGCTATGCGCAGTGCGAGTCCAGGGGACGTGCACGTGTATAGACAGCTTGATGTTCTGGCTGGTTTTCTTTCATTGTTATTACAGAAAAGTTCAAAAATATGCAAGAGTATAGAGGACAGTAGAAAGAACCACCATGTACTTATTACTCAGCTAAAACAATTTTCTGCTCAAGGCTAATCTGGTTTTTATTAAGATCAGTTTTGGAAAAACATTCAAGTCTGAGTACTTATTTCTTCGTGGCACCTGGAGTTCTACGATATAGGAAGTAAGGGCTTTATTTTAATTGCCGTGAAAGATTGTTGCCTTCTGCCTAGTATTCTTGAAAATTACTTCATGTCTCTTCTGAGGTTTTATAAACATTAAAAGCTAAAATCTGAGATTTTTAGTCGCCTATTCTTTTGTGCTCACATATTTTTAAAGAACATATACATTAGTCCTAAAAAAAAATGTCCTGTCCTTAGACTTGTGTATTTTTTAGTACCAGGATATACTGAAATAGAATAAACATATTAGTTTTAGCTAAGATACTTTAGCTTTAATTAAAATTCATTAGTGTTTTATTATTGGCAACAATTATCACTTGAGGATAATCAATCTTTACAAAATACTTACCGATATTAGCATAATGTTTCTTTTCTTCTATATTTGTAGACAGATCATACATGTCTCCATAAGCACGAGCTAACCGCCAAATAAACTCTATTTCATCTTTAAACTGAAAAGATAGACCTGCACATTAGATGAACTCGCTCACTTAACCAGACTATAACTGCTTTCCACTGAAACACAAAAAGATTAGGCAGGTAAACTGCTATTTATAGATGACTGAACCTATCCCTGTGAATATAACATTTTCAATTACAATATTCCTGGCTACAGAATGTGATTTAATATAGTGTAACACGTGGAACTGAAAACTAAGCAATACTATCCAGGCACTAGCTCCCACCTACGTGGAAGAGAGAGCTGACAAGTGCCAGAGTCCATACCTCCCCCTGGGTTGTAGTATCTTCTCGTTTCCTTTCTAAGTTATCGACTATCGATATGATACTTCAATGAACATTTCACATAATATCAGTAAGTTAACTACAGATCACATATGCTCAAAAGAGCAGACATTTTTTTTAACCTAAATTACTTAAATATAATCCTGGAGATTTAAAAACTTTTAGACAGTATGTTTAGAGTTGCTAGATCCTCAAAGATCAGGCTTGTTCATGGGAAAGAGATTTCTTGCTCCTTGAGATACTGCAAACCCTTATTTGGTGGTGGTGGTGGTGGTGGTGGTGGTGGTGGTGGTGGTGGTGGTGATAGTAGTGGTGATAGTAGTGTGGAGGTGGTGATGGTGGTATGGTGGTGGTGGTATAGAGGTAGTGATGGTGGTGGTGGTGGTGGTGGTGGTGGTATGGTGACAATGGCAGAGATGGGCTTTCCCAATTCAGCCCAACATTAAACACTGAAAACCGACCAATGGTAGAAGTAGATTAAAATACTACTGGTGGCTGAAACCGGTTTGGCTCAGTGGATAGAGCGTCGGCCTGCGGACTGAAAGGTCCCAGGTTCGATTCCGTTCAAGGGCATGTACCTTGGTTGCAGGCACATCCCCAGTAGGGGGTGTGCAAGAGGCAGCTGATCAATGATTCTCTCTCATTGATGTTTCTAACTCTCTATCCCTCTCTCTTCTTCCTCTCTGTAAAAAAATCAATAAAATATATATATATTTTTAAAAATACTGCTGGTGTTGTCCTGGGTGGCTTGGTTAGTTGGAACATTGTCCTGTACCCCAAAGAGGCTGCAGATTCTATTCCCAATCAGGGCACATACTTAGGTTAGAGTGAGGGTTTGATTCCCCAGTTAGGGTGCTTACCAACTGATGTTTCTCACATTGATGTTTCTTTCTCTCTCCCTTCCTCTCTAAAATAAATAAACATATCCTCGGGTGAGGATTAAAATAATACTGATGGCTGTTACATTAATAACTCTAAGTTAGAAAACTTAAAATGTAGCTCCCCTCTCAAGAATAGCAGTATGTCTTGTTATTTAGGTTATCAAATAGTTATTAAAAATGACAAATTAATAAAAATCCCAGGAAATCTATATACCATATCTCTGGTTCTCATTTTTATAATCTTAGAGCCTAACAAAGTGTCATGTAAACTTTTTAAAAACTATACACCTTTTATTTATTTATTTTAATCCTCACACGAAGGTAATGCTTATTTTATTAATATATTTTTATTGATTTCAGAGAGGAAGGGTGAGGGAGAGAGAGAAACATCAATGATGAGAGAGAATCATTGATCAGCTGCCATCTCTGCACGCCCCCTACTGGGGATCGAGCCCCCAACCCAGGCATGTGCCCTTGACCAAAACTGAACCCAGGATCCTTTAGTCCACAGGCTGATGCTCTATCCACTGAGCCAAACCAGTTAGGGGCTATTTACTGATTTTGGAGCAAGGAAGGGGGAAAACAAAGAGAGAATATAACATTGATGTGAGAGAGAAACATGGATTGGTTGCCTGCCATCCAGACCCCAACCAGGGATCAAACCCACCCTCTAGGCATGTGCCCTGAGTGAGAATCAACTCATGACCTTTTTGGTGCAAGGGAGCATGTGCCAACCAACTGAGCCACATCACAAAGGACTCTTATATATACATTTTTTTAAAATTTTAGTCATATTATAGAAAAAAAATTTTATCAGTCATTTAGCATTTGTAAACTGTGATACAATTGTTATGGGCATGATATGAACAGAATCATAGATTAAATATAAATTAAAACTATAGAAACTTGTTAACATATATCTCTTACCTTTTCTTTGTGGTCACAAAGTAGTTCAAAACTCTCTATCTTTTTAGACTCGTCCATACGTAAGTTATCTGCCTTCTGAAGAAGGACATCTAAGTTTAATTCCTCAAAATGTTTGTTAAGTGCTTTAGGGACTGGAAAACTCTGTTCTTCTGTGTCAGTGCTAGCTGTAATATACCTAAAATTGCAGAAATAATATCAACTCTCTTAAAAGTTATACTCTAATAACCAGAGTGATCCTTTTAACATGCAAATCAAATCGTTCCACTCTTATGCTGACGCCCTGCTACGGCACCCCCTTCAGAGAAAAGAATTCAAGCCCTCTCAAGTGACTACAAGACCCTATGTTTGTCTCCCGACCACATCACCTCTCTGACGTTTGCTCCACACTACTCTCATCCTTCATTCAACTCCACACAGGCTGCCTGGCTGTTCCTTAAACAGGCTAGTCACACCCCGACCCCAGGACCTCTGCCTGCTCTCACCGCCTTCAAGTCTCAGCTCCAATGTCATCTTCTCAAGGTGGCCCATCCAGACCACTCTATTTACTACTGCAACCTCCACACTCCAACCCACCCACATTCTCTTTATGGCCAATCTCTCCTAGCTTGGCATTTCTTTTCTGTAGCAAGTATCATCTTTGGATATACTATATAATTTACTAATCTACTACATGTGCTACTTTTTCTCAGTATCTCCTCCACGAGACTGCATGCTTCCCGACAACAGGATTCTTTGTTTTATTAACGGATGTATCAAGTGCCTAGAACAGCATCTGACTCACGGTGGATATGCACTGAATATTGCTGAATCTATGATACAGCATTGTAGGAGCCCAGCAGGCACTCAAATACAAACACACACACACACACACACACACACACACACACACACACACTCACTCACTTAAATATATTCATAGTTCAAGATAATGTTCTCATTCTCAATTTAGGTTTTTAAAAATTCATGCTACCTTCCACATCCCCCCACCCCCCTTTTTTTGTGGCATACAAAAAACAATTTATTTAAGCCCTGCCCTGTTCTAAAAAGATTTTAAGGAGGTATGTAAGGATACATAACATACAAGAGAGCTAATTAGAAGTAGTTAGAGCCGAAACTGGTTTGGCTCAGTGGATAGAGCGTCGGCCTGCAGACTGAAAGGTCCGGGGTTCGATTCCATTCAAGGGCATGTACCTTGGTTGCGGGCACATCCCCAGTAGGGGGTGTGCAAGAGGCAGCTGATCGATTATTCTCTCTCATCAATGTTTCTAACTCTCTATCCCTCTCTCTTCCTCTCTGTAAAAAATCAATAAAAAAATAATTTAAAAAAAAAACAAAAGAAAAACAGAAGTAGTTAGAAAAAGATAAAACCAAGGCCAAATGTAAGGTCAATAAAAACAATACATATATTTCAAATATCTATATCCTTGCTATGAGGGACACACATGCCTGTATCTTCCAGCATATACTAATGCAGTCACAGCCCCCAGCAGATACTAACAAAGAAAAAGATGAAACAAGTTTTGAGAGAAGTGCAACTATTTCCAATATAAAATAAATTTATTTTAAAGTCCTTATAACAAAGACACTATATGAAATGATATTCAACCTCTTCTACAACCTTATTAATGGAAACTTCACTCTTCCAGTTGCCCAAGTGGAAACACGTAGAATCTTCCTTGACCCTCTTTTTCTCTCCTAAGCAATATCACCTGTTAGAAATTCCCTATTGGTTCTATCTTCCAAATACATCCAGAACACAGCCACTGAAAACTACTACACATTGAGAAAACTACAGCACATTGAAAAAGCTTCAACACATGTGAAGGCACAAATGGAAATCTCATGTTATATCAGTTTGAAGACTTAATATTGTCAAGATGTCAATATTACCCAAAGATTCAGTGCAATCCTCAAACTCCCAACAATGTCTTTTGTAAAGACAGAAAAATCCATCCTAGAATGCACATAGAAGATCTTGAGTAGCGAAAACAATCTTGAAAAAGAAGAACAAAGTTGGAGGTCTCACACTTCCTGATTTTAAAACTTACAAAGCTACATGATCAAAACAGTGTGTACTGGCATAAAGTCAGATATATACATCAATGGAATAAAGTAGAGCCCAGAAGTAAACTCTCACATATATGATCAAATGATTTTTGACAAGACTATTTAATGGAGGAAAAAAGAGTCTCTTCAACAAACAGTGCTGGGGTTGGGAGGTGGGGTTCGTGGGGAGGCAAGGGTAGGGAGTAAAATACAAAAATAACATCTTAGCCCAATGACAAACATAGGGAACATTTTATTACCATAATTGAAAATAATGCAAATCCCTTTCCTCTAAAAAAGGTTAATTCTATTCTAACTTAAGTATTTTTAATTGCCTCTCTACATTGTCAATTCATTATTTAATCTGATAAATATATTTATAAACTTTGTATAACAGGTAAATATAAAAAATATTCACTCTTAAAAATAAAAATTTTATTTAAAAAATGTAAAAATAAAAATTTTTGAAAACATCTGAAATGTATTAACTTTAAAAAATAAAAATTACTAAAATATACATTTTTTAATTGCAGAGTTCTCTGAATTCCCAGACATATGCATATATAAATGTGTATTAAAAGTATTTAGTTAAAATATCTGGTTTCAGTAGTCTACAAATTTCCATGACAATGCTTTTACATATAATTTGGTCTTTGTATTAGTAAAAACATAATTTGCCAGTGAAATGTGTGGTATGAGAAATATAATTAACAAGTCTTATGTAAATGAAAATTTCTGAACTAATAAATATGGAAATATACAGGGTGGGACAAAAGTAAGTTTATAGGTGAGCATTATTATTTACTTGTTATATTATTTTCCATATGAACAACTATAAACCTACTTTTGCGCCGCCCTATATGTTAGATAGGAAAACTATCTCCAATCATGAGATTAGGATAAAAAATGTTAAACTCTCAAAAAAATGTAATACATTTAGAAGATCTATATATCAAAGCTTGATGTTATTTTCAGACCACAAATGTACTACAACAGTCACTCAGAAATTTGGCACCAGCCAATCTAGAAGAAACCTGTTAAAAGCCTGAAACACATACATTATGTTTGATTTCCATATTCCAATAATATTAATGAACTATTTTTCAGAAAACACAGAAATTAAAATTAAATATAGACTGCAACATGGCAATCCTTTTCAGAAAATGTAGTGAAGCTTAGTTAAGGGAGGAGGCTTCGGTGAAAACTGAGAAGTGATTTCTACAGACTCTACAGAGCATGCCGGATAGGAAAACTGCTGATTTGAGCTGCCCTTCTAAGAGAGGCTAAAATCTGAGGTGACCTTAAGTTAGGAATTTCACTAGTTGAAGATTTGTCTTCAAATCCAGATGACTTAGCAATGTTTCCATCATCATAGGAATCTGGGATAACTTCATTTAGAAGTGGGATAAATTTCTTAGTGTATTTATAAGACGGAGCAAGTGCAACATTGTGGGGAACAGAAGTGCTTCCAGAGGTCACAGCTGGGGGTTGACTTTGCCCATCATCACAAACGAGCTCTTTCTTTGGCTGGCTTCTTCCTGGCACATTGGTGTCGCTGTCATTTAGCAAAGCCTGGGAAATGAGAGGTGGGAGAGAAAGGTAGGTTGCCGTGCTTCGTCGGTGGTAATCTTTAAATGCCGAGGAACCAGATTTTGTTTCAAAATTTAGAAAATGTTTAGTGTTATAGTCAGGAGGACAAGAACTCAGATATTTTTCAACATTAACAACACTCGAGAATTTAGAGGCTATTTCCATTTCACTTGGATCCACCAGGTACTCACTACTTGATTGAAGTTCCATAAGCATAGCACTTTCATAACAGGAGATTATACTGAGTTTAGGGGAAGAGAAATGTCTGCGGGATCTAAAAGCAAAATGATCCGAGACAGGCTTTAGGTCGATGATGCTGCTTTTGTCTTCAGAATCAAAGTTCGCTCGACTTTGCTGTCGCTGGAGGGAACCAGCGCTTTTCTGAAAATTACCAAACCAAGAGTGTCTTCTGTCAGAGTAAGATGACAAAGAGGAGACAGTTGATATAGTAGTAAAATTTTTACTTCTTCTACGTATACTGACTTTTCGTAGTTTGGAGCGGCTCACGGAGACGGGAAGAAAGTCGGGCTGCTGAGAAACGGGGCAGGTCCCATGACGCAGGGGGTCTGCCGTAACTTGAATGGCAGGGCAATTTTGTTGGAAGTTCTGATCCTTTCTGAAGCAGCTAGAGTGAGAAAAGTGTCAGATGAGGAAGAAAAAAAAAATAGGCAGCCAATGTGGAAACCTCCCTGAAGAGGAATATCCACCTTATCAATATGGAAACAACAGGGCATGAGAAAATGAGGGCAGCCAACGTGGATGGTCACACGAGGTATCCGAAAGGATGCTCAGTCTAAAAGGTTGTCTCTCATTGCCTCTACGTACCCACCCGGCCTATTAAACCCTGGGGGAGTTAAGTTGAAAGACTTAAGAGAAACAGGCGGAGAGAAAGATCAAGGGAGCCACACGGGAGGGCACAAAACTAAAGGATCCCCTGAAGGAAAAGGTGGAACTTTCCACCTTCAAAATAATAAGCCGTAATATCTGTTTGAGAATATTACATTCCTCTAGTGATAGGAGTCAGTAACATAAATGTATATACCCTGTTGGCTCGTGCATTTTAAAATATTAACCATGGATTAAACGGAATCCCTCGCAAGACTATTTCAGGTAAATAATCCAGCTATCCCAGGGGTTCGGTTACAGTGGGGAAACTAAAAGAAGCATGAAAGCTTGGTTTATGAATACATCAATGAGCTTTTAGCACATAAATATACAGAGAAAGATTTATTTTTTTATTTTTAAAGGCTTACCTCATACATTTTCCCATATTACATTTAATCAACCTCTCCCTTCCTTTCTAAGCCATCATTTCTAGGCCATAAAATGCCTGTTTGGGTGGAACAGGTCAGAAGACTGAATGTTTAAGTTGCTTGTGGAATTAACCTGGCAATAGCACAGAATGTGATGACAGCAGACTCTAGAATCTAATGACGTCAGTTTAGAATAAAAATTGTCCTGCGGCTCACCTTTCTGAAAGGCTCCCATCCGCATGACGGTGGAATATGTATTCTAACTTTGTCATGTTCAGTGAGTCATCCAACAAATCAAGGGATGAGAAAAGAGCAAAATGAAGACCATAACATATACACTGAGTGGCCAGATTATTATGATCTAGGAATGCAAAATAGTCTGGCCACTCAGTGTATATCCTATATAATAAAAGGCTAATATGCAACTTGTCCCCTCGACCAGGAGTGCAGCCAGCAGGCAGGCTGGCCAACCGCCTATGTCCCCTCCCCCAGGCCTGGCTAGCCGAACACCACCCATGCACGAATTCGTGCGCCGGGCCTGGCCACTCTGTGTGTATCTACACAGTCCTTTACTTGGGACTGTCTCTCTGACTGGCGGCTCTCCATCCCCCTGGCCTGCTAACTCATTCTTCTTTCACCAGGCATGCTTTACCCCAGGTTTTTACATGATCCAGGAATACGGAAAAGTGACTATTATAAAATTTGATCTGAAGATATACTGAGAAAGTAAAATAAAAAAAATAAAAAATAATAAACAGCAAATGCTATTGCCCCCTTCTACCTTGCTTCATCTATCTTGGCAAGACAGTGTCCCGTCTGACCGCATGGACCACATGAGTAGACTATGGAGACCTGCTGAGCCACTGTTTACAACCCCTTGAAACAACTTAATACCCATTTAAAGGCAAAGTTAACAAAATCATTTTCCTTTTCCAAACCACCTTGAAGCACTGTCCACATAATAGCTGTATGTGTGTAGCCACTTAGGGCATAAAACACCCTCTAAATTATATTTCTTTTTACTTCTCAGTATCCTGAATACCCTGCTCTCATCTGTTTTTGTTTCATTCCTAACAACCTCCTTTTGGGGAACAAGTTCCTTTTCAGAGGCTTACAACTCTCCCATTCTCTCCATACAGTTATTGGTCAGTTTATAGTTTTATTTTACCCTACACACAAGCTAGTAAATTGGGCACTATTTCGTGGATGCTGAAGACACACAATTGTTGGGTCAGAGAGAAAGGACTTTATCACTCACAGCATATCAAGCAGTGTGAGACCAAGTACATTTGTGTCGGTTCCCCAGGGCAATGCACAGGGCCCAGAAACTCTTAACATTTGCGAAGAATTGTGTTATAAAGAAAGGAACACTGAGCTTAGGGAACCCACCACTTTTATAGCAAGCCATGAGTAAATCTTCTAAGTCTGATGTTGGTCCTGGTCAAAAACATTCCCTCATTCCTTCAGGTTTCTCATCACAACCCTGAGAAATGGCCAGGGCAAAGGAGGGCCATGTAGACCTTATATCCCTGAACAAAAATTACCTCAAAATGGGTCGCAGACCTAAATAGAAAATGCAAAACCATAAGTCTCCTAGAAGATAACATCGGAGAAAACCTAGATAAATTTGGGTCTGGCAATGACTTTTTAGATGCAATGCCAAAGGCACAATCCATGAAGGAAATAATCGATACGCTTCTGCTCTGTGGAAGACAATGTCTACTGATCCTAAGTCACACTAAGAGGATGAAAAGCCACAGACTAAGGAGAAAATGTTTGCAAAGTACGTATCTGAAAAAGAACTGCTATCCAAAACATGCAAAGAACTCTTAAAACTCAACAACAAGGAAATGAACAACCTGATTTAAAAATGGGCCAAAGACCTTACGAGACACCTCACCAAGGAAGATATACAGATGGCAAACCAGCATATGAAAAGATGCCCCACATCATAGGTCGGCAGAGAAAGGTGAGTTAAAACCACAGTGAGATGCCACTGCACACTATAGGAATGGTCCAGTCCAGAGCACTGACACCACCAAAATGCTCATGGGGGTGTGGGGCAGCAGAGCCCTATTCACTGTGGGTGGGAGTGCAAAGCGGTTCACGTTGGAAGTGAAGACAGCCACTTTGGAAGACAGTTGAAAGGTTTCTTACAAAACTAAACATACTCTGCAACCCAGTAATCATGCTTCTTAGTATTTACCCAATGAGACAAAAACTTCTATGTCCACTCAAAAATCTGTGCATGAATGTTTACAGTGATTGTCTTGAGAATTGCCCAAACTTGGAAGAATCCACCATGACATGATGTCCTTCAGTAGGTGAATGGATAAATAAACTGTGGTACATCTAGGCAATGGGATATTATTTAGCACTAAAAAAAAAAGATAGAAAAAGAAAAAGCCATAGAAAGATGTGGAGAAAACGTAAATACATATTATGAAGGAAGTCGATCTGAAAAGGCTACATACTGTATGATTCCAACGATATAACATTCTGAAAGAGGTGTGACTACAGAGACACCAAAAAGATCAGTGGTTGCCAGGGACTGAGGGGAGAAAGCGATGAACAGGCAGAGCACAGAGGATTTTTAGGACAGTGAAAATAGTCTGATACCATAACCATGGGTTCATGTCGCTAAATATTTGTCCAAATCCATAGAATGTACAACACCAAGAGTGAACCCTAAGGCAAACTATGAACTCTGAATGATTATGATATATTAATATAGGTTTTTTTTTGGTATTGGGTAATGGGGGGGGAGGGGCGTGTGTGGGGTCAGGGGCATATGGGAAATCTCTGTATCTTCCCCTCAATTTTTTCTCTGAACCTAAAACTGCTCTAAAACAGTAGTCTCAATTTTTTAAGAATCAAGGGGGGAGGTGGTGAGAGTGCTCAGGGCCTTGCATTCTTAGGACACCTGCAGGATGTGTAAGAGAGTAAGAGGCCCCGGAGCCCTGTGGCTCAGTTGGTTAGGTGTTATCCCTGGCATCGAAAGGTTGCCAGTTGGATTCCGGTCAGTATACATGCCCAGGTTGCAGCTAGATCTCTGGTAGGGGATGTGCAGGAGGCAGCCAATCAATGTTTCTCCCTCTTTGTCTCTTCCTCTCTCTCTAAAAATCAATTTAAATAATCCTTTTTAAAAAGAAGCCCAAAGAGCATGGCTCTATCCCCAGCAATCTACTACCCCCCCACCCCACCCCTGCTGTGTTGTAAGATGGTTGTCTGTTGATCCTAAGTCACACTAAGATCTATGAGTACCTTTTCCAAAAGCAAATCTTTTGTGACTGAATCTTAAAAACAAACAAACAAACAAAAACCCCAAACAAACCTAGTTCTAAACTAGAATTGACTGAGTTAATTTACATAGACAAATTCAAGTTTTCCCACATTATCAAAAACAGAGCTGGTGAACTGAATTCAGTTACAGAGTAATGTACGTTTACATCTTTAGCTGATCTGAGTGTAGTGAATGTAAATTATTCAATCCATTACATTAATTATAGCTATTTGTACAAACGGCTTACCAGATATATCCAATTATACAAAGAATCAACAATGTTCATCACTAAATTAGCACCATGTTAAGTTTTTCTTTTCCATTACAATATTAAACTCTTGTGACTTAAAAGGTAGAAAAAAATACTTCTTTGGAATTATCAAACAATGTATTAGGCTATCTCTAGAATTTCCCTTTCCACCATTAGTTCCTTTAGAAAGAGAATTCATTAAGTCACTCGATAGTAGTTACTAAATGCAGTTTAGTAAATATGAAGGAATAGTACATGGTTAAGGATTTGAACTGATGCAATAACCAACTGCAAGTAGTTTTAAAAACAACAGAAACAAAAAAAATACATATTTTAGGTCAACCAGTACAGATGTGTTCCAGCAACATCAGATGTGAGGAATGCAACAATGAAAACATGGGGGTCCCCATCCTCAAGAATCTGGGCTTTGTCATATTCACTGGATCTGCTTTACTTACTTGCCTATTTTGCTCCTCAAAAACACTAGTCAAGCACAATTTCTTTATTCATGAATCACTTGTGCTTTCCCCTAAGACAGTGTTTCCCAAACTTTTGACATATGTGTACCCCTTCTATAATTTTCGTAACGCTGAGTACCCCTCGTCAAAAAAAATGGATGTATTTTAATAACAATCAAAATATATTTATTTTTTATTTTCTTGGTACACACACAAAATAATAATAAACGAAAAATAAAATTATTCATAACAAAATATAAATAAAAGTTATATTATAAATAACATTTATTTGCACACCGGACCATCTCAGGCCTCACAAGACTGTCTTGACTTGACTCATAAGAATGTAGAATTAGGCGCAGCTAAGCACAGTGCAGTGCATATCCCCACCAAACTCCGGTGCAACGCGTACCCCCGCCAAACTCTTCCTTCCCGTACCCCTGGGGGTACGCGTACCACACTTTGGGAAACACTGCTCTAAGACAATATTATGGATATTCTTGGTTTTAGAATTCAGTGGATTATCCCATGGGAGAAAGAAAGTGACTCATCTGAACATTCTCAAATCTTTTTAGGTCTACACTGCCCAATCCAATAGCCACTAGTCCCATATGGCAATTTAAATTTAATTACAATTAAATAAAATTTAAAAATTAGTTCCTCCATTATACTAGCCCTACTTCAAGCGGCTGCTACATCGCACAGCACAGATTTTGACCATTTCCATCATGGCACAAGGTTCTATTGAACTTATTGGACCATTCTTATATGGTCCTGTGGGGAAAGAGATGTTTTTGTTTCTTGACATCTGTGCTCTGCCCCAAATTCTCTTTCTATAAGGGACTACATATGAAAGTAGGTTACAAATTTTAGCAAACAAATACGGTCTTCTTCAATACTCACATGCTACCACCTACCACTAGTAAGTTACTTATATTCTTTTTGTCAATGAGGTCTATACTAGCTTAAATACTGACCTCTATTGAATATGATTTTAATTGTTAATATAAGCCAAAATAATCACTTTTTTTACATCTTGTTTGTAGCATAATACAGTGAGTATGCAAAAAAATGTATGCTTATATTATTTGTTAATTATTGTATTATTTATTATTCTTTACCTACTTTTGCCCACCCCTATATGTGACTGAGAAGGCATAATGAAAGTACCTAAATAATAATAATAATGATGCAATCAGTAAGCAATTCAACATGGAAAACATCTTTAAAAAACTTACCCTCCTTCGCTTTCCGCTTCCTCTGAACTATTGCTTGTCCCTGAACTTGGAACTGTGGTAAGCCTTCTTTTCCTAGCTCTGTGCTGAGGACTAATCCTTGTCTTTCCTCCAAGTTCACCACGTACGCACTCCTCCAGCTTTGGAATGGTTTCTTTAAGATTTCTGATTTCCTCTCTGAGTTCTTCCATGTTTGTCAGTAATTCGTTTAACTTCTCCAGTATCTGAAGCTGCCTTCCTTGAAAGATCGCTGCTGTTCCTTGGTCCTTCCGAATCTCATCTTGCAAAGTCAACGAACCAAATGCATTACCCAGAGTAATGAATTTAGGTAATTTCATTACTGTCCTTGGTCTACAAACCTTGCGGTACCACAAAAGAAGCAAACTGATACCAGTAGTTCCCACCATGATGCCAAGTATCAGTTCTTTGTTTGTGGAATGAGGCATTTCTTGTGTTTTTGTTTCTAAAATTAAAAAGCATAAACGTAAATGAATGTTGTCTCTGTCTTTGTACAACACAAAAATGTTAGCGCTTTTTTAAACAGCAAAAGCCAAGTCTATATCATCATACAGACACAAAAAAATACTCGACAAATCATAAGCCATAAACTAGAATGTATTACCTTTATAATGTATGTGGCCCAGTGGAAATATTTATTTTCAGGATATTACTGAAGTCCATTTTTAAGTATCAATGTATTCTACATGACTGATCTGACATTTTCTCTACCATATCTTTGTAAAGGGTATGATAGAGGTAAAAGCATCATCTTAAATTTCTGAAAAAACTATGAATTAAAATTAAGCTTCACTGTGTTTGAACCTTCTATTTGTATAAAATTAACTAGTGCTGTATGCTGATTTCCGGGTCTTATCTAACCTTATCTAACCAAAAAGAAGCTCTTCCTTAGCACCTCGTTCACATTTGTATTTAGAGTGCTAAACACTTTAAAACTCCAGAGCTTTGAGGTTCAAAATATATTAGAGAACTTTGGCAAGTTTGTAACCCAACCCCTATGTCGTTTTTTTTCAACATGGAAAGCAGAGATGCTAACATAGGTGCACTTAATTCATCTCCTTCCTTCCTAGGACCCAGAAATCTGCTGCTGCTTACATTTCTGTTTCTGTCTGGGGTCTTAATGTTTTCCTGTCTTTCAAATTTTAACTTAAAATTTTTTTCAATTGATTTTAGAAAGAGAGAAAGTGGAGGGGAGAGAGAGACATAGCTTTGTTGTCCCACTTCTTCATGCTTTTCCTGGTTGCTTCTTGCACGTGGCCTGACCAGGGATTATGCAACCTTGGCATTGGGGACGATGCTCTAACCAATGGAGCTACCCTACCAGGGCTCAAATTTTAACTTTTAAAAAATAACAAAAAGTCATTTAATTGACTCTGTTCTCCTGAAATGTCACCTTTTGTATTCAAGGCCCAAGCTTAGGCCCACCTAATTCCATATAACCACAGCTACATTGACTAAATGCACCTAATCATTCTTTTGTATATCCCATCTTCACTAGTTTTATTGCTTGTCTCTGTTCTTAAAGGCAAAAGACCGTTAAAGGAAAATAATAACATGAATCCCCCTTTCCTTCTGAGACGTTAAAATGGCACTCAGTATATTAGAACTATGATGAACTTAAGTAATTAAGAGTAAAATATAGTAAGGCTTTTTTTTTTTTTTTACAGACTGAGAAGTTCCCCAAACTGTTTTCCCACCAATTTCCCCTATTTTGTATTAAATTTTGTGAGCAAGTTGGGAGAACATTACAAATAATGGTAAACTGTCTATGACAGAACATAAAATTTGTAAACGGTTTTATTTTTCCCAACACTTTCTAAAGCAGATCATCACAGCCCTGTCCCTTCTGATCCCCGAGGAAAAGGAAACAAAGGAGGTGAATTCTTTAATCTCCCCAAGTTGGTAATTGCAGGGGAAAACCAAACAGAGCCTGGTGGCCTCACTGAGTTGGCCAGAGATCGGAGCTCAGAAGAACTGAAGCACCTTCTGTCTGTGTGGCATGGCCCTGAGGACGGCGAGGGACGTAGAGAAAGGTATCGGCGTCTCCTTAAACCTGCGATTGAATGCCAGTCAGCACCTGCATGGAGTCACACCCCATCGGGCCAGGCAAAGACCCATTCCTGGACCTGCCAGCTCAGCCATTCCTAAAGACGATACAGAACCGGGACGTGTCTGAGTTCAATGCTTATGAAATACATGAGGCTTTCAGCAGGGCGATGCCTTGGCTACCCTTAATAGTGGGCTTACCTAACCCTAGAGTTAAGGCTATGTAGACTTGCCCTAAGACAGCTTTTAACATGGTCTTTAAGCTAAAGGATCAAACTTATTTTTAAGTAACTTAGCTGCCTTCAAGAGAGAGAGAAAGGGTCAATACTCTTGAAAGTAGTAAAAAAAAAAACAACAACAACCAGATCTCAACAACATAAAAATCAGTGTTGATCAGAGAGCTGTGTGCCCCAAGGGGGCCGTGTGCCCCAGGGGAGCCATGTGCCCCAGGGGAGCCATGTGCCCCAGGGGAGCCATGTGCCCAGGGGGGGGCGGTGGGACCCGGGAGCCGTGTGCCCTGGGAGAGCCGTGTGCCCTGGGCAAGCAGTGGGACCCAGGGGGGAGGAGGATGGTGTGAACCCGAGGAGGAGCAGATTCTATTTGTGTGGTCCTGAAACATTTGGACAGTCTGCAGCCATTAGCTACAGAACACTGTTGCATTTCCCTACAAAAACAAATGAGAGAGAGTGTCCCACTTGAAATTCATATATGGGGGGGGGAAAGGAAAAGAGAAGGAAAAAAAAATCTGAGGAACAGAATAAAGTGGTGAATATAGTAGAATCAGGGGCAAAGAAGGGGAGTGGACTGATAATTATCAGGAGGATAAGGGGGTGGGGAAGCAGTGAGAGACTGGATTGAAATCGTATAACCAATGGATGAAGACAATGGGGGGGATTAAGGGCAGAGGGTGGGATGGGAACTGGGTGGTAGGGAGCTTTGCGGGAGAAAAAGGAGAAACAATTGTAATAATCTGAGTAATAAAGATTGATTAAAAATAAATAAAAAATAAAATAAAATCTTTGCCACTCATGAAAAAAAAAAAATCAGTGTTGATCATCCAATCCATAATTACTAGGCATGTCAAGAAGTAGGAAAATGTTAAAACTACTATTACAAATATGTTCACTATTTAATATAAATATTAAACATATGTTAACAGAGGCCCTCACCAAGGTTTCAGGTTCAATTCCCAGTCAGGGCGCATAGAAGAACCAACCAGTGAATGCATAAATAAGTAGAACAACAAATGATGTTTCTTTCTCCTGCTCTCCCTGCCTCTGTCTAAAATCAATAAAAAAATTATTTTACAATTTATTAATATATGACTAGATATAAGTATTATTCCTGTTACAAAATTCAATTTGTAATGACAATGGAAAAGGACAGACATTATTTTAATTTTAGCCATCTGATATTAATGTGTAATACATAATTAAAGCTTATTCAGAGACGGGAATCAAGAATTCTACTGAAATATATCAAAATGTTTGCTCAAAAAAAATTTTTTTAACTTTATTTTTATGTTGACACTATTACAGAAGTCCCCATCTCTCTCCCCCTTTGCTCACTTCCTCCCAGACTCCCCCAGCGGCCTGGCCATCACCACACTATGGTCTGTGCATATATGTTCTTTGGCTAATCCCTTCCCTTTCCTTCCTCCAGTCTCCCCTACCCACCTCCTCTCTGAGGGCTGGCTCTCTGTTTATTGTGTTTGTTAAATTCCACACACAAGTTAGCTCATGTGGTATTTGCCACGAAAGAAATTTCCATATTAAAATTTCTTTGTAGACAGTTACGAAAAATAAACTTCAGAAAACATTAATTTTTATGTTCTAGTTTAAATGAACTTTGAAGTACAGGTTACACTTTACTAAGTTCATTATAATGCTTTCAGCAACATCTCACGCGTATTCACTTAATTCATCAGCAGATTCTTAGGGGAAATACCTAAAATATGTAACTGATAAAGCCACGGGATGGATGAATGAAAAATCTTGCAGGAGGGGGAGCGGGGTAAAGGGACACTTTGGGTTACAGACAAGCCTGAGGTTTAAGATTCCCAAAGAATCGCTCTACGATCTTGAATTAGCGATCAGATTTCCTACAGCGACCTGGATAATGTGATCCTGTTAAGTAAGTGTATTCTAACACTCACATTTCACCAGGTGTTCTTTTTTATTATTATTATTTATTTATTTTAAATATATTTTATTGGGGTTTTTTTGTTGGGGTTTTTTTTTTACAGAAAGGAAGAGAGAGGGAGAGAGAGAAACATCCATGAGAGAGAAGCCATGGATCAGCCGCTTCCTGCACCCCCCCCCCCCACCGGGGATGTACCCACAACCAAGGTACATGCCCTTGACCGGAATCGAACCTGGGACCCTTCAGTCCTCAGACCAACGCTCTATCCACTGAGCCAACCCGGTCAGGGCCATCTCACCGGGTTTTGACAACTTTTCCTATTTTACAACTTCCTGTCAAGTTCAGGCTCTCTGGTGTTTGGCTTGTTTGCCTATGTTTCTGCCACTGAACGTCTAGTCTTCGTTCGGGGTAAACGAGGCAGGAAACGCGACTTTGTTTTGAGCAAAACCAGAAGGTGTGACAGGTGACACCGGGTGTGAGGCGAGCAAGTGCCTCGGGCAGAAACTCCCCGGAGTTGGCCGGACCCGCCGGGGAGGCAGCGCCCCTCCCCTCCTCTCCCCACGCACCCCGGCCGCCGCGGGGCTGCACCCGCCGGCGCCCCTCCGTCGCCGGAAGAAGGACCCAGCGGGCCCGGGGCGACGGCCGCGACCCGGAAGTGCTTTCCCCACCTCGGCACACCTCCCGGCCGCGTCCCGGCCCGGCCGCTGGGCGCCGGCGGCCGCCTCGCACGCACCTGGGCTCCCGCGCGGGCTCCTCTGCCGTCGGAGAGCGGGGACCGGGACGGGGAGCCTCCGCGGGGCGAGCGGGAGGCGGCGGCCGGCGGGCGAGCCCCACAGCTCCCGAGCGCGGAGTCCGGCGCCGGCCGCGGCCCGACCCTGACCGCGGGGGCGCCGGGGGAGGAGCCCGCGGCCCGCGCCCTCGGGGCCCGCCTCCTCGCGCGGTTTTACCTCACCTGGGCGGGCGCCCGGCGCGCGGGTCCCCGAGGAGGAAGCTGCGCCCGCCCGGCCGCGGCCGTGGCGGGACACCGGAGCCCGGATGCTGCCTCCCCCGAAGCGCGGCCCCCCCCCCCCCCCGCGCCGGGCTCGGGGCCCCGCGGCCGCCCGGGCAGAGGCCTGGCGCGGGCTCCCGCCTCCCGCGCTCCTTCCGCCGCCGCCTCCCGGGCGTTACCCCCGCTCGGGCCCCTCCGTGGGCACACGCTCCGCGCCACCGGGTCCAGCGCCGGCCCCTCGCTCCGTTTTAACTCCTGTTCCCCTTCAATGAGCGCAACCCCGACCTGCTCGTCCCCCGCCCTCCCAAGACCACTGCCGTCTTCCCAGAAGCTTCACCTCGGAGAACCGAGCTTAACGGAAAGTTCTGCCAAATAAACGCAGCAACTGCTCGCTCGCTCCCTTCTGTGTTCCCCCCACAACTCCTGCCTAAAAACCACCAGGCCGGTTTTTCAGGCCATACAGAATCTACTGGTGGGAATTCTATGGGATGGCTACACTCATGAAAGAGAAAAATGCTAATTGACCCCATCTTCGCTATGCCCACAGCCAATCAGCGTGGGTATGCAAATTAACCCAAAAAAAGATGGAGGTTAATTTGCATATGCAGGTAGGACAGGTGTGAAGCATGGTATGAGGGGTGGAGGGGGCGATGGGAGGAGCTACTGGAGTGAAGTGGCGACTTGCCAGCTGGGCTCAGGGCGGCCCAGGAGCCGGTTCCCGGGCAGCTGGGGGGGGAGGGGGGGAGAGAGCAAGGACTTGATGGCTCCTGGGCAGCTGGGAGTGAAGTCAGGGGCCTATTCATGCACAATATGGTGCAATGGGCCTGTAGTTAAGACTATAATATGGCTTTGAGCTTTAAGGAAGCCACATTCAAGAATAAGTAAACCTAGCCATTGTCATGTTATTAAAACGAGACAGCAAAACTAACATTTGAAATTAGTAAAGCACCCCCACACACACACACTTTTTTTTCCTCTTAAAAATAAATAATGGAATGCTTCAGGGATTTGTGCATCATCCTTGCATAGGCACCACGCCAGTCTAATGTTAATGCTGGTATATGTGCTGCCCAAGTCGGCAGGCACGCCCTTGTCTAAGAACCACGTTCAGTGCTATTTTATTATGGTTTGGAAAGACATTACAATGTAATGCTAAAACTTACGCCATTCGACCAGAATTGGTATTATATAATATAAACCTGGTATGCTTTGTGATAATAGCTTTTTATTTGAAAATAAAAATAGAACCTGGCCGATTTTGCTCAGTGGTTAGATCCTGGGCCTGCGGACTGAAGGGTCCCGGATTGTGGGGCACATGCTCAGGTCGAGGGCTGATCCCCAGTAGGGGGCGTGCAGGAGGCAGCCGATCAGCGATTCTCTCTCATCATTGATGTTTTTCTCTCTCTCCCTCTCCCTTCCTCTCTGAAATCAATAAAAACATCTTCAAAAAATAGAAAGAAAACAGGATTTGATTATAAAGGAAACTTGGCTGTTTCAAGCACCTTGAGATTGAAGCTTTCTCAGGGAACCGCTCACTGCTGCATCCCCAGCACACAGCGCAGTGGAGCCCTCAGTACAAGCATGGGGTGTGGGCCGAGAACAGGACCCTGCCAGCTCTGCTCCAAGAGGGCGATGGGTGCTGGCAAGCTGGTACTCACTGGTTCTTCAAGTTCAGGAAACAGAGTAAACTAGCTGGACACTTCCTGTATGCCTGTGTAACACCGGGTCCTCTGCCTGCCCTCTAATTCCTTTGGTTCTGTTCCTTGATCAGTACAATTTATCTAGAGGTAGAACTCAGATCATGGTAAAGTTAAAACTACGTAGCAAAGAGAGGAGCTATCTTTACCAAGCACTGTGGTAGGGATTACATAAGAAAAGAAGAAATGACTCACCCCACCCTTAATAGGAGAATTTCATCCATGCCCCAAAATTCGTATTTAAGCCTTACTCCCCGGGGTAATGGTATTTGGAGGCGGAGCCTTTGGGAAAGAATGAGGCCATGAGGTTGGAGCCTGCATGGATGAGATTGCGACAATACCCTTCTGAGAAGAGAAGGAGACCAGAGCTCGCTTTTTGCACCAGGTGAGGGTATCGTAAGCGAGCTGTCTGCAACCCAGACGAGGATCCTCACCAGAACCGAACCATATCCCTGTGGTCGGAGACCTCCAGCCTCGGCCAATCGTGAGAAACAAATATTTCTTACTGAAGCCGCCCAGTTGGTGATGTGCTACAGCAACCCAAATCAAGACGCTCTAATTCATCACACCCA
Source organism: Vespertilio murinus (assembly GCA_963924515.1). Classification (NCBI taxonomy): domain Eukaryota; kingdom Metazoa; phylum Chordata; class Mammalia; order Chiroptera; family Vespertilionidae; genus Vespertilio; species Vespertilio murinus. Next base: position 53,246,411 of record OZ004713.1, read on the forward strand.
GCACCGCATTTACCACCACCAGGCACCAGAGGCATTCCATCTGCCCCACCTTTGTCCGCAGCTGTTCCCTACCATTGCTCCGGGCATCGTCCTGTACGTCAGCTGCAGCCAAACCACCTTACAGTCCTCCACAGCCACCCATTTTCTATCTAGTCCCTGGGTCCTGTTCAGGCTGCTCCCTGTGCCCGGAATACTCTGCTCTGTGCGGCCTGTCAAAAACGAACTCATCACCCTAACCAGTGGTCGGCAAATTCATTAGTCCACAGAGCCAAATATCAACAGTACAACGATTGAAATTTCTTTGGAGAGTCAATTTTTTTAAACTTAAACTTCTTCTAACGCCACTTCTTCAAAATAGACTCGCCCAGGCTGTAGTATTTTGGAAGAGCCACACTCAAGGGGCCAAAGAGCTGCATGTGGCTCTCGAGCCGCAGTTTGCAGACCACGGCCCTAACCGATTTGGCTCAGTGGATAGAGCCTTCGGCCTTCAGACTGAAAGGTCAAGGGCATGTACCATGGTTGCGGGCATATCCCCAATAGGGGTGTGCCAGAGGCAGCTGATCATTGTTTCTCTCTCATGGATGTTTCTAGCTTTCTATCCCTCTCCCTTCCTCTCTGTAAAAAATCAATGAAATATATATTTTTAAAAACCGAACTTATCCAGTCTAGTTTGCTTCCCTTGAGCAGTGACTCTACACATTCTCCTCACCCAAAAGGAGTTGTCATCTATGCCCAATCAAAACTTCTGCGGAAGGATGAAGAGTTTAAACGAATGTACACTCCTCTCTGTTGTCTTGCAGCATACCTCTGTCTTGGACACTGCACATTACTGCTTAGTCAGGGACGGCTGTGTCCAGGAGATGGTGAACAGCTAAAGGCAAGGATGTACTTATCCGTGTTTCCTGATGTCTGCACATACTCTGTTAGGTAAATATTTGAACACCTTTCTGTGAAAGTAATATGTACACTCAAAGAAAGGCATTAAGAAATCTTATTCCTGCCCAGAGGACACAGTTATATTCCCAGTCAGGTCACATGACCCAGCTGCAAGCTCTATCCCCAGTAGGGGGCATGCAAGAGGCAGCTGATCAATGATGCTCTCTCATCATTGATGTTTCTCTCTCTCTTCCTTTCTCTCTGAAATTATCCAAAATATATATTTTTTTCAATTAAGAATACATTAAGAGAGCGAGGCAGAGATGCAAATCTGCCTGTACAAAAAGCAAGGGCGGAAGAGAGGAGCCAGCCAGACAGGAATGACGCCCCAGTTCTGTGACCTGGAATGAGAGCAAACAACAGCAGCAGCTACAGTGAAAACCATGATTGAGTCTTATATTTAGCTGCTGCTTCATTCTCTTTTTAAAAGGTTTAGTACAATATATTGCATAACATTTTTAATGTATTTTTATTGATTTCAGAGAGGAAGGGAGAGAGAGAGATAGAAACATCAACGATGAGAGAGACCCATTGATGGGCTGCCCCCTGCACACCTCCTCCTGGGGATCCAGGCAGCAGTCGGGCTTGTACCCTGACGGGGATTCCAACCGTGACCTCCTGGTTCATAGGTTGACGCTCAACCACTGAGCCATGCTGGCCGGGCAGCTGCTCCATTCTTTACATGAATAATTGTATTTCATCTTCCCAACAAAAAGTTACAGACGAGGAAAGAGAGGCTTGGAGAGATGAAGAGGCCATGCAGTCCATTTCAGAGACCCTCTTTACCCCGCCCTGTGAGCCAGGCACTGGAAGGGGACTCTTCATAGCACCTCTCATAAGCACCTCATAACACTTCTCACGTGGTGTTGCTGTCTCCGTCTCCCTCTTCAGCTACTTCCGGTCTGTCTTGCACTGTTCCCCTTACAGGAAGGACTGAGTCCTAGGCAGGCGCACTTACCTACCCATGGAAGGCTTTTCTGTGGGGTTTCCCATTATCTCTAAGTCACTCTGTGAAATGCAATAAGATTCTACAGAGTGACAATAGCTTACTTGATTTTGGAAAATAATTATGACTAAATCAGACCTCCCAAGGCAAAAAAAAATGCTTTCTTTGATACTAAGAAAATAAAACAACCTTGGTACTATCAAAGCTAAACTAACTTATCACACATTGGAATTAGATTTGCTGTAAGGCATGTTGACAATGGCCTTAACATTTTGGGGGCATAGGGGTGGGGCTATAAAAATATTTTACAAAGATTCGCTACAACAACATCCTTCAATAAACCAAAATATTGCTAGTATAGCAGGTAAGCCTTTCTAAGCTACAAGGTATAAAGTTATTATGGGTCAATCAGGTTAGTCTGGGAATACAGTTTGAGGAAAAGAGGGACAATAATACTGTGTTTACTACATACATTTAAATTATTTTTCTCTAGGACATAAGAAAATGATCCAGAAATGTTTTGAAAAATAATTATAACTAAATTGGACCTCCCAAGGCAAAAAAATGCTTTCTTTGGGAAAGGCATGAGGATACATTTATTAACTATTTCCATAAGACTAAGTAATGAGGAATAAACTATTAATCACTTAAGTACAAGAAAATAGTTGACCCAATATGCCTGTACTGAATAAATCAAAAACAGCGTTTTAGAAAGATATGCATGAAAGAAAAGTTAGCAGCAGCATTTATATAATGGCTCTGAGCAATTCAATGTTGGATCAATTTATTTTTTTAAAAAAATCTATCTAATTAAAACACAGAATTCTTATTAGAAATTTTCTGTTTTGTTGGAAAAATTAAGTTTTTGTTCAGAAAAGCATGTATCTTGCTAGTTGATACTGACCTTGCTCAGCGATTACCAGCAGTTTTTTGGTGACACTTCAAGATAGGGAGAGTTTCTTCAGAACTTGTAGGAGATGTTGTAGGTCATATTCTTACTGATTTTCTGTGCTCAGCTTGTTCAGAGTGCAGCCTTGGGTTCACTCTGAAATGGAAACCAAGAGAGTCAGAGCAAAGAGGAAGTTTGCCCCTCCCTTCTGCATTCTTCTTCATCGGGAGAGAGAGTACGCTCAAGGCCATCCTTGACCACGTATATGTCAGCTTCAAAGTCAAGGCCAGTTTCATTGCTTGTGACAGATTAAAACTAAAGTTCAATGCTCCATCAGTTAGACAAAATGTGTTGTAAGAGAACTACCCAGTCAGCCACAGGGCTCTTTGACTCTCACTTGAGGCAAAACAACTCTTCCACTGCTCCAATTTTATTTTATTTTTTTACAATAATGACATTTACTCTCTCGCTTAGTAATGGAAAGTTCCCGTTTCTCAAACAGCAGGGCTGAAAAAGACCTTTTCTTCTGGACGTAATCACTGGTCAGTCACTCGTGGTACACAAGGACAACTGAAGGGGTGTCTATTTCATGAATGAAAGACTCTTAACAAACTACCTAAATAATGTAGATATTTACAAACATAAATGCAATAAGATTTTACAGATTTTTCAATAGCTTATTTGATTTTCATATTTTCAATCAGTGATTAATTGTGAAAATACAGCTTTAGACATACTAGCAAAGGTACTGCCATCATTTTCCTTGCTAAATGTTTGCAATTATGCAGCTATGACCGTAATCAGGTATAAATTATTTTCCCACCTTTTTCAGATGTGGACTATGTAAAGATCTTTTATTAAAAGAATATTCTGCTGCTTTGAAGGCATCAATCATCTTAATGCAAATGCAAATGTTAGTTGATCCAGACACTTTAAAATACTTTAGTCCCTGCCCCCCCCCCCCTCGCGTGTTACTACATTATCTCACCCACACGCTTCACTCCCAGAAACTTTAAAGGTTTTCACTTGCAGGCTTCACTGGCTGACTGCCTCCCTTGGTTAGTCCACTGCAGAAACCACCAAAATGGCGCTGAAAGGCTTTATTCAAGAAGGACAAATGCCTCTTGAATTCTTTTTTCTTTCTTTTTTTTTTTTTTTGTAACATATTTTATTGATTTTTTTTTTTTTTTTTTTTTTTTTTTTTTACAGAGAGGAAGGGAGAGGAATAGAGAGTTAGAAACATCGATGAGAGAGAATCATCGATCAGCTGCCACGGTACATGCCCTTGACCAGAATCAAACCTGGGACCTTTCAGTCTGCAGGCTGATGCTCATCCAATGAGCCAAACCGGTTAGGGCTGCCTCCTGAGTTCTCAAGAAGAGTGGCTTTTGACCTCAGTAGAAGAGGGTTCCTCAGTGCTGTTGACTCTGTGGACTGGAAATTGTTTGTTGGAGGAAGAATTCTCTGCCACCCACTATCTTCGGGTAGATCTACAAGTTAACAGGTAACTTTGTAGAATCCCAGCCCTTGGTTAATAGGAAATAGCACAGCCAACACACAAGTACATTTTCCTAGAGAATTAAATAATGCTTGGGTGGGCCCACGCAATGCCCGACATTGAAAGAATAGGCTATAAATTCTTAATTCCTATGTTTTATATATTTTTTCTTAAAAATATGGGCCATGTCTCATTCATTTTTCTACTTTTAGTACTTGACATTCAGCAATCTATATCTTGGAGAAGGAATACATTCATGGATAAATGAAATATCCAGATATCCAAAATCTTCAATCTTTAGCCAGAAGGTGTAGCAAGTTTGCACATATGCCTATGTGATTACCTTTTACTTTTTTTTTTTTTTTTAATTTGGCTAATGCAGGCAAGTAGAGGAAGTGAAGTTTCCAAAATTTAGTGAAAACCTTTGACTTCACCTTGGAGACCTCTATTTTGCCTAAATCCAGTCCTATTTTTTGTTTGTTTGTTTTATTTTTGTTAACCCTCACCTGAGGATAATTTCCCATTGATTCTTAGGGAGAGACACACAGAGAGAAACATCGATGTGAGAGAGAGACACGTTGATTGGTTGCCTCTTGCATATGTTCCTGATCAGGGCCGGGGATCGAGCCTGCAACTGAGTTATGCGCCCTTGATTGGAATCGAATCCAAGATCATTCAATCCTTGGACTGATTCTCTATCCACTGAGCCAACCTGGCTAGAGAAAGCCAGTGCTATTTATTAAACTACTTTTCTCAGCAGTGTTTGGAAATCTTTCTAAATACATCTGTACTTGAAAATGTTTTAGTGTCACCAGTTTCTGCTTTGGGAAGCCCCCTACACCTTTTACGGATCACTTGTAATTAGGAAGGCAAACTGAAAGTCTGGGGTAATTGCACGCATATAAATCCACTGGGTTGTCGCTGATTATGTAGGTTGTCCGATTAACATACCCTGCGGTGCTTAGTTCTGAGATGGGCTCAGGGATTCCCATTTCAAAGTACTACCTGAGCTGCGGTTGCATGGACCACCCCTTGAGAAACATTGCATGTAAGCAGTGCAGGCCATGATCTGATGGATTTCTAAAGGAAAAACGAGAGCAGGCAGCTTTATTCTAGAAGAACCACTGTGGAACCCAATCTTTATTCATGTTTGGTCTTACGCAAAAAGTGGTTCAAAAGACTGTGTTGAAAAAACACAAATGGAATTCTGTTTCTGGAAACTGGATACTTCATTAAGGATTCTGAGAGAGAGAGAGAGAGAGAGAGAGAGAGAGAGAGAGAGAGAGAGGAAAATAGTTCTCTTCCTCTCAGCATTAGATGAAACTGTCCCTACTTCTTCAGCCTCTTCCAGCAGAGGTGCTTTCTGCCCCGGTCCTGTCTGGCGGCTCTCAGAGCCACGTCTTGTAGAAAACCCGTGTGGCCTGGAGTAAGGCGATCATCATGTGAGCCGCACCTGCTCTTTAGTAGCTGGCCAACAGGTTTATTGTTATCACCCAGACTAATCCATTGTGTCACAATGGTCTCTGTTTGCCAAATCCCTTTCCTTCCACAAGTTCGTGCTCAGGCTGGGAACATCCAGGGGACACAACACAGGTTCGATGGGAGAGGTATGAGAATACTTTCCGCCTCCTTTATCGGACACATAGTGCTCCGAATTCAGGGGGTGCTCTGCAGTTTTCAAAGCATAAGCTCCCCGCCCCCACCCTAAATTATAAAAATTTGTTTTCAAAGCTGAGTGGCACTCAGTACACATTTTTATTTACTTCCCATTGAGAAGTCTGTGGTAGGTCTGAGCATGGGGTGAGACACAGCATGAATTTCCTTATAAGGAAATAAGGTAAACCTTGAGTGAAGGTGGAGTTCCTCCCCCAGTTTTATAATAAGCTAGATGTTCTGGGCTTCAGACTCCTTGATCCTGGGGGTTCCTTAATATCTGTGGGTTACGATGACCCTCAGACCTAGAATGCACCTTTTTATGCATCTGAAAAACACATAAGCAGAGCAAAAGGGTTGAGTGGTCCCAGGTTACATAGTGGGATAAACTCTTTTTTTTTTTTTTTTAGGTTTACATTGTAAGTACATGAAACAGAATTTATTCTTGTATTCTCGTTTATTAATTATATTTTTTCCCATATGAACAACTGTAAATCTGTATGTTTACTTTAGATTCAGTTCTAAAACCTGGTAAAGACTAACTAAAAGCTTGAAAGGAACATAATCATGTTCTAGCTGGTGTTGCTCAGTAGATAGAGTATTGGCCTGCAAACTGAAGGATCCCAAGTTTGATTCTGGTCAAGGGCACATGTCTGGGTTGTGGGCTTGATTCCCAGTAGGGGGCATGCAGGAGGCAGCGAATCAATGATTTTCTCTCATCATTGATGTTTGTATCTCCCTCTCCCTCTCCCTTCTTCTTTGAAATCAATAAAAATATATTTTAAGCCGAAACCAATTTGGCTCAGTGGATAGAGCATCGGCCTGCGGACTGAGGGGTCCCAGGTTCGATTTCGGTCAGGGGCATGTACCTTGGTTGCGGCACATCCCCAGTAGGGGCCGTGCAAGAGGCAGCTGATCATTGATTCTCTCTCATCGATGTTTCTAGCTCTCTATCCCTCTCTCTTCCTCTCTGTAAAAAGTCAATAATAAATATATATATAAGAAAGAAACATAATCAAACAAGAGGGTTTACGGTTATAGAAGTTATCGCTTTCTATGTTATCACAAGAACCCTACCAGAAGAACTCTGTTTATAATAAAGCTCTCTGGTTCTAACTTCCTCTCCCTTTAACTTTCTTTTTCCACCTATAAATAGCTCTTCATCTTGGCACATACACCAGAGTGTGCATGTGGCTTGCTGTGTCTTCATGTATGGGGTTGTAATCCATTTTCCTGAATACATCCTTTTTTGCTGATGAAACACTTAGTCAGTATTTTTTTTCAGCCAGTAAGCCTAACCATCTGGGTTCACTCTTAGAAGAGCAATTTAGTTTCTGCAAAACAGCATCAATTACCATTAAATTAATATTGTTACCTTGAATTATATGGGTACTGCTTACATAGTTAATGTATGTTTCTTTCCTTATAGTTACAGAGGTGTAACTGAATACAGGTTAGGCTGCTTGCCATGAAGAAAGCCAGACTGGTGAGATAGGTGCTGGTGAGAAGTAAAGTGGTTTATTCTAGTACCAGCCGCCTGAGATGATGGGTGACTCTCATCACAAAGCCCATCTTAACATCTCAGGGCAGGCAGGAGTTATAATCAGGAGGGAGAGGGAAAGCAGAACAAAGAAATCAAGGGGAGGAGAGTTGGAAGTTCTCTATGTGTACGTCAGCACAGTCCATTCTGATGATTAGCTTGAAACGGGTCAAGCAGAGGTCCACTTCTTACTGTTGAGAGTCAGCAAGTCTCCCAAAGCCACAACGACTAGTTGCTGGAGTTGGCTTCCTTTCCCCCAAGCTAAGTTCCTGTGACACGCTCGAAGGGCTGTCAGAGATGTATGGCAGTCATGACAAACCAGGCCTTTGTTTTTAGGTATACATCCTGTTCCCTGATTTGGGGGGAAGCATTGCTCATTATAGGTTATTGAATTAAGAAGGTTATTATTTTTTTTGGGGGGGTAAGCATCAGACTGCATATATCCTCTGTAATAAAAGGGACATCAAACATAAGGATTTTATGTACCTATTTTATGTTTGTACCTATTTAAGAAACACTGTAATAGAAAACATCAACATGGGATTCTGCTTATTTCTCTTTAAAGGCCCTGCCAGGACCCAGACCGCAGTCCGGGGCTCAGACCTACCTCCTGGTCGCAGACCATGATGTGGAGGACCAGAAGGCCACTCCTTAACTGGAGACCAAATATCCAGGTTAGTCCTGACCACCATTTCATCATCCCGAGATCCTGCCCTTGCCCCAAACCACCCACCTGGGCCCATAGCGACCCCTAGTGACCACACCTTCCTAGAGAATCCAGAACTTCATGGTGGGGCCCAGGGTTGGCCTTCTAGGCCCCGCCATGAAGGGCTGGGACCAGGATGTAGGTCTGAGCCCTGGATGTAGGTTTGGGTGCTCTAGCAAGATGTGGTCTCTAAGGAATGCTATGGGCCCAGGTGGGAGGTTTGGGGCAAGGGCAAAACCTCAAAATGAGGAAATGGTGGTCAGGAATTGCCTGGATATTTGGACTCCAATTAAGGAATAGGCACTGGCTTCCAGTACGGTTGCCCAGAACGGCCTTCTACTCCGTGACATAATGGTCTGCGAACAGGAGGTAGGTCTGAGCCCCGGGCTGAGGTCTGGGTCCTGGCAGGGCCTTTGGGGCCCGGGAGGGATGTCTGGGCCCCTGGGGCAGCCTGGTACCTCACCTGGCCATCTGGGTTATGGAAATGGTGGTCTGGGTTACAAATTGAGAAGTGCACACGTGATACAAGACTAGATTCTGTATATGAGGACCGGGCCCTGGGATAATCTTTTGGACCCCGCCATGATACTCTGGGTCCTGGTGGAGCCCCAGGTGGAGGTCTAGGTTCTGTGAGGGCAGTTCAGTCCCAGAGGGAAGTCTGAGCCCGGGGGGGGGGGGGGGGGGCGCCTCACCTGAACATCTGGGTTATGGCATAGCTCGGGGTTACCCATAAAGAACTAGTCCCCTGGTACACCTCTGTGTTTGAGGTTTGTGGCCTGGGCCCGGGGTTGGCCTTCTCGGCCCCGCCTTGAAGGGCTTGGACCAGGATGTAGATCTGAGCCCCGGATGTAGGTCTGGGTGCTTTAGCAAGGTGTGGTCACTAGGGGGCGCTATGGGCCCAGGTGGGAGGTTTAGGGGAAGGGAAGGACCTCAGGATGATGAAATGGTGGTCAGGACTAGCCTAGATATTTGGACTCCAATTAAGGAATAGGCACTGGCTTCCAGGATGGTTCCCCGGAATGGCCTTCAGGTCCTCGCCATAATGATCTGCAGCCAGGAGGTAGGTCTGGGCCCCCGACGGAAGTCTGGGTCCTGGGAGGGCTTTTGTGGCCAAGGAGGGACGTCTGGGCCCCTGTGGGAGGCTGGTACCTCAGCTGGACCTCTGCGTTTTGGAAATGGTGGTCTGGGTTACAAATTGAGAAGTACACACCTGACACAAGTCTGGATTCCATGTTCCATGTTGGAGGCCTGGGCCCTGGGATAATCTTCTGGGCCTGCCATGATAGTCTGGGTCCCGGATGTAGGTGTGAGGCCCAGGTGGAGCTCTGTGACCTTTGAGGGCAGTTCAGGCCAGGAGGGAAGTCTGCACCCTGGGGACGATCTGGGACCTGAACATCTTGGTTAAGGAATAGTTGTTGGGGTTACGCATAGAGATCTAGTCCCCTGATACAAGTCTGTGTACCAGGTTTGTGGCCTTTGCCCCAGGTGGGCCTACTAGGGTTCGCATTAAGATCTGGGACCAGGATGTAGGTCTGGGTGCTCATGCATGGTGTGGTCACTAGGGGGCACTATGGGCCCAGCTGGGAGGTTGGGGGCAAGGGCAGGACCTCGGGATGATGAAATGGTGGTCAGGACTAGCCTGGTTATTTGGACTCCGATTAAGGAATAGGCACTGGCTTCCAGTATGGTTCTCTGGAGTGGCCTTCTGGTCCTCCACATCATGGTCTGCGACCAGAAGGTAGGTCTGAGCCCAGGACTGAGGTCTGGGTCCTGGCAGGGCCTTTGGGGCCCAGGAGGGATGTCTGGGCCCCTGGGGAGGTCTGGTACCTCACCTGGCCATCTGTATTCAGACTTGAGCCTGATCTCTCTCCACATTGCAATGGTTTTGACAGCGATTGCAACAGTCTTGAATAAAGTCTTCCTTACCATTTTAACAGGTGTCAGCTTTATTGAAATGTAATCCTCTATAATAAAACCCTAATATACAAATCGACCGAAGGGCAGAACGACTGGTCCCATGATACACACCGACCACCAGGGGGCAGATGCTCAATGCAGGAGCTGCTCCCTGGTGGTCAGTGTGCTCCCACAGGGGGAGTGCCACTCAGCCAGAAGCCAGGCTGGTGGCTGGTGAGGGCAGTGGCAGTGGCGGGAGCCTCTCCTGCCTCAGTGGCAGTAATAAGGACCCCTTGGGAGATGTCCGACTGCAGGGAGTAGGCCTAAGCTGGCATTGGACATCCCCCAAGGAGTTCCGGACTGCGAGAGGGTGCAGGCCAGGCTGAGGGTTCCCTCTTTCCACTGCAGTGCATGAGTGTCATGCACTGGACCTCTAGTTGCCATATAACATTGTATAGTTTGAAGATGAACATGATGATTTCATACACATACATATTATGCACAAAGTGTTGGTTAACACGTCCATCACCTCACACAGTGCTTTATTTTGTATTGGTGTGCAGAGGACTTTTAAGATTTACTTTCTTAGCAATTTTGAGATATATACAATATTGTCAGAATAATTTTTTCTTTAATAATCCTGGCAAACCAAGCTTAGGTTGGTTACCTGAAAGAACCACTTTTTAAGGTGCAACCACTTAAATAGGAGACAGAAGGAAAGGACATTCCGCGTGTAAGCAAATGCTTTTAGCCTTTTCATTCCTTCCATCCTTTGCTTTGCAATAAATCCCCAAAATGTCTTTGACTAGTTTCGGATTTCTTGCCCCACAGGAATGGAGTGTGTATGTGAAAATCCTTGGGCTCCCCCTAGTGGTTAGAGTGTGCATACACTACAGACTGCCGAATTGGGTGGGGGAGCTGGAGATCCGGTGGTTTGTGGTCCTTGTTTTATTGTTAAAGTCAGGAAATCTAAGGTGTTGCTTTCGTTCTCCAGGGAGCTTAGCAGAATATCAGAAATATCACAGATGCCACTTTATGCAGCTGATTCTTCAATCCTGGCTAGTTCTCTACTTGGGACTCATGAAATGGATAGTTTAGCTGATTGTTTTAGAAAGTTTTCCTTGATGTCCTACCCAAGGTGCCAGAGAGCTAGGTCATGACGTCCTGTTAAGTGCAACCCAAGTGTTTTTCCAAGTGTGTTTTGAGGACACAAGAATATTCTAGAGCCGTGGTGGGCAAACTGCGGCTCGAGAGCGCTCTTTGGCCCCTTGAGTGTGGCTCTTCCACAAAATACCACGGCCTGGGCGAGTCTATTTTGAAGAAGTGGCGTTAGAAGAAGTTTAAGTTTTAAAAATTTGGCTCTCAAAAGAAATTTTAATCATTGTGCTGTTGATATTTGGTTCTGTTGACTAATGAGATTGCCGACCACTGGTAGGCAAAGCAGAAGCACCACACTATAGAACGAGGTTAAGACAAAGTCCACATAGTGAAGAAAGACCCTCCATACTCCCTCTTAAAATCTTTAGAGCCAAGCAAGCTGAAAGGCAGCATGCTGATGGCTCTGCCCCCCAGAACCTACCCATCAGAAGGTTCAAGCTTTCTTCTCTGGAGAAAGTGAACAGCCCTAAAGAAATCTGAGTAAGTGTTCAGTCATTCCACAGCAACGTTCTCCAGTTGCAAATCCAGCATACGTACTCAACTCTTCCAATTAATGGGTTAGTGCCTTATTTTAAAATCTGAATGGACAACAAAAGATCACCAGATACTTGAAAAAGACAAACAAGGGAAACAAAGACAATTAACACTAAACCACAAACAAGCAAACAAGCCATAACAAGAATTTAAAGGGAGGGAGAAGCAATTCAGGACCCAGAAAAGCCAAACAAAACAAAACAAAAGAACCCTGGAGTAGTCTAAGGGGGAAAGTATAGCAGTGCCTTAAAATTCTGAGGGAAAAAAATATTTCTGATCTAAAATTCTATACCTAGGCAAATTATCACTTGGGTATGAGGGTAAAATAATGACACTTTTACTTAGAAATACTAAATGAAGTGAAAAAGGGAGAATCCAAGAAAGAGAAAATATATCCAAGGAACAGAAGATCTGACACATAGGCAAGGGGGGAAGAATCCCCAGGGTTTTAGTGATGGGAAGCTTCGGGGTGACAGGTGGGTAGCAGGCCTAGTAAACATCAGGCACCGAGAAGAAAATGAAGGCAGAGTGCTCCAAGAGAGATTTCCGGGGAGAAAACTTAATGTGTGGAGTTCCAAGTATTTGAATGTATTCAGAAATGATTTTTAGTTATATTGGACTAGAGGGCTGGTGCATGTAGGGTCTCTAGGCCTGGCTGGCAATCTGGGCCTTACAGCTGCCAACCAGGGGCTTCCTTCATTATGCACCGCCCCCTGGTGGTTAGCGCATGTCATAGCAAGCGATCAAACTCCTGGGCTCCAGGTCAAACTCCCAAGGGGACACTTTGCATATTAGCCTTTTATATATATAGGTTAGATAGATAGATAGATAGATAGATAGATAGATAGATAGTTTGGAGTTGAGTTAGTGATTTTGACATGGATACATAAGCAAACAAGAAAAACCAAGGCAATTATTAATACTGGAAAAACATGAAGTTGTTCAGGAAGGAAATATTTTAGAAGGTGGGGAGGGACCACGGGAGATTGGCTGGCCAGGGAGCGACCACGGGATGCTCCAGGGCATGTCTGGCCCATCTCACCCAATCCTGATCAGCCAGACCCTAGCAGCAAGCTAACCTTTTGGAGTGTCTGTCTCCTGGTGATCAGTTCATGTCACAGTGCCTTGTCAAACAGCCAAATGGTCAGACACTAAGCATATTAGGCTTTTATATCTATACTAATAAAAGGGCAATATGCTAATTAGACCAGATGTCTTCTGGACAACCTTCTGGATGTCCTTCCTGACAAAGCCAGGCCTAAGCAAAGCCACCTGCCTGTGGTCCCAGGTGCCAGCAGCTGCGGCTGCAACCCAGCAGAAGGAGAAGCCGCCTGCCCTCAGTCCCAGGTGTCAGCGAGGGGTGATCAGGCCAGGAAGGGGAGCAGTTAGGGGCGATCAGGCAGGCAGGCAGGTGAGTGGCTAGGAGCCAGCTGTCCTGGATTGCGAGAGGCAGTTGGACATCCTCCAAGGGTCCCAGATTGGAGAGGGTGCAGGCTGGTCTGAGAGCTCCCCTACTCCATGCACGAATTTCATGCACCAGACCTCTAATATATTGATAAAAGGCTAAGTTGATTCGTGTATGTGTGATACATATAAAGCTCTCATTGGCGCCAACGGCATGTGTGTGTTTCAATCTGTCGTTGTCAATCATGAATTTGGTTGACGCTTCTATTATAGAGAAAGGGCGAATAGCGATATTAAAATAGTTCTTCTAATTAATTTCCTTTCCATGTACATGAATCCATGCACCAGGCCACTAGTGGTAATAGAAATACCAAACTCTAAGCATCCCTTTTGTCCCATGTCTTCACCACTTGGTATTGTCAAATGTTAAAGTTTTGGCAATCTAGTACACTTCCCTGATGGCTAATAAAGCTTAATATATTTTCATATGTTTATTAACCTTTTAGATTTCCTGTTTGTGAAAAAGCCTTTCAAGTATTTGAAAAATGTCCTACTTAGTCCTTGGCTTTTTCTTATTGACTTATGGAAGTTCTTTTTTTTCTTCTTTTCTTCTTCTTTTTTCATGAAATTATGAACCTAACTTATTTTCTAAGAGCTTTAAAGTTTTGCCTTCACAATTGTCTATGGAATTAATGAAAGAATTATATTAAAATCCATCATAATGATTTTTCATTTCTATCTTTCTCTTTTTAGTTCTATTTTTGTCTTATATAGTTCCAGTCTATGTTATAAAGTGCATACACATTAAATATTTTTATATCCCCCTGGTGAATAAAATCTTTGATCATTTGTGGAGAGCAAGCGACAGTGTTTGGACAGGTTCAACCCTTGGACCGATGAGAGGGCACAGTCTTCTCGTGGCCACGGGCACATCCCAGCCTGGAGGGCAGAGCCCTCCCTGCCAACAGCTGTGGTTGGGAGCTTGAACCTGTGGTCGGAACACGTGGCCCCACGTGCCTGAGTGATAGAGGCTACAGGGAAACAAAGCTTGACCAGGTGCATGGAATAGAGTAGGTTCAAAACTCACGAGAAAGTTGTGAACCTCTTGACCATGCCTTTACTTTGCCTCGTGGCATCTGGCTATAAAATGAGAGGACAGCGTCCCACAGAGACCCAGCTCTCGTTCTCTTGTCTGTCTTTTCTCCGTCCTTCACCGCCCCCACTCAGGCTCGCAGAACCCGGCTGAGCTAGTGCTGAGTATGCCATGGCCATGCCCACCCGCCCGCCACAGTCATTATGAAGCTAATCTCTAGCACAGTAATGGTTTTGCCTTGAAGTCAGCTTTGTCTGATAATAACAATTATAGCTACTCCAGCTCTTAGGAGATTAACATATTCGTATTTCTCTATTCCTATTAAATGTGTTAATGTACAGTCTGTTTTTAACGATCACTTATTTTCACCGAGAATATTGATATTACATGGATATACACCTCTTAATTTTTATTTCTGACCTCTGTCTTTGATAGACAACACTTCATAGGCCATGATGATTGTTACTTTGCTTTCTCCTCATCCTCTCACCTCCCAAATGCATAATAGTTCTTGGGGTTGACAGACTATGACTTACTACTACTAATCTGTATCCCCGTGGGATCATGACACAGGGATACAGATTCCCCTTGCATCGTTGGAATTCCTGGATTTTTCTCAGACCCACGATTCTTGGCATTTCCCCCTGCCTTCTTCAGGGCTTAAAGACTTAACGGAACACCTGACTTTTATGTTTATTTCAACAATAACTTTTAATTAGCATTAGTCTAGCCTGGGATGAACCCATGGGATGCATTGTGTTTAGAAGTTTCCCTGGACAAAGTGGAGGGAGGAGGACGATCCTGGTTCCCAGGAACCCAGAAAACCGGACAGAGCAGGTTTTGGGGTGGATTTGTTTGATTTTAGCTGGTAACATCACATTCGCCTGTCTTAGGGAGGTTTTCTGGATTCAGCAGAATCAGATTCTCTCCCTCATTTCAGGTCCTCGGCCTTGGCAGGCAGCTCTGGGTGGGAGAACTGATAGGAGCTGTCTCCACCTGAGCCGGCTCACCCGGCTCCAGTCTCACCTTATCTGACCGTTGACCCTGAGTACCCTCTTCCCAGAGCACAGAATCTACCAGGCTCAGTTCTCAAGCTGCTTTTCCTTAAAACGATGAAGACAAAAGTGTGTGTGTTGTAGTGAAATATAATGGAATTGACAAGCGGTGTAAAATAAGGCAAGATAAGGCAAGCTCAGAACTAACGAATCTTCACGTTAGGAATTCGTTGACCAACCTTCGTGACTGAACTGTGAATGGAGGCTGCACAACTGCCACCACGTGGGCACCCGATGGCGTGCATCCACGTGTTTCCCCCATCGCATCCTTCTTCCCTGAAACACGCGTGTGATACCCCACATACATGCATCCTCCTATGAAAAGTGAAGTGAAGAACTATGAGGTAATGAACCTGAAGAAAAGACGAAAGCGATCAAATGAGCATGGCGGGACCCCATGCAAGGACCTGTGTTAGCTGCAGGACAGAAACCTGGCAAGAGAGGAAATGCTTCCATCAAAACCAAACTCTGTGGAGGAAGACAGAGGAGAGCGGGACTGGAAAGCAGCCTGTCAGAGGGAGCAGCCTGTCAGAGGGAGAAGCCTGTCAGAGGGAGCAGCCTGTCAGAGGGAGCAGCCTGTCAGAGGGAGCAGCCTGTCAGAGGGGGGAACCTGTCAGAGGGGGCAGCCTGTCAGAGGGGGGAACCTGTCAGAGGGGGGATCCTGTCAGAGGGGGGATCCTGTCAGAGGGGGGAACCTGTCAGAGGGGGGATCCTGTCAGAGGGGGGATCCTGTCAGAGGGGGGATCCTGTCAGAGGGGGGAACCTGTCAGAGGGAGCAGCCTGTCAGAGGGGGCAGCCTGTCAGAGGGGGGATCCTGTCAGAGGGGGCAGCCTGTCAGAGGGGGGAACCTGTCAGAGGGGGGAACCTGTCAGAGGGGGGAACCTGTCAGAGGGAGCAGCCTGTCAGAGGGGGGAACCTGTCAGAGGGGGGAACCTGTCAGAGGGGGGAACCTGTCAGAGGGAGCAGCCTGTCAGAGGGGGGAATCCTGTCAGAGGGGGCAGCCTGTCAGAGGGGGGAACCTGTCAGAGGGGGGAACCTGTCAGAGGGGGCGGCCTGTCAGAGGCGGGATCCTGTCAGAGGGGGAACCTGTCAGAGGGGGGATCCTGTCAGAGGGGGAACCTGTCAGAGGGAGCAGCCTGTCAGTGGGGGCAGCCTGTCAGAGGGGGGAACCTGTCAGAGGGGGGAACCTGTCAGAGGGAGCAGCCTGTCAGTGGGGGCAGCCTGTCAGAGGGGGGAACCTGTCAGAGGGGGAACCTGTCAGAGGGAGCAGCCTGTCAGTGGGGGCAGCCTGTCAGAGGGAGCAGCCTGTCAGAGGGAGCAGCCTGTCAGAGGGAGCAGCCTGTCAGAGGGGGGAACCTGTCAGAGGGGGGAACCTGTCAGAGGGAGCAGCCTGTCAGTGGGGGCAGCCTGTCAGAGGGGGGAACCTGTCAGAGGGGGAACCTGTCAGAGGGAGCAGCCTGTCAGAGGGAGCAGCCTGTCAGAGGGGGGAACCTGTCAGAGGGGGGATCCTGTCAGAGGGGGGATCCTGTCAGAGGGGGGAACCTGTCAGAGGGAGCAGCCTGTCAGAGGGGGCAGCCTGTCAGAGGGGGGATCCTGTCAGAGGGGGCGGCCTGTCAGAGGCGGGATCCTGTCAGAGGGGGAACCTGTCAGAGGGGGGATCCTGTCAGAGGGGGAACCTGTCAGAGGGAGCAGCCTGTCAGTGAGGGCAGCCTGTCAGTGAGGGCAGCCTGTCAGAGGGGGGAACCTGTCAGAGGGGGGAACCTGTCAGAGGGAGCAGCCTGTCAGTGGGGGCAGCCTGTCAGAGGGGGGAACCTGTCAGAGGGGGAACCTGTCAGAGGGAGCAGCCTGTCAGTGGGGGCAGCCTGTCAGAGGGAGCAGCCTGTCAGAGGGAGCAGCCTGTCAGAGGGAGCAGCCTGTCAGAGGGGGGAACCTGTCAGAGGGGGGAACCTGTCAGAGGGAGCAGCCTGTCAGTGGGGGCAGCCTGTCAGAGGGGGGAACCTGTCAGAGGGGGAACCTGTCAGAGGGAGCAGCCTGTCAGAGGGGGGATCCTGTCAGAGGGAGCAGCCTGTCAGAGGGGGGAATCCTGTCAGAGGGAGCAGCCTGTCAGAGGGAGCAGCCTGTCAGAGGGGGGAATCCTGTCAGAGGGAGCAGCCTGTCAGAGGGGGAATCCTGTCAGAGGGAACAGCCTGTCAGAGGGGGGAACCTGTCAGAGGGGGGAATACTGTCAGAGGGAGCAGCCTGTCAGAGGGGGGATCCTGTCAGAGGGGGTACCTGTCAGAGGGAGCGGCCTGTCAGAGGGAGCAGCCTGTCAGAGGGGGATCCTGTCAGAGGGGGAACCTGTCAGAGGGAGCAGCCTGTCAGAGGGGGGATCCTGTCAGAGGGGGTACCTGTCAGAGGGAGCGGCCTGTCAGAGGGAGCAGCCTGTCAGAGGGGGATCCTGTCAGAGGGGGAACCTGTCAGAGGGAACAGCCTGTCAGAGGGGGCAGCCTGTCAGAGGGGGGAATCCTGCCAGAGGGGGCAGCCTGTCAGAGGGGGGATCCTGTCAGAGGGGGTACCTGTCAGAGGGAGCGGCCTGTCAGAGGGAGCAGCCTGTCAGAAGGGGCGGCCTGTCAGAGGGAGCAGCCTGTCAGAGGGAACAGCCTGTCAGAGGGAGCGGCCTGTCAGAGGGAGCAGCCTGTCAGAGGGGGCAGCCTGTCAGAGGGAACAGCCTGTCAGAGGGGGAATCCTGTCAGAGGGAGCAGCCTGTCAGAGGGGGAACCTGTCAGAGGGGGTATCCTGTCAGAGGGGGCGTCCTTCATACATTTGGCACCTGCCAGGCAGAGGATAAGGTAAGCCCTAAAGCTAGACAGATGAGTAGTGCAAATAAAGAGTAAGAGCATCACATTGCGAATAGCAATGCCTTTAGTGGTCTAGTTAAAAAAAAAATAATTAAGAATGGGAGATCTGCCGAAACCGGTTTGGCTCAGCGGTAGAGCGTCGGTCTGCGGACTGAAAGGTCCCGGGTTCGATTCCGGTCAAGGGCATGTACACTGGTTGCGGGCACATCCCCGGTGGGGGGTGTGCAGGAGGCAGCTGGTCGATGTTTCTCTCTCATCGACGTTTCTAGCTCTCTGACTCTCTCCCTTCCTCTCTGTAAAATATCAATAAAATATTTAAAAAAAAAAAAAAGAATGGGAGATCTGCCTTATGGGGTCACCCCTGTAATAAATTAGCCCCGGTAATGCATTCTGCAGCCACAGAACGGCTGGGCTCCTTCCCCAGCCTGGACCCCGCCCCGCCTTGATGACCACTCTCCTGTATGGAGCTCAGCTCCTGTGTCCTGCCGGCCCTCCAGGTGGCTCGCCCAGCCAATTCCAGCCCTAAGGGTGTTTTATTTTGTTTTTGTTTTTTGTTTTGTTTTTTTAAATATATCTTTATTGATTTCAGAGAGGAAGGGAGAATGGAGAGAGAGATAGAAACATCAACGATGAGAGAGAATCACCGATCGGCTGCCTCCTGCATGTACCCTACTGGGGATCAAGCCCGCAACCCAGGCATGTGCCCTTGACTGGAATTGAACCGGGGACCCATCAGGCCACAGGTCGGCGCTCTATCCACTGAGCCAAACCATCTAGGACCCTACTGGTGTTTTAAAATTAAAATATTATGCCTGCCGAAACCAGTTTGGCTCAGCGGTAGAGCGTTGGTCTGCGGACTGAAAGGTCCCGGGTTCGATTCGGGTCAAGGGCATGTACATTGGTTGCGGGCACATCCCCAGTGGGGGGGTGTGCAAGAGGCAGCTGGTCGATGTTTCTCTCTCATCGACGTTTCTGGCTCTCTATCTCTCTCCCTTTCTCTCTGTAAAATATCAATAAAATATATTTAAAAATAAAAAAATAGTATGCCTTTCTCTCATGATGTCATAATTCAGTATATTCCAAGGAACTCCAAATAATTGGCCTATCTCCACAGCCCCCAGGAATCTGTTTCATCCTCCCTATAAAATCTGATTTTGCAACCACAAGTGTAGAGACTACTATCAGTAATTTTTCCACAAAAAATTATTTTTTTAAACCAATACACAGAACACGGGAAACATTATTAACAAATTTGGCAAAATCTTCTTACGGAAGTGTTCTCTTGCTAAAACTTAGACACACTATGTCAAATACGAAGAGCAGAGCCTTACTGGTGTACGTTCTTGTTAAACTTTTAGTAATCTGACCCTCCCCTTGCCATTGCACTGGGGAATGGTGTTTCACTTTTTAAAAACATGTTGCAAAACAAAATGCATTCTTTAAAAAAAAAAATGAAGGTCCTTGCATAGAAATCCTGTGTGATATAAACCAGATGCCTGGGATTTTATCTCTAGTTCACTTGTCAAATGCTTTTTTTTTTTTTTTTAAGGAACTGGAATTTCTGAGGCACAGTTAAAGTTTTGGTTAAAGAACTAGTATTTTGAAAAAATTATCCCACATTGAAATAAATAACTGTCTTTGATTGTTAAATAATCATTCCAAGAACTCTTAAGTGACACGAGCGGTCACTCTATCAAATTCTTTTCTTTTAAATATGAGGCAACTAGCCGAAACCGGTTTGGCTCAGTGGATAGAGCGTCCGCCTGTGAACTGAAGGGTTCCAGGTTCAATTCCTGTCAAGGGCATGTACCTTGGTTGAGGGCACATCCCCAGAAGGGGGTGTGTAGGAGGCAGCTGATTGATGTTTCTCTCTCATCTATGTTTCTAGCTCTCTATCCCTCTCCCTTCCTCTCTGTAAAAAAAAGAAAATCAATAAAATATATTAAAAATAAATAAATAAATATGAGGCAACTATCCAAAAATAAGCAAAGTACCATGCTGTGTTTTATGGTTTTTTTGTTTTTTTAATATATTTTATTAATTTTTTACAGAGAGGAAGAGAGAGGGACAGAGAGTTAGAAACATCGATGAGAGAGAAACATTGATAAGCTGCCTCTTGCACGCCCCCTACTGGGGATGTGCCCGAAACCAAGGTACATGCCCTTGACCGGAATCGAACCTGGGACCCCTCAGTCCGCAGGCTGACGCTCTATCCACTGAGCCAAACCGATTTCTGCTTAAAATATTTTTTTATTAAATTTATTGGGATTACATCTATAAAAGCATAATATGCTTATTAGACTGGACATCCTTCCAGACGATCTTCCTGACAAAGCTGTGGCTGTGAGGGAATCCCAGGCCCCAGGTGCCTGCTATCTGGAGGGAAGCGCAGGTCCCGGGGGCCAGACTGAAGCCGGTGCCGGCAGCTGGGGGAAGGAAGGCCTACTCTTGCCCTGCTTTTGTGCATCGGGCCTCTGGTTGGTTAATAAAATCCTATAGGTTTCAAGTTTACAATTCTATAAAAATCACCATATATTATATCATGCATCCCCCATCCCAAGTCTAGTCTCCATCTGTCTGCCACTGCCTATCCATACTCCTTACCCTCTTCTACCTGCCCCCACCCTCTTTTTCCCTCTGATAAACACCATACTGTGTCTAGATTTTTTTTTTTTCAGTTTTGGCTAACTTTATTTATTTATTTTTTTTAAATAAATCTTTATTGCTCAGATTATTACAATTGTTTCTCCTTTTTCTCCCCAATAGCTCCCTTCCACCTGATTCCCACCCCACCCTCTGCCCTTACCCCCTCCCCCCACTATTGTCCTCATCCATAGGTTATACAATTTTAATCCAGTCTCTGCACCCCACACCCCTTTCACCCTGATAATTATCTATCCACTCCCTTTCTTTGCCCCTAATTCTATTATATTCACGAGTTTATTCTATTCCTGAGATTTTTAATTCACTTGACCTTCCTCTTCTTAAGTAATACCTTTCAGCATTTCATATAATACTGGTTTGGTGGTGATGAACTCCTTTAGCTTTTTCTTATCTGTGAAGCTCTTTATCTGCCCTTCAATTCTGAATGATAACTTTGCTGGATACAGTAATCTTGGTTGTAGGTTCTCCCTATTCATCACTTTGAATATTTCTTGCCACTCCCTTCTGGCCTGCATGGTTTCTGTTGAGAAATCAGCTGATAGTCGTATGGGTGCTCCCTTATAGGTAACCAACTGCTTTTCTCTTGCTGCTTGTAAGATCCTCTTTTTGTCTTTTACCCTTGGCATATTGATGATGATGTGTCGAGAAGAATTTTTCTTTGGATTCCTCTTGTTTGGGGTTCTGTAGGCTTCCTGTACTTGTAAGTCTATTTCTTTCACCAGGTGAGGGAAGTTTTCTGATATTATTTCTTCAAATATGTTTTCAGTATTTTGCACTCCCTCTTCTTCTGGCACCCCCATAATTCTGATGTTGGTGCGCTTGCAGTTGTCCCAGAGGCTCCTTACACTATCTTCAACTTTCTGGATCCTCTTTTCTTCTTCCTTCTCCAGCGGAGTGTCTTTTGGCTCTTTGACCTGATTCTTGTGTTCTTCCATTCTGCTGTTGGATCTCTGCATAATATTTTCCAATTTAGTCAGTTTATCTATACTTTTTAGTTGGGTCTCATGAAGTTTATCGAGCTTTTCTAGGATATTGTTGCATAACCTTAGAACCGTAGTTCTGAACTCTATATCCTCCATCTCTTTTGTTTGAGATCTATTTCCTTGTCTCGGCATTTTCGCTGTTTTTCAGAGTTGGTAGGATGGCTTTGTGTGTTTGGTGTCCTATATAGCACAGTGGGTCAGCCTCCTCAGTTACCTGAGGTAGACACTCTTGGTGATCCCCTTTGTGGACTGCGTGCACAGCCTTGTTGTAGCTAAGTCTTTATTGTTGTGAATTGAACTTCAGGCCAATTGGATGTGGGTATCAGCTGTGTCTACTCTGGGATAACTTCTGTATTGGAGACAGTCTTATAGGATCAGACTTGAAAAACTGCAGAAGCCTCTGCTCAGCTTGGATGGGGCGGAGTCTCAGGGCTGAACTGACAGTCTTGGCTTCCGCCTTGCCCTTGTGCACTCGCCTGAGTTTCCGCCTGACCGGCCCAATTTCCCCAAGCAAGAGCGTGGGTGCCCCAGGGGCTCACCAGGACTTGGGCTGGTCTCTGTAGTCTGGAGCTTCTGACTCCTTCCGCTACAGAGAGGCCGCCACCTTGTACAGAGAGGCGGCGGCAGCCTCCATGGTCAGACCTGGAGCTTCTGACTCCTTCTGCTCCGCTCCGGAGGGGCGGCGGGCAGACCTCAGCGCGTACTTGCTCGCGCGCGAGTCTGTAGACCCTGCCGGCTGCGACTGCAGCTCCCGGTCCCCGGTCTCCCAGTCTCCGAGTCTCTGAGTCTCTGGGTGCCTTTCTCTGCAGTCCAGACGCCACCCGTATGAGCCTGGGACCATGGGATTTCAGCCGGGGTTGGGTTCAGTACAGTCCGAAAGGGTTCCGTGCAATCGGGGATTCCTCCCCTCCCGCCAGGCAGGTATTCGGCGGCCGCGTGCGCGAGCGTCTCCCTACCTCAGTGCTTTTCGGCTCCCAGTCCGATCCGTGAGCCTCTCTCTTTCTTTCTAGTTGTAGCTATTCCGCTCCGCCAGCTTTCCTGACATTTTGGTGAAGTCCTTTTTGATTTTAGTTGTTTTTTTAATTAAATTGTTGATGAGGCAGCAGCTTAGGAGACTGCCTAGGCCGCCATCTTGGATGTTCTCCCCCTCTAGATGTTTTTATTTGGTTGTTGTTTTGTTTTGTTTTATTGTTAATCCTCACCAGCGGTTATTTTCCCATTGATTTTTAGGGAGAATGGAAGAGAGAGGGAAAGACAGAGAGAAACATCGATATGAGAGAAACACATCGATTGGTTGCCTCACCCCCACCCTCACCCTGACCAGGGCCTGGGCAGGGGAGGAGCCTGCAACCGAGGTACATATGAGCCCTTGACCTGGATTGAACCTGGGACCCTTTGGTCCGCAGATGCTCTATCCACTGAGCCAAACCAGCTAGGGCTAATTTTTGCTTTTGCTTAATCTATTCACCGTTCATCTATTTCACCCAGCCCTCCAACTCCCCTCCCTTCTGACAGTGTATTTTTTTTAAAAAACCACAAAAAATTGGTACATGTACACAATACTACTCAGCCATCAGGAAGATTTTGTGACAGCGTGGGTGGACCTAGAGGATATTATGCTAAGTGAAATAAGCCAGTCAGAGAAAGACAAATGCCATAGGTTTTCACTTATATGTGGAGTCTAATCCTATATAGTAAAGATGTAATATGTAAATGGTCATCACGCCGTGAAGCGTAATGACCAACCGAGTAACGACTGGATACGGATCAGCAGGAGGGTGGGGCAGTGAGCTACAAGTGGATGGTGGAGAGCTACAGGAGGGGGCAGGGCAGCAAGCTATGGGAGGGGCGGGGAGAGCCACAGGAGGATGGGGCAGCGGGCAGAGAGCTACTGCACTATGGTAGTGAGCTACGAATTCATGTGCAGAGCTACTAGTGAACAAAATAAACAAACAAAATATAAACAGACTCATAGACACACAGAGAACAGGCTGACAAATTTTAAAACTATAGGCATCTATACTAATATGCTAAAGGTCGTCATGCCGTAACACGTAGGACTGGTCCATTAGCATATTAGCCCTTTATTAACTCCTATCAGCAGGAGGCTGCCTGCGCACACCATGGGGCTCTGGAGACAGGGCAGAAGCAGGGAGGTGCCTAGAGAAGGCGGGACCAAGGGACTGAGGGCAGGGCTTGAAGAGCCCAGAGAAGGCCTGAGGAGTCTGGGCTGGGCCAGGTGAGCTGGAGCTCTGTGTGGAGAGGTTCTGGTGTCAAGGTGGGGTGGTGGGTGGGTGGGCAGTGCCGCATGATTTCGTGCACTGGGCTCTTTATATATATATAGATTCTAAAAATATATATATAAAGATTCTTGTCCTAACCGGTTTGGCTCAGTGGATAAGTCATCGACCTGCGAACTGAAAGGTCCCGGGTTCGATTCTGGTCAAGGGCATGTACCTTGGTTTCGGACACATCCCCTGAGGGAGGTGTGCAGGAGGCAGCTGATCGAGATTTCTCTCCCATGAATGTTTCTAACTCTCTGTCCTTCTCCCTTCCTCTCTGTAAAAAAAAAAAAATCAATAAAATATATATTTTTAAAAAGAATGAAGATTCAAAAAATACATGTAGATTCTTTGTAACATTTGCAGAAGTAAAATAATTAGTAATAAAAAGTACCTAATTATAAAAATTAAGAAAATTGTGTTGGATTTTGGCCTGAACCTTTAGCCAATGATAAACTAAAAACATTTTAGTACACAGGTGGATATAGATTTGGGTTACATGATATTAACGATGATGAGTAGGCACTCAGAAAGCAAAAATTAAAAAAAAAGGGGGGGTATATACAAAATATTTAAGGAGAGGTGATGGTAATAAAACAGTTCTGTAGAGTCAAACAAAACAGACATTGTTCATTTTAAAAATGTGAGACCCTAGAACATACCATCCTGGAGTATTAGAGTTGATGGAAACAAAAATGATTATTTCGTCGAATTCCATCTGATGCGTAACCTCCCTTAGTGAAGTCCTACTGTCCCATTTCCGCTCCTCCCGTGTGACGCCAGCTTCCTGCTGTGTCTGCGTGCGGCTGTGAGTGAAGGCTTTTCCTTAGCATGTTATTCTCAGAACTCTCCTCCTCAGATCTTACTGCTTGTCACATGTGCAACAGCAGGACAGGTGTCTGCTGGGAGGGAATCATACATTTACTTATTGGCTTTCCAAAGGAAATGACAGGAAGGGTCTGGCTTGACATATTTTTTTTTGGGGGGGGGGGGCGGCGCTGAGAACACTGGGCAAGCTTTAATGGGACAGTGTAGGACACAGATGTTCTTCAAGAATGAATCTTTTAAAAATGGGGAAAAAAGGTTTTTGCAAGGCTAATATGCAACCTCCAAAGTTAGCTGTGTGGTTTTTAAGGGTGGCAATCACAAGTCAAAAATGTGAGGGAGAGCTACATCACTTGCGGATGATTTCGGCTGCAAGCCACAGAATATCCAGCTGGAAGCGCTCAAACCGTGGGACCCATCCCCTGCCCCTTAACAGACGGGTGGAAGCAGGTGGCCTTCAGCAGCTGGAAGGCGTCCTGCACACACTAGCCGTCCTCCTGGCCTGCCCCTCCTGGCCGCCAGATGGCGCAGCCGTTCCGTACATCCCAGCCTCTCGGCTTCCCAGCTGGAAGGAGGGAGACTCACCGAAGGGCTTTCTCTTTCTCTTCCTGGAAGTCCCCTAAAGCGGGAAGACACATGGAGGCTCCCAGCAGTCAGTCTCCTTGGGCCAGGACCTGACCACAGGACCATCATCGGGATGACAAGAGGGAAGGGAGGGTGGCATGGTTTACTTAGACCCTGAAGCCGGATACATCATCACCCAAGGGAAATAAGGCCTTTTATTTTATTTGTGTGCTTATTTTTAAGCAAGAAAGAAGTGGGGCCGCTGAAACCGGCTTGGCTCAGTGGATAGAGCATCGGCCTGCAGACTGAAAGGTCCTGAGTTCGATTCTGGCCAGGGGCATGTGCCTTGGTTGCGGGCACATCCCCAGTAGGGGGTGTGCAGGAGGCAGCTGGTCGATGATTCTCTCTCATTGATGTTTCTAACTCTCTATTCCTCTCCTTTCCTCTCTGTAAAAAAAACAATCAATAAAATATATTTTTTTAAAAGAAGAAGAGGAGGAGGAGGAGGAGAAGGGAGGAAGTGGGGCAGAGCTGTTGGGTAGGCTACTAGCCGTAGCCCCTGCCAGAGCAGCTCCGGAGGGATTATACACGCTCAGGCCATCCGGCCCTGGGCCAAGGGCAGGACAATCCCTCTTCAGAAACTAGCACAATGTTTCCCTCCCTCGGATAATTATTAATTCTCTGCAGTGATTTAGAAAAATCCCTGGGCTAAATGTCTTGCCGTTACATGCTCGAGGAGTGTAGAAACTGACTTTAAAAGTATTTTGTTTTTAAAGTCACTCTGCTCCTAACCCAAACGTTTAACTCGAGCTCTTGTCGTATCGGGCTGTACGGATCACCCCCAATTTGCATGCCTTACATGGGAAAGACTCACCCGTGTTCGAGTGAGACGTTCCCCCCAGACCTGACAGCAGCTGATTCCCAGCTCTGTCTTTCATTTCTGACATGCTTTTAGGCGGGAGTCATCTTACCCTTGCTGTAATCCTGGGGATAACATTTTCTCCTCAAAGCTCACTTCGGGAAGGGCTTGTCAGGCTCTGGAGAACAAAGCAACTATTCTTTCCTTTTGAAATGGCACGTCAAGTCCCGAAACATGAATTATTCTTCCTTTCTGAAATGGCGTATCAAGTCCTGAAACATGGACTCTTTAATGTGAACCATGAATATCCAGTGGAAGAGGGAAAACATCTCATGTTTCCCACATTTTATTTACTTTTTTATTATTATTATTATTGTGTGTGTGTGTGTGTGTGTGTGTGTGTGTGTGTGTGTGTGTGTTCAGCGTGCATTCCTTGTTCTCGGTAGGTCCTCCTTCCTATTGGGTTTCCTTTGCACGCCAATGATCTCAGGCCGCAGCTGTCTGCAGGCAGCTGTCCTCCCCGTGCCCACCCTGCAGCCTCCATTCCCATCGGTGGAAATCCCTGCCGTCCATCTGGCCAGGGCCCACCCCTGGCCCAGGCACGGAACTGGCCACCGACACCAACCCGACGGCTGCATTCCCCCGGCCAGCCTGACTGATGCACAGGCATCTCCTTCAGAATCGTCGAGAAGTAACGATGCTGTTTGCTGGGACTTCTGGAGGAGGGATTCTTCCTCTGTCTTTCCCAGAGTTTTACCTTTAACGGATGACCCAGATTTGTTGGTGGCCCTCTTGATACCGTGTATGGGAACCTGTATGAGAATAGAGCTGTGACAGAGAGAGCGGGGGTGGGAGTGGGGGGGGGGGAGAGGGGAGGGCACCCTGGGGATCCATTTCAGCCTCTCGTCCGAGTTAGCAGCAGGGCAGCAGCGAGCTCTGTTCCTGGACTGTGCGCTCACATAATCAAGGAAGTTCCTGTTTGGTTTAAGCCAGTGTTTGGGTCAGCTTTTCTCTTCCTCCGCTACCCAAAGAGTTCTGACTTATCCGTAGGTGCAGGACCAAGAAATATTCTCAGCCAAAACTGGTTTGGCTCAGTGGATAGAGCGTCGGCCTGCGGATTGAAAGGTCCCGGGTTCGATTCCGGTCAAGGGCATGTACCTTGGTTGCGGGCACATCCCCATTGGGGGGTGTGCAAGAGGCAGCTGATCGATGAGTCTCTCTCATCGATGTTTCTAACTCTCTATCCCTCTCTCTTCCTCTCTGTAAAAAATCAATGACATATATATATTTTTAAAAAGAAATATTCTCAGGCACTGTGATGAAAATGAGTATGGAACATATTTAATAGAGAACAAATGCACTTACAGAATTCATGCGCGGGTGGGGTCCCTCGGCCTGGCTGGGGGTCGGGGCTGATTGGGGCCGTCCCACTGAGTCCCAGGGGGGACCGATTGGGGCTTGCCAGCCATGGGAGCTTGGCTGTGGGAGTGCACTGACCACCGGAGGGCAGCTCCTGCACACTGGCCCCCTGGTGGTCGGTGCACGTCATAGCTACCAGCCAGTTGTCTGGTGGTCTGGTGGTCCAGTCATAATGGTCACTTAGGCTTTTATATATATAGACCAGAGACCCGGTGCACGAAATACGTGCATGGGGGGGTGGGGGCTATCCCTCAACCCAGCCTGCACCCTCTCCAGTCTGGGACCCCCTCAAGGGATGTCCGACTGCCCGTTTAGGCCCGATCCAAGACTCACACCATCCAGGACTGCTGGCTCCCAACTGCTTACCTGCCTGCCTTCCTGATTGCCCCTAATTGCTTCAGTCTGCCAGCCTGATCACCCCATAACCACTTCTCTGCCAGCCTAATTGATGCCTAACTGTTCCCCTGCCAGCCTATTTGCCCCTAACTGCCCTCCCCTGCAGGCCTGGTCACCCCTAACTGCCCTCCCCTGCAGGCTTGATTGCCCCCAACTGCCTTCTCTTGCAGTCCTGGTCCCTCCCAACCTGCCCTCCCCTGCTGGCCACCTTGTGACAGCCATCTTGTGTCCATATGGTGGCAGTCATCTTTGACCACAGGGGGGCAGCCATATTGTGTGTTGGAGTGATGGTCAATCTGCATATTACTCTTTTATTAGATAAGATAGAAGCCTGGTGCATGGGTGGGGGCCAGCTGGTTTGCCCTGAAGGGTGTCCTGGAACAGGGTAGGGGTTACCTTGGGGCGTGGGGTGGCCTGGGCAAGGGGCCTGTGGTGGTTTGCAGGCCAGCCACGCCCCCCAGTGACCCAAGCAGAGACCCTGGTATCTGGGATTTGTTTATCTTCTATAATTTAAACTTTGTAGCCTTGAGCAGAGCCAAGCCTCCTGCTTGCTCCGTGGTTGCAGCCATTTTTGTTGGAATTTATTTATCTTCTATAATTGAAACTTTGTAGCCTTGAGTAGAGGCCTAGCAAGCCAGGGTGTGTGGAGAGCTTGGCTTCCTCCATTACTGGGGAAACCCATGCCTCCTGCTCACTCCTTGGCTGCAGCCATCTGGGTTGGGTTAATGTGCATACTCGCTCCTGATTGGTTGGTGGGCGTGGCTTGTGGGTATAGCGGAGTGATGGTTAATTTGAATATCACTCTTTTATTAGATAGACTAGTCTAATCATCATTATGGTAATGTGTTCTGGGGACAGTTTCCTCAAGACTGAGCATGTCTATTTGTTTCTTTTTTTGAGCCCAAGATATTTCTCATTCTCATGGAACTAAATCGTCATGAAGATATTTAAAATACTGATAAGTGACTAGTATCCATAAACCGATAATTATAAAAAGTGGTGTTCTTACACTGTGATGCTGAAATGTCTCTGGCTATTTTTTTTTTTTTTCTCAAACAGCAGTGTCCTGGGAAACAGGCACAACAGGCTGACCCGGCCGTGTCGTGTGACCGGCAGTGTGACCAGGTGGGTGGCCATAATCTGTGTGGTTGGCCGAGAGCCACCTGAGCCTGGGGGAGGTAAGCTGTTCATTTCAGAAAAACCTCATTCCTAAGCCGGTGCCTCTGGCCTTCCCTCTGGCGACCAGTGCTCTCCAGCCGAGGTGTCCACATCCTGATCAAGGGTGAGGAATCTTTTGTCATTGGCCACAGTGACGTTCTTGCATGAAAAATGGCCAGCCAGTGTGTCTGCCTCAGGCATCCTCTGACACCGGCCCCGTTCCTTCTCAGGCATGAACGAAACATAAGGCAGACCCACTTTTTTTTTTAAATATATTATATTGATTTTTTTACAAGAGAGAAAGAGAAAGGGATAGAGAGTTAGAAACATCAATGCGAGAGAAACATCGATTAGCCACCTCTTGCACACTCCCTACTGGGGATGTGCCCGCAACCAAGGTACATGCCCTTGACTGGAATCGAACCTGAGACCTTTCAGTCCATAGGCTGATGCTCTATCCACTGAGCCAAACCGGTTTCGGCCAGACCCACTTCTTTATGGTGGTAAAGTAGACCTTATATAGAAGGCCATTTTCATAGTGAGCTCCTCTGGTGTGTGCCATGCAGCTTTATTGGTGACATTACACTGGGGAAATCCAGAGTTTGTGTTAATAGGCAATTCTTTCATATGGCTCAAAAATCAAAGAGTATGAACAAATATTTGTGAAATCTTTCCTTCCCAATCCTGTTCCCCAGACGCCCAGTTTCCCTCCAGAGAAGCAATCCGTTTTATGCTTTTGACCTATTTTCTCAAGGTGTTTTATGCATATTTAAGCAAATGAATGTAAGTATTATCTTCCCCCTTTTACCGAAACTTAAGATATCTTGCCCTGGCCAGTTTGGCTCAGTGGATAGAGCATCGGCCTGTAGACTGAAGGGTTCCAGGTTTGATTCTGGTCAATGGCACATGCCTAGGTTGTGGGCTCGATCCCCAGTGGCGGGCATGCAGGAGGCAGCTGACCAATGATTCTCTCTCATCACTGATGTTTCTATCTCTCTCTCCCTTCCTCTCTAAAATCAATAAAAATATATTTTGAAAAAAGATATCTTGCATAATGTACTTATGTACTTTGATTTTAGCTCATAAGGAGTTCCCACATTCTTTTTCTTATAGCCTTTAAGTACAGTAATCCTCCTTATCCACACAAAAAAAAATGTGCCAAGACCCCCAGTGGATGCCTAAAACCATGGATAGTAGCAAACCCCATATGTAAATACTAGAGGCCCAGTGCACGGATTCATGCACAGGTGGGGTCCATAGGCCTGGCCTGCGGGGATTGGGCTGAAGCCAGCTCTCCAACATTCCCTTAGGGGCCCCAGGTTGCGAGAGGGTGCAGGCCAGATTGAGGGATCCCAGCAGTGCACGAGCGGGGCCAGGGAGGGACCACGGGAGGGCTCCAGGGCCTGTTCTGCCTATCTCACGCAGTCCTGATGGGCTGGACCCCAGCAGCAAGCTAACCTACCAGTTGGAGCATCTGCCCCCTGGTGGTCAGCGTGCATCACAGTGACTGGTAGAATGGTTGAACAAATGGTCCGACACTTAGCATATTAGGCTTTTATTATATAGGATTATATAGGATTGCTTTTTTCCCTGCACACCCCTATGATAAAATTTGATTTATAACTTGGGCACAGTAAGAGATTAATAACAGTAGCTGGTAATAAAATAACATAATTACAACACTATACTGTGGTAAAAGTTGCGAGAATGAAGTATTGCTAAGTAAAATAAGGGTTACTTGAACACAAGCATTGTGATATTGCGACAGCGGTCTCGTGACTAAGGAAGCTAGGAAGCTACTAAGTGACTGAGGCGCGGGTAGGATCCAGAGTGTGGATGTGCTGGACAAAGGCATGATTCACATCCTGGGTGGGACGGAGCAGGACAGCATGAGATTTCGCCACCAATTTTAAGTTTGTGAATGGTTTATTTCTAGAGTTTTACTGTGGTTGACCATAGGTATCCGAAATGGCAGGAGCTGCAGATACGGGGGGACCACGGGATCCCACGATTTCCTGATGGCATGATTTCACCAGGGTCCCATCGGTGGTCATTCGCCGCGTTGCCTGGCTTTGGCTCTTACAAGCGGTGCTGCAGCAACTACCTCGAGCCCACATCAGTCTGCACGTGGGTGAGTGCGAATTCCCAGAAGTTACGTTTTGGGGGTTGAGGGCATGGATGTTTGTATGTATTCCCACTTTTTAAGGTTTCATTGAACTTGGGAAAAGTAGCCTCTGCACATGGCAATGAAAACCAGCACCAAGCCTTCGTATGGAAGGATGTACAGTGAAGCAGAAGTCTCCCCCAAACCCTTTGACTTCCACGTCCCCTCCCCACAGGTAGCCACTGTGTTTAGGGTTATGTGCATTTACGAGCATGTATGTGTGTTTGATTCCAGGTCAGGGCCCGTGACCCGGTTGTGGGCTTGATCATACAGTAGAGGGCATGTAGGAGGCAGCCAATCAATGATTCTCATCAATGATGTTTCTAGCTCTCTGTCCCTCTCCTTTTCTGTCTGAAATCAATTTTATATATATATATATATATATATATATATATATATATATATATATAATATATAATATATATATTATATTATATATTATATATTATATATTATATATATATAAATTATATACCGTATTTGCCAGCGTATAAGACGATTTTTTGGCCCTGAAAAATATGCCTCCAAGTGGGGGGTAGTCTTATACGGCGAGTATATAACAAACTCTGTATTTTGAGTGGAAATGTTAGGGGGTCGTCTTATACGCCCAGTCTCTTATACGCCGGCAAATACGGTATTTTTCAGGGCCAAAAAATCGTCTTATACGCCGGCAAATACGGTATATATAATTTTTTTTAAGAATCAGGTATATATTGTTCTGGAACAAAAATAGAATGAACAGGCCTGTGCGATTGACTTTGGACAACCTACAAGGATTAAAAGCTAAGGTTTTGTTATGTGTAATATAGCCAACCTGCTTCCCTCCGGTTAATACACACAAATACCCACCCGCTCGTGTCAGGCACATGGAAAGATGAAAAGTCACCTCCGGGTGCTACCCGCCATGTTTGCCAAGATCATTACGTTGGACTAAAATGAAGGATGAGTTCACAGTTCTGGTGGCCTATCTCCTACCCGCACACAGTGTTCAGCAGACGTATCTATGTTTCAGGATACAATGGAAAAGAGTTGGGGCTTAGAGAAAATCGAGCCTTATTTTCACATGGAGAAACGAAATGGGTGACCTGGCCACAGAGACTGCAGCAGACAGCTTGTAAAACTAAAAACGGAAGCCCAGGACACCCCCCCGAGGTTTATGTGGACAAATGACTCTATGAAATGTGTCAGGGAGGAACCCTGGGGAAGCTTGGCGGGAATAAAGGCGAGTGACTCGGTTCTCCTTCCGTGTGGAACCACGGCCGTGAGGGCATAGCTAAGTCATCTATAGGAGCTTGACCCAGGCGTGCAGTCGCCACTGGCTTTGGTCTTAATTTGTGATTTGATACTGAATATGACGCGCACTCTGTCATTTTTACATGGCTTTCTTCGGGCATGGATAACAGATAGAAGTCCTGCATGCGTGTAGCCTTTTTATTCTTTCCCTGGATGTCTGCACAGGCCTCGCTCAATCTCCGCATTGCATGCATCTCCACAGATCTCTCTCGTCGCTCCTGAGAAGCAGTAATTAGAATGAAGAGTAATGGAAACGTGGGCATACTGAATCTGGGCCTCTACACTGGCTCTTGTTAACCAACCCTTTTGTGCAAGCAGCTCATTGAGCAAGCGAGGCCTGTGCTTGGCGCTCTCAGAAATAACTTTTTATTTTTTTTAATCTCCTGCTGTCCTCTTAAAGCTCTTCGTGGGGTGTGGGAAGCCTTTGCCTTCCTCTCTGGGTGAAGACTCAAGCTCTTCCATCAGATTTCTGGTCATTCTCTGGCGTTCAGTCGCAACCATAACCACAACCTACGCGTGCAACCTAATCAAATGTCTCTTTTCCTTCAGCTGGGGCTGTTGCAGGTACGTCTGTGATCCAGGAAGGGTGGGGGAGGGAGTAGCTGCTCTTTGCTCACGGCTGCCTCCCCTGACAGCTATCTGCGGACTTGGAGTCGGAATGGAGAGGAGAGACCAGCGAGAAGATACTGACTCACTGGTACTGGCTGTCTTTCCCTCTCGGGACCTAGCTACATGTGAAAGGCGCTCCCAGGCCATTTTGTGGGCCCATCACCTGTCCCACCCTGGGCCTTCGCCGACAACCCCTTTGCCCTTACTTTTGGTTGTCTGCATCTGCTTTGCACTTGGAATCCCTTCTGTCGATATTTTCCACCTGTGTCCTCTGAACAACAGAAGTCCCGCCGGGTGCTCTTAGGGTCGGGGCCCCTGTGTCCCTCTGCTCTGCCACCACGACCTTTTAAGCTTTCCAAGTCACGCCCCCCCCCCCATAACAGATCCTACAAGGAGTGCAGGCGAGTCTCAGGGTGTCCTGCTGAAGCCCCTGACCTTTGAGGAGAAGCTTTCCTAGCTGCCTCCAAAGCAACCCTCCTCACAGTGAGTATCCTCCCTCTCTCCTCTCTCAGCACCTTAGGGCCTCAATGTGGTGCTGTCTGACCTGCTCCCGACACCCACTCTGAAATTCCACCTGGCCTCACGCCTCACTTCGGAATCTGAAATCTACCGAAACTTGGTACATCCGTCAAACCTCCCAACGCAACATCCTGTCATGTTTGTTTTCTCTTTTTCCTCCAAAATTCCTTTTACTTAGTTCTCTCTCCTGAACTTTCTTCTTGCCACAGGGCCTCCCCCAGATTGGTGAGGTTTAAAAAAAGGGGGGGAGGGAAGAGGAATATTTTCATGACTTTGAGGTAGGCAATGATTTCTTAAGTAGGTTACAAAAAGCACTAGGTCTAAATTTTGGCGAGCTGGACTTAATGAAAATTTAAAAAATTCTTTTCATCAGACATCATCAGAGTGGAAAGTCAAGACACAGGCTGGGAGAAGCTATTTCCATACATAAATCTGACAAGGGACTCCTACCTGGAATATATAAAGAATTCCTTCATATTAATAAGAAAAAGACAGATCCCCAATAGAAAATTGGCAAAGACGTGAGAACCAGTGTGTCACAAAAAGAAGAAGGAAAAAAAAAAAAAAGATAAGGACATAAAAAGGTTCTACATATGAGTCATCAGGGAAACGTAAATTAAAACTACAATAATGTGGTTCTGCCAGAATGGCTAAAATGAAAAGAATGAGCAATGCCAAGGAGAGATTCAAAAGTGGGGGGTGCATTACTGGCTTATAGTAGTATAGCCACTTGGGAAAACTTTTTAATATTTCTAAAGTAAATATACATGTTCTTGAAGACCTAGCAATTCCACTCCCAACAGAAATGAGTGTTTGCTAGTATATATCCCAAAAGATATGTTTAGGAGTGTCCATAGGTTTTTTTAAACAAAGAAATAATAGTTAGAAACTGGAAACAACTCTAATGTTAGTGGATCACTAGCAGCTTATTCGTATAGTGGAATGCTATGTAATGTTGAAAAAGAATGACTTGCTGTTCACAGCAATGTGGAGGAATACTTGTATGTTTTCATTCAGAGGGTGTTCCAAGCTAGATAAAGCTACTAGATGGTAGGTGACAGTGCTCAAAAGAGCAGGTACTTTGCCGAAACCGGTTTGGCTCAGCGGATAGAGCGTCGGCCTGCGGAATGAAGGGTCCCGGGTTTGATTCCGGCCAAGGGCATGTACATTGGTTGCGGGCACATCCCCAGTGAGGGATGTGCAGGAGGCAGCTGGTCGATGTTTCTCTCTCATCGATGTTTCTAGCTCTCTATTCCTTTCCCTTCCTCTCTGTGAAAAATCAATAATATACATATATATATATATATATATATATATATATATATATATATATATATTTTAAAGAATAACTTCATTTTTCTTAAAAAAGAGCAGGTAGTTTGACTGGAGGGGGCAGGGCAGAAAGAAGCCTTCTTGGGGATCGGCAATGTTCCATCTCCGTGTCAGAATGATGGTTACTTGGGTGTGGTTAGCTTTTACAAGCTATACATTCAAGACTTGACTGCATATAAATTCTACCTCAAAGAGACGTAGAATGTAATGCTAACTTGCTTTTGTCATTTTCTCCTTGAACACTTACATCTCTGTTTTGAGTGCTTGTTATAGACAGGCTATTTTTTCCTGGTGATTGTTTTTTCTTTAGTTCCTAGAGTTTATTTGGTCACAGTTCTCACAGGCATTATGGCAAGATTTTTCTGTTGCAGTTCTTTATTTGTCAATAATTTTCCCTATGGGTTTTCTATATGCCCTAACTGGTTTGGCTCAGAGGATAGAGCATCGGCCTGCAGGGTCCCAGGTTCGATTCCGGTCAAGGGCATGTACCTTGGCTGCGGGCACATCCCCAGTAGGGTGTGGGCAGGAGGCAGCTGATCAATGTTTCTCTCTCATTGATGCTTCTAACTCTCTATCCATCACCCTTACTCTCTGTGAAGAAGGAGAAGGAGAAGAAGAAGGAGAAAGAGGAGGAGGAGGAGGAGGAGGAGAAGGAGATCTGTGCTATTTCCTTTTGATTATTTTTCACCTTTAAATACGGGCACTTTTTCCTTTACAGCTGACACACCGAACATTTCCGAGGGACAACATCCAAATTGTACTCTCTCCAGGGTGGGCACCGTTCACATAAAATACAACATGAATAGTGTCTCCTGGAGACCCCACTGCCTGGACAACCTAGCTGCTGAAACTCACGGGGAAGGGACCCGTGCGATGTGACAAACCTCTCCCAAGCCCCTGAGCTCGCAGCCAAGTTTGCGTGTGAGCTTATGTAAGCGGGTATAGCCTTTCCTGCTCTTCCCAGAGAAAGGTTAGCCACGGCAGGGCAGCTGACTGCTGACAGCTGTTCCGTGGCCGGGTGCCACTCTGCTGAGAGAGTGGGTCTGCAGCCTCCTCTCCTCACCTGCTGCCCTCCCCGGTGATGAGCTCCAATGGCTCAGGGAAACCTCAGCAGCTGGCCTGCGCTGAGTCTTGTTCTGAGCAAGGCCTTGTTGGTTTTCGCCTCGAGCATCCACTGGTGTGTATTTATCCTGAGTCCCGCCAGCTCCAGGTACAATCTCTCCGCTTGGATCTCCCTTCCCGCTCGAGTTAGATCATCACCGCAGAAGACAGCCTTTCTTCATCTACGCCAAGGTTCAGGGTACGGGTGGCTTAGCCATTTCATCAAAGATACAGTTTCTTGTTCTCCTTGTGGTCTTCGGGTGATTGAAAATATCTTGCTCTCGTCGCCGGACAACTGCACATTGCTCGGTTTGTGGGTATGCAAGTGTGTCTGCAGAGTAAACACTAACGTTGGAATACTGGAATGTGCACTTATCCTTGGAACTGATATTACCCGGTTGCCCTTCCTAGAAGTTGTTTCAATTTATACTCCCTTTAGCAGGTCTGCTCATTTCCTCAGGCCCTCGTCAGACGTTGTGTTCTATGCCATTCTGAGAGGCGAAAAATGGAGTATTGTGTTTGTATATTTAAAAGCAGTATTTCTATTTTCATATGCTTAAGAATTGTTTGTGTTAGTGTTTCCTTTGTATTTCCTTTTCTATACACTATCTATCCGTACCATGGCCCATTTACCTATTGGGTGCTGGTATTGATTTGCAGGAACTCTTTACATTTAGGAAATAAGTCCTTTGTGATGTGAGATGCAAATATCCCCACCACCACCACCCCCCGGCCCCAGTTTGTCATTTGTTTTATTTTATTTTGCTTATAGTAGTTATTGCTCAATTGGTTATTTTTTTAACTCATGAATTTGCAGTTATGGATCTCTTCTTTGAATGGCCTCTGGGTTTTTACATCCTGAGGAGTGATCTTCACCGCGCTTTGTGAAGCAGGGCTGAAAGGAATCCCTCAACATCACGCAGTACGACTTAAAAATCAGATTTTATTGGCCAAACATATTGAGTATATTGGGATCAGCAAGAAGAGAAAAAGTGAGTAGTCCTCAACCTTCTCATTATCTTACTGAGAGACCTACGAGCGCCTGGATGATCAGCTGAACAGAGTGGTTTCGATGTTCAGTGGAAGAATCCCCTGCCCTCCCCCATTACCCCTCTTTCCTGTAGGGCCAGCATGAAAGCAACCATGCCTGTGTGGGTGATAATCGAGACCACTGGGCACCAAGAAGTCTAGATTTGGTCGTTAGGATGATGACTATCTACAGGAATTA
The DNA here is from genome assembly GCA_963924515.1 of Vespertilio murinus. Taxonomy (NCBI): domain Eukaryota; kingdom Metazoa; phylum Chordata; class Mammalia; order Chiroptera; family Vespertilionidae; genus Vespertilio; species Vespertilio murinus. Next base: position 53,283,952 of record OZ004713.1, read on the forward strand.
CCGAGGAAACTTAACAAGTTTGGGAACGTTGGGGCCAGAGGGAGATAATAAAAATTGAGGAGGATAAATGTGCTCGTTTACTCACATTCCGTGGGCCACGGGGCTCAAAAGATTTCATTTAAAGCAGATAAATCAGATAAAGGGGTAGAACACGCTAAGCAGCACAGAGAAAAACCCTAAGACGGATACTTTAATCAACCAAAATTGGGTCGGGTTCTTGGTTTCAACAGTAAAATCCATACTAACTAGTTTAGGCAGAAAGGGATTTATGGGGTAGCTCCTGTGAGCATCGGAAAGGCTGGAAGAACAGGCTGTGGGCTAAGCATGGCCCTAACGACTTTCAGGGCACTCTGCAGAACTGGCCTGGCGAGCTGGCTGCCGCCACTGCTGGCGGCGCTGCCTCCAACCGCAGAGCCTGTCTCTGAAACTCCCTCCTCCTCATGTCCCCTGAGCCACCCACATGGGAGGCAGGCAGGGGTGCCAGGCAGGGTGCTAAATGCGGGGGGTGGGGGACGGCTACGAAGATGAAAGAGGGAGACAGAAAGAAATCTCACCATCTCTCACTAGAGCAGGTCAAATAGAGAACAAAGCAAGTGAGATTTTGTCTAGCTGGGGAAGCTGAGTGGCAGGAGAACCCAGAATGGAGGAAAACATTTTGGCTAGAGGCCTGATCACTGAGCAGGGTGCTGGGAGGCCTGAGAGTTTGGGGGAGGGGTTCTGGGACGTTGGATTGTGCTGTCCAATGTGGTAACCACTAGCCACATACATCTTTTGAACGTTTGAAATGTAGCTGGTGCCTATACTAAAATAATTCTCTTTTGAGTATATTGGGTTAAGTAAAATATATTATTAAAATAAATTTTACCTGATATATATATATATATATATATATATATATATATATATATATATATAATTGATTTTTTTACAGAGAGGAAGGGAGAGGGATAGAGAGTTAGAAACATCCATCAGCTGCCTCCTGCACACTCTCCACTGGGTATGTGCCCACAACCAAGGTACATGCCCTTGACCGGAACCGAATCTGGGACCCTTGAGTCCCCAGGCCGACGCTCTATCCACTGAGCCAAATTAGCTAGGGCCCCTTTTTATATTTTTAATGTGCTATTGGAGAATTTAATACGTGGCTTCCTTTATATTTCTGTTGGACCATGCTGAGCTGGGTAATCAAAAGGACCAATGGGACAGAAGCTTTTTCATCACATCTGACCCTCTCTATGGCCCATTTCTGCCTTGTTCTCTCCTTTTAGGACTAATTTGAAAACCAGACACGGTCTTCTCCCTGTCGTCCTCTTTGCTTTATGTCACCCTAGTGTCAAACCCCGGCTCCCTTCCATGCGCAGGCTTCTTGACAGAGCATGCAGGTGCCTTCTCGGCTCTTCCCCTCCTATCGTACTCGTAAACATGTATCAGCAGCAAATACGTGCAAAAGAAAAGCACTAAGAAGTTTCATAATTAACTTTCAAACTTAGAGCTTTGCTGACACTGAGACTAGAAGGTGCCATTTATTCATTCATTAATTCAACAAATGTTTACTAATTGCCTCCCAGGCGCCAGTATTAGATACTAGGTGACATTAAAAAACAACAACAACAACAAACAAACAAAACAGCACAATATCACTTCTATTACAGAGTTTATATTCCAGTGTGTGATGGTTTTGCAAGTGCTAGAAAGTCAAGATTTCTGACTCACCCACAATGTCAGTCCTTTCGTTTCTTCAGGGGGTACGTGGGTCAGTGGTGAGAATGGGTGGGGAGTAGATGTTTGGGACCCCAAAACACAACCACCTTTCTAAAACAACACATACCCCATCAATTTCAGGGCCAGGCAGGGGTAATCAGAACGAGTTAGGGGTATGAAAACAACTGGGAGTGGAGGAAGTTGGGGCTAACTGGACTTCATGCCTCTCCGGGGGCCATTCGAATAAACTAAACAAACACCAACACGCTGGAGCTAAAGCAAAAACACAAGTCTGCAGACTGGGTTAGACCCTAGGCCCCTAGAGCCTTAACAATGGCCTTGGGCTCAGAGGCCCATTACAACTCCCTGCATTACCCATTTCTGCTCACCTGCCCCTGGATCAATCCCGGCTTCAAGGATCTTCTTTTGAAGCAACTAAGCGGTTTCTTTCCCCAGGAACTAGGATAACCATTTTTCTGAGAGAGAAGGGTCAGCTCCACTTAATTGTGCACAGAATCAGCACATATCAAGTACAGATCCCCTCTCAGAATCAGAATGGAGACATTAAGAATATCTTGTGCTGGATTCTCCCCAACTTGTCATTTGCCTTTAGGGAATTAGTTTGATTTCAGGTAGTGTCCATGGTAAGCATTTGAAATAATTTCTTATTTAATACAGCAAAATTTTTTTGATAGGTGGGACAGCCTCCCCCACCCACCACCCCCAATAAGGAGCAGCTCTCTTTAATAAGGCAAAGGAGATTTATTACAATTATCCACTTGCCAGTCAGGCAATTACTAAGACACATCATTACAGATTAAATTTAAGAGATAACAGTTACAGAGGGATCTCTTCAATTTAATGGCTCTTTCTAGTTACCCTTTACTAGTCTAGATGTTGCTCCTTGCACATCAAGAAGCATACATTTATTTTTATCATTTCTACTCTGATCTACTACTACTTTACCTAAATTGTGGGACAGCCTCTTGATACCAGTCAAGTCAAAGGCTGGGCCCCAGTTCATTGTTGATGTCATTCCTTTTCTCACAGACTTGCTGGTGTGTTCTCCCTTTCCCATGTCTGTGCACCACATTCATGCTCTCTACAGAGAGAGTATTTTTAGCCATCAAATTCCTTAGCATGTTGGTGATGAATTTCTGCTAGAGAATTGGGGGTTTTTTTGCATTTAAAAAATCAAATCACAGCATGAATTTCATCTGGGAACCACATGTCTAAGAAAGTAATTATGTCAAACCCAAGGGCATAAACAATCACAGCTACAATTGGTCCAGTTTATAGTTCTACCATATTTGCTCAGAGATCCTTGTGCTCCCAACAAAACCACTGCACTACATGCTGGGAACTGGCCACTAGCCTTGTAACTGTCTTCAGAAATGAGTTGGATATTTGGGACCTGAAGTTTGAGGGAGTTTGTAGTCTCTGGGAAATAGAGAACAGGGACTAGGTAAGATGATGAATTTTGAGGGATTCCTAGGCCATGAAATCGACAGATGCAAGAAGATAGAACCACAGAAAGCTTCTTAAAATCTGCAACCTGTATTCATGTTGACTGTGGATGTAAGAGGAAATTAGATTTCAAGTTCTTTCAAATAAAGGATGGAGATTATTCTTAATCCATACCTGCTCAGTACAGGTGCTTTGACAGTCAAAGGAAGCAAAACCTTGACCTTATGAAGAAAAAAAGCCGTGTAGCTGCCATTCAGAAATAATCGTTGAGTGAGGGGCAGCGAAGGGCGATAATGTCACTTAAGTAGTAATTTGGTGGAACGTTGCATCTGTGTTTGTGCACATCTCTGTGGGTAAGTGGAGGGCAGGTATTCCTCAGAAAAAGGCAGCCTCAGAACTGAATTGAAAGATTTGATTCTTGATCCTGAGACTTACTATATGTTTGGCTTTGAATACATGGCCATTTGAGACTCAGTGTATTCTGTATAAGTCATGTATCCTATATAATAAAACCCTAATATGCATATTGACCAAACAGCAGAACGACTGGTCGCTATGATGTGCACTGAGCACCAGGGGGCAGACACTCAATGCAGGAGCTGCCCCCTGGTGGTCAATGTGCTCCCACAGGTGGAGTACTGCTCAACCAGAAGCCAGGCTCACGGATGGCGAGCACAGTGGCGATAGCGGGAGCCTCTCCTACCTCCACTGCAGGTGGGCAGTCAGGAGCGAGGGGTCCCGGACAGCAAGAGGGCACAGGCTGGACTGAGGGACCCCACCATGCACAAATTTGTGCGCCGGGCCTCTAGTAAAAATACAATGGCATGTAGACTAGTGCATTTATTTGGGAGAGCAATCCAACCTTTACCAAGAGAAGCTAAAGTAGAACCATCCTCACTGCTCGTAACCTCTCAAAGATGCTCACCTCAGCCCATTAGGCAGCCTTTATGAGAATGTCCATTGCATCCAGGCAGTGTGCAGCAACTTGGTGTCCATCTCTAGGGGAAAGGGGGAAATAAAATATGAAGATTCCTCATCACAAAATGCTCTGCAGCCGTAGGAAGTGATGAATTAGAGCTATGCAGCCCAGCATGGATGGATTTCTAAAAATAGTCTTGAGTAATTCAATAAGACAGACCCAAGATCATAGAACAATCCCGTGTTGGCTAATTAAAATCACGTTCATGGAAAGCAACCCATGCATTTCTTGAAGATATGTACCCATCTCAGGACATATTCAAAATATTACAAGAGATACCTGTGGAGTGGGAATTGGAAGAAAAAAAAATAGCAATATAAAATCAGAGAGGAGCTTCATCCAGAACAAATGATGAGACTATAGCATAATCTTCTCCAACCTAATGAGAAACACAGCAAAAACTGCCATTCTTCAACAATCCTGTAATTGGAATTTTTGCAGCAATCCTGTTTGCTATCGTGTGTTTCTTTCTTTCTTTTGTTTTTTTTTAATTGTTCTTTCAGAGTCCATGGCTTTTCCTCTACTCTGTTCAATGATACCATTGATGATGCTTGGAATTCATTTATAGTTTGCAAATAGCCTTTGTTCTTAAGTTTTCCTAGTCAAATTAAGCATTTGGTGTGATCATAAAGTAATGAGTCTTTAAACTTGATCCAAATGAATGTGATTTCCTTCAAAGGAGTCATAGATTCCACCAGTTGTGCCAATGCTTGAAACATTTTTGGAACGTATGTGTGTCTGTGTGTGTGTGTGTATGTGCAATTAAGGATTGGACAGACTTTACATTATTTTAAAAGGTTAGTTATCTGTCGCTGCCCACCTCTCCAACCTCATCTCCTCCCAGCCTTATCACCCTACCCATGGTGTTCCAGGTACACGTGCCTTCTTGTAGTCTGTGCAGCACGTGACACTCATTCTTGCTTGGGGCCTTTGCAATAATAGCTGTTCCCCTTGTCTGAACTGCTTGTCCTTCTGATCCTCCTTCTCAGAGTGGGATCCTCCTTTGTGGGTTATGTCTTGCTGAAATGTTACAATTTCAGAGAAGCTACCTCTGGTCACTCAACTAAAGAGGTGTCCCATAACTTGCTCTACCGCCACCCTGCTTTAATTCTTCCCATTGCCACTGCTATCAGATATCCGTTTACTTCCTGACGGTGTCTCCGCCTTGAATAAAAGTAGCACATCCTCAGTGCCTAGAAAGGTTCCTGCCACGTGATAGGTGCTCAAAGCGTTTGTTGAATACATTAAAGATGCTGATTAACTCAGATCTCCTGAGTTAACATGAGTATAAGGGGTTATTGTAGATTGTTCCTTCTTTGTTAATTTGCTCATTATTTTATTATATATCACAATTTACTTTATATCATATATGCCTACTTACAAATGTATCTGTATCTCCTACTAAGTTGTGGACTTCTGAAAAGAATGAACCACGTACTGCATATCACTAATTTTTATACACCTTAGAAGATTTAGCACCAAATTTTGATATTCTGAGGCTTAGATATACATTCTTATCAGATTGAACAAAATCTTGTATATATGGAGGGAGGGAGGAAGAGAGAGAGAGAGAGAGAGAGAGAGAGAGAGAGAGAGAGAGAGAATATGCAATTATATGGGCCTGTTTGGGTACATTTTGTGCCAATGATTTTTTAGACTGATTCTGAGTGTCTGCTAACATTTGGAAAGTGCAAATTTGGACAGAGATCAAATTTCTGGATCATGCTCTCATACCACCTAAATTCTGTAGGACATAAAACAAAATTGAAAATGGGCAAATGGAAATAAGGTCATGTACTTAAGATGGTACATGCCCAATTTACATAACACTCTGTTCTTGTCTACATAAAGCCAATGGCATAAGGCAGTGGTCGGCAAGCTCATTAGCCAACAGAGCCAACTATCAACAGCGCAACGATTGACATTTCTTTGGAGAGCCACATTTTTCAAACTTAAGCTTCTTCTAACGCCACTTCTTTAAAATAGACTTGCCCAGGCTGTGGTATTTTGTGGAAGAGCCACACTCAAGGGGCCAAAGAACCGCATGTGGCTCGCGAGCCGCAGTTTGCCGACCACGGGCATAAGGGAGTTAAAGTGGGATGAAGCTACCAAAAAATTGTGTTACTTTATGTGTAATTGGAGTAGATGGAACAGGCAGACGGTGAGCAACTAGAGGACTAGCCCCGTGTCCTGCTGATTTTTCTCTGCGGGGATTACCACGGTGCACAACATACAGGGAACACTTAGCAAAAGGTTGTTAAATGATGGATTAAATGAAAAATGGATAAATAAAAAGTAATGAGATTGATTTTTTTATATGACTCATAAATTGGCTCAGGACCCACTGGCTCAATAAGAACTCACTTGGAGAGTTCCAAAAATGTGGCATCGTTGACCTAAGTGTGAGATCTTTTCTAAAACACGCATTTAGCTGTAGAAGTAGCATTGCTATCCATCAAGTCACCATCTTCCAGCCTGTCAGGCTAGAAACTTCAGAAGCTTCTATGAGTCATCCACCTTACTTCTATTCCACCTCTAAGGTCTCATTAATTCCTGCCTGGTTCACCTCCGAAACACCCTCAATCCCCATGGCCTTATTGCCTGACTTCTAGACAACAGCTTCTTAACTGGGATCTGGCCACCCATTTCTCCACCTTCCTCCGCTCCCCTGCCCCCCCCCCCAACCCCCGCCATTTTTGCTATCAGTTCTCCCCCAACCCACCAAAGGTATCTTCCTGTAACTACTATATTAAACCAGCGGGACTTGAGAGGACGCAAGCAGAAATAATTTTGTTCTGTCTTATGCCTGGCCCTTAAAACTATTCTCTCAAATCTTTCTTCCCTACTTGTGGTTTTCTGGTTACTTTCAGGTATTAAAAAATTCAGTCCATTCTAATATCAAAACTTCAATTTCTTATTCAAATTAAAGTTCTCTCGTCCCTTGCATGGGCCATAATCAGACTCGAGAGCACAGTAAAGAGGGGGGGTTCATAGTCATTTCTTCTCTCTTTGTTTCACTTCCTCTTGCATTAGCTGGGCTCTAGAGAATGAGGGGGTGGGAGGGATTAGAGAAAAAGAGGCAAAATCTTCCGTGGCCCTCCCAATTGTAATCACAGAGCCCTTTGGGAGTGGCAGATCTGAGGTTGTTTCTCTAGTGAGGATTTGTTTGCAGATCTTTCCTCCCTGGGATATCCTACAATGGCATTGCTTGCACAATGCCTACTGCAGCCTTACAATTTCCCTTTTATCATCTGGATTCCAGCAGACCATCCCACGTAGTGTCTCTTCTGTTGGAATCACCTAGAAGAGCCTCTTAAAGGCTACAAGATAACTCAAGTCTCCTCGTCGTGTTTCATGGCACACGCTTCTCTGTTGTTTCTGCAAGTGCAGCTTGCTCCTTCTGGGACCCGCCGGCTTTGCTCTGCTGCCCAGCCTTTCATTGGAGACATGTTCCCGGGGGAATCAGAAGGCAGCCGCTGGGTTCCTGCTCTTAGCCTCCCCTTGCAACGCCTGGAGGTATGGGAAGGTCAAAGCGTGGCAGAGCCAGCTCTAGGCCACTGTCTCTCTCTCTCTCTCTCTCTCTCTCTCTCTCTCTCTCTCTCTGCGAGTGTTGCCCTGGCCTAGACAGTCTTGTATCTCACTTAGGATGTGTCTGAGTGGGGGAGACATAAACCTATTGTTCTCAGCTCTTGGAGCCTCAGCCAAAACTCTGAGAAAGGAAGAGGCCCATTTCAACATGTTGCCGCATTCCGTGAAAAACATCAGACACTGTTCTGTTTTGTTTTAATTCACTGTTCTTAGTTCACAGGGCTTGATTTTGAAGTCCCAGAAAGGACGCTTTTAGCGAGCTGAGAAGTGGATCACTGAAACCCCGTCATTCTGCAAATGAGAAACCAAAGTGCAGAAGAGTTGACTGACTTTTGGAAGATGACACAGCTGGTAATGACTGGCCAGGGCTTGTAGGAAGATCTTTGGCCTCCAAATCGTATGCCCTTTCTCTCATATTATCCTCCCTACCAGGCTTCTCTTCACAGGGGACCAGAGACCAGCTGGCATGGCTCAGTGGTTGAGCATTGACCTATATGACCCAAGAGGTCACGGTTGGATTCCCCGTCAGGGCACATGCCTCGGTTGCAGGCTCGATCCTCAGTGTGGGGTGTGTAGGAGGCAGTCCAGTCGATCAGTGATTCTCTCTCATCACGGATGTTTCTATCTCTCTTGTCAACGTCTGCCTCTGTTCACAGTTACCCTCAAGATTGCTGCCTATTCCCCAGACTGACCTTCTCCGTGAATTCTCCCTGACTTACTCCAGCCCTCACCACCCTTCTCAGTTCCCACAGTCCCTGAGCCTGCACTGCCCCAGGTAGCTAACCATCAGATGCTCTTCTGTGTTAGATTTTCTTCTTCAGCACATTGTCTGTAGACAGCAGCTGTTCTCGTCATCTCTGCTTCCCCCACGATTGCCCGACACAGGCCGAGCACACAGGGCCTCCCCTATATCTTCGTTAGTGAGAGGTGTCTGTTGGAAGGAGGAAGGTCCGATTGGAAACTCGAGCTAGGTGGGGCCCCCACTGACCCGGGAGCAGGGTGCCCTCCTTGGCAATCTGGGTCTGGAAGGAGATGGAAATTGACCCCTTTCCCTCTCGCTCCCTTCGAGTCTTTCCTTCCCCAGCTCTGAACAAGGCTGGCTCAAGGTGGTTTCCTGCTGCTGACACCTCTTAGAATTAGGCCCACGGTTTGGATCTCTTCTGGAAAAGGGATCGTGAATCTCTCCTTACGCTGCTGGCTCCGGGCGACCTTCCTTGGGCCAGGCCAAGACAGCGGAGTCAGCCAGCGCACTAAGCTATCTGGAACATGCTCGGGGCCTCTTGGCTGAGAAGGCCAAAACACTCATGGTCAGCTCTGCCGATCCCCACTCTCCCAGGACCTGGGAGGAAGGGGGAACAGCCACCACTCTAGCTCTCTTTGGGGTCCTCTTTTCCCCCTTCCTGCCTCTCCTTGTCCCCATGTCATCTCTCCATTCTCCTCTCCCTAACCACTGTCCCTCTGGGCTTCTTTCTGACTTTTATCCTTCATCCTCTCACCTCTTCATCTCCTCTTCTTTCCCACCTGGGCCCGGCTCTCTTCGCCCTCTCTGTCAGCCTACCTGTCTGTGTGCTGGTTATTTCCACCATCAACTCCACCCACAGAGCAAACAGAGGGAGGGGAAGTGATCACCACTCGCGCACCAGGGTGGAAACGAGGTGATTTCTATGCATTTTTCTCATTGTTTGGAGCTAGACACTGTTGTCATTTTAAGATGGGGAAACAGTTGGAACCGGTTTGGCTCAGTGGATAGAGCGTCAGCCCGCAGACTAAAAGGTCCCGGGTTCCATTCCGGTCAGGGGCATGTGCCTTGGTTGCGGGCACATCCTCAGTAGGGGGTGTGCAGGAGGCAGCTGGTCGATGATTCTCTCTCATTGATGTTTCTAACTCTCTATCCCTCTCTGTAAAAAAAAAAAAAAAAAAAAAATCAATAAAATATATATATATTTTTAAAAAGATGGGGAAACAGAACGATTGCAGCAGGCTGCACCTCAGCAGCGGGACCAGGGTTCCCGAAAGGGGTCACCTCCCACCCTGCCTGTCCCCCAGACCTGTCCTGGGGTGGCGGCCCTGGACCCTGGGGGAGATGCTAGATGAGTGGCTGAAGCCTCCGAAGTAGGCCACCCGGGCTGCACAGTCCCGAGCTCTCTGATAAGCCCTTCCGAGCACGCTGCCTCCAGTCACACATCCAAAGTGAAATGTGGGTGTTTTAATCACTGAAGAGAATCCTTAATACCGCTCCTTCAGCACAGAGCCCGCCGCTCCCGCGCCAGGCACCGCGGGGAGCCGATTGCTTCCCGTCCTGAACTGGTTCCAGAAGCATTAGGTGATGCTCGGTACAATTTTCAGTTGTTATCACACGAGGCCCTTGGAGACGCTTCTCGGTGCTAGCAATTAGCCGCCCGGGGGTCAACCAAGTGTTCTCAGCTCTAATTAACAGCTGTGCCGAATCTGGGACACGCACAATTCCTCTGGGCATATGCTCTTCACGCAGAAACAAAACCAGAATATCAAGCTCGCTCTCCTCCCGATCGGTGGCTGAAGTCTGAAAATTACTGCTGAGGGCGTTCTTCCTAAGAATCCCGGGAAGCTCCGCAGCTTCTAGACCGACTGTGTGAATTTAAAGGTAAAATATATATATATATATATATATATATATATATATATATATATATATATAATCTCAGGGCTACCATGACATTACTCAGGAGGCTCCGGGAAGCGCCAGGGGAATCGGGTGCCTCCCGGGTGCATGCCCAGGGCCCAGCTACACCCAGCGGGCTACACGATATGGGTGCCACAGGAATCAAAGGCTTGCTGCCTGGCTGCGGAAGGAAGAGGAACAGGAACAGGATACTTTGTGTGGGGAGTCCTGCCCGGAGCGAGCGGGAACTCTCACGTTGTCCTCTGGGGATGCTGGCGCGGCGCCCGGCCTGACAGCTGCGGGAGGGCTGTGAGAAACCCGAGGGAGAATTTCCTCCGCAGCCACGACTGAGCGCCCAGGATCAAGAGCTTTGCAGACAGAAACGACATTATTACCCTTCGGCTACCCCAAGCCGCCTCGGAGGGCCTCGCAGCCGGCAGAGAGCAGGACAGCTGGATCTTCCAGCCCTGGGTGGGGGAAATGGATTCCACCAGGAGCAAGACCTTTGAGTTTGAATTTTGTTGTTGTGGTTGTTATGAGAGCAAACGCAGAGGCGTTTGAAAATAATAAGTGTATTTTAATATCGGGGTGCTCCCGACGAATAGATGGATGTGTACAGAATCTGGCACCCGGGGCCCAGATAAGTACATATTAACTCCGTGCCGTGTTCACGCCACATCTTTTTTTCTAGATAGTTTACGTAAAACTACATTTGAATCTTCCCCTGCTTTTCCTGGACCCACTCAGCACGCCCCCACTAGCATCCTGGGGTTGGTATCCTCCTGTGTACCCACCTCCAAGGGGGTATAATCTTCCTACACAGGGATGAATTCATGTGCGGGGATATCCTGCTCTCTTGATTTTGAAAGGTACGTAAGTGGCATCATTCTGTACCTCTCTTTTTGCAACATCTAAAGATGTCTCACCCATCCACGTCAATGCCCACAGCTTGAGTTCATGTGTTTTAACATCGGAGAGGTTATGTTATTATGTGATTACATCTACGTATCTGTTCTATTCCCTAGTTGATAGACATTGAGCGGTCTAATTTTTTTGAAGCACAAGCATTGTTGTAATGAATAGTCTGGCACATGTCTCTGGGGGCGTCACATGGGAGGTTTTTTTCACTAGGGCACTCTTTTTCAGAGCTTTGCTCTCGGGATCCTTTTACACTGTTGAAATTATTAAGGACCCCAGATAGCTTTTGTTTGCATGGGTTATATTTTTTTATATTTATGGTGAAATTGAAACAGAAAATATAAGTGTATTTATTTACTACTCACCTGAAAATAGCAATACTAAGCCCATTACATTTTAACATAAAGAATGCTTTCCAATGAAAAGTAGCTACATTTACCAAACAAAAATATCATTTTTGCAAATGTTTTTAATGCCTGGCTTCATAGAAGTCAGCTGGATTTTTATATCTGCCTCTGCATTCAATCTGTTGCAATATGTTGTCTTGGTTGAAGTATATGAGGAAGAACAGGCCTCACATAGAGACACAGTTGGAAAAGGGAGGAGTATTTTAATAACCTTTTTCAATAATTTTGGATAATCGTCATCAAAGAGACTAAATCAAAAGTCAATAAGTAGCTAAAACCAGTTTGGCTCAGCGGATAGAGCGTCAGTCTTCGGACTGAAGGGTCCCAGGTTCGATTCCTGTCAAGGGCATGTACATTGATTGCGGGCACATCCCCAGTAGGGGATGTGCAGGAGGCAGCTGGTTGATGTTTCTCTCTCATCGATGTTTCTAGCTCTCTCTCCCTCTCCCTTCCTCTCTATAAAAAAATCAATAAAATATATTTGTTTAAAAGTCAATAAGTAATAGTTTCTTAAATGTTAGTTGCAATGTGAAATCATATCTATGAATTTCTCATATTTCTGTATCACTAAAACCCATTGGTCCTTCTTGGTTTTGAAAAGTATTGCTCCACACATGCCTTACCAATGTTGACAGATTTCATTATACAATATAAAAAAAAAAACAAAACCTTTATTTCTATCACCACTGATCCTATCTAATAAAAGGGTAATATTCAAATTAATGGTCACTCATCACAAAGATGGCAGCGCCCACAGCCACAAGATGGTGGTACCCCAGTCCTCTCAGCTCCCCAGAGTCCTCTAGTCCTGGGGGGGGGGGGGGGGGCGGCCTCTGAGAGCAGGAAGCGTGAGTGGCCTGGCAGGATGCTTGCTTCGTCGCCTCGGTGACAAGGCAAGCATCCCATGCGCAGCCACAGATGGGCCACAGAGAGCCTCTGAGCAGCAGGCACAGAGCGGCCAGGCCCCGCAGAGAACTACTGGTGCACGGATTTGTGCACGGGGCTACTAGTTTAATCATAAATGTTTTTAAAAATTGGGAGATTGTCAGAGTCATGGCAGTAGACACCAGTTTTCCAAAATTCTAACTTTTTCTCGAAAGCTCAAAATTTATCATTGGCAACAGATGCAGTCAGTTGCTTTCCTTGAAGTGACAGGCTCATTTTGTTCATTTATGAGAAAACGCCTGCCAAAACCCCAAGTCGGAACATCCATAGTTTGTCAGTCTTCCTTTCAAGTAGAAATGGCATTCCATGGGGGGGGGGACACACACACACACACACACACACACACACCCAGCCAGCTCAGCTCGGAACTAAACAAAATGCACATGTTTCCTTGAGAGACCATTCATACCTTGGTGTGCAGAAGTGCTTCAGGGGTATTTTTCATTTCATTACACAGAATGTTAATATTAAAAAGACATGTGGGGGGAAAATGGTAAGATATGTACACATATAATACCTTAATAAAAAAATAAAAATAAAAAAGACATGTATACTTGAGTTGAAATTTCATAAAATTTATTAATAAAAGTCACTGCTTCATCAATAGAATGCTTGATTAAAACTGGATGATGACGATGATGATGATGTTAACTTTATAATTTATTTCAAGTGCCTGACAGTAAAGAATACAGCGACAACCAGGACATTTTGGTATCGTGGCCTTTATTTGGGCTACATCACTAACAGCTTCATCCACAATTGCTTTTGTAATATCCATACAAATAATACTTTGAAAAAGGCAAAAGGTACAGAGTAGATATAGCTCTAAAAAATACAATTGCCAGGGCTTAAAGTATGCAAGTGCTCGATTCTACCAGACAGCATTAAACGCCTCTTCAAAGAGGTGTGCTCTTTAGACAGCTACCAGCAGTGGGTGAGCATTCCTGTTTGTCCATAACCCCGGCCACCGTAGATCTTGACTTTTAACGGTGGGTTCAGAGATTCTTGGTGCAAACAGTTTAAATTCTGTTCTTACGTGTACCCAGAGCACTCTGCTCTTTACAAGGCCTGCCCTCAAGAGAAACGGACTTTACCAGAGCCCAATGACTAAGGTTTTACCAGAAGCGAATCAACCCGAAGGAAGGGAACTACTCAACTCCAGCTCCCTCCCGCCTCCCTGTCTTACCTAAAGCGGGAAAACAAAACAGAAAAACAAAACGGAGGAGCGCTTAGGAGGGTTACAGCCCAGGGGCGTAGGCTCCCTAAAAGTCCGGTTCTATACTTATTCAAGTGTTCAGAGAAAAGACTTCCCGCCTCCCTCTTGACCCACATCCCGAAGGCCTCTGTATAATAATAGGAATACAGCTGAAAGAATTGTGTCTCTGGCGTTATTTAAAAAAGGGGTCTCCAGAGAAGTCTAAAGACAACAGGGCAGACCGAAATAAGGACACCAGAGGAAATTTTGGCCCTTGACACCTGCGGGTATCGCAAACAGTAAACACAGATACATATAAAAATGTACACTAGAGGCCTATTTATCCCACTCGCTTTTATCTGTATATCATGTCCGGCTTCTAGCAAAAAAAAATTAAAGGCATAGGAAAAGACAAAGAACACAGAAGAGCCAGCATCAGAACCAGACTCCGTTATGGCAGAGATGTTGGAGTTATCAGACTGAGAGTTTGAGACAACGATGATTAATAGGCTATGATAGTTTTGCTTCTAAACAATATTCTGTCATAATTTTTACTCTAATTCTTACACAATTTATTGTTTATTGCACAAGACCTCTAGGACAATGTTTAAGAGGAGCGGTGATACTGCTTATCCTTGTCTTTCCCCTGGATTTAGAAATATTTTTAACATCTCACTATTGACTATAATGTTCGCTTGTCAGTTTTTGATAAATATTCCTTTTCCGGTTTGGAAGCCTCCTTCTATTTCTAGTTAGCTAAGAGTTTTGTGGGTTGTTTTTTTAAAAAAAATCGTAAGTGTGTGTTGAGTTTTATTGAATGCTCTTCCTGTCCTCTGAGATGATTGTGTGGTTTTCCTCCTTTAATTTGTTAATGTGTTGAAATAAAATAATCGATTTTCCCCTCCTGGTAATTCATCATTGTATTTGTGTGATAAACTCAATTTGCCACAACTTTTTTTTAGGAAACTGCATTCCTGGATTTGGATTCCTGTTATTTTGTCTAGGATTTTTTACATTTATGTTCAAACCAAGACAGACTTATATTTTCCTTTCTTCTAATTTTGTTTCCATTTCTTTCTTCTGATACTCCAGTCATTGTCTGGTTTTGGTGTCAAGGATATACTAGCCTCCTAAAATGAACTCTGGCCGAAACCGGTTTGGCTCAGTGGGTAGAGTGTCGGCCTGCGGACTGAAAGGTCCCGGGTTCGATACCAGTCAAGGCCATGTACCTTGGTTGCAGGCACATCCCCATTGGGAGGTGTGCAGGAGGCAGCTGATTGATGTTTCTCTCCCATCAATGTTTCTAACTCTCTATCTCTCTCCCTTTCTCTCTGTAAAAAAAAAAATCAATAAAATAAATTTTAAAAATAAAATAAATAAAATGAACTCTCTACTTTTGAGTTTGTTTCTAGACACGGACTCTCCGATGAAGTAATACAAACCTCATGTTTTCTTTGTGGTAGATTTAACTATTATTTTATTTCTTTTATGATGATAGTAATATTTTCTAGTAAGATTTGAAGTCAAATTGAATGATTTACTTTCTCTATAATTTTATAAATAGCATTGAAAAAGTGTGTATTTTGCCAAGACTGGTTTGGCTCAGTGGATAGAGCGTCGGCCTGCGGACTGAAAGGTCCCAAGTTTGATTCTGGTCAGGGGCACATACATTGGTTGCGGGCACATCCCCAGTGGGGAGGTGCAAGAGGCAGCTGGTCGATGTTTCTCCCTCTTCGACGTTTCTAACTCTCTATCCCTCTCAATTCCTCTCTGTGTAAAATCAATAAAATATATTTTTTTAAAAGAAAAGAAAAGAAAAAGGTTGTATTTTGTAATTGTTGGGTATAGGATCCTCTCTATGTCCATTAGATTGAGTTTGTTAAGTCAGTTATACAAATCATTTGTATATTTAACCAACTTTGCTTGATCTTACTATTTCCTGTATGAGAAATGTCACAAACCTACCAGTGATATTATAGTGCTGTCAGTTTTTTCTTCAAGTATTGTCAAATTCTGCTTTCTCTCTATTTTAAATATCTATTGTTAAGTGTGTATCTTGCTCGGGACTTAATTATTTCAGCCATTCATTCACTGAGCACATTCTATATGCCAGGAATTGTTCAAGACAGTGAAGACACAGCCTCGAATAAAACAGACAAGTATTCCTTTTATTACTTAAATGATATTCTTTATTACTCACAATTTTTTTTTGGCTTTAACATTTAGTCTGTATAATAATAATATTGATGTACCAGCTTTTTAAAAAAATGTTCCCCCCCCCCCCCATCTCTTTGTTTTCATCAACACATGGCAGGATTTTGTTGTTTTAAAAATCCAATCTGAGGCCCCGGCAGATTTGGCTCAGTGGACAGCGTGTTGGCCCGGCCTATGGACCGAAGGGTCCTAGGTTTGATTCTGGTCAAGGGCACATACCTTGGTTGCAGGCTCCTTCCTCCCTGGACTGGGCCTTGGTTGGGGGATAAGCAGAAGGCAACCAATCCATGTGTTTCTCTCACAGTGATATTTCTCTCTGTCTTTCCCTCTATCTTCCACTCTCTCTAAAAATCAATGGAAAAATATTCTCAGGTAAGGATTAAAAAATCCAATCTGAGCTGAAACCGGTTTGGCTCAGTGGATAGAGCGTCGGCCTGCAGACTGAAAGGTCCCAGGTTCGATTCCGGTCAAGGGCATGTACCTTGGTTGCGGGCACATCCCCAGTAGGGGGTATGTGCAAGAGGCAGCGGATGGATGATTCTCTCTCGTCGATGTTTCTAACTCTCTATCCCTCTCTCTTCCTCTGTGTAAAAAATCAATAAAACATATATATTTTTAAAAATCTGATCTGAGAATTGTTGACTTTTTTGTTTTACAATAAAACATTTCATTTATTTTCTCTATTGATTAAGGTATTACATATGTGTCCTTATCCTCCCATCGCCCCACCCCCACCACCCCCACACTCATGCCCTCAGCCCCCTGGTGTCTGTGTCTGTTGGTAGGCTTATCTGCATGCATACAAGTTCTTTGGTTGATTTCTCCCCCTTACCTCCACCCTCCCCTACGTTCCCTCTGAGGTTTTATGGTCTGATAGATGCTTCTGTGTCTCTGGATCTGTTTTTGTTCATCAGTTTACGTTGTTCATTATATTCCACAAATGAGTGAGTTCAAGATAAAGATATTTCGGGGGGGGGAGGGTAGGGAGATCTGGGGGAGATAAGAGATCAACCGAAGGATGGTATGCTTGCATATAAGAACAACCAATGGACACAAAACTCTGGGGAGGGAGGGCATCTATGGGGGGGGGGGGGGGCAATGATAAGCTATGTACACAGATAATACCTTAATAAAAAATATTAAAAAAAAAAAGATAAAGATATTTCTCTTTCTCTGACTGGCTTATTTCGCTTAGCATGATGCTCGCCTGCTCCATCCATGCTGTTACAAATGGTAAGACTTCCTTCTTTTTTACCGCAGCCTAGTATTCCATTGCATAGATGTACCAGTCTTTTAATCCACTCAGCTGCTGATGGTCACTCAGGCTGTTTCCAAATCTTCTCTTATGGTAAATTGTGCTGCTGGGAACATAGAGGTGCATATATCACTCGGTCAAATGGGAGTTCCATTTTTAGTTTTTTGAGGAATCTCCATACTGTTCTCCACAGTGGCTGCACCAGTCTGCATTCCCACCAACAGTACACAAAGGTTCCTTTTTCTCTGCATCCTCGCCAGCCCTTGTCATTTATTGATTTGTTGATGACAGCCATTCTTACAGGTGTAAGATGGTACCTCATTGTCATTTTGATTGCATCTCTTGGATGATTAGTGACTTTGAGCATGTTTTCATAAGTCTGTTAGCCTTCCTCATGTCCTCCTTTGAAAAGTGTCTATTTAGATCATTGCCCACTTTTTAAAAATATATATATTTTATTGACTTCTCACAGAGAGGAAGGGAGAGTGATAGAGAGAAACATCAATGAGAGAGAATCATTGACCAGCTGCCTCCTGCACACCCCCCACTGGGGATGTGCCCGCAACCAAGGTACATGCCCTTGACCGGAATCAAACCTGGGACCTTTCAGTCCACAGGCCAACGCTCTATCCACTGAGCCAAACCGGTTTTGGCCATTGCCCACTTTTTGATTGGGTTTATCTTCCTTTTGTTACGTTGTATGAGTTCCCTGTAAATGTTGGAGGTTAAATACTTATCGGTGATAACATTGGCAAATATGTTCTCCTATGCAGTGGGCTTTCTTGTTAGAATTGCTGACTTTTAATGGAGAAACATTATCCCTTTTGTTTTATTTTGATCACTGGAAAATATATATATATATATATATATATATATATATATATATATATTTACAAGTTATTTTGTATTTTCTATTTACCCTACTCTTTGTTCCCCTTTTCCTGTCATCTATAGCCTTGATTTTTTTTTTTTTTTTTTTTTTTGGAATATATTGTATAGCTTTTTACAGAGAGGAAGAGAGAGGGATAGAGAGTTAGAAATATCAATGAGAGAGAAACATTTTGCCTTGTTTTTTAAAGTCCTTTTTTTCTTTACTAGTTTAGAAGTTATATATTTATACTTCTGAAGCTTTTTTGTTATTGGTAATATTGAACATGAACAGTTGCCTTAAAAATGTTTACCAAGTGCCCGGCTGGCGAGGCTCAGCAGTTGAGCATTGACCTATGAACCAGGAAGTCACAGTTCAATTTAAGGTCAGGGCACATGCCTAGGTTGCAGGCTCAATCCCCAGAGTGGGGGCATGCAGGAGGCAGCCAATCAATGATTGTCTCTCATCTTTGATGTTTCTCTCTCCCCCTCTCCTTTCCTCTCTGAAACAACAACAACAACAACAACAAAAATGTTTACCCAGTTAACCAGGAGTTCTGTCCTCTTCACCAACAGTACAGAGATTTTGATTCTTTAAATTTGGTCATCCCTCCTTTCATTTGGCACATTATTCTTGGCTGTTATTTTATTTAATCTGTTTCTACATCCCCCATTAGTCTTCAATATTATTGTTGCTTTTGCAATTAATATTTGTGAAGATTTAATCTACATGTTTATCAAATTATCTCTTAACTCATCCATCATCTATCTACCGACCTACCTACCTATCATCTATCTCTTTCATTTCTCTCTCTCTTTTTTTAAATTTCTTTCTTCTGATACTCCAAGAAAAAAATAACTCTCCTCCAGTGATAACCTATGAGCAATAAACTTTTTTTCTGTTTGTCTGAAAAGTGACTTCATTTTAGTATTATTTAAAAAAAAAACTAGCCAAAACTGGTTTGGCTCAGTGGATAGAGCATCGGCCTGCAGACTGAAAGGTCCCTGGTTTGATTCCTGTCAGGGGCATGTACCTTGGTTGCGGGCACATCCCCAGTGGGGGGAGTGCAGGAGGCAGCTGATTGATGATTCTCCCTCATCGATGTTTCTAACTCTCTATCCCTCTCTCTTCCTCTCTGTAAAAAATCAAAATATATCTATTATTTATTTTAAATAAATAAATAAATAAATAATAAAACTACTTTAGCCCTGGTAGGTTTGGCTCTGTGGAGAGATAAATGATTCTCTCTCATCATTGATGTTTCTATCTCTCTCTCCCTCTCCCTTACTCTCTGAAATCAATAAAAATATATTTAAAAAATTAAAAACTACTTTACTTATGTGTATAATTTTAAGTAAAATGGTTATTTTGTCTTAGCTGTTTGAAGGTATTAATTTAGTCTTTAAGGCCCTCCTATTCCTAAGGAGAAATATGTGGTCAGTCTAATGGCTATTTTTGTGGTAATATGTTCTTTCCCTCCGGCTGCTTTTGAGATTTTTCTCTTTCTCTCTTGTTTTCTGTAGTTTTGCCTTCCTTTCTTTGTGGATTTGGTTTCCTGCCTGGTCCTCCTATGTGAGGGCTTACGTCTTTCTTTCAATATGGGGCATTTTAATCTACTGTCTCTGCATATTGCCTCACCCCAGCCCCACTTCCTCCCTCAGAAATGCCTATTAGCAGTATCCCCTGTCTTCTCATTGTGTCCTCTGTACCTCTTCACTTCTCTCACGCACTTTCCGCATCTTTAATCCCTCTCTCCCACATTCTGTGTGCTTTATTCAACTCTGTTTCCTAGGTAACAGATTTTTTTGTTGTTGTTCAGCTATGTCTAATATGCCATTTCGCTTGCCTTTTAGAAACTTTTAATTTCAGCGACAATATTTTATTTTTAACACATTTACTTTATCTGAAGAAAAAAATCTGCTTAGGTTTCCACTATCATGGCTTCTTTTCTTTCTGTCTATTTTTAATCCTTTGTTTAATTCAAATGTTACCCGTTTTGTAAGAGCCAGCGCGCATGTGTCGTTTTGTGCAATCCTGTGACGCGTCTGGCTTTGTGCAGCCACCACCACAGAACTGCCCCATCACTGCCAGGCCCTGGCGTTCTTGGGGACCACACCCACTTCCCTCTCTCTGCCACCTTGTTCTTCACCCCCAGCAACCACAGCTCTCTTCTCCATTTCTACAATTTGGCTATTTCAAGGAGGTTATATAAATGGAATGACACAGAAGGTAACCTTTGAGATTGGCTTGTTTTACTTAGCCCGATTCCCTTGAGATTCATCCACGTTGTGTGTCTGTTCATATTATATTAACAGTTCGCTCCTTTTTATTGGTGAACAGTAACCTATGGTAAGAATACGCCACATTTGGTTAGCCATTCGCCATCTTAGAGGGCATCTGGGTTATCTCCAGTTTGGGCTAACATGTATACCACGGTTATGAATATCCATGTACAGGTTGATGTGAACTTAAGTTTTCAGTTTTCTGGAATAAATGCACAAGAGTTCGTTTGCTTTAGAAAAAATAAAGAAATAGCCGAAACCGGTTTGGCTCAGTGGTAGAGCGTCGGTCTGCGGACTGAAAGGTCCCGGGTTCGATTCCGGTCGAGGGCATGTACATTGGTTGCGGGTACATTCCCAGTGGGGGGTGTGCAAGAGGCAGCTGGTTGATGTTTCTCTCTCATTGACGTTTCTAGCTATCTATCTCTCTCCCTTTCTCTCTGTAAAATATCAATAAAATATATATTTTTTTAAATAAAGAAATAACCAAACTGTATTCCAGAGTGAGTACATCCTAGCATTCCTAGTATTCCTAGCATGGTATGAGTGATCCAGTTTCTTCACATCCTCGTCAGCATTCTGATAGGTGCGTGGTGACATCTCATCGTTGTAATTCTTTGCATTTTCCTAGTGGTTAATGATGTTTAGCATCTTTTTTCATGCCCTGATTATCAGTTTATCTTCTTTGGTGAAATACCTGTTCATATCTTTTGCCCATTTTCTACTTGAATTTTTTAACTGCTCAGTTTTGAGAGTTCCTATATATTCCAGATATGGCTTCATTGTTGGACATGTGGTTTGAAAATATTTTCTCCCAATCTGCAGCTTATTTTTTTAATCATCTTCAAAGGTTCTATTGCAGAGCAGAAGTTTTAAATTTTGATGAGGTCCAATTTACCAAATTTTCCTTTTAAGAATCATGTCTTGGTTCAACCCCTTAAACGTGAATATTTAAGTAGTTAGTGTTCTCTTTCTGAGCTGCTATTATCTCTAGTTCTTAGTGTACAGGTTCTTCCTATTGTTATGAATATGAGGTCTACTTCATGCTGGTTCATTTCTTCATCTCTCTTGGACATTCTGAGCTCAGTTTTTGGGGTTGGTAGATATAGAATGTTCTTTTTTTCTCTCATCTTAGTGTCTTGAACTGTGAGTCACTCTTCTTTGATGTTTTGCATTTTCTTCTGCCAGGGTTTGAGAAATTTTGTGAGTATGGACCAATTTGAGGATTTCTGTGCTATTGAGGCCCTAAAAATATGGATCCCACACCCTCAGCTTTTATTCCCCCATTGGAGATTTCATCTCTCTAGCACGCGCGCGGGTACAGAGCTTTGCAACTTCTGTGAGCCATTGGGATAAATTTGTTGTTTCCTTGTCAGGGATTTAACAGACCATGTTGGCAAAGTTCCAGTTCCAACTCCCTGCCTTTCTCAAGTTGAGAGTCATTTATTTTTTCCTGTATAAATGCTCAATCTGCAGCCTGCATGCCTATGCCCTTAAATCCAGGTCTAATATCTTTTTTTTTTTTTCAGGTTACTACAGGATAACTGGAGATTACTGCTCTAATTTTGAATTTATTTTTTTTCTTCTTGACATCTGTGATTTTCCTTTCTTTTTTCTTTCTCTTAATCTTAATTGTGTACTTACATTTTTGTATTATTTTTACATAGCATTTTAATATCCTTGAAATGAGAGTTGGTCCACAATAGCTCGCCATCTCATGTTGTCAGAAACAAAACGTCCCACATAAAAATTTTAATCTAGCCCAGCGTACCAGAGTCATGGGTTTGATTCCCAGTCAAGGGCATGTACCTGGGTTATAGGTTTGATCCCTAGTCCTGGTCAGGGCGTATTCAGGAGACAACCAGTTGATGTATTTCTCTCTCTCTCTTTCTCATCTCTGTCTCTCATCCCCCTCTCTCCTTCCCTCCTGTCTTCCACTCTCTCTAAAAATCAATGGAGCTGAAATCTGTTTGGCTCAGTGGATAGAGCATCAGCCTGAGGACTGAAAGGTCCCAGGTTGGATTCCGGTCAAGGGCACGTACCTTGGTTTCAGGCATATCCCCAGTAGGGGGTGTGCAGGAGGCAGCTGGTGGATGATTCTCTCTCATCGATGTTTCTAACTCTCTATCCCTCTCTCTTCCTTTCTGTAAAAAATCAATAAAATATATAAATTTTTAAAAAAAGAACAAGTCCCAGAAGACAACATAGAGCATGATAAATTAAAAAAAAAAAAAAAGCTAGCCTGTTATTTAGGCCCACATGTATGTGTAATACAATATAAAGAAAAGCAAGGGTGTGATGAAAGCAAAATTTAAGAGGTGATTGCTTCAGAGGAAGGTTAGGGGATGGGACGTGTGAGGAACACACAGGTGGGTGTAGCTTTTGGGTTAAGAGGCGTGTCCATGAGTGATTTGCCACAGTAGAATACACGAAGGATAAACCAACTGAATGAAGTTTATGTAAGGACCAAAGAGCCAATCATAGTCCTCGGCTCATGACGCACTACACATGAATCGGGACTAGGATTAGTCAAGTGTGGTGCTTCTGAAGTTCACGGGGCAGTCATGAACTTATGAAACGGCCTGTCAGGCAGGCCTGCTCTTATTTCTACAAGCCAGGCAGCAAGGATAGAGGTGCTTCTGTTTATGAGTCCAACTGTTTCCCAGTCCAGGTGTTTTTTTTTTTTAATATACTTTTAATTTTAGAATAGTTTTAGATTTGTAGAAAAGTTGCAAAGATAGCACAGATTACTGTAGAACCATTCTCGCCCTCCCCCCCACCTGCCCCAACCACCAATCCTATTTTCCCTACATCTCACGTTACTATGGTGAATTTGTTTCAGTTAGGGAACCACTGGTGCTGCATTATTATCCGATTTTAAGCTCCCTGAGAACAGGCTCGTGCATCTTAGCATCCCCCGGCACCTTGCCTCTAGTGACGGTATTCCGCATGTGTTGCATTGATGAGGGAATTAAACTTACTAAATGGCTAAACTGTCTGCAAAAAAAATAAGCTCTCTATTTCATGATCCTTTATAATTTGCTTTAAACAGCTGAAGCTGCTTTTGAGAGGTGACCCCGAACTAACGCTGAGCTTAATGTTCTCCAAAGTCATTGTTCTCCAATTATTTACAAGCGTTCTCATTAGAATGAGCACAGGAAGCCAAGTGCTGAACGGCTGTATTTTTTTTGTTTTGTTCTGGGTTTTTTTCTTCTTCTTTCTTCCTTCCCTGGGTTTCTTTTCAAAACCAGGCCATGGAAAATGGATGCGATGTCTTCAAATAATATAGCCACGCTGATCCCTGGATTACAATTAGGTTACGTAACTTGCTTATGAGCTGCTTTTCATTAGGACTTGCGGTGGGCAATGGGGCTTTACGTCGCTGGGGGAGCCATCCGGCTGGAAGCCGGCGCACATGCGGGGCCTGAGGCGGGGCTGCCGCCGCTTCTTGGGCACAGGGATGGCATGCAACGGAGGCGGCTCCTCTCCCCTGCAAGTCCTAAAACCTCCCTCCTCCTGCCGCTCCCCGCTTCCCAACGAGCATCTAAGACGTGGGTGCTGCCAGCACCGCGGGGAGGTGTCCGTGGCGGGTCCCCGGGGGGCTGAGCCAGGGGGGCGCTCCAGGGGGGAGACCATCCATCGAGTTTCTGCACAACCGGGGCTGAGTTTCATTTCTTGCAAAACATAAATTACTTGGGATCGTTTTTTGGTTTTTGTTTTTCACAAAATGTAACCAAGGGAGGTAACAGGAATCCCAGTGCCAGCCTATACCCCTATCTTTGTAAATAAGCATTTCAGAGGCCTAGTAGGTCAGCCAGGAGGTGTCAGGTAGAAGAAAAGAAGAAGGTTGGTGTCAGATCACGTGGGAAGACCTTCTGGATTGGGGGTCGGGGAGGGTGGTGGTTCATGAAAGCATATAAACATCTGTTCTTAACGGTGGCGATGAAGCCAGATTCTCCCCCCCCCCCCCCCCCCAAGGAGGTTGTTCGTTGCTGTTAAGCAGAAGGCTCTCTGCAGGAGGAGACCATTTGGGATGCTTCACATTAACACCGCCACACCAAGGAGGATGAAAGTTGGAAATTGGAGTTTTCCAGCCAGAGAGCAGAAGCAAAGCCATCCGAGGATGGGGCAGAGCCCCCTTGGCCGTAAAGAAACAGGGCCAGCTTGCTGGAACGTGAACCTGAACCTGCTCATGGGAAGAAGGGCAGTGAGATGCCGAAACTCTGCCAAATGCAGAATTCTCTTTTGAGATGGGATTGCTGCACAGTGACCAAAATAGCAGTGGGGAAGCATTGATGAACGTGGAGCCCCTCGTGTACCTGAAGAAACACCTGTCATGTGCTATACAGGAGCAGCCAAAGTGTAACTCTTAGAGCAGTTAACGTTTGCTTCTTCTCTTTTGACAAGTGTGGTCTCCCCGAAGCCGGTTTGGCTCGGTGGGTAGAGCGTCGGCCTGCGGACTGAAGGGTCCCGGGTTCGATTCTGGTCAAGGGCATGTACCTTAGTTGCGGGCACATCCCCAGTGGGGGATGTGCAAGAAGCAACTGATCGATGTTTCTCTCTCATTGATGTTTCTAACTCAATATCCCTCTCTCTTCCTCTCTGTAAAAAATCAATAAAATATATATTTTTTAAAAGAAAAAAAAATGCTACAGGTTCCATAGTGTGTCCCTGCCTTGTTTAAAAAAAAAAAAAAAAGGTGTGGCCTCTTACAGATATTCAACGTCCAGAAGGATATTTT
This sequence comes from Vespertilio murinus, assembly GCA_963924515.1. NCBI lineage: Eukaryota > Metazoa > Chordata > Mammalia > Chiroptera > Vespertilionidae > Vespertilio > Vespertilio murinus. The sequence goes on from OZ004713.1 coordinate 53,309,150, forward strand.
ATTATACAGCTATATAAAATAATGAATAAAGAATTTTTTTCCTTTTAACTTACAGTTAACTTTTTTTTGGTCCAAATTATGAAATAATGAGGCTCATTAGAATACTTCAATCGGTCTTTTTATAGTTAACTTTAAAAAAAAATTGTGGCTAACTTTCAACTACTCACACTTAATATTTACAGTTAACTCCTATAAGTCTTTCAACTTAAAAATAAACCTTTAACTATCGACGACACTTACCCATGTAAACGTAAGCTGTATGCCTGAATGCAGAGCAGTTCATTAATTCTAATGATATTGCACATTAATCTTGGCTTCAACGCGGTCTGAAACTTGCCCGAGTCCCGTTGGTCGCTGGGGAGTTTTTGATTCTTGTGCTGTGTGTCTAATTTACTAATGAACTTGGTGTCATTTAGGGCTGAACCAAGCACATCTGAATGGGTCTGGCTGCTCCCGGGCAGCTGGGGAAGGGCACCCACAGTGTTCCGAGCAGAGCTGGAAGAACACCAGGGCTGGGATGAGTCAGAGGCTCTCCAAGTGTGTGGTGAGTCAGAATCAGTGCCCCCCACCCCAACCCAGCTGTGGCAAAGGGAGAAGCTCTAAAAGGGAAGGTATTACAGGACCACAAATCTCCTCCCTTTGACCTTCTGCACCCCAAGTCGTGCGGGCCTTCCCCGTTCCTAAGAAGGCACAGCCCAGAGGCCAGAATCTAAGCGCTGGCCAGAAGGAGAGCTAGCAAAGTTCGCCTTAGTCCTAACCTTAGCGTGGCGGTCATCAAGAAAGGGGACACTGACCGGCACCTGCTCCTGGGGTGTGATCCCCAGCAATGAATCATAGGGAATCTGCAAGTGGTCTTGGAAGCCAGGGAAATGCATGGGGGTGGGGGTAGGGGCGAGTGTATGAGCTCTGGGTCTCAGAAACTGGGGTTTAAATTTGCATTCTTTCTCGGCCACTTATCTATGTGAGATTGGAGCAAGTCACTTAAACACTCTGAGCCACATTTATCTTATCTGAAGGCAGGAATCTCTTTTATCATGGGGTGGTTGGTTTGGGGGGGGGGGGAGCTGCAGGCTGCCACACAGGATTTCATAGTATTGTTCAGCTCAACACTAGGCCTAACATGGAGGAGATACTCAACAAAATCTCTGCTGAATGAATATCTGATGCTAGCACTAACTCATCCAGGCGGGGCTGTGCTCAATTCCTGGTGCACATGTGTTCCAGGACATCATTGTTGAGAACCTCCGACATCCCCCTGCGATCAGGAGCTGGTGGTCTCCCAATCTGGGGATTGTCTAGGTATGTCCTATGAGGAAAGATGATGTGGAAAAGCTACAAGTTGAAGTATCTAAACGCTCTGTCCAATGATCTCCAGGCGTGCACAACCTTCATGGAAAAAATGGCTCTGCCAGCCAACGTGGCGCAGATGAAAGTTAGCATCTTCCTGGAGAGACTCAGAGGCTCCCCGGAGCCTTACTTCTGTGTCAGGGATGCTGGTGGAGAATTATCACTCAGTGTTCCTTTGGCCAAATTTTACTGAAGGCTTTGTTTTAGGTCCACCCAGCAGAAAGAATGACAGATAAGGCCCAGAAGCCCTATCTCAAACCTACAATCTTACAGGAGGAAGTGACTGTCCAGATGACTGGAGGGAGAAAAAAAAAAAAAAAAGTGTGGGAAACAGAGTCTTCGTAACTTTTGTAATTCTCACGGGGCCTTTTGTCTTGTCATGCGAAAACCAGAGATAGTAACGGTACTGCTAAAGATGATGAGATAATAAAAATATGGTAATTGGTGAAACAAGATGGCGGCGTAGGCAGTCTCCTAAGCTGCCGCCTCATCGACAATTTGGGGAAAACAACAACAGCTAAAATTGAAAGGGATCGCATCAGATCCACAGGAGAGCTGGCGGAATGGGATGGCTACAACTAGAGAGAAGGAAAAGTGCCACTGCCGCCATGTGGAGTTTAAAGCTGCAATGGAACCAGAGCCGCAGCCGCTGCTGCAGCCACAGCCAGTGAGGGAGGCCCACCGAGAGCAGAGCTCATCCTGCCCCGGGCCCAGGAAGTGGGCTGCCTCGGAGCCTGGCCACACGCAGCTTTTCTGGCCTGCTCGCCATGGGAGCGAGGGAACCAGCCCCGAGCCACGGCCACACCTTCCACTCCCGCCCAGAGCTAGCCACCTTGGAGCCCAGCCTCCACGCCTGTAGCTTTCCCAGCCCGGCCTCCATGCCTGCAGCCTTTCCAGCCCACCCGCCGTGCTAGCAGCGGAGCCGGGGCTGGGGCAGGGCCACGGCCGCACCTTCCACTCCCGGCCCCAGCAAGCCCTCCTCCGGGCTGGGCCACTTGCTTGGGGAGCGTGATGGAGGACCGAAAGGTTGTGCCCAGAGCACTCTTTGCGGCCTGGGACTCTGGACACCTAAACCCGGGGGACTCTGAAAGCCAGAACGTGTGAAGTGTGGGCGGCAGAGGACACTGTGGTGGAGGCGGCCGGAGCCTCCCCATTCTTCCCCCTCGTCCTCCTCCTGCTCACCCGGCAGCAGCGGGCCAGGGCCCCAGGGGAGAATCAAAAAGAACCCAATCTAAATTGCAGGAGAGCTGGCGAAGGGGGAAATCTACAACTGAAAGAAGGAGAGGTGCCGCTGCCGCCATGTGGAGTTTAAAGCTGCAGCGGGTGTCGCCGCTGTCAGTGAGGGGGGCCCACCGAGAGCAGAGCCCACCCTGCCCCGGGCCCAGGGAGCAGGCTGCCTCGGAGCCCGGCCTCTGCGCTCGCAGACTTCCCGGCTCGCCCACCTTGCTGGCGAGGGAGCCAGTGCAGGGCCTTGGCCGCGCCTTCTGCTCTCGGCCCGAGCGAGGCTTTCCCCATCTGTCTCCCCTGACTCTGGGCCTGGCCGGAGCATTTGCGGAGCCCCCTGAGAGCCAGCGCCAAGGCAAAGTATACTCATAGAGCGTGACGGAGGACCGAGAGGTAATACCCAAAACACTCTTTGCGGCCTGGGACTCTAAACACCTAAACCCAGGGGACTGAAAGCCTGAATGTGTGAAATCAGAGCTGCTGAGGTTGCTAGGGTGGAGTCAGCTGGAGCCTCCCCGTTCTTCCCCCTCGTCGTCCTCCTGCTCAACTGCAGCTCAGGCCCCGGGGGATCCAGGATAGGAGAGCATCAATCGATGGTGTGGCCCAGGAGAGCCTTCTTCCCTGGGAGAGCAGTGGGACCAGGGGGAGCCGTGAGACCTGGGGGAGGGAGGGGATCCGGGGAAGCCGTGTGCCCCGGGAGAGCTGCGTGCCCCTTGGGAGCGGTGGGACCCAGGGGAGCCGTGTTCCCCAGAGAGCCGTGGGCCCCACGGGAGCGGTGGGACCCAGGGAAGCCGTGTGTCCTGGGGGGGGGGGGGCGGTGGGACCCGGGGGAGCCCCTATGTTCATAGCAGCACAATTTACAATAGCTAGGATTTGGAAACAGGCTAGGTGCTCGTCAGCAGATGATTGGAGCAGAAAACTATGGTACATTGACCCAATGGAATACTATGCTGCCATAAAAAGGAAGGGATTCTCATCATTAGCAGCAACCTGGATGGAATTGGAGAGCATCATGCTGAGTGAAATAAGCCAGTCAATGAAAGAGAAACACCACATGTCCTCACTCATTTATGGATAATAAAGAATATTATAAACTAATGAACAGAAAGATAGATATAGTGACAGTAAAGCAACAAGCAGACTGTCAAATGACAGCGGGGAGGGTAGGGTGATCTGGAGGAGATAAGAGATCAACCGAAGGACTGGTATGCATGCATATAAGTACAACTGATGGACACAAAACTCTGGGGAGGGAAGGCATGTATGGGAGGTGGGGAGGGTGGCAATGGTAAGCAATGTGCACATATAATACCTTAATTTAAAAAAATGGTGGGGGGAAAAATATGGTAATTGCTAACGCCTTGATCGCTTTCAACATACCAAGCACTATGCTAGTAGCTTCATGCCTCCATTCATTTTCCCAATATGCTTCCTTTAATTTTCCCAAGTCTGTTAGGTAGCCTCTTTTGTTAAAGAAGATTACAGATAGGGAAATTAAGGCAAAGATTTCCTCTGGAAGATGCTGAAGACATTCATTGGCTTGTTCATCTGAATTTCAGCAACATGCAAAAATTTAGGAAACAAAAATGTAAAAACAATTTTTATTTTGCTTCTAGATGCTATTAGAAAGCAGCCTTTGAAGGGGAAAGAAGAAAACCCACATGGATTGAATATCAATTATGTTCCAAGCACCTTTACATCCCTGACTTTATTTAACTTTGACTTTGCAGGTGAAGAAATGGAAGGTCATAGAGGAATGGAAGGTTAAGTTGAGCACAAATATGCCTAATCCAAAAGTCCCCATTCTTTCCGATCTACTAATGGAATTCTGGCTCTGCCACTTGCCACCTCCCAAAGCCACTTATGTTTTCTAAAACCTGGTGTTCCTTACGGTAAAATGGGGGATAACTTGCCTGCCCACCTAGCCCTTAGCGTGTTTTGAGAAACCATGGAAAGCCAAATAAGAAATAATTTTTTTTGGGGGGGGGTCTATATAAATGAAACAGGCTCAGATCCCAATAGCAAGTAATCCAAATTCAAATAGAGGAGAGAGAACTGTGATGCTCAGAAAAGTTAGGTGTTATTTGACCCGTTCAAGCAAAATTCTGGGAGCACAGAAGAGAGAGATACTCCTGTGAGCCGTGGAAGAGTCCATCTGGAAGGCGACATAACCCTTTCGCATAAGGAAGACGCAATAGCTTTGAGAAAGAGAGAGAAAGCAAAAAGGGAAATGGAAGGAGGACACTGAAAGAAGAAACAATAGGCACAGGCACAGAAGTGTGGGAGGATATAATGTGTCCGGGACACAGGGAGCTGTAGAGAATGACCAGAGAGCCCCAGATGCCCTGGGACTGGCCGGCGATGAACCCGAAATGGTTAGACCGGGCAGAGAAGGCTTTGGATGCCATGCGAAGGCCTTTGGACTTACTAATTCAGTGTAGACAGTTAGGAGCCACCCAGGGTGACTACCCAAAGAATCCATAAGGACAAAAGCGTCTGAGCAGGGCCTTTTGCCATCCTGTTCTTGTGATGATCACAAAGTCCCATGTTCAGAACATCCCAGTCTGTTGCCATGGAAATAGTAATGGGCCTCACTACGGGAATAAATTATCCTCATCATTATACCTTTCTTCCTAGGAACTCAAAGTGTTTGTTGTATGTGTTTTCTTTTCTTTCTTTTTTTTTTTTAATAGAAGCACCAGATGGTGGTTAAGGGAAAGAAGAAAGCCTAAAGACTGTTGAATTAAAGGAGATTTCAAAGGAATAAGGAGGAAAAACACAAGTTGAATTCTGAAAGGTTTAATCAAAACAGATGGCAGAATATCTCAGCCGGAGGGAAGGGGGAAATTATCTCAGAAACCATCTGAAGTGGGAACTTCTTCACCCTTGTTTCCTGGGTCCCTGTCTGCTGCCTTCCTGCCGGCTGCCAGTTCAAGCCGGCTAATGAGGAGGGAGAGAGGAGTGCGTGTCAGAAAAGATATGTCAGACACACAAGAATTAATATTGTTAAGATACCCTTGTGATGAGTTTACTATAAATACTGATGTATTATGCATGTGCTCTTTATTTTCAGCTAAAAAAAAATTATTTTAAATAACCAACAGGCAATTTTTCCGTTTTCACAAAATTGTACCCACTGTTTCCACCCTAGGGGTGGACGCCAGCTATTATCTCCTTGTGCATCTAATTTGTACACACTTTCCTCTATCACCCTGGGTTGTTTAGTTGTTGTTGTTAGTTTTTTGTTGTTGTAGTTGTTGTGTTGTTTTAAGTATATTTTATTGATTTTTTTTTACAGAGAGAGAGAGAGAGTTAGAAACATTGATCAGCCGCCTCCTGCACGCTCCCCACTGGGGATGTGCCCGCAACACAGGTACAAGCCCTTGACCGGAGTCGAACCTGGGACCTTTCGGTCCGCAGGCCCACGCTCCATCCACTGAGCCACACCAGTTTCGGCTATCGCCCTGTTTTTTAATTGCCTACTTTAATTCAGTCTCTGCACTAGAATAATTTCTTTAAGGCCTGTATTGTGATTCCCTGTTACAGAGGAAGACGGGGCCTGCAGAGACTGCAAATGTGACCCAGGTTATTTCTCAGTGGCAGAGGCCTACCCCGGACTCGGCCCCGCTCAGGCATTTTCCAAAATCCCGACAGAGCCCTGGCACTGACACTTTAAAGCCAAGAGAACCCGGGAAGCTCTTCCTCCGCTCCGGGCCTGCTTCCTCTGCTCGACAGGAAAAGCTATGCCAGGCCCCGCGTTCCTCCTTTAAAGGCGTGGGCGTGGAGTGGAGCGTGAATCTGAAGAATGATAAACACTGGGCACATCTTCTGATAGTCTGTGCTCCGCAGTTGGGACCTCGGAGCCTCTGTCTCGCCAGGCTACCCGGACTATTTTGGGTGAATCAATTGTGTGTGTGTGTGTGTGTGTGTGTGTGCGCGCGCTAAAGACTGAAATAGCTATTTTTAACAGTTATCCAAAAGGCAGAGAAAAGGTAGGGCATTGAGGTGCTCAAAATGGTTGCATTTATACAATATGTGCTTCATGAGCGTCTACTGCCTGTCGGCCTCTAGTTGATAGAGATACTAACATGGCCAAAACAGACAGGGTCTGGCTCTCCTAAATGGTCTAGAACAGCCGTGGGCAAACTACGGCCCTCGGGCCAGATCCGGCGGCCCGTTCGGCTGTTCTAAACAACTGAAATAAAAAAAATTAAAAAAAAAGACCGTACCTTTTTATGTAATGATGTGTACTTTGAATTTATAGTAGTTCACACAAACACTCCATCCATGCTTTTGTTCCGGCCCTCCGGTCCAGTTTCAGAACCCATCGTGGCCCTCGAGTCAAAAAGTTTGCCCACCCCTGGTCTAGAAAAAAAGAGCAGTTATGCAAAGATGTCTCCCTGGGAGCTGGGTTTGAAAACGAGGTCCCAGCCATCATCCTCCATGAGGGGACTCTTTCCTAAGGTTGGAGGTTGTGCCTTTCTCCAAGGAGGGGAGGGAAGTTTTACTGCCCTTCACCTGGGTAACAGGGGGGGACGTGTTCCCACTCCTTATGCATACAGCCCGGTGTGCCCGGTGTGTATCATTCTTCAGATTCACGCTCCACTCCACGCCCACGCCTTTAAAGGAAGAGCGCTGGGCCTGGCAAAGCTTTTCCTTTTCCTGTGTTCCCACTCCTAACATACAGCGCTCCTCAGCTTCCTGAACGTGTCTGAGGTTGCGATGGGAACCACACATTGGATGGATGGGGGTGGAAACACTCGCATTAGAATCCTCTGTCCTTCTCGGGAGTGCCTCACCGGCCGATAACGCAACTGTCTGGCTGCGCTTGTGGTTTTGCAGTGAGCAGGAAGAGGGGCGCGGCAGCTGCCCTGTGACGGGGAGGGAGGACCCACACGCCCAGCCCAGGGGTGTTCCGGCTCCTTATCTTCAGGTTGATCTTGGATCTTCCCAACATGCCTTAGCACAAATTTTGCCATAAAAAGACATTTTGGAATGTCTCTAGCACCACACATATTCTCTCTCTCTCTCTCTTTTTCTCTCTCAGTACTTTGTTTTCTCTGCTCACTTGCTCGGATCCACTTGACACGGTTCTCTGCACACCCAACTTTTACCGAGGCTGATGTGAATTTGGAGGTGTCTTTGGGTGTGTGGCTGGTGGGAAAAGAAAAGAACCTTTTTCTGAGGAAGAGGGCTCAGGTGTAACCCAAGCAGGTTACAAAAACCAGGAGGCCTGGAGAAATTGGGAAAGACAGCCCATAGCAGGGCTTGGATGACCTGCAAAGGCAGCAGTGAGCGGCAGCAGCTGGGAGCAGAGCAGAGGAAAGGGTTGGGGGGACTCAGGAAACATAGGCTTTGAGGGGTTTCATGGCCATGCCAGATTTTAAAAAAAACACAAAAAACATTTTCATCCCTCTCACCTTTGGACACCATCAGCGTACTCTCTATAACTATCTAAAGGTCTTTTTCATTTTTATTTTATTATTATTTCTTTTACTTTATTTATGTTAATCCTCACCTGAGGATATTTTTCCATTGATTTTTAGGGAGAGTGAAAGAGAGAGGAAAAAACAAAGAAACATCGATGTGAGAGAAACACATCGATTGGTTGCCCCTGACCAGGGCTGGGTTGGGGAGGAGCCTGCAACCAAGGTAAGTGCCCTTGACTGGAATTGAACCCCAGACCCTTCGGTCTGCAGGCCGATGCTCTATCCACTGAGCCAAACCGGTTAGGGCTTATTATTATTTTTTTAGACTCCACATATAAGTGAAATCATACAGTATTTGCCTTTCTCTCCCTCTGACTTATTTCACTCAGCGTACTACCTTCTTGGTCCATTCATAGTTGTCTCAAATGGCAAGATTTCATTCTTTTTTGTTGTTGAGTTATATTGCATTGTGTGTGTGTGTGTGTTTTACATCTTCTTTACCCATTCATCTATTGATGGACATGTAGGTTGCTTCCATGTTGTGGCTACTATACATAATGCTGCAGTGAATATAGGGGTACATATATCCTTTCAAATTAGAGTGTTGTTTTGTTTTCAGATAAATACCCAGAAGTGGAATTGCTGGGTCATACGGCAGCTCTACTTTTGATTTTTTTGAGGCATCTCCATACTATTTTTCATAGTAGCTGCACCAATTTATAATCCTACCAACAGTGCATGAGGGTTCCCTTTTCTCCACATCCTTGCCATCCCTTGTTTTAGGTTGATGTTTTAATGATAGTCATTCTGATAGGTGTGATATCGCATTGTGGTTTTGGCCAGATTTATCTTAAGGCAAGGATAGAAGGACTTAGGGATTTGGGCCCTGGCCTTTGAGAGGATTTTTGGATTTGATTCTCACAGTCATTGGATTGGACGTTAAGACTGAGGGAGAAGGAGGAATCAAGGAATCAACTAACTAGTGATGTCATTTATGGAGGTGAAGAATTTTAGACGAGGACCATGGTCTTTGACCCTGAAGGAAAAACTAAAGGATTTCATTTTGCCTTTGGTAACGTTGACTTATGTTTGGATGCAGGAGCCTGGCACTCAGTGGAGAGGGTTAGGGTGGGAGAAATGAATTCGGGAGCTATCATCACATAGATATTTAATGCCATAGGTAAGTGTTTCCCAAACTTCTCTCATGATGAGAATCACCTGGTGGAGTTGTTAAAATACAGATTCCTGAATCCCAACTAAGAAGCGCTAAACTAGAATTCTTGGGAACATATAGGTAAAATTGTATACTTAACTAGTGCTCTAAGCTTAGAATAGCACTAGTTAAGTATACGATTTTACCACTAGTTAAGTATACAATTTTACCTATATGTTCCCAAAAATTCTAGTTTAGCGCTTCTTAGTTGGGATTCAGGAATCTGTATTTTAACAACTCCACCAGGTGATCCTCATCATGAGAGAAGTTTGGGGAACACTGCCATAGGGGATGGACAGAATGGTCCAGGCAGGCAGTGTGAAGCGTTATTATCTGCACTTAAGAGAAGGCAAAACTTAGGTGGGGGGAAGTTAAGCTACTTGTAAAATTATACCCATTCTGCCACCAGTGAGTGTTAGAACCAAGTCTCAAAACAAAACCCAAAATGGGCATAAAGAGCGGTTACCGCTATTTTTGTTGCTGTGGCTATTACTTCTTGCTGAGTTAAGAGGTTGGCTCTGTTACGTTGAAATAAAACCAGCTTGGCCCCCTGAACAGCCCCATCACAATTTCCCCGGGAACCCCAGGTTCTGCCTCCCACCGGTCCTAAACTGCCGGCTCCTTTGCCTCTCTGCCCAGATCCTTTGGCCTGGCACTTGAGTGGGACTCTGCGTTTGGCACATTCCCAGCTTTGCCCAGGACGCTGTCTTTCCCTTGGCTCCATCAGTTACAGCCTGGGGGCCAGTCTTGCCTCATCTCTTTGCCTCCCCCTGGATCCCAGATCCCTAAGGCAGATAGCATTCCCTAGATAGTTGCTTGCACAGGAGGAAAGCTCAGGCCTTCCGTGTCCTGCCTCTGTGTATCCATTCCGTTAAAAGCACTGTGGATGGATGCGTTCTTCTGACTCATTATTTTTTCAGTAATCAAGGAAGATATGATCTTCATTCCACTATCTTGGGTCTTCTAAGTCTTCCTTCTTACTGTTCTCTTCCCTCCCTCCCTCCCGAATGGACGTTTATGCTTTTGTTCTTAAAGACCAAACAAAACACGACCTGCTTTGCCTCCTGATTTCCAGATGTCCTTGTTTTCTTGAAAACCTTTCATCATTTCCGTCCTGTATATTGCTCTCTCACACATGATATCTGATTATTCCTAGCTTCATCTTACAAAACACAAACAAACAAAAAAAAAAAAACAGAAAACAATTTCAACCTTACTGTTATCTTTTGACATTGACCAATTCCAGGTCTTGCTCTGACATGTCTCCTTACAATTCACACGTATTGTCTGGAGGAGGGCCAGGTCTTTATTCATACTTTTCCTCCATTATTAAGTGCAGGGTGACCTTCAGCTCAAATATTAGTTGTTTATGGTCAACATTCACTCAGACTGTCCAGTAGTCAGGCTGACCAGCTGTTCAATTTTTTAAGGATCGCCCTGGCTTAAATATTATTAACATTTCTAGAACAGAGGCACACTGAAAATGACAGCTTTTCACTTTCATCAGCCTGAGGACTCAGTGACCCTAAATGTCAGTTTCCAGCCGAAACCGGTTTGGCTCAGTGGTAGAGCGTCAGTCTGCGGACTGAAGGGTCCCGGGTTCGATTCCGGTCAAGGGCATGTACACTGGTTGCGGGCACATCCCCGGTTGGGGATGTGCAGGAGGCGGCTGGTCCATGTTTCTCTCTCATCGACGTTTCTAGCTCTCTATCTCTCTCCCTTCCTCACTGTAAAATATCAATAAAATATGTTTTAAAAAAATAAAAAATAAATAAATGTCAGTTTACAGCTTTTAGAGGCCCACTGACCTCTACATTCTTTCCAGAAACAATGTGATGAAATAAACTCAGCAACCACAGCAAACAGAAGGTATATAGGCTTTCCTTGCTAGGAGCTGATGCTGCTCCTCCTCCTCCAGAGACTAGATTCCCTATGCCTTTAACTAGCCGTCCTCAGCCGGGGGACCCTGGACCCTGGGGAAATATAAGCATCTTCAGGTGTGGGGGAAGGGGTTGTTTGAAAACACCCAGTATTAACATGCGCTTTTATGTTTAAAAAACAAATAGGCCTTTTGTTTTCACTATGCAAACTAAGGAAAGTAAGGATGGACATATACAGAAAATAAAATAATCTCAGCTGGGAGGCCAGTTTTTCTAATCTTTTATCATGAGCCACAACAAAATAAGAAATATATATTATGTCTTAATTCAGGACCCTGTGTGTGTGTGTGTGTGTGTGTGTGTGCACACGCGCGCGCATAATTAAAACAAAAAATGTTTTATTTTTATTATTTAAAAAATGTTTTAAAAATATATATATTTTACTGATTTTAGAAAGGCAGGGAGAGGTAGAGAGAATCATTGATTGGCTGCCTTCTGCATGACCCACAACCCAGGCATGTGCTCTTGGCCGGAATCAAACCTGGGACCCTTCAGTCCGTAGGCTGATGCTCTATCCATTGAGCCAAACCAGCTAGGGGGAAAAAAATGTTTTAAATGCACTTTAAATGCTGATCATGACCAAGTAAACAGATTTCATGAACCACGATTTAAAAAACATTTCCCTCAGAATCTTAGGAGGAGGTAGAGATTTTTAAGATTATATTAAAAAAAAAAAAAAGCTTTTTTTTTTTTTTTTTTTGGTAAGTAGTTGACCAGGTTCCAGGGATTGCAGACTTCCTTCTCTTTCTTTTCTCCGAGGTCCCTGCTATGTTACTTTCTTTTAACCCAACTTGTACAGGCAGGGGTGAGAGCCAAAACCGGTTTGCTCCGTGTGGAAATCCTAGATTACATACTCTAAGAAGTTGGTAAATTGTAGGTACGTAGTTTCGTTGTTTAAACTTACTTAACACCTGTTAAGAGCTCGATTAATAAATGATTAACAAACTGAAAATTAATTCATTAATTCACTTTATCTTGGGATTTTTTTAGTTCTATCAGGTAACCTTTACCCCCATTCTCAATGAAGGTCCAGTTCTTAGCGCACCTGGTTCACGGGCAAGCAAAGCCCCATTTTCCCAGCGTACATGGGGCCTCATCCTCCCATACAGGATGGGCCACATTCCACTCAGCCTGTTGAAATCCCAAGCTGTGATGAATCCTGACCACCCCCCTCCTACCCCTGTCACTATCTCCTGCAGCTGATCTCTCCTGCTGGCCCGCTCCTTAATCTACTTTTTTAAAAGGTTAACCCTTTACTAAGAGTGACTTTCTCATCTCTTCTCCGATTTCCCCATCCCACAGGTCCTGGATTCCTTCCACCCTTCCCTTCCCCAGAAGGCAAGAGCTCAGAGCAGGTATCATCTCCCTTACCTTTCCATGAAACAATTGTGCAAGCATAGTTTCTTGAATAATCTGGTATTGTGATTTTTTTTTCCTGGTATAGCCAATGAGATTCATTTTGACATTTCAAATGGATGGGAGGAGGAGGGGAATATTTTATGGCCTCTAAACAGGGACAACTGCTTCGCCTGTCTACTATAATGACCAGGGGTGGGATGAGAATGGGGGTGGGGTGGAGCGCGCTATAGTGTTAAGAGCATAGATTCTGCAGCTAGCCAAACTTGGGCTGGAGTCGGTATTTTGCCACGCCCTAGCGCCTTATGACTTTGAGCAAGTTTCTGCCTCTTTGAAGGTGATCAGATTACCTCCTTCACAGAGACGCCAGGAGAATGGAAAGAAATGAGGCAAGTAACCCAGGACCTTGAACCTACTAAGTGGAGGCTATTATCAGCTATTATCTCTGGGAAAATGTGCATTAAGATAAGGATGTGTACACACTCAAATCCAAATGGGAAGGCTGTCTTCCCTGCCTGAGCTACATCTTTTTGGCTTGTGGCTTCTCTCTGCATATCCATTTTCCTCTGTCTACTACGGACAGCTTCCTCTGCTTTCTCATTATTTTTTGCCTCTTCAACTTGGGTTGACCATTTGGCATCTTTTATGTTGCAGCCGCCATTGCTGTGTGTCTTAGTCCAAAAACCCAGGAGAACAACTTGGCTTGCCTAGCTCACCTTTTCCCTCTAGTCTAGAGACCATAACAGGTAGGGTGGCGCCCAGTCTGGCCTCACTCCTTCAGTCATTTACTACGTGGTTACTCTTGGAAGGAGAAGTCTAACTTGTTTGACGTGACAGAGACAGGTCCTCTAACTCTCAGTTCTGTGCTTTTAGCTCAGGAGCACAAGCTCATAACCTCATGGTTGCTTCTGTTCATTGCCCTCTATCATGTCCTATGTCTAACTCATCACCAAGTTGTGATTTTTCTTCTGCAGTGTCTCACACCGGCCATAGTCAAAGCCCTTAAGCATCTACTCCCTGGTCACTTCTTATCTGATCATTCTTTACCCTGTCATTCCTCAGTCATTGTGAGTACCTCTTATTTCCCATGCTTCTTTTGGGTTAATTCATCCAGAAGACATTTGTTGGTATAGCATGCTTATTTTGCCTGTTTTTCTGCTCTCTTTTCATGTGCATTTTGAGGTCTAATTCTGGCTTCCCTTCAGAACTGAAATGAGGGTCTCAGATACTGCAGCTGCTAGGATACCAACACTGCCATTAGCAACTCCCACAGCTTGCTTGAATAGTAAATATCTGTGGATACTTGGAAAAATCATATGTGCAAATATGCTGCTATCGTGATATCACTCCCTTGTGGCTACATCAGCTTCCTATTTTCCATGTTGTTGTTGTTGTTGTTAATCCTCACCCAAGGATATTTTTCCATTGATTTTTAGGGTGAGTGGAAGAGAGAGGGAAAGACCTAGAGAAACATCTATGTGAGAGAAGCACACTGATTGGTTGCCTCATCCACGAGCCATGACCAGAGCTTGGGCCGGGGAGGAACTTGCCACCAAAGTATGTGCCCTTGACCAGGATCGAACCTGGGACCCTTTGGTTCAACGAAGGCTGACGCTCTCTATCCACTGAGCCAAACCAGCTAAGGCCCATTTTTTATTTTGAAAATTCAAGCTCCCCAGGCCCTATATCAACTGTGATTTTGCTGATCTCGCCCTAGATGCCAAAGTAATGAGCATCAAACCATCTGTCCCAAGATTCCAGAGTGCAGGTAGCCAGGGGCTCCTTTCAGGGGACAGAGGACGGGTCTATCAATTTCAGGGATGCTAGAAGTAGCCCAAGGAATAGGAAAGGAGCCAATACTAATTGTATACCTTCATGATGCCACCACCACCACCGGTCTGGTATTTTGCCTACTTTATCTTATTGAATGCCAACATCCACCCCGTAAAGAAGGTAAGGAAGGTGGTAGAGGTGGGATGGGGTGGAGGAGCCCAAGTTTGACCGCCTAACCTGGATTCGGAGTTCTGACAGGGCTGAGGATACGTGGAACGTGGAAGGCTGGTGGGAAGGAACCCATTTGCTTGAAGAGTTAGGGATGTCCTCTGAACGAGATTCCCCCGTACAGATATGCTCCACAGTCCCTGACTTCATCATTATGTGTAGGATTTGGTCTCTGGGTGACCGATATTAATTACGATGCGTGAACTTTTCTGGGTAGAAGGGCAAGTACACAGCATCTTGCCCAGTCTTCTGTCCACACACTTTTGAGGGTGGAATATTAACGTGGAAGTACCTATAGTGGACATAAGTTTTTTTTGTATGTTTTTTTTTTTTTTTGTCCTCCCAGAATTCCTTCCTTAGTGGCTGTTCCTGCCTAATATGTCCAATGCATGGTTTTGATGGAGTTGTTTGTCATAATGACATTGTGCCATCCACCCCCAACATAGAGTTTGATGTTTGCTCTTTGCTTAGCCAACAACGTTTTTTTATCCCAGGAATTGGACTTTGAGCTGAGAAATGCAGGCAGAGAAGGAGCTGGCGCTCTCTGGGCTGAAAGCAGAGCCACCGCCGAAAGATAGTCCACTTGTCCCAGCTACCGATATCCCTGAAGCTGCTTTGGTTCTGGCATAGTTTCCAACCAAAGAATTGATAAAGCATCAGACCCTCAACCTGCAAGGCTTAGAAATTCAGTTCTATTAGTTCAGTGGTCCGCAAACCGTGACATCATATATATATAATTAAAGTTTTTGTGCTGAGGTCCTGCTCTATGAAGGGAACTTCTCTGGGCCTTTGGGGAAATATGAAGAACTATAAGACTTTGGTCCTGCCTTCAAGTAATTACAGCCTAGTTGAGGAGACTGTCACTATCACCCTTGCACTTTAAGGCCTGCATTAAGTCCCTATTTGTATTAGTCTGCTAGGGCTGCCAAAACAAAACACACAGACCAGGCTTTTAAACAACAAAAAAATAGCCAAAACCGGTTTGGCTCAGTGGATAGAGCGTCGGCCTGCAGACTGAAAGGTCCCAGGTTCGATTCCGGTTAAAGGCATGTACCTTGGTTGTGGGCACATCCCCGGTAGGGGGTGTGCAAGAGGCAGCTGATCGGTGTCTCTCTCTCTCATCGATGTTTCTAACTCTCTATCCCTCTCTCCTTCCTCTCTGTAAAAAATCAATAAAATATTAAAAAAAAATTTTTTCTCACAGGGCTGGAAGCTAGAAGTCCAAGATCAAGGGGTTGG
Organism: Vespertilio murinus; assembly: GCA_963924515.1. Classification (NCBI taxonomy): domain Eukaryota; kingdom Metazoa; phylum Chordata; class Mammalia; order Chiroptera; family Vespertilionidae; genus Vespertilio; species Vespertilio murinus. Next base: position 53,324,899 of record OZ004713.1, read on the forward strand.
CAGGTTTGGTTTCCTATGAGGCCTCTTTCCTGGGCTTGCAGTTGGCCACCTTCTCACCGTGTCCTCACAAGGTTTCTCCTCTGTGCATGAGTGCTTGCCTGGTGCCTTTCTCTTTTTAGATTTATTTTTCAGTTACAGATGACATATAGTGTTATTTTGATTCAAAGTGTACGACATAGTGATTAGACATTTATATATGCCTTATGAAGTGCTCACCCGGAAAAGTCTAGCATCCATCTGACACCATGCATAGTTATTACAGTATTGTTGACTGTATTCCCTATGGTGTACTTTACATCCCCACGACTATTTTTATAACTGCCAATTTGTACTTCTTAATCCCTCCACCTGGTGTCTCTTTGTGTGATCAAATTTCCTCTTCTTTACAGAGGACAGTCAGATTGGATTGGGGCCCACCCTTACAGCCTCATTTTCTCTTCATCATCTCATTAAAGGCCCTTTCTCGAACTACAGTCACATTCTGAAGTACTGGGGTGGCGGGGGGAGATTAGGATTTTGACGTGTGAATTGGGGGGAGGATCACAATTCAGCCCACAACCCTGTCCAATGATTGGTTAATTATAATCCTGTGTGATCAGTTCCACCCCCCCCCCCCTTAAACAATTGTGGCAATTGCCTGTGGGTTGTTGGCTAACATATCTCTGGGTTTTTGGAAGGCATTCCACCAAATATACTTCCTTAGTTTTTTGTTTGTTTGTTTGTTTTGTTTGTTTTTTTAGTACAAACTACAGTGTAAGACACAAGGAAGTCCTTATTTCCTTGAGCAGTAATAGAAATCAGTAATTTCTGTATTTGGTTTTCTGTCTTTCAGAGTTAGAGGTGGAATCCCTACGTGGCCCACAAGAACATTCAGGGGATTGTAATCATATTTCTTAGTATTAGAGTCATTCTAAAATTCCTTGAAGCTTGGTTTTCTACCCTTGGTCCTCCATGCCATAAAATTTTCGTTGAGTCTTTTCTGTGGTTAAATCGTGTCAAGAATCTGGTCTAGCCCAGCTGGCGTGGCTCAGTGGTTGAGCATCAACCTGTGAACCAGAAGGCTGGAGTTTGATTCCCAATCAAGGCCTACGCCAAGGCTGTAGGCTCAATCCCCAATGTGGGGCATGCGGGAGGCAGCCGATCAATGATTCTCATCGTCGATGTTTCTGTCTCTCTCCCTCTCCCTCTCCCTCCTTCTCTAGAATCAATAAAAATATATATTTTAAAAAAGTAATCTGGTCTATTAGGTACATGATGAGGGTGCATGGCAGAAATCAGGGATAATTATAGGCCAGTGGAGTTAATAGGCATATGAAGTAGGTAAGGGCAGGCCTCCTAGAGGTGTGGCGGGTTCTGGAGCCAGATGAGTGAAGGAACATAGTGATGAGAGAAAGTGGCCAGTATTAGGGTTTGCTGAAGTCTAGAGGACAAAGTTGAGGGAACAGTGAGTAAAATTGTGCTCTACTGAATGGATAAGCATCAGGCTAAGAATTTGGGGGTGCGGGTGGGGGAGAGATGTTGGTCTGTAACCATGTAACATTGCTTTGCACTCTCTCCGTTCCACCCGCCAGAATGGCCTTTTCAAAACTTAGCACTGTTGATCCTTGAGCATTAATATAAGCAACAGCCACGTGCATTTCCAATAGTTAGCATACACAGGGCGAGGTCACGCGGGTTGCTTAGGGCTGGCCTGTTGGGTCCTATCATGCCCGTTGTTGAACATTTTGAATACCCCTGTGCATATGTATAATGTGTCTATCGTTTTTTGGTAAAATTTCTATCAAGGGCACCAGCTACTTTGCTATTCAGTGTCCTCATATAAAGATTTACAAGATAAATTTCACTTGGCATTCAGAGTGCCAGATGATAAATAATTTTATGGCTGGACTGTACCGTTCCAATTAACATCCGCACTGAAGTCACCAGAACTGTCAGTTTCTCTATATGGCAGTGGCAATTTGTCTTGGTTTCCTTGGTGTCATCCAGTACATTGGCCAAAGAGGCCGAAGCAGACATCTGTCTGGTATTTCAACCTCCTCCTCTTCTTGCCTCTTTTCTTTTTTCTTTAATTTGGACCTAAGGTTTTTGTTTGTTTTTAAATATATATATATTTTATTGATTTTTTACAGAGAGGAAGAGAGAGGGATAGAGAGTTAGAAACATCAACAAGAGAGAATCATCCATCAGCTGCCTCTTGCACACCCCCCACTGGGGATGTGCCCGCAACCAAGGTACATGCCCTCAACCGGAATCGAACCCGGGACCTTTCAGTCCGCAGGCCAACGCTCTATCCACTGAGCCAAACCGGCTTCAGCTGGACCTAAGTGTTTGCTATGGACACATAAGTGCAGCATTGGGAGGTTCCCTTATCATTCATTCATTCCTTCAACAAATATTTTCATTCATTCACTCCTCCAACAAATATGATAAGAGTTTCTACCAGCTAGCTATTTGACCTTGGACAAGTCACTAGCAACTAATTAGCTGTTTGACCTTGGACAAGTCACTTCAGGCTTCAGATGCCTTATCTAACATGAGTAAGTTGTGCCTAGACCTCTTCCTGCCTTGGGAGTTTGTGATTGTAGGACATTAGATAAGGAAAGAGTCAAGGGTAAGAGTGTGTCCTGCCCCTAGCAACACTAGGAAAGCAAGGAGAGCCAAAACCATTTTGGCTCAGTGGATAGCCAGCTGCCTCCTGCACACCCCCTACAGGGGATGTGCCCGCAACCAATGTACATGCCCTTGACCAGAATCAAACCTGGGACCTTTGAGTCCACAGACCGACGCTCTATCCACTGAGGCAAACTGGTTTCAGCTGAAATTCCATTAGAGTCAAATTTTTAAAACTTCAACTTCTTCTAATGCCACTTCTTCAAAACAGACTCTCCCAGGCAGTGGTATTTTGTGGAAAAGCCACACTCAAGGGGCCAAAAAGCCGCATGTGGCTCACGAGCCGCAGTTTGCCAACCACCGAGTTAACTTAAGGCATCAGACTTCCCCGTTAAAAGATGATGGCCCTCTTGCGTCTTTACAGCTTCGCAGCCACTGTAGGAAGAAGACACTCAGTTTGGTAAATTGAACTGAAGAATCTTCATAAATTTTATTCGGCTTGGTACTGAAGGGGAAACTCTGAGAGTGGGTTAGTGTGACTAATACATTGGATTCTTTTAGCATTAATATTTATACTTCATGTATTTTACTTATATAAAACCTTCCTTCATTTATTGAATTGTTTCTCTGTTTCTTCCACAATGTAAGCTTTTCAGGTCAGAAGTAGTTCCCTCTGCATCCATAATACTTAGAATGCTTGGCACATAGTAGGGCTTTTAGCGATTATTTATCACATGATTTCATGAATGAATCTCTGGATAACATCTCTACTTGTGATTCTTGTAGAATGAAAACTTAGGGCCTGCCAGTTTGCAAGGAGGAAGTATACCCAGCAATTTCTCCTTCTCTGCTTTCTTATGCCTTTCCACTGCCCAGCTGGCGGAGTTTGGGCACCCCTGGAAGGAGGGAGGGAAAGAGGAGTATGTCCTCCCCATCAAGCTGAGAGGGAGGCGGGGGAGAGGGGGGCTTTGTCACTCTGTAACCACCCAGAAGGTTCCACAGCAGCTGTAGTCTGCAGCTCAGTACAGGGAGAGTTTGGCCAGGGGTAACCAGCCCCACGTGAGCTGTCCGGGGGCCCAGCAGGGAGGATCCCTCAGCAGGATCTGCCTGGGAACTCTTCAGCAGGCACTAATTGGTACCCCTATGAGTTCTCACCCGTGTATCAGCTGCCTTGGAAGAGGCCCTGTTCCTGAGCACTAGCAGATGGTAGGTCCCATCTTCACGGGAAAACTCAGTCATCATTGGTCAGCAGAAATCTGAAGGAATGAATTGGTGTGCCAATAACTGTTCGTTGCATCAGCTACAGGTTCTTCTGAAAGCCAGGCCTAATGAAAATCAAGGGCTGTTGGAGATATATATATAATTGGTTTTCTTACAGAGAGGAAGGGAAAGGGATAGAGAGTTAGAAACATGGATGAGAGAGAAACATCGATCAGGTGCCTTCTGCACACGTCCCACTGGGGATGTGCTCAAAACCAAGGTACATGCCCTTGACCAGAATCAAACCTGGGACCCTTCAGTCCGCAGGCGGACACTCTATCCACTGAGCCACGCCAGTTAGGGCGGGCTGTTGGCTTTTATCTGCTGGATGTGGAGGGTCCTGCCTTTAGGGAGTTCACAGGCTGGTGGAATCCACAGCCTAGCCCAGTGGTCCGCAAATCGCGGCTCGCGAGCCACATGCGGCTCTGTGGCCCCTTGAGTGTTCTGATGCCACTTCTTCAAAATAGACTCGCCCAGGCCGAAAACCAACTTATGCGAAGTTTCAATCGCACTGTACGTGCTCGCCACACGTGGTATTTTGTGGAAGAGCCACACTCAAGGGGCCAAAGAGCCACATGTGGCTCGTGAGCCACAGTTTGCCAACAACTGGCCTAGCCTACTGATGGGAAGGAGTGTCTGTCACTTCTAGCAACCATTCCTGCTGCTCTCAGAAAGGCTAACCAGCCATGAAGAGGGTGGTCTTACCCTCTGTGACACTACCTGTCTCAACGCCCCTACCTTCCTAAATGGGAAGAAAGCCATCTGCTTGATGGAATTCATGAGATGTCTAAGACATTCTGTAAGTTTCCAAAATAATTTGTTTCTCCTCCTGTAAGTGTGTGAATTCCAACAGAAGATTGCTTAAGTAAGTTAACAGTTATACCCTTTGATTTGATAGCCTTTTAAAAAAATATATATTTTATTGACTTTTTTTTTTTTTTTTTTTTACAGAGAGGAAGAGAGAGAGGGATAGAGAGCTAGAAAAGTCAATGAGAGAGAAACATCGACCAGCTGCCTCTTGCACACCCCCTACTGAGGATGTGCCCGCAACCAATGTACATGCCCTTGACCAGAATTGAACCCGGGACCTTTCAGTCCGCAGGCCGACGCTCTATCCACTGAGCCAAGCCGGTTTCAGCTGATAGCCTTTTTTGAAGAATAAAGTCTAAGGAAAGAATCCAAAAGCAAGAGGAAGGAGGAACAAACCTCAGATTTGCAGTAATAGGGAATGGTGAAATCAATACAACCTTTAAAGAAAATTAGATCATAAAATGGTTTATGCATGGATTACACTTCTGATTACTGATTTATGAAAATATCTGCACCTTTACATACTGTGAAAATGTCATATCACTAATCTGTGTGTAACACTAGGCCTTGCCTACGACAGGTATTTAGTAATATGTGCTGAACAAATAGAGGAACCAGAAGTAAATTTAGAGAAATGCTTGGAATTTATATTAATCAGATTTCTTTTCCTGTAAAGTCTCTTAAACACATAACAAAAGAGGGTTTTTTTGTTTTTTAAAAAAAGATTATCTACTCAATTTCAGGCCTACAAAATGAAAAGGAGGAAATACTAAAACGTTAACAAAGTAGCAAAGGACTATAGGTAATTTCTATTTTATCAACTTCTCTGTATGTTCTCAACTTTCTACAATAACCATAATCAGGGAGAAATGACTTATTGGAAGGATCATCCTGAGACAGTGAGTTACAAATCCAGAGGAATGAAATCTCTGTTTTTTGAAACTGCAGGCACTGTAGTAAGCGTGGGGGTGGGATGATACATCTGGCATCCCTCAGAGCTCACACACAGCACAGACCGCTGCCAAGCCAGTCCTCCTGCAAACACAACTGGCTTTGGTGTTCACACTTCCAAAGTGAGACGCACCCACTACAACCTGACTGGTGGAAGCCCACACGTGTGAGGGAGGCAAGGCTTTGTTTCACATCATTCACGCTTGAGAAGACGACGACACCGTCATCTTAGGAAGGTGCAAAGAAAGCGTTCCATGTGACGTGCCTTCAGCAGTGAAAAATGTAAAATAAACAAAATGTCCATTATAGAGAATGTAATCCCCAAAATTCAGATGTATAAGACAAAGGAAATGTATTCATCATCTTAGTTAAGACCAGAATGCCTGGCAGCATGCACCTTAGGAGAAACCGGAGAGTTGCTGAGATTAAAAGGTATGAAGTGGTCATTTAAGAAAAGACGATTCTCTTTTATTTTATATATATATATATATATATATATATATATATATATATATATATATATATATAAATTTTTTTTTTACAGAGAGGAAAGGAGAGGGATAGAGAGTTAGAAACATTGATGAGAGAGAATCATCGATCAGCTGCCTCTTGCACACCTCTTTCTGGGGATGTGCCCACAACCCAGGTACATGCCTTTGACTAGAATCGAACCCGGGACCTTTCAGTCCGCAGGCCGACGCTCTATCCACTGAGCCAAACTGGTTTCGGCAAATATATATGTATATTTTTTAAATAATTTCAGAGAGGAAGGGAAAGGGGGAGATAGAAACATCAATGAGGAGAGCTCAATCATTGATTGGCTGCCTCCTGCACACCCCTATTGGGGATCAAGCCAGAAACCCAGGCATATTCCCTTAACCAAAATCCAACCTGAGACCCTTCAGTCCGCAGGCTGTCACTTTATTCACTGAACCAAACCGGCTAGAGCAAAGATTGTCTTTTAAGTATGATCGCACCTACATTGCTACTAGGTCTGGGACACATGTGCTGGAGAATTCACCCCCAAGCATGAAGCAAGATGATGTTGCTAAGTGCTTAGTTCTGAAAAGTGAACTAACTAACGTGGAAGCCGGGGATGTTTCAGAGACTGACTGCTGCCTGTTGGGTGGGAACCAAGTTGCAGCAACTAATGAACAAGACCCTGCAGGGAGACCGGAAAACCTGGTCTGTGACAATGGAACACTACGACACAGTAAGTTCTTTATTTGGCTTTAATAAGTCAACTTTCCTGGGCAAAAAAGTTTTACCACCCAAGTAAAAGCTTAGGGGGTACTAGAACAAGAAGAGACTCTAAGGAACTTAATGCCAAGTCATTATCCTTTGGAGGCAAGAACTGTCTACTTATTAATTGCTAAAAAAAATAATTTCTAAGCTGCTTTCAATAAAGCCCTGTGTTTATGGAATGCCTACTTTAAATATATATATATATATATATATATATATATATATATATATATATATATATAATTGATTTTTTTTACAGAGAGGAAGAGAGAGGGATAGAGAGTTAGAAACATCGATCAGCTGCCTCTTGCACAACCCCTACTGGGGATGTGCCCGCAACGAAGGTACATGCCCTTGACCGGAATCGAACCCTGGACCTTTCACTCCACTAGCCGATGCTCTGTCCACTGAGCCAAACCAGTTTCAGCTGTAATGCCTACTTTTATTTAATACCAGTTGCTATAGAAGAGAGCAACCATTAGCAGAGTTCAGATGCAGCTTGAATAGAGCAGTGTTTTGATCCGTTCAAAGGAAGGCACGGCCGTGTATAAAGGGCGCAACCTCCAGTCTGGACCACAAACGGGACCTCCCCCAAAATCCTGTTGCTCTGGAAACAGCAAAGTTCAGACAGAGGTAGAATGTGTGTACAGTGGTCCTCTTACGTAAAACTCTACGCCTGGGTTGTAAATCAAGGCCGCATCTCTGCCAAGAGGACTTAAGATTCTCCAGGCCAGGGACGGATGGATGCTTCATTTCTCAGTGATATGATTGCACACACCAAAGCCTCTGACACCTACGGTTTTGTAGAGAACAAAGTTTCTCCGTGAGTAGGAAAGCAGCAGTCACTCAAAGAAGGCGGCCATTATGACGCTCTACAGCTGCAGCATGTCCTCAGGGGACACTGCATCCTGTTAGCTGTGCAGCTGGCTCTCTCCAGGCCTATTCTTCTCGCCCGATGAATGGCTGAGCAGATTGCTACCTTCTTGGTTTGAGCTCATGTTTACTTTCTTATGGGCAAACAGTAAACTCAGTGATTGGCATATGTTATTTCGTTCAGTCTTTGCAACGATCCTTTGCTAGCCTCCTATTTACCAATGAGGACAGTGGGTCTTGGAGGTGTTCAAAGTGGTTAGTTCAGGGTCACACAGTTAATAAGTGGTAGAGCCAGTTCACACCCACGTCTTCCTAACTCTGAACCTCATTTTCTTCTTTTTAAAATATGTTTTATTGATTTTTTTTTTACAAAGAGAAAGGGAGAAGGATAGAGAGCTAGAAACATCGATGAGAGAGAAACATTGATCAGCTGCCTCCTGCACCCACTGCAGCCCCCCGCCACCCCCCTACTGGGGATGTGCCTGCAACCAAGGTACATGCCCTTGGACAGAATTGAACCCGGGACCCTTCAGTCCCAGGCCGATGCTCTATCCACTGAGCCAAACCAGTTTCAGCTAAACCTAAGTTTCTTAATGCCTATACTTCAAGCAAATGTAGAAATTAAAGACTATTCAAAGGAAAATGGACAAAGTTCATTTTATGAGAATGTGGCATGACCTTAGGTTGGAAACACTTTTTTTTTTCTATAGGTCTTTAGCAAACATGCAGTTAAAAAAAAAAAAAAGTATGGACCCCACCCTGGCTGGTGTGGCTCAGTTGAGTGTTACCTAGTATTCCTAGAGGTTGCTGGTTTGATTCCCAGTCAGGGCACATGCCCAGGTTGTGGGTTTGATCCCCGTAGAGGGTGTGCAGGAGGCAGCTGATTGATGGTTCTATCTCATCAATGTTTCTCCCTCTCCCTTCCTTTCTCTCTTTAAAATCAATAAAAACATATATTTTTTTAAAAAAAGAATTAAAAAAAATCTTGAAGAGATATTTATACAACCATGTTCATTGCAGCATTACTCACAAAAGCTAAAATGGGGAAATAAACCAAATGTCCACTGATGGATGAATGGATAAGCAAATATATATATATGACATAATATTATTATTTATATTATTAAATAATAATTTAATAATATTATTTAAAAGGAAGGAAATTAGGCTACCTGCTACAACATGGATGAACCCTGAGGACATTTTGCTAAGTGAAATAATAGGTCAGCCACAAAAAGACAATTACTGTGGGGTTTCCCTTACAGTAGTCTAAATCATAGAAACAGAAAGTATCACGGTGGTTGCCAGAGGCTTGGGGGGGAGGGGAGGATGGGGAGTGATGGTTCAATAGATACAGAGTTTCAGGTTTACCAGATGAAAAGAGTTGTAGAGATGGATGACGGTGAGGTCTGTACAACAATGAGATCATATTTACTACCACTGACCTGTGCCCTTAAAATGGTTATGCTGGTAAATACGTTTGTGTGTATTTTAACGCACGCACAAAAAGGAAAAAAAAAGTGGGTTCTAATTGTTTTTGGCAAGTGGTTATGGTTTGTAGAAAAAGTAAGAGGGTTCTACTTAAGAGTTTTACTTAAGAAGGACTCTGACCCTGGAAAAGGAGTTCTTTAGCGTCTGGGGCTGGTTATGGCAATAGAAGTAATACCTTAAATGTCATTCGTCATTCAACAAAATCTCAGCATTGCATGTCCTAAGGAAGTTTTAAAGTTAATCCGCACTGAGATGCAGGGGAGTGTGTGTGTGTGGGTGTGTGTGTGTGGGGGGGGGGTGCTGGAAGGAAATACAGGTATTTTAACAACTAGTGACCCAGTGTAGAAAATTTGTGCACATCAAAAGGGGATTAATTAGAGGAAGTTATTTATTTATTTATTTATATATTAAAGAATATTTTATTGATTTTTTACAGAGAGGAAGAGAGAGGGGGATAGAGAGTTAGAAACATCAATCAGCTGCCTCTTGCACACCCCCCACTGGGGATGTGCCCGCAACCAAGGTACATGCCCTTGACGGGAATCAAACATGGGACCCTTCAGTCCGCAGGCCGACGCTCTATCCACTGAGCCAAACCTGTTTCGGCTAGAGGAAGTAATTTAATATTGCTATTTGCCTTTTCTCTATAATAGAAGTGTCAGAGATGAAAGAAAATTAGTTAATGTATAGGAAAACCTTCCTCCTTTCAGAGTCTGGGGCTCACCACAGGACCCAGAGTCAAATCCCCGCCCACCCACACACACCTCAAAATCGTGTGAGACCAGACCCAGCCGACCCCCTTGCCCCCCACCACTGGGCTAGATCCAGACCCCGCCAGTCCCACCCATACCCACTACCTGCTGGGAAGGGGGCGTAGCCTCAGGTCCCCTGGCCTGGTGCCAGGAATGGGGGTGTGACCTGAGGTCCCCCAGCCCAGACCAGGGCAGTGGTTGTGCCTTGAGGTCCTCCATCAAGCCCTGCCAGGTGGGGGGCATGGCCTGAGATCCCCCGTCAAGCCCTGCCAAGTGTGTGTGTGGGGGGGTTGGGGGGGGGCGCGCAGCCTCAGGTCCCCCGTGGAGCCCAACTGGCAGGGGGACGAAGCCTCAGATCCCCTGGGAAACCCTGCTGAGGGGGGGGGGGCCTGAGTTCCCCCAACCGAGCACTGGGGGTGCACCTTGAGGTCCCCCGTCAAGCCCTGCTGAATGGGGGGGGGGGCACAGCCTGAGGTCCCCTGTCAAGCCCAGTCAGGCAAGGGGCACAGCCTCAGGTCCCCTGGCCCCGTGCTGGAGTGGGGGGTGCAGCCTGCGTTCCCCTGTCAAGCCCTGCCAGGTGGGGGACACTGCCTGAAGTCCCCTGGCCTGGCGCTGGGGCAGGGGGGAGGGGGGAGGCAGGCTGAGGACCCCTAGCCCAGCACCAGGAGGGGAAGCACACCTTGAGGTCCCCTGCCAAGCCCCATGGTGGTGGGGGACGGCATAGCCTCAGGTCCCTGCTGATTGCTTGTTAAGGCTCCTTATGGGAACCTGGCCTCAGCTGTGAGTGCAGCCATCTTTGTGAGGGAGTGATGGTCAATTAGCATACCCTCTCTTCATTAGATGGGATGGAAGCTATGGAAACAAACTAATTCAAGTGAGAGGGAAGGAGGGGGAACAAATAAAACCTTGAGGATACCAACATCTATGGCTTTGTAAAATAGGAGCAGCCAAGGAAAGTGCTAGCAAAGGGAGGGTCAGAAAACGGGCGGAGAAAGGAGGAGGATGTAGAAGACAGAAAGGAGAGTTTCAGAAAGGAGAAGTTGGCAGCATCAGGCACCGAAGTGCCCGTTGGATTTGGCAATGGGCAGGCACTAACACGAGCCAGCATCGCCTGTGCAAGGCGCTGGCCCCCACAGGCCGGCTTGGACTAGGGTGGGAGGCGGGTCCCGCAGAATGGGGCTGACCTGGCTCTTACTGGGGGTGGGGACTCTGCAGGTGGCTGGAGGGCTTGCTGGACCAGGTGAGGCCAAGAACGAATGGAATGCAACCAGGGTCCCAGTGACAGGCTTTTGACAAGAATCAATTGAATGACTATATAAATGAATGAATATATGAATGAATGTGAGGTGTGGGCTTAAAGATGGTTTGATGTGAAGGGCAGGAAGAGGAGGGTGATATAGGAAATGGCAGGATGGAGTACCTAGCGCTGGAAGAAGTTGCCCACTGTCTCCGAGAGGGGCCGGGGAGGTGGGAGTGTTCAAGGCAGCCAGGTTTCAGTGTGAAGGGATGTGTGTGAGTGAATGAGAGAGAAGAAGAAGGAGAAAGAGGAGGAGGAGGAGGGATTGAAGATTTACAGGGTAGAAAATACTGCAGGGAAAGCAGCGGAGAGCAGGGAGGGGAGTGTTGGGGGGGGAGGGGGAGAGAAAGCAGCCGGACAGGACTGGGTTTGGGGAGACAGCTAACTGGGGATAGGCGTGCAGGAAAGCAGAGATGCATGCTTCAGGAAGCACTCCGCAGCCACTGACTGGCTCACACCCAGCCCCAGCACCGCCGGGGAGAGAGGCAGGGCATTAAGTCGCCTTTGGAAAGAGGGATGCCTTCCAGATAAAGCCATCACTGCTCGGAAAGCCTGCTCCGCAGCTGTTTGAGTCCTCCGGTGACAAGAAACACTGCTTTTGGAAGTGGCAACTTCCATGATGGGTTTTTTTTTTTTTTTTTGAGCCAACTGAAAAGAGGAAAGGTGCAGGCCCCCTGGAGGGGAAAGTTCTGTCCGCGTTAGACACTTGGGGTGATCCACAGACTTGCAGAGCCCGGCGGGTCACCCGGTCAGAGATCTTTTCCGTCTGTAAAACGAGGTGGGCTGGCGGTCGCTTTCCCCCCCGCGCGCCCTCACCCAGGCCACCCGCTCCCCATTGCACAGACTGTAGAAAACGGGGCCCGCGGGACGTGTCTCCCGCGAAGTAAATGCGGCCAATGAGCGCGGGGACAGGCCCCTCGCCCTCCGCCGCCCTCGGAAAGACGAGCGCCGCGGAGGAGGCTGCACGCCGGGCGGCCCTGGGTCCGGGGAGACCCGCGCCCCGGGGTCCGCGGCCGCTGCCCCGCGGGAGGGCCGGAGTCCCGGGGCCTCCTTCCCCGCCACACACACTTCGGCCCGAGTGTGTGCGACACCCTCCCGGGGCCTCCCTCCCTCGGCCGGCAGAGGGCGCGGGGCGGCTCCTCGCTCCGCTGCCCCGGCGAGCGGGGAGCGCGCCGCCGTCGGAGCGCGGCTCGCGGGCCCCGGGTCGCGGCGGCCGGGCCGGCCCGAGCGCGCAAGGGCAGCGGCGCGGCGGGCGGGGCGCGGGGCGCGGGGCGCGGCGGGCGGGGCGGGGCGGGGCGCGGAGGGGGCGGGGCCGCGAGCGGGGGGCGGCGGCGGCGGCGGCGGCGGCGGCGGAGGAGGAGACGAACATGGCGGCCGCGGAGAGCGGCTGAAATGCCTGTTCTCCAGGCCCGGCGAGCGGGAGTCTGACGCGGTTCGCCCGGCCCTCCCGTCCGACGGCTGGACCGCGGCCGCGGGCGCCCCGGCCTCCTCCGCGCCCGGCGGCCCCCTCGAGCCGAGCCCGCGGCGGCTCCGCGCGGCATCCCCTGCGGGGGGACCCCAGCTCCGGAGGAGGGGGCCCGAGAGCCGCGGCGGCGGCGGCGGAGCTCCCGGGCCGAGGAGCCGCGGAGGCCGCGGCGGAGCTGCCACGGTCCGCGGGCGAGCGCGGCGCCCCGTCAGCGCGGCCCGGCGGCGGCGGCGGCGGCGGCAGGTGAGTGGCGGGCGGGCGGCGGGCGGCGGGCGGGCGGCGGGCGCCTCGCCTCGCGGGGCTGCAGCTGTCACGAGCCGCGCGGCCGCCGCCGAGGCCCCAGGGGGCGGGGAGCAGCTGGCGCCCCTCCGCCCCCCGCGCTCCCCGCGCCGCGCTCGCCCCGCGCCGCCCCCTCCCACCCTCCGCGGCGGCCCCGGGCCTCGCGCGCGGCCGGAGGGGGCGGAGGTCGCAGCTGTCACGGCCCCGGCCGGGGGCTGCGCCGCGAGGGGAACCGCGGCGGCGGCCGGCGGCGGCCGCTGGGCTGCGCCCTCCCGGGCGGGCGCCCTAGTGTGGCGCGGGCCGGCGAGCATCCGCGGGGGCGCCAGGCTCGCGGCCCCGGCCCGGCGTGGGGAGCGGCGCCCCGCGCCCGCCGTGCTCCCCGCCGCCGCCGAGAGGGGGAGCCGGAAGCCGGCGCGGCGCCCCTCGGCCCCGGCGGCGGCCCCGGCGGCGGCGGCGGGGAGCGCGGTGACCTTGGCCGGCGGGGTAACCGCCCGGAGGCTCGGCGGCGCGGGCTGCGAAATGGGGACGGCCCGGCGCGCCTCCCCGTCCGCGCGCTGCCCTCGACGGCGCCGCTCCGGGGCCCCCGGCTCTCCCCGCGGGCTTTCCCCGGCTCCCCGCGACGAGGGGATTCGGGGGCGGGAGTGGGGTGCCTCACATGTGAGATTTAGAGGGCTGGGTCCCCTTCCCGGGGGGCTGCCGAAGGGACCTCGGAAGGGGCGCGCACGGGCCGGCCATTGGGAGCGGGGACAGTTACGCGGTCAGAGCCCTGCCCTGGTCTCTCGGGGGAGAAATGCTGGAAACCGGACACCGGGTCCCTGGTCCTGACACACACACACACCCGCGATGGTTTTCTTTACCGCCCCCCCCCCCCTGTTTTTATTTATTGACTTATTGTAAAGCAGACATCCCCCCTGGGTTGGAAGCTGATGGGTGGTAGAGGCAGACGGAGGGGAGGGGGGCGGGGGTTGGACCATCGAGCGTGTGTGTGTGTGTGTGTGTGTGTGTGTGTGAGTGTGTGAGTGACAAGGACAGTGCGTGGAGCGAGCCGTGGCCGCAGAGTTTGGTGGGCAAGAAAACTTTGAGCCTCTCCTGCGAGGCTTTGCGTGATGGCAGAGGCCTTGGAGAGGCAGGTGTGTGTCCTTGTGGAGAAGGTGACTGGATCCTCTTTTCTTTGGAGAGGGTGCCTTGTTAAATGTGGAGGAGGAGGAGGAGGAGGAGGAGGAAGGTGCATGAAGGGTTCCTGCCCCAGCCCCCTCTGTGGGTGTCCACGGTGTGTGCATGTGTGGGATCATCCGTGAGGGGGGGCTGGGACTTCACACTTTCAGCGATTAAGAAAATCAAGTGCCCCCTCGGGAAAGCATGGCTGTTGGGGAAGCTTAGATTATGGGGGACTGTTGGGAGGGTGGGATTCAAGGGTTAAATTTGTTCGAGGTGTGTCTCCTCTTCTGGAATTGGTTGGAGGTTAGTATTAAAAAAAAAAAAAAAAAAGTTGGCCAAAGGGGCCTCTCCTCTCGGCTTATTTCACAGAAGCTGTGATGTAGTCGGAAGGGGGTCAGATTTCTTCACGTTGAGAATAATGTGAGAAGAGAGCATTTGCTTGGGTCTTCTGGCTCCCCAGCTAGCAAACGTTGTGGGTTAAAGGTAGCCCGTGGGGTGTGAGCCGGCTCGCTACAGCCCGGGCGCTCCTGGAGCTGTTTGTTATAAACTAAAATACAGTTGGAAGTGTGTCTGTCTTATCGCCTGTGCTTAGTGGAAAGGTCTGATTTGGTTTTATTGAACTAGGGTCTGCGATGTTTCCCCCCCATTTCTTATGCAGACTGTGTCTGCTTTGGGAACAATGTACCCCAAAAAAAGGGGGCCGACTGGGGAATATACGGTTTGGAGAGAAGATGCAGGGGTGTTGCTTATAAGAACAGGTGTCTGGTTTGATGTTTGGAGACATCTTGCACCGCGGTTTTATTCCATTTATGTAACACACAATGGAGTAGAATGTTCAGGGTGTAAAACTTGAATTTTGCACAGTTCATAGTTAATCTCTTCCTGATTTCTTCCTGAGGAAAATCGGCAGGATTGTGTCTATTTAAATTGCTTTTTGTGTGGCTTAAGCCAAAAGGGTGTATCTTAGATCTGCATTTTTGGGTAAGTGGTTTTATTGAGGGGGGTGGGGAGTGGCCGATGGAACTAATGGTGATTGTTCCACTTAAACTGGATGATATAGACAATGCATTCCCCCCCCCCCCCCGCCCCTTTCTGCCAACATTTGTTTTTCCTTCTCCCTCAGTTCCATGGTTTCATTTCTAGAAATCTGGGCTGGAAACAGGAGCGGCAGTTTGTATAATCCCAAGCACTTGCTTATGCCAGGGAGCCGTAAGGGTGGCACCAAGTGGGTGTGACACGACGATACTGCTACTACTCACGGCATTTGACTGTAGAGGGAGTCGGGGGCCCCGTTGTAGTTTTTGTTGAGTTTCTTGTTTTCTGTGTATGTGTTAACCTGGTGGGCAGGGAGGACTGGGCTGCCGGGGCGCAGACTGGCGCGTGTTGTGCCAGCGTTGGCAGAGTGTCAGGCCCTCGCCCGCTCTATAGGGCAGGGTGGTAAACAAGCCTCCGTAACTTAAAGATGTTTCGAGGATGGAATGTTCTCTGCGTGTGCTCACTCCTGGCCCTGCTAATCCGGCGATCGGCCTGTACCAGGACTAAGTGCAGGGTGAGCGATGAGGGAGGTGCGGAGGTGCCGAAAGGTGGAGTGGCGAAGAGAGGGTGGTTTGGATGAGCGTGGAAGCATCTCTTCCCTTCCTGCTGTCCATCAGAATATGACTCGCTCCCCACTGGTTTTTGAAGAACATGTTAGCCCTCCCTCCTCTGTTTTCATCAGTTTCACTTATTCTCTCTAGAGAGAGATTACCTGTATTCCTTACTTTATGTTGTCTGCCGCCCCCCCCCCCCCTGCATTCTCTAAGGGCTCCACATTGTTTGAATATGTTGCATACCTTATGGAGTGGGGTGGCTTTAAACTCTCTGGCCTAAGGTAGCCTTCCTTTGGAGGCAAGCAGGGGAGGTCAGTGAAAGTCCACCCCACTGGATAGGGTCCCTAAGTGACGGGGTGCAGGAGATACTCAGGTGCTCATTATCGTCCTGGCGGGGATTGTTGCCTTCTTCATATGGTAATCACGGGAATTCTCGGAGGGCCTTCCGCTGCTTTCATGGCAGAGGTCCAAAAACTGTGGTAGGCTAGTCCTTTTTTTTGCGTTCTGGGTGCAGAGGAGAGTGTGGGGTTGGGTTAAATACATGTATTTCAGGGCACTGTACCCATTCTGTCTGCAGAACTAGACAGATCCCTCCCCCCACCCCCACCCCTTACAACTGTGCTACCTATTTGGACAGGCTAGAGCAGTGGTCGGCAAACTGTGGCTCGCGAGCCACATGTGGTTCTTTGACCCCCTTGAGTGTGGCTCTTCCACAGAATACCCCGGCCTGGGCGAGTCTATGTTGAAGAAGTGGCGTTAAGAGGAGTTTTAAGTTTAAAAAAAAATGTGGCTCTCCAAAGAAATTTCAGTCGTCGTCCTGGTGATATGTGGCTCTGTTGGCTAACCAGTTTGGCCGCCACTGGTCTAGAGTGTAGGGAGGGACTTGTTTATTTCTTATTTTCCAGGTTGACTAGTAGCTTAGCCCTTGGTCTCTGGTCACTGAGGATGGGCCTGTGGTCTCTGACCTTTCTTTTTCTTTTTTAATATATTTTATTGATTTTTTTATTTTTTTAACAGAGAGGAAGGGAGAGAGATCAGAGAGTTAGAAACATTGATCAGCTGCCTCCTGCACAGCCCCTACTGGGGATGTGGCCGCAACCAAGGTACATGCCCTTGACCGGAATTGGACCTGGGACCCTTCAGTCCGCAGGCCGATGCTCTATCCACTGAGCCACACCGGTTTCGGCATCTGGCCTTGCTTCTTAGCATTGGAGATGAGGTCTGGTCCCTTCAAGCCTTCCCTCTTCTCTTCCTTATATTTTAGTTAGACTTTGTGACTTTCTCTCAACCTACGGTGGACAGAGGATTGGGTTGCTGTGGTGCTGACTGGCGTATATTGTGAAAGCACTGGCGTGGGGTCAGAGGTCACAGAAAGGCCCAGTGGCATCCAGGTACCATTCTTGGCTGCTTCGTTTAGGGAGGAGGTGCATTAGTCCTGGACATTGTCTTGTGGGTGCACAGTGTTTGGATTCATACAGAGTATAGCATGATTACCTTCTATTTCTGCA
Source organism: Vespertilio murinus (assembly GCA_963924515.1). NCBI lineage: Eukaryota > Metazoa > Chordata > Mammalia > Chiroptera > Vespertilionidae > Vespertilio > Vespertilio murinus. Next base: position 53,342,187 of record OZ004713.1, read on the forward strand.
GGACACATGATTGAACAAGAGAAATTATTACAAAACACTGACACCAGCATGTAAGTCCAATTCTGGAACTGCAAACAGAGTGGGCTGTCGTATCCATGCTTCCTCCCCCGTACCCCCATCTGCAGCAGTATTTTTTGAGGCTTCTTGAAGTGGCAGGCTTGTAGAAAAGCTTGGTGCGGTTTTCGTATCTCAAAGATAAATAGCTTATGCCAAACCAGAAGCTGCAGTCCCTTAAGGGGGCATTAATCAGTCTCGTGATTCTCATTTCCAGATAGACTACTTCGATCTAACTTCTCCCCGTGGATTGATTTCTCTGTGGAGAGCGCGGGGAGTTGGGCTTTCCTGAGAAGGCTTGAGCCTGACCGTTGGGAACAGGCAGACCAAACCGCTAGCCATAGGTGCAGGCCCAGGGTGAAGGACACCCACTCACGGGACCGGAGTCTAAGCACACCGTACTGGCCTGAGTTTTCCTTTTCGCTCCTCTGGCTTGTAATTTGAGGCAATTTTTCATCTTCTTTTGGAAATGGAGGTTGGCTTTTTAGACTGGGAATGGTGTCCTAACCTTCCAGGTACTTCTATCTAGGAGGCATATCCTTGGGCTAGTCAGTCAACCACACTGAAAACCTCGGGGCTTCGCATTTAAAATTGGAATAGCGCACTGACCCTCATGTGGTGTGGTCTTTAATTAAATAACGAGACGTGTCTAACATAATGACCGGGCCACATCGAGACTTTAATAATGCTTCCTGACATTGCCATACCCGAAACCCAACACCAAATTCTCTGATCCCTCCCTTGGCAGTTTCTTGGCTTTCCCCTGCTGTCTCTGATTCTGTAATCTGGTGCTCATGTCATCAACTCTGTGGGCCTGAGAGGTTTTAGTTATTCATTAAATGAGCTTATTGGTCTGATTTCACATTTCTCCTCACGCTAAAATTCTTTTTTTTAAAATATATTTTATTGAGTTTTTACAGGGAGGAGGGGAGAGGGATAGAGAGTTAGAAACATCGATGAGAGAGAAACATCGACCAGCTGCCTCTTGCACACCCCCTGCTGGGGATGTGCCCGCAACAAACATACATGCCCTTGACCGGAATCGAACCTGGGACCTTCCAGTCCACAGGCCGACACTCTGTCCACTGAGCCAAACCGGTTTCAGCTCATGGCTAAAATTCTATGATTTGCAGGTTAATAGCTGTTTGCCTGCATAACATCTAGAGTAAAGGGGCTTCAATAGGACTGTAAGACAACCTCCTTAATATTACAGATGGGAAGACTGTAGCCAGGCATATACTACCCTGTTTCCCCGAAAATAATACATCCTCCGAAGATAAGGCCTACTTACAGGTTTCCTTCTGAGTGAAATATAAGGCATCCCCCGAAAATAAGGCCCCAGGCTCTGTCTCAGAATGAAAATTAATTTACCGTAAACTGGTCACTAGGGCCGCCCTGACTGGCATCTAGCAACCAGGGACGTTACGCCGAGTCCTGACCTCACTGCTGTGTGAATGGAGAGAAATCAGCGTGGAAACTTTGTGAAACCTAAACTGCAAGAAGCTGTGACTTGGGTGAAGAATTCATGGGAGAAAATCACTGACAGTTGCATTGCAAATGCACTGCGAACAGGCTACCTTGACAAGAAGTACTCATTTAAAGACAGTGCTATTGCTAACCATGAGAGATTTGGTCCACTGATTCTGAAAGAAATGGAGTCACAAGAAATTCACCAGGAAATTCGGGAATTGGATTGTTATGCTAATGTTCCAGAAGATGATGACATGATTGTCATTGAATAAATGAGTACATTCTTGATACTGTAGGATTCACAGTTTGTCTGGTTTGTGTTGACAACTACCGTACTACCGTACCGTATACAGGTAATACATTTCCTTTATTTTCATTTAACAATAAATGTGTACCGTATTCTTCTTCATGGAAAAATAAGACATCCCCTGAAAATAAGACCTAGTGCATCTTTGGGAGCAAAAATTAATATAAGACACTCTTATTTTCAGGGAAACAGGTTAATACAGTAATTTTCTCGGGTCATGTAAGTATTGGCATTACTTGGGCCATAACCCAGGTACTAGGCTTCTTTATGGGAGTTACTTCTTGTGTTTGAAAGAGACTACAAAGGTATTTTAAATTTTAAGAATTCTGGTAAACTTTTGAGTAATGCATAAGCTAGGGGGAAAGGGCTATTTTTATTTTTTGGCCAAAAATTGACTGTCAAATGTTGTAATAAGGAATTAATTAAAGCTGCTCTCTCAAACGCGGCACAAGTGCCTGGAGAGAAATGTCTGCTTCTCTTTGTATGGCCCTCGTTCAGAGTCAGCAAATACTTACTGAGTGATGTCTTCCAGACGCACTGTAGTTGGGTACTGTGCTTGCTCTGCATATTACATCTTATCAACAAGAAAGCAAGGCTCAGGGAGGGTCAGGGACTGGTGTAGGATTGCACAGCTTGTAAGTATTCAGGATGACACTTGAGTCCAGGTCTTCTTTTTTTTAAAAAAAATAAATATTTTATTGATTTTTTTACAAAGAGGAAGAGAGGGGGATAGAGAGTTAGAAACATCGATGAGAGAGAATCATCAACCAGCTGCTTCTTGCACACCCCCTATTGGGGATGTGCCTGCAACCAAGGTACATGCCCTTGACCGGAATCGAACTTTGGACCCTTTAGTCCAACCCTGGACCCTTCAGTCCGTAGGCCGATGCTCTATCCACTGAGCCAAACCGGTTTCTGCGAGTCCAGGTCTTCTAACCTGACATCACAAGCACACCTTTACGTTAGCTTCTCTTCAACCACCTTTGCCATACGTGGCCACGTGGGAGCCCTCTTTCCAGCTCTGGACGCTGTTTCTCTTCTGTCCATGTGTGGGGAGGACTCCCGCCCCCTCACTGCCTTCAGGTGGCCCCGGAGCCCCACGTACCGGTTACTTAATGAAGAAAACAGTCTCTTTAAGATTTCCTGCTGTTTCTTTTCTCACCTTTGTACTTTCGGGGTGCTGATTCGCTGGTGCTTCTGTCTAGTTAAGCTTATCGTTGAATGGTTGGCTTTGGATTCTTAGCAATAAAATATTGCCTCTCAAGTTTTGTTAGTAAATAACGAACGCGTAAGGTTTTTCTTTTGGTTGGTTTGTTTCTTTGTTTTTCCACATGGAATAAATTGCTTGGTCATTCCCTGTATTTTGAATGGTTAATCCTGATTCTTAGTTTGCTCTTTGCTCCTATGGTTAAAGTATTTACATACTTTTATTATCGAGCAGAGATTCGATTATTTAACAGTAGAAGACGTTCTATTGTGAATGTATGTATGTGTGTATATAAAGATAACCCACCACATTTGACCGGATAGTTGAAGGATGAAATGCCCTTGCTTTTTGAAAGCACCTGTAGGTGGAAGACTGGTGTTAACCTTGGTGAGTTTGGAAGAAACAAAGGGAAAGTTATTTGTTCTGTGAAGTCTCAAGTTGTACTTCCCCTCCACTCCAGATGGTTCTAGAAGTCTGTAACTGAATTTATGAGTAGTCACTCAATCATTCATTCAAGACTTAGTTATATGAGTACTTACTCGGTTCAAGGTGCTGTGTAGTTAAAAGATAGGGAAGTTAAATGATAGGATATAGAGCCTATTCTTTTTTTTTTTTTAACCATTTTTTAAACATATTTTATTGATTTTTTTACAGAGAAGAAGGGAGAGAGATAGAGAGTTAGAAACATCGATGAGAGAGAGACATCGATCAGCTGCCTCCTGCACACCCCCTACTAGGGATGTGCCTGCAACCAAGGTACATGCCCTTGCCAGGAATCGAACCTGGGCCCCTTCAGTCCGCAGGCCGACGCTCTATCCACTGAGCCAAACCGGTTTCGGCTAGATCCCATTCTTAAGGAGATTATGGCCTGGGAGAGGTGATAAGATGCACCAATACCTGTAACACTGATTGAATGTGATGCGTGCTGTGAGAGAGTGAGAGAGGGACTGCAATCGTACTTTGAGGATTCAGGCAAGGAAGCAGTTATTTTTCTTTGAGGGACATCGGGGCATGTTTTATGGAGGGCGTGGTGGTGGACAAGACCATGGAAGGCGGGATGATTTCTGTCTGAGTGAGGGTGAAGCGAGCAGTCTCTTCAGGAAGATTAAATAGTGAAGAGGAAAGGACAGGGGAGCTTGGGGTTCCTTAGGAAGTATGAAGGGAAGGCGAAGGAGTGGGGTACCTGATGAAGGGGGGAAAGGGGGGACCCAGGCATTCCAGGCGCAGGGGCATGACGCTGAGGGGTTCTGCTGGGGGAAGTGGTGGGGCACAGCCAAGGAGGGATATCTGGTGAAAAAGAAACATCTGTTTTCCAAACCTTTTTTTTTGGACAGTTTTTAAACCCCCAGTTTTATATCTTCATAGTGATTGAAATGATTCCATATTGTAAGGCTTACACACAGTGGGAACATACTCATTTTCATGTATATTTGAGAACAGATTATGTTGGGTTTTTTTAAATTGATTTTAGGGAGAGACAGAGAAACATCACTTTGTTGTCCTTATTTATGTATTCAGTGGTTGATTCTTGTATGGACCCTGGCCAGGGACTGAACCCCCAACCCTGTCATCTCGATGAGGTTCCAGCTGAGTTACCCGGCCAGGGCATACGTGTCTGTCTGTTTTTTATAGACATTAGTACAAATTCTTTTTTATTGGCTTATCCATCTCCCCCCACTATCTATCTTTTTAAATGGTGTATCATCATTTGGCATTTTAATAGAATGCTGTGGACTTATATATAAGTGTAAGAAAGTGTCTTTGTGCAGACATATCTCACTGTGTATCTTTTGGTCATGCAAGCTGAAAGCCCCTGGCTCTCAGGATAGTTCGTGATTTGTTTTGCTGGCTTACTTATGCCTTGCCACATTCCAAAAGGGACTTCAGGCAGGATATCTCGTGAAGAGCCTTGGACCTTGTTCCATCCAACCCCGTTATTTGACTGAGCCACTAGCCAACATGACTGAGGGAACAGGGTTGAAGGCAATTGGTGTCACGGAAGGTGTTGCAGTCGTATCTTTTGCCAATCTGGTAGTAATTCAGGGATGGATACAATATCCTTAGAGCTCCGTTAAGGATAACTCTTCTAAATGTTGATGGCCTGCAAGGCACTGGTAGACAGCTCTGACCATTGGGAGCCATGGTCTCTACAGTAGGGTTTGCATAAAATTATCTGGGAAATTTGAGTTCTGCAAGGACATTGCTTTTCAGTCAGTGTGTTGTGAGGCTTTGCAGTTTATAGGGGCATAGGTAATTGGATTTTTTGGATTTATTTTAAAAAATAGACTCTTAACATATTTTGTATTGCAGATGGAGTTACCATGCAGATCTTTTGCATACTACTTCATAGAAGTTAACTGGTCATTTTCAGGCAAAGGGCTTAAGAATTGTCTAACTTAAAGATGACTAACTCGTTTTCCTTCACAAAAGCCCAAATGCTCCAGATTTGCTGACATTAATATCTGTGACAAGTGGCTGTGAGCAGTATGCTACCTAGCAGATGTTTTTGAAAAATAAGCACACTTAATCTGTCTTTTTGGGATGATGGTAAATTCTTAACAGTGACTCAAAAAGTAACTACCTTTCACAAACAAAATAAAATTCAGTATTACGAAAGAGGTTTTTTTTTTTTAATGTATATTTGGAATTGCACTCATTATCATTGTATTTAACTGCTGAAAATGATGTGTGTTAACTTTAAGAACATTTTTATATAAATATGCCTGAACTTGGAAACACCATTTTCTAAGCTGTATAAAAATCTTATAAAGGAAGAGTTTTAGCGGTTTTCAGCCCATTGGCTGACAGTATAAAAAGCCAATAAATTCTGATTAGTTGAGTGGTAACAAACTGGTTGTCATTAGGAAATATGGCAGTGTACTAGTTGAATTTTAGTTAAAACCTTTGCATAATGGTGAATGGGATAGAAAATTGAATATCATGTTTCGTTCATTGCAGCAAGTGATGCAATTCTTCCCTTTGTTTTTTCTTTCTCATCTCTGTGCAGTATGTTTTTTGGCTATGATAACCATTAAAATATAATAAAGTAGTTGTTTATTATAAAAATAGACTGAATTTATAACCAGACTTTCAAGTTGCCTTATTACAAAACTAGAGGCCTGGTGTGCGAAATTCAGGCACAGGAGGGCATCCCTCAGTTCGGCCTTCACCCTCTCCAATTTGGGACTCCTGGGAGGAAGTCTGACTGGCTCTCGCAATCCGGGACCGCTGGCTCCTAACCGCTCACCAGCCTGCCTGGCTGCCTGATGGCCCCTAATCCCTCTGCCTGCCTGCCTCATCGCCCCTAACTGCCTCTGCCTACCTGATCACCCCGCACCATCTATGCCTACCTGCCTGATTGCCCATAACTGCTCCCCTGCTGGCCTGACCGCCCCTAACCACCTCTGCCTACCTGATCACCCCGAACCATCTATGCCTACCTGCCTGATTGCCCATAACTGTTCCCCTGCTGGCCTCATCGCCCCTAACTGCCTCTACCTACCTGATCACCCCACACCATCTATGCCTACCTGCCTGAGTGCCCATAACTGCTCTCCTGCTGGCCTCATCGCCCCTAACTGCCTCTGCCTCGCTCCACACCTGGGATCCAAGATTCCCTCCTCCGGCCGGTTTAGGCATTAGGACCCAGGCTTCCCTCCCCCTGGCAGGCCGCAGGCACCCAGAACCCAATCTGGCTTTGCCTGGGCCAGCCACAGCTGCAGGGGACCATGGGCGGGCAGTTTCACCTGGGCCTCAGCCGCAAGTGCCCGGGACCACAGGTGAGCGGCTGATCCCTGGGGGGGGGGGGGGGGGCACAGGTGCAGGCACAGGCGCTGGTGGCCAGGACCGCAGGGCGGGTGGCTTGTCCCTCTCCTGGGCTGCAGCCTGGCTGGTCCCATTCCTCTCTCATGAGCTCATTTGTGCCTGGCTGGTCCCCATTCCTCTCTCCCATGTTGAGTGTCTGAGCAGTTCTGGGGCCAAGGTTCGAGGGTGTGACGACCATTTACATATTAGCTCTTTATTATATAGGATGTGAAAGACAAATTTAAAAAAATAACAAACCATATTCAGTCATATTACTCTCAGTGAAAGTGGTGCTGTAATATCCTAATGCTTATTAGGAAGAGCACACATTTGTGAAATCTGTGTCATCAATAAGTAAAAGAAATGTTTTTTTTTAATTTTTGCTTTTATTTTTTAAAATATGGTTTTATTGATTTTTTTACAGAGAGAAAGGGAGAGAGATAGAGAGTTAGAAACACAGATGGGAGAGAAACATCGATCAGCTGCCTTCTGCACACACCCCCCACTGGGGATGTGCCCTTGACTGGAATCGAACCTGGGACTCTTCAGTCCACAGGCCAATGATCTATCATCCAATGAGTCAAACTAGTTAGGGCAAGAAATGTTTTAAAATTGTTTATTATAATAAATGAATATTAAAATTTTCATTTTTGTGTATGATTTACAATGTACATAACTTATTTTTCTGGTGTGCAATTATGTACATAAATTATAAACAAATATGCATACATGGCTTCTTTTAAACGCTGGGGTATATGATAAAAATGGTTATGACTTTTATATCAAGGCTCATAAGTAAGAGATCCCTTGGAGTTTATGGTCTAGGAGTCTCCATAGAGGCTGTAAGAGAATCTGTGAACACGCTGAGATGGTGTGCAAAACTTTGTGAATCTCTGCATTTCTCTGGAGAGAGGGTCTGTAGCTTTTAGTGAGTTCCCCAAAGGGTCCGTGACCCTCCCCAAAGGTTAAGAAACTATGCTGTTGAGGACGGAGACCTCAATAAGTCCATTCATCCAGAGTTCCTTCTTGCCAAGTTTAATGGCTGTATCTGATGTAATTACTCAAGCCTGCAGTATGACTGGATTTGCAGTCTGTTTTTCCATTTTGTAATAGATGTGATTGCAATGCCTTTGGCCTTTAGAGATGTTTTAGTTCTGTTTGTTACATAACTACCTGGCCATCATCACTTGGCTGCTTTTATATATCATTTCCCACGTCTCCCGCCCCAAACCCCGGGAAAAGAGAGTGCGTGCGGAGACGGGAACGCATGCACGTGTAGAAGAGACCAGTATCAGGTCAAGTACTGGGAGGCCTGCCGGGTAGGCAGGAACTCCTGGTTTCTGTGCTTTCACTTTCTTCCTAGTCTCCGAATCTCAGCTTTCCAGAGTTCTTAGGGTCTGATTTGACATATGCCGAAAACACCTTTCAGGTTCTCTGAGATCCTTAGATTTGTCTCCCCCCCCCCCCCCCCCCAATATCGTTGTTCTAATTTAGGCTCACTTTTTGGATGGTAACCAAAGTGGTCTCATGGGCTCCAGGGCGTCCCTTTCCCAGTCTGTCCTCAATTCTGCATGGGGATGGTTGTAATTTTTATTTTCATTGTGCTCACTTTGCTTAACAACCTTCCACGGCTCCTCATTACCTCTGTCCAGAGAAAGCTGCTCCTCAGCCTGGCATGTAAAGCTCTTCTGGCAACAGCCTGCTTCCCATCTCCCTCCTCCCTCGTCTTCCCCCATAGGCTGTTCAAAACGGAACTGTCGGTTTGCCGTCCCCTACACACCCATCCTTCGGGCTTCCCGGTTTCCACCCCTTTGTATATTCTTTTCCCCGGAATGTTCTACGTACCCTAGCCCATCCCTCCCGAAATTCTACGTGTCCTTCAACGCAGCGGCCGCCAGCCTTTCGGGCCCCTGGACCACCGGGGGTCTGCGGACCGCCAGCTGGTGGCCGCTGCTCTAAAGCCCAGCTCGGGTTCCACCTGGCTTCTTTAAGTACTCAGACTAGAAAGCTTGAAAGTAATCTCTTCCTTTTATGAACTCTTAAATTTTATTTTCCTGCCCTGACCGGTTTGGCTCAGTGGATAGAGCGTCAGCCTGCGGTCTCAGGGGCCCCAGGTTCGATTCTGGTCAAGGGCACGTACCTTGGTTGCAGGCACATTCCCGGTGGGGGGTGTGCAGGAGGCAGCTGATCGATGTTTCTCTCTCATCGATGTTTCTAACTCTCTCTCTCTCCCTCTTTCTTCCTCTCTGTAGAAAATCGATAAAATATATTTTTTTAAAATTATTTTCCTTATTGTTCATTTGACAACTTCTACTGCCTTATACTGTGGAATTTTGTGTTTTCACATGTCCTATCTCCCAAATTATGGTATGAGGATGGCAGAAGGATATCGTATTTTGTATTTTGTCCTTTGCAGTGCCTTACACATAAAGAATTAGCCGAAACCAGTTTGGCTCAGTGGATAGAGCGTCTGCCTGCGGACTGAAGGGTTTCAGGTTCGATTAAGGTCAAGGGCATGTACCTTGGTTGCGGGCACATCCCCAGTATGGGGTGTGCAAGAGGCAGCTAATCAATGATTCTCTCTCATTGAAGTTTCTAACTCTCTATCCCTCTCTCTTCATCTCTGTAAAAAAAAAAAAAAAAAAAAAAGTCAATAAAATATTATTTTTTTAAAGAATTAAAATATTGGCACATTATATTGACTAAATCATAAGGCCAATTATTACTTTAGAGAAGTAGACCTTTTTTTTTGAATGTGTACCTGGAATACTCATACAAAATACCCAGGAATTCTCTTCACCGACCTCAGGGTTCTGAGACGTTGAATTGGAAACCGGGTGCTGTTCAGGAGAGAGCGGTAGTCCTACAGGGTAAGAAGCGGGGGGTGAAGGGCCGGGGTCAGGCCTGGGAACCTGGTGGCTTACTGTTCCCCGTACAGCTCCCCCTGCCACGGGCACAGAGGAACATGCGTCCTTCCTCTCTCAGCCGTGCCAGAGGTACAAACCCTTAATGTCAGGAAGATTACAACACTTCCGTGTTAATTTTGCAACACTTTCTCTGTAAGATATTTTTTTTTTTACTGAACACTCCTGTTTGAATGGTAATATAGGGCACCATGAAGTTGTTATATATTAATAAAGGGTTTCTGCCCTTTAAAGAGATTATAGCTCCTGTAGAGTCTCATTTGACTTAAATCATACACGAATTAAAACATAATGCAAAAGGTGTAATATGGGCTTATGTAACTAAAACTAGTATAGTTAAAATGTTTTTTTAAATACATTTTATTGATTTTTTACAGCGAGGAAGGGAGAGAGTTAGAAACATTGATGAGAGAGAGTCATCAAATCAGCTGCCTCTTGTACACCCCCTACTGGGGATGTGCCCACAACCAAAGTACATGCCCCTGACCGGAATCGAACCTGGGACCTTCCAGTCCACAGGCCGATGCTCTATCCACTGAGCCAAACCAGTTTGGGCATAAAACTAGTATAGTTAGTTGCTAACTGAGATATGTGGAAACTCCTCTAGCATTTATTATTTTTACTAGTAGCATTCCCTTGAAATCTATCATGTGTCCTTTCCCACCAACCATATTGTAGAAAGTAGAGGCCATTTATTACACTAGTTATGTGTCGACGCCATGGTGCTTTCATAGTGCTTTCACACTTTACCCACAGTACCTGTACTGTATCTATAAAAGCCCAAGTGACCACTATGATGGAATGGTCAATGTGCATTGACCACCAGGGTGCAAACAGTGCAGGAGCTGCCCCCTGGTGGTCAGTGCACTCGCTCCCACCTTGGGAGTGCTGCCCAGCCAGGAGCTGGGCTCATGGCTGGCGAGGGCCAGCGGAGCAGCATGGCGCCCGGCCCCCGGCTCAGGCTCCTCCCCGGCCACCTGCCATTTGGTGCACCGCTACATCCCCAGGGGGTCCTGATTGCAAGAGGGCGCGAGCCAGGCTGAGGCATTACCCCTTTCCCCCTGCACGCATCCATGTACAGAGCCTCTAGTACACACACACATAAAGTATGTTACTGACCGTGCCTCGGAGCCTAGCAAGGTGTGGGTAGGCGCCTGGAGGAAGTGGAATTTGAACTAGATTATAGTATCGGGAGCGATGCTTATAGCATAGTTCCGTGGAACTTGGAAAAAAGAGTTTTGTGGTTAAAATAATAAAGTGTATTTTGGTGCACTGTCCGGATCCTAGAGCCTCCTTAGCTGCTGTGCCTTTGGCTCTGCAGTAATCCATAGCACTTCCTCTCCTGACCAAAAGTAGCCACAGGGCACTGCTTAAGGGGTTAGGGAATACTGGCTAGATTACTTGGGTGGGCAAACTTTTTGAGTCGAGGGCCACAATGGGTTCTTAAACTGGACCGGAGGGCCGGAACAAAAGCAGCCTGACCATGCTGGCACTCTCCTCTTGGGCTGCTGGTGAAGGAGCGGAGGGGAGAGCAAGAGAACCCTCCGCTCTTTCGGCTCCACGGGCCCGGATAGAACAGCCGAACGGGCCGGATCCGGCCTTCGGGCCTGTAGTTTGTCCACGGCTGGGATAGAGCATGAATATTTGGTGAGCAGTAATTGCCTTGGCCTCACCAAAACACACAGAATTGCTTTATTTAAGAGAGATGGCTATCAGAATCAGGAGGCCCTACCTGGGATTAGTGAAATAAAGAGGAACTGTTTTTGTGTGTGTCAGTCTAAATGGGATTTTTATTGCTAAACTTATTTGTGAAAAGAGCTTATAGTGCTGAATATAGGAGTGTTTGGAACACTTAGAGGAGAAATCTTTGCTGATGTCTCCGGGGGCAGTAATTATAAATTGTTTTAGTTTACATGGCTTTGCTACCATCTTTAGAGCAGAGATTGGAAACCGGTAGAAAACCACTGGCCTCAGTAAAACTGGTCCAGAGCTTTTCTACATACACTGCTGGGTTGGTAAGATTAGGGGGTGAGGTAAGTGAGAGAGGGTACAAAGGGCTTTCAGATAGCATTGGAGACCTTTTGCTGTCTGAAGTTTTCATAAAATTGCTTCTTCTTAATTCCCTGGAAGTCTTTTTCTCCTTCTCATCAACACACTGTTAATTAACATCTTTTTTTCTCCATTTCTCATTTGTCTTTTAATGTTGGGTTTGGTAAGGATTTTAGGCGAAAGCTAAAATATTGGCCAATGACGCAGGACTATGAAGCCTAGATCCTTATTCATACACTAGAGGCCCGGTGCACCAATTTTCGCATGGGTGGGGTCTCTAGGCCTGTTTGGCCATCAGAGCTGATCTGTGGGTTGACCAGCAGGGCGATTGGGGCACCCACCTTGGCTGGCCGGGTGCCACCTGCTTGCTGGCCCTTGCCCCCACCACCGTGGCCAGTTGCCTCCCTCTGTGGGGCTACCAGGGGCGATCAGGGGCCCTTGCCTTGGCCGGCGTGGGGCCTGTGAGCTGAGGGAAGCTCATGCATTGAGCATCTTCGCCCTGATGGATGGTCAGTGACCCCCTGGTGGTCAGTGCACATCATAGCGACTGGTTATTCTGCCAGTTTTTCCACCGGTTGTTCTGCTGTTCGGTTAGTTTGCATATTAGGCTTTTATTATATAGGACTAGAGGCCTGGTGCACAGCACTGGTGATATCCCTCAGCCTGGCCTGCAGGTATCAGGCCAAAGCCAGCTCTCTGACATCCCCTGGGGGGGGTCCCAGATTGCAAGAGGGATCCCTCCTCTCTGGTTCCAGGTGCGTCACCCTAAACTGCAGCTGCCAAGTCACTGCAGCTCGGCAGCTCCTGTGTTGAGCGTCTGTCCCCTCGTGGTCAGTGCATGGTCGGAGCGACTTCCCCCGGTGGTCATGTGTGTCATAGCTACCGGTCAGACAGTCACTTAGGCTTCTTACATAATAAAAACCTAATATGCTAAGTGTCCAGTCCTCCAGTCAGCCATTCAACCAATCAAAGCACACTTTGCTAATGATGTGCTAAGATTGCTCAACCGCTCACTATGATGTGCACTGACCATCAGTGGGCAGACAGTTGACTGGTTGACCAGTTGCAATGACAGCACTGACCACCAGAGGGCAGATGCTTCAACTGGTAGGTTAGCTTGCTGCTGGGGTCCAGCTGATTGGGACTGAGCAAGACGGGCTGGACACACCCTGGAGCCCTCCTGCAGCCCCTACTCAGCTGGCCAACCTCCCGCATCCCTTCCCACCCCAATTGTACACTAGTGGGGTCCTCAGCCTGGCCTGTGCCCTCCCACAATTTGGAACCCCTCAAGGGATGTCAGAGAGCTAGTTTTGGCCCGATTCCACAGACCAGGCCAAGGGACCCCGCTGGTGCATAAATTTGTGCACCGGGCCTCTAATTTATGTGTGTGTGTGTGTGGGGGGGGGGGGGGTTATTCTGCCCACTCCTGACTGCATTCCAACAATTTCTCCTTTTAAAATTAAAAAATAAATTATGCATATCATGACTATATTCTAATTAAAAATTCAAAGAAATGGAAGTATATAGAGTTAAAAGGAGAAAATCTCTATAGTGAATTATATGACAAGCTATTAATTTTAACTGTCTAGTATCCCTTTCCCCAATTTCTTGTCACAGTATTCTCCCCCTTGGCCAAAGGATGGGCATATGACCCAGGTTTGGCCTGTCATAACTCTCCATTCCTTTGGCCATGGTCATTGCTGCAGGGTGGCCATATGACCCAAACAGGTTCAGGTCTGTTCCTTGAGACTGAAAAATAGACCTTGGAGGAGGGATGGGCTCATCCCTTTGTTGTAATTTGCAGTTCCCTCACTGTTAATAAAGTTGATCATCTTATCAGATGTTTATTGTATATTAGATTTTTCCTTCCTAAGGCTCTGTTATTTATATTTGTTCACTTTCCTTGTGTGATTCTTGACTTTTTCATTGCTCCCTAGCCATGAAATAGTTGTATTTATATGATGTCGTGGTATTATGATGTCGTATTTAAACACTTAGGGAATGGCCTTGGTTATTTCAGACAGAAAGACAGAAAGTGAGATACTACTCCAAACTTAAGACTCACTACACACACACACACACACACACACACACACACAATGTCCCCCAAAATAGTGTATGATGTACTTTAATAGCTGATTGCTCAATTTTGAAAATGCAATATATTTTAATAAACACTGCCTTTATAATTATTCAAAGTGTGTGTATACATTTTGTCTACACACACACACACCCACACACACACACACCACACACACACACCCTATATAATAAAAGCCTAATATGCTAAATGTCTGGTCGTCTGTTCAATCAAAGCTTAATTGCTAATGATATGCTTAGGGTGAATTTGTGCACTGGGTCTCTAGTGTGTGTGTGTGTGTGTGTGTGTGTGTATATATATATATATCCTTGAACATTTAATTGGTTTATCTTCTATAATAATAAAAGTGTAATACGCTAACAGCCGAACGACCTTCCAGATGAAGCTGGGTCTGCGATGAGCCGAGGCAGCCGGGGCTGTGAGAGCCGAGCCCCTTGCATGAATTTTGTGCATTGGGCCTCTAGTAGATAATAACTTTGCATAACCACCTAATTCCTTGAGTTAACTTAGGGATACACACCTCAATTGGATGCTCTATGGATGCCTGATTGAGGCAATTTTATGGCTGAGATCAATATTGGGAAACTCATGTTTTGAGAATTTTCCAGATCAAGATTATTGTGATTATATTGAATGGTATAGAACTTTGGGACTCGATTGGAAGTTTGTTCATTGGTACAGAATCAGAACCTCTTTTGGTGGAAAATGTTGGCCCTATAAGAAAAACAAAAAAAAAATTTTTTTTGGCTCATCTCCATGGAGAGGTGGGTTGGCTGAATACTTAGACATCTTTAGTGGTTAGGTTCCTTAATTTTCATAAGAGAATATTAACCTCGTCCTGCACTTGACTATGAAATATGTAGTCTACCTGTAACCAGTATAGAAGAGCTTCATTCTAGCAGGTATGTGTCCACTTACTTTGCTGCCCAGTTCTTATTATAAAGGTAGTAATCAGAAATAATACTCTTTGAGAATTGCTTAAATAAACACATTTAATACATGCTTTAGAAACAGAGTTTTTACTTGGATCAAGCCAGAATACCAGAGAGCTGTGTATATTGATTGCATTGTTTTAAACTGGGGAAAAATTACTTTTACAGAATTGTTATCTGGTGTAATGCAATCAGCCTTTATTGAGGGCCATTAAAAACAAACAGCTTTATAAAATTTAGTACTTCTCTTATTGTGGAATTCTTATGAGGATATTAATTTTCTTTGTCTCAGTGCCCTGTTGCTATTGTTATCAGCAGCTGATCTGCAGGATTAAGACTGAGCAAAAAAAAATGAGCTAATAGTTCATGGACAAGATATGCTTTTAGCTGAAGTCAAATGCTTTATGGATTAGGGGTTATGTAATGATCTGAAGTGTGGGCTCTGGAGCCAGATTTCCTGGGCTTGAATCCTGGTTCTGCTGCTTCCGAGCTGTGTGTAACTTAACCTCTGGGTGCCTCAGTTTTCTCATCTATAAAATGGGAATGATAATGACCCTACCTCCTCAAGGTTGTTGGGAGAACTTTGTGAACTTAAACATATAGAATTGTTGGCCTAGGACAAGTGCGATGAAGATGAACTGTTGTTCCCCCTCCCATTTAAAAAAATGTAAGATACACATCAAATTTACCATCTTGACTATTTTAAGGGTACAGTTCGAACTGCTTTTGTTTTTATCGCCATTATTATTAGAACCCATGTAGTAATTTTTTTTCCCAGGTCTTGGAACCAGGAAAAGCCGTGTGTCCTTTGACCAGCTGGTTCGTTTGTATTGCACAGTCATCATGATTCTTGTAACCTGTGCTGTTTCTCTCTTCGCAAGGGAGCTCAGAGTCAAATGTGTTGCTCTTGTGGCATATAGTCTGTATGAATCTACCTCTGACTTCATCTTGTCTTCCTCCCTTATTTTTTCTTTGCCCCAATCTTGTCACTTTTTTCTTTTTAATCCTAATGCACTCTGTGAACTGTCTCAATTTTTTTGAAATAATATGGAAATGAAAAGTAATCTTTATTACAGCATGTGTTCATGTTGAAATTTCAGATTAATTTTCATTTAATGTACCTTAAGTTGTTGGCTGCTTTTTAAAAATATATATATTTTATTGATTTTTTACAGAGAGGAAGAGAGAGGGATAGAGAGCTAGAAACATCAATGAGAGAGAGAGACATCGATCAGCTGCCTCCTGCACACCCCCTAAAGGGGTTGTGCCCGCAACCAATGTACATGCCCTTGACCGGAATTGAACCCAGGACCCTTCAGTCCGCAGACCAACGCTCTATCCACTGCGCCAAACCGGTTTCAGCTGTTGGCTGCTTCTTGATGACAGGGAGGTGCTATAATTTGCATTAAGATACCTCGAATTTCATCAGAGGATGGGTTACTTCTGGGAAGGTTACTATTGATAGCCAATCCTGTTGATGATATAGATTTTCTGTTAAGCTTTAATTACTAATGTTTTTTCTTGGCTTTTTGTTGTTTGGTTTTTCCCCTTGACCTTTGCTTCAGTAGTCTCTTGTAGATATTTTCCTTTTGAAGGGGTATCATTTTAAGAACTTGTAAACCACAAATCTTTAAAAATACTATTCAGAATAAGACTTTTATCATAGGTGTAGCAGAGGCAAAGTAAAAGCTATATGTGTTGTTAATGATTTTCTTTTTAAAATCAGAATGCTAATTTATTGATTTTCAGGAGGAAAAAGGAAATGTCCAAAGCCTAAATAAAACATTCCTGAATATTCTGGTTATGTCACTAGCATGTTCTTCCAAGCAGATGTTTGTAGGGCTGATGTTATTGCCTTTTTGGGAGGGTGGTAATTAAAGAAATAAAAATAAATAAATCAGGATGATTGTAAAAAAAATTAAATCTCACCTGAGGATGTTTTTATTGACTTTAGAGAGAGAGAGAGAGAAGAGGAGGAGGAGGAGGAGGGAAAAGAGAGAGAGAGAGAGAGAGAGAGAGAGAGAGAGAGAGAGAGAGAGAGAGAAAGAAAGAAAGAAAGAAAGAAAGAAAGAAAGAAAGAAAGAAAGAAAGAAAGAAATCAGCCACATGCCCCCACTGGGGATCGAACCTACAACCTAGGTATATGCCCTGACTGGGAATCAAGCTAGCAATCTTTTTGGTGGACTGGACAATGCTCCAATCAACTGAGCCACCTGACTGGGCTGAAGTGTTTTTTAAGTCTCTCTTTAAATTTGTAAATTCCTTCTTCTTTTCCCCCTCCCCCCTCATCCTTGAAGTTTATTGGACGACCTGGTTTATCCTGTACAGTTTCTTACCGTCTGAATTTTGGTTTAGCTTAATGTGTTTCTCTATCCTCTATTTAGTCTATAAGTTGGTAGTTTGATAGAGAAGCTTGCTTTGGGGGTGGGGCACCAGATGACCATAGTTGGTATTGAGACACGTATAATATCTCGTCTTTTTGTGATGTTATCAGCTGTTGGTATTGCTATTGGCTTTTGAAAATCCTAAATTGTCTAGATAAGAAAGGGGGAACAGTGCTTGGAGATGGCAGAGTCTACCCATAGGACTCCTGGTGACCATTTTGAAAGTGAGGCAGAGTGGTGTGGAATCACAGAAGACCCAGTTTTAGCTTTGGTTCCCTTGTTTAGGAACTGTTGGCTCTTACATAATTAACAGCAACAACAGCAGCAGCAGCTACCATTTAGCTAGCACGTATTTCACACCAGGTTCTGTGCTAAGAGCCTTATGTACATTGTGTAATCTAATCCCCATAACTACCCTGCAAGCTCAGGCATCTTTTTAAAAAAATATATATATATATGTTTTTATTTGATTTCAGAGAGTAAGGGAAAGATAGAAAAATCAGTGATAAGAGGGAATCGTTGACTGGCTGCCTCCTGCATGTCCCCTACTTGGGATCAAGCCCACAACCCAGGCATGTGCCCTTGACCAAAATCAAACCCAGCGCGCTTCAGTCCTCAGGCCAGTGCTCTATCCACTGAGCCAAACCAGCTAGGGCCAAGCCCAGGCATCTCTATTTTGAGGTTCACTTGGCTGAAAAGCAGTGAAGCAGGGATTTCAACCTTGCTTGATTCCAATCTTGTGCTCTTGATCTCTTTGTTCTCCCATCTATATCACCTGACGCGCCTTGCCAGTCACCGGTGACTGACAGATACTTTCCATACAGACCTGTCAGTCACTGGTGCCACCAGCATATCAGTGAAATCTGATATCGTGGGCTAAAGGGAAAGGAGAAAGAGAAAGTAGGCGTGGCGCTTAACATGTTAAATATAAAAGCCTAATGTGCATAGTATCCCTGCTGGAGTTTGCTCAGTATTACATGCACTGACCACCAGGGGGCAGTGCGGAATGAAGGAAGACCCCGGCTGGCTGCCTGCAGCTGGGGAAGGGAGGCCCCAGCCAGCAGCTGGCAGCCATTAGGGACCCTACCCATGCTCTAATTTCGTGCACTGGGCCTCTAGTATCTGTGAAAAGGGGTATAAATATAGCTGCCTTATCTAACCTAAAGGGTAAATGAAAAATTGTGTGTGAAAGTTCCTTGAAAAATATTATAGATGTTAAAATAGAAGTGTGCTGGTTTGATAGTAGAGGCCTTTGCCTTTGGCTAAATCAGTGGTCTGCAAACTCATTAGTCAACAGAGCCAACTATCAACAGTGCAACAATTAAAATTTCTTTGGAGAGCCAAATTTTTTAAACTTAAACTTCTTCTAACGCCACTTCTTCAAAATAGACTCGCCCAGGCCGTGGTGTTTTGTGGAAGAGCCACACTCAAGGGGCCAAAGAGCCACATATGGCTCACAAGCCACAGTTTGCCAACCACAGGCCTAAATAATAGTGAAAAGTTTTAGATGGAAAGAACTCTTTGGTCATTTTCTAACTTCTGTTTCCATTATTATTGCTGTTGACACGTGGGAGAGTTTCCATATGTCAACTCTTGTTAAAATTAACAGTGATAGAAATTTTATATGGTCAATGTCAGTGGTCGCTGAAGAGTTGCTGGGTGCATAGTGATGTCTTAGTTTTACTTCATGGGCCATATCGGTAGGCTTACTACAAATATTTTTAAGTGAGAGAGCAAGAGCAAGAGCATAGTCACAGTTCTTTTATTAAAAACGGGGAGTGTTAACTGTATTTGTGATGTTATATTTATTTAGCTAGATTGTGGGTATGTCATATATGTTAAAATTATTTTCAATGCCTTTTTGTATGTCTGAAGTATTTTATGGTGAATAAAACCATTAAAGTGCCGATCGCTAGTATTTGCATGTGTACTAGACTAAGAAAGAAAGAGGTGTGAAGTTAGTACTTTTAGGTCTAACCTTCAGCAGTTTGTGATCAATTTATAACTTTTAGCAATTTGTTATGGTAAATTGGTAATGAGTGCATGGAGAACTGTGCTGAGAAGAGATCTACGACCATTTCCAGCTTAATGGCAAGAGGGTGTTGTGATTGATGAGTAATGCCTGTCCGTGCAGACATACAGAGTTTTAGGAATACATGCTTTGTTTTTGCTAAGCCTTAGTGAAGTGTTTATCAGAAAGTCCCAGGGCTTGACCTGATCACATTTTCTTGGCACTCTGCTTCTTGTAATTCTTCTGTTACTCTGATTCATGTTGTCATATTATATTTCCTATGGTGTAATATCTAGAATTTCACTGTGACATTCCCAAGAAAGATTTCCCATTTATTTTTTATTTATCAGTATTTTTATTGAGTTATAATTCATATACCATAAAGTCACCATTTTAAAGTATACAACTCCAATAACAACAGACCCCCACAGAAATACAAAGGATTGTTAAAAAAAATACTGTGAACAACTCCATTCCAACAGATCAGACAACCTAGAGGAAATGGACATATTCCTAGAAAAATACAACCTTCCAAAACTCCATCAGGAAGAATATAAAAATCTCTATGGAAGAAGTTGAAGCAGTCATCAAAAAGCTTCCAGAAAACAAAAGCCCGGGGCCAGATGGCTTTACAGGGGAGTTTTACCAAAAATTCAAAGAAGTAAAAAAATTCAAAAGGCAGGAACACTTCCAAGCTCATTCTATGAATTCAGCATCACCGTAATACCAAAACTAGATAAAGACAACACAATGAAAGAGACTTACAGGCCCATATCCCTCATGAACATAGATGCCAAAGTCCTCAAGAAAATTCTAGCAAATCAGATCCAGCATTACATCAGAAAGATCATACACCATGACCAAGTAGGATTTATCCCAGTGATGCAAGGATGATGTAATATTTGCAAATCAATAAATGTGATGCATCACATAAATAAATTGAGAGATAAAAATCACATAGTCATATCAGTTGATGCAGAAAAAGCATTTGACAAAGTCCAACAACCTTTCTTGATAAAAGCTCTCTGCAAATGGGAATAGAGGAATCAGACCTCAACATAATAAGAGCCTTATATGACAGACCTACAGCCAACATCATACTCAACGGCCAAAAACTAAAACCATTTCACCTAAGAACAGGAATGAGACAGGGATGTCCACTTTCACCACTCCTGTTAGACATAGTACTGGAAGTGCCAGTCATAGCAATTAGATAAGAAGAAGAAATAAAAGGCATCCAAATTGAAAAAGAAGACATAAAACTGTCATTATTCACAGATGACATGATACTGTACATAGAAAACCCCAAAGACTCCATAAAAAATTAGACTAAGTAAATGAATTCAGCAATGTAGCAGGATACAAAATTAATGACAAGAAATCTATGGCACTTTTATACACCAATAGTGAATTTACAGAAAGTGGGATTAAAGAGACAATCTCATTTACCATCCACATAAAAAAACAAAAACACTAAGATATCTAGGAATAAACTTAACTAAGGCCTTAAAAAACCTCTATGTGGAAAACTACAGGACACTGATAAAAGAGGTAGAGGAAGACATAAACAGATGGAAGAACATACCATGTTCATGGATTGGTAGAATCAACATAATTAAAATGTCCATACTACCCAAAACAATTTATAGATTCAGTACACTCCCCATTAAAATACCAGTGGCATATTTCACAGACCTAGAACAAACTCTCCAAAAATTCATCTGGAACAAAAAAAGACCCTGAATAGCCACAGCAATCCTGAGAAAGAAGAACAAAGTAGGAGGAATCTCAATACCAAATATCAAGCTGTATTACAAAGCCACTGTTCTCAAAACAGCCTGGTACTGGCACAAGAACAGACATAGAGACCAATGAAGTAGAATCGAGAAACTGACCCAAACCACTATGCTTAATCAATATTTGACAAAGGTGGCAAGAACATACAACGGAGTCAAGACAGTCTCTTCAATAAGTTGTGTTGGGAAAATTGGAAAGATAAATGCAAAAAAAAAAAAAAATGAAACTAGACCACTGACACCATACACAAAAATAAACTCAAATTGGATAAAGGACTTAAATGTAAGATGGGAAACCATAAAAATATTAGAGGAATCCATAGGCAGCAAAATCTCAGACATATACTGAAGCAATATCTTCACCTATACATCTCCTAGGGCAGTGTTTCCCAAACTTTTGAAATATGTGTACCCCTTCTATAATTTTTGTAACACTGAGTACCCCTCGTCAAAAAAAAAGGATGTATTTTAATAACAATCAAAATATATTTATTTTTTCTTTTTTTTGTACATACACAAAATAATAATAAACGAAAAATAAAATTATTCATAATAAAATATAAATAAAAGTTATATTATAAATAACATTTATTTGAACACCGGACCATCTCATACCTCACAAGACTGTCTTGACTTGACTCATGAGAACGTAGAATTTAAAAAATTTGGTCTAACCCCTTTTTAATTCTCAGTCTAGCATCTGACCTTTTCCTGTCTTCTCCTACCTGTTAGCATCATCTTCCCCCTCCTCTGTTACTCCTCAGTTTACATTGCTGCAAACCCCCCCCCCCCATGTATTCTCCTCCTTCTAACCAGCTTATTTTCATTTTTAAGATATATGTATATACCAGTGGTTAATTCCTGTCCACCTCCCTCAACCACGTGTAACACCCATTTTGTTTAGAGTACACGGTGTTTTTATTATTGAATTGGAATGCCTTCATGATAGCATGCATTCTCTCCAGTGAGACAAGGCCCCCCTTCTTCCTGTTGGCTTTAACTTCCTACTTACACACTCTGCTACTTACTGGTGGGCTCTGGTAGAGATTAACTCCAAATTCTAAAACTAATAAAATCTAAAACTTTAACACTTCTACCAAATAAAAAAAAGAAGCATAGTATAAAACCTTGTGACTATGAGTCTAAAGATTTCTTAGAACACTGAAGTCATGATCCTTGGGGAAAAAAACCCCAAACACATACATTGGTCTTCAACAAAATTAAGAACTTCCAACCTTTATTTTTTAAAAATACATTTTATTTATTTTTTTAATATATCTTATTGATATTTTACAGAGAGGAAGGGAGAGAGATAGAGAGTTAGAAACCCCCCACCGGGGATGTGCCCGCAACCAACGTACATGCCCTTGACCGGAATCGAACCCGGACCTTTCAGTCCGCAGACCAATGCTCTATCCACTGAGCCAAACTGATTTCGGCTTATTGATTTTTTTTAGAAAGCAGAAGAGAGAGGGATAGAGAGAAACATCGATGAGAGAATCATCGATCAGCTGCCTCTTGCACAGCCCCTACTGGGGATGTGCCCGCAACCAAGGTACATGCCCTTGACCAGAATCAAACCTGGGACCTTTCAGTCTGCAGGCTTTATCCACTGGGCCAAACCGATTTTGGCAGAACTTCCAATCTTTAAAAGACACCGTTAAGAGTATGAAAAAACAACTGTCGGAGAAATGTAAATCCAAACCAAAATGAGATAACCACTTCACACCCTGCGGGTTGGCTAGAATTGAAAAAGTCAGACAAAAACAAGTGTTGACAAGAATGTGGAGAAATCAGAAGCTGCTGACGGGACTGTAAAATGTTGCGGCCACTCTGGAAAGCATTCTGGCAGTTTCTTGGCTATCTCTCAGGCTCCTTCCAAGTCTTCGCTCATACCTCACCTGGGATAAAGGACGTGTACTTGATATCGTCCTGTTTGGTGTCACAAGTTTCTCCCTCCCTTCCTCTTTACTTAATATATTCCTTTTCCCTCCTACATATTATCTTCTAACCACCCCCCAGTGCATGCCACCTTCTGACATACTATGTCATTTACTCATTTTGTTGTTTACCTCTCCCCACTGAAATGTAAATTCTGTGAGGGCAGGGTCATGTAGGGCCTAGCTTTAAGTAGCCTCACTCATTAATTGTTGCCGCGAATGAATGAAAACTGGGACTGACTCCAACTTCTCTTGCCCTCAATCACAGCGACGTATAGCCGCTCACACATTTACTTTTGAGTTTTCAGGATGACTTTGTTTTTATGATGGTGATTCAATAACCATACTACTTCATCTATCTGATTGTACTGTATTTAAATGATTTCTTGATGATTTAGTTTATTTCTGAAAGAAAGAGCTACTCATTCAGCAAGCATTGAGAAGCCTTTGGTATCAGGCTTTGTGTGACACCTTCCTAAAGGTGAAGAAAATGTGGGTCTCGCCCTGAGGGAAACTTCAGACTGTCCTGGCAGTAGATGTGTCAGCAGGTATTGTAATGGTATCTGAAAAGGGCACATATTGGAGGCATTTTGGAGTTGCAAAGAAAGTACACCGGTTGCAGTACCCAGCTCTATGGGAGCTAGAGGTTGGACCCTGGTCTGGAGGTTGTGTGGAAATGGGAGGAAGGACTCCTGATTAAGAAGATGCTGTAATAAGAATGTACATGAGTTATGAGTTATGGTTTTGGCCAGGTATTAAAATGGACTGAAAGTAGGCTACATATAGTAAAGGATAAAAAGGTTTGTTAAAACTTTAATTAATAACAATATAATAATGTTTTCTAGTAATTTGTAAGCTAACACATTGTACTAGTAATTGGAGGATAAATCTTGCTTTTAAAGAAAGATCTGAAAGAAGGAATATATTTAACTTACATTTACCTTAAAATAGGTAGTACTCATATCCTTAGGAGAGGGTAAGATTGAGTTTTTAGAATTTTTTTAAACTATAAACAACAGGTGTTCTAAGTTAATAGTTGTAAAGTGAACACTTTTTTGAGTGTTTATGTACTAGGCATTCTCTTAACATTTTGCATATGTTAATATAGAATAATATATTTTACCTTAATTATATGTATGGTCAAGCCAGGATCATCTGTAGGTAGATTATTTGCATTTGGGTTATATTCATTTCAAAAGACATCTTCATTGACTGCCCTTCCATCTTCTCTTCAATATCCTTTTCCCTCTATGTTTTTACTAGATTTGACCAGCTTTTAAAAAATCAGTTATTATATTTATTATTATTTGAAATGTTTTATATTTCAGTTACAGGTTTGCACTCAACATTATTTTGTATTAGTATTAGGTGTACCTTATCTATTTTTAAAGCTGTTAAATAGATTTTGGCTTTCTACCACATCTGTTGATATTTGATGGGTCATATTGAAAGAGCAAGTGTCATGTAAACCTGAGAAAAGTATACAGACTAACTTTTCTTAGTCTTATTTCTTAATTTCCTGCTTCTTAATATTTTATTTATCCAAGGTTTTTCTCCAATTATAATTTAATCATCTATATAAGTACACTTGGAAGTCATTTTTCCCATTCCTACTTAATATCACAGACTCCTTCCCCTTCTCTCCAGGAATACAATTCTTAGAAACCATAGGGTTTTTAAGTATTTGAAGACTTAGAATTGGAGAAAAGAGGAAAATTATGGGACAGAATCCACTGATGGGAGCTGATTTCAGACAAGGCTAATGATGGACTTTACACAAGTATATCTTTACCAACATTGTCTGATGATTTTTTAAATTTCAGTTTGTTATGTTGCCTGAAGTTCTATTAAGCATCAATTTGGATAGACAAATACCTGCCTTTTAGATACCTCTGGTTAGGTTAAGCGTTTGTAACAATTTTTATAAATTGTTCTGATCAGATTGCCTCTCCACCTTTAGTTGTCATATGCAGTAGTTTTTATTTAAACAAAAAATGATCAGTTTGTTTACCATTAAGAGCTGGAAAAGGATCATTGTCTTAAATATATATTTTAAAGTTTGATTTTATAAGCAAAACCAACGGGCGAAAAACTCTGAGGAGGGAGGGCATGTATGGGAGGAGAGTGAGGGGACACAATGGAAAGATATGTACACATATAATACCTTAATAAAAATAAATAAATAAATAAAATTGATTTTAGAGAGAGAGGAAAGGGAGAGGGAGAAAAAGAGATATATAAACATTGAGGAGAGAGAAACATCGATTGGCTGCCTCTTGCATGTCCCCTATGGGGGATTGAGCTCACAACCCAGGCATGTGCCCTGAGCAGGAATCGAACTAGCGACCTCGTGGTGCATGGGACAGCACTCAGCCAACTGAGCCACACTGTCCAGGCAAGATCATTGTTTCAATAATTAAATTTACCTTGGTATTTGTGTTATGACATTTTAGTGAGTAAATCTTTATTGTAGCTAACACTATGGAATTTTTAGCTAATCGGGGATATTTATTTTGGGAAAGCTGAAAAACCTGTTTCTCACACTTTACTTTTGCAATAATATGTCTCTGGGTATATGTTTCATATTTTTGGCTTTTGTCCAACTTGTCTCAGGTGGCTTGTTCTTTTCTATTTAGGCCCACTGTTCTGTTCTAGCTTCTGTTTTCACGTAGCTGCTTCCCACTAGTTTATAGTCTGTATGCAAATTAACTGTTGTAATAACATGCGTTATTCTAGAGTTCTATCTCAAGCAAAGTTAGTTTGCATTTCCCTTTCACTTTGTTCAGTGCTTCCTTTAAAATGGTCAGGTCCAGAGTTCACACATAGTTAGACTTGTATATACAGTACTTTGCAAATCTCCTCGGTGTTATCGGGTAAAGGGGAGACTGAACTTCTCTTGAAGGTGGAAAAGTAAGAAAAAGAAAATGCGTTTTTAAATATTTTTAAAATAGAAAATATCTTTTAAAAGGGGTTGCATGATTGCTATGTAGCCAACTTCTCGTGGGGATTTCTTATATATCAGGTTTCTTGATAGCCTCGTCTCAGCAGTGTTAAAGCCTCACAACAAAAACAAAAGTTATCCTACAGCTTCCTGAATGTCACGGAGCCAGACTACCGAGAGGGCCGTGATGGATTACTCAGTTGAAGACTATCTTTGCTAATTTTTTTGTTTCTAGGATAGGGAGATGGGAACAACCCTTTTACCAAAAACCTGACAAAAACCCATTTCCCTTCCTTGAAAGCTCACAGATATCAGCATTGGAAGGTTAAAGTCATGGATACGAAAGATCGCCGAGGTAGAATGTCTAGAGAGAGGACAGATGATGTAGGTGAAAGATCATAGAAGCATATCTCTAAAATGGGAATTCTAATAAGAATTTGATAAGAAATGACGAAAATCATAAGACCAAAAATTTAGGAGAGTGTGAGCTAACAATTCTGAAAACATTATGCATATGTACTAGTGTTAAATGGATGGATAGTGAATCGTGGGACCCAGCTTTCTCACTTTTGGAGAGTGAGGTTACAGAGAGCCATGCACAAGGAAAAGGCTGGAACAAACCATATAGTGCTGGGTTAGAGTTAGAGACATCAGTATGAACTCATGTTTAGCTTACTATAGATGTGGATGCAGACACATTATAGGCATGTATGCATATGGATATGGACACATCGTGTGTATGTGTGTGTCTAATATACGGACATATTTTCTAGCTCTTGTCTACTGAAAGGACCTATATATAATGATACCCCGGTAGCACGGAGCACACCAAGTACCCAAATTTTTATTTCCAATACCGTTATCCAACAAAAATGACTAAAGCTCCTTGGAAAATGTCTGATTCCAGGCCTGGGGCAGGGAAGATACAGATGAGCTGGGACCATTTTGTATTGCTGGAAAGAAAGAAAATGCTCCAAGTCCAAACAAATAGGGTCTTGGCAGAAAGATACGGGTGCCAACCTGAAAGCGTACCCAACGACCAAAGCTTGAACAATCTGATCAAAAATAAGTAATATAGCCGAGACTGGTTTGGCTCAGTGGATAGAGCCAAATAAATAAATAAAAGAGAAGGATTATTTGTGTAGATGGTATTTAAGTTTACATAAGTCAAGGGCCAAGGTATTTTCAAGGAATATAGCATTGAAGAATATTGATGATCTCAGTTGGAGAAAGGTAGATTTGGGGGCTATAAATATATATGACTAACTTCAACCAACCTTATGGAGTATTAAATTTTTGTGTTCTTATTAGAAGAATTAGTCACACATTGACAGCTACTTAGTGTCTATCAAAAGCTCACTTAAAATATTAGATATAAGAAGATAGTTTAGTGAATATCTTAATTATATATTCAGCTAGCTTCTTGTGTTAAGTCTCAGCGAACACAATATCAAGACCATGTCACTCAGTCAGCCTGACATGAAAATGCCTGCACCTGCACTGAGTTCTGATTTAATGACATGCTATCTGTCTGTGTGGAATCTGTCTGTAAGGAACATCATTTGAATGATGAGTGTTTGCCCAAATTACACTTGAAACTGTAGTCCCGTGGTTTCATTGTTCTTTGTATAAGTTGCTTTAGCTTAGTTTCCCTGATTTGGAAGGCTTATTGATACATGTCCATATTTTTCCTCCCTGTTAAGCTTTGTGGAGCACAATCTAGCAAAAGCGATCATAATTTAAATCCAAATATTCTTGGCTCGGTAATTCCTCTTCGTAAGTGCAGAGACATGCTTTACGGCGTTGTCAATAGTGGCAAAACATTGGTAACGATGTAGGAGTCCATTAACGAGAGACTGGTTAAATGAAACATGATGCGTTCATAAATATGAAATTATTCAAAGGAAGTCTGTGGGATTTTTATAAAGAATTATATGAGCCCTAGCGGGTTTGGCTCAGTGGATAGAGTGTCAGACTGTGTGCCGAAAGGTGTCCTGGGTTCGATTGCAGCCAGGGGCACATGTCTGGGTTGCGGGCTTGGCCCCCATTTTGGGGTGTGCAGAAGCAGCCAATCATTCTCTCTCTCTCTCTCTCTCTCTCTCTCTCTCTCTCTCTCTCCCCTCACTCCCTCCCTTCCTCCCTCCCTCCCTCATTCCCTCCCTCCCTCTCTGAAATCAATAAAAGTATATCTTTTTAAAAAAGAATGATATGAAATAAACTTTAAGATGTATTAAGTATCTTAATATGCCGCCATTTAAAAAACATATATGTAAATGCTTTTATATAAGCAGAATAACTATAACCACACAGTAAGTGAGGGAAGGAAGCTGGGTGATCGGGGAAAATTTCTATTCACTATAACCCTTTTATACGGTTTACTTTTGTACCAGGTACATCTATTAACTAAAAACTAACTTTTAGTTCTGGCTGGGTAGCTCAGTTGATGACAGCATCGTCCCGATAAGCCAAGGTTTTGGGTTTGATCCTCGTTCAGGACACATACAAGAAACAACCAATTGCCAAAACCGGTTTGGCTCAGTGGATAGAGCATCGGCCTGTGGACTGAAAGGTCCCGGGTTCGATTCCGGTCAAGGGCACGTGCCTTGGTTTGCGGGCACATCCCCGGTGGGGGGTGTGCAGGAGGCAGCTGGTCGATGTATCTCTCTCATCGACGTTTCTAACTCTCTATTCCTCTCAATTCATCTCTGTGTAAAATCAATAAAATATATTTAAAAAACAACAACTGATAAACACATAAATAAGTGGAACTACAAATCTTTCTCAATATATATGACCCATTTTTAAAATAAAAATTAACTTAAAAAATGCTCTGATAGTTTTATTCCATTTGCTGTAATGCACAACGGCAGAAGCTCTGTTCGGAGAGGAGCAGTCTGGCTTTAAGGAGCCCAAAGGGAAGGTTAAACGCACGTATCCAGGCTCCTTGTACCATGTAACCAGGCTCCTTGATACGCGTTTTTGTTTTTACGTTGTCCAGATATTTTGCCCATTACTTGTACTTAATTGCTTATTTTCTTAAAATTGTATTAAAAAGTTCTTTAATAGACATTTATCTTGCAGTTATTTTCTCCAAGTCTTTGGCTTGTCTTTACATTTTCATAACACTGCCTTTTCAAGAGCAAAAGTTTAAAATTTTAAGTGCAAAATATAAAATTTTTTCTTTACGGTTTGTGCTTTTGGTGTCATATCTAAAGCTCATTGCCTAACTCGGGTTGGCAAACTGCAGCCCATTCAGGCCCCTGCTTGCTTTAGTACATGAAGTTTCACTGGAATATGGCCTTAGCCTAATGTTTGCTCGTTGTCTGTGCTGCTTTCATGCTACAATGACAGAGTTGCATATTTGCAGCAAGACTGTATAGCCCACAAAGTCTGAAATGTTTACTGTCTTGCTCTTTGCAGAAAAAGTTTGCCAATTCCTGGATCCCCAAATTTGTTCCTTTGTTTTCCTCCAGAAATTTTGCATTTTAAAATATTTAGGTGTATTTGTATAAGATAGGACGTGAAGGTTGAATTTTTTTTTTTTTTTTTGCTTTCTTTCTTTTTTACCACATGGATTGTCAATAGTTCTAGTACTGGTTGTAATGAAGACAGTTATTTTTTCATTGACTGATCTTGGTACTTTTGTTGAAAATCAGTTGGCCATAAATATGTAGCACTGTTTCTGGACAGTATCTTGATTTGCATGTTTATCCTTATGCCAGAATGATAGTATTTTGATTCTATAGCTTTATAGAAAATCTTGAGACCAGGTAGTGTAAGTTTTCCAACTTTGGTCTATTTCAAAATTGTTTTGAGTATTCTAGATTCTGCATTTACACAAATTTTAGAATCAGCTTGTCAGTTTTTACAAAAAGCCTGGTGGAAATTTAATTAGGATTTAGGTTACATTTATAAATTAATTTGGGAAGAATTGATATCTTAACAGTATTTATTGATCTTTGAAAATAGAGCATCTCCATTTATTGAGGTCTTTGATTCCCTCACTTAGTGTTTTGTATTTTTGAGCACACAAATCTTGCATTTATTTTGTTACAGTTAGCTTAGGTATTTCTTTTTAAAAAATACGTTTTTATTGATTTTTAGAGAGAGAGGAAGGCAGAGGGATAGAGAGATAGAAACATCGAGGAGAGAGGAACATTATCGATTAGCTGCCTTCGGCATGGCCCCCCACTGGGGATCAAACCCGCAACCCGGGCATGTGCCCTGACTGGGATTGAAGCGGGGACCTCCTGGTTCCTGGGCCAACGTTCAACCACAGAGCCAAACCGGCTGGGCCTTAGGTCTTTCTTTTTTGGTGGCTAATGTAATTGTTACTGTTTTTTACATTTCTGCCATGTAGAAATACAATTGCATTTTGTATGCTGACCTTGCATCCGCAATATGCTTAGTTCACTCGCGGGTTTTAGTGTTAGATTCTTTAGGGTGTTCTATAGAGACAGTCCTATCACTTGTGGAAGAAGACTTCTTCCTGTTTTTTCATCTTTAGGTTCTTATTTCTTTCTCTTGCATCATTATTATTATACTTGCAGTACAGGACAGTGTTGAGTAGGAGCTGTGAGAGCTGTTCTTGCCTTACTCCCATAATCTTTCATGATTATGTCTGATATCAGTTTTAGGCTTGTTGTAGATTCATGTGCTTTGCTGAGGACGTTCCCTTCTGTTCCTAGTTTTCTGATAGTTTTGAGTCATGAATGGCTGAGGGGTTTTTCCCAAGTTTTTTTGGTATTAGTTAAGGTGATCGCTTATGTTTTGGTCTATTGATATGGTGAATTATATTGATGGGTTATTTTTCTAGTGAACTAATATCACATTCCTGGGATAATATTATTTGATTGTAATACACATTGCTTCTTAAAATATTTCTGGATTTATTTTTCTAATATTTGGTTAAGCTAGTTTGTGAGAATTAATATTAGAAAAACTGGTGGGCAGTTTGGAATACAGTTTAGATTAGGTCAGACATCATTTGTAATGAAGGATTCAAACAGTTAGCCCACAGAAAAGTGAAAATCTGACTATCTGCTATCAGAAATGTATAAATAGAGACATAATAAAATAAATGAGAAAGACAGTGGTGGACAAATCTGGCCACCTAAAAATAAAAACTATGAAAAGCCAATGATTGATGAGAAAATGTTAAAAAAGTGAAAGAAATAGTATCTCCACATTATAAACAACCTACACAATTGGTTAGAAAAACAAGAAGACCCCTCTCCCTTTTCACCCCCTCCCCATGGGTCTGTAGGAGGGAAAGTGGAAAAAATTTGGAAAGAAAGACAGTGTGAGTTATGGTAGAAAGACCTGATTAATGGCATATAAAAGATATACTGGGTAGCATTTAGGGTCTAACTGACTTTGAATACCCTATTATTACATTATAGCAGGATCAGTCTACGTGTGTGTGTGTGTGTGTGTGTGTGTGTGTGTGTGTTTCTAGAAGGTGATTGAATTGCCCCGGGATTAGGAATTTGAGGGTTGTGAAGTGGAAGAAAGAAGGTAACATACTAGGTGCACTGATAGTTTGGGTGACAACCAAGATTTTGAGACTGGTGATAGATAACACAGCAGCTGGAGAGATGAGAGTAGGTACAGTGCATGGAAGGAATTGAGTGTGGATCCAGATTAGAAAAGGGAAAAAAAAAGTGGAATAGTGAATGACAAAGAGAAGCAGAACACAGGGCAGTCAGATGGTGTGAGCTTGAGGGAAGGAATGGGGTTGCTGGTGAGTTGGGTCTAGAAATGTCACCATGGAGAAGGTCGATCTACTGTCTTAGCCTTCACTCTAGAAAGTTCTTCTCAAGAGCCAGATTTAGACTAATGACTGAAAGGAGTGCTCAGTGGTACGGTTGAGGACGTAGAGGTGACTTGTTTTGCTATGTAAATGGGGTTTTCAGAGGTCTCTGAAGAAAAGATCAGCAGGAAGGGCAGTAGTGGAGGAACACAGGAGTGACTGAGAAAGCACAGAGAACATTGTGGGCATGAAAATAGGAGAGAGGGTAGCTGGCCAGAATGGTTTGTGTTTTGAACAAAGTCCAAGGGTGACAAGGGTGAGAGCATGGGTAGAATCAACTAGCAAGATTTCTGAATTGACCTGTGGTACAATGATTTTTTTTTTCTTTCTGGAGCCTGATCCACGGTGTCTTTGTGATCCAAAGGGAGTAATAGTAACCCTGGGTGGTAAAGCCTAGAGCAGTTGAACTTTAAATAATGAAAGCAGGTAGGGCTTACATTTCTCAAGCATTCTCTTCTATCTACAAATGCCCCACTGTTTGGCATTAGCTTTGAGGTACAGCACCACCATTAGCTTAGTAAAATCCAGTTTGTCTTATCCCACTGCCAATGACCCAGGAATGATTAGCAGCCATCATATTGAGTGCTCCCTTACCAGAGAGGTGATCTGCTGGAAACCCTGTTTCTTCCTACTTCTCTATTTTACCTCAAACTGAGTACTGAGGCTACTGTAGCTAAGATGATGCCAGCAACTCGGAAGAGTGAGCTGATAGCCCCTTGTCTCCTTGGAATACCAGTGCCAAGCACACACCAATTTGCTGCATACCTTCTTTGGGGATCAACTTTGTTTTTTTCGCCTTTAATCTTTAATTTCAATTTTTGAAATCTTAAGTAGGGACAAGAATGGGATTTGACATTTCTTTAACAACTAAAGCATCGGTATAAGGATCTTTGTTTGCTAGTAGGGAAATAATGATGTGTCACAATATCTAAATTTAATCTGCAATATTTTTAGCAAACTAATTGTGTCTTCTTTTTCCTACTTTAGATCTATCCACACTAATGGAAATGTAACTGGAACCGACTGACGAGAAAATCAAGGACCATCAGGCAAGATCGTGCAGTAGAAATTTTTGCTTCCAAATGAAGACACCAACATTTAGAAATTTCTGCTTTCTAAGGTATTTGAGGCATACTTTTACTTTAATTTGACTCGTTGGCAGTCATTTTATAAATTAAACAAAATAAAAAGTTTTTATATAAATATTTCAGAAGTTTACATTTTTTATGTTGGAATGGCTAGCTTTTGGAGACTTTACCTCTCTCCCCAGCTTACTGTCCCCCGAAACTGAGAAAAGATCCAGATTTTAGAAGGAGGTAATCTTTATAATTAGGAAATTGTGTCCATTATATGAAATTAAGGTTTATACTAAGTGCAGATTAAGACTCAGTAAACTATGTTAGAAGGACTGAAATAAATCAATGCCAGTTTAGTCATTGCTTTATTTATGGCATGCCCCTCTGAGAGGAGCAACTGAATTCAGCACTCTAATAGAGCCTGCTCACATGATGCGAGAGATCTTAGTGATTGTCCCTTAGTTTGGTTTGGAAACCTATTCTTCTCATTTTCGGTTAAGGATTCTCTATTCACCGAGAAGTGTCACTTTTCCTCCCCAAAGACTGTGCCTGTAGGGCTTTGGGGATTTGATGGGTGAGTTTCACTTGCACCAGAAAATGGAGCTATGTTAAGAATCAAGCACTTCTTCCAAATTACGGAGTGGGTCCCCACTCTGAAGACTACGTAAGATAATTGAAAACAATCAAAGGAAGCATCGTGTTCATGGAAAAGAAACACAGTGCTTCCTATTTTTCTAAAATACATATAAATTCCAAACAGGGTAGATAGATGTTCATGTAGAAAACAAATATTTTTTAAACCATATTTTTCCAAATATGCAGAAGGTATGGAAAGATAGTTATTTTAGGGGATAGGTCCAAGTTGGTTGGTTCTTTGTATACATTATAGAGGTTTATAAATTAAACATGCTGGAATATAGAAAAGATAAAGATCTGACAAAAATGTATCACTTATTACTGGGATTATTAATTTCATTTTGTTCTATTTTGGAAGAACATGTAAAGTAGTAAATTCTAAAGTAATAAAAGTTTATGATATTGGAAAATTTTAAGACTGTTCCAGTTTTTAAAAAAAAATGGATTACCTTCTAGAAAGGGGTGGCATAATATGAGCAATTTTTGCCAAAGAAAGGTTACCTTAAATCAAATAGCAGATGAAAAAGTTAGCTTGCTTTGATGAGAAGTTTTAGAACTCTGGCAATTAGTAGATAAATCTGTACTCTTCTAAAATTTCTTGATGTCATTTCAAATTAAATGATAATGATGATTAAGTATGTAATTTATCTTATTATCAGAACCATTTCTCTTAATTTTAAAAATATCTTTCCTTCTCACTTTCATTTAACAGCATTAGTAGAATGTTTCAGCTTTGCAAAGAATGATTTTAGACATGTGGAAGAATATAAATTCTTCTATAACTTCATTATGAATGAAATTGAAAACATCTTTCACTCAGAATGTTTACTCTGGGGGTAGGAAGGCTAAATACACTAATCTGAAGACGATTTAACAGCAGTTATAAAATGAACACAAAATCATAATTTAGAACCCCTTTCTGAGTAATATAGATAAGTTCTGTATTCACTTCTCAACCAAAGTTAAGATTAGGGTGTAGGAAGTTTGATCAGTTGAATTTACTGAGTAATTGGTCTACTTATGATTCCACTAGAGGCTCAGTGCACAGAATCCGTGCACTCGGGGAGTCCCTCACCCCAGTCTGCACCCTCTTGCAGTCTGGGAGCCCTTGGAGGATGTCCTACTGCTGCCTTAGGATATCCTTAGTGCTGCTGCAGAGGTGGGAGAAGCTCCCACCACTGCCGCTGCGCTCACCAGCTGTGAGCCTGGCTTCTGGCTGACCAGCGCTCCTGCGTTGAGTGTCTGCACCCTGGTGGTCAATGCACGTCATAGCGACTGGTCGTTCTGCCATTCAGTCGATTTGCATATTATTAGCCTTTTATTATTATAGGATTTGTAAAACTGCCACATAGCCAAATTAGGTTGCTTAAATCTTTAATTAGGGATTTCTAATTCATCAATTTCTTCTGTCTCTCTCCACTCATTTGCAAGCTTTCTCAGAGTGATGTCCCTATTAATATTTCTCATTTTCCCTTTAAAAATGAAGAAAAGTTAAAATGTTGCAATTTTGTGCTCAGAAATTTTAGATAATATGACTTGACAATATTTTCTTTCAAATTTTTTGAGAATTCTTTAAATTTTGAGAGTGTGGAATTATTTTTTTTCCATTTCATTCTAATGAAAACAAAACAAAATCAGTACATAATTTAGGGCCAGGAACATTTGTAAGTTATGTCTTGAAATATAGTTTACATTACGTTAAAGTGGTACCTCTTATAAATATTTTATTTGGATTCAAGAAAACCTTTGAAAACAAATTTCAAGCAGGTGTACTAAGGAAATAGGTGTTCCCTTGCTATACTTTTCTCTGTGGTGTGATGGAAAGAGCACACCTTTCAGGTTTTATATTTTCATGCTACCCTGGGGAATTGAATTACGATTTCTGTCCTAGTTTCCTTTTCTATAATAATTACTTTTTCAGACTTATGATGAAAAAAATGTAATAAATATAATCACATAAAATAATGCTTTTCAGAGTGAAATTAAAGAATGTTGCCCAAGACAGGAGACCACACTCCTGAAGAACCAGTCACAGTTACTTTTCTCATAGCAACAAACAGGTCAACTCACACTACTACTCAGGAGCTTGTAAAACCAGTTTCAAAGTTAATGACAGTTATTATGCTTGGAGGGAAAGTAAAATGAGCTTTTGGCAAAAATCCCTTATCAAAGGCATATCATCTGGAAAAGCGATTGCTGCCCTGTGTGCAGGCTAGCAAGAATTTTTGTTTCTCAGTTTGACGAAAGCACTGATGTGCAGAGGACGTACCAGCACTTCACATAGATGTGGAACTGTTACCACTGGGAAATACACACTGCTGCAGAAGAACAGTTAGTCATCGCGTTGCTTTGTTGTTGATAGTGGCTGAATGTTTTTTTAAGTCATTGTTGCCTGGAAAAGTTGCATTTTTTCCCTCTTATCCAAGCCCCTTCACTTTAACTGCAGGGAAGGTACACGTGGTCTATGAGTAAAAGAAATTGCTCCAGAGTATCAATTCATATCCCTCTATTCTCAGAGAGAAGAACTGGCATTTCTAATGTGGTGTGATTCTCATTGTGATTTATTGTTGAAGAAAAAAGTAAGAATTGG
This sequence comes from Vespertilio murinus, assembly GCA_963924515.1. NCBI lineage: Eukaryota > Metazoa > Chordata > Mammalia > Chiroptera > Vespertilionidae > Vespertilio > Vespertilio murinus. The sequence goes on from OZ004713.1 coordinate 53,378,221, forward strand.
AGCCGAAACTGGTTTGGCTCAGTGGTAGAGCGTCGGTCTGCGGACTGAAAGGTCCCGGGTTCAATTCTGGTCAAGGGCATGTACATTGGTTGCGGGCACATCCCCAGTAGGGGGTGTGCAAGAGGCAGCTGGTCGATGTTCCTCTCTCATCGATGTTTCTAGCTCTCTATCTCTCTCTCTTCCTCTCTGTAAAATATCAATAAAATATATATTTTTTTAAAGTAAGAATTGGGGAAGCAAGCAATTTTTGGCCCCTAAAGCCATGCTTTTTCAGAGTATTGTGAAGAAATGGTCAGCAAGTACATATAGAATCCTGCTTTGTACAGAGACGTTTGCCAGCTGTGTAGTATGACACGGCTTACATGTTTGTTAATTAGGTAGGTTTTTTTTTTAGCAAAATAAATATTATTGCTGATTCCATGTTTCTGTTCTCAGAGGGACATGACTTAGCAAATACACTTAGTATTTCAAATAGTCAGAACTTAATTCATATTCACAGTAGCATGAGTTTTAGTGTTAAGGATGAGGTATGAGGATTTTATAAAAAGTCTGAATTATGGCCGAAACTGGTTTGGCTCAGTGGATAGAGCATCGGCCTGCGGACTGAAAGGTCCTGGGTTCGATTCCGGTCAAGGGCATGTACCTTGGTTGCGGACACATCCCCAGTGGGGTGTGTGCAAGAGGCAGCTGGTCGATGATTCTCTCATCAATGTTTCTAACTCTCTATCCCTCTCTCTTCCTCTCTGTAAAAAATCAATAAAATATATATATTTTTTAAAGTCGAATTATGGTACAAAATAATTCAGTTTCTGAGAGTTTAATCATTTCCCCACACTTGATGAGCTTATTAATTTATCAAAGATAAATCTGCATTTTTATTGTACATGTTTGAAAAACATCCAAATTTTAAAATAGAACACTAAGAAATACTTTCAGAGGAAAAATGCCAGCAGAGAATAGATTAGGAATCTTTTTGAGTCACTCTCTCAAAATTGAAGCATTCAACATTGAATTTTAAGTTTGAGGAGCAGTCAATGAAATGCTAAAAGTAGACTTCTGTGAGAAATACTGCTACACTTCTGGATCCATGTTTTGTTGTAAAACCCAACAATGTATAACATAGTTGATTTATAATTAAGAATAAGGAATTTTTAATTTAGTAGATATAAAGATAAGAAAGAAACTACTTGTATGGGAATGTGACTTATGGCTAAAAGCTTATTCTATTTCTGGGGCCTTGAACACCTTGTAAGGAAGTTATCAAATTCTAATAAGGCATGGCAAAATACTAGTAACTAAAGTGCTCATCTGAATGGACTGTGGCTGGCCAAAGATGAGCATTGGCAAGTATCACTGCAGCATAACCAGTCACATCACCTGTTTAAATCTGTAAGTTCATAATGATACTTTAAAACAAATCTCTAGTTTTCTTTGGAGTATACTAAGAAACTATAACTATACTTGAAGGGAAGGGAGTTTCTTTTCTTCAGGAGTGTTCTAGTTAACGAATGAAGAAGAAGTGATACATAGGGCATCACCGTTTTGTAAAAAATACATATTTTTATTGGTTTCAGAAAGGAGGGGAGAGGGAGAAAGAAAAGATAGAAACTCAATTCTGAGAATCATGGATTGGCTGGCTGCCTGCTGCACGCCCCCTACTGGGGGGTGGAGCCCAAGAATGTGACCTGATAGGGAAGCAACTATGACTTCCTGGTTCATAGGTCCATGCTCAACCACTGAACCACGCCAGCTGTGCAAGATCACTGTTTTGTAATGAATTCCTGGACCCAAGCAAAGATCATCAGTGATTGCTAACATCAAAGAAAGACAACCGGGCATTAGGTTTCTCTTAGTGAAAATTCACATTTATCACTTATGAGGCATTCTTGCCAAAAAATTGAACTGAATGAGATCAGGCGTCTAGTTCTAACTCCTTGTGTACAGGAAACATAGAAGTCAGGGAAACAAATGAAATGATAACCATTGGGGATACAGTCAGCAAAATCTAGGCTTTGGGGAAGTCCTTGAGACACACAACTTTGTTTTTACAACTAATTGCAAGGAAGGGAAAAAAAAAAGAGAAATGAAGGAGGAAATTTGAGATTAGTAGACTGCATTTGGGTCCAGATTTTAATAAACATTTATGAAATAATTAGGAAAATTTTAACACTTGACTGGATACTTGATATTAAGAAGTTATTGTCATAGCAGTATGTAGTTATATGGAAAAAAAAAGAGTCATCTTTTAGAAATCTATACTGGAAAGTTGATGGATGCATCAGATCCCAGATGCCTGGGATCTGCTTCATTATTTTATGGAACAGAGGGAAGGCAGGGGATGGGATGAAACAAGATTGACCATGAGCTAGGCAGTTGTGGTGTTGGAGCTGATGGTAGTGCTGTAATTCTTGTTTTTATTCTCTAAGCTGTTTTTGAAAGTTTCCATAAGAAAGAGGTCCAGAAATTTACATTTTCCCTTTGTTGGCTTATAAGAACACAGTTGGATTATGTTTATTTAGCAACCCCGCTGAAATACTATTTCTAGTAATTTCTCTAATCTGTGTGTTTTCTGTGTAGAAAATCATATTGCCTACAAAGGACAGACTTACTCTGTAGTGCTATTTATCAGGCTCTCTTCCACGCATGAACACATATTGACCTAGCAGATCCTCTCAGGGGCTCCAAGGAAGACATTAACTTGCCCAGAGTTACGTAGCTGGCTTGTAGTAGAGCTGGGGTTTGAATTCAGGCATTCTAAAACATTTTTTTAATCCCTCCACTCTAATCCTTAAGCTTTTATTTCTTTTGTTTGTCTTAATGTACTGTCTAGAAGTTAAACTTTTATTTTTTTAAATATATTTTATTGATATTTTACAGAGAGGAAGGGAGAGAGAGAGAGAGCTAGAAATGTCAATGAGAGAGAAACATCGACCAGCTGCCTTCTGCACACCCCCTACCGGGGATGTGCCCGCAACCAATGTACATGCCCCTGACCGGAATCAAACCCAGGACCTTTCAGTCCGCAGACCAATGCTCGACCACTGAGCCAAACTGGTTTCGTCTAGAAGTTAAACTTTTAAATACCAGTTTTCATTTGTAATTTTGATTTTGGAAGATGTCTTAATACTTAGGTAATCCAGAGTCCAGTTGCGTTTGCTCCTTTACAAACACAATGTAGTCACTCAGAGACTAGGAATTAACTTAGAGTATAGCCAGGAACCAAAGAATAAAATGTATTGTAACAGCTTCTAGTGTGTTTCTTTTTTAATTATACATACCTTCTGACCTGCAGGCAATCTATTTATGACTCATTTCACTTTGAATTACTTGTTGATTTTATTGGTCCTATTTGCTGAATTTGTGACTCTTAGATAAAATTACTCCTTCCTTTCCCCAACCCCCACGCCTGTTACAGAATTACTTCCCCCGACTTTATGTAGGTTACGTGAGATAAAATGGGGGCAGGGCATTTAGCACACTGTTTATCAAACAAGCTGTATCTAGTAAATATGTCTCTTGGTTTAAGAGACAACTAATTCATAATTTTAAAGTTATTTTTTAATTAATTTTTAAAATGGGGAGGAAAAAATATGGCTTAGTTACTTCAAGAAGTCCTAGGCCTGGGACAGTTGGGAAAATCTGTTGATAAAGTCTTACGATGGTTTAATGAGTAATCTCTGTTCTCTGCAATGAACTTTTTTTTTTTTTTTTTTTTTTAATAATAGTCTCTGAGTTTGAGAAAGATTACTGAGAGAGTTGGTTACCAAGAGAATACTTGCCTATTGAGAGATGGGGTGGAAACAATTTAGGGAAAATGTGACTTATCCCAACTATGTATGTGTGTTTATTTTAAATTTCTCTTTGGCCAGCTAATGGCTACGTTTCATGAAAAGAGGCTTGCAGGCTCTAATAAGGACCATTTTATTTATATATATATATATATTTATTTATTTTATTAATTATTTACAGAGAGGAAAGGAGAGAGATAGAGAGTTAGAAACATCGATGAGAGAGAAGCATCGATCAGCTGTCTCCTACACAGCCCCTACCGGGGACGCTCCCGCAACCAAGGTACATGCCCTTGACCGGAATCGAACCCGGGACCTTCCAGTCCCCAGGCCGACGATCTATCCACTGAGCCAAACCGGTTTCGGCTAATAAGGACATTTTTGTTTGTTTGTTTCACTCTCTTAAAGAGCTGGGTTACAGTTACAGACCTCCTCATCCTGAAGGTTATGGGAGGTGGCCGTCTGAAGATGGGGTGTAGCTAGAGGAGAGCTGTGCTGTTTTCTGTACTTCTCCACCCACCTCCCGCTAACTAACCCAGGTTCACCGTTATTCAGTATAGCCATAAACGGAAGCAGGCTTTTAGAAAAATAAAATACATCTTCAGCGGTGTTTTTGAAAATATTATTAAGTTAGTTGGAATCTGAAAATTATAGAAGTTCAAGAGGTTTTTCATTTTCCAAATGACAGTTATAATTATTGAGTGGCATAGTTATTGAAATTGAATAACCAATTATTTGTGTTAAAGAAAGGGCTTGATGCCGAAACCGGTTTGGCTCAGTGGATAGAGCCAAACCATTCAGGTCAGCCTGGGGACTGAAAGGTCCCAGGTTCGATTCCGGTCAAGGGCATGTACCTTGGTTGCGGGCACATCCCCCGTAGGGAATGTGCAAGAGGCAGCTGGTCGATGTTTCTCTCTCATCAATGTTTCTAACTCTCTATCCCTCTCTCTTCCTCTCTGTAAAAAATCAATAAAATATATTTTTTTTAAAGAAAGAAAGAAAGGGCTTGCTTTTACCAGCTATAGTTTATTGGTGAGAGATACAATATATTTTTTAATAAAAACTACCTGTGTGTGACAGAATCTCACTCTCCTATCTTATCATGAAAGCTTTGAGTAGAAAGATGAAATACACTCATCCCCTCTTACTCACAGTTTGGCTTTCTGTGATTTCAGTTACCCCCCCCCCCCAGTCAAATGTGGCCCAAAAAATATTACATGGAGAATTCCAGACACAATCAACTCATAAGTTTTAAATTGCACGCTCTTCTGAGTCGCATAATGAAATGTTGGGCCGTCGTGTGTCGTTCCCCCTAAGACATGAATTCTCTCTTTGTCCAGCTAATTTCTTACTGTGCCTAATTTGTAACTTTATCCTCGGGATGTGTATGTAGGAACATGTGCAGTATAGTGAAGTACCATGTATAGGAAAATGCATTGTATACAGAGATTTGGGGGCACCAAGAACTGCAGCCCTGTTAGACGTTAAACTTAATGGGTACATGTGGTGTGTGTTCTGGCTGCTCCGCCAACCGGCCCGGCCCTCGTTCCTCTTCCTCTCCTCGGGCCTTTAAATTATGTTGTTCTGCTGAAACCGGTTTGGCTCAGTGGATAGAGCGTCAGCCTGTGGACTGAAAGGTCCCAAGTTCGATTCCGGTCAAGGGCACGTACCTTGGTTGCGGGCACATCCCCAGTAAGGGGTGTGCAGGAGGCAGCTGATCAGTGTTTCTCTCTCATCGATGTTTCTAACTCTCTATCCCTCTCCCTTCCTCTCTGTGAAAAATCAATAAAATATATATTTTTTAAAAGTATGTTCTAAGTTTTTGCGTGCAGTTAGCATTTTAGAAATCACTGGGATGCTTCTTTAAGACTTGCTTTGTTCTGAGGAGGCTTTGTTAGGATGAGTCCAGAGCAGCCTTTTTTTCCTAGAGCTAATTCAGAGCTGAAGCCTTCCGATGCAGTTACTTAATGTCTCACGTGTTACAAGGCCCTCGCTCTGGTTGACGGGAATACAAACTGTTCCTAGCCTCCTTTGAGTTTTAGGAGCCCTTTGGCTTATGTGTTTTCCAGGAGACCTTTCTCCAACCGCAGGTATTTTCCTCTCAGCACATGACAGACCAGAACCGCCAACCAGGGGCTGGAGGGGCCGTCTCTGCAGAGCTCCAGCGCCCTGTCCCCGCGTGCAGCTAGTCCCTTCTCTCCGGTGTGCTTTCCCACAAGGTCTGGATGCCTCGGCCTCCCTGAACCCAGCCTCTCTGTCCTCAACGTTCTGAGACTTCCCGGCCCCCTGGAAGGTCCCCCCTCCACACTGCATACTGTGCACTGCTTTCAGGGAGTGGTGCGGGGCATCTGTAGACCTCACCTTGTTTCCCCCTTTTCTTAGGAAGCTCACTCCTGCTTCGACTGTGGTCCAGTATCTGAAAACTGTTGTGTATTCTGTACAGCTTTCTGATTGTAGAAGCTGGGAGGGTTGATCAGATCCCCATTACTCCGTCATGGCTTTGTGGCTATGTTGTTTATCTTTTTCTACTTCTTTTCTTTGGGCCTACGTAAAACAATTGTGAATCACGTTTTTATACTTACTGAATAGCTGTAATGAAATAGTGCATAGGGAATCCAGTACTTAGGCATTGCTTTGGCATTGGTACAGCTCATTTGGAGGGTGGTAATGTAGTATATCTTAAAATCCTTAAACATATTTATGGCCATTGATTTAATGATCCTACTCTTGGGAATTAACCTTAAGTAAATAATTCAAGGAATAAAAAAGCTGTATCAGCTATATTCACAATAATATTACTTACAGTAGTAAAAACTGAAGACAGCCTAATTGGCCAACAATGGGAAATTTGATGTTTTATGATAAATAAATACCCAAATATTTCATATTCAATACATATAAGCACTGTGACAACTTTTTATTCTTTTTTGTTCTCTACTGTAGCACCAGTACATAAAATAGTTTGACTTATCGTAGTTACTCAACAATTACAATTATTATTGAAATGAACAAATCAACGGAATAATATTAAGTTAAATTGAAATGTACACATGTAGAACCTGTACTCAAGTACCTTAATGAGTAAGGAAGATGTGGAACAAGTTGGTTGATGAAGAGTTTTTTTGGGGAAATTTGAACTTGAGTTTGAAAGTTCAGTAAGATATGGATTCTCTTGGGATCTAGGAGTTGGGAAAGGCGTTCCAGGAAGAAGGTCAGTGTAAGGAAAGGCCTGACAGTATAGTTGAGTGGAAGGCGAGGTAGGAGCTGAGGCATACGTAAAGGCAGTGCCCTGAGTGGACTTGTAAATCAAGTTGATTAGGCAGGACTTTGTTCTGTACTATGGGGCGCTATCAATGGTTTTCTGTGAAAGTTGATGTTGAAAGAGTTGTTTAATTCAAGGAGTTTAATTTGGTATATAGGTCAGGTTCAGGCATGGAGATCAGTTTAAATTATATTGGAAATACTAGAGTGAAACTTCATGTAGAAGTCCAAATATAGTCATTGTAAAGCTATTTTGTTTTTCATCTTGAACTATGGATAGGAATCTGAAAATTTGTTCCTTTGTACTAATACTATTTTTATTAATTTTAAGAGTTAAACTTGGTTATGTAAAAAGACAATGCTTTTAGAAGAGTAAACAAAAACACAGGAAAAATTTTTACTGAAATTTTGTTTAAAATCATTCACAAATTGTTTAGGGTCAAAATAGAGCATAATTAAGTAATTCTTTCAACTTCATGTATGTTTTTGTAAATCTTCATTAAAGACAAAAGAAAACGATGTCAACTATTATTGTTTGTTCTGTCAAAATATTGCTAGAATATCTTTTTAAAATTATGATCTCTAGTGAAGGATAATACCATTAAAAATTTTGAATTGAGAACCTAGTTTTCTCTCTAGCGATTTGTGAAAAAGTTTTTGTTTGTTTTTCCCTATCACTTAATATGTTAGTGGCCCTTTGGTAATGAAAGTTGACATTTATGAAACAGGCCAGTGTGGTGAATTAGGTTTATGAAATTTATTTGGAATAAACTAAGAAGAGTTGTTGCCAGTAGTTGTGCAAAAACTAATTCTGCATTGCTTATAAAATGCAGAAACATCATAAACTAAATTATCTCTGGATAAACATGTGCAGATTCCTTTTTAAGAAACAGCAAGCATTTTACCAAGCAGTTGACCAGTATTTTTGAGCATTAATGTTTAACATTCAAACTTCAGAATGTAAATGAAAGCTTTAGATGACAAAAAGATGAATTTTTAATTGAATTTACATGACAGTTCAACTGAATTGTTTGAATAGTGGTTCAGAACAATATACCTAAGTGAATTATTTTATGCTAGAGGCCCAGTGCACAAAAATCGTGCACAAGTAGGGTCCTAGCAGCTGCCGGTCTCTGGCCAGGGCTTCCCTTCCTTCTGCGCCGCCCCCTTGTGGTCAGCATACATCATAGCAAGCAATTGAACTCCCGGTCCATCAAACTCCCGAGGGGACACTTTGCATATTAGGCTTAGAGGTTGAGTTGGAAAGGGCTTTGCCAAGTAGATGATATTTTACCTGAATCTTGAGTATGTATTATTTGTTCTGCACGCCAGATGCATAAGACATGGTCCTTTCCTTAGTGGACTAACAAGTGTTTATAAACTGTGCAACAAATACTGAGATAAGGGAACAGAGAGATTAGTTTGGAGAAGGGACAGGAGGAGAGGAAGTGTTAGAGCTTTGCAGAAAAGGTGGCATAAGTGAGACTTGAATGATGGATGGGCCCACACCTCCTAGAGAATGGGGCCAAGGGTGGTTGTTTTAAAAATATATATTTTATTGCTTTTTTTTACAGAGAGGAAGGGAGAGGAGAAGGATAGAGGGTTGGGGACATGGATGAGAAGAAACATCGATCAGCTGCCTCCTGCACGCCTTCCCTACTGGGTATGTGCCCGAAACCAAGGTACATGCCCTGACTAGAATCAAACCCAGAACCTTCAGTCTGCAGGCCGACGCTCTATCCACTGAGCCACACCATTAGGGCCCAAGGGTTGTTTTTGATATAGGATGTGCAATAAGAGGAGATGCATAGGGCTTTCTTTCGTTTTGCTCATTAAATATAAATAAACATTTTGATTTTTTGATGGGTAGGTATAGAAAAAAACTGTTATATATCAAACATTTTCTTATAGAATTCATTTAGGATACCTTTAAATATTAAAGTATTGCCTGGACTGCAAAAAGTTATGAAGAAAGTAGAATGGTTTGGCTTATAGAAGGTACTCAACAATTGTAATTATTATTGAAATGAACAAATTTCATTTGGGACAGTGGAAATGTTCTATATCTTAATTGTGGTGGTGGTTACAAAGGTGTTTTCCTTTGTCAAAATCTATTCTGTTGTATATTTCAATTAGGCTCATTTTGTTGTATGTAAATTTTATCAATAATGTATTTTTAAATATTTTTTATTGATTTTTTTACAGAGAGGAAGGGAGAAGGATAGAGGGTTAGAAACATCAATGTGAGAGAAACATCGATCAGCTGCCTCTTGCACACACACCCCTGGTCTGCCCGCTGCCTGACAGTCCGGCCCCTCCCTGACTGGGGCCGTCTATCAGGGCATTGGGTGATTCTGTTTTCCTCCTGAACAAGAAAGCCAGCCGTGAGTTAGCTGTCCGCCCTCTCCGCGCGCTGGAAGTAAACCAGCGCCTTTTCCACACATAGTTCTCTGCACCTTCACAGTTTCTGAGGGTCAGCGTGCCTTTTCTCTCCTTCCCAGATGGCAGAGCCTCCTCTCAGCTAGCCGTCCGGTGCTTCAGGACAATGCCTCCCTGTTTTCCAGTTCTAAATTCAACTTTGTTGTGGTGGGCTGCATTCGGCTGTCTACCCTATGCCGCCATCTTTGTTTCTCTGGATAATTTCTTTTGATCAATATTTAAGTTTACTGATTCTTCTATTATTGACATTTTAATATTGAGTTCATTCTGTGATAGTTTTTGTTAAACCCAGATAGGTTTTCTTCCTGATTGAGGCCCTGGGAAATTAATCCCCTTTCTTCTGTTCTTAGAGAATCTTTCCTATCTCCAGCATCTATCCAGGGCAGAAGTGGATTGATGTACTGTTGATAGCTCCCTCCTTCCTTGCCACCTTACATTTTTGCTTTTTGTATTTTACAACTAAGCATTAGGGGAATGGTAGAAGCAGGAAGAGGTAGAGAAGGTGTGGTGATCATGACAGAAAAAGACAGAGATGTTACCAAGCTTAAGAAATCTAGCTGATAGCTTCCTAAAGCTCTCAGTAGTTCCAGGCTCCTGCTGAGTGGGTAATTGGGCGCCCTATTGAACTGATGCATCTTGATATTTTCCCTTTGTCTTGAAACTTCTTTGACCTTCACGATGGAAGTTTTCCCTGAGAAAGTGACATTTAGGTTGAATTTTGAAAGATGAGTTAGGCTTTACTAAGTGAGGGAGGAAAATGTACAGGCAGACAGAACCAGCATACCTAAGTTTTTGAAGTAAGAAAAGAGCATATTGCATATTGAAGGTCCTGAAAATGTCGGTACAGAAATAAAGATGGTGTGGTGTTGACAAAAGGATATACGCATAAATTGTTGGAACAGAGTAAACCAGCTGTGGGCAAACTATGGCCCGAGGGCCAGATCCGGCCCGTTCGGCTGTTCTATCCGGCCCGTGGAGCCAAAAGAGCGGAGGGTTCTCTTGCTCTCCCCTCCGTTCCTTCACCAGCAGCCCAAGATGAGAGTGCCAGCATGGTCAGGTTGCTTTTGTTCCGGCCCTCCGGTCCAGTTTAAGGACCCATTGTGGCCCTTGAGTCAAAAAGTTTGCCCACCTCTGGAGTAAACAGTCCAGAACTATACAAATATAGCCAGTTGGTTTGGGGCAAAGTTGCAAAAACATATTAAGAGAGAAAAAAATAGCCTTTTTAGTAAATGGTGTTGGCTTTGCATTCAAATGCAAAATAATGAACCTTGATTTATACTTCATACCTTATAAAACAATTAACTTCATATGCATCATAGATCTAAATGTAAAATGCCTTTGGAAGAAGGCATATGTGAAAAACTTTGTGACGAGGTTAGGCGAGACACCAGAAACATGATTCATTAAATAAAAATTAGTTAGATTTCATAGAAATTCAAAGCTTTTATTCTGTGAAAGACACAGTTAAGTGAATAAAAATACAAGCTATAGATTGAGATTAAATATTTTCATATCATATATCCAATAAAGGACTTACATCAAGAATATACAAAGAACTCTTAAAACTCACAATAAGGAAACAATTTAAAAATGGGAAAAAGATACAGACATTTTCTGAAAAGGACATAACATTGATAAATGAACACATGAAAAGATGTTCAATATCATTAAGCATTTGGGAAATGCAAATTAAAACCATGCTGAGATACCACACATGCCTATGAGAATGACTAAGATAATAAGTAGTGAGAATACCAGGTGCTAATAAAAATGCAGAAAAACTGGAACTGTCATACATTTCCGGGGACCATAAAAAAAAGGAATATATATTTCTTTTAAAAATATATTTTGGAATTAATTTTTAAAAATGCATTTATTTTATTGATCTTTTACAGAGAGGAAGGGAGAGGGATAGAGAGGTAGAAACATCGATGAGAGAGAAACATAGACCAGCTGCCTCCTGTACCCCCCCTACCAGGGATGTGCCCGCAACCAATGTACATGCCCTTGACCGGAATCGAACCTGGGACCTTTCAGTCCGCAGACTGACGCTCTATCCACTGAGCCAAACCGGTTTCGGTGGAATTAATTTAAATACACAGAAAAGTAGCAAAGATTAATACATCTAGATGCCCGCATATCTCAGATTCCTGTAATGTTAACAGCTTACAAAACCATGATAATATATTTTAGGACCAAGAAACCAACATTGGTGTATTACTTTTAACTAAACTCCAGCTTTTATTTGTATTCCATCAGTTTTTCCACTTAATGTCCTTTTTCTGTTCCAGAATTTAATTCAGGACCCCACATTTTGAAAATACGTTGTGTTTTTATTTTCTAAAAATTCTATTATTCGTTGATTGTGATATTTTATGAACAGATTTTTCTTGTTTCGTGGATACATTGGCCACGAATATCTTGAATCTCTCTGAAGAGACCAATTAAAGTTAAGACATTCTATTTATTTTGGTTATTCTTTTTTCTTTGAGTCTTTGTACCCCTGCTTTTTCACCTTGGTGCCTCTCCTAGTTTTTAATAATTAGCTGCTAATTCTTGGCTATTCTTCTTTACAGTATTTTCAAAGGTCTAGATCAGTGGTTGTCCAATTTGAATATATATATATATAAAATCCCTTCGGGGCCCAACTTAAATGCAATCTTAACCTCACAAAAATCTGATTTAGTAAGTCTGGAGTTGAGCATCTAACCACTTTAGATAGTTTGGCTGCTTGCAACATCTTGGTAAACTGGTGAAATTCTATAAAGGTCAGTATTCTTTAAATATTTTTATTTTTCAATTTTTCAAAAAAATTTTTTCTATAGAGAAAGGGAGAGGGAGAGAGAGATCAAGAAACATCTACGTGAGAACAAAACATTGGTTGGCTGTTTCCTGCACACCCCCTACCAGGGATCCAGCCCCCAATCTGGGCATGTACCTGACTGGGAATTGAACTGGCAAATTTTTTTTGGTGCATGGAACTTTGCCCAACCTACTGAACCTCCAGGGCAAGGTCAGTGTTCTTCAGAAAGCATTGATTTCCCCAGCGAATGTCTCCCGACCACAGGGCTCTGTAGGTTGGCCTCCCACTTGCTGTGGTAAGTGGGAGGTGGAGCCCCTTTTTCTTTATCAGGCTCCGTGGAGAGACCAGGCCGGTGAACCGGGACCTATCCCTCCCTCCGTGAGAAGGAATTTATCTGCGGTGGCCAGCGTTCACTGGTCACTATCAGAGCTGTAACTGGTCGCCTTTGGTGGTTTTTCAGTTATTCTGAGTCCTGCCTGCGCTCCCAGGCCCGCTGACGGGAGGTGTGTAACCAGGAGGAGCCACGTGGATGGCCCCGGCCGCCATCTTGAACCGGAAGTCCACTTGTTACTTTTAAAGCGGTGTCGTTTTATAGCGCGCCGATGAGTATTTCTTTTGAATTCTCCCATAAAATAAACATCAGAATGCCAGCAATAGGGTACAGTTCACTCATCCTCATTCAGGTGTTCAAGGAATATGTAGCTTGTTCATTTTTTTTTTAAAGATCTGTTGGCCATCGTCCTAGGTGCCGCCCATCACCTGAGGCCGTTCTAAAGGTCCCAGGTTCAAGGGCATGTTGGTGGCGGGCACATCCCTAGTGTGGGGTGTGCAGGAGGCAGCTGATCGATGTCTCTCTCTCATCGATGTTTCTAGCTCTCTATCTCTCTCCTCTCCCCCCTCTGTAAAAAATCAATAAAATATATTTTTTTAAAAAAAAGAATTTAGAACTCTTGCCTTGGCTGGTTTGGCTCAATGGATAGAACGATAGCCTGCAGACTGAAGGGTCCCGGGTTCGATTCCAGCCAAGGGCACATGCCCAGTTTGCGGGCTCCATCCCCCCACTGCCCAGAGTCTCCACCCAATATTAAAACATCATCCAGTCCAGCATCCGGCGAGGTTAGCTTGTGCTCCCAGCTGGAGTCCATTGGGTGTGAGATCCGCCATGTGGCTGCCGAGGCCACATGGGGGGCTAGCGCACAGGTCTGTGTGGGTCCAGGAGCAAGCAAGAAACAGGAGTACAAGAGAGCAAGAGCTGGTAAGAGAAAGAATTCTTTGGGGATTACGTATTCCCAAATGTTTACCATTTTACATTGGTGTCCACCCTCCTAGCCAGTGACCTTTGTTCCCAGTCAGACTGACAGACAAGCACTTTCCCTACATCACCCAGACTTCACTGCGCATATGCCCGTCTTCTCCTTGGTTGGACCCCTTTCCCCCGATCTGCAGGGAACGGACTGGTGGTTCCCTGGGTCATGGGAAGCTGCCCCAGAGGACCATGCTCATCGTGTCTGCTTCTTTCCCATTATTCATAACTAGAAAATCACAACGGTATCTCTTTTATCAAGGAAGCTTTTCTCGACATCCCAGTAAATATCTTTAGTATTTTTCCCTCATAGCACATTAACACAATTTGTAATTGGGTCTTTAATGTCTCTCTCCTACATTAGATTGTAAGCACCATAAAGGCATGACCTTTGTCTGTTTTCTTTATTATTGTGAAGTACTCAGCATCCTATACAGTGCCTGAAACATGATAGGCACTATGTATGATTTATTATTTCACAACTGAGGAGGTTTGAAAAGAGGATTTTTGATGAAAACCTGCTTTTACTAACAAAGGTTGTGAAGGACTACGTGAGCGGCATTATATTAAAACCGTAGGTACCTTCTTAGGCTTGGATTCACCAAGCAACCTTGTGCTCTTATTTTATTTTATTTTTTTAAATAAGCTGCACTGCTAGAAAGCAAATTCACTGGCTGTTTGGCAAGAATATTAGTTAAGTTTATAAGATGCTGTTTGTTGCAAATGGCTAAGTTAGATTTTGCGGATCACTATCGGGTAAGGTAAAATTGATACCGTATTTGCCGGCGTATAAGACGATTTTTTGGCCCTGAAAAATACGTATTTGCCGGCGTATAAGAGACTGGGCGTATAAGACGACCCCCTAACATTTCCACTCACAATACAGAGTTTGTTATATACTCGCCGTATAAGACTGCCCCCCACTTGGAGGCATATTTTTCAGGGCCAAAAAGTCGTCTTATACGCCGGCAAATACGGTAGATTAAGTAGAGAAGGTAGCCAGAGATCCGGATGGCAGGACACACACAGGCTTTATTGGAGGGAAGGGTACCCCTGCTGGCTGCTTCCACAGAACAGGCAGAAGAGAACAAGTGCAGGAGTACAAGCACCTTTAAGGATAGGGGCGGGGCTTGGGACACTCAGCACATGATGATTGGTGATTAGGGACCTAGGGACTTAGGAATGGGGGGCTTAGGGTATTTGGCAGGTGCCGATTGGTGGTTCAGAGCTCAGGAATGTCTGGCCACACGTGGGGTTTACATCTGTCCATCAACTGGAAGAAGGGAGGATCTATCAAAAATGATCCATTGAGGTTCTAGAGTAGGCCAGTGGGGCTGAAAGATCTAGCACTTCAGAGGCTCTGGAGAGAAGTAATAATCCTGAGGCCCTTGCCCGCCTCGTCACCATTGAAAATCACAAACACTGTTTTTCTCCTCAAATTGCTATCCGCTCCTACTTTTCTTGTACTGTTTTTGTAGCAGTAACCATGGTTACTAGTAGAGGCTCCTTGGAGCTTTAAAAACATGTCAGTTTCACAGCTGGAGGCAAAGTGATCTAGATAAAAGCATAAGAATAAAGCTTACAGTGGTGTTTTGTTTTGTTTTTTCCCCCCCTGTTAGAATTGAGCTCTTTCATTAGGGAACACTTTTCCTGAAGTGAAGTGTTCTTTGTTCCCAGCCGAGTAGACCCCTTTTTCATTTAAATGAACACTACGTTAGCACCTGGCTCTTTTGTCAGAGTCAAGAAAAGGGAGGTAATGCCACCACTCGCCTGTCCTCCACCCGAACCCACCCTCTCTCCGTCCTCTTCTTTCTCTCCTCTGTTTCCTCACCGCCTTCCCGGGGCAGGTACTGCGCAGATGGTAATGCCGATGTCTGAGGCTCAGAAGGAAAAGGTTGTGAAGTTGCAGCTTTGGAGTAATGGGGGGGGGGGGGGAATACAGGAGGACTAACACTCGGTATAGTGTTACCTGGAGCATATTGGCCACGATCAAGAAGAAACAAAGGCCAGCTCTTGTCTGAAGGCCAGAATAAGCGACTTCTAGAAGTAAGGCTTGGAGGCAGATGCTATTTTAAGGGACACCACTGTTGAAATGGGAAAGGAAATCTGTATTTTTTAAAATAAATTTTTATTGTTCATATTATTACAAATGTTCCTCATTTCCCCCCCTCCATTGCTCCCCTCCACCAGGTTCCCATCCCACCCTCTGCCCTTTCCCCATCCCCCATTGTCCTCATCCATAGGTGCACAGTTTATGTTCATTCTCTTCCCGCACCCCCCACTCCCCTTTTCCCCGAGAAAAACAAGATGAACAATATTAACTGTTGAATATAATAGAATCAGAGGTATGGAAGGGGAGTGGACTGACAATTCTCGCGGAAATCTGTATTTATTAAACATCTAGTATATATGAATACGTGCATTGGTACTTTCTATTATGTTATGTTCTCTCTTATACTAGGCTGAAAGGACTCTGAGAATTTTTAAATGACTTATAATTGTTTTCTTTGTGATGATTTTCTACTCTGAAACTGCCACCTTAGCTTATAGGTGATTTATACCGTCTTTTTTCTTGGTGTGATACAGACTTGCTTGTACCTGTTTTGTTTTGTTTTGTTTTGTTTTAAATAAAGTTTTGTTAGAATGCAGCTACCATGCTCATTAGTTTTTGTATAGACTATGGCTGCTTTTACAGTCCAAAGGCAGAGTTGAATAGTTGCTACAGAAACCAGATAGCTTGCAAAACTTAAATTTTTACTATCTGGATCCATACAGAAAAGTTTGCTATCTCCTGATCTAGATTGGACTGGATCAGTTCATCTTAAAGCAGGTATGGGAATGATTATTTTGGGAGGAAAGCAAGCATACTCTTAGGTTATATTCCTTGTGGACATTAGAAAAATGGCAGGATGAAAGGAGGATGCAGGGGATTTAGATGAAAGTGGTGGGCTTACTGAGCCCTTTTATTTATTTATTTATTTATTAATTATTATATATTTTATTGATTTTTTTACAGAGAGGAAGAGAGAGGAATAGAGAATTAGAAACATCAATGAGAGAGAAACATCAAACAGCTGCCTCCTGCACACCCCTACCGGGGATGTGCCCGCAACCAACATGCCCTTGACTGGAATTGAACCTGGGACCTTTCAGTCTGCAGGCTGATGCTCTATCCACTGAGCCAAACCTGTTCCGGCTACTGAGCTCTTTTAAATAAAAAGTTTAAACCTAAACTGTGAAAGGAAACTTCAAATATAAACTGTATTTTTTTACATTGCCATGTTCTATTTCTACATACATACCTGTGTCCATAGACTCACATGGACTTGCTCTAATTCTCTTACTCATTGGTATACTCACATAAATGTATAGTTACATAAGTATTTTGACTGGAAGTGAGCGCCAACATCTTTATTTTACAGATGGCAAAAACTGAGTTTCTAAGAAGTTGTAATATACCTGATGTTACAAAAGCAGGTTAGCGGCAAATCCTGAGAGGAAAAACCTGGTTTTTCTGTCTCATTTCCTGCTATCTTGCATAGAAGCATTCAAATATGAAGTGTACCTTAATGCCACGCCCAGTATCTTTAGCTCTAAGTAGGACTTCTTAGAAAACTAAAGAAATGCTGGAAAATCTAGATTCTAGTTTAACTCTGCTACTGATATATTGCCAATTTTCTGTAAGTGCAACATTCTTTGATAAACAGAAGAATTTAGAAGATAGCCCTGATTGGTTTGGCTCCGTGATAGAGCGCCGAGCTTCAGACTGAAGGGACCCAGGTTCGATTCCAGTCAAGGGCATGTACCTTGGTTGCGGGCACATCCCCGGTAGGAGGTGTGCAGGAGGCAGCTGATCAATGTTTCTCTCCCATCGTTGTTTCTAACTCTCTATCCCTCTCCCTTCCTCTCTGTAAAAAAAACAATAAAATATATTTTTAAGAAAAGAATTTAGAAGATAGATTAGGCTTGTAAGAATGACTGTAGACTCAGATCCAGATATTTGCCTTATTTCCTGGTAAATGTGTAGTTGTGCAAGTAAACATGATAATATATTCATAGTCCTTAAGCAATTTGTAAGGAGAGCATTGAGGAGGACCTTGAATTACCGAGAGAAAATTGCATACATATTCAGAACTCTAGTTTTCATCAAATCAAACTGATTTTCTTGCCAAGTAGTCTTGTGATCAAGACGATTTATCTTGAGTAATAAATAAGAAAACAAGTAGAATTGCTTGAAATATTTGAGTTATGCTCCATAAAACACTATTCTATAATCTCCTTTATTCACTAAAAATTTATTGTCCTTCACCAAAATGTAAATTTTTAAAGTATTATTTAATATGTTAAGCAGTATTATGTATGCCCAACCTAAGAAATGAAATTTAGGAATATAATGGAAACTCCTGGTGTAAGCCTTTCTCAACTCATCCCTTTCTTGTCTTTCCCCAAGTGTAAACACTATACTGAATTTTCTGAGTTATTTTATTTTTATTATAAATTTTGCTATATGTAAATCTGTACCTAAATAATATAGTTTATTGATTGCTTATTTTTGAACTTTATAAAAAATGGTATAGCCCTAGCCCATTTCTCAGTAGTTAGGCAACCAGTTAATGTGTCTCTCTCACATGGATATTTCTCTCTCTCTGTCTCTCCCTCCCTTCCACTCTTTAAAAATCAATGGAAAAAATATCCTTGGGTAAGGATTATCAACAGCAAAAAAGGTATATTATATATGTTTTCTTAAGATTAACTTTTTTTTTGTTTTTGTCATAAGATCTACTTTTAAATTTCTAAAATTCATTTTCATTGCTCTCGTAGGACATTGATTTTTATGGCTAGTTATTGAATATACAATGAGTTATACTACTGTTAATCCTTAAAGGGTAAGCAGAGGGTACAAAAAGTAAGGAGAAAATGAAATCAAGTTTATAAAAATTAATTCTGGAAAAGATATTTAGGAAAGTTTATAAAATGGAGTTGAAATTGTGAATATATACAGTGATGATAAATCTTAGTATACTAAGACTAACCAAAACATTGAAGGCAGAAAAATAGTTTTAGGCCACCCACCCCCAACCAAAAAAATTTTTTATAATGCTCTCCCACTAACTTTATTATTTGGATTATGATGGCATGAAGTTAGGGGAGGGTGGTAGACACGCTGAGCATAAAAGCCTGTGAGTTCAATGATTGTGCTGGTGGTGGGCATGTTGAATTCCTGGTGTCTTTGTAGGGAAGTATTTGTGCTTCATTGGGGTTTATTTTGCAGGGACTCTTGACTACCCTTGGGTACTTTTTACGTGTTTGGTTTGTTTTAAAGGGATTGTGATTGGGCAGTTTCAAAATAATTATTGAAAGTGGACATTATGATCTTCTACCCTCAACTTTTGCTGGTTTTCTCCTCTTAACTTTGATTCATTTTCTCTCTCTTTAAAAAAAAATTTTTAATTGATTTCAGAGAGGAAAGGAGAAGGAGAGAGCGAGAGATAGAAACATCAGTGATGAAAGAGAATCATTGATCAGCTGCCTCCTTCACGCCTCACACTGGGGATCAAGCCTGCAACCCAGGCATGTGTCCTGAGCGGGAATCGAACTGTGACCTCCTGCTTCATAAGTCAGCACTCAACCACTGAGCCACGCTGGCCGGACTATCTCTCTTTTTAAAATTGATATTCCAGGTTTGGATTGTCTTTGTGGTAATTTATTCTCTTCTCCTCTCACTTTTCTTTGGTCATCTCATCTACTCTACTACCAGGGATCCCAAAAACCTTTTTATCCCGCTTCTTTGGAAGTCAGCTGGACTTACCTACATGGATGTCATATTCATTATTAATGTGTACATAACTGAATTCATTAGCCTCTCCCTCAGACATCTGTTATCGCCTGCAAACTCGGTCTTGACTAAATGGCAGTAATGTCTACACCATCTCTCAGGCCAGGAAATTGGTGCTTGTAGGAGCTTACTTAGAGACTGTAATCCTGAAAGTAAACAAGATTTCAGCCAGAAAAATGCCTCATCATAGTTTTGTTTTTAACAGCATAAAGAAACAGTCCAAAGTCTACTTACTGCCTTGCTTAAAAACTATGACACACACACACATGGAAATATTTTATAGTCAATACAAGCTATTGAAGTTATATATAACTTTAGTGAGGGGGGAAAAAAAGATGTTCTTAAACAATATGTACACCATGGTCCCATAATCTATTTATAGAATAATAAATATACAAATCTTTGCATTAGTTCTAGTTGGAACACTTGTGGGTGATTTTTTTTTTACCTGCATTTTCTACACTTGTACAGTAAACATGCCTTTCATAATTCATACATGCAGACAATTTGGCCTCTTGTTTCTTTACCCCCAGTTCTTATTGATTTAGTCCAGTATCTCATTCCGCCCAACTGTTACTACATAAGTCCCACTGCTCACTGTGCTGGAATTAAATGGGCACAGCAGCCCTCTTGCCTCCATTGCTCAGCTACCAACGCGATCTTCCTGAAGATCTTAGCTGGTTGGTCGTTCCCTTGTTTAACCTTTCCAACTTAAGTAGCTAAATGTTCACCTCCCCAAACCGTCAAGAACAGAGTAAATTTTGACTATTTTTCCTTAGGATTTGGTCTGAAGACCTTTAGCAAACTAGCTTTTAACTAACTCAAAATTTAATATAACATTTTCTTCTAACCCCAACCAGATCACTATTGACAAGAATACAGATACCCTGTTTCCCCGAAAATAAAACAGTGTCTTATATTAATTTTTGTTCCCAAAGATGCACGAGGTCTTATTTTCAGGTGATGTCTTATTTTCCCATGAAGAAGAATACGGTACACATTTATTGTTAAATGAAAATAAAGGATATTTATTACTTGTATATGGTATGGTAGTACAGTAGTTGTCAACACAAACCAGACAAACTGTGAATCCTACAGTATCAAGAATTTACTCATTTATTCAATGACAATCATGTCATCATCTTCTGGAACATCATCATAACAATCCAATTCCTGAATTTCCTGGTGAATTTCTTGTGACTCCATTTCTTTCAGAATCAGTGGACCAAATATCATGTTTAGCAATAGCACTGTTTTTAAATGAGTACTTCTTGTCAAGGTAGCCTGCTCGCAGTGCATTTGCAATGCAACTGTCAGTGACTTTCTCCCATGAATTCTTCACCTAAGTCACAACTTCTTACAGTTTAGGTTTCACAAAATTTCCACGCTGATTTCTCTCCATTCTATTTTCAATGTAGTCATTAATTTCCATGCACAAATTGTCTTTGAATGGTTTGTTTATTGCAATATCAAGAGTCTGGAGATAGGCTGTCATTCCTTCGGGAATCATTATCTGATCTATTTTTCTTTCGTGAAGAAATGTCTTTATGTCTTTAGCACGGTGAGTGCTGGCTGCATCCCAGACTAGCAGACCTCTTTGGCTCCCTCGCATAACAAGCGGCAGCATTAAATCAACCCACTTCCTTATAAATGCTTGTGTGGCCCAGGCTTTTTCAGTTTCAAGAATAAAAACGCCCAAAACACATTCAATCTTTTCCTTCTTGCCCTGTGATTAAAGGTGGATTTTAGTGCCATCCAGACGAATTGCCAAAATACAGGAAACACATGCACTTTCGTAAACAGTGGAGGGAATGTACACTAAGGAGGCACCCCGCTGTTCAATTGTTGTTTGAGATGATTGGTCCATAAACATTGCAGTTTCATCCATAGCAATCGTGTTGGAAAGCTTGTATTTAGAGAAGTCAGCATCATCAATAAAGGACTTGAATGCAAGTGCTCACTTAATAACTTGAGTATCTTCCAACCTAATCAATGTTGTAGTTCTTAAAGACAGTTCACTTCGCTGAAGGAAATTATCCAGCCAGTGTTGTGATGCTTTGAAGTCTTCAGGGGCTTTGTCAAACTGTGGTGCCATTGCAAGGGCAAATTCTTGAATCTGAGCCCTATTCACTACCAAAGCCTTTGCTCTCCTGTCAACAACCCATTCACAGATCAGGTCTTCCAGCTTGGAAAATAATGGTTGCCGACCTGATCCACACTTGCGCTTTTTAGCATTTCCCTTGTCCACTTGTTCAATGAGGTTACCATACTCTGCTCACCATTTTCGGACCAATCGGATACTCAACATCTTCTCTTTGCAGAAAGCAGTAAGATTTTGGCCCCAAGAGTCTTCCATGATTCCTTTCTTGTACTCCACCGAGTAGCTTTTTCTTTTTGTGCTCATTTCTAGGGGTAAAAAAAAAAAAGGAATTGGAATATCAAGGTGGGGGGAAGGGGATCACTTAAAATGACACAGGGTGGGGGGGGATCAGAGGGGGGAATCAAAATGGCACAGGAGAATCAGAGGGGGGATTACCATTTTAGTAACCCCTTTTGATCCTCCTGTGTCATTTTGATTGTCCCCTCTGATCTTTCTGTGTCATTTTGATTGCCCCCTCTGATCTTCCTGTGTCATTTTAAGTGATCCCTCTCCCCCCACCCCTGTGCCACTGAACACCTTCACCAGACATCTCCCCTACCCCTTTATCAGACATTTACCCCCTGGGGCCTGCCTGGGGATTGTCACTGGGCTTGCTGGGGCCTGGATCTGGGCTGGAGCAGGGTCTGCCACAGACTGAGAACCTTCAGTCATCATGAAGGCGGCCGAGAACATCAGGTAGTGTGACCAGAGACAGACCAGCACTCACCACCTTCTCCGTGTCCCGTCCGCTCTAATCCTCCTGTTCTTCTACACGCATCTGCAAAAGTCTCCTCCTCTCTCCCGCCCCTCGCTCACCGCTCACTCAGACCTCCGCTCCGCTTCTATACAGCAGTGACATCAGGACTCCGCGTAATGTCACTGGGTTGCTAGACGCCAGTCGGGGCGGCCCTAGTGACCAGTTTACGGTAAATTAATTTTCATTCTGAGACAGAGCCTGGGGGCCTTATTTTCAGGGGGATGCCTTATATTTCACTCAGAAGGAAACCTGTAAGTAGGTCTTATTTTCAGAGGATGTTTTATTTTCGGGGAAACACGGTAGTTATGCCAGATTTGGGGGGTGCTGGGAGAGAGAAAGGGAGAGAGAGAGAGAGAAAGAGAGAGAGAGAGAGAGAGAATATGAATTGAACTCAGGTATTTGCAGATTTTTGCTCTTTGCTGTCCCTTCTGTTTTATTTCTGCAACTTGTCACACTGCCCTTGCTGGGTGTTTTTTGTTTGTTTGCTTGTTTCTATTCAAGGGACACTTTATCAGTTTTCTCAAGTATTTAGCCAGTAGGAACAAATACCCACATAATGAAAATCCATTCGTTTTAGTGCCAATTATTATATCAGCAGATCTTATTAGAAGTATTTATTGAAGCATGTCATGCTAATAGTCCCAGAGAGTAATTATACTTGCAGATTTCTCATGCTTTTAGGGAGTTTTTAACATGTTCCAGATGGTTAAGTAGGAAGCAGTAGACATTTTGTACTGTCTTTTCAATTATGATTAAGAATTTGATGTTACTACTTATGTTATCATTATTGCTTTTGTTAGATTAAAACATGAGAAGAATTTAAACAAAATATGTAGATCCTGTGTTTTGTTTTGTTGTTTTTTTTAAAAAAAAACACATTTCTCCTATTATGGTCAACAATTAACAGGACCTTTTAGATTCTTTTCCTCTGGTAAATTGTTTAATTGCTTTAATTTAAGCATCATTAAAATGAGATAATTGCATGTTAAGTAGCAATTCTTTTATGAATGTAGTCCCTAATTTATTCATGGAAAGTTTTCACTTGAGTTTGTTTTAGACTTAAAATTACATGGTGAACCTTCTTGAAAAAACTTACATAAGATTGAAATAGCATAAATTTCCAAACTGTTGAAGGTTGACCGTTTTCCACAAGTGACCTTAGATTCAAAATCAGTGGACATATACTTCAAATTTTGCCAGTGGTAGTACTGATGACTCTTCATTCATCTCTTCATATTCTCTTCTATCCTTAACTGACCATTCAGCGACTTTCATTTGAAAGGTAAACAGCGTGTGAACTTGGAATAGAACAGTTAATGGATCATAGGGGTCCAGATCCATAAGCCTTGGCTTCCTCATGACCTTGTTTTTACCTGTACTTACCAGTTTGCTAATTCATTAGTTGACAAAATATATTGTTTTTCCATAAGAAATAGAGTATTCAGTAATTCAATTTAACCACCTGAATATTTTCACAATGTAATTATTGTGAGAAAGAGGACAAATTGGCCTTAATCTTTAGGGTAGTGTTTTCTGTCCTTGAAGCTCTCTTCAAGATGTCTTCCCTACAAGAAAACAAGCAAAAACATAAAATATACAAAATTATATTTTTGGTGATGAATAAGGTAGACTATTCCTAAAATTTTTGTTAGGATGAAAGTAGTTTACATTTTGTATCATCTTAGCAAGACATACTTCCTTATAAATTGCCTTTAAATATTTTTGTTCAGACTTTCCTGTTCTCTTCTTGTTTCTCCCCCAAACAATCTGACTTCTCTGCCTCTTCAAACTCCTCAGTACTTCTTGCTCATTACAGTTTTTCCAGGTAAAATTCTTAAACTTTCTATGAAATTCTTTAAACTCCTTCCCAGCAAGATCAAAATTAGCCTAAACTAATGCATGCATGTCTTGGGGGAGACTCAGTTCATCTTGTTATAATAAACTAGCATTAAATTGTGATTCCTATTTCCAATGATATTGCTAAATTTAATACAATATGGTTTGTTGAGAATGTACAACAAATATGGTCAAGTTATTAATGGTTCAATGTATGGGTCTGTATAGGCAATTTTAATTTTTATTCTTGTTTGTGTTTAAGTTTTTATATATTCATCTCAAAAAATTTTATACAAAAGATGTTAAGATAGGATTAATTTTTAAAAGAATGATTCACAGTAGGATTCCATTGAATGAAATGTTTTAGTTTTACATATAAAGAATAATATTTGCTTTATAAAATTTAGTATATGAAAGACTTTCAGGGGTATCTATATAAGGGTTACATGTAATGAAATTTAGACTGATTAGTGGAAATGCCTCTCTGAGTTAGTGGTAAGAGATGATAACAGTATATTTGAAAAGCAATTCTACTTGGGGTTCATAAGACCATCTTTCATTTAATAACCAAGCTAGAATTTTTCCTTTCCCCTTGTTTGCATTATCCCAGCCTCCTCCTCTTTTAACCATGCATGCCACTTCCATCTTGAGGTGGAAAGAGTCGTTACTGAGATTCCCATAATCTTGGAGGCAGGGAGGGTTTACTTACCCACCTGATCCTTTTTCTGGTATATGACATTTGAAACACTCTTGTCTTCTTAAAGCATTTAAACATTTAGAAAATTATAATAATGGCACTCAGTCCTCATCTTTCCTAAGTTTTTCATATACATATATATATATATATATATATATATATATATATATATAATGTATTTAAAATCTCTTTATTTTTCTCTTAAATCACAGCATCTCAGTGTTTGATTGAACTTGGGCACTGTACATAAATTGAGACACTGTGTGTGTGTGTGTGTGTGTGTGTGTGTGTGTGTGTGTGTTCAGGCACCTTTTTAAGCACAAATCCTGACTTTGCATTCCCCATTGGTCTAATTTGTTACCCCACTGGTGTTGCTCAGTGGTTGAGCATTGACCTATGAGCCAGGAGGTCATGGTTTGATTCCTGGTGAGGGCACATGCCCAGCGTTGCTGACCGAATCCCCAGTTGGGTGGGTGCAGGAGGCAGCCAGTCAGTGATTCTCTCTCATCATTATTTCTCTCCCTCTCCCTTCCTCTCTGAAATCAATTAAAAAATATTTAAAAAACCATCCTATATAATAAAAGCCTAATAGGTTAAGTGTGCAACTGTTAGTTCAACCATTAGACTAGTCCCTATGATGCACACTGACCACTAGGGGTCAGTAGGTTAGCTTGCTGATGGGGTCCAGCCGATCGGGACCAGGCGAGATGAGCCGGACATGCCTTGGAACCTTCCCCACAGTTCCTCCCTAACCCTAATTGTGCACTGGTGGGGTCCCTCGGCCTGGCCTGCACCCTCTCGGCATCCGGGATCCCTCGGGGGATGTGGGAGTGCCAGTTTTGGCCCGATCCTCGCAAGCCAGGTCAAGGGACCCCACGGGTGCCAAGCGCGTGCACTGGGCCTCTAGTTATTTATAAGTGGAAAGAATAAACATATAAATACAGCCAGAAAAAAAAATTAAAGGCATATAAATGGGTCTTTCAAAAGATTAAGGGCATAATGTAATTAGGCATTATGCAAGTAGCAGTCTTAAGTAGGAATATATATTTAATCACCGGAAACGACTTTAACTGTAAGGTCAGACTTTTATACATTGTCTTTGGAAATATTTTTCCATTTGGCCTTAAAAGGTTATATTTTCTTTACCGTATAAATTCTGACCTTTGTCGACTCTTAAACAATAAAATGACAATCTAACCTCCCTCTGCTTTTTTTTTCTTCTCTTTCTTTCCCTTTGCTTTAGTCTTTTGCATAATTGTCCTTAAATGAGGTGAGAGTGAAGAGATTAGAGCCATCTCTGGAGAACATCTTTGCCCCATTCCCCTGGAAGCTAACCTCAGGAACACTGACCGGACCCTCTCTGTTTTGAGGACTCATTATGAACAAAGCCGTCTCCCAGGTAAGAATCGTAGCTCAGCTTTTAAAGAGCTTCGTCTCTGCAGAAGTACGGCGAAGATGACTATCTGTTGACTTATTTTTATGGAAGTATACGATCTGAGAAGCTTCGAGGTTATCATAAAACATGTGCTGGCGTTTCTAACTGAAATGTTCAAAAAGTTTTAGGTGACACTTTACAAATGCTTCGATGCCCATTGAAATTAATACAGGCTTCAATAGGGGAGTGTTATATATAAGTACCTGGACTGAATGAAAGAGAAAGGGAGGAATAAAAAACATAGAACAATCTAGTGATTAAAGTCTGGCTTAGTTTTCTTAATTCTTTAACTCAGGGCTCAGTGAGTGAGTCTGAGAAAGTCTTTATTTTCTTTACGTCACAATGAAAATTTCTATCTTTTCTATTGTCCCTTAACATCTATTAAAAAACATTTTGAAACTGCGAAACAATTGCAAGATTGATAAACTGAACACCTCTATATCATTACCCAGTTTCACCAATTGTAAACATGTGTTACGTTTGCTTTATAAACTCTCTGTATTTTACTACTTCTGCTCCTCCACCACTATTATGGTGATAATGATGAAGAATCATCTGAGAGTAAGTTGTAGACATTTACGATCTTTCACTCCTAAATATTCATTATTTGTCTCCCACTTAACCACAGCATAATAACCACATTCAAGAAACATAAAGGTTTTTTTTATCATTATATCTAACTAGAGACCCGGTGCATGGGTCAGGTCCCTAGGCCTCGCCGGTGATCAGGGCTGGTCTGTGCGGCGACTGGCAGTACAGTCAGGGAGCCCCCACTGGCACCCGCCTTGGCTGGCCTGGTGCTACCCATTCGGTGGCCCCACCCCCTGCTGCCACCACCGCTGGTCGCCTCCTTCTTCAGAGCAACCAGGGGGCAGCGGGGCAATTGGGGGTGGGGGGGAGTGCTGCTCACACCCACATTGGCTGGCCTGGGACCTGCAGGTTGGGGGAAGCTCTTGTGTTGAGTGTCTGCCTCAGGGTGGTCAGTGCGCACCATAGTGACCAGTTGTTCCGCTGGTCCTTCTGCTGTTTGACTGATTTTTTTTCATATTAGGCTTTTATTATATAGGATATACAGTCCATATTAAAATTTTATCAGTTGTCTGATCCAGAATCACACAGGGCATCGTTGTCACATCTCTTTGATTCCTTTTACCTGGAATAGTTTACCAGCTTTTCTTTGTCTCCCGTGATATTGACATTTTGGAAGAGTGCAGGCCAGCTCTTTTGGACAGCAGCACTCATTTTGAGCCTGTCTCTTTCCATCTATGCTCCTTTCTGAAGAGACTATGATATGGGACTTTGGAGATTCATGGATTTGGTACTAAGAACCTTATCTGTAGAACAAAGCCTATAATTATATCTTCAGGGGAAATTTTGTCAAAACATAGTATGAGCTCAAAATTCCAGAAGGTAGACCCTAAAGATAATTTGAATAATATTGAAAGGAATTTTTTGTGTTTATTCATAAGTATACATATAATTTTAGAATCTAAGATTTATATATTTTTGGACAAAAATTAAGGTTTTATAAGGTAGAACTTTTTGATTTTGAAGGAATAGCACATTTACATTTTAAGGTGATTCACATCTTACAGGAAATAAGATTTATATTATGACCATAATAGATAAGTTAGGATTAGAAATACAGTCAATTTTATTTCTTTCTATGTTATGTTTGGACCAAAGATTCTCTGTTGATGTGTTTGGGAACCCAGGGATTTTACATGTGGTATAATTTGTCAGCATTTTAGTGTAGAGGCAAAAGCAAAACTTGGGAATTATAGTTAGCTTTCCTACTTCTCAATTACTAGAGGCCAAATGCACGAAGATTCGTGCAAGAATGGGCCTTCCTTCCTCTGGCTGCCAGCACCGCCTTCTCTCTGTCTGGCCTTTTCACTCTGGCCCTGAGCCACCTTACCACCTCCCCACACTGCCTAGAGGCCCATAGTAGCTGGGTGTTTGTGGAATGCCCCCAGCTGTGTGGTGCCTGCATATGCAAATTAACTCACCATCTTTGTTGGGTTGATTTGCATACTCCTGGTTGGCTGGTGGGTGTTGCAAAGGTACGGTCAATTTGCATCTTACTCTTTTATTATTATAGATGTGTCTGTAGGTTAGTTATATAAGTCAAAGCATAGCCAGTTTCTAGAACCAAGTTACCTAAGAATGATTTTTACCACTGCCACATATGATGTTGGACAGATTGAGTAACCCCTCCATGCCTCAGATTTCTCATCTCTGAAATGTATTATGATGTGACCTATCGCATAGTTTATGAGTAAATTAATTAGTAAGGTTTATGAGTACATAAAATAAGCTAGATACTTAGAACAGTGATTGGCAAATAGTAAGTTCAAAAAAAGTGTTAGTCATCATCATTGTCATCACCATCAGACCATAGTTTCTTTATGAGTCAGATAAAACTATTGAACTCAGTCAGAGCATCTATGAAGTAGAGGTAAAAATAATATACACTTCATAGGGGAGTTGTGAGGAATAAATGAGTTAATACATATAAAACATATAAAATCTATATTACATTGTCACATCCTTTAATTAAATGCATATTCATGGGGTTACATTTTTTGTGAACCTTTCTGTTATTTTATTCTTCTCAAATTCTATGTTTCTACTGATTTTATACAGCAGAAGTGGGAATAGACAAGATAATTAGTACCCAAATATAAAAAACTTTTATGACTCAACAATAAAAAGACAAGTAACCCAATTTTTTAAAAATAGGCAAAGGACTTGAATAGATATTTCTCCAAAGAATATATGCAAGTGACCAATGTCATTAGTGATTAGGGAAGTGTAAAGATATCATTTCACACGTACTAGAATAGGTATAATAAAAATAAAATTGCAAAACTGAAAGTAACTTTTGGTGAGAAGGTGGAGAAATTGGACTACTTGTACATTGCTGGTGAGAATTTAAGATGGTACAACCATTATGGAGACATTTTGGCAGTTCCTCAAAAAGTTAAGAGTTACAGTAGGACTTAGTAGTTCCACTCCAAGGTATATATATATATACTTAAGAGAATTGAAAACATGTTCACACAAAAAATTTGCATGTAAGTGTTTACAACAGTATTATTGATAAATAGCCCTCAAATGGAAAAACTTGACCATCATCTGATGATTACAAAAACAAAATGTGATATATCAAACAAAGGAAATTTAACCATAAAAAAAGAACAATAAAATTGTTGAAATCTCCATCCTTCCTTAACAAGAGAAAGATTTCAATTGTCATTTAAATTAAAAGAGAAAATTGAAAACTTCTTTCAGAGAACTGCAGGTGTTTGAAGACTTTTGTTTGAGAAAAATTTCTCATCCATAGTCCGTGTTATCCATTGTGCCACTGGACCCTTGAGAAACATTTTTTTTAATTCAGCTGTCAAAATGACCTATTATTAGAGTTGTTTATTAACTGTTACTTATTTTTCAAATTATGCTGTCGTCAACTAAATCTGGGAGATGAGTAACAAATGTCTTATGTGGAAATGTATAAGTCAACTGAAATAAAAGCACTGACCTATTTCTTCAGCCTCCCCTATTTGGTTTAGTCTGGTCCATTTGAACAGAGATAGATGTGGTTTCTAGTTCCTAAAACTACTCCCTAGAGATTGCATGAGATTGGGTATAATTTAGCAAGTCTTTTTAAATCAACAGGGTACTTTTACTTAGAAACCTTACCTCTTTTTAAAAGGTGATATGCAAATTGGTTTCCTGAAACCAACATTTCTTAATGAACCTTATTTAAGTACCCTAACTGCCAAATATAAAACCATTCCACAAAAAGAACAGCTATAATAGTTTCCACTCATCAGAGGTTTTGCATTCCACTATCTGTTTGTTGTTGTGTAAATAGAAAGCAGTTCATACCAGAATCATCAGCAAATTGTTGGTGACTTTCTCCCAGTTTCTTACTAATGGCTCTTATTTTGGTAGGCCTGCCTGGCTGGCTGCTCTTGAATTGTTGTCTGATGACTCCTGAGTCCCAGGATCTTAGATAAATCTAGCAAATATCAATAGCCAGTAATCTGAGCGTGGTTCAGTAGGGGGAAGCTCCTTCTTGTAATTTTATTTTATTTTTTTATATATTTTATTGATTTCAGAGAGTAAGAGAGAAGGAGAGAGGGGGAAAAAACCCAACATCAGTGATGAGAGAGAATCATTGATCAGCTGCCTCCTGTACACCCCTACTAGGGATTGAGCCCGCAACCCACTCATGCGCCCTTGGCCATAATCGAACCTGTAACCCTTCAGTCTACAGGCTGATGCTCTATCCACTGAGCCAAGCTGGCTAGGGTGGGAATCTCCTTTTAAATCCTGATTTATTTGTTGCTCAAAATTATCCAGTTTATGTTGTGTTACAGTCTTTTTGTTGGCCGTATAGATCGATTCATTGATTCCAATGACTGCAATGTTTAGGTATTTTCTAACATAAGGGAGCTCCCCCCTCCCCTGTGGTTGGCAGGTTCATCAGGATAGGTTTCTTATCGTTGTCCTTCCTTTTTAGGTGTGAAGTTTTTCAACATGAGTGGCCTCGGGGACAGTTCATCCGACCCTGCGAACCCAGACTCACACAAGAGGAAAGGATCGCCATGTGACACCCTGGCATCAAGGTAGGGACCCTCTTTCCTTGGTCTGTTTCTGGCAGAGCTGCTTTGGCATTTTCGTTGCCACTTTGAGGCTTTTGTTTCATCTACTCCAAGTTCACCGTCCTTCTTTGAGTCCTGCCTACTTACCAGGTTCTCTTCCTTCCTCGGCTCCCTTAGAATGCTGCTCCCTCAGTTCAGCTCGCTCCCTCTAGATTTCCTGGAGTCATCGCAGAGACATTCTACGACGCCAGCTTGGTCATTACTTCCTTAAAGGGGACCTTCTCTTTCTTCCTTAACTATTACGTCAAAATGTCTACCATTCATGCTATCTGTCTCCCCTATTTTTATAGCTTTGATCCATAATTTTGGATTTTGCTGGTGTGTGTGATTATTTCACGAATCCCTGGCTTTTCCACTGCAAACTAAGCTGCCATTTGAACTCCTTGTAGGTCCTTTAACTTGATATTTTCACTCTGACTTTATACCTTTGAAAGAGCTGGGCGTTTTTTTTTCCTTTCAGGAAACCAGTCTTTCCCTACCACCTCTCTGAATTTGTTCACCATGTTATCCCTAGTTCATAACATGGTGCATTTCTTATAAATAGTAAATCATAAAGAGCACATGTTAGGCCTCAGGTATTGCCAGCCCTGGACAGGAGAGTTTCTCAGTAATCGGACGTTGGGGTGAGATGCCTTGTGTCTCCTTCCTGTTACCTCTTCTCCATGCTTTAACTATTCTAAGAGAAAGAGGATTAAAGTGCTGATCTTAGAATGGTGGGTAGCTGTGCCTTCTGCTTGTTCAACATTTCCAATTCAACTCAACAAGTGTTTATTAAATGCCTGCTTTTCAACTGGCACCATGTGGGTGGTGTTATAAAGATATAAGCAAAGTGTGAGACATGTTTTCTGTCTTCAAAAAGCTTACCCATCCGGTCACGCCACTCATTCTTAAACCCTCCTGGGCTTCCCCTGGCCCTGAGAAAAAAAAATAAATAATCACAGCCAGCGTGATGATAACAGATAACATTGATTGAGCTAATAGTATATGCCAGGAACTCGGCCCGGCATTTTATAAATGGCCGTCGCCTTAATCCTCACAACGCCCTAGGAGGAAATGTCATTATCCCTGTCTTACAGATAAGGAAAATGAAGCTTAGAGAAATTAAATTAAGGGACATGTCCAGGGTTACCTAGCTAGTAAATGACAGAGGAAGTTTGAACTTGTACTTTTAAGTAATATATCGTGCCTTTTATCATGGCACGAAAGGGCCCTGTGGTCTGGCCAGGACCTCACCTCTCGCCCTTTTGGGTTCTTATATCCGTAGCTCAGCCATGTTGAAGTATTAGAGGTCCTTTGACTTGATATTTTCACTCTCACTTTATGCCTTTGAAAGAGCTGCGGTTTTTCTTTCTTTCAGGAAACCAGTGTTTCCCCACCGCTAGGTTTAGACATCTCCTTCCTAGGCCGAGGAGCCATCTGCATGCTCTGCTCTAGTGTCACAGTCCCACCAGCACAGTACGATAATGGCCTGTCTCCCTTTCTGTCTTCTGGCTAATTGGAGGCTAAGTCTGACTTACTCCGGGATATAAGTACATGATTATCTGGCACATCATGAGTATAAGAGCATTTGTTTAAAAAACTAGTAAGTTGAAGGGGAAAAAAAAAGACACACAAGAAGTTAACTCACAGTAGCATTAACGAACATGTATGCAATATAAATGGAAATGAAGTGGGTTAGTGCGAGGAGACATGTAGGTGGCCCAAAGTAATAAAGAAAGCCTCCTTTTCCATGAAGGTAGAATTTTTTGTCATCCCCACCCCTCCTTCAGTTTTTACTTTATTTTAATATACCTACTCTCGTTTTCTATCCTCGCTTATTAGTTACTTCATTTTGTGGAGGTTTCCCTAGTCTCATTTTCAGGTCATTTTATAGACACTTCATTATTTCATTCCTTTTAGCTTCTTGCTTCCTCTGTCACCTGTCTGCCTGCCTACTGTGCCCATTCTATCAATTTTCTTTTTCTTTTCCCCCTACAGTAGTTTCAAGCACTTCAGTTTTACACAAAATTTAAAGTAAAAAAAAACAACAGATTTGGGAGCCTCACCAAGTGAATCCGATTTACTTGTGTTGAAATGTAGACCCATAGATTTAAACAGATCAGTTCAGACTATGGACTGAATATACTAATAAGTCTAATATCAGTTAGTTTCTCTAACATAAAGAGCAGATGTGCTTCAAAACACTATCAGGTTGCTCAGCTGGAGTTCTTTCTCGAAAGCCTATATATATATCAAAATGTAGGTTATTCATTTTCCTCATGCCTACTTTTCAATGCCTTGGTATGAAACTTGTCAAAATCAAAAAAAAAAAATAAGAAGAAAAGAAACTTGTTAAAATCTTGCTGCAAGTACTAACAGTGGAAGTTGTAAGAGTTTTACTAAGTAAAATATTACTAATTCCTTAATAATGTAAGATAAAGACAAAGACAGAATGTGTGATTATTGTAGTTTTAAAATTTGATTTTGTTTTGAGATATGTGGTATTTTGTTTTATGTAATTACATTTGATGATTTGACTTGATTTAGTAAGGGTTTTTTTACTTACTAAATTGTTATGTAAATGCTATCACCTTTATGGTCTTTTTAACATTAAAATAAATGGTATTTTAATTATTGTTGCCAATTATGAGCTTTTTAACAACTGCTCTTTCCTTTTTTTCACCTTTTTTTCTTATCCAAATGATTTTGACTGCTGCTCATAAAACAAAGAGCTACTTATGACAAGTCTTTCTCATTCTTTTAATTTGATAATAGAAAATTTCATTTCAAAGTAATACTTCTTTGTCTTTACTTACATAAAACAAGTTGCCTGATGACTTGGCTAAGTAAGCCGGGGGTAAGGACTAGAAGACAAAAAAGAGCAATAGTCATTCAGTGCCTTAGAGTGAATGTGAAGTGCTGGCTGTTCCCACTGGTACCTTCTGTTCTCTTTGTTTTGCTTTAAGATAATTTGAGTTTGACTTTATTTATTATATTTATAAGACCTTATAAGTAGGTATTTTTTATTTTTTTTAATTGGATCTATTTTTAAAACAAAGTTGTATACCAAAGACATTGTTCCCCATGCCTTAATTTCTAATCATTGATTTATCCTTTTTACTTTACTTCTTAGATGGATACTTGCTTCTTTTTGATGAGTACCAACTGTAGTCTATTCATTATAAGAGTTGAGAGTTAATTATGACTTATTTGAACTCTTTATAGCCTACCCTGCTTAATTTATGACAAATTTATTTGAAAATTTGGGTTTTTCTCTCTCAAGGTGTTATTTAAAAGGTAAAATAATTCTAAATGCAGGTAGTATGTATACTGTTTGCTTCCTTTTAATATCTGTATTCACTCTCATTGAAATAGTCAGTGAATGTACGTTGCTGAGGAAATCCATCTGTGACAGCAGTCATTCTCTGTATGTATGTTAGCCAGAATTGGCTTCTGTTTTGGTAGCTTGTGGTATCCGTTTTTTAGATGTGAATTTAAATTGTTTTCTGAATCTGGATTTATATTCTGTAAAAAAAATAGGAATCTGGTGTGTAAACATTAGGTACTCAGTCGGGGAAGGAAACTTAGTGGTAGAAACGTACACTTACTGGGTTTTCTTTGTGTAACAGCACTGAAAAGAGGCGCAGGGAGCAAGAAAATAAATACTTAGAAGAGCTAGCCGAGTTATTGTCTGCAAACATCAGCGACATTGACAGCTTGAGTGTAAAACCAGACAAATGCAAGATTTTGAAGAAGACAGTGGATCAAATTCAGCTAATGAAGAGAATGGAACAAGGTAAAAAACATGCCATGGTCTGGCTGATGTTGCTAAGTGGTTAGAGCATAAGCGTGCAACCGAAGGGTCTCGGTTCTAGTTCCTGGGCAGGGCAGCTTACCTGGGTTGCAGGTTTGATTCTTGGCCGCTTGTGAGAAGCAAATAATTGATGTGTCTCTCTCACATCGATGTTTCTTTCTCTCTCCCTTTCCCTTCCACTCTCTCTAAAAAGCAATGAGAAAAAATATCCTTGGGTGAAGATTAACAAAAAACACACAAAACATGGGTTTGTTATTAAAGACACTGACAATATGTGATTTTATTTTTGTTATTATTAAGAAATTGTATAGTACTTCATAATTTTATTAAATAAACATGTTGTTTAGAGTCTCTTTATTTTAGAAAGTAAGTCTGAGAGCCTTCTTGTTATCAGAAAATGGCTTATTAGAAGCTGGTTGTCTTGGGAGGTTATGGCACCCAGTACCGGGGCGTAGCATCAGGCGTAGCATCACAAATACTGGTGTGAGATCTGAGGCTCTGACAGAGAGTCGAAAGACAGTAACTCAGTGATGGGAGAATCCTTCCATCT
This sequence comes from Vespertilio murinus, assembly GCA_963924515.1. Taxonomy (NCBI): domain Eukaryota; kingdom Metazoa; phylum Chordata; class Mammalia; order Chiroptera; family Vespertilionidae; genus Vespertilio; species Vespertilio murinus. Next base: position 53,413,529 of record OZ004713.1, read on the forward strand.
GAATGATGAGCCTCTTTCTGCCTGGATTCCGGGAAAGCCATGATGTATGTATGTGTATATATACGTGTGTGTGTGTGTGTGTGTGTGTGTGTGTGTGTGTGTGTATATATATATATATATATATATATATATATATATATATATATATAATCTGTGTTTATTAGGGACCCCCCACACCAGAAAATCCCTGGGCCACCTACCAGAAACAAAAGCAAAACACTTGGGAGAAACACTCCCACACCTGGCCACATGGGATTTCCAAAGAAAACGTGGTCCTGAGAGATTTTATTCTAAAAACTGATATAATATATGAGGGAATAATCTATCGTGAGTAAGAGCACACATACCAGAAACCAACAGACGGACTAGGCCCAAAAGAACTTCAGGTTAATAGAAGCGGTGTAAAAAGACTATAAACAAATATGTTTAAATGATTAAAGTGATATGATTTTGAGATTTTGGAAGTTGGAAAACGGCTAAGGACGACAAATTTAGCAAACAGGGCATGGCGAGCCTGTGAGGGGGGAGCCAGCAAGAGGCACGTGGCCCCTTCCTGCTCGGTCGACTCAACACCCTGACGGCCCAGCTCACATCCCTACGTTGAAGGTGGAAGGATTCCTGTGGAAATGAAGCATCCAGAGGAACAGCGCATACACACCGACAGTTGCGAATGATCCCCACATGAAAAATATCTTCCCCACTCTTCACACTGCTGCCAGACACTTTAGTTCGTCACTCTTTACTGTGAATAAAGACCTCAATACTTGGGGAAAGCCTATAATGTAAGAGAGAACAAACAGGAAGAAAGTCACTCAGAAAAAGCAGAGACAACACAGAGAGCAGAAGAAAACTTAAAAACAAACAGTCCCTTAGAGACACAAGGAAAACTATGTTATCCATGAAACAAGAACAAAATACTATAACATGAAACATTCAAAAATAAAAACAAGTAACCTAATTAAAAATGGGCGGGCGAATCCAAAGAAGACATGTAGATGGCTAATAAGCACATGAAAAACCTTGCTCAGTGTCATAGCCGCCAGAGAAATGCGATCAAAACCACACTGAGAGACCCATTTACACCCACAAAACAATACCATGTAGTGTGCATGAAATCAGACATGTGTAGTGTAAGTAACAAGCCATGCATGGATAGTCTTATTGTGTCCTCACAAAACTGAAGAGGAGGAGTGGGGGCAGGGTGCACTGTTTGCAGCGTTGTGTGAATTTAAAAGGAAAGGCTTGAAGCAAATGGTGTAACATCAGTGAAAAATGAATGGTGACTACGTGAATGGATGCTATGCCATTTTATGTATTTTTTGGAATATTTAAAACATTTCATTTTTTAAAATAAAAAATGAATTGCAATATTCAATACTCTACTTGTTTTTTGGCAAACTAATTCATCTGACAGATTGGAAACTTTTATTTTAGTATAATGCTGCTTTAAGATGATGGATGGATTTTTTAACATCATCACACAAAAGAATTTCAAAGCACTCTAGCAGTTATAGTTTTACCAATGAGATCATCATAACGTGAATGTGAAAGGTTAGTTGTTCATGCAGACTCCCAAAATGAAAAATCATACCTTCACTTTCTCTTCAGTGGCGATTGATCAGAAAAGAGGGGGGAAATGACGAAAACAATTATTCTTTTACAATTTAGCCATTTCTTAAAAAATTTTTTGGTGTAGACTTGTTAAAAAGCTATAGAATTACACCACTTTTCTCACTGCTGGAACACTGGACTTCGTAGGTCAGAATTCAAGTCCTCCAGTGCCACTAACTAGTTACTACATCATTTGGAACACATTACGTAACCTTTGTGAATTTCATCTTTTATAAAACAAGTATAACTAAGACTAAGTGTGCAAGTGCCTAGGTCAGTGATTTTCTACCGGTGTGCCACAAAAAATTTTAAAACATGCAATACCTGTTAGTACTAGTCAGGGGCACTAACCTCTTCCCCCTTAGATTTACCAAATAAAGAAATGACAACAGTCAACACAATAGTAACCATCCAGTGTGAATGAATCAAAATCATACCTATTTTTTTGTGTCAGATCAGCAAAAAAATATTTATTTATTTATTTATTTATTTATTTATTTATTTCGGTGTGCTGCAGAATTTTAGTAATTAGTTAATGTGTGCTTTGAGATGAAAAGGTTGAAAATCACTGGCCTAGATAATAAATACATATCATTTGAATCTGAAATTAGGGGAGTCTATGTCTTTTGAAACTTGCTGTTATAGAAATGAGCCCGTTTTGGGTGTGTGACTTTTTGGTTCTTCATTGTAGAGAAATCAACCACTGACGATGAAGTGCAGAAGTCGGACATCTCGTCGAGCAGCCAAGGAGTGATCGAGAAGGAGTCCTTGGGGCCTCTTCTTCTGGAGGTAGCTGTCCTCAGTGACTCGGGAAGGGGTCCAGCGCTGTGCTCTAGCCAGCGTGGGGGCTTTCTTCTTTTGTGTCTTATGACCCGTCAATAAATTATAAAACAGAGTAAAGTTTTAAAGAACTTTAATACTTTTTATTTTTATTTTGGGAACTATTTTGTTACTATTTCAGAATTAAGTGTTAATAACGATCATAAGACATTTTCATAAGGGCATTCTAAAGAGTGAGATGGAAAACTGGATTTCTTTATTTAGTTGGGACACTAAAATGGGATTCTTTAGCTAGCTAGTGCTGTCTATGTGTCTACTGTAGAATTTCGTCTTTGATAAGGGATGCCTCGTTTTTTGCAGTAGGTGTTTTCCAGGAAAGCTTTCTGACTAAAAATGTGTTAATTTTTTTAAAATATATTTTTATTGATTTTTTTACAGAGAGGAAGAGAGAGGGATAGAGAGTTAGAAACATCGATGAGAGAGAATCATCGATCAGCTGCCTCCTGCACACCCCCTCCTGGGGATGTGCCTGCAACCAGGGTACATGCCCTTGACCGGAATTGAACCTGGGACCTTTCAGTCCGCAGGCTGCCGCTCTATCCACTGAGCCAAACCGGTCTCGGCCTATGGAAACATTGTAAGAGAATGTACTATTTTAACAGCCTTCTATCCATTTTTTTTTAAAGTAGATAACTCTTAAATGGGAATTACTCTGTCACTGCTTTGTAATTTCACGCCTGCTTTTTCTCTTTACGCTGTACTCCCTCTATTATTAACACAGATGTTTTGTTTCCAAGCGTGCTCATCACCTTAAATGTTCACTATCATACATGAATGTTTAAAAATATAAGTATGTGTATGTACACACTTATTCCCCACAGTGTATCCTCTTCTATCTCTCCCCCTAATTCTAGCATGTATTCTATTGCATATATAAAGTAGAGATATAGCTATAGGCATAAAATAGATTCTTCTTTCCTGTTCCTACCTCAAGGCCCTTTTTTCTGGTGAAGTGTTTCTAACAAACGTGCATGGGTCTCTCTATTTTTCCAACTTCTTCACACATATTTTCCTCTCACCCTAACTATTTCTGTGTCTTCACATCAACCACAAGTCCTTTTACCAACACCGCTGATGTGAGAACATTGTCAAAACTCAATTCTTGCTTTTCTGGTTCCAGAAATGTTATGTATTCTCTTTGCTTCTTCCCCTTTCATCTCTAAAGAGATGACGCCCATATATACACTTCTTGCTTTAACCCCTTCCCTTACTCCATCTCTGTACTCCTCACAGGCTGCCAAACATTTCTGACTCTCGTATTTGCAACTTCTCCCCTCGAAATCTAAATTCTTTATTTCTCCTCCGTGTTAGACAGAACTTTGTCGCATTAGGCTATTGGTTTTAATGACTTTTATGAGGGGAACGAGCACATCCTTTTTAGAACTGTAAAACATAGAAGGCGTTGGCTAGTGGATAGAAGCTTCTCTCTGAACCAGTGCATGCACACACATGTCAGTGGGAGAGGAGGAAGCTACCACATCGGATGGACTCTGATTTTTTTTAAATTATATTCTTTTCACAAGCCATTAAACACGACTGCAGTTCAGAAACAATGCTGTAACAAATATAGTAAAAGTTTTAATGGTAGAATCTAAGCGATGAACATATAGATGTTCACTACAAAATTCTTTCAACTTGGCTGAATTTTGAAAATTTTTAATATAAGCTGTTAGAGGAAAATAAGTTAAAAGGAAGACAAGTACTGTAGGCTCATTTCCCACCTCTCCCCCTCCCCCTCCCCCTGCTCGGTCCCTGTCGCCGTCCCGCCACTTGGTCACCTGTAACCAAGAGACCTGCTCCGGCCTAGCGCTTACTGCTCATCTCTGCCACTCTGCGGGTCTTTTCATATCTCTCATTTGTCTAGGAGACCTCTACCTGTCTTTTGGTGCCCTGAGTTTGACAACTAGCCTAAGAATCTTCTGTCTCCTTTCATTTCATTAAATACTCATTAAATTTATCTTCTTCATAAATGCCATGATCATGATGGCCGTCCATGATATATAAGGTATAGAGGGCCTTGAGGTTTCTGGAGTTCCCTGTAGGAAAATGTCATTGTTTCGATCCTAGTTCCACGCGATCTTCAGAAACCACGGAGATCAGCAATGAGCAAATAGATGGCCCGCAAGCTGAATGCAGCACAACTGCAGGCGGAATGCTGCTACTGCGGCTGCAGTTTGTGGAAACATCTGCTATTGCTACAGGAGAAAGGCCCACACACCACACTTTAAAATGAACAGCAATGACAGCAAAACAGCCACTCAAAACTACCAAAAAAAAAGAAAGTAATTTTTTTTTTAGTGGATGAAATTATTACCCTGAAAACCACTATGAATCAAAGGGAAATTGTAACACAACATTACAAAAACGGATTAAATGTCATTAGGCAAGCACTTTCAAATGTGAAGATAAAAACATCAAATTAAAAATTCCAAAAACTCAGAATAAGAGATGTATTTAGGCTCTTGACTGCAGCAAGCAAATAATAATTTTTATTTATGAGCCATAGATGTATGAAACAGGGACTGTCCCGTAGAATCACTGGCTCTTACTGACTTCAGAGCTGCCTTCATGGACGGCCTTTTCTATTCCTCTTCTCTGTCCTCCAACCCCATCCTCATTGCCTTAAACTTTGTAGAGCAACGGGAAGCCGAGAAGAGGTGGTGAAAAGCCACCATGAGATTGTCCATCATGTAGGCTGCAGGCTCGTGCTGCACTGTTTGGTAAGTTAGCCACTGGCCACACGTGGCTACTCCCAATTAAATCAATCAAGTCCAGAGCTTCAGTCTCGGCAGCCACGGAAGCGCTCCGTGCCTACGTGGGGTTCGTGCCCACTGGACTGCAGGCACAGAACACTCCCTGTGTGGCAGGAGGTTCTTGCTTTACCGTGTTGGTCTGGAGGGCACCTGCTCATCTAGAAGACTTGCTCATCTGAATGTGTCCAAACATCCACCGTAACGTGAGAAATCCTCACCCCACAGCTCGTCTCCCCGCACTGTTTCAAAACATAAAATTTAAAAAGTAACATGGATTAAGCCGGGACAGGTTTGGCTCAGTGGATAGAGCGTCGGCCTGCGGACTGAAAGGTCCCGGGTTCGATTCCGGTCAAGGGCATGTACCTTGGTTGCAGGCACATCCCCAGTAGGGGGTGTGCAGGAGGCAGCTGATCGATGATTCTCTCTCATCGATGTTTCTAACTCTCTATCCCTCTCTCTCTTCCTCTCTGTGAAAAACCAATAAAATAAATAAAAGATAAATAAAAAGTAACATGGATTAAGAAGGAAGGTATTTTAAAATAAATGAAGGTATTTCACCATACTTAAAGAGGTAGTGGCATCCATGCTTCCTTAACCTTGCTTTTTATAACATCCTTACATTGCTGTGTGGCTCTTGGCACGTTTGACTACCCACTCCCTCTTTCTTAAAACTCCTCCCTTAAAAATCTTCTGTAGAACGATAACCTTTCTTCTCTGGCTGTTCCACAACCTCTGCCTCACATTTCTCTTTCTTTGCCTTCCTCTTACGTTAGCATCCTGCAGGGTTCTGGCCTCGACTCTTCCTTTTCTTTTTTTTTAATTTTGTGCGCATTTCCTGGGAAGTTGGGGATCTACATCTATGTCTATATGATGTACTGGTGTATATGTGTGCACATGTATATGTGTATATAAAACATCAGGTAGGCCCTTGCTGGTTTGGCTCAGTGAATAGAGCATTGGACTTCGGACTGCAAGGTCCTGGGTTCGATTCCGGTCAAGGACACATGCTCCGATTGTGGGCTCGATCCCTAGTAGGGTGCGTGCAGGAGGCAGACGATCACTGATATTCTCTCATCATTGATATTTCTCTCTCTCTCTCTCCCTCTCCCTTCCTCTCTGAAATCAATAAAAAAAAAAATATTAAAAACAAACAAACAAACAAAACTTCAGTTAGGATTCTCTGGATTCCAAGCAATTCTGACAAAATTAAATGTGAATTTATTGGAATGCTATTTGGAAATCACAGAACCATGCTTGAAAATAGGATGAAAACAAAATAGCATAAGGAGGCTAGGAAGCCAAAATCATTCAATGGCCTCTGAGAAAGCTATTCGGGCTGTACCCTGCTGCTAGAATGAATGCATTCCAGCCGAGTTCCGTCTTTTTGTCATTCTCGGCAAGGTTCACAGTTAGGCGGAAAGTCTCCCGGTGGCCTGATTAAGAACCCCACGAGATTTTATTTAATAGGGAACGAGTAACCCCCCCAAAGGAAATCAAATATTCTGTGTAAGGAGAAAAGGTGATGGTAGTTAAAAACAAACAAAACCCACACAGATGATACATGTACTTTCAAATCAAAACAATCTCTCCTTAGAGTATCCCTTTCATTGTGTCCTGCTGCCCTTCGAACATCTTTCTCTGAGTGTCCCTCCATCATCATTTCAAATATAAGATTTCTAAAACTAGCCGAATCCGGTTTGGCTCAGTGGATAGAGCATCGGCCTGCGGACTGAAAGGTCCCGGGTTCGATTCCGGTCAAGGGCATGTGCCTTGGTAGCAGGCACATCCCTGGTGGGGGGCGTGCAGGAGGCTGGTCGATGATTCTCTCTCATCAATGTTTCTAACTCTCTATCTCTCTCCCTTCCTCTCTATAAAATTTTTCTTTAATTTTTTAAAAAGATTTCTAAAACTAAACATAATCCTTTTAACTTCCGTTCATAAAAAGGAAAAGTTTCAAAAGGAAAAGACTAGATTCTCCCCCCTGCCCCGAGTTCCTCTACTCAGGGAAAGGCACTTAATCCACCAGAACCCTAAAATCATTAGTGAAGAAGCACCCCAAATGCTTGTTCCCCTGGGTGCTGCAGGTGGCCAAGTGCCGCTGGTTCCGCTTCTGTCCGATTCTCGGCTTCCACCGCCCTCGCCTTCACACAGGCTCTTATTGAACTGGACGATCGCAACGGAGCTCCTTGCCTCCCGGCTCCACACCACACCCACGGCCCGAGAGGTCTTTGCAGAAGTAGATTGTGTCACTCTCCCCCAAGAGTGGTGCCTTCGAGAAGACCCCCGCTGCCTTTAGGACTAACTCCTCATTTTTGTGGCTGCTTTTCCTTGAAGCTTTAAAGATAATTTTGCAAATGCATACAAAGTGATTTTTTTTTAACCTCTGAGCTGTTTCCTCTGTTTTGAATGTCCTTTCACCTCTCGTTCACCTGAGTTACAAAATTAAACGTGTTATTATTTGGAAAATATCTGCTGGGAAGCATATTATCATTACCACCCGTCTCATAGAAAAGGTCAACAGCCAAAACCGGTGTGGCTCAGTGGATAGAGCGTCGGCCTGCGGACTGAAAGGTCCCAGGTTCGATTCCGGTCAAGGGCATGTACCTTGGTTGCGGGCACATCCCTGGGAGGGGGTGTGCAGGAGGCAACTGATCAATGTTTCTCTCATCAATGTTTCTAATTCTCTATCCCTCTCTCTTCCTCTCTGTAAAAAAATCAATAAATATATTTTTTTAAATAAAAGAAAGAAAAGGTCAACAAATTGGGACACGTGTCTCCCTTAAAGAGAAAATTAGTAGCCCATAAACATCGTTAGCTCTTTTAAGAATTTGTCCCAGATAACCGGCAAACACCTGTGTGATACAAAGGATTTTTCTCTTACTCCAAGATTCTGTAAATGCTCTACTTTTCAAAGGTCTTGTTTTTATTGCTCTTATACATTCTATAGCAAGTAAACGGCAGTGCGTTTCAGTAAACGGGAGGGTTATAAATACCTCAGGGGCCACCATCCACCTCTGTACTCTGGATCTTCTCTTGGGATTGAGTCCACAGTTTGTGGCACGTCTGTCAAAACTGAGCGAGGTGCCAGGGTGTCGTTATGTTTATGAAACTCAATTTCTCTCTTACGCTTTGAATTACACTGTCAGTGGAGGTTCTGACTTTTTACTGCGCCCTGCGGGTTTTCTGTTCCCCCTGGGGCCGTACCTCTCCTTTTGGAGGCGCTGGCTCTGGCTCTGATTTGGGTCTCCTGCGCACTGTGCGCTCTCCCCTCTGCCTAGACGGTTCTCTCCTCCTCTTCTCCTCCTTTCCCCTCCTTGGCTATTCCTTTTATAACTAAGGTACGGGTCTGCAAGGAGCCTTTCTTTGCCTTCCCCCCAACAAACCCCCCAAATTAAGTATCCTCCTTTGTTCATAGAACAGTCTGTGTATGTCTCTGACACTGCATTCATCCCTGGGATTTATTATGTTTATGTCTTTCTCTCTCTCTCCCTCTCCCTCTCCCTCTCCCTCTCCCTCTCCCTCTTCCTCTCCCATAAGTTCCTTACGGATAGAAATGGGTGCATAGGTCATTCAATTCAGATCTACTACCATAAAATGTCTCTCTAAGGAAGAAAGTTGACCTATTCATTTATGCCTACTTGAAACATTAGTGTACTGTCTGTTTAAAAATCCTGTCCTAAGGGATCCGGGGTTCGGGGGGCGGGGGTTAGAGAGCAACCAAAGGACTTATATGCATACATATTAGCATAACCAATGGACACAGACACTGGGGTGGTGGGGGCTTGCCCGGGCTGGGAAGGGGTGAGAGAAGGGGGTCAATTGGGGACAAAGGAGACATATGTAAAACTTTAGACAATAAAAAAAAATTTTTAATTAAAAAAAAAAGAATCCTGTCCACAGAGAGCATGCAATGTAAATCTTCATTCAGCCCCCACTCCTTTTTTAAAACTTGACATATATTGCTGACCTCTTTTTCAATACAGAAGTATATATGTTTATTTTTCTGTTTATCTTTTAACCTCTCAACCCTCCCGCCCCCCTTTTTTTTATGTGTGTTGCAGGCTTTGGATGGATTTTTCTTTGTTGTGAACTGTGAAGGGAGAATTGTATTTGTGTCAGAGAATGTGACCAGCTACCTGGGTTACAATCAGGAAGAATTGATGAATACCAGTGTCTACAGCATACTGCATGTGGGGGACCATGCAGAATTTGTGAAGAATCTGCTGCCAAAATCACTAGGTACAAAGAAATGTATTTTTCAAAAGAATATGAACTCCCTGTAGCTTCTCTTTATGCAAATATATTATTTACCTTAATATAAAGTATAATAACATACTGGTATTATAAGTATAACACATGGTATTAGTCTAAGAAATGTATGTCATCATATATGAAAATACGTTAAAGTTCAGTTTCAGTCTGAGCTGAAGACGTGAAGAGGGAATGCCCATCACACAGCTGGTGGCGAGCATCCCTTTCGTGCCCGGGACTGTGATAGTCATGGAAGCAGAAGCTTCTGCCTGAAATTCCCTTTGCTTTCCATCTTTGTTATGTCCAAGAAAGAGAGAAATGTGTATCCCTCCCACCACCCTGCTCAAAGGGAAAAAGGGAGGAAGGAAAGAAAGAAGGGAACGGAAGGGAGGGAGGAGGAGATATACTATGTACTTAACTAAAATCAGCCCTTTTGGATGTAAGTGGCTTCAGCTCAGGAGTTCTCAGAACGATTGGACGAGTTACGTGACAAGGGAGCCTAGCTCGGAGATTGGGCAGGGTCTGATTTCTAGCCTCTCTGTTCCCGTTCACTGAGCCATGTGCCCACTCTTGAGCCTGGAAGGAGGACCTGGGCTAGAAATTCTGTATAACTAAACCAAACATGCAACTAGCATTTATCCATGGCTCTTTATTTCCTACAGTGTTCACTTATTCTTTGAAAAGAGTGCTATAGTAAGGGGGCCTGAAGTGATGGTTTTGATTAAAATCACTAGTCCGATGTTGTGAATTGTCAATGGGTCTTGATGTGTCTTGTTATAAAATTTTAGAATATAAATGACTTTAGAGATAATACTGTGGATTCCTTCATTTTAAAGATGAGGCAGAGATTAAGAAGTTAACCCACACCTCCCCACCAGCTCACAGCAGAACCAGGGCTCCTTACTCCCGTGTAGGTTTGATTCCAGGATTTCCTCTAGCAGCGACAGGGGGGTGAGATCGTAAAAAAAGAAAAGAGGGTCAGTGGAAATGGTGACCTGCCGAACAGAAATTCTTTTTTGAAATGTATAGATTTAAAAAAAAGAAAAAGAAGAAGAAAGAAAGAAATGTACAGACATCTTTTCTAGAATTCTAGATTCAATTTTCTTTTACTGAGTCAGGTGACATGTCTGTGTTAATGGCCATTTTTATGTAGTAACTTATTGATGACCCACAATATTCAGAGTGTTATATAAACTGTGAAAAAAATAAATTATAAGAAACCAACGTTGTTCACTATCTATATTCTAAATATGTTATGTAATCACAGACTCATTTGAGAAACTTTGAATCCAAAAAGGTGTACAAGCCCGTCCTTAGAAGTTCTCGCCTGCCTGGTTAAAACTCCTGCTTGACAGTGGACCTAAGGTTTTCGGCCACTTTTTATTGCCAGACTACAACCGGAGACAAAATGGAAAAGCTTGTTAGCTGCTGTTAAATTTGAGTAAAAGAACTAGCTAACTATTCATTTTTGTCTCTGTACATGAGGAATGCTAACGAATTAGGGTACTGGTAAGGCCTATCGTTGAGAGGGGAAATCCTAAACAGTCTCTTGAAATTTTACAATTTTCAAATTGGTAGACACTTACATTTACTAAGGAAGGTAAGTATCCCGCTGCCTCAGGATAACACAGTTGAATAGATGGCTGACTAAATACGTGGCTACATGTGTCTTTTGTATCTTCAGATTTTGTGCTTTTTCACTTATTCTCGGGGATATAATCAATTTCTCCTCCGCAGTAAATGGAGTTCCTTGGCCTCAAGAGGCAACACGACGAAACAGCCATACCTTCAACTGCAGGATGCTGATTCACCCCCCCGATGAGCCAGGCACCGAGAACCCGGAAGCTTGCCAGCGGTATGAAGTAATGCAGTGTTTCACTGTGTCACAGCCAAAATCAATTCAAGAAGACGGAGAAGGTAAAACAAAGGGTGACTTTAAGGTTTTCGGTTGCTTTTTCCATGGCTTTCAGGAATAGGGAGGTAATTGATTATAAAAACTGCCTTCTTCAGATAGTGTTTTTGGATACTGTATTATAGGTCAAAATGGCTGTTCAGCTTGCTATGTATTTCTTAATTGTTAAGAAAAAAAATTGCTAACATCTATAATAACCCGTTGAAAATGCCCCCAATTTCTCAATTTTTAAGCTGGCATTCCTAGTAAAATGTCAAATTCGTACCAACTTGCTGCCTAGAAATAAGAGATGTCGCTAGCCGACGCCAGTTGGAAACGTACCAGATGCAGAAGGCTGTTGAACAGCTCTGATTTTTTATTTTTTTTGAATTTCAAGTTTAGAGTGCAGGGAACATCGGAGAATAGAGTTAGCATGTTTGAGGCCATACAAGGTAATTTATAAAGAGAAAGCTTATGAACAGATGAAAACACAGCCGAAGCTCTAATGTGAACATGGCATCACCATGGCTTAATTAACTATGTGACAGTGGATGAGTTTTCCAGGTGAACTTAGACTGAGCTAAGTTAAGGACACCACAAATTGGAACCTGGAATAAGGACCGGGGAAGGCAGGAGATGAGAAGTTAGTCAGATGCAAAAAACAAACAAACACAAAACAAAACGCTGTGTACTAGTAGGTAGCTGGTCTCACCAGACAATGAGTGCCATGATCAACTGGGGACTTTTTATAAAATAAACATGCAAGGCTGCTTTATCTGAGTAAAGTTCATATTAAGCCACGTGCTATTGCACATTCAAAAAAATTTGGAGCTGGCCGAAACCGGTTTGGCTCAGTGGATAGAGCATCGGCCTGCATACTGAAAGGTCCCGGGTTCTATTCCAGTTAAGGGCATGTACCTTAATTGCAGGCACATCCCCAGTAGAGGGTGTGCAAGAGGCAGCTGATCGACGAGTCTCTCTCATCGATGTTTCTAACTCTCTATCCCTCTCTCTCCCTCTCTGTAAAAAATCAATAAAATATATATATTTTTTTAAATTTGGAGCTGGAACTTGGAAAAAATTATAGATCTTACAATATGAAGTCCTGTGTCGAAGATAAATTATGCTTCTTTAGAAAGAGTTAAATGTTTTTCTCATAGGATAATTATTATCTGAACAGAAGTAGTTTTGCTTAGATTTAAGCAACACAGTAAACTTTTAAATACATTCCAAAGTCCATTTCTTATAGTCATCAGTACTTAATAGCTACAAAAATTAAATTTTTTTATTCTTTTTTTTAAAAGAACGTTTATTTTTCGTTGATTTTAGAGAGAGCAAAAGGAAGTGAGAGAAACATTGGTTTGTTGTTCCACTTATTCATTCATTTATTGTTTGATTCTTATATGTGCCCTGACTGGGGATTGAACCCGTAACCTTGACCTATCAGGAAGATGCCCTAACCAACTGAGTTACCAGGTCAGGGCTTATGAATAATTTTTATAGCCAGTAAGTACTGATGAGTATAGGAAATTGACCATAGAGCTGTATTTTAAAATTCACTGTGTTACTTAAATCTAGGCAAAACTACTTTTTTATCCTCCAAGTACATGAGATGCATCAGCCTCCTCTAGTTTCTGGTTTATGTAAGAACGGTCAATGGAAGGGATTACGTATGCTAACTAGATCTCTACCTGGAGCTGCCTGCCTGGTTTGGGTCGCCAGCAATTTTATTTCTAGCATTATACTTCTATATAGAGTGACTCCAGTATTGTGTCAGAGCCTATAAAATGTATTACTTCTATAAAAACTGATAATGTCAAGTAATAGATTGTGAACCATTTTCTACCCTTTTTCTTAATTTTCCCTTTCCTTCTTTGGGCAGATTTCCAGTCATGTTTGATTTGTATTGCACGGAGATTACCTCGGCCTCCAGCTATTATGGGTGTAGAATCCTTTATGACCAAGCAAGATACTACAGGTATTAACTGCAAAGTTAAAAAATGTTCCATCCGTATTAATGATGTCGGCTATGCTTTCAAAATCAGTTACATCTCAGATTTTGTGTCCGTCTGTTCTCTGCTTTTCCACTTAGGTCCGCTTATCTTACACAGAAAACATTTTAATTGGTGGTTTTGATGTTGTGCATTTTAGATATTATATTCACTATTTTTAACTCTTCATATACCTATATTTGTTTTTATTATAAATTATTTTTCATAACCATGGAATAAAGTTTTTAAAGCTATTTAGCAATGTAGATTTAAATATATATATTTTATTTATAAATGGATACAAATACGGTGGTTTTAATATTATGCTTAAAAGTATTTGGCTCTTTTTTTTTCTTTTTTTTTAAACTTTATTCAGCACATAATTCTTGAATACCTAGAAATACCTGTCACCATGTCTGATTGCTTAAGAGTGTGCACGGTTGAGCAAAAGGCAGGGATGTAATTACAAATCATGATATGTTTTATGATGGAAAAGGTGTGAGGTGGTGAGGTAAGCTAATTGGGAGGAACTGTTTAATGAAGACCTGACTGAGGAGCTGGTATCGAACCCTTAAGTTTGAGGTGGTGCCAGTTATGTGTGTTGGGAAGGAATGGTGGGGAGGGGCACAGGGCAGAATAAGTGCCCCAGATTGAGGGGACAGCTGCGGGGACCCCAGGAGGACAGGAGTGTGTTAGAGGAACTGAAAGAAGGGCACGGGAGCCACAGGGCGAGGAGAGGGGACGGTGCCTGAAAATAACATCTTCTCTTAAAGGCCTGCTTCAGGTTTGATTTGCATCAAAAACAAATTATTATTGTTCTCTACAAAATGTAAAATAATTTTCATGTTATTCAGTCTTCACTCCAGCACATCACGTTTTTGTGTTTTTACATCAGTTGTATGTTTCACTCTCCTCTTTAATAAAAAGAGAGATCATCTCTACTAAATATTATTCCTTGTGAAAAGTTTAGTTTTAATGTACTTTTTCATTTTTTACCATTGTTTATAAGATCCTCTTACCATATTTACTAATTTTTTGTCCCAGACATCTAATATTCCAATGTTGTATGCTTTATTATTGTGTGTTTTTAAATATTTTTATTAAATTATTATCTGTGTACATATATTACCATTACCCCCCCTCCCATATGTGCCCTTCCTCCCCAGAGTTTTGTATCCATTGTTTGTACTTATTTGCATGTATACACATTGATCTCTTATCTCCCATCCCTCCCCGCTGTAATTTGACAGTCTGCTTGTTGCTTTACTGTCTCTATATCTATTTTTTGGTTCATCAGTTTGTAATGTTCTTTATTATCCATAAATTAGTGAGGTCATGTGGTGTTTCTCTTTCATTGACTGGCTTATTTCACTCAGCATGATGCTCTCCAATTCCTGTCCAGGTTGCTGCAAATGATGAGAATTCCTTCTTTTTTACAGCAGCATAGTATTCCATTGTGTAGATGTACCATAGTTTTTTGATCCAATCATCTGCTGATGGGCACCTAGGCTGTTTCCAAATCTTAGCTATGCTAAATTGTGCTGCTATGAACATAGGGGTGCATATATCCTTTCTGATTGGTGTTTCTAGTTTTTTGGGGATATATTTCTAGGAGTGGGATTACTGGGTCAAATGGGAGTTCCATTTCCTTTTCTTTTTTTTCTCTTTCTTTTTTTCTTTTTTTTGCGGAAGCTCCATACTGTTCTCCACAGTGGCTGCACCAGTCTGCATTCCCACCAGCAGTGCATGAGGGTTCCTTTTTCTCCGCAACCTCGCCAACACTTGTCGTTTGTTGCTTTGTTGATGTTGGCCATTCTGGCAGGTGTGAGATGGTACCGAATTGTTGTTTTGATTTGCATCTCTCGGATAATTAGTGACTTTGAGCATGTTTTCATGTGCCTCTTGGCCTTCCTTCTATTACTGTGTTTTTAAAGGATCAATTCCAACTGCTCTTACTAAAGAGTAGGTGGAAATAAATTACCAAACTAGTATCTTCATGCCTGCCTCTCCTTCCCCAATGAGTGACTCCGTCGTTGGTGTGGAGATAGAGAGCAGGACCCAAAGGGCAACCAGAGGCGTCTGAGCAGCGTCAGGCCCGGCAGCTTCAGGTCTTTGCGTGTGGCTTCAGAAGTTGGCTGGAATTGAGTTTTAGAGTGCTACAGTGCTAGTGGGTAACACACTCCAAGACCAAAACAATTTTTCATTATCATGCCACAGATACACTTTGTTACCATAGGTACTAAAAATTAATAGTGCTTTTTTAGTGCTTTTTTTCCCAGTATGCATTTGAGGGGCAGAATATTTCTGAGAAGCGATGGTTAATTTTGAAGTACAGATTATTTAGACCAAGAGGCTATCATACATGTAATATTTTATTCTTTGTATAGGTAAAATCATCTCTATTGATACGAGTTCCCTGAGGGCTGCTGGCAGGACTGGCTGGGAAGATCTAGTGAGAAAATGCATCTATGCTTTTTTCCAACCTCAGGGCAGAGAGGCGTCTTATGCCAGACAACTATTTCAAGAAGGTAAAGTTTTCTCTCAGTTATTTTCACTAACTTTTCTCTTTATTGATGCCGAATAACTTATATGAAATTTACGGCTTGATAAGTATTTTCTCAAAATTAACAGTTTTTGCAATAATCAGTTTTAGGGAAGGAAGAAATGGGTAAGCAAAGTAACTCATGAGTGGATCCTGAATTTTGGGATGACGAGGATATCATGTGGTGGTCACTCATTCATTCGTGCATTCATTCATTCGGCAGACATGTGTCAAACTCCTCACATGCATAGAATGCTATGTAAGGGGGCAGGAATGCCGTGATGTTTAAGAAGCAGGGTTTTCGTGTCAAGGAGCTTAAATGGTATTAGGAGACTATGTGCCAGTTTTAAAGACCAGTGGGCTATAATAGAGGTATAAACAAAAGGAGGAAAAATTTGATTGTGACTTGAGGAATCAGGGGTGGCTTCAGAGAGGAAGTGGCGTTTTTGGCTGGCTTTGGAAGATCATTCCCAGCAGAACAGGCATGTCCAGAGAGAAGGCATCTAGATAACCCCGAGGTCTGTATCGTGACTGTTTCCTTCATGACTTACAGTACCTGCATCTCCTGACTCAGGTTGAAGTTTCAGGTTGTTAAGTATGAAACTAGTCATATGAAGCTAATAATAATTGAATAGATGCTGCATCTTAGTAAGCCTAGGGGAGTATAAAACAAGTATTCCTCTGCCCTTCAGGAACTTAACAGTATTATAGGAAAGACAGGGAAAATTATCTTAGAATTAAGTCCAGAAAGTTCATAGAGATTCTAGCTAAAGGGATTTTGATGCACTTAAAAAATATTGCCATGTAATTATGGTAGTTTACTGCCCTTTCAACAATGTAATTTATTCTCCAAACTTTGGAAAGAGACTCTCTGCATGGCTATTCCTGAAAAAACAATTTTAAAATATTTTTCATTATCCCATTATCCTTCTTGATGTTAACATTTTCCCATAATATTAGGTTTCTTACGTTTACAGGTAATTTTCCATTCACTGCATCTTAGGCCAGCTGCTTCCTAAGGATGTAGAGGAAACAGCTTACCTTTTTATTTTATTTTTTTCCCAGGAAGCCATCTGTGAATCTCACTAGTGTAGTCACCAGCACCCTACAGACTAATGGTGCTCCGGTGGGCTCCTGCTAGGCTGACAGCAGCCCCGGGAATGCCATTGCAGTGAACAGGACCAGGAGTCTGTGCTTAGGAAGTTCTCCAGGGCGCACTGGAGCGCAGTCGGGTTTGGAATCGTCACAGTTCACGACCAGTGCCACCCCCTGGGTGCCAACCGGGTGGCTCCCATCTCCAGAGTGGCACTTTACTTTTTTGCATAGACTTGAGACTCAGGGCACTGTTTCCACTACTGTCTAAAGTGCTGACGTATACGATACTCTCTGATTGTTGCCTTAATTTTATAAGTTAAGCCTCCTAAGACTTCACTTAAAAAAAAAAAAAAGACTTTTAATTTTTTTTTTTCTTGCAATTTATCTGCATTTCCACTAAGGCAGAGCAGGTCTAGATTATGATCTCATTCTCCAAATGTCTGGGCTCTCCACAGATGCGATTGAAGCACAGCTTAAACAAACTGTGCGGATTCTCTATTAAAAAAAAGTGTAATGAGTAACGAATAATCTATCATTATCCTATGAAGTGAAATAATTTATAGTGAAATGTAAAGAACTTCTTCCCATTAGTCATTTTTTAAAAATATTTTATTGATTTTTTACAGAGAGGAAGGGAGAAGGATAGAGAGCTAGAAACATCGATGAGAGAGAAACATCGACCAGCTGCCTCTTGCACACCCCCCACCGGGGATGTACCCGCAACCAAGGTACATGCCCTTGACCGGAATCAAACCTGGGACCCTTCAGTCCGCAGGCCGACGCTCTATCCACTGAGCCAAACCAGTTTCGGCCCATTAGTCATTTCTTAAGGTTCTATCTTCTCCCCTTTTTTTAAGGAAAAAAAACATTCCTCAGTAAAAGCAATTTGTATTTTTTTTTCCAGAGTTAAGTTGTCCAGAGTTCACATGACTCTTGATTCTAGTGTTTTGGAGATTCAGGACAGCTTACCAAACAGCAGTCATGGGAGGAGTAAAATACCTTTTCTGATATTTTATATTTAGCAGTATCTAACCTGATAGGAAAAATGAGACACTTACATGAGAATCACCCCTACATGGGAATGACCTGCTGCATTTAAGTCTCGGGTGAGGAACCAGATATCTTTTAAAAAGCTCCAAAGGTAATGCTTCAATACAGGTATACTTCGGAGACATTCAGGTTCAGTTCCAGACCACCACATTATGGAGGGAATATCACAGTAAAAGCAAGTCGTAATCTTTTTGCTGATGGAGGATCCTACCTTCAATTGTTAAAAAACCATTATCTCGGAATCACTATAAAGTGAAGTACAATAAATGAGATATATGTGTGCATCTTACGAAATAGAGTTGATGCTGCTGCTCCACTTAGGAACAGTGTGAAGAGAGTGAGACAAAGCATCAGTGTATCCTTGATTTTGTATAAAACTTTTAAAAAGCTTAAAAGTTTGTAAAATTCTACCATGATTAATTTTTAGGCAAGAAAAATTTTCTCTCCATCTGTGTTTTTTCCCCCCCTGTCCAATAATTTACTCTATGAAGGCAGTGGATGGTATAAAATCTTAATATGCATTAAAGGTTTAAGTTGTTTTTTTAATTAATTTCTTTATTGATTAAGGTATCACATAGTTGTCTTCAACCCCCCATTCCAGTCCCCCCACACACACTTATGCCCCCACCCCCCTATTGTCCTTGACCACTGGTTAGGCTCATATGTGTGCACATAAGTCCTCTTTAAGTTAGTTTTTATTTAGTTTTTCAGCTGCTTTTGACAGAGAAGCTTATGGACTGCTTTTTACATTTCATTTTTCAGAATCTAATTTGAAAATGCATTTCAGCCAAAGCCTATATGGGACCATCAGCAGGAGCTCGATTACAGCAGGGGTTCTCCATTGAGATTAGGGAGAGATGGATAGCAAGGCCACTGAGGAACTCTTTAAACCAGGAGAGGGTCCGTGCAGGTGTATGCCATTTGGAAAGGTCCTGAGGTTCTGGTCCATTCGGAGCCCTGCCTTTAAAGGAAGGCCTGGGTTAAATGTGTCCCAAAGTTCACCTGGGCAAGTTGTTACACCGGCTTCCTGGGCTCCGCCCACACCACTGAGTCAGAGTCTGTAGTCTAAGACGTTATCCTGCCGAGAACGTTGAAAATGCACGCTAGGCTCCACAAGATAGTAATGGCTACAGCTAGATGTGATGTTTCTTGCTGAATTAAGTTTGGGAAAGGTTTTAATCTCCCACTTCTGGGGATTCATAAGGCATATTTATGGAATTTAAGTTTCTGGGAACTTCTACCATAACAATGACTTTGTTATCCAGATTTTTTTTTTTCCCTCAGCATACTTATATCTGCATATCAATTAGCACTTAGGGAGAGTAGTGGTTGTGGGAAATATTGGGCTAGACAACCTAGAAAAGTTACGTGAAAGTTCTGTTTACCTATTATCCATGAGGTAATGGGTCATTTGTCTTTGAAAGATATTCGTAATGTATTGTTACATTGAAAAATAGCTTAAGAAAGCACAGCATGTATGTATAGTGTGATTTCACCCTTATGTATTTATCCAGTTCTAGAAGGTTCACAAAATGTTAACAGTGGTTATCTCTGTGTGTGATGGATTACGAATGCCTTTACTTATTCTTGCTCAATTCTCTATTATCTTAACTTTATAATCACAAAATAATTTTAATGAAAAAATATTACAAGACAGTTGAAAGCAGTTTATAGTATCAAGAAGTTTGGAAGCATTGCTGTGAAGCATAAATACCCATATAAGTAATTAATGCCCATATATAGTGATTATATTTAAGCAAGAATGTTCTTTGAGACTTGTGTAACATGGGTAATTCCATGGTCCATATAACAGACTTAACTTAAAATCTTTTTTATGTCAAATTTTGTTTAGAAAATTTAAAATATGAGTTACTTCTCTTTTTTTTAGAAATTTTGATATACTGAATAGAGTTTGCTCATTGGTGATTTGAAATCTTCAACCATCTAGGACTAATTTTTTTCCTTTATCTTAATAACAGTTTTTAAAATTGCATTATTTCTGTATATATCTAGAGAAATACCAAAAAGAAAAAGAAATCTCTACCAGCACTGACCCGTGGTCTCCTGCCACGCACGTTTTTAACCTGCCCGTAGTTAACGTGGTTGTTGAGGTTAACTCAGCATCAGATTGGGTGGAGTCCAAAAACCAAGTAGCTCTATTTCTACAACCGCTATAACCAGAGAAAGGGATTCCCTTCGCTTTGTAGCTCTGTGGAGGCCTATTCTGGCAGGGGGAGTAGGAGGGGTGAGACAACAAGAACAGTTGCCATTTGAAAGATTCTTCGAAGAGGTTCTGGGATGTCAGTAATAATATTCCTCCACTAAGTGTTCTGAAGTTTTAGAAATGGACACAAAAGTCAGGGATCAAAAGACTAGCTATATGCCTGGCAAAACTAGATCAGAAAACAAGGCCAGAACTTGTGATCATGAGTTTTCAGATAGTTTTGTCAAAGCCTAAGCCTTGAAACCTACTTATGGGGATACTTTGTGCATAATTGCCCCATAAGAGCAAATGTTCATCCAGACAGTTCTGTAAACAATTGTGACTTACTTCCTCATATCTTAATTCAAAATATTAGTGATTGTGTTATGGAGTTGAAGCTATTGGTATAAATGGTGTTCAGGGATCAGCTGAATGTGTATATGATTCAGGACATTTATTTCAAAGAGTGATGTGTGAATTACGATGTGCTAAGTCTTATTCTACACATTCTCACCCAAAATAAATAATCTAACTTCAAACATTAAAGTGTAACCATGTCCTTGTATCAGTGGGGATTCTCCAGTTTTTGAATTTTTACTATTTTAGATATGGTCCTACAAGTTAAGGCAGTACAGTTACCAAAGACCATCAGTGTTTCTGTAGTCCACATTAAGTCTCTTAATGTTCCCATGCTAGCCTCAGTTTCTAGTTCTTCCTCAAGTTTCTTACCAATAAATCAAGAAATTTGTCTCCATTTCTATTTCAAAAGTAAGTGTAGATTCCTATTAGAGAAGACACATAAATTGAGACATAAGCATTAGAGAACACAGCTAAAAGTTAAAAATCTATCCTTTAAGGAAAAGTTATGGTCAATATTACCCTAATTAGATGAAATTTAAGTTGAGAATCAATCAATAAGTACTTACTGTATGAATTTATATGCATAACATCATAGTTCAAGATTCAGTGGAGAATGGAAAACAAGAATGGGGAATAAAACTTGCCTTTCTGTTAATTTGAGCTAAAAAGGAAAAATAAGTGTGTAAAAAGTTATCCCTAAACCTAATGGATGTTTAGGAAGCAATGAGAAATAGGATTGGAAATTCACGTCCAAGTCAGACTGTATAGAGCTGTGCTGCCAGTATGGGAGCCACGAGCCACATGAGTGCTTGAAATGTAGCTAATGTGACGAGGAACTGAATTTTAATTTTTATTTAGCCTTAAATTTAATTAGCATATGTAATTGATGGCTACCATACTGGACACTTCAGTTCAGTGGTGAAAAGCCAGTGAGAGTTTCCCAGAAATAGGAGATCCTAAAGAGCAATGGACAGTGGTGAGGATAAAGACAAAATGACATACGCAAAATAACATGACATATCTTGTGTCTTATCTGGCCCTTTATATAACTGTAGCTTTATCATTATCCCAAAAGGCCACTTCTTATCATTATCGTATTTTCCAAAAAGATATTAATCAGGAATTGTTAATGTTTTTTAGGGTTTGCTATTGCAAACATTTGCTTACAATCTTACCCAAAAATTATTAGTTTTCATTAAAGATGTTTTCATCATCTGTTATTTCATTAGAAACCAAATTTCTTTGTGTGTTATATTTGGTGAACGTGCCAGTGATTTGGCTGAAATTGCGAGATGGGTAAGGAATTCAGTTGTTTGGGCATAAATCTTTAACTGTTTCAATTAAGCTTATATCCTGGTTTTGATACTTAGGCAGATGGTATAGATTTATAACAGATTATGCCCTCTTCAGTTTATATGATATACACAAGACAATAAAATAGAACAGGTCTTCTATTTACTTCAAGTAATTTATAGCTTCAGAAATTATTTATTAATATGTCATTTTAAGCCCTTTTCACATGTCTTTAAAATGTATTTGAAGTCTTTTCTGAAATGTCTTTGGAAAATAGGAATGCATTTATTACAGGCTAAATTATCATCTTCATTTGTGGTAGTAATGCTTGTGTTTCCATGGATATGATTTTTAAGCTTGGTATAGCTGAAGCTACCTATTAAATCTTCCTTAAAATAGGATTATATTGTATTACTAAAGATCAACATTTTCTTAGTAGTTTGGCATGGCCTGTCTATATTTAGTAAATACTTACCAATATGGTTAGAATTTTGTCTGCTGTTAATAGAAGCTTTGTTACAAAAGAAAATTATGTTGTTTAGATAGTGAGTTGACTGCTTTAACCTAGCTTTTGTTCCTTACATTAATAATCATTGGCTTTATATTAATTTGCTTATTAAACTAAATTCAAACATCAAAAATAATACATATATGAATATAATAATTGGGCAAGCAGGACTTTAGTAATTTTTTTTCATCATCTGTTATTTCATTAGAAACTAAATTTCTTTGTGTGTTATATTTGGTGAATGTGCCATTGATTTGGCTGAAATTGAGATGGGTAAGGAATTCAGTGTGGAATTCATTTCTTAGTGAAAAATTAAATTTGACTTTTAGTTAAGGAATTCTGTAAACGAATCAAAACTGAGAGGGTGAATTTTATGATATGTGAGTTATATCTCAGTAAAGCTGTTATTAAAAAATCAGCCAGTAAAGTGGGGGAGGGGGCTTATTAGACATAATACTGAAAGTGAGAGGGGAGAAGGGAATTTCCCAGTATTTTTAATGGACACAATAAATGTAAAGAGCTGCCCTGTTACAGGGAAAGATTAAGGTTGATTTTTTTCTGGTTGGGGTTTTTTCATAATCATAATTCGTTCAGGTGGGAGTGAATTAAAACTTGTCATCGGGTGGTATATTTCAGGCAGAACCATTTTCCCCCTCGGAGATCTGCTTTGTTTGAACTTTTCTTTGAATCTGAGAGGGCAGCATTTGGGAGGGCATAGTAAGCACGAAGTTCTAGGTCACAGCGAGGCTTGGTAACTCTCCTTTGCCCAAAGTGCGAGTGTCAGAATTTTAACTAGGTCTCTCTTTTGTTTGAAACAGTGATGACTCGTGGCACTGCCTCCAGCCCATCCTATAGATTCATATTGAATGATGGGACAATGCTTAGCGCCCACACCAAGTGTAAACTTTGCTACCCTCAGAGTCCAGACATGCAACCTTTCATCATGGGAATTCATATCATCGACAGGTACTACTTGTTTGGAGAGCTTCATATGAAATAAGTCAGTTCACATCTCTTTTTAGAAAAATATCTTATACTCTTTGATGGCTAGAAAGCAGAACTTCTAAATTGGGCACTAACCTTGTGTGATGAGTATATATGACCCAAACTATCTACACTGTGTTTTATAGTTTTGTCACCTAACGATAGCTTTTATTGTTTAAAAGGGAGACAGGCAAGGCGAGGCTGAAAACACGTGTTCTAGAGGAAAAATTTAAAAAAAGTGGATAAAAACTTGCAACTTTCCACATATGGTCTTATAAAAGATTCGAGAGTTTATTAATATTGTTATTATATTTTTAAATGTTTCCTTTTCTTTAGGGCAAACTTTGATGGCTTCTGAGTTCAAGTTGATAGTTTCTCCAACTACAAATCATTAAACTGTCAACTTGAAATTTTTGCATATCATTGTCCCTAATTTGTTGTCCTCTCTAAACATGTCTTACATGGTTCTATATGGTAAACCCATGGGACCATTCTTTTACCCTGTGACTTATTCACAATCATACATTTATAGCTACGTATTTAAAATTCAGCCTTAAACAGAAACAAGGACATTTCCCCTCACTTCATCTTTTCCTCATCTGATATATTTGCTTATTGGAACATGGCAATACCCGTCACAAATCTGTTGTCAGAATTATGGATTTGAGTGAAAAAACTCGATGAAAATCTGAACTTAGTATTCTGCTTTTTCCCAATTTTAGTTTAATTTATGCTTGTGAATAGAATTAACACAGTTCTTTTTTTTTCATATTGTGATTTCTCTTTCAAAACATCTGCTATGTCTGCATATCACCCTTTTTAATTTTTACATCGGTGACACAGTAT
The DNA here is from genome assembly GCA_963924515.1 of Vespertilio murinus. Lineage (NCBI taxonomy): Eukaryota > Metazoa > Chordata > Mammalia > Chiroptera > Vespertilionidae > Vespertilio > Vespertilio murinus. The sequence continues at coordinate 53,437,747 of OZ004713.1, forward strand.
TTTCCTTACCCAATCTTCCTCTTTGGAGTTGAAATACTTAAAAGCACTAACAAGGGAGTCATGAAAAAATGCAGAGATGTGGGAAGGTTTATTTTTCAACCAAAATTATTATAATGCTAATTATTTGTACTGAACTTTAAAAAGTCTATATATTAGATGTTAGGCCCAGTGCATGAAGTTTGTGTGGGGGTGGGGGGGTAGGGAGGGTCCCTCAGCTCAGCCTACACCCTCTCTAATTGGGGACCTCTCAAGGGATGTACGACTGTCAGACATTCCTCTCACAATCCAGGACTGCTGGCTCCCAACCGCTCGCCTGCCTGATGGCCCCTAACCACTCCTACCTGCCAGCCTGATCACCCCCTAACCACTCCCCTGCCAGCCTGATGGATGCCTAACTGCTCCCCTGCTGGCCCAATTGCCCCTAACTGCCCTCCCCTGCCAACCTGGTCATCCCCTAACTGCCCTCCCCTACCAGCCTGGTTGCCCCTAACTGTCCTCCCCTGCAGGCCTGTTCACCCCAACTTCCCTCCCCTGCAGGCTTGTTTCCTTCCCCTCCCCCAACTCCCCTGCCCTGCTGGCCTAGTCACCCCTAACTTCCCTCTCCTGCTGGATTGGTTGCCCCTAACTTCTCTCCCCTGATGGCCTGGTTCCCCCCAACTGCCCTCCCCTGCTGGCCTGATCGCCCACAACTGCCTCCCCTACTGGCCATTTTGTGGCAGCCATATTGGGTCTACATGGAGGCAGCCATCTTTGACCACATGGGGGTGGCCATCTTGCGAGTTGGAGAGACAGTCAATTTGCATATTACTCTTTTATTACCCTGTTTCCCCGAAAATAAGACAGTGTCTTATATTTATTTTTGCTCCCAAAGATGTGCTAGGTCTTATTTTCAGGGGATATATTATGTTTCCATGAAGTAGGTCTTATTTTCGGGAAAACACTATAGATAGGATATTTTTTCCAAGACCAAGAAAGATTTTGGTTCCCATACAACAGAAACCATTATCAGCTTTATAAGACCTACAGCTCTACTTCCTATTAAGTGCTGCTAATATTTCCCAGTAATAACACCACTGCACTGTTTTTCCTTAGTGAAAGGTCTTGTTTTATAATACGCATCACCAAAGTACTTGAATGGAAACTAATAAAGATGTTTGAATAATGATGTCTTTTCTCCCCTAGGGAACACAGTGGTCTTTCTCCTCAAGATGACACTAATTCTGGAATGTCGATGCCCCGAGTAAACCCCTCCATCAATCCTACTATCTCCCCAGCCCACGGGGTGGCCCGCTCATCCTCGTTACCACCATCCAACAGCAACATGGTACCCACCAGAGTAAACCGCCAGCCGGGCTCAGACCTTCACAGCAGCAGTCACAGTAGTTCTGGCAGCAGCCAGGGGAGTTTCGGATGCTCCCCCGGAAGCCAGATCGTAGCCGGTGTTGCCTTAAGCCAGGGGCAGGCCAATTCCCAGAGCACGAATCCCTCTCTAAACCTCAGCAACTCTCCCATGGAAGGTACAGGCGTGCCCCTCGCACAGTTCATGTCTCCGCGGAGACAGGTCAGCTCTGGGTTGGCCGCGAGGCCCAGGATGCCGACCAACTCCTTTCCTCCGAACATCCCGACGTTGGGCTCCCCCGGCGGCATGGCCAGCCCTGCCTGTAACAACGGGAACAACCGGTCCTACGCGAGCATCCCAGGGGCGTCTTTGCCGAGTATGAGCGAAGGGCCCAGTAACTCCGTTGGCTTCTCAGCCAGTCCTCCAGTCCTCCGACAGATGAGCTCACAGAGTTCACCTAGCCGGTTGAATATGCAGCCGGCCAAAGCCGAGTCCAAAGATAGCAAAGAGATCGCGTCCCTCTTGAACGAAATGATCCAGCCTGACAACAGCTCCGGCGGCGGCGGCGGCGATGGGAAGCCTCTGGATTCGGGGCTCCTGCATAGCAGTGACAGACTGTCCGACGGAGACAGCAAGTACTCTCAGACCAGTCACAAACTGGTGCAGCTCTTGACCACCACGGCCGAGCAGCAGCTGCGGCACGCGGACCTAGACGCGAGTTGCAAAGAGGTGCTGTCTTGCACCGGCACCTCCAGCTCCGCCTCCGCCAGCGCCCCGGGCGGGCAGTGCCCCTCCTCGCACAGCTCGCTGACGGAGAGGCACAAAATCCTCCACCGGCTCCTGCAGGAGGGCAGCCCCTCCGACCTCACCACCTTGTCCGTGGAGCCCGACAAGAAGGACAGCGCCCCCGTTCCTGCGGCAGCGACGGGGCCCGTGCAGGGCAGCTCCATCAAACTGGAGGCGGATGCTTCAAAGAAAAAGGAGTCGAAAGACCATCAGCTCCTGCGCTACCTGTTAGACAAAGACGAGAAAGACTTGAGGTCCACTCCGAACCTGAGCCTGGACGACGTGAAGGTGAAAGTGGAAAAGAAAGAACAGATGGACCCCTGTAACACAAACCCAGCCCCCATGACCAAACCCGCCCCCGAGGAGATTAAACTGGAGTCCCAGAGCCAGGTGGGTCAACCTCACTTCGTGGGGTGAACATATTGCCGGTTATTTTTTCCCCCCTTTTCATTCATTTTACACCAATCATAAACCGGGCTTGGATTCAGGCTTGTGTTGACCTGTCCAGTGGCTGTCTGTTCAATGGTTAGTACCAACGGTTGACAAATCGTAGGGTGCCTTCACAAGTTCTCATGGGAACTTTGGAGGGCTACAATATTAAAGCATCATTCATTCTAAGTAAATATTTCTTTTTATAGACTCAAGAGTTCACATCTTTGGAGATTTAAAAAAAAAATACCGTTCCTGTTCTCTCCTCCCAACCAACCTGAGCTGTTGAATGTAACTATCTGAGAATTCAGAACCCAGAAATCTGTTTTTTAAAGGAGTTCCCAGAGAGCTGCGATGTGCAGCTAAGTTTGGGAAACTCTGGTGTAAATGACGGAGGAGAGAAAGGAAAAGGTGGATGAGGCCCGTATTGTCTTGTTTCGCTGTTTCCTTTCTTTTGAAACATTTTCTAAGGCTGTTCTTCTTCTCATCTGGTTCTAACCATACTCAACCCCTGTCAGAATAAGGACTTGAATATCCTGGGCAGTAGGGTATGTAACGCGCCCAGAAGCCGAAGTGAATGTCAATAGATCGTTGCATTCATTGTTATGGAATCAAAATCTCTGTGCTCAGACTGGGGCACGGGTGGGTAGAAATTAACAGGCAGCTTCCTGTATGGAATAATTGCTGTGGACTCTGAAGGAACTTCAGAAAAAACAGAAAATATGGTCCTTCCTCTTTTAGGAGCTTACAAATTATTTACACAGAATATAGACATCCATAAAATAGCTGGAAATGTATTGACAAAGCAGGCTATCAAAAGACTCCATTGTGAGACAAGATTCAAAATTAGTATGCATATGCCCTTTTTCTTGAACCAGCTTTATTTTCTTCTCTCATCTTACAAAGAGTTCTCCCTTGGGCATACTGTGCTCTAGGCACATGGAAGTCCTCGCCATTCCTAGGGTAAGCCCCTCTTCTAAGCGTCTTCTGCCTTGCCCCCCTTTCTGTGTCTGCTGAACCCATCTTCTCAAACCAATCCAGACATCATCTCTTACAACCTCCCCCGGTCGCCCGAGCTAGCCATGTCCTTCCTCTGCACTGACAGTGCCGGGCTGTCTCTGTTCACTATGGTAATAACACTGCTTTGGTTATTTGTGTGCTCTTTGAGGATAGGGCTTTCTCTCATGGTTTTTAGTACAACCAAGCTAAAAGTCATGCTTTTAAGCTGAAAACAGGTTTAACTAATGACTGTATTAAAACTCTCACTCTATAAAATTAACTTTAAAAGTAGTAGCTGTATTAAATAACGCCATTGTGTACAGTCCTGGTACACCTGCTTTGATGTATGTGCACACACATTTTTGCTCAGTTCATCCCTAAAGTTGGAATTGCAGAATTATAAGATAATATGTTCTCATCAACAGTAGATAAGTCCAGTTTGCCTAGTGTGTGAAAATTCCTTCTAGTTGTCCCATATTTTTACTAATATTTGGTCTTATCAGTCTTTTAATTTTTAGCCACTCTGGGTCTATGTAGCGGTATCTCATAGTTTCAATTTCTCTAATGTGTAGAAGTCATTTGGATCTCTTCTTTTGCGCATTGCCTACTCAGATGTCTCGCCCAGTATGTTGTCTTTTTCCTAGTGACTTTTAAGAGTTCTTTATGTGCTTTATGAACTTTAGATGAGTCCTTTATTAGTTTTATATTTGCAGTATCTTCTGTTCCATGTCTTGCCTTTTCTTTTTCTTATTGGTAATTTTTTTAATGAAGTTCTTCATCTTAATATAGTTCAGTTGTCATTTTCTTTACTTTATGGTTAGTATTATTTGTAACAAAAGACACATTCAAAAATGTCCACAGTAGCTTTATTTGTATTAGCCCCAAACTGGAAACACCCCCAAATATATCACAGTAGAAGGATATACTGTGACACAATCATACAATGGGGTACTATTCAGCAATAAAAACAAATGAGTTACTACATGCAGCGAGATGTCAGAAATGTAATGTTAAGTAAAAGAAGCCAGACATTTAAAAATACATACAAATAGTTCTATTTATACAATCTAGAACTATAAGTTTTAGTTGGATTAAATAATGAAATACAAATAGGTAGACATTTTATGTTGATGACTTATCTCAGAGTAATCATAGAAGAATAATACAGTGAAATAAAGGCAAATTTTCTACTATACATAACCTCAGACAGATACTGGGACTATCTATCCTAGAAGACAAATATATTAATGTAAATATATATATAAATGTTTTATTAATTTCTTTATTGATTAAAGTATCACATATTTGTCTATATGTAAATTTTTTATTCCATCATTAAGTAATTCATTTCACAAAATTTTGAAAAAATATGACAAAGAAATTACCCTTGATAACTATTGTTGATAACTATCACAGTACTCTTAACACTTCTTTCTAGTTCAATCTTTTTCCTATGTGTAAGTTTTATACAGAGTTATGTTAGATAAATACGATGTGTATATTATCTTTTATCCTGCGGTATATTGATATCATAAGCACTCAAATTTTTTCCAGTGGAATAGTTAGGTCATGTAATTTCAATGAGGTCTCAGTCTTCCTAATTCTTTCTTCTTCTTTTTTCATTCTTTCATAGCCGCCTTTAATTCATGAAGTTTAGAGGAGCAACTTTTTTTCTACATTGTTTCTGGTGAAAGTATAGACTATACTTTCTCTAACTTTGGTTTCCATTCTTAGTTCACAGCTGACCTTGACCAGTTTGATCAGTTATTACCCACGCTGGAGAAGGCAGCCCCGTTGCCAGGCTTATGTGAGACAGAGAGGATGGATGGTGCGGTCAGCAGTGTGACCATCAAGTCAGAGATCCTGCCAGCTTCACTTCAGGCCTCCACTGCCAGACCCACTCCCAGGCTGAATAGTATGTGTGGGGGACAGACACCTCATTTGCAATGTTTAATGAGTCACTGTTATTGCACAGAGCTTTTGTTCATCGAGAATGAAATACGTTTTCATTAATGCCACTGTAAATAATATATAGTTACATTTAGACATATGACCTTCACTCAACTTGTGTATTTATTTATTTATTTTTAATTTATTTTTATTTTTAATCCTCACCTGAGGACATGCTTAGAGAGAGGAAGAAAGAGAGAGACAGACACACAGTGTGGGAGAAACATTGTTGTCATTTATCTAAAAAAGGTTGCCTTCCGTAGAGACTAAACCCACACACAACTCAGGCATGTGCCCTGACCTGGAATTGAACCAGCAACCTTTCGGTGCATAGGATGATGTTCAACCACTTGAGCCACTCTGGCTCCACTTGTGTATTTTAAATTACAGTATAACAAGATCTTTTTGTAATTAATGTTAAGGTGACAGTTGATGTTAAGGAAAGCAGTTTTGTAATCTTATCCAAAATGCTCCATAGCAGGGCTCTCAGAAATATAATAATCAGGTCAGATTTTGTTTCCCAAAGTGTCTTGAACACGAGTCCTAAGAGTTGGGGAAACGGGACTTGGTGCTAAAGTACACTGGGACCAAATGCTACCTGGCACATGTATCATTCCTCATTAAAATTTCACAATGCATATTCCGGGCTTTAAGAAGTGTTAAAGAAATGAGTTTAATTTCTTGCACTTAATTTCTTTCTTGATTATAGAACTACTTTTCTCAGGAAATACATTTTACCCCACAGAATGAATTTTCCACGGAGCCCTGTTTAGGAGACAACTGTGTTGAAATAATTCACTACTGCTCTAGCATGTTAGCATCCTCCTCATTAAGAAACACTTGTGATGTTCTCTCCATGTCTTTCTGGGGTCCGATAACATCTCGTTTTTCACTTGTATTATACTCCACTGTATAGATGGACCATAATTTATCCATTCTCCTGTTGAAGGGCATAGCTGATGTTTGTAAGTTTTGATAATGAATAAAGGAGCTATAAACTTTATGTACAAAAAGAAAAACTTCAATAGTATAACACTTCAGATTCACCTATCTCATTTTGAAGTTGAAAAAAAACCCCACACAGTGGTGATAATTCCATTGTGTGACTTTGAAATTAAGAGACTAACCAGCTCACTTTCAAAATTTGCCTGGGTTCCTGGCCTGTCTTATGCCTCTCCTGATAGGATCAGTTGTGAGACTCGTTTATTTCAACCTTACAGCAGCTTTTAGTTGTCGTGACACAATTCCCGAAAGTTGACCAAGACTTCCAGGCAGCTGTAATGAAGAATCTTAAGTCACCTCGACCCTCTTCTCTATCAGTTTTTAACTATACTTTGATTTTTTTTTAATTATATTGGTCTTCTCTGGCTGCCATAACAGAGTATCACACACTGTGTGGCTTACACAGCAACTTTATTTTCCCACAGTTCGGGAGGTTAGACGTCCAAAGTTAGGGCGTGGGCAGGTTTGGTTTTCTCTAAGGGGTCTCGCTGGCTTGCAGATGGCCGCCTTTTTGCAGTGTCCTCATGGCTGGTAGTCCCTCTGTCTGTGCTGTCTGTGTCGTAATCTCCTCTTCTTACAAGAACCCCAGTCACAGAGCCCACTGTAACAACCCTATTTTGGTCCTCTCTAAGTAGAGTCACATCTGGCTGCTGAGAGTTAGAACTTCATCATATAAATTTGGAGGGAATACAGTTCAATCCATACAATGATTGATTATTTAATATATTTTCATTTTATAAATTACAAACAATCTATTAGAAATCTTAAAAAAGAATAAAATGTTACTCCTAATCTCACTGCCTAAAATCTACCAAGGATAGATAGCCTGACAGAATTTTTTTTGTGTTAATATGTGAAATACTTTGAGAAAGTAGAATTATTCTGAAAGTAATACCTTGGATTATGCTTTTCTCTTTTTTCATTTAACAGCACATTATAATTATATTTTCCATAATTTATTTATCAGTCCCTAAATTTCTAGAATTTGTTTATTTACAGTGTTTTTCCTACATGTGTGGTTCATAAATAATCAAAGCTTTCAAAAAAAAATCCCCCACAAAAACTTTCTAAAATGCATATACTGTTTTCTTCCATTACAAAACATAATTCAATCTCTTTTTTCATTTGTCATTATAAGCATCAATTATTATACTACTAGAGGCCCGGTGCACGAAATTCCTGCACTGGGAGGAGGGGAGGAGTACCTTAGCCTAGCCTGCACACTCTCCAATCTGGGACCCCTTGGACATCCCTCTCACAATCCAGGACTGCTGGCTCCTAACCACTCACTTGCCTGGCTTCCTGATTGTCCCCTAACCACTCCGCCTGTCAGCCTGATATCCCCTTAACCGCTCCCCTGTCAGCATGATTGACACCTAACTGCTCTCTTGCCAGCCCGATCAGCCCAATTGCCCTCCCCTGCAGGCCTGGTCTTCCCAAACTGCCCTCCCCTGCAGGCCTGGTTGCCTCCCCTGCTGACCATCTTGTAACAATGTGGGGGTGGTCATCTTGTGATGGTGTGGGATGGCCATCTTATAGCAGCCATGTTGTGATGACATGATGGGGCCATCTTGTGATGTGAGGGTGTGAGGGTCAATTTGCATATCTTCTCTTTATTATATAGGAATTATATAGGATTATATATTCAGATTAACAACTCTAGAGCTTTGTCCCTAGAGGCTATGCCCTTTAGTTTGTGCCTTTTATGCAGTATATTTTACCTTTTGCCTACAGCTCTCAGACCATGATAATAACACTGACCCTACTTATATCATACTAGTATTCTTATGTGCTGTAAACTGAAAAATCAGTTAACCAAAATCATTATAATTATCTTTGAAAATTTTCCTATAGTCTGGAGTGACTCTCCCATGGTAACATCAACTTATGTGCAAACTTTTTAACATCAGGTGTTGATTCACAGACCTTTTCTCACTTTGTCATTTCTCATTATGTGGATACCTTCTAGGTAGTTTAAGTTTCTGAATAAGAAACTCTGTGTCATTGGGGTAATATTATATAATTGAAATCTCACTCTATTGTACTATATATTACTTCTGAAAAATATTGTCATTTTATCTTCCATTGTGACACTGACTTACTACCTTTGCTTCTTTAATCAGGATTACCTGAGCTGGAATTGGACGCAATTGATAACCAGTTTGGACAACCAGGAACAGGTGATCAGATTCCATGGACAAATAATACAGTGACAGCTGTGAATCAGAACAAACCAGAAGAGTGAGTAATATATTTTCTATTTTGTAAAGTACCAGATATCAACTTCTACAACAAAGAACAACTTTTCCCAAACTGTATTCCAGAATACATTGATATTTTGTTAGATGTTGACAGAAGTGATTGATAATTAAAAAAAGGGGGTGGGGGGGACGGGGAAGATGGAGTTAAACAGATATTTGACTACATGACTGCAAGATTAGTGTATATTGTAATTACCAGGAGATTGATGCAGTATGCAGCTGTTGGTTTATTTTTCATCTCTTAACTTTGCTTTGATGGATTACCATACAGTTTCTGGGACCTATGTACAAATCAGCCTCAGTACAACAGTTATGTTACTCTTGAGCTTTTAGTTAGGTAACTATTCTGTCCAGTTTTTCTGGAGCAAGATGGTATAAGGAGAGAAGATATTTTTGCATCTACTCAGAGTCCTTCTTGATTAGAATTTAATTTCTAACCAACATAAGTAGCTTTATTCCATAACATAGAATTCATCTCATATCTAACAACAAAAAGGTGACTAGATAGTATTGAGTGTGGTTTAAAGCCTTAATTGTGAATACATGAAATGTGTTCCCACTTAACCGTCTCCAAAGAAGAATCCCTATAATTGCATTATTATATTACCGTATTTGCCAGCGTATAAGACGACTTTTTGGCCCTGAAAAATATGCCTCCAAGTGGGGGGTAGTCTTATACGGCGAGTATATAACAAACTCTGTATTTTTTGTGGAAATGTTAGGGGGTCGTCTTATACGCCCAGTCTCTTATACGCCGGCAAATACGGTATTTTTCAGGGCCAAAAAATCGTCTTATACGCCGGCAAATACGGTAGTATTATTTTCTATGTCTTTCTAATTTTTGTGCATCATTTGATATTGGTTTAGATTAGATTACATATTTCCTACATGTAATCAACTATTTGTTGTATTGCTTAATACCAAGCATGTTTCATTTTTCCTAGTATGAGTTCTTTTTTAAAATGGCAATCATATAAATGCTATCAATATGATCTAATCATCCTTGAATACTAGGTAATGCAATGTATACTATTTTGATTGTGGTTCAATTATCAATAATTAATAGCACCCATTGAATGAATAAATCTTTCCCCCCAATCCTCACCTGGGGACATCGTTATGGATTTTTAGACAGAATGGAAGGGAGGGGGAGAGGAGAAGAGAGAGAGAGAGAGAGATAGAGAGAGAGAGAGAGATCCATCAATGTGATAAAGAAACATTGATCGATTGTCTTCCTATATGTTCCATAACTTGGAATGGAATCCACAACCTAGGTATGTGCCCTGACCAGGAATCGAACCCAGTGCTGTGGTGTACCAGACAATGCTCCAACCAACCGAGTCACACCGGCCAGGCCAGAACACATTTTAATATAGGCTAAATTATTTTCTTCTGAGATTTTTATTTTCTATTTTTGTTGAAAGTTCTTTTTCCCTATCTTAACCGTTTGGTTACTTTTTAGAATAGTTCGGTAAGCTAACACGAAGAATATGGAGACCAAGTTCAGAGATTGGCAGAATAATGAAAAATATGTTCAAAAATTTCTGCACATTAAGTGTATCGGAAAATTTTCTAGAACTAGATTTGCATGTATATGTATATTGTATTGGCTTTCTTAAGGTTGGGTAATTATTTACCCTACAATTTTAAACTTATCCCTTCATTCTGCAGCCAGTGTATTAGTTCACAGTTAGATGAGCTTCTCTGCCCACCAACGACAGTGGAAGGAAGGAATGATGAGAAGGCGCTTCTTGAGCAGCTGGTGTCTTTCCTCAGTGGCAAAGATGAGACTGAGCTGGCGGAACTGGACAGAGCCCTGGGGATTGACAAGCTGGTTCAGGTGTGTGCTGGAGTTGGCCTTATTTCAGTGATTCGTCCCCAGGAAGCTAGAAAATTGCTCTTCAGCAAGATTTTTCAGTATTGTTCTCACTGTGTCTTATAATTTACCCTTGTGGAAGTTAACAAGATATATAATAGGTAGTAGGCAACAATGGGATTTTACACAAAGTAGTAGTAATAATAATAGTCTTAGAGAGTTTCAGCCTTTCACTATGAAACTATCTTAGAAGCTCTCCTTAGAACAGAATACAGATTCATACCTCACTTCTTATTTTAGGATTTAATATATCCTTTATCCATATTTCAATGTCCAGAGGAAGTTATGCTTCCTGAAACTCTCCTTTTAGTTATACACACACACACACACACACACACACACACACACACACACTCACACTCTTTACATACAATAGGTCACAATTTAAATCATTTTTCTTAGAATGAGTAATAGTAAGCAAGTAGGAAAACCCACCTGTACAGCATTCTATTAGGTGAACTATGAATTTTTTTCAAATAAGTGTAAAAACATGAATTCCATATTTAAGATAGACAAATGCCTGACTCATCCCTCCTTTAGTAAGCTACATCTATAGTAACCTAGTAAATATATAGTTTATTGATTCTCAGGCTTTGCAATGAAGTTCTTTTTTTCATTAAAAAAGAACTTTTTGCTTCATTTCATTGATTTAAGATCTTCATTTTAACTGCATTTTCATTACTTTACTGAGCTTTTAAACATCTCAGTTATTGGGGGGGGGGAGAAGACATATGTAGTACTTTTCAACAATAAAGAATTTTTAAAAAATAAATCTAGACATCTCAATTAAATTGAGTACCATTTCAAAAGTAACTTTCAGAGATAGTTCCTTTTAAGCAGTAAACATCTGGAGAGCTTCATGAATTCATTATAAATAGATTATGATGAAACTTTCTAGAGATGCTGTCAAATCCAAAGCTACGTAGAGAAACGTGTCACTTACTGGCAGGAACGTGTGTAAAATAGCCTTGCTTATTCTCTAACAGGGAGGTGGATTGGATGTGTTATCAGAGAGATTCCCACCACAACAAGCAACACCGCCTTTAATGATGGAAGAAAGACCCAACCTTTATGCCCAGCCTTACTCTTCTCCCTCACCCACGGCCGGCCTCACTAGCCCTTTCCAAGGCATGGTCAGGCAAAAACCTTCGCTGGGGTCCATGCCTGTTCAAGTAACACCTCCCCGAGGCGCCTTCCCGCCTGGCATGGGCATGCAGCCCAGGCAGACGCTCAACAGACCTCCAGCTGCACCCAACCAGCTTCGACTTCAACTTCAACAGCGGCTACAGGGGCAGCAGCAGGTGAGTGTCCTGGTTAGCAGGCGGTCCTTTCCAAAGGTATGTGCTCTCCTTATCAATAAGGCAGCCCACTTGCTACAACAGAGGTGTCAAGTTTACTCCCGGGACCTTGATGAAAGACTCAGAAACACCACCTGTGGTGTGCTAGGGTAAGAAAAGGGGACGTATTCATGCAATTAAAAGACAGCTGGCTCATAACCAAGTACTTGGAGATCTACAACTTAAAAGCAGTTAATCTTGTTTTTTGAGATAAAAAAAAAATATATTAGGATGAACATCATACAATTATTAAATCAATAAAGAGAAACACAGTTTATAGGATATCAGGAAACACTGTTTATGATTATTGAAACACAAAGTGAAGTTTATTTATGCTGTTTGGAATTGGAGTGGTGGTACTATATTAGAAGCACGAGGGAAGAATAGTTTGGGGGTGTTGGGTGTTGTGGGTGAGTTAAATTTCTCTCATGGCAGGTAATGAGTAGTTATAGTGGCATAAATATTTAAGTCTGTATAAGCAGCAGGTATAGAGAAAGTCATCAGGAGCCAAAAAAGCAAATGTTTAAAAGTATTACCTCTGAGAAGTGGAATTGGGGCTGTAGATTTTTCTTTCTTCATATTAACCCTCCTGTATTTTTTAAACCATATGTGTATATTTTTTCAGATTTTTTTTAAGTATTTAATGATATTTCCTGGAGCCTTACTAATTCAGGAAGGAAGAAAAAGGAGATAAATTAGAAAGTCAATATGATGTAATGGTGGTAAGAGTAAGCTCTAGTTTCAAATCCTAGTGCTAACCTTAACTTAGGTGGTTCGACAATCAATTTACCCTTTTATAGCTTCTGGGTCCTCGTTTATAAAAAGATTCTAGTAACTAATTCCTTCATCTCATAGGTGGTTGTGTGCATTAAATGAGATGATGCATGTAAATCTCTAAGCATAATACTTGGCATCTTATCGCATTTAATAAATGCTAGCTATTACTATAATTCTAGCTATTAGTAATGCTAGCTATTACTATATTCGATAATTATAATAAATACTATAATGTACTTTCATTTCACTTAAAAAGATTATGAAAGGGAGAAAGAGAAATGGAGAGATGAGATAGGGAAAAAATTTTAATGGTAGAATAACAAAGAAAGGAATAACTTTGTAAATCTTGGGATGGAATAAAGGATTCTAAGAGGAATTAAGGGGAGATAAGGAAGAAAAGAGAAACAAAGAAAAGGAACAGTAATATGCTCTGAGAATAAGTTAAAGATAAGCAAGCTACTTCTTGTTATAACTTGTTCATCTTAAGATAGCATAAGAAGAGGAAATACTTTATAGTTCCTTTGTATTTAATCTTTCATAAAACATATTTCAGGGAACTATGATAGGTATTTGTGAGGAAGACAAAAAATGACACAGGCAGCTCTGAGAACTTATACTCCGCTTAGGCTATTTAATATATAAAAGTTAACAGCAGTAAGTGACTAAGTGCTACACCAAAAGAGGAGAGGAAAGTGTAGGCATGCCGATTTCCTCCTTTCACAGAGGAGTTAGTTCAGTAAATACTGTCTATAGTTACAGGCTCAGTGAGCAAGACCATTTCAACAATCTAGGTCAGGTTCCTGACGAGATGAAATGATAATTCATACTTAGCTCAGGGAAAAAAATTGTTTTTGCTTTGATTTGCTCTACAGCAGCTGATAAGCAGAGTAGTCATGCAAAGAATGTGTCTGCAATAAAGACACAAATAGGCCAACATCGCTCCTCTGTGCTTCCTTTGAATATCATGGAATCATGTCCAAAGTTTGGAGATCTTGGTAGCCCAACAAAGCGAAATAAATATCCATCAAATTGGAGAAATACAGAATGTGGGGCACATTATGTTTTAAGCCTCTCGATATGTCACTACACACAAAAAGATAAAACATATACTGCCATGTAAAACAACGACTCTGCTACCTAACGAGCCACGCTATCCAGACCCGTTCTTTGGGTTCAGGGCTGTAAGTCCTTCTGTTCAGCAGTAGGGCACTCAGTCCACAGTGGCTCTTCACGGCAGTCTGCTACGTACGAGGGAGGTCTGGCCAAGGCTTATCTCAGCAATACAGAAAGAGGAAAGCTCAACCCCAAGTAGTAAAACAGAAAAATATATTTTCACTCAAATATTGAGAGGATTCAAAATAGAGGCATGTCCAGGGGTGGTTACTTCAGAGACTTAGGGTGTTATCAAGGACCCAGGTTCTTTCTGTCTTTTTACCCTCTAATCCTTGGTAACTAGAAGAATGGCTGCCATGGTTACAAATACCACATGCAAACAAAACTACCTAGCAGGGGAAAACAAGACTATCTTTTTCCTATGCATCTTGCCTTAAAAGCCATGAAACTTTCAGAAGGCTCTTGTCCCTTCTTCCCCACTTCCCCCCCCTCCCAAAAAGGGGAAAACAAAAAAAGACTTCACACGTTTGGCTGGCCAGAACTGAATCACTTGTACCAATTACTGGCAAGGATTGACTAAGAGTACTCGTGGAGATGTGTTATTTGAGATAATTAGCTGAATAAAATCCTATTCTGTCATCAAGGAAGAAGAGGAGAGTAAATGGCAGTGTTGGCATTAATAGTGCCTGATAAAATCAAGAAATTAAGGTTTAAATTAATTATTTAAAATTATACAGGTAAATTCACAGTCGGGATCAAATTGGTGAACTAAAGTGGAACATCTACCTTTTCTTCTGTCTTAAATTCCATTATATGACAGGTTGTATATTTTTAAGTGAATAAATTCATATCAGTATAGGGAAAAAAAAGAATACCATCAACCTACTAAGAATTTTTAAATATAGAAAGTAAACAGAAGAAACAAAACTATCTTTTGTAGCCAAAGGATTTGTATGCATGCATATAAGCCTAACCAGTAGTCACGGACAACAGGGGGGTGGGGGCATACGTGGGGAGGGGTTTGGGGTGGAAATGGGGGGATGAGGACAATTAGGTGATACCATAATCAATAAAATAAACTCCCAGTCAAGGAGATAATTTGCATATTAGGCTTTTATTATATAGATAGATGGAGAATAGAAGCAACCAGAAAATAGAACTAAGGTCAAAGAGTAAAACTATAGAGGAGCAGATTTCACCTC
This sequence comes from Vespertilio murinus, assembly GCA_963924515.1. Taxonomy (NCBI): domain Eukaryota; kingdom Metazoa; phylum Chordata; class Mammalia; order Chiroptera; family Vespertilionidae; genus Vespertilio; species Vespertilio murinus. The sequence continues at coordinate 53,452,818 of OZ004713.1, forward strand.
CAGATTTCTGGCAAAAATAGCCTGATAAAAGAATAAGCTTCTTGGGTAAGCACTTGAGATCTTATTCCCCAGCATATATCCTCAGTTTGGCTCAAATAAACTTACTTAAAGAGCAAAACAAAAACTCCTTGGCACTACTAAAATTTTGGTGATTCTTATTGGTGGGGGAGGGGCACCCCTCATGCAATAAAGGGTGTTCAGCAGCCTCCCTGGCCTCTACCCACCAGATGCTAATAGAAACCGCTCCCCAAGTTGTGACAACCAAAAATGTCTTCAGGCACTGCCAGATGTCCCTTGTGGGGCAAAATCCCCCCTGGTTGAGAACCTCTGGGCCAGATAATCATCTTTTAGGTCACTGTAGAAGGACTTCTTGCTTAGGCATTAAAAAAAAAGTCCATTCAGGCAGACAAAATGGCAGCTGTCCTGTGCTGTGTGTGTGTGTGTGTGTGTGTGTGTGTGTGTGTGTTTTATATGCACAGGCTCGGTATGTATCCTTCCCCACGAGCCCCACATTTCCTTTTGTAATACTATAAGCCGTTTGACCTGCCCTTTATGAGCTTTTGGATTTGTGTCCCTGGCTTTGAGGACTACCAGCCTCTTTCATGCCCAAACTCCAAAAGTTAAGATTTTCAAAGAGTTAAAGGACCCGGTGAACCTTTTGGGAAGACTTCCTTGGAAGAAGTAGAACTTGATCTGCTTGCTGGAACATGGGTAGCATTTTAGTAACCAGAGAGAAGTTACCAGGTCAGAGGAAGACAGCTGTACACACAGTCAAGGGAAGGGGAAGATGAACAAGAGTTATTTTTATGGGCAGAAATCAATCAATTTTTCTTCAACAGAAAGTGCTTATAGATCACTGCTCTTTAGAATAATTCCTTATTCTAAAAAATAGCCTATTTCTTTTCTAAGGTTATTTTTTTTTTTTTTACTACTTCTCAGTCGTCTTTCCTCCACCTCCACCCATTTCACTGTCACCATATCTCACAATTGAAAGGATATATAAAGCTACAGATTTGGAATCCCAGTTCCCACTCCCCTAGCAGTTTGACTTCTCTGCATCACTAAGTATTAAAGCATTTTCGCCTATCCTCACCGCCTTCTCTGTTTTCTTATACTTGCTCTTCTTTCTGCCTGAAGTTAACCTTCTGAAGCTCCCGTTGAGCTCACTCGGGCGCTTGGTCCCTGCCTCCATGCCTATGCTGGTTATTGGTCTGTCTGCATTGCTGTAGATGTCTGTATATATGCATCACCACCCTTGATCTTTATAGATCAAGGGTGGGGAACGTCCACCCCAAGGCCCAGAAAAATCATTTGGTCTGATCCTTCCAAGGCCTTAGGAGTGAGTTGATTAAATGTCTGACCAAATATAGCAGGCTAAGTTTTAAGTTGATAATTTTGTATGGCCCAGGAATGATGTTATAAATATCCAGATGGCCTTTGGCAGGAAAAAAGTTCTCCCTCCCCTGCCATAGATTGTTTATAAGGAGGTATAACCTCCAAGGATGCTTGTTTTGTTACCTGATAAAGCTGAGGCATGTCTATGACCTGGAACCCTAAGCCTGAATATCGACAGCATCTTCCAAACTAGTGTTCCATAGGAGATTGTTCTAGGCCAGTGGTCGGCAAACCACGTGCGGCTCTTTGGCCCCTTGAGTGTGGCTCTTCCACAAAATGCCACGTGCGAGCACGCACGTACCGTGCGATGGAAACTTCATGGCCCGTGCGCAGAAGTCGGTTTTCGGCCTGGGCGAGTCTATTTTGAAGAAGTGGCGTTAGAACACTCAAGGGGCCAAAGAGCTGCGGGTGGCTCGCGAGCCGCAGTTTGCCGACCACTGTTCTAGGAGATACCGTTAATGGCTATATGTCAGGAAAAAAAGGTTTGTGATAAATAAGTTTCATAGTCTGTCCCCTTCTTAGAGACCCGCAATGTGCCCATAGGATTACTGCAGTAAAGAAGTCTGTTTCACCTTGTGTAACCCATCATTCCCAGTGCTTAATACAGCGCAGCACGCTGTTTTCCTGGCACATCTATTAATATCCTGCAGAACAATGTTCTTTTAGAACACCAATTTGGGAACTGCTGGTCTAAAGTAATTACTTCTTCCAGTTAAATAAATAGCTCATTTTTCTCAGACCATTTGTTTCTTACATAATTCTCTTCGGCTAATGAAATCATGTTGGATTTTTCCCCAGATAGGTACCCATTAGACAGGCACCCTCAAAGTGAGAAGCACATCAGCTTTTTCCATTTATCTTCCAGACCTTGGTGGAATGTGCCCAATTATATATCTATGTTTTTATTCACAGTAATTTTATGACCTAGAGCTTTTCACTCCATCATTGCACTTATCTGCAATAAATAAGTATTAACGTGTTTTTTTCAAAGTGCGATAAATGCCTTTGTGTGTTTGTGTGTGTGTATTTTAGTGGTAGAGCATGTATGGCAGAACTTTTGAAAGTATAATACACACACAGGTACCCAGGTGCATACCTATATGTGCATGTGTGTATTCTACTTTTAAATGCTCTGCCATATTTAATGCAGGTGGGAGCTACGTTAGGAATTACCAGCCTTTTGGCAGATAAACCTGGAGAATATCTTACTAAGTGTGCAATACTAAAGCTTGTCAGTAATCAATAAAATGTTTGTATCACCTTTAAGGGCTATGCTATATTTTCATGTAGAAATGCGATATCTCATTTTTCCCATTTTTCTCTAGTTGATACACCAGAATCGGCAAGCTATCTTGAACCAGTTTGCAGCAAATGCTCCTGTTGGCATCAATATGAGATCAGGCATGCAGCAGCAAATTACACCTCAGGTAATGTGAGCAAACCGAACACTGTTAGTACTTCTCTAATCCAAGCCCTGTTTCCTGAAGTGTTGACTTGAGCGTCTTTGAAATGGTCTGTGAGCTGATCTTTTAATGATGTGTATACGTGTAGATCTCTTCTAGAATGAATTTATAATGAATCTGTGATATCCCTTACTGATATTTGATCAAAAGCTGAGGGTTCTTTGTCTTGTTTATTGTTATTGTTGTCACTGCTACGAGATGCCAGTGGACTAAGTAGAAAACGCTTACTGCTGTTCTGAATGGTGCTAGTAATAAGAGGCCTGAGTTAGGAGGCTGTGTGAATGGCACCTGAAACCCGATCCAAACTGTGTCACATTGCCGAGTCCTCTGAACCATCGTGTGTTCTCAGGTCCGTCTGAGCATCGGCATTTTCTGTTTTTTATTTATTTGAATGACCCTTATACCTGAACACAGAGCCACTGGAACTTTAAACATAAAAAGAACTGGGCAGCCTTCTAAGTGTTAACAAGATCTTCCACACATAGTTTAATATTTTTGCTTCAACCACTTTTTTGATTGCTTAAACATACATTTGGGAGATGAAGGACTCTAAATAGGATTCAAACAAAATTCTTCTTTTCTCCATAAAATGGACCTAGATGATGGATTTGGGGCAAATATAGAAAGCCAACACTAACCAAAAGAATAAATACTGAGAGAAACTGCTGGTAAGCAGCAGATGTTGGCATCTTTACGGATCCAGATTTGGGTTTCTATGTCTTATAAATCTTGGGGTTAGTTCATGCAAGGATAATTAGGTTGTAAGGAAACAAGACCCTGTTATGGAATTAACATAAAGATGATTTCTACCAGAAAGGCATATGTCACAGTTTTTTCTAGATTGGACTATATCTAGTTGACAAGTTTAATTTTTTTAAAATACATTTTATTGATTTTTTTACAGAGAAGAAGGGAGAGGCATAGAGAGTTAGAAACATCGATGAGAGAGAAACATCGATCAGCTGCCTCTTGCACACCCCCTACTGGGGATGTGCCTGCAACCAAGGTACATGCCTTTGACCGGAATCGAACCTGGGACCTTTCAGTCCACAGGCCAACGCTCTATCCACTGAGCCAAAACAATTAGGGCGACAAGTTTAATTTTAATGGAGCCATATGCTTTTATCAGATCCTCAATCTGAATAGATATTTTCTGAGGCAGGCTTTATTGACGTGCCATATTGCTTTGCAAATTAGACCAAAAGGTGATTTCAACCTAATGTTACCACTTTTTTCTTCATTCATAGTATCATAGCTATTTAAAACACTTTAATACCTAGAGTAATATTATACTACAACAATGAGATAAAATAGCTGGTTCTGTTTATTTCTATTTATTATTTTACTTCTAATTATTTTCCTTTTAAGTGATAATTTATTAGTCATTGGATCCTGGGTTTCTGATTTTTCATCTTTTAATGGTATTTGTAGGGTTTTTTTTAACTATAAAGATAATATATGTTCATTATAGATAATTTGGAAAATACTGAAAAATATATAGAAAAATTTAAATCACAGTTTATTCCTTTCAGTAAAGTGGAATAAATTATTTCCGTAAGAAAAGGGGGAAACTGTAATTTTTTTGAAATAGAAAAGTAGAAATCTCCCAACAACCTAATGTCAGATAAGATGGAAGTCATTAGCACGTTTCTTTCTCTCCTCTCTGGTTTTAATGTTTCTTTTAATCATTTTTCATGACTTACAATTACTAATCAATGCATATTTTCTTTGGCTTTTCTCAGTCCCGTGTGACTTTATGAGAATTTTCATGTAACCACTTTAACAGTCAATAACGGTGTTTTAGCATTTCTCAACTACCTTTATTCTATAAATTTTACTTATTTTTCTCTCCTGTAATTACTGGCATTAAGAGCTTTTTGTTCCCTTTCCGTTTTATTTTCCTCCGAATACTGATCATGGCTACCCATTGTGTTGCCCCACACTACTAGACTTTACCCTGTGAGCTCTCCAGACTAGGTAGAGACTGTAATTATTATAACGAGTGAAGGATTTTCCTCCTTTGCAGCCACCCCTGAACGCCCAGATGCTGGCCCAGCGCCAGCGGGAGCTGTACAGCCAGCAGCACCGGCAGAGGCAGCTAATGCAGCAGCAAAGAGCCATGCTCATGAGGCAGCAAAGCTTTGGGAACAACCTCCCTCCCTCATCTGGACTGCCCGTTCAAATGGGGAACCCCCGTCTTCCTCAGGGCGCTCCGCAGCAATTCCCCTACCCACCGAGCTACGGTACAAACCCCGGAACCCCGCCCGCGTCCACCAGCCCCTTCTCACAACTGGCAGCAAATCCCGAGGCAGCGGCCCTGGCCAGCCGCGGCAGCATGGTGAACCGAGGCATGGCAGGGAGCATGGGAGGACAGTTTGGCGCTGGAATCAATCCTCAGATGCAGCAGAATGTCTTCCAGTATCCGGGATCAGGTACGGGGACCCCTCACCAACACTGTTGCTTTCACGAGTGCCGCACACAGGTCTCTTTTCTCTGTGTTTCAGTTCAGTGACCCTGAAGCCATGTGCTACAGAAGAAAGAAAGACACATGGGAGTGGGAGGTCCACGCTCCAGACTCACCCTTTCTGCCAATAAATACTTGAATGATTTGAGGCTTGTACCTCTGTGTGATAGCGAAGGTTATGAAATTAGAAGACCCATTAAGATGTGTCTATAAATCACATTATCTTATTTTCTTACTCTCTTTGACGGATCCCTGTAAGAATCTAATGAAAGTGGGGGTTTTTTAGACGATGGATTTAAGTTCATTAACTCAAAATGTGGATACAGTTTCTTTTAATTATGTTGAAACTTCTGATAGTTCACAGAAGGATAAATAATTTTCACAAAGTATCTCAGACTTCTCATGGGTGTCACCTCTCACAGCTGCTTAGTTTGCAAGCTAGTCCTGCAGTAGTAGGCAACTTTCTGGCTTTCAGAAGGACTTTTCTTTTGGAATCTTTCATTTGTGCAGCCTGTCTCTCATTCTCTTTGTCGTAGGTGATGGTATCTTATTCTACTCCTGTCACCTTGACGTTCTAATAGGTAGTGGCAATAAAACACATTTGGTTAATCCACCATGCTTAATCAACCTTTAATGCATAATTAATGGCAAACTTCTGAAAATTTTTTGAAATAAATTCCTTGATATTATAAGCTAAAGAAAAAAGTACATTTTAAGGCTGCTTAAACATGAATATCAATGAGAAAGTGGCTGTTTGACTTGAATAAAATAGTGAAGTTGCATAGAGATCTTTGACAGTATACTTACCAACTTTGATAGCCAAATTAATTTAGACTTTTCTTCTTACAGCAGGAAATGCTAACATCCTTTGACTATTAATTATCTAGTGAGACTCATATCAGAGAGCACCAGCAGCTTCTAATACATTTTAATCAAAATTATGCCACATCAGTTCCCTTGTCCTCAAGACAATGAAGTCATCTTTGGCTGGTGTGTTTCTCTGACACTTACCTATGCGGGCAGCAAAAAGGATTTTAAATCCATCGTGCCGTTATAAGATGGTCTGAACAGGAATGGCCTTCAAAGGAGTTTTATTTCTCATGACTTCTGTATGCAAAGGCTTTTTCACTTTAGTTTGCAGAAGGACTTCCTCCAACATTAGAAGACCTATGTAGTTATCTGTTTTCCCACTCCTCTTCTAAAATGGCAGCATAGTCCAAACAGCAGATAGATGCTTGGCCTTCATGATATTGACTGCAGAGCTGCAGCTCAAAAGTTTTACCTCATTGATTTGGAGGGGGACTAACTACAAGTAAGCCAAACATCAATAAATCCCCCCAAGGATTTTATTTCTCTTATAAAAATAGTACTTCTGTCCATTTTCAGCCATGCGCTTTAACTCCTCTTCTCTGGAAAGCTAATAAAGGAGAATTGTTTCAAAGCCTCACAGCCCCGGTTCCAGCGAAGTTAACAAGATTTCTAGTTATTGATCTCCTGAATGTCAATATATGGAACACAGTGATTGAAGTAATGAGTTGGTGGATTTTGTTCTTTACCAGGCAATATAACCGGATGTGTTGCCATCCACCATTGATGCTCTATCTGGTACCCGGATTTTTATTCCAGCCCACCTTTTGTTTGACCAAAAAATACTTTTCTCAAAGTAAGAATCTTACTTTGATAAATCCAGAAGCCCTACTACAAACAAAACCCAGAAGCTGGGTGCAATAGAGTAGTAGTTTACTCTAGTTGCAGACTGAAATGAAATGGCAGAACTTTAAATTCTTCCATACGCTGCTTTAAAATAATAGGAGGAAGTTGTTTGTTTTTCTGGATAGCCTAAGAACACAACGATAAAACGTTTGTAATTTCTTCCACTCTTCTAAGGTGAAAGTTTGCCTCCAGGATGGTCAGCAGCCTGGTGGAAGGCTTCAAGACCAGGCTTTATATTGGTACAAATTCAGGTTCTGGAAAAGTTCCAACCATTTCAAAGCAAGGATTGAAACTTTCTCAGGAGGGGGAAAGCCATCACATGATTTTATAAATAAAGTTTTATTGGAATGCAGCCATGCTCATATAATTTACATATTGACTACAGCTGGTTTCATACAGCAGAATTGTAAATTGTTTCAGAAATGTTATTGTCTGCCAAATAAAAATATTTACTATCGGGCCCTTAGCAGAAAAAGATTGCCGGTCCCTGTGCTGATGATGATGGCAAAGCCAAAAGATGAGTACATTAACTCTGCTTCAGTCCTTTGCTTTGGCATCTTTCAGCTTAGCAAAGGCCCAGCCAAAGTAACTGAACATGTAGACAACAGTAATGGCAGAGTATGCTTCCTTTTATTTCCGGAAACAGTTTTTCTAGACTCTTATGCTATGGAGATGAGTGCACTATAACAGAATTGGACTTTAAGAGTTTATTTTGTGCTAAGGCAATATTCTAAGTAAATATGAAGGATTTTTTTTAATGTTGTACCCACTTCATGAGTTCCTTGAAGCGCATCCGAGCTCCCTTCTGTGAACTCCCTTCTGGAGCTGCACAGTGAACGTGCTCCTCTGCCCACTCCTCCCGGTGAGCTCATCAGCTCCTGTGGCTTCAGTGACCTCTTCGTGCTGATGACTGTCTCTATCTCTAAACCAGATCTCAGCTCTGTGTATAGCTACCTACCGGACAAACATACTCCAATTTTCCACCAACATCCCCAACGCAATGTGTCCAAAGTTAGACTTACCAACTCCACTTCCCCTTCCCTCCATATCTCAGTGTCCCAGCTTAACAAACTTCTCGGGTTCCAAGAAAGAGTGCATGCCTTACTCTCTCTTACTCCCAGGCTTTTGTACATCCGGTACCCTGTCTAAAATATTCCTCCCTCACCTGTCTCATTCTGTTCCTTTCTTAGAGGCGTCTCCTCTGGAAGCCTTCCCCGACACTCCCAATCATAAGCACTCACCACCCTATCGTCCATTTGGTAACCTAGCCACCTTTCTTTTTAAACAGCAAATTCCTCAAAGTGTGACATATTAATATCTGTCTCTCAGGTACTTAGCATAGAGGTTGGGGTGGTCTGGGAGTAGATGCTTAATGAATCTTTGAAGAAATTAATGGACGGAAGGATGAATCTTAATTCTAGTTGCTGCTACCAAACGGCTGTGGTGCTGTTGATGGTCCAGCAGGGAGAATTAACAGAGTCTAGGCCAGTGTTCGGCAAACTCATTAGTCAGCAGAGCCAAATATCAACAGTGCAACGATTGAAATTTCTTTGGAGAGCCAAATTTTTTAAACTTAAACTTCTCCTAACACCACTTCTTCAAAATAGACTCGCCCAGGCTGTGGTTCAAAATAGACTCAAGGGACCAAATTAGACTCAAGGGGACAAAATAGACTCAAGGGGACAAAGAGACGCATGTGGTTCACGAGCCGCAGTTTACCAACCATGGGTCGAGGCAAAGATAGAACTGTAGACTTTAAACTCGATTGCCTGGTTCAAGGAATCCAAGGTCCAATGTAGTGGCAGCACTGGGACTAGACTCTAACCACCTCTCCAACTCATGATCGACAGGCCGGTTCCTTCGACCAAAACTAGGTCATCTGATAAGGAAACCACGGGCAGTTAAGATGTGCGATAAGGCCAGAAAAAGGTATCAGAAAGCTTGGCGATGTACTTGCCGTCTCTTATTTATTGTTTCCTTTGACCACACAGAGTAATATCTAGAATGTCATAAGTATCTCTTCCCCCTCATATATATAGTTTTTCTGGGGGGAAAAAAGTATTATATCATGAATAAGGTTTAAAAATTAAAAAGCACTAGAACAGACAAGTGTTTATTAAGGATCACAACCAAAACAGTTGAAATTTAAAATGTAGAATTATTGCAAAGACAGTCAACATATACTCATATGGAGATGATTAACATGATAGGGGAGAGGACAGAAACCCACCCTATAGAGTAGTAAATAGAAAAAATAACTTTCCCTATTCTGAGTCAAAATTATTTCCTAGAGATTAAATTACATGTAGAAGAAGCGGCAAGGAAAGATATGTAACTTTATTTATGTAATCTTTACACAAAAAGATAGTTATCCAGATGGCCTAATAAATTTATAGTTCTTCAAAAAAAAGATAAACATTTAGTAAAAGAAAAGAAAACTTAATAAAAACAATAGTTTGCTCTACTTTAATAGAAAATTTAAAATTGTAGCCTATTAGAAAACAAGTGAATAAATTAGCTATACCTCTGACCAGATTAACCAAACCAAAAAAGAGAGAGAAGTCAGTGTATTAACAATAACAGAATGCAGACTATTATACAGGCATATACAATTACATCTACAGAGACATTAAGAACATATAAGTATGCATATGATCTAATGATAAGGAAAGAAGAAAAAAAATCCAAGATGGAGGATGATTTGAAGGGATTATACTAAATTATGATAATCAAATTATGACATTCTTTTTTTCTGCCCTTTATTAAATTTATGTACCTCAAAAGTATTTAACTCTGAAGTGTATTGTCAGGGCGAGGGGTGGAGGGGAATATACCCCTGTAATATGCTAACATAACAGAAAACATTAAAAGAAATCCATTTTTACTTTTAAAACTGTTCATAGATTTTGACTTTTGGCCAACACAGGGTAACAAGGACCAGATTTATTCTCCTATCTGAAACAAACAGAAAGTCAAAGTATATGAAGCAAAGAGCAGTTCTCAAAGTTGTCCAGTCTGTGTGCAGGGAGAGGGACCCCACCAGCAATAAGGGGCGTCCCCGAGTTGAGGCAGTGGAGCTGGGCACAGTACAAGAGAAGGAGCCGTGCAGAGAGCACTCTGGGGACGGTTCTCTAAGAGGATTCCCCTTAGATCCTCAGCTGAAGACTGGGGGGTGGGTGTACGTGTGTGCGTGTACATGCAAACCAAGGCCAGGGAAAACCACCTGAAAAGATGAAAGGGAACAGTCTTCAATGTTCACACAAAGCCATTTCCTCTTCTCACCAGCCAAAATAGGAAATTCATGATTCAGGGGGTGCCTCAGTAATGAGCAAAACTGAATGGATTGTGTCTGTTCTTACCTCTTTAGGAACAACACCCAAAAGAAACTGTTTCCATGTAACAATGACCCCCCCCCCCCCCAAATGTCAAAAATATTTAAAGGGATTTTTAAAATTGAGCACCTGAGAAGGTAAAATTCATAATAGCTGGAATCATTTTTCTTAAAAATTACCAGGCAACCAAAGAACCAGGAAAATACAACCTATAATGAGGAGAAACTTTAGTTTTTCAAAACCAATCCAGAAATTACACCGATGATAGAATTAATAGGGATGTTAAGACAATTATAAGTTCTGCATTTATTCTGTATGTTAAAAGAAGTTAGAGGAAATATTGAACATGTTAAGTAAAGGTATGGAAGATAATTTAAAATCTGAAATCAAACTTCTGGAGCTGAAGATTATAATATCTTTTTTTAAATATATTTTATTGATTTTTTACAGAGAGGGATAGAGAGTCAGAAACATCGATGAGAGAGAGACATCGATAAGCTGCCTCCTGCACACCCCCTACTGGGGATGTGCCCACAACCAAGGTACATGCCCTTGACTGGAATCGAACCCGGGACCCTTCAGTCCGCAGGCCAACGCTCTATCCACTGAGCCAAACCAGTCTCAGCAGATTATAATATCTTTGATGAAAAGTATACTGGATGGGATAAGAAGCAGACTACTAGTAGAAGTGACAAAAGAAAAATATTAGTGAACTTGAAGATACAGTAATAGAAATTAGAGGGGAAAACTTTGAAAAGATAGTAATTCAATTCAAAACCAAGCCCTTGCTGGTTTGTCTCAGTGGATAGAGTAACAGCCTGTGGACTGAAGGTCCCAGGTTCGATTACAGTCAAGGTCACATACCCAGGTTGCAGGCTTGATCCCCAATAGAGGGTGTGCAGGAGGCAGCCAATCAATGATTCTCTCTCATCGTTGATGTTTCTCTCTCTCTCTCTCCCTCTCTCTCCCCCTCTCTCTTCCTCTCTGAAATCAATAAAAATATATTTGGAAAAGAAAAAAGCAACAAACTCTGGCTGAGTGGCTTAGTTGATTGGAGCATTGTCCCGTACACCAAAAAGTTGTGGGTTTGATTCCCTGTCAGGGCATCTGCCTAGGTATTGAGTTTGGTCCCCGGTTGGAGTGCATATGGGAGGAAACTAATTAATGTTTCTCTCTCATGAATGTTTCTCTCCCTTCCTTTCCTTTTTAAAATATTTTTATTGATTTCAGAGAGGAAGGGAGAGGGAGAGAGAGCTAAAAAAAAAAACATCAATGATGAGAGAGAGTCATTGATTGGCTGCCTCCTGCATGCTCCCTAGTAGGGATTGAACCAGCAGCCCAGACATGTGCCCTTGACCAGACTGAACCCAGGACCCGTCAGTTCGCAGGCTGATGCTCTATCCACTGAACCAAACCAGCTAGGGCTCCCTTTCTCTTTTCTCTAAAATCAGTAAGCATATTCTTGGGTGACGATTAAAAAACAAAAAACAGCCGAAACCGGTTTGGCTCAGGGGATAGAGCGTCAGTCTGTGGACTGAAAGGTCCCAGGTTCGATTCCAGTCAAGGGCAAGTACCTTGGTTGTGGGCACATCACCAGTGGGGGGTGTGCAAGAGGCAGCTGGTCGATGTTTCTCTCTCATTGACATTTCTAACTCTCTATCCCTCTCAATTCCTCTCTGTGTAAAATCAATAAAATATATTTTTAAAAATAAAATAAATAAAAAACAAAAAAACAATCATGCTTTTTGGAGAAATTGACAAACTTCCCCTGAAATTTGTATGGAAATGCAAAGGGAAAGCCAGAATAGTTTTGAAAAGGAAGGACAAAGTTGGATGACTACTAGTTTCAAAAATTGTCATAAAGTTATAACAGTCAAGACAACGTGGTATTAGTACAAGTATAGACACACAGATCACTGATTGACTTCAATGGTAAATTGATCTTCAGTAGTTAAATCAATAAGCATCTTGAATTAAAAAAGAACAAACTACTGATAACTACTTCAGAATGATTGAACATCAGAAATAGTATGCCAAGTGAAAGAAGCCAGACAGGGAGCACCTGAGATGATTACATTTGTATGTAATTAGAGGCCCGGTGCACAAATTCATGCATGGGTGGAGGTCCCTTGTCCTGGCCAGTGAATGGGACCAATGGGGGGGGGGCAGGCTGGAGGGAGGGGCAGGTAGCTCGGGGGCCAGTCGGGGCCCAGATCAGGATGGTTGGCTGCCGCAGGGCCCATCATAGTGACTGGTCATTCCGGTTGTTTCGCTGTTAGGGTCACTGGATATATATAGATATATATATTCCCCAAAAAGGGCAGATCTGTGGAGATGGAAAGCAGAGCAGTGGTTGCCTGAGGCTAGAGATGGAAGCAGGATTGACTGTACACAGGCACTGCAAATATGAAGGTGATGAGAATGTGTAAAATGGATTGTGCTGATGTTTGCACAGCTCAATAACTTTATTGAAATACATGAGTTGTGCATGTAGATGATAGCTCAATAAAGTAAAGGGGGGAAAAACAGAAAGGAAGAAGAGCCCACAAAGATGACTGAGGAAGAACAGCCAACAAAACTCTCATTTTTCATTTCACACATGGGTGGTTCTTATCTTTGCTTTTCCAGCTTTTCTTCATCACAAAAGTAATCTGTCATGTATGTTCACATAGATTTTTTTTTACACTTAAAAGTTCATGTAAGCAAAATAGAACGGAAAAAAAAAATTCACATGTAATCCTGGCACACAAATCAGCGTCTTAGAATGGGAAACATTCTCCCAAACTTATTTTATGTTTATTTTATCTGTGTCTTTATACTGAAATTCCTTGCCTTATTTTTTAGGAAACTAATGTTTATTGATTAGGCTATTTCTAAAGATCTTTTTAGGTTAACTAATTTATAATATATTCACAGAAATTAATTTGTGTCTGTTTGCAGGAATGGTTCCCCAAGGTGAGGCCAGCTTTGCTCCATCTCTGAGCCCTGGGAGCCCCATGGTGCCGATGCCAATCCCTCCTCCTCAGAGCTCTCTCCTCCAGCAAACTCCACCTGCTTCCGGGTACCAGTCACCGGACATGAAGGCCTGGCAGCAGGGAGCAATGGGAAACAACAAGTAAGGGGCAGTTTTTATATCTGACTGTCCCCAATACCTTGCAGCACATAAGAACAGCCATTCCTTCACAATCTAAATAAATACATTATTATTGGCTACTGCAATTTGCAAATTCAAGGAACTGAATTTTATGTCATCAGCCAGAAAAAGAGTGACTTTTAAAATCTTTAAGTGATTCTTAAGGTAAATGTATATGTTTATAGCAGAGAAAAGTGGTCCAATGGCCCCAACCTTTTGTACCACCTCCAATACACTTCAGAAATCTGATCAGTTCCCATTTAGACAGAACTTCCCGGGGACAGATGTAGAAATGGGTACTTATAAAATAAAATAAAAAGCATCTCTTTATATAAATGCTTAGATATCTTAAAAATCTAAAGCAAGAATGGCAAAATGTTAGAATTCCATAGAGCTGAATTCAGACAGGCTGCACTCTTCTCAGTATTTTTTTTAAAGATTTCGTAGTAACAAAGGTTTCAAGGCTTCGGAGTCATTCTGCCTTACCCAACTTTTTGATTCTAGATATTCAGCGGCCTCATCTTACCCATTATGTTTAGAGTTATCTCACTAAAGTCATTTTCCTCCAAATCCTGGCTGCTGAACTTTTCACACATCATTTGAATTTTTTAAGGCTTTTAATTTGGTTGTGTCTTGGTTCTAATGACAGGGAAGCCATTTGATCTGACAGCATAATAAGTAAGGCAGTTAAAGTTTAAAACTCAAGACTGTATTCTCTGAAAGTTCACTGAAAGGTGAGAGAGGAAATCTTGTCAGAGAACTATGTAGCTCTCAGAGAGGACCCTGTAAAAAACTGCAGCTCTCAGTGGGGACTGTGTGTAAATTAGGTAGAAATGGAACTGTCTGGCATGCAAGAAGAATTTAGTCCCCTAATGTGTTCTGATCCCAGTTTTCTAAACCCACTTAAGATCTGATGGTCCATCACTATAATTACTCCCTTACAGGCACTCTGAGCTTGCTTGTCCAGCTCTCTCTCTCTCTCACACACACACCTGTGCCTAGCAACATGCTCCTAATGAAATCCAGCTTCACCTCTTGCTCCCTGTCTACACTTAGGCACTTAATGTGGCTTGAAGAAACCCAGTCATGCTGACAGGTCTGCTCCCACCTTGACAATTAAATTCATTTACAGACTAAACTGTGTCACCTCCTCTCCTCTCACACCTTGTTGAACCAGTCAGACGTTCATCCCTACCACTCCCCCAAAAGTCTTCTTGTCAAGGTCACTCGTGTCTTCTACAATGCCAGCTGCACTCAGTGATCATGGGAGCACTTGGCATAGCCGAGCATTTACTCCTTCTTGACATTCTTTCTTCATCTGGTTTCTGGAGCAACTTCCCTCCTCTTGAGAAACGTGACTCTCGTAGACTCTCAGATTCCTCCTCTCCCTGAGCTCCATTGGAGGGCCTCAGAGCTCTCTCTAGGACCTCTTCCCCATATCTATTCCCTTGGTTATACCATCCAGTGTTTGCTGCCATTCATGCCTATCTCTGTGCTGTGACTCCCAAACACAAATCTCAGCCCAGACTTCGGCCCTATGCACCGCACTGTATATACAACTGCCTAATCGACGTCTCCGCATGGAAGTCTCATAGGCGTCTTGTACAACGTGATGGTGACATTCTCACCAAAACATGCTCCTCTCCTACTTTTCCCCGTCTCAGTGAATAGCTCCATCTTCCAGTTATGCAGAGGAACGAACACCTTTTTCTTCTTGTTACCAGTCCCACTTGTACACTTTGGTGCAAGTCACCCTGGTCTTTTCCCTGGACCATCGCAGTAGCCTCCTGCCTCCACGGCCCACCCTTGCTCACTACAGCAATCTTCAGCCAGAGTGGTGCCTTCCAACCAGGAGGCAGTGTGTCCGCCTGTCCTTTATTCAGAGCTCTCCATCTTACTCAGCATACAGTACAGGGCTGGAACGCGCCCCTCAATCTTGCTCCTGGATGTTTCTCTGACCTCATCTGCTATTCTCATCACTCACCCTGCCACACTGGCTTCTGTTTATTCTCCTCTTCCTTGGATGTGCCAAGTACATTGCAAACTCGGGGACCTTTGCATTTTTGAAATCCCTCTGCCGGAATGTTCTCTCAGTAGCCATGGTTTGCTCTCTCATACTTCATGTCTCTACTTAACGTCACCTTGTTAAACATAGATAGTGTCACCAGAGTAAACTCCCCTGACCATGATTCCTGCAACAACACCGCTTCCCACCCCTGCTCCCTCCTTTCCCTGCTTCAGCGCTTAACACCTGGCAGATTGCGTATCAGTCTGTTTACTTATGGTCTGTCTCTCCAACTACAATATAAGTTTCATAAGAGCAAGGACTGTTTTTGTTTACTCCTGTACACCTCTCCTTTAGAACGGGGAAGCACTTAATATATGTTTCTCCAACGAATGAGTGCAGGTTTCCTCTTCCTACTTAAGTCACTTCTTGGGTTCACACACAACGTGGACTTGAGTTTTGTTGTACGTTAGCAGTCTTTGTGAACTTTGACTTTTTTCCCATGTCAATTGAGAAAGAAAATAATTATCACCAACTCTTCAAACATTCACACTTGCTCATTAGTGAGGCAGGCAGCATATGTTCTATGACCACGCTGTCTCTGTTCACGGTGCAAGGGATCACAAGGAAGGGGAGAAATCGCCCCTGCTGTCAAGCCACCAAGTGTCTAGCGCAGGGGTGGGCAAACTTTTTGACTCGAGGGCCACAATGGGTTCTTAAACTGGACCGGAGGGCCGGAACAAAAGCAACTTGACCTTGCTGGCACTCTCATCTTGGGCTGCTGGTGAAGGAGCAAGAGAACCCTCCGCTCTTTCAGCTCTGCGGGTGAGATAGAACAGCCGAATGGGCAGGATTCAGCCCGAGGGCCGTAGTTTGCCCACAGCTGTACTCGAGCTGGTGACAAGAGTAGGGCGAAGAGAAGTAAAACATAGAGCATCATTAAGTCGAATATTGTGTTCAGAGACAGTCAGATGTGATTCTTTTTCATCCTCTCTCTGGTGGCCAGAGAAATAAAGGGTTTAAAACAAATCTGTTGGTCCTGGAACTGGGCAGCTTTCCCTGTAACTCTGGTCACTGGGAGAGGCCTGGTGCTTACTAGCATTTTAAAGGCTGAGAAGGCCTGTTGCTTAACCCTTCGCTTCTCAGACTTATTTGACCAAGCACTGCGCCTCCCCGCTTGTTAGGACCTGTCCTCCCTTCCTGTGGAGCCCACGTTAGGCCAAAGTCTTAATTTTTCCCTTTCCCCTCATGATTTAGGGCTTACTGATACCTGGTACCAGCTTCGGGAAGCTGTGATGGCTGCCATGAGGCCAGCCAGAAAAGCAGAGGAAGGGGTCCTCAGGCATTAGGCCTAAAGTGTCATGAACCCCATCGTCCGTTCCGGGACCTGGAACAGTGACTGATGCCACAGAACAGTTGGCCTTCTTCCCGGGGTGGGAGAAACTAAAATGGAGCTGTTGGCAGGAGCAGTTTGAAGGAACTTAATGTATAAATTTGACAAGAAATTAAGTCCTAAGCTTTCTCCGCTAAGGATGACATCATTGCAAGTCCTTGAAAATTCTGCAAGCATTAATTTATATGAGCCCCGAGCCTCCACAGTGGTGACTGATGTATTAGTTGACAAATGAGTGTTGTGTAAGGCAGAAATGTTCTCATTGGAAAGTGAGCAGTAGCCTCATGGGTTTTTTTCTCCTCATTTAGTTGGGGCGCTTGCCTCACAAGCATACACATTGTGCAGACATTAATGGTTCACAGATGCATTATTGACCATTTCCTAGGCCTATAATTTTCTTTGAGCATTTGTGTTTTATAATTACATGGGGGAATATTTACTGCTTTTCTTCAGACATGATGAACAGCCTGTTTCTCAGCCTGTTAATTTCAGTGTTACCTGAATCTGCCAAAGCTATCCTGTTTCCCTCCCAACAGCTAGCAAGGAACAGATAAGCCATTGATAGGGTAAATATTCTTTTAAATGAAATTCTCCATGATTAATATTAAATCAGGTAGCATTTTACAATAAGTCCTTTGCAGCTTATTGTTTAACAGTTGACAGATAGTCAGAAACCATTTGGTGTTTTGTAGAACTTATAAAAGACATACAATTCATATATTTTCCTTTAGATGTGTAGATCTGTATCACATAGAATTTGGGAGGTTCACATATAAAGTTTCAAGTTCTGTCTACTAATAGAAACTGGTTTAACATTGATAATCTTAGAATGATTTTGATGGTTAAATGGGTAAACTTTCGTTTTCTGGATGATTTTCTTACTTGGAAAACTTCCTTCTCTTAATTCCTCAGATAATTGGAGCTTATCAATCTGATACGCGGCCAGGTGACTGTAACTTAAAATGAGCTCTTTGTAGTTATTGAACCCCTTGGGCAGAATTCAGAATGCATCTGAGTTATACTCAGTCCTTACATACTGTGATAAGATAAAGCCTATGGATAATATAAGAATGGAAAGTATTTTCTTTAGAATTCTGTCTAGTCATTAAGAAACCAAAGTCCAGCCACGTTCCATGTTCACGATCAGTGGATGTAATTGGGATTGTTTTTGAGTCAACAGTGTATTCAGCCAAGCGGTCCAGAGCCAGCCCACGCCCGCACAGCCAGGAGTGTACAACAACATGAGCATCACGGTGTCCATGGCAGGCGGAAACACAAACGTTCAGAATATGAACCCAATGATGGGCCAGATGCAGATGAGCTCTTTGCAGATGCCAGGAATGAACCCGGTGTGCCCCGAGCAGGTAAGCGACACAACTGGCACACTTGCCACACACACACCACACCATACCTCCCCACAAATTAGTATTCTAAGGAAGTCAGGTGTATGTATAGTTACTCATCAACATAACCACATTTCTTTATTCTTTCCCTCTATCTTTTGACAATTGCTATCCCTTAAGATATTCCGTGGAAATTTTGACTGACCTTGTAAGATTTTTAGTCTCGGGAGATTTTAGTGTTTTGGATTTATTATAAAATGCACCTATAACACACTGGCATGGAACTTAGCCTTTATGTTCTGAATGTCTATTTAGTACTTGCTATGTGCAAAGATAGCTCTATAGGAGAGACTGTTAGCAAGCGAGGGTTAAACAACATGAACAAAGAAAGGATCAGCTGAATAATAGGACAAAACAGCTGTGAGGGGATGGACCCCCATAGAACCATACATATATGTCAGATGAGGGGTATATACAACTAACTACTGAGAGGGTAAAGGAACAACGTCCCCATTAGGAAAGGCCACATGGAAGATTTGTCTAAGGAAAGAGAATAGAAAAGAGAGTTTAAGTTGGGGACAACTTTTAAGCTTCACTTTACCCCCAGCATTCATTAGGACCTCACAGCATGATCTAGGCAGAAATAGAAGTCGAGAAGCTTAATGAATGTTAAAGGGATATTAATGTTATATTTAGAGCAGAATTAATATGATGGGCATTTTAGAGGTATTGCAGGCCATCTCAATGTTTAGAGTTTATCCTGGAGCTTCCTGAAGATTTTTAAAGAGAGAATTACTAAATTCAAAGTGATATTTAAGGAGATCATTGGGGCAACTCCTGTGGTTACTCTCCTCATTATCGGCAACCACGAAGTAGACTGTGGTAACTAGGCTTTGACCATGTAGCCATAATTTACAACAAATCTTAAAAAGACTTAAACACTAATTACCTTTTCTATAGAATTCCTTTCTGATACTAATTTTTTAAAATCCCTCTCCCCATGTTTTATATAGTAAGCCTAATGAAGTTAGAGGGGAAAAAACAACAACTTAGTGATCCATATTTTATAGCAAAATAAAAAAACTAAATAGGATTGTTTCTTATCCTTGTTATCTTCTTTTAGTTATTAGAGTTATTCACCACCTACAATAGATTAAAACAAAATAATAAAAAACATAATGTATTAGATTAAAGAACATACATTTAAAGTGTATTTTTAATGTGGTGAATTTTGCTTTTTAATTTAATTTGACATTCTCTGCCTTTTTATTGAAGTGGTTAGCCCATTTACATTTAATGTGATTATTGATGTGGTTGGATTTGAAAGTCTCACTTTTATTCTTTTTGTTCCATCTCTTGCCTTTTAAAAAATTTAGTTGAATATTTAAATTTATTTTATCTCCTTTGTTGGCTATATGTAGGGTATATTCATCTTTACCTTATTGTCATCTGCCTTCACTTGATACTTCATGACTTCACATATAAGAACTTCACGAAAGTTTATTTCCATTTCTCCCCTCAATGCTATTGTCACACATATTATGCCTACATATCCCACAAAATATTGTTAGTACTTTTACTTTAAGCAGTCAAGTATATTTTCTAAAAATGTAAATAAGAATTCTTTTATATTTACCCATGTAGTTATTTCTAGTGTTCTTCATTCCTTTGTGTAGATCCAAATTTCCATCTGATATCATTTTCCTTCTGCCTGAAGGTCTTTATTTAACACTTTTTATAGTGTATGTTTATAGGTGATGAATTCTTTCAGCTTTTTTATGTGTGAAAAGTTTTTTGTTTCACCTTCATCTGAAAATTCTTTTCCCTGAGTTCTGGGTTGGCAGTTTCAGCTTTTAGTACTTTAAAGATGTGGCTCAGTATTTCTGATAAGATATCTGCTGTCGTTTAGTCTTTGTTCTTCTGTACATGTTGATTTTTCCCCCTTTAGGCTGCTTTTAAGATTATTCATTCACTGTATTCCTGGTTTAAGCAATTTGATTATGATATTCTTTAATGTGATTGTATTCACGGTTCTTGTGCCTGGTTGGGCTTCAGTGAGCTTCTTGATTTATAGATGTGTAATTTTCATAAAATTTGGAAAAATGTTGGCCATTATTTCTTCCAATATTTTGCCTGTCTATCAGCCTCCCTACCCCTCCTTCAGAGACTTCAGTTATACATATAGTAGGCCACTTGGAGTTATCCCACAGCTCACTGATTCTCTGGGTCCGGGAGATTGGGGTTTGGGGAGAGGCGTGATGTCAGCCATTTTTTTTTTCTCTGTGTGTTTCACCTTGGGTCGTTTCTGGTGTTACAGCTTCAGGTTCAGTGATCTTTTCTTTCACAGCGCCTGACCTGTTAATTTTATCCAATGTGTTTTTCATCTCTAGAAGTTCAGAGTGGACCTTTTTTATATCTTCCATATCTCTAACATGTTCAGTCTATCCCTCTATTCTTGAACATGTGGAATATGATTATTATAAAACAACTGTCTTAATATTCTCATCCATCAGTTCTATCACATACATCATTTTGGGGTTGGTTTCAATTGGATGACTTTATTTTTCATTATAGGTCATATTATTCTGCTACTTTGCATGCCTGGTCATTTTTTATTGGATGCTAGATATGAATTTTACCTTGTTGATATTCCTATAAATATTCTTGAGCTTTGTTTTGAGGAGTGGTTAAGTTACTTTAAAACAGTTTGATCGTTTTCAGGTCTTGCTTTTTGCATTAGTGGTACCACAGCTATGTGTAGCATAGGTCTAATTTTACCCTAGCATTGAGGCAAATCCTACTTGGTAATACATGAATTATAATGTTTTCCACTCTGGCTAGTGGGTTCAAGACATATTCCCATATCTTTGTGATCTTTGAGAATTATACATGTAAATCTTTTCAGATGAATCTTTTCTCTGCTATGAGTAGTTTCCTGACACCTATTAGCTGATCAATGCTAAGCTTCAGATGCGAGGGGATCTGCAGAGCTTCAGAACTTTCACTCTATGTAGCTCTCTCATCAGATATTCTGCCCTGTGAATTCCAGCTGCCTTGGCCATCTCAGACTTCCAGCTGCATCTTCTCAGCTCGGGAAGTCTGCCAGGCTCTGCCTGGGTTCCCTGTCCCCACGCTACAGCCTGTAACTCGTGTCTAGGCAGTAGGCTGGGGTAATCACAGGACTCAAACTTAATTGTTTCCCAACTCTTAGAAGTAACTTTCTTTATTGCCTTTGTCCAATGTCTTGAGTGTCTTCATTTATATATGTTGTCCAATTTTTTAACTGATTCAGGCAGAGGATAAATCTGATCCCTGTTACTGAATCGACTGGAAGTGGAAGTCTTTTATAATTAATGGAAGTATCATATGTAAGAATACACAAAAAGTATACAACTAGATAAATTGTCACACGATTATAACTGCCAACCAGATCAACACTGCCAGCACCCAGGGGTTACCCTCCTCTCCCTTCCACATCACCCTCCGCCCTGCAAAGGGGACCGCGGTCCTCACTTCTAACAACATGGACAATTACTAAGCGCTCTATTTCTGCTGTCCTATTACTTTTCTGTCAGTGAGATGGTCTTCAGTTGAAGAATCTGAGCTTCAGCTTAAACGACTATCTTGTAATTTGTTCTTGTACTTTTCTCCAATAGATCAATGACTCGGCACTGAGACACACAGGCCTCTACTGCAACCAGCTTTCATCCACGGACCTTCTCAAAACAGAAGCAGATGGAACCCAGGTCAGTAAGGAAACTCTGAGCCCTAAGCTGTCAGAGACACTCTAGAGACACACGAAACTTTGTGCAGCATTGTGGTTGAGAGGATGATCTTGAGAGCCAGACCTGGTGTGAGTCCTGGCCCTACTCTTCTTCGCTGTGTCACCCTGGGCATGTTAGGGAACTTCCTGAGCTGCTGTGTAACCAACAGAACTAACAGCATACCTGCTTATAGGATTGTTGAGAGGGTCAGATTGTTGAGATAAACTTCCATGAGGTTTAATTTAATGTGGCTACTAATTACTGTTTTGTAAATAAACACAGTGCTCACATTCATATGCAATCAAAATACCTCAAAAGATCTCAGTAAATTCAAGTAAAACAAAATGTCTGCCGTGTACTCTGCCTCCTTATTAGAAGTTTGTTTTAAAACAATAAATAAAAAGCACGAGTGGCCACTTTTTTATATTGACCTATATTTAGAAATGTTGGAGGTTTTAATTCAATATGATACCTTTGGCTTAGTATTTAGTCTCTTAAGTGGCTTAAAAAATATATTTTTTTAAGTACGAGCATTATGCTTAACGTGGCGATACAAAGAAACACGAGACGTGTTTGCCCTTTTGGTGAGCTGTGTGAAGAGGGGAGGAAACAAAGCTTGCTCCGTGAAACAAATGCTCCTGGTTTGCCAGGCTCTCTGCGGGGTGCTATGCTTTACCTCATGTAAGCTTCACTTCCCCCCAGGAAGGAGTAGTATTCCTTTTTTTCCCCCCACAGACGAAGAAACAACCTGAGGAGATGTGATTATATGCACCACTCACAAAGCTAGAAAGTGGCAGAGCTGTGGTTCAAACCCAGGTCTTTCCAACACTAAAGTTGATGCTCTTCCTGCTACACCATGGAGGGCCTGCTGAAAGATAAAACACATAGACTGTACACATAAATTGTCACGCAAATTTCCGTTACAAGTAACAAGAGACCTGTTTTTTTGTTTTGTTTTTTGTGTTAATAATAGAAATTGCTGAGATGGTTAGATGAGCATTTCCATAGGAGATGGGACTGAACTGGGCCTGGAGGGATAGTTTGCAAGGCCGACGGAAGGAGAAAGGTCTTCTGTCTGATGGTTGGAAGCTGGGGTGGGGTAAACTTGGAAGTCTAGGGGATCGGAAGTGGGGGGTCCAGAGACAGGGAGACAGCAGTATATCTTAGCATAGTGCCGGGAAACTACATTCCCTGAAGGAAGGCAGAGGGTTTGTAGTAAGAACTCATAGACATTAAAATTGGTAGAGTAGATTCCAGGGGCCAGGAATGCTAAACTTAGGGACATGGGTGCAGTCCTGCCTAAGTGACCCTGAGAGGGCTTCATGTGGAGGGTGGGGGGAGGGAAGGAGCCTGGGCAGCGGCTCGGAGGAGCAGGATCAGTTAGGAGGCTGCGTCCATGGGGAACAGGGCCTGAGTCCTGTGGGGCTGAAGAGAGGGGACTCTGTGATGGGGAAGAGGAAGTCTTCACTCACTACAAGTTTTTTAGTCTCACACCTACAGAGACTTACTCTGGGCAGCTCAACAAAATAGGTCAAACAAAACAATCAAGACTTTAAGAAAAAACGATTCTGGGAAATCTTAAGAGGTTGGGGCTCAGTTCCCACACCACCCTCTGGCCTGGTAAATCTGAACTGCTGTTTGCATCCGGCCTCGCCTGTCTGTGAAGGGGTGGCAGTGTTAGAAGGCCTTTGAGGTCTGGTCTAAGGGACCTCATTTTTTCAAGATCAAAATGGCTGCAGTGTATACTTCTTTAGAGATTGGTTTAATATTTTCAATTTAAAAAAAAAACTTTTCAATATAGACTGTCTTTTTTAAAAGCATTCTTTTTTAAAGAAGCAGAATTTTCTTTCTAGCTTGTTTTTTCATGCCTTTATAATAATATTTTCAAGTGTTTGGGGACAAAAACATCTTAAGCTCTGCCCCAGTAATTTCATAAGTTGAAACATACAAACTTGAAAGTTTATGTTAATTGTTTTTAAACAGTCAGCACCCAAAAGCACTATAGTTTGTGTCGCTTTTCAGCTCCAGTGGCAGAATCTTGTCTCTGTAGTCGCTCATCATGAAATCTCTCTTCGCTCCAATGTTTTTGTTTTTGCCAAACAGAAACTGGAGAGTGAGTTAGACAGAAGTATAGAGATAGATGCACAGAAAAGGAGAAGGCAACACACGAGGCGAGGAGGACTAGGGTAGGGTTGGGGGGAGGGGTGGTGTCCCAGCATTTGGAGTGCTGGGATGAGGAGGAGGCAAGGCAGGAGAGAACAGGAAAGGAACCCAGAAAAGAGACGCCAGAAGAGAGCTGGTAGGGAGATGTTGACATGGGAAGAGAGCAAGGCCAGGAGGAGCTCCAGAAGGTGAGGGAGGAACACAGAGGCAGCTAGAGAATAGACTCAGAGAGTCGGTATATTTTAGATACACACGGAAAAGCCCTAAAGGAAACAAGAAATGAAAGCATGTGGAGGCAAGAAGCAAAATTTAGGAAACTGGGGAAAGGGGAGGATGAGGAGAGAGAGGCCAGGGAGAGAACTGAGGCTAGTCTAAGTAGAGGTCATTCATCAGGCACGAGGAAAGCTCAGGGATGCCTACTTTGGCTGAAGGAGAGTAGACTGGAGTATCGCTGGATGAGAGGATGTGGCAACTGGATCATTAGACATTTGACATTTGGCCAGTGAAGGTTGATGGAAAACAACTTTTGTTCCATTAGGATTAAAAAAAAATTTTTTTCAGAAAAGCTGAATGTAATTGGCGCAAATTAGTGACAAAACAAATGGCCAAGAAAATGCATCATTAATCTAAAATACCTCAGGGGCCTATTAAACTCGAGGCTCAAGCTGGCCAAGAGCTTGAGACACTTAGTTAGATGTACTTAGATGACTGAGAAGGCCTTTGCATTCTTGGTCTGGACCATTTACAGTGTGATATTGGCCTTTATCAGTTCTACAAATGACTTTTTAATAAGACTGATTGATACAGACTAACTTCTGGTTTTGTTTTCCCAATAGAAAACGCTATTAACTCTGCAACTTGTAGACATTTTAAAGGAATAGTTCTATTATTACTGAAAGTAGTTAAAGGGAAAATTCACACTGTTCTCATTTTATAATTTACTGTTATTTTTAGTTCATGTGTTTCAATGGATTATCTATCAGGAAAAAGAAGTTAAATATAAAATTGTTCTGCTAATATTTTGCTGTAATTCTAAAGGCAATAAATAAATATGTAATAGTACATTTAGTTACTTTGGGACATTAACTTCAGTAACGCTGATGTCCTGTTCCTGAGTTGTGGTGGTTATATTTTGCTAATACTGGGTTAAAGTCCTTAATTTTCTAACATCATAAAGATTTTTTTTTATCCTACTAAAGTTATCTATAGAATGCTTTTGAACCAGTTTTCCAAATAACATGTGTGTGTGTGTTTTTTTAACCCACCACTGGATACCCAGTCTCTGAAACTGGGCTTTTCCCAATCTTGGCAGTATTCGCAACAAATGCTCACTTTCCGTATTGATGGCAACCCTGCAAGAGGTGTGACCATTCTGATTTTTATTTTATTTTTTTAAAGTGTGAACTTTCCAGAACCCTGAGCAAAATGAGTGCAGCGGTTTTCTTTTTGTAGGACAAGAAGACAGAAGAGCTCTTCTCTGTGGTGACTACAGACTAGAGGAATGCTCTAGTGAGTTTCCACTTCCAGTAGTACCCACTCATACGCCGGGGGGGCAGGCCTTTCCGTCTAAACACATCTTTTGTCTGTGTTCCAGCAGGTGCAACAGGTTCAGGTGTTTGCTGACGTCCAGTGTACAGTGAACCTGGTAGGCGGGGACCCTTACCTGAACCAGCCTGGTCCACTGGGAGCTCAAAAGCCCACGGCCGGACCACAGACCCCCCAGGCCCAGCAGAAGAGCCTCCTTCAGCAGCTACTGACTGAATAAACCACTTTTAAAAGGAATGTGAAGTTTAAATAATAAGACATACAGAGATATACAAATATATTATATATTTTTCTGAGATTTTTGATATCTCAATCTGCAGCCATTCTTCAGGTCGTAGCATTTGGAGCAAAAAAAATAAATAAATAAAAAGGAGTTCACTTTCGTTGGGAGATTGAGAGATGCTTTTTGTTTCTTTGTAAAGGCCTTGGATCGTGAAAAAAAAAAATCGCAAGGCAGAACAGTTGGACAATCTTATTTCTTGAGCCAAATTTAATTATTCTTATTTTTGTAATCAGTCCTTGGCTTCTTATCTGGATGAAGGCCTTTGGAGGAGAACCAAAGGGACAAGTTCCACAGCGAAGACAGAGCCCCGCCCCGCGGGCTCAGCTCCGCTCCGCCCCGGAAGAAGGGCCGGTGCCCTCACCAAAGGCCGTCCTGTCTCCGCAGCCCCT
The DNA here is from genome assembly GCA_963924515.1 of Vespertilio murinus. Taxonomy (NCBI): domain Eukaryota; kingdom Metazoa; phylum Chordata; class Mammalia; order Chiroptera; family Vespertilionidae; genus Vespertilio; species Vespertilio murinus. The sequence goes on from OZ004713.1 coordinate 53,479,203, forward strand.
CCCGGCCCGGCAGCTTGTGTGTACAATCAGCTTCTTCTCCTCGCAACTCTGTACCTGTTGGCTTCAAGAGAATATTTTGCCTCCACATACGTACCCCTTCTCCCTTTTTTAAAGATGGATTGAAACCAAGATGCCTCCAGGAATGAGGACGAAATGAGTGTATTCAGAGGAATCCAAAAAAAAATACAGTTTGGGGAAAATGCAATAATTTTTGATGAGATGGGTGAAGGACGAGGAGCGAGTTCTGTCAATTATTGTAGATACGGTTTTCTGATTAAATTTGGGGAAAGGCAGCCTGTTCTTTCTGCTTTTATTGTATTAACAGCTGAAGTAGCTAAAGTTATTTAAAATAAAATTAAGTTTATGATCCAAGTAGCTCATTTTTACCTTTGAATCTCACTGTAAATACATTTGATTTCTTGTAGAAATTTATCTCCTTCTGTTTAATTTTATGGCTTTTCTTATCATACTCTTGGTTTTTCTATATTTGTGTGTGAAATATAACATTGATCGAACCGCCGTTACATCTGGCTGGTAATATTTCATGACTTTAATAACTGTGATGCCATGTATGGATTTACGTTGGGGTTCACATCAAAATGCCAACTGCCAGAAAGAGCCGTTCCAGGTGAGCTAAAGCTCACACTGCCCTGGTGTCTTGTGGGATCACCAGCCTTGGGAGCAGTGTAAGGAATTGTCACCAGAGGTGCACAGGCTACTCGTGCAGAGAGAAATTAGTGCTCAAAGGAAATCTTACCTTTTTTTTTTAAGATTGACTTTGGGAATTTTAATTTTCATCAGTGCAAATATAAATCTGTTCTGCTCGGAAGGCTAACTGGTACCGTGTTTCCCCCTTTGCGTCTTGTCACTCTGCCTCATGTTGTCTCATCCTGGCCTCTGAGCCAAGGACCCAGCGAACTGACTCTCCAGTTCTAGAAGTTCTGCTGCAAGGCCAGGAGAGCTTAGCGCTTGAGGAAGGCTTTGTGGAAGAAGCGAAGGTGGAGTCCCACCACTCGCCTTTCGCCGCCCCTCTGGGCCCGTGGACGAGGACAGCCCCGGCACTGCGCACCAGCTACCTCTGCTTCCGCGGCAGAGACGAGGCCATCGGAGCTCCCCGCGGAAGAGGAGCGTGGACTCAGACATCAAGGAAGAAGCCATTTCCCCCAGGTCCTTCTCTCTGCATCTCACCGCCCCCAGTTCCGAATAACCCCATTGGACCGCGTCTGTTCAGAAAGCATAATACCGAGTCAAAAGACTGGCGGAAGGGCTCACATGGGTAGCAACTATGAAAGAGAAATAGGACACTCGGTTACAAACATTTATCTCTTTTCCTTTTTCAGAAAAAAAAATGCATCCCCCGTGTCATTCATTCCCAGCTTGAAAGCCCAGCCATATTACTCTAGTCCCTACCAAACTGCTCTAGGATATCATCTCCGCTCTGTTTGTGATGTGTAGACTTGCAGACGTCAGGAAGTTCACCTTTAACTCGAGCATTCCAGATGAAGTTTCCTGACTCAGTACTTTCGCATAAGGACTAGATTTAAAAAAAATAAAAAAGTGGTAAGGAAAATGGGAGATGCTAACATCCTCCTCCATCCCAACTGCACCTTAATGTATGCATGTCACCTTCAAAGGTTTTATAATTGCACTGTTTGTTTTATGTATGTACAGACTGAAACTATTGCTACATTTGAGGAAAATAAAATTGCTTGCTTCTATGTAATTCCTGTCATTCCACAGGAAACGCACTTTTCCAGCTGCTGAATAGAATTTGTTTAACAACCTCACGGGCTGCCTCTTCATTGACAGGGAAGGAGTGAAACCCACATCCTGCAGGAATGGCCGCCAAAGCCCAAAATGGCTCATGGGTAATTGGAGGATAATAAAGGGAAGAATCCCTGAAGCCAGAGGAGGTCCTGGAAGTCGCCCTAATGCGAACCAGCTCAGTGAAATTTGAGAAGGTCCGAGGGAAGTCGTGGCAGTGGGCCCAGAGGAAACCCTGACGTTGACCCTTTGTCGGATGATTAAACACTCTGGTCCGGCCGTTTGTTACCCAGGAGGTCCGGTCCCCCCTGCACTTCAGAGTCACACCATACCAGTCTCTCACTATGACCGGCTCTTATATACGAACACTTATTACGCAGATGTTGAATCTCACTTGAGGAGGCTCTTTCAGTCTGACAGGTCCTGTCTCTTATTTGGGTGCTTTTAAAAGGCAGCTTAAACCCACTAATATTTGGCTCAGTGTGCCTGGGTAAGGAAGGTAAGCAAGTGTTATACTCGCTAGAGGTCCAGGGGAGGATGTACTTGCTAGAGGTCCAGGGGGGGGTCCTGGGTTTCATTCTGGTCAAGGGCACATGCCCAGGTTGTGGGTTCAGTCCCCAGTAGGGACCGTGCAGGAGGCAGCTGATCCATGATTCTCTCTCATGATTGGTGATTCTATCTCTCCCTTTACCCTTTTCTCTGTACTTGTTCCCTCACACAGTTACACGCAGATTTGGCAGCTGTTGTCTGAAATCGTATTTACGGGGAACAGACCCTTTGTTTCCCAAAGTTGGGATAAGGAAAAAAAATTTTCAGTAACCACCAAAGGCTTGCCCAATGACAGCGACTGGTGCCCCCATTCACCTGCTTCACCATCCCACCATGGCTAACGCCTGCCATATTCCTCACACGCCCCCTGGTGGTCAGCACATGTCATAGCAGCAGATTGTTCAGTTGTTCCACCATTCAGTCTACTTGCATAATAGCCTTTTATTATATAGGATGTTAGCTGATAGGCTGAAAAGTAATTAAAATCAGCTAAGAGCTCCAGGAGGATCATGAACTAGGCTTTGGGATCCTCAGTTGGAAATTGTGCCAGCCACTAGCTGAGATCTCTTCCATTACCAGCTCTATCCAGAGCTATAGGTTTTTACGTATTTTACACAGTACTCTATTGTAGTTGATAGTATTAGAAACATTCAGGAAAAATAAACTTGTACTGTAACAATTTGTAAGGTGCTTTTTAGTACATTCTCTATGTAATCCTTTGCAGTCCTTTAAGAAAGCCCTTATAGCCGAAACCAGTTTGGCTCAGTGGTTAGAGCATCGATCTGCGGACTGAAAGGTCCCGGGTTCGATTCCGGTCAAGGGCATGTACATTGGTTGCGGGCACATCCCCAGTAGGGGGTGTGCAGGAGGCGGCTGGTCGATGTTTCTCTCTCATCGACGTTTCTAGTTTTCTCTTTCTCTCCCTTCCTCTTTGTGAAATATCAATAAAATATATTTTAAAAATAAAAATTAAAAAAAATAAGAAAGTCCTTATAGCCGAAACAGGTTTGGCTCAGTGGATAGAGCATCGGTCTGCAGACTGAAGGGTCCCGGGTTCGATTCGGGTCAAGGGCATGTACATTGCTTGTGGGCACATCCCCAGTAGGGGTTGTGCAAGAAGCAGCTGGTCGATGTCTCTCTCTCATCGATGTTTCTAACTCTGTCCCTCTACCTTCCTCTCTGTGAAAAATCAATAAAACATATTTTAAAAGAAAAAAGAAAAAAAGAAAGTCCTTATAAAAAGAAGAACTCTAGCCCTAGCCCATTGGTCAGCAAACTGTGGCTCGTGAATCACGTGCAGCTCACGAGCCGCGGTTTGCCCCTGTGTTGACTAATGAATTTGCCAACCACTGACCTAGACTCTCGATTCCAACAACAGGCTGTTGTTCCTTGTGATTAAGCCCCTACCCCAGTAGTTGGCACACTCAGTCAATGGAGCAGCAAACCGCAGCTCGTGAGCTGCATGTGGTTCCTGAGCCGCAGTTTGCATCGGCCTGTGGACTGAAGGGTCCTGGGTTTCATTCTGGTCAAGGGCACATGCCCAGGTTGTGGGTTCAGTCCCCAGTAGGGACCGTGCAAGAGGCAGCTGATCCATGATTCTCTTTCATGATTGGTGATTCTATCTCTCCCTTTACCCTCTTCTCTGAAATCAATAAAAATATATTTTAAAAAAGAAAAACTCTAAAAGGTTATGGCAAACAACTTTTTACCAATCCATTGGGACTTGAAATTAAATCTTCTAATTCCAAATTCTGGATTCATTATCCTGCACTATTATGAAGTAGGACTAATTCAGAGTCTTATTGGGTGACCTTAAGCCAATTTTGTTACATGAAATAACTTTCAAAAACAGGCCTTCAAAAGGAATAATAATTCAAGGACTGAGGAAAGAGGACCTGGCTCCTTCTCTGGAGACAGCAGAGCTCTTACCTTTTGGAGTCTTGAATGGGGGTGAGCTTTGTGATTAGGTCAGCAAGGGGTCCCACTACAATTTTTTAAAAATGTTTTTATTGATTTTAGAGAGAGGAAGAGAGGGATAGAAACATCAATGATGAGAGAGAATCATCGGTCGGCAGTCTCTTGCATGCCCCCTACTGGCAGTCAAGTCCACAACCCCGGCATGTGCCCTGACTAGGAATCGAACCATGACCTCCAGGTTCACTGGTTGACACTCAAACACTGACCCACACCAGCTGGGTCCCACTAAAATCTTCGGAGAAACAGTCTGTCCATATCTAAACAGGAAATGAAAAGGGAGTTCCATGAGGCTGCGGTGTCATCCCTTAGCTTAAAAATGTTTTTGGAAAATGGGTTTCGGGTGAGGCAGGTATAAAATGACTAACAGGATCCTTTGTTGTGAGGCAGGAAATTTGTTTTCTTGGATCAGATCATAGAAGCATTCCCTTTTCTCCAGCTCTTGATCCTTCTGCAGACAAAGCATTTTTCTCTTATCCTGGGTCTGGGCTCTGGTCGGATTATTTGTCCTTGTCTCAGAAACTTGGTAGTTTGTGCAACCAACAGCAAACTAAGCAATTCCCACAGGTATCCAAAGCAAGGCTGCAACACTGACTTGAGAAAAATAAAAGAATAAAAATGTTAGAAAGGGCCCGGCCGATGTTGCTCAGCGGTTGAACATTAACCCGGGAACCAAAAAGTTCCTGGTTTGATTCCCAGTCAGGGCACATGCCCAGGTTGTGGGCTTGAGCCCCAGTAAGGGGTTTGCAGGAGGAGCCAATTGATGTTTATTTCTCACCGGTGTTTCTATCCCTCTCCCTTCCTCTCTAAAAGCAACAAAAAGTATTTTAAAAAATTAGATGTTAGAAAGGAATATCTGTCCCCTCAGATTTTCCTCCCACTACAATGCCCAGAGGTCCTATATTACAGAATAAAACACAAAACCTTAGACCAAGGTGGTGTTTATTCCATGTGTTTTTTTAAATATAGTTTATTGATTTTTTACAGAGAGGAAGGGAGAGGGATAGAGAGTTAGAGACATCAATGAGAGAGAAACATCAGCTGCCTCCTGCACACCCCCTACTGGGGATGTGCCCGCACCAAGGTACATTCCCTTGACCAGAACTGAACCTGGGACCCTTCAGTCACAGGCTGACATTCTATCCACTGAGCAAACTGGTTATAGGGCTATTCCATGTTTTGATGAACTGTTGCAGGGCAGACACTGATGGGAAGTACAGATGCTTGCCTGAATCTGCTTCCTTTCTCATAGTGGAGTTTCTCAATCAGTTAAGAAAAACTTTTCTTTCTACTCTGCCAGGCAATGTGCTTGACTAATACTCTGTGCTAATAATCTCTTAGTTTGCACAGCACTTTCACATACAATATGTCATTTGATATTCAAAATCCTTTGAAGCAATTAGAGTAGGGCATAACTGCCTTTTACAGATGGGGAAACAAGCTCAGATTTTTTGCCAGGTGACTAGGAAGTTCTGGATCCCAGAGTCAGTTCTTTAGTTTTGGGATGAAACCTGCCATTGTTTCCACTGCACAGTACAACTGAGATAAGAGCACCAGGACACAGTGACACAGAAGACTGGTGAGTTGCCCTGGCTGGTGTAGCTCAGTTGGTTGAGTGCCATCCCATGTACTGAAAGGTCACTGGTTCGATTCCTGGTTAGGGCACATGCCCAAGTTTTGGGTTCTATCCCATTAGGTTGTAAATGGGAGGAACAGATTGATGTTTCTCTCTCACATCAATGTTCTTCTCTCCCTAAAATAAATCAATTTTTAAAACTATTTACAAAAAATTTTTTAACCAACAGATGAGTTAAAAATTGCTCTCTGGAGCTCAAGTTCCTTAGAAGTTTGGTGGGATTGCCATTTTGAAAGTAAATTGGATACAAACTTTGGTTTTGCTAATGGTCTGATTTTTTTTTTTCATGTTTTAAATTTGAGGGTAATAGTCCTGAAGTGAGTCCCTATACTCTCCCTTCTTTTCCCTTGAACTCAGTACCACTTATATTCCTATGCATCTTAAGTCTGCTCTTCTAGCCAAGACCTCTCTCAAAATCTGGTCTTGAATTTCCAACTGGTGGACATTACTACGTGGATAGATCCCCACTCCCCAGCACCTCAACCCTAAGTCCCAAACCAATTAACTTCCCCACAAATAAGCTCTGGTCTCTCATCTATATTAACTGCATCATCATTCTCAACAACCCGCTCCAATTCATCTCTCCAAATTGTGAGAAATTATCCCTTGTAGTGCCTCATGCTATCCTCTTTCTAACCCTGTTAATCACAAACCAAATTCAGGATTTACTTTTATTTGAATGATTATAGTAACCACATTCATGCCTCTTACATTCACCTTTCATAGTCGTCAGATAAATCTTTCTGAACACCACCTACATCTTGCCTATAGTTTATCTGAAATCACACTACATTTTTTAAGTATCATAACTTTCCATAATCTAAACAAATGAACTTTATTTCTAATTTATCAGGTTCTCACTTCTATGTCCATATCATTTTCTTCCATAGTTTGTAATACTTTCCCCTTCCTGTTTGACCTTCAAAGCTTCAATTTAGATGCCCTTTCCAAGAAGTTTTTACTGGTCCCCACACTTAGATCTTAGTCCCCTCTTCCGTGCTAAACTTGATGTTGGAGCACAGCTAAAACTTGTGAGGAAATTGTTCTCACCCATTTTTCCACACACCTTTGCATCAGTAGCAGTGGTTCACTATTGCCAAGATTCTCAACCAGGTAGCACAGGCACACCCTAAGGAAGGAATCTCAGAATCTGTGCAGAAAATGTGTGATTAAATAATACTAAAATGTGCTTTTAACAGCCACTTCTAGAGAAGCCCTCTATTTTGTCAGTCCCATCAGAAGCAATGACCTAGACACTGATCCTCAACTTTATAAGTTGAGAAACTCAATTTTGTCAGCTCATCTGATAATAATTGGGCCTTACAGTCACAGGAGGATGGTTTATAATCCAGAATGTCAATTAATCAACATAAAATGGAAGACCAGCTTCCCAGTCTTTGAACTACCTTCTAGTATCTAGACCAGGGGTGGGCAAACTTTTTGATTCGAGGGCCACAATGGGTTCTTAAACTGGACCGGAGGGCCGGAACAAAAGCAACCTGACCATGCTGGCACTCTCATCTTGGGCTGCTGGTGAAGGAGCGGAGGGGAGAGCAAGAGAACCCTCCGCTCTTTCGGCTCCGCGGGCTGGATAGAACAGCCGAAGGGGCCGGATCCAGCCCACGGGCCATAGTTTGCCCACAGCTGATCTAGATGGTAACCAAAGAGGTAACCCACTATGAGAGGTTAAGGGAAGACTGAACATACAAAACCCTGACTTTGATCTTGGACAAGTCAAAGCTTTTCTGAATCTGTAAACTTGAGACAAGACCGTGTGCATCTTAAGGCTTGAATAGCACATATGGACACAGTTGTTGTTTTTTAAAATCCTCATCTGAGGATATTTTTCCACTGATTTTTAGAGAGAGGGAAAGACAGAAATATTGATGTGAGAGAAATATCGATTGGTTGCCTCCTGCATAAGCACCGACCAGGGCCTGGGCCAGGGGGGGAGCTCGCAACCAAGATACATGCCCATGACTGGAATCGAACTGGGACTCTTTGGTCCATAGGCTGACTCTCTATGCACTGAGCCAAACCGGCCAGAGCTGGACACAGTTGATTTTAAAACGTTTTTACATATAAGAAACTTAAAAGCAGAGGAGATTCTTGTCAAGGATTTATCCCCTATTCTAGGACTTGCAGCACAATTTTTGCTCTATTGAAAAATACATTTTTTTTAACAAAAATGGAAAGGCATTTTTTTTTAACCCCTATGAGAGTCTAACCAAATCTTCTATTTGAGCAATGGCCCATAAATAATATTGCTGGTCACCTACTTTCCCCATCTGAACTTAACAAAAAATAAGAGAAAGTACTTACTAATGACAACTTTAATGTGAACATGTGTTTAACCCTCAAGAAAGTGTCATAAATTAAAGGGAAGAGCAAGGAGCCATTGAAAGGAGTACATGATGCCGAGGGATGGATGGCATGCAGTTTCTGGATCCAGCTGATACTCAAATGTATCAAAGCAATTCATAACATCAGTCACTTGAACAATCGGAACTTCTTCAAATACTGGTTCACTTCTTCCTTGGGGTAAGGGCGGAGTGCAATGCAAGTGGCGACATTCTCCGGCTGCTCCAGCCATAGCATGTGGTCGATGTTCTTCTCTTGCAGTGTCCCAGCCAGCTCCTTTAGGGTGGTCTCATCGGGGGCCTACAAGAAGCAGAACACAGGGCGTAGATGGAATAGCCCATTTAGGAAGTAGCAAGTCAATGGGAAAAGGTATGGGGAGGAGGAGGGCTCCCCTTAACGGAAAGTGGAGGAACTGATCTCCCAAAGGAGCTGCAGAGCATGTCTCCAGAAGTCAGAGCTTCACTGCTCCGTTTTTCACTCACTCTCTGTAGGACATTAGATAAATTTCTTGGGGGCTGGGGAGGAAGGGAGAGGCTTAATACTACTGCTTAGAAAATGGGAGGCTTCTCTCTTCCTTCTTGAAACGCTGCATGCATTGTCAGTAATTGTGCTCTCTACATTTTCTAGTTCTCTTGTGGCTGGTGCCCAAACAGCTATCCATAATGCTTCAGCCGGCTCTGACTTAAAGAGTTGCCTACTTGGGACACATCCCTAGAGTAGAAACTACAAAGGGTAAGATGGGTTTGGCCATATTCCTGCAAAAAGGACCTTCCCGCTATAGTACACCCCTGGTGTTTGTGACACTAGGTCCGTTTTACACCAGGGCTCACACTTATTTCCAAATAATTTGGCGTCGTGTCCAGGTGAACGCTTCAGTCTCACTGGCAATAAGAAATCCCGAGTCCTCATCCTGGGTCGGTTTTGCGGGAAGGGAGGGTGACAATGTCATCCGAGCGGCGTCATGGCCTGGGCGCAGGTGAGGCCGGAGGGGTGCGGGCCCATTTAGTAACGGACCCGAGGACCACTTTCCACTGTCAGACCCTTCCCAGCCAACGGAAGGCTCTCTGAGTAACAGCTCGAGTGACCCCAGAAAGCGCCCCCAAATCTTAGACGCTAGAGACTCCGCTCACTCACACCCTTCCCCCTACACGAAGTTAAGTCCTCTGACTCCGGGCCACACCCACTTCCGGTCTCCACTTCCTCCGCGCCCCTCTAGCCCCGCCCCCTTCCCGCGGCCCCGAGCCTCACCTCCAGGACCACCTTGCGCATGCGCCCCAGCTCCCCGAGGTAAGCCACCGTGTGCGGGTGGTCGCGGTGGATGTGCAAGGCCGCCGTGGCTGCGTGGCAAGCCTGCGCCACCAGTGCGCCCGCTGGCCAGGAGAATGGAGCCTGCGACAGATCCTTTCGTAACACCAGATACTGTACCAAGACCACCGGCGGCTGCGCGCTGGGTGCCGCCATGTTCCTGCCCAGCAGGAAGACCTGGCCTAGTCCGCGGTGCATGCTGGGATCAGGGAGGGGCCCTGAGCGCGGCCATGTTTTTGTACGGTGGCTGCGCAAAGCATGCTGGGTCCGGCTGGCTGTGTTTTGAAATCCAGGATGGCGGGAACTCTTCCCTGAGCTGCGAGAGCCGGAGGAGAGGAGGTAAGAGGAAATAGGGTCCGGTGAGGTTCCAGACGGTGGCGAGGGCGCGAGGCTAAAGGGCCTCCTGCAGCTCCTTGCGGGTGGAAGGCAAACCCGCCGAACCGGAGGGCCTGTGCCCTCGGGAGCGCTCCGGGCCGACGAGCTGGATGTGGACACGGCCTGCTGGCTCCGGCCGGGGGGGAGGTGGGGGGATGTCAGGGAAGGGGAGCCCTGGCAGTGACACTTGGGGTGTTTTGTCTACTGTCTAGGTGTGTCTCAGTGTGGCTAGGTGCGACTCCCTTGCCATTTTTCCTTTTGTCAGCGAGGAAATCGAGGTTCTTGTTCCCGGTGCCCGGACAGCTTCCTGGGAAGACTTGTGGATTTGGAAATCTGAGCAGATGGAACAGGCGAATTCTTTAAGTCAAGAGGGCGGGTGCAAAGGAGGTACTCAAATGGTTGTCTTTGTCCCTTTTACTGCTGCTGCCCCAAGATGACACCCCCTCTTCTCTCCCCACCCCGGCTGAAGGCGCTTTCCTCTTCTGTCCGGTGCGGCCTGCCCTGTGGGAGCGGAACAGCGAAAGGAAGTATAATACACCCCCCTTGCGCCTCACCTCTTGTGGTTTTGTGGATTTTACAATCTGTAGGCAAAACCCCCACCTGCAAAAAGTTAGGACTTGTTTTATTGCTAGTTTGAGGGACAAGCAACCAAGATCATTAGGGCAAAGTTACTTCACGTGTTTCTAGGCTCCTGCCTTTTGAAACCGACAGTTTGATTCATAATACGCTGTGTCTCTCTTCAGGGCTTCAGTTCTAGCCAGTGAGGTGGGGGGGGGTGTGTGTGTGTGTGTGTGTGTGTCCGTCCCTCCCTCTCTCTCTCCCCCTCTCTCCCTCTCCCCCTCCCTCTTTTCCTCTTTCCCTCCTCTCTCCTCTCTCTCCTCTCTCTTCCCAGGATTTTGGGGGCCGTTTATGCATTACTCCTGTGGTAGAGGCAGTGCCAGGCGGTGGCTTTGGCATCAGTTAGATCTGGGTCAGTACTGTGGCCTTGGGCAGGTTATTTTACCTTTCTCTGCTTCTGTTTTTTACCTGGGAGATGGAGGTGAACAACAGCATTGTGACAGTGTGGTGGGAATTAGATAAACAATTCATGTTTCTCACGGAAAGCATTTAGCACATACCTTATATATATAGGAAATGTTCAATAAATGTTTTCTTTACATGTTTTGCAAGTAAATAACCTAGCACCGTGGTCAGCAAACTGCGGCTCACGAGCCACATGTGGCTCTTTGGCCCCTTGAGTGTGGCACTTCCACAAAATACCACAGCCTGGGCCAGTCTGTTTTGAAGAAGTGGCGTTAGAAGAAGTTTAAGTTTAAAAAATTTGGCTCTCTAAAGAAATTTCAGTCGTACTGTTGATATTTGGCTCTGTGGACTAATGTGTTTGCCCACCACTGCCCTAACACAACCGTGTTGACATGTAGAAAGAGTTCGGCTGGAGCTTGTTAGCATTGTGAGAATACCGTGCAGGCATCCCTCAGAGATGTTCCAGGTGCAGTTCTAGAGTGCTGCCATTAAGCCAGTCAGGATCCGTCCACTGGTGTGGGATGTTGCTTTTCATTTGTTAAAAACAAAAACAAACAAATAAAAAAAGTGTATACACACACACACAGCCAACACTACTGTGAAGGGCAGTTAAGGACGCACAGTACAGCCAGGTGCTTGTCTTGTTCCTTAGTCTCTGGGGAACTGAAATTTGCCTCTGAGTTTCCAGCAGTGATCCTGTTTTCCTCTCTAAAATTTGTGGACAGTTCTCTTAGTTTGTGTTTTTATAGTCCTGTACCAATATTTTCCAGAGCTTCAAAGAATTATGCTTTAGCACTTTGAGAAAACATGCATAAAAACCAATTTGAGAAACAATTCTACATTTTAAAAAACAGCTTCTGAGAGAGCCAGTGAGTTTGGTGACTATGTTTTCCGCTGGGTTATCATCACCTCGGATAACTGAGATTACCTGTATTCAGAGGGTGTTCTTTTTCAAACGTTTTCTGGTTAGGGACTGCTTGCTTGTACATCAGTGATCAGGCTAAGAGGCTGCTGATCTTTGGCTTCTGTTGTCCTTCTGGTTTTATAAGTTGGGGGCAATGAACAATTAACTAGCTACAAAGGTCTGAAAAAAATAAACAAAAAGGTCACCTTTACTCTTCCCTGAAATGCTTTCTGCTGCCAGAATTAGAACTCTTCGGCTTCTTGAGAAATTCTCTCTTTACTTTCTTCAGGTGTTCTAGCTCACTTGGAAAGACTAGAGACTGAATCCCGTAAAAAATTTGAAGAGCCGCAGGGAGCGGAGAGTGCTCTTGTAAACAAGATCCGTAAACTGAGGAGTCTGCGAGACAAACTCCGGGCTGAAGTGCAGCGACGGCAAGCCAGAGTGAGTGGGAGGGTGGCTGGCGGCAGGCTTCCCGGGGTAAGGAGCATGACCTGGGAATTCGCACATCCGTATGTTGTGACTTACCTGTGATCTTACTGGACTGATTTCAGTCCTTGGTCCCTCATCAAACCTGCAGGTCTCAGCTGATATCAGTATCAGCTAACAATTCTCAGGCTCTACCGATGGCCCCGCAGGATCTTTTATCTAGCCCAGGTCCGGCCAGCAAGAACTCTCCAATTTTCTTTTAGGTAGTCTTTGTGCTTCCTCCTCTTCCTTCTCCACTCCATTGCAATAGCTCAAGTATTATCCACATCTGCTATAACTATTTATCGGGTGATTTGGATGCCCGGATTGTCACAATAGTCTGCTAGTTGGCTCTCTTCTCTAGGACTTATACTCCTCCAGTAAATCCTACACAGCCAAGAAAATGCTTTCCTAAAACACTGTCGTTTCCTTCCTCAGAAACCTTCCCTAACCATTCCTTGACCATGGATATAGTCAGCCCTTTTCTCACCTTCCCACCTCTCTTCCATTTCCCTCTTTACTCGCTTCACTTTACTAAAGTAAAATACAGGAGTAAATAAAGTGCACAAATCTGCAGAACCTTTTATAAAGTGAACACATCCTGTACCACAAATCAAAGCAGAGAATGTTATCCGTGCCCTAAGTCTCCCTCTTGTATCCTTCTAGTCATTTCCCTCAAGGTAGCCACTATTCTGATCTCTGTCGTCATACGTTGGTTTTATCTGTTTTTGAACTTCATATAATTGTTAAAATTAGAAAATTCATGTCAGGCTTCTTTAGCTGAATATTATGTGTGTGAGATGCATCCATGTTGCATGTAGTGGTCAATTTTTTTTTTACTGCTGTATAGTAATGTCATGTTATGAATATTCCACAATTAATTTAGTTGTGTACGGTTAGTGACATTTGGGTTATTGGGGCCGTTTCACTTTGGGTCCATTAAGAATAATGCCGCTACCTGACCAGTGTGGCTCGATTGGCTGGAGCATCCAGTCCACCAAAGGATTACAGGCTTGGTTCTTGATCAGGTTCTGGGTTTGATTCCCAATTGGAGCTTGTACTGAGCAATCCATAGATGTTTCTTTTTTTTTTTTTTTTTTAATATATTTTATTGATATTTTACAGAGAGGAAGAGAGAGAGATAGAGAGCTAGAAACGTCGATGAGAGAGAAACACCGACCAGCTGCCTCTTGCACACCCCCCATCGGGGATGTGCCCGCAACCAATGTACATGCCCTTGACCTGTATCGAACCCGGGACCTTTCAGTCCCCAGACTGACGCTCTATCCACTGAACCAAACCGGTTTCGGCCATGGATGTTTCTTGCATCAATGTTTCTCTCCCTCCCTCTCCATTCTTCTCTCTAAAATCAATTAAAACACACACACACACATTCTCAAGTGATGCTTAAAAAGAATGCTGCTATGAATATTCTTGTTCCTGTGTTTTGGTCTTAAAATATACACTTTTCTATTAGGTATGGATTTGATAGAATTGCTAGGTCACAGGTAGTAAAATACTGCCAAATTGCTTTTGAAAGTGATTATACCAATTTTACATTCCCAGCAATATTGTATAAGCTTTCCATAGTTTTGCATCTTTATCTATAGTTAATGTTGGTTTTAAAAATTTGACATTCTAGTGGGAGTATAATAGTACCTCATTGTGGATTAATTTGCATTTGCCTAATAAGCAATGATGTTAAAGTACCTGTGTTGGACACTTCAGAGTCTTCTTTTGAAAAGTTTGCTTTTCAAGGCTTTTGCAAAAATTTTATTGGGTTGTCTACCTCATTAAATTGTAGAATTCTTTTTGTATTTTGGATATGAATTCTTTGTTGGGTGTATGTTTTACAAATCTTATATTGTAGCTTGCCTTTTCATTCTCTGATGGTGTCTTGTGACAAAAGTCTTTGTTTTAATGAAGTTGATTTAGGGACCTGATTTTACACTTACCATTCGTTTCCTTTTCTAAATCTTTGTCTCCAGGGTGCATTGCCTGCAGAACGTTGGGTTCTCTTTCGGGGGGACCGTGGCTCATGGAAAGGCTGCTTTGGTGGTAACCTCGGCCTCGTGTTTGTCTTAGTGGGACTGCTACACAGCCTGGCCTGTAGCTTTCTGTTTGACCCATGTGCCTTGTATACAAATCAGATGCTCCGAGGGGAAGCTGCAGGAAAAGCCCAGCTAAGCCAGAGGGTCTATCTATAACCTTCAGTCTGGCTATTTGGGTCGTTCACTGATGCCTTCAGACCATTTTATGTGCTTGTATGTATGCTTAGTTTTAGAGCTGCTTTTGAGGGGAACCTGCTATGTAGTTCTCAGAGGGAGAGCTAGTCTGAGACTGCCTATTGGGCCATTGCTCTGAGTATACATCTTAGAGTCAGTATTTCTTATCCTGGCGGTTGAAAGCTTGTCTAGTCTGACCCAACCCAACTGTCCAGCCTTGTCTCTCTGTGCAGCTCACCCTGTGCTCATACTAGACTTTCTTCACACCCTTTTCATTAGCCTCTCACAATACTCTTTAGGCCGGCACAATCCTAGCACTGTGGCCCATGAGATTCTTTCTCTGTGAATCCATAGCGCTGGTAGACCACTGTAGCATTTCTTCACTGTGTAACACACACGCTGTTCAGCTTTATTCCAGTTAGATGCAAGCAGAGACTTTGTGCTATGCCCCTTTGCACCATCTGATTTGCTGCTTATCTTCCAGGTAGAAGCCAGTGTAGAACCTGACCAAACATTTGAGGTCAGCGAGCAAGAAGTTTTGGAAACAAAACTTGAACATGTGAAATCCATTCTGCAAGCATATCGTTTTACAGGTATACCTTTTTCTAACCTGTTTCAGTCTGGGTCTCTTGTCTCTACTGAGTTAGTTTGCTAGTTGTATTATTAGTCCTGGACTTACTTCTTCAGCATTGGTTTTGTCCCCTCAATGTACACAAAAAACTGGCATAGTATTTGTGGTCATCTGTACCTACAATATTGGCCTCTTTGTGCAGCAGACTGATTAATAGCTGGTTTCGACTATTCCTTTTTAGCTATTCATTTATTCATTTTGACTATTCATTTAGTACAGTGTGTGCCAGATCCTGTACTAGAGCTTTCTTTACTTGTGGCTTGCTTTATGCCACTGGTCAAATAGTTTGAGCCCCTCAATTCTGTTTCACCATTAATATGGGATTTAGTCTCATTATCTATGTCACAAGAGGATTGTGGAAAGAACTGGGGGCTATCATAAATTATTTAACTCTCAGAATAAAAGAGAATAGGTAAATTGAAATTTTTAAAATCTCTCCCTCAATAATTGCTATTTAGAATTTTTTTCCCCCCAACATCCCGTGGTTTTAACTCAAACTCAAAGTGAGAGTTAATGAGGGGAAAGAGTCTATAGTCACTCATTCAGCAAACACTTGAGTACACATTGTATGTGCTAGGTGGTGCTAGAGCAGCTGGTATGAACAGATGAGTAAGAGACTAACTTTGCCTGACATCTGCTGAGGTGAGTTGTCTTGTTTACCTCAGGGCTCAGTGGGAAACTGACCAGCCGAGGAGTCTGTGTTTCCATCAGCACTGCTTTTGAGGGGAACCTGCTGGATTCCTATTTTGTGGATATTGTCATACAAAAGCCACTTCGGATACATCACCATTCGATTCCAGTCTTCATTCCCCTAGAGGAGATCGCTGCAAAATACCTACAGACTAACATTCAGCACTTCCTGTTCAGTCTCTGCCAATACCTAAATGCTTACTCTGGAAGGAAGTATCAAGCAGATCGACTTCAGGTATCTGCCCGGACTCTCACATAGCATTTGATGAGCCCAAGATAGGTTTAAAGCAGGGGTGGGCAAACTTTTTTACTCGAGGGCCACAATGGGTTCTTAAACTGGACCGGAGGGCCGGAACAAAAGCAACCTGCCCATGCTGGCACTCTCATCTTGGGCTGCTGGTGAAGGAGCGGAGGGGAGAGCAAGAGAACCCTCCACTCTTTTGGCTCTGTGGGCCGTAGTTTGCCCACAGTTGGTTTAAAGGATCAAGTTTTGTTTTTTTATGTTTCATAACACAAGTTTGACTATTAATCCTTCTAATACTTATTATTTATACAGATGATATTTTCTATTCTCTTTTCTTTTTCTTTTCTTTTTTTTTTTTTTTTTTTTTAATATTTTATTGATATTTTACAGAGAGGAAGGGAGAGAGATAGAGAGCTAGAAATGTCGATGAGAGAGAAACATCAACCAGCTGCCTCTTGCACACCCCCACTGGGGATGTGCCCGCAACCAATGTACATGCCCCTGACCGGAATCGAACCTGGGACCTTTCAGTCCGCAGACCGACGCTCTACCACTGAGCCAAACCGGTTTCGGCTTCTTTTCTTTTTTTAAAAAATATATTTTATTGATTTTCCACAGAGAGGAAGGGAGAGGGATAGAGAGAGCTAGAAATGTGGATGAGAGAGAAACATCGACCAGCTGCCTCCTGCACACCCCCTAATGGGGATGTGCCTGCAACTCAAGTACATGCCCTTGACCGGAATCGAACCTGGGACCTTTCAGTCTGCAGACCAATGCTCTATCCACTGAGCCAAACCGGTTTCGGCTACTCTCTTTTCTTACCTGTTGAAACTCTGGATGATGTTGAAGCATGAATACTGGTTAAGGAGTTGTTCACGCCTCAGTAGTGATCTTCAAGCTTCTATATTTGACCCTTTCTTCCCCTCACAAAGTAGCAGAGTACAGTTGCCATACTGTTAATTCAACAGGGATTGATAGAGCACTTACTATGTGCCAAGTGCCTTGCTGAATCTGAGTATAGATGCAATGCAGAATAATGTTTTATGAAATATCAGAGGAATTATCTACCTTTGCCTGAACTCTTCCTTACTTTCTTAGGATTGCAATTGAGCCTGAGGTTGGGGTAAAAAAAACAAACAAAAAACCAAGCAAGAACGAATGCAATAGGGAATAAGTGACTCTTGTAAGCTTAGTATTTCCCGGCTGTGCATTTGGAATGACATTGAGCTCCTGGTTGTCGTTTAGATAAACTGACATGTATATGCAGACAGAAAGCATCTTAGCTCTAAGCGCTATATATGTCGTCAACGATATTCTTGGCAGAAATAGTATTCCCAGCCTCTGGCCATTTACTTACGTGCTCCTGCAGGTCTTCCTAGGCTAGTTATCCTATAATCGCTACCATTAGTCCTTTTTACAGGCCTGTCTCTGTCCTTTGCTTATCTGAAATCTAATTAACGGGGCCCTATTTTTGGTAGTCAGCGTTGGAAGTGTCACAGCCACTCGCTGCTTTCAGAGCTGTAATTGTCTATACCTTGTGTCTGTTTTGATCCCCGCCTCCATTAGAGGGACTTTGCAGCCCTTCTGGCTGGGCCCTTGCAGAGAAACTCACTGTGCAACCTGCTGTCGTTTACTTACAAAGCGGACCGGAGTGGCCAGTCCTTCCCATTTTGTGCTAGGCTGCTATATAAGGACATCACCAGAACCCTCCCAACTGACGTCACTGTTACTTATCAAGGTAAGAGGAAGGGAGCCTCCGTGGAGAAATTACATAATAAGCTCTAGGTGACTCAGGTTGAGGGGAACAGGGTAAAATAGGCAGAATACATGAGTTGGACCACTTGAGATAGTTTCTTGTGTTTATATACCATAAGCAGAAAAATATAGACTATTTTATCTGTTTCTACCAATTTTTCCTCTTTGTAAGTAATATAATCATCATTCCCCCCCCTAATTTGCTCCCTCCAAATCAGCCAGTGTTCTTTCAGCTTCTAATTTGTTTTCATTGGAGACTGCTCTTGAAGAGACAGCTAATGAGGCTGAGTCATGGGGCCAGAGTGGCGCAGAGCCAAATGGACGTGAAAAGTCAGTGTACATTGAGCTTTCTAGAGACGATTCAGTAAATGGGAATATTTTCAGAACTGGCTGAGATTTTTGTGCTTGTGTATGTGTGACTGTTTCAGTTAAGTGTACCATAGTAATGTACATGGCAGTAATGAAAAAGATAAAATGTTTTTAGGAGCTGCCACAGGTTTTATACCATAGGTATTTTTTAAATTCTCACCCAAGAGTATGCTTATTAATTTTAGAGAGGAGGGAGACATTGATGAGAAAGTGAACAATATACCTTCCACATGTGACCCCACCGGGGATCGAACCTGCAGCCTTGCAGTGTACGGGGCAATGCTTCAACCAACTGAGCCACACCAGTCAGGGTATACCATAGGTTTTCTATTTCTCTGGGCAGAGTCTCTTCTAAGTTCCTCATCTCAAAATTGCATTGGTGTAATTAGAGCCAGCCTCTCGGCTCCAAACTAAAAAATAAGTTACCTAGGTCCAGAGTATTAGTGACACAGGTTCCGATTCTCCCAAATGCACTGATGAGATTGATAGAATCTGTCTTTCTTAGGAATGGATGCGTTGTCCACCTCATGGGAAGAACAGCGAGCTTCCCATGAAAACTTATTCTGTACAAAGCCCCTTCATCAAGTGTTTGCTTCATTTGCAAGAAGAGAAGAGAAACTGGATATGAACCTGGTCTACTAGAACATTATTTTCATTGAGAACACATCAAAAGTGAGTAAACGAGTACCCTACACATTCCCAGGCAAGGTCATGGGACTGAGAACTGTTCTTACAATGGAGACAGATACCCACCTCTCCAGGACGCTGAAGGGGCAGGTTTGAGTCTAGACTCGCAGTTTTGGACAATTGCCCGGTCAGTTAAATGCTCAGGCTGGGTTGTAGGGCAATAGAAGGCATTTTGTAAAAGAGGAGTATGTACTGTTCAA
This sequence comes from Vespertilio murinus, assembly GCA_963924515.1. Taxonomy (NCBI): domain Eukaryota; kingdom Metazoa; phylum Chordata; class Mammalia; order Chiroptera; family Vespertilionidae; genus Vespertilio; species Vespertilio murinus. The sequence continues at coordinate 53,498,360 of OZ004713.1, forward strand.
CTAAAGAGTATTTCTAACTTTTATAAAAGCTTTAATGCCATCTCATTTTCCTAATTGAGACATTTGAAAAGGAAGTTTTTAGAATATTTGGTTCATATGAGATGAATCATATAGTTAAGAAAGGACATGTGTTTAGTCTTTGGTTTGGACCAGCATATTCTAGACCGCTGCTTTTGAAGAAGGTGGTGTGAGGGTTCTATGTCTCACTTTGTTTCCTAAAACATCTGTGGGAAGCAGACCTTCCATCTGCTGGTCTGATAAGCAGGGCCTTGGATCTGCTGGCACTTTCTTTGTTTAAGGGAGGATGTGTGGGGCCAGCTTACAGGTGTGTCTAGCTGGCAGGTTCTGCCATTTCAAGTCCGGCCCCCTTTGGCCTGTCACAAATAGGAGTCATTCCTACCCACCCCCCACACACACTAAAATGGTCACTTCCCAGACCCGGTGGCCAGGACGTGACCTTACAGGTGTGGGAGCTCCAGCTAGCCCTGGGAGGAGCACACAGTGGGCAGTCAGTCAGGACCACCATTTAGAAGAAAGCACTTCTCCGAGGAGAGGTAGTAACAGGATTTTCACAAGGATCACATTCAAGTTGAAAGCTTTTAATAAAAGTCTTCTTTATCAGTACCTGTAAATTCTCTTTTAAAGCAGTAGCAAAGGCGACTGTAGCAAGAGCTCAAAAGGCAAGGCAATATCGGAAAGTGTTTTTTAACAGAAAGTTAAAAATATAAATGTAGATCTGTTGATATATTTTTTTCTTTCAGAAATAAATTCCCTTTCCCTCCCACCAGGTAAAAGGAAATATTGCACTTTCTGCTCCCATGACTAAGGTGACAGGGTTCCAGAAGAACCTTTCAAGATTATCAGGACGGGGCCCTTGACCTCACTCAGTCCACACAGAGACGGGTGCCCGGCGTGTGCGCTCTTCGGGAGCAGACGTCCACCAGCATGGTGCCCTGCGTCTCTTCCCCGCCAGCTGAGCTCCCTCCTCCCATGCATCCTGCTCCCGTGGCCGTGGCCTCGGGAAGAGGGGCTGGCCCCGTGCTATGCCTAAGACCCTTACTCTGGGGGAGTTACAGGCACACTGAGGAATAAATAGTATGGCCACCCTCAGAGCTCACGAAATAAAGGCTTGAGGAGATTTTTAAATCTAAAGTCTATGTGAGTGTGCACTTCAGCAATGTGGGACTTAGTCATTTGTCCTTTCCCAAGGTCTTTGATTCCAAAAAGTACCTCCTCCCTGGGCTGGAAGCCGCTCAGGAGCTGTCCACTACCTGGTGGGGCAGGGTCACGGAGGCGCCGTTCGGGAAGGCGGCTGGCTTGTCGCGCCCCTTCAAGAAGTAGGTTAGCAGCTCCCCCTTCCCTTTCACATAGATGGGCCCCCGCCTCACAAAGCGAAAGCCATACTCTCGAAGGATGGCTTGTGTTTCTTCTACCACCTGTGGAGGAAGCACAGAGCCGGGGTTAGACAGCGGGCCTGCACCCAGGTGCCCAGTGAGGTCTCCCTGTGACCCACAGGTCCCGTCACCCCTACTCCGTGCACCAGGACACCGGGTGCTCTTTGCCGAGGGTCCTCCCCTCCGGTGCCTGTGTGACAGCACACTGTTTGGGAGCTTTCACCCTCTGCGCTTGTCCCTTTGCCCCTTTTGTGGAACTTTCTTGCCGGGCCCAGGTGACACAGATCAGGATGTCATTACCCACAACTTATTCCTAAGTTTTGCAAACGGGGTCAGTCAGTGCCTTTTCTCCCTTCTGCTACAACTAGCCCTGGAGGCACCTTTCCCACGCTCGCCCTCGCCCTCCCAGCACCGCCCATGTACTGTCTGGGCCACTGAGGAGACACACACTCTTCCCTGTGACCGGACAGACCTGGATGTTACCCATGACCCCGGTGGACTCCATCCTGCTGGCGACGTTGACTGTGTTGCCCCAGATGTCGTAGTGTGGCTTCCGGGCTCCGATGACCCCAGCCAGGACCCCTCCTTTGTTCATGCCTAGGGCAGAGGCACAGAGTTCAGCTCAGCCACACCTACACCTCTCGGAAGCTGCTAAGTTCTCTCACAGAATTCACCACCTGACCGACCTCTACCACAAAGCTGTGCTTATCCTGCCCTCACCAGGTGCTTGGCAAACTGTCAGCTGTCTCCCCCTCCCCCCCCCCAATATGCTGATTAACAGCACGGAAGTTGCCAGTTTCTCTCTAACACAGACCTGGCATTTAAGTCTCCTGTGATTGCATCAGGAGTGAGCCCCCAGTTGTCTCCACATTCCCCTAGGGGTAACAAGGGACTAATTAACAGTGAACAAACTCCTCACTGCGCATCGCCAGGTTGAGAAGGAAACCATCGTTGTAAACACTGGGACAGGGGTGGCTGGTCGCCTAGAAGAGCCTGAACTAACGGTCCTTCCAGCTCTGAGTGTGGGACCCTCCCCACCTAAGTGCATCAGATCTTTCTACGCCTCTCCTCCTTCCTGGTGACTGCCAACCCCGTGCCAGAGGGCCCTACAGCCTTACCGATGCGCAGCATGAAGTTGTTGAAGGACTGGTTGTTGATGTTTGTGAGCGTGTCCTTCATGGCGAGTGCAAAGTCAGCCAGGTCAGCCAGGTGCTGCCAGCGCTCCTTGTCTGACCTCTCCTCCTGCGCCAGGGAGCAGCGGGGAAGCATCAGGAGCCGCTCTGGCCCGTACCCGCAGCAGCCTGCTCCCCCTTCCCCCCAACATTCTGGAGGTCAGTCCCTCCCGCCGGTAGTTCAAGGCCTAGTCTTCCCTTTTTCCCACAGAGGAGCCAGGACCCTCTTAGCACCCTGTCACTGACGGAGCCTGGGCAGTGGGGGGGGAGGACAAGTCATACCCAGCCCACTCGCCTCCTGTCTGCTGTGCACCTGCTGAAGAGTGGCGGCTCTTCCCCTCGTGCGAACCTGGTCTTCAACTTGGGATAGCTGTCCTTGTTTTGATTCCTCAACTAGATTATAAGCACTTGAGGGTTGGGCGTGCTTCTTTAACCACATCCATAACGAGGAGGTGGCGGTTGTGAGGTTTTAAGAACAGCCATTGAGGCGGGAGACCCAACCGCTTGTTTTCTCGCCTCTGGCACCTAAATCGAGCTGGCTTCCCAGGTCTGATTTAACTTAACAAAACCATTCCCGCTGTGGATGTTTTCATGGTTCCATAATTGTGTACATGGTTCTGTCGCCCAGCGCTTAGAAGGAAGCACAGCCACAGTTCCACAAAGTATCGTATGCCTCACCTAGGCCGTGAAATAGTAGTGAACTGCTGTGTGTGTGTGTGTGCTATCTGCTCACTACACTTTCTCAGGAAACCAGTTTTAAATTGGCTCGGTCCTGGTGGTGTGCGTCTGCTCTAGAGCAAAGTACCTTTGCACAACAGTGCTTGTTGCTCGGTAGCTCCTGGCTTCCCACGGGCTAAGTGTGGGCTGCCTCGGCCTCAGGAGGCAGAGCCCTGTCGCCTCTCTGGCCCTGGAGGGGGTTGGGTACCTTGGTGGAGCTGGTAAAGCCGTTGGTGCTGACGTCTGGGGTGACTCCTGAAGCTGCCATGTAGGTACTGCCAATGGTTTTGATCTTGGTGATGACCCGGAATTTGGGATTGTCTAGAAGCTAAGACCAGTATTAAGGAAAAGAAAACCGTCAGCAGTCAATTGGGATCAATGAGCCAACTAAATGACAGGTTTGCCTGTTTACAATTCCCCCACAAAACATCCAAGAGATGCTTTTCTATAAAAGCAATATTGTGCCACTTATCTGCCGTGTGATACTAGGCAAACTTCCTGATTACCTGAGTCTCAGTTTCCACAACCTTAACATTGGGATAAAATTGCCAGTCTCCTAGGGTGGCTGAACATATATGTAAAGGCATTCCTCTTCATGTATAATTACCTAATGTTTAAAGAAACTGAATTTGAAGGTAGGAGGAATCAGAGGAACTTTTGTTTTGGCCGGTCTTTGTCCTGTGAAGTTGTGGGTGATTCCCCAGACTCCCATCTCACCCCTCCGACCCGACACCCCAGACAGGGAGGGGATCCCACAGGAAAATGTAGCCAGCTAGGGCAGGGCTGGGGAGCCTTATCAACTTAAAAATTAGCCCGCTACATTCGGTCAAATATTTACTTCACCCCTAATGCTGTAGCAGAACCAGACGTCCCCTCCCCTCAGCTAGAGTACCTAACCAGTTTCTCTTGCACTTCTGCAGCCTGTCCTGAGGTCCAGTTTGAAGCAAGCTGACTTTGTAGCAGGAACGGGGCAAGATGGACACTCACAGAGTCAAAGTCCGAGATGATCTCATTGAGGAAGCGCAGACACTCAATGCCACCATTATTGATGCTCTCCTCTGTGTAGAAGTCAGCAAAGTTGGGCAGGGAGGCAAACATGACTCCAATCTCATCATAAGACTGGCTATACAGCTCCTAAAGAGGCAGGACGAAGTGCTCAAAGACTGATTAAATACTGTGCTGCAATGTTGTCTTCCACACCCACAACAGGTGCCCCTAGACACATACCTCCCAGCTTATCCCAACTCTGGATTATTAGAAAGCTCTCATTACAACTAAATTAAAAAATAGCTTCTCTAGTCCCTGTAACAGCCCTTGCTGAGAGGAAGGGAGTGGGGAAGTGAGGTAGAAGCAGCGTTCTACTTGAGATCACGGCTGGCAGAAATGGAGGCTCTAGCCAGTTTCGTCTTCTGAAATGGGCCTCACACAGGTGTCTATGTCCCCAGAAACAGTGCTGGTAGCAGGCCTGGGTTCAGAGGTGCTCCCAAGCAGAAAGCCAGAAGAGACAACCTCCTGGCTCCAGGCCATAGCACGAGGTCACCCTCACCTCATCTCTCTTCTTGGACCCCAGGAAATGGCGTGCCACATGATCGGGCAACATGTTGGTGACCAGGGCCTCATTCCAGCGTCGCATCTCGTAGACACGTTCCTTCTGGTCGTGGACCTCAATCTTCCACAAGAACAGTGTCCGTGCGAGTTTTTCCACCTGCAGACACATGCAAGGTGTGTGCGCTCTACACCTGCCATTGGATGGGAAGATGAAAACTGGGAGGAAGATGGGTACGTGGCAAGGGAAAGAAAAGACCACCCACAGCGGCAGCGAGGATCCCGGCCTCTGTGGTTACAGCAGAGGTCAAAGGCACCTTCTGGATGTGTGGAGCCTCCGGGGACCTAACTAGGGACAGGTCTGACTAGGGATCTCCTAGTGCCAGGAGGAGTGCTATTTCCAGCTGGCCTAGAAGTGGCTCAGGAAGGCTGTACTTCCCCTGGCCAACCACTGGGTGGCACCTGAGCTAACATGGAGCAGTAAGTACCTTACATGGCTACTGGCCCACCCCCTTTTTACCAAACAAAAAACTTTATCCGTTCTTTCCCTTTCTCCTCTGGCTCCGTGGTCAGTGTGCTAATGTCCCCCAGAGCCTGGGTGAGTGAAGATCCATGAGCCCTGGCTTAGGGAATAGAGATTTTGCCCAGGCTCTGATGTCCCGCCCCATGCTCCCTTCATCCCAGAGTGGGTCGGAAGAGGTCAAGAACTGTTTGCTTGTATCGCTAAGGAAGAAACCAGAAAAAGGACATGGTGGTGGCTTGACAGGGTCACATGACACATTGGGCAAAGGAAACCAGCTTTCCACATGAGGTTGTGTTCTCAGATCCTGCTACTCAGGCCCTGACGGGTTGTGAGCAAACAGGAGCAGCGGGTGTGCAGGCACTCACGTGGCGGGAGAAGTAGTAGAAGCTCAGCACCATGACGAAGATCATCGCTGTCATCGTGTACTTAGAAGGCACCAGGGGCGGCCTGCGGGGCAGAGCGATTCAACGAAGGCACCAGGCTGCTCTCCCAAGGTGTTTCATTCCAGTGGGGGCGCTCCCTTTCCTGGGTCCCAGACATTCCTAGCTCCCTTAGCCCCTTCACGTTTACTGCCTACCACCGGACGCAGAAAGCTTTGTCACTAAGCCAACCAATCCCAGCACCTCCTGGCTGCACTGCTCCCAGGTGTTAATAAATACTGCATCGTCTGGCCCCAGAAGTAACTGAAAGCATGTAGGAACTTGGAAAAGGAGAGACAACATCACAGCGATGGAATTAAGGCACAATTTTGCCATGCTTTTTTAGAACGATATATTTTTGTATGGAGCTATATAGTTCATTTCTTTCATTACTATATAGTATTTTGTTGCATGAATAAACCACAACTTATATACCACTGTGTAATTTGGATCGTTTTCATTTGTTTTGAATGTTTGTGTGGCTATTATGAATCCTTGTACACATCCTGGGATATATATATGTACATGGATTTCTCTAAGGAATGTGTATAGCAGTAGAATTGCTGTAATCAGACTTCTTAATTCTTGCTAACCTGGTAAGTGTGTAACTGTCTTTTGTTATGGTCTTAATTTGGATTTCCTGATAACTTAAATGCCTTTCATTTATTAGTGGCCATTTAGATTTCTTCTTGTGTGAAGGACTATTTAAGGGTTCTCCCCATCTTCTAATCTCTGTGAAAACTTACCCAACTGTAGTCAAGCCACTGAATCACAACATTCTAAGACTGGAGAGCTAGCAGAGACCTTGGAGAGCTTCCTGTCCACTATCCTCTTTAAGAGATGACACAGGCTCGGGAGAACTGGGCTGCCTGCCGCCCCACAGAGAGTTACTGTGACGGGTTACGATCCAGGACTTCTAGGCTGAAGGCAGTGTTCTTTTTCCCTCTTTCTTCTGCTGTCTGTACTGCCTGCCAGTCACATGCAGCCCCCTCCGTTTCACTTCTCTCCCCCTCGCCCTATCCCTACACCACATGCTGCTGCTCCCCAAGCTTTCCTGACTCGGGATGCCCGGGCCCATTCTAAAGCCATTCTCCCTCTGCCCAGCCCTCCTGTGGAAATACACGCTAGCTTCTCTACTCAGCATCCCAGGGCCTGTGCCTGGACAAGGCGGAGATCACAAGGCTCTGGCCATAGTATTTCCTAGAGCTGTGGTTGGCAAACTGCGGCTCGTGAGCCACATGCGGCTCTTGGGCCCCTTAAGTGTGGCTCTTCCACAAAATACCATGGCTTGGGTGAGTCTATTTTGAAGAAGTGGCATTCGAAGAAGTTTAAAAAATTTGACTCTCAAAAGAAATTTCAATCCTTGTACTGTTGATATTTGGCTCTGTTGACTAATGAGTTTGCCGACCACTGCCCTAGAGGAAAGGAGCCAAAAATGCGGACCAGGAGGAAAGCAGTCACCTTACCTGCCAGTGCCATTGAGCCCGGGGGTGGAGAGGATCTGCATCTTCTCTAAGGCGACCAGAGGAAAGCTGCTGGACAGGAAATGGCACACTCAGGTCCCATCTGGGCACAGGAGGCTGGTGCCCAGGCAAACACCGGGGCAGCCCAGATCCCAGACCCTCCCCTCACCAGGAATGGGAAGATCTGCCCCAGGGTCACAGCCGTTCAGAGGCTCGAACCCTGATCCCCTAGAGAGAGAAAGCCACCTCCGTGGGGGGCCATGACTTCGAAGTGGGGGCTAAGGAGCTGGAAGAAGACGCTCCAGATTCCCACCCGAGCTTCATCTTACCCCGGTTCCTGGAAACGCCTGCGGTCGTATTCGTCGAAGATGGGGCTCCAGGCACAGAGGTTGATGACGGCCACGGCGCCCGAAATGAGCAGCATGAGGGTGAGCTTCACCATGTGGCTGACCTGCACCAGCATGATGGTGGCGATGAGGGACAGCACGGCGACATAGTTGTAATACTTGGGGTTCTGCACGCAGCCATCCTCCGTCGCCGTTTCCGAGGTGCCGTTGTGGGGTCCCCTGTAGTACTGCAGGCAGCTCAGCTGGAGGCCAGGGCCACGGAGGAACACAGCCAAGGGAACGACAGACACTGTCAGCGGAGGCCGTTGTGGCAGTGTCGCCCGGCTCCCTCGGGAACCCCAAGAAGGGAGGGAAAATTCACCCAGGAATACAAATGTAATTCCTACTGAAAGAGCTTCACTATCATCCCTTTGGCTGTTCACAAAATCTCCCCGAGTGGTTTAGTATTGCCACCACTGGAGAGACGCGGGCTGGACTCTCCCAAACTGGCGCCATTAGCCAGCGGGAAAGCCAGAGCTGGGAGTCGGCCTTCAGGTTTCACACCGAGTGACGCTCTGCCCACATCACACTGTCACAGGGGGAATGCGGGGCCAGCCCCTCATCCACACCTCAACTGCACCGGTGGCAGCCACTCTGCTCTAACGCTCCCCCATTTTGGAGTCGGTCACTGGTCCCACGGCGGGCAGATGCAGTCAAGAGAAAGTGTGTCCACAAACCATCTATCCTTCTTTCTGGAGAGGAAGACTGGACTGGGATTTAGACCTTCAGTCCTTGACTCTGTCGCTTATTGGCTGTGTGACTTCAGAGAAGTGCCTTAACCTTGCTGAGCGTTAGCTCTTCCATGGAACTACAGCTAGTAATACTGACCTCTTGGGATTGTTATCAAGATTAAGTGATGAATGTAAACTGGTTGAAAAGGAAAAAAAAGATTAAGTGAGCTAATACATAAAAAGCACCTAGCACGTGGTGGGATCTGGTGCCTGGTGTTGGTTCTTGAACTTGGAGAGCAAGGAGCTGGGAACAAGTCAGCCTCGGAGTTTTCCTTCTGTTTTGCCGGGATCTAGTTAGGAACCTAATGCCACTCCAGACCTGCCTCGTGGTGGAGGGCTGGTTTGACAAGCTGCCAGTATGGAAGCCCTTCCCCCCTGACGGGAGGGTCCCTGCACGAGGACAGCGGGAACTCACCATGTCCACGACATTGGCCATGACCAGGATGAAGATGGCTAACATGGCCCAGGTGTTCCTGGCCCAGCGTGTCCGGTCAATCCACGTGGAGAAGGCCACGAGCTTCTTGGGAAAGGCCTAGAGGGAATGGAGTTTCAAGAGCCATGAAGCCTGGAGACAACCGCTAACGACTCCAGGTGCTCTCATCCTTCCCAGAACCGAGAATGTAGGGCTGTGCGTGCGAGTCGGCCAGAAGTGACAGCGTGGCCGAGCAGGGAAGGGAGCGCAGGAATCCTGGTGCTCTATCCCTCTCCGGTGACATACTCAGGACATGTCACAGCTCCCAGAGAGCAGCACCGTTTCCTCGGAACACACAGGACCAGCCCTGGGGGCTGCGGGCAGCACTCGCCAGCAGTAGCCCGTGTCTTTTCTCCAAGTGACAAGGCCAAGAGGGGAGACTGGTCAGGACCAGCCATCTGTGCCTGGCTCGCCTGCTTTCCCAGGCCGGCGTACCTAAAACCTTCCGTTACCTGGCAAGCCACCTGCCAGATTACTTTTCCTAAAACACTACTGTGGTTTTGTCATTCTGATAAAAATTCTGCATGGCACCTTGGTGCTCAGAGAAGTCTTAATCCTTTTGTCTGGGTGTCAAGGTCCTCCGCAGCCAGGGCCAGCCCTCCTTCCAGCGGGGCCTCCACTGCCGTTCGGCACGGGCTCTCGTTCCTCTGGGCGCCGGCTCACACACTCAGGCGTGCTCCAGCGTCTGGGCCCAGCCCCAGTGGGTGCGCAGCGCCGTCAATGAACGACTCTGGAGCCTGAATGAGTGGATAATCCTGAGCCATTCTAACGGGTCTGTAATCTGTGTGTCAGGATTTGATAGGATGCGTAACTCCACCAATACACTTTCACGGGGAGAGACACTCCCTTCCCAAGGGAGTTTGAGCCGAAGGGAAAAGTGCTGCTTACCCGGGGAAAGATGGCAGCCAGCGAGCAGACCGTCAGGACCAGAAGCAGAAGCTCCCCAACCACGAAGGTCACATAGTTGGTCATCAGCCTGTGACAGAGAGAAGGCAATGAGGAGGGACCGGAGGGAGGAGGGAGGGAGGGTGAGCGTGAGGGACAGGAGGCAGAAGGCAAGCCCTACAAGTAAGGCACAGCCTGTGCCTGAACGTTCTATGGGACGCCAGGCTGAGTGCGGGGCCTGGGGCTGTGCCGCCCCCCAGCTGGCACTGCTGGCCCGGGACCTTTCCCAGAGAGGCAGCCTGGCAGATGCCCCGGGCAGAGCCCACCAACACCGTAGACGGGGTTCTTGGGAATGAGCGTGCTGCCATAGCTGTGGTGTTGCTAATCCAGTGCCTGACTCTTGGTTGAACCCCATTCCTGGTCGCCTCACCCTTCGAAACGTCACCCTGTCAGTGAGGCCTGCTCTGAGCATCCTATATGCATACACACACACACGCCAGCCGAAACCGGTTTGGCTCAGTGGATAGAGCGTTGGCCTGCGGACTGAAAGGTCCCGGGTTTGATTCTGGTCAGGGGCATGTACCTTGGTTGTGGCACATCCCCAGTGGTGGGGGTGCGAGAGGCAGGAGGCAGCTGGTCGATGATTCTCTCTCCACGATGTTTCTAGCTCTCTATCCCTCTCTCTTCCTCTCTGTAAAAAACCAAAAAACAAAAACAAAAAAAATGCACACATGCCAAAATCAAGCTCACCACCAGCATCCGTCTCTCTCCTTCTCACTTGGCTTGTTATCTATAGCACTTACTCTGTCTGCATATATATTCTGATTGCAAGAAGTAGACAGTAAATACTTGTGAACAAATGAGTGAATTTGGGCCTCACTGCAACCCTGAGTTAGCCGGGACAGGTACTGTTATCCTCAGATTGTCCTCCTCGTCAGCTCGACTTTACAAGCTGATGCTTCAGGAGCCCTTGGAGACAGGCCCGCAGTCACAACAGAGTAAAGTGTGTGCGGGACCCAGGCCCATGTGGCTGAGTCCCAGGCTCTTTAGAGTTCCCCAAACTAACGGAACGGGCTCCACCCGGCTCCCTTCTGCTGGGAAATCAACCCCGGAGCAGGTGAGCTGCTGACTGGCTCGGGCAGGGGGGGAGAGGGGGGGGTGCTTGTCCTCAGTTGGGCAGTTAAGGCAAGGGCCCAGAACACCCACCTGGCCCAGAGGACTAGCTGCTGCGTTAGAGCCACCGGTCTGGACCCTGAGCCTGAATCTTTCTTTAGAGATGAGCCAAGAAGGCGAACCAGGTTGCCTTTGGTGACTCAAGTTGAGGAGTGCCCCCAGCCTGTCTCCTTATCCCAGAACCACTTAGGCCCAGCGAGGCCGGGTCGCCAACCCCTTGACCCTCTGTCCCTCAGCCTTCTCAGCCCTGGTCTGGTCCCCATGTTGATGCCAGTGCTAGTCCAGACCCAGGGGGCATGGTGAGGCACAGCCCCACTTTCCCTGGCCTGAGGTCAGTGGGGCTGTTCCGTGGGGGACAAGGAACAGCAGTGCTGCGCCCCCACACCACGCCTCTGGCTAGGAAGCTCCCCGCCTTCCGCCCTCCCCGTCCTACGGGCTCCCGCAGGCCCCTCACCAGGGGTCGATGACTATCTCCACCAGCGCCGCGCACAGCAGCACGACGCAGGAGCAGCTGAAGGCGGCCCCGCTCTGCTTCTCCTTCTCCACCGAGTAGCGGGTTTCCAGCTCGGGGTCCATGAACCGCATGGACAGGAGGAAGGTGTTTCTCTTCTTCACCCTGTGGTGGGAATGAGCCGTGAGATGCAAGGGCCACCTCGCCTGGGCCTATCGGGAAGGTGACGGGGCCCGGGCTGGGGGGGGGGGGGCACTTACACCTGCGCGGACTCCCGCTCGAGCAGGGCGTCGTTGAGGAGCTGGTTGAGCTCGTGCTCGTCCTCAGAGGCGTCCACCACCCGGTCAGTCAGGTCCTGAAGGCGCAGCCTCCGGTGAGGGTTGGGGAACGAGGGGTTGTCGGCCTGCAAGGCAGTGAGGCAGCGTTGGGGGACAGATGGGATGCAGTTGGAGAAGGACATGGGGTTGCTGGTGTCGCCCACACAGCTCCCTCCCGCTTGGGTCTGCATCAGGGCCACAGTTCTTTCCGGTTTCCCTGGGACACTGGACCCAGGCCCTGCAGCCCCCACAGACACTCTGGAGAGGAGGTCACCACCAACGGCAGCACCCTCGGGGCGCGCTGCCCGGCTCTCGAGCCAGAGACCCCTGCTGGTCAGCATGGTCCAAGCACACCCTGCTCGGAGGATGGGGGGGCCAGGCATACACATCGGCATCTGGGCATGGGAGTCCGAACCTAGTCAGATCATTGAGCTTAGTTCAGCCCTCAACTCTGACTTCTAAAACAGTCCTGGAAAGCTATTTTTCATGGATGTCTTTGCTGCCCTCGGGTCTTAGGGCTCTGACATCAGAGCTAGGCAAGGCTCAGAGGTAGCACCTCTAGTTGAAGAACTTTACTCGGCCAGCTTTCCCGCGGTTCTGGATGATTTGCTCTTGTCTTTTAGTTGTAGTTTTGATGTGGTTGTGAGAGGCAGCAAGTACAGGTGTTTACCTATGCCGCCATCTTGGCTCCTTACCACGAGAACCTCTTTCAACGTTACCCACCCCGACCCCATGTAGATGACAAGCAGACTCTGGGCTGGGGCTTGGGGAGAGGTGGCTTGCTCGGGCTACACGGCTACCAGGGAGCAGAGCCAGGCTGGCAGCCAGCTCTCCCGCTCTGAGCCTAGGCCCCTTCCTGCGGCAGCAGTCGCCGCCCCATCCCCTGCCCACATCCTGGCCCTCAGCCCTGCACATACCTGGGCCTCCTGCTCCTCGTTCTCCTCGGAGGTGGAGCCGCTGGTGTGGACACTGCCATTGGGCTCCTTGGTCTCGATGAGGGCAGGGGAGCCGGGCTTTGAGGACGCGGGCGCTCCGTTGGGCAGGGCCTGCAGTGGGAAGCAGCGGCCATCAGGGACTCCGGACGCTGCCAGCTGCCCACCACCCTGGGGTGCCTCCACTTGCAGTCTCCAGTCTCCTCACCAGCGTTCAGAAGCCTTGTGCACTTGGAAATTTCACTGCTCAGTTCCTCCTCTAGTGTTTAAATGCTATAATTTTCTAGTCCTAATGTCTACTATTAAAACCTGTCCCAGCCAAAACTGGTTTGGCTCAGTGGTAGAGCATCGGTCTGCGGACTGAAAGGTCCCAGGTTCGATTCCGGTCAAGGGCATGTACCTTGGCTGCGGGCACTTCCCCAGTAGGGGGTGTGCAAGAGGCAGCTGGTCAATGTTTCTTTCTCATCAACGTTTCTAGCTCTCTATCTCTCTCCTTTCCTCTCTGTAAAATATCAATTAAAAATATTTTTAAAAAGACATTAATACATGTGTTTTAAAAAAAAACCTGTCCCAGTATTCCCTTTCCTATTTCTATTTTTAAAAATATATACTTTATTGATTTTTTACAGAGAGGAAGAGAGAGGGATAGAGAGTGAGAAACATCGATGAGAGAGAAACATCGATTAGCTGCCTCTTGCACATCCGCTACTGGGGATGTGCCCACAACAAAGGTACATGCCCTTGACCAGAATCGAACCTGGGACCTTTCAGTCTGCAGGTTGACGCTCTCTCCACTGAGCCAAACCGGTTTCGGCTTCCTTTCCTATTTCTAAAGCAGCTCCTCAATGGCACAGTGATTCACAGAGGTCTTTTTTGGTGTGGAGCCCTGTCAGATGCCTTCCAAAAGCCTGAATATTCCATAAGCCAGTGTCCCCAATGATTAGTACATTTCCTTGACAGAACTATACACTATCACACAGGGAAGTCATTCATTCATTCATTTAATGAGCATTAACTGAGTTCCTACTATGTGACAGGAACTGATCTAATTCCTTGCGATACAGACAAAATGCCCTGACCTTGGGAGCTCACATTCTAGGGAGGAAAGGCGGTCGGTAAAGTGGTCACAGCACGTTAAGGAGAAAGTGCTGTGGAGGAGGAGGATGTCGGGAGACACGGATCGCAGTGTGACTGCAAAGAACAGGTCTGGGAGGTGTCACCATGAAGATGACACTTCAGTAAAGGCCTGTTGATGGCGGACGGGGCGGGGATCCCACGAAGAGGGAGCAGCTGGTGCAAATACCCTGGAACAGGTGTGACGGAGGGAACTGAGCCCAGCCTGAGACCAGGGCTGCCGGGCAGGGTGAGTGAGAGGGGATCGGGTGGTGAGGGCCCGACCCAAGCTGACCACCGCTCCTCTGAGTGAGACAGGAGACCCAGGGAGGGTTCTGAGCAGGGGAGTGACATGATCTCACCTAACAGGGTAGCGGCAAGGACAGAGAAGGGGGACTGGTTGGGATACAATTGCAGGAACCCTACACAAGATGACAGCGGCACAGATGGGGATGGTAGCTGTGGGTGTCTGGAGCTCTGTCTTTCAAGAAATGCCAACAGAACTTGCTCTGGGTGGTCAAGAGAGGGGTCCAGGCCCTCGCTGCTTTGGCTCTGTGGATAGTGTCAGCCTGCCGACTAAAGGGTCCCACGTTTGATTCCAGTCGGGGACACATGCTTGGTTTGCAGGCTTGATCCCCAGTGGGGGGCGTGCAGGAGGCAGCTGATCAATGATTCTCTCTCCTTCACTTCCTCTCTGAAATCAATAAAAATGTAAGGGAAAAAAAAGAGTCAAGAGATCCTCAAAGCCTATGGTCTGAGCAAGTTGAAAATAAAAATGGAGCGGCCACTGGCAGGTGAGGAGACGGAGGAAGAGCAGCCATGACAGGTGGGAAGGCTGGTGGAGAGGCCGTGAGTGTGGGAGCAGGTGCGAGGGCGCACCGTTGCCTGCTAACACCGAGCTGCCGGCTCCGCATGCGAATGGAGAGGCCCCAGGGGCGGCAGCTGCGTGCGGGGCGTGGGCTGGGGCGGAGAGCCAGGTCAGGGAGTTGTCGGAGGTGAGAGTGACCGGGCTAGTGTAAGGGGAAGAGGCCTGCTCACACTCTCCCCATCACTTCCTTCCACTGAACCCTGGCGCTTTCTGCAAAGGAACCGTGTGAGCTCCTGTGACATCCAGAGACGCCCTCTCCTCCTTCCAGAGAAGGCCCCTCCCACCGCCTTTCAGGCGCGCTCCCGTCTCACTGACTGTAGCGCAGGCAGGGTGATCTGAGCTTGCCTCTCCCGAGTCCATCGAATGACAGGACAGTCCCCTTCCCCCAGACAGCGCTGGCCTCTGAGCGGCGGCCCCTCCTCACTGCTCAGCGGGACTCGGGTGGCTGGATGCCCACCGGCACCTCGCGGCTCACCCCACCGGCACGCCGTGCCCAGCCCTCTGCCACCCCTCCGCCAGCCCTCCTCTCCACCCCTCCTGCAGGGCCCGGGGGCTCACCGAGCTGCTGAGGCCATTCTGGGAGGCGGTCTTCTTCACCTCCGGCCTGGACGCGATGACGAGGTAGGTTTCGATGCCCTTCTCCTCCAGGTAATCGCAGCGGCTGCCCCCCTCGCCCGGCTCCACGTCGAACTCCCCCTTCAGGCAGTCCAGGGTGCTCTGGGAGATGTGCACGCGCCTGCACCGCAGCCAGAGAGGCCCTGAGCCGGCCCCACCCACCCCCAGCGGTCCCCCATCTGCCCCTGATGGTCCCCCACCCGCCCCCGACGGTCCCCCCACCCGCCCCCGACGGTCCCCCACCCACCCCCGATGGTCCCCCCACCCGCCCCTGACAGTCTCCCACCAGCCCCCGATGGTCCCCCCACCCGCCCCCGACGGTCCCTCACCCGCCCCTGACGGTCCCGGCCCAGGCTGCCCCGCGGGCCAGCGTGCGGGGAGCATGGGACAGAGGGCCCCCCCCGGGGCAGAGACGGGGAGGCCCTGTGTGGCAGAGGGGCACCTGCCCCTCTCAGAGCCTCGGTGTGAAGTCCCTGACACAGGAATAAAATTTTGTCCTCAGGCTGCTGAGAGCGTAAATGAGAAGGACACTTAGAAGTCTGCACCCGTGCCAAAACCGGTTTGGCTCAGTGGACAGAGCGTCAGCCTGCGGGCTGGGGGGTCCTGGGTTTGATTCCAGTCAAGGGTGTGTGCCTCGGTGGCGGGCACATCCCCAGTAGGGGGCGTGCAAGAGACAGCTGATGGATGATTCTCTCTCATCAATGTTTCTAACTCTCTGTCCCTCTCCCTTCCTCTCTGTAAAAAAATAAAAATATATATTTTTTTAAAAAAGAATGACATGAGACTAAAAAAAGAAGTCTGTGCCTATTTTTGGGGCAACGGCCCCTTCTCTTGGGGGGTCACCGGAGGGAGAGGCCTGTGGCTGCTGCGGGAGCTCCCGGCCCAGCGGGCAGGTGTCCGATGCCCTCGCCTGCTGCCCGGCTGCTTCTGTGACGGACAAGCGGCTCCTCCGGCCTGCCGCTGGCCCTCACGGTGACGCCCGCCGGGGAGGCTGGCACTGGCGGCAGTGCTGTGACGGCTCCCAGCCCGGGCCGCCCTGCCCGGCGGTAACGGGGACGAGAGCACACACGGTGCAGCGGTCCCGGCAGGAGGAGGCCACAGCCAACCATGGGCCGAGGAGACAGGCCCGGGAAGGAACGCCGGTCCCGGTGGGAGGGGCCTTGTCCCAGCCTCAGACCTGGGGATGGCCGTCCCTCCGGCCTAGAGCCTGCCCCCGGGACGGGCACTCACCCGGGGATGCCGCCGGCCTCCATCTTGTTGGCCACAGTGACGTCAGTGGACCACACGTCGTACTGCCAGCGCTTCTGGCCCAGGACGCCCCCCAGCACGGTGCCCGTGTGCACGCCCACACGCATGTCCACCCCGGTCTTGGTCTTCTCCCGCACATACCTGCCAGGCGCACAGAAACGGGGGTCAGGGAAGCCCGCGGCCAGGGGCCGGCCCCCCCGCCCTGCAGGAGGGACCCCCACGCCGTCTTCTCCCCCGGGCCACGCGGCACCCGGGTGGGCGCCCCCAGCTTCCTGCCTGCCTGTGAGCTGAGTGGGCAGACGGACTGTCCCCGCCTGCACAGCGTCTCCACGTCCCGCGCTCCACGCAGGCTCCCCAGGCCGGGGGCTCCTGGGCACACAACCCCCCCCCACACACACACACAGGCCTGCTCCGCCCAGGGGCCCAGCGCCCACTCACGAGATGGCCTCCACCATGGCGAGCCCCATGAGGATGGAGCAGACGGCGTGGTCCTCCCGGTAGTCGGGCAGGCCGCAGATGCAGTAGTAGCAGTCGCCCAGGATCTTGATGCGCAGCTGGTGGTATTTCTGAAAGGGCAGGGCAGGCGCGGGCTGTGGCGGGAGGCGTGGAGGGACGGGAGGGAGGGAGGGAGGATGGGAGGGAGGGAGGGAAGATGGGAGGGAGGGAGGGAGGGAGGGAGGGAGGGAGGGAGGGGCCGTGGCGAGGGGGGGCAGGGGGGCACTCACGGCGGCCAGCTTGTCGAAGCGGGCGAAGAGCTCGTTGAGCAGCTTCACCAGCTCCTGGGCGCTGCAGGTGGAGGACAGCTGGGTGAAGCCCACGATGTCCGCGAAGAGGATGCTGCGGGAGGGAGGAGGCGCCGTGAGGCTCCCGCCGCACTCGGCACCCCTGACGCCACACCAGCGCCCGCCCCCGCTCCTGCTCCCAGCCCAGGGCGGCCAGGGACCCGGGGAAGCAGGTCTGTGCTCGGGCCCCAAAGCAGTGAGACCTGGGCACTTGGAGGGCGAGTTGGCGGCTCGGGCCTTGGCTTATCCTGCGGGCTTCCCTCTGGGGCCCCTCCCAGGCTGCCGCCCTCCGGCCCCAGAGGAAGGCAGGAGCCCCCGGCCGGCCCGAATGGCCTCACAGACGTCACTTCCTGGCTCTGGTGATGCTGGTACGATGACGGGGCTGGTCCACAGAGCCCGAAGCACGTCTCCGCCCGATGCCCGTCTGCAGGGCTGCTCACCCGGGGCCCCCACCGCGGGGATGGCCCTGCTTCTCCCCCCGGGAGACCTTCGTCCGCAGTGGCCAGCCGAGCCCACCAGGGCCCCCTCCCCCGGTCCGGCCCCCAGAGCCCGGAGCCGGGCGGGCGCACCTGACGTTCTCGTGGCGGTACATGTACATGGTGTTGAACTGCTGCTGGTCCTTCTGGCTCTCGTCCTTCTTCATGTCCTTCAGCATCTCGTCAGCCACGTGCTTGGGCAGGATGGAGAGCATCAGGTTCTCCTGGGGGCACAGGGAGGGCAGGAGTGGGGACTCGGGGTCTCCCTGGGGCTCACCCAGGGGCAGCTCACGTACTTCCAGGAAGAACACCCGATTCTGGCAACGTCAGCCGGGAACCATTCGCCCCACAGACCCCCGAGCACAGGCCAGAACGGCAGCACCTGCACCGAGCAGGCTCGGGCTGTGGCCTGAGCCCCTTGGGGAGCGCTGATGGGAGCCAGGAGCCCGGGGGGAAATCCAGGCCTGGCTCTGGGCCTCCAAGGAGTCGTCATCGTGTCGTCGTCGTCGTCGTCGTGTCGTCGTCGTCGTCGTCGTGTCCCCGTCCCCATCCCTTCTTCCCCCAGCCACAGGAAGTGGACAGGTCCGGGCCTCTGAGGAGTCCCCCCCCGCCACAGGAAGTGGACAGGTCCGGGCCTCTGAGGAGTCCCCCCGCCACAGGAAGTGGACAGGTCCGGGCCTCTGAGGAGTCCCCCCGCCACAGAAGTGGACAGGTCTGGGCCTCTGAGGAGTCCCCCCAGCCACAGGAAGTGGACAGGTCCGGGCCTCTGAGGAGTCCCCCTGCCACAGGAAGTGGACAGGTCCGGGCCTCTGAGGAGTCCCCCCGCCACAGGAAGTGGACAGGTCCGGGCCTCTGAGGAGTCCCCCCGCCACAGAAGTGGACAGGTCTGGGCCTCTGAGGAGTCCCCCCAGCCACAGGAAGTGGACAGGTCCGGGCCTCTGAGGAGTCCCCCCGTCACAGGAAGTGGACAGGTCCGGGCCTCTGAGGAGTCCCCCCAGCCACAGGAAGTGGACAGGTCCGGGCCTCTGAGGAGTCCCCCCGCCACAGGAAGTGGACAGGTCTGGGCCTCTGAGGAGTCCCCCCGTCACAGGAAGTGGACAGGTCCAGGCCTCTGAGGAGTCCCCCCGGCCACAGGAAGGTGACGGGTCCTGGGGGCCGGTTCTCCACTGCTCCGGCCTGTGCCCCTCGAGGGCAGGGCCTACGCGGGAGGCCCCCTCCTCTGCTCCTCTGCCCGGAGTGGGCGGCCGGGCCTCGAGGGGGCCAACGGGGAGGGAGGCCAAGCCTGCTCTTCCTACATCAGCACTTGCTGAACGTTTCGGGAGCCACAAGCACGGTCCAAGCCTCTGACCCACTAATGACTCTCCCGGGAGTTTGTCCAGCGAAAATAACCCCCAAGAAGTGAAGAGACACACGTGCCACAGGAAGCGCGCTGCACGGGGGGACCTCTGAGCGCAGCCCCAGCGCCAGCGAGCGGCTAATCGTGCCGAGCCGGGCCTGGGGGTGGGAGATTACGCCCCTTAAACTGGCCTCCGGAAAAGCTGCCGCCACGATGACTGGGTCAAAAAAACGTGTAGATGGTACATCTACACACTGGAATACTAAGCTGCCATAAAAAAGAAGGGATTTTCATCATTGGCAGCGACCTGGATGGAATTGGAGAACATCATGCTGAGTGGAATAAGCCAGTCAATGAAAGAGAAACACCACATGACCTCACTCATTTATGGATAATAAAGAACTTTATAAACTGATGAACCAAAAGATAGATACAGAGACAGTAAGCAACAAGCAGACTGTCAGATTACAGAAGGGAGGGGAGGGAGATCTGGGGGAGATAAGAGATCAACCGAAGGACTGATATGCATGCATATAAGTACAACCAATGGACACAAAACTCTTGAGAGGGAGGGCATGTATGGGAGGTGGGGGGTGCAATGGTAAGATATGAACACAGATAACTTAATATAAAAAATAAAAAAAAGCTGCTGCCACAAGACAGCGAGAGAGCGCAGCAGGGTGGACACAGACCGTCTTCTGCAAAGGTGACGCGGGGTTCGCAGGCAGGGGCGGGTGCGAGAGCCAAGAGCCACTGGGGGGACGGGATTGAGAGAAAACCTAAAATGTTTTCCAAAAAACGCTATATATGGTGTCCTGCTGCTGCTTTTTAAAGAAACGTTTTAAGCTGGGAGTAAACACAGAACTTCCTGTTGCCTCCGGCGGTGACCCTGACCTCGCCTGTCCGCAGCAGCGTTTTCTCAGGGCGGGGGCTCCCGGCCGGGGCGAGGGCAGCATCTCTGTCTGAGTCCGGAGACCACCGCAGGAGAGCCGAGGGGAGAGGCACGGCGCCTCGGGACCCGGAACCAGAGAGTCCAACAGCCCTTTACCACGCTAATGCATCGTAAACACGCCCACAGCCTGAGGGGCACCTGCACAAGCCCTGCGTCTTTACAGAAGCCGAGGGTCCGGGACAGGGGTGGGCAAACTTTTTGACTCGAGGGCCACAATGGGTTCTTAAACGGGACCGGAGGGCCGGAACAAAAGCATGGATGGAGTGTTTGTGTGAACTAATATAAATTCAAAGTGAACATCGTTACATAAAAAGGGCACGGTCTTATTTTATTTTTATTTCAATAGTTTAGAACAGCAATCCGGCCCGTGGGCCGTAGTTTGCCCACGCCTGGGCTGCGGCACGCACACCAGCCCTCTCCCCGCAGGCCCTCCGGAGCGGGCAGGCTCCACGCCGGTGCCGGGGTCTGTCTCCTGGGCGGGCGGCGGGCTCCCCGGGGGAAGCAGAGCCACCGGGGACCGCAGTGGGAGGCCCAGACCACTGTGTCCTGTTGGACCGAGGTCACACAGACGCCGGGTCAGCCCGGAGCTCTGCCCTGCGGGAGCGGGGACACGGAGCACGGAGCCTCAGGTCACCCGCCCGGACTCTCCCGGGCGGGGCGGGG
The DNA here is from genome assembly GCA_963924515.1 of Vespertilio murinus. Classification (NCBI taxonomy): domain Eukaryota; kingdom Metazoa; phylum Chordata; class Mammalia; order Chiroptera; family Vespertilionidae; genus Vespertilio; species Vespertilio murinus. The sequence continues at coordinate 53,518,993 of OZ004713.1, forward strand.
CCGCCGGGAGGGCCACGGGGACCGCGGCCTCGGGAGGCAGCCCTCCGGGCCGTGGAAGGCCACGTGCGTGCCACCGGGAGCCCTCCCGGCGAGCCTGGCCCGCGGCAGGCGCCCTGGGAGGCCGGTGAGCTAACGAGCTGTCACGGAGGAGACGTGGCCCGGGGGACACGCCATCACCCTCCGGAGCAGCTCGGCCAGAACTTTCCGCCGCCCGCCACGGAAACCACGGAAACGGCCGGAGCCCGCGTCCCACGGCGGCACCTGCCGAGCACATGGCGGCCAGGGCAGCGGAGTCTCTCACGTTTAACTCTTTAGTTTTCATCCATTTCAGCAGCCGCCGGTGGCCAGCGGCTGCCACACGGGACGGGGCGGACACGTAGCCATGGAGCACAGCTCACATGCCCACACGGAGGGCAGAGAGCGGATGCCTGGAGGCCCGGGCTGAGCGGGAGGCTGAGGGGCGCCTGCGGTCAGGGGGACGGGAGGGGGCGCTACAGTGTCTGCCGGGGGCAGGGGTGCACGCCTGCTTCCGGCCTGGACCCCAAACCCCCAACCGCACCCCCCCCAGCACAGCTCAGCCCACCCTGGGAGCGAAGGCCCAGGCAGTGACACAGACCCTGGCTCCGCGGCCCTTTCTTTTCCTTTTTCTGTTTTTAAATATTTATTTTATTGATTTTTTTTTTTACAGAGAAGAAGGGAGAGAGATAGTTAGAAACATCAATGAGAGAGAAACATCGACCAGCTGCCTCCTGCACACCCCCAACTGGGGATGTGCCCGCAACCAAGGTACATGCCCTTGACCGGAATCGAACCCGGGACCCTTCAGTCCGCAGGCCGATGCTCTACCCACTGAGCCAAACCGGTTTCAGCTGCCTCGACCCTTTCAGACGGCTCCTCATGTGGTGGTGACCCCCCAGCCATAAAACTATATTTGTGGCTACTTCACCACTGTCGCTGCTGTTATGGATCGTAATGTAAATAAACATCTGTGTTTCCCGATGGTCTTAGGCTCCACGAGTTGAGAACCGCTAGCAGGGTCACCTAAGACCATCAGGAAACACAGATACTTACATTACGATCCATAACAGCAGCGACGTTACCGTGGTGAAGCAGCCGCGAACACAGTTCTATGGCTGGGGGTCACCTCCGCGTGAGGAGCCGCCGGAAGGGCCGCGGCATCAGGAGGGCGGAGAGCCGCTGGGCTAGACGCCAGGAAGAAGGACTTCCAGGAGAGCCACGGGGTGGGCGCCGGGAGCACCGGCACTGCTCCCTACTACTACTTTTTATTTTCATTTTCAATCTTTTTTTAAAAATTAAATTATTATCTGTGTACATTGCTTACCATTGCCTCCCCCACCTCCCATACATGCCCTCCCCCCCAGAGTTTTGTGTCCATTGGTTGTACTTCTATGCATGCATACATGTCCTTCGGTTGATCTCTTATCTCCCCCAGATCTCCCTAACTGATTCCTACGTCAACAGAGACACTCCCCGCGGGCCTGTCTCCGGCCAAGGGGCACCGCGGCGACACTGAGAACGGAGCACCAGCTGTCTGTGGCCGGCCCTGCGGAGGCCAAGTCCCTGCCACGGCTGGCGGGGGGGGGGGGGGGGGGGGGGCGGTCCTCGGTGGCTCCTGCCGAGCGGACGGCCTGTTCGCTCTCTGCGCCGGGTCCTCACCGGCCACCACGCACCGAGCAAGGGTAAGAGGCAGAGCTGCCGTGGCGGCGGGCGCTCCTCTTCACCTCTCTGGCTCCCAGGACAGCCCCAGCCTCCCTGTCGCCAGGACAAGCGGGCACTCTGAGGGCTGACCCCAGACGCCAGCCCCAGGCCGGACGGCAGCTGGCTCCCTTCTCCCTCCCCGTGACTCCCCTCTGCCCTACCAACCTCCCCCGGGGACAGGTTCAAGGTCGAGATTGCTCTCTATGCCTTCGCCTCGCAGGCCAAGGTCTGGAAGGGGACAGGGGGGCAGGCTGGGGCAGAGGGCGGAGGTCAGAGGTCGGAGCGGGGGGGACCGTGAGGAAGGGGAGAAACGGGAGCCGAGCCCGTGAGCTGCCAGCTGTCCGGAGCCCAGCCCGGGCTCCCGGGAGAGACGCCGGGCGCCCACGGGGACCGGCTGGCTCTCCCTGAGACGCGGGCACCGAGACGCCATGCCATCCCCGGTCAGAGGCGACCCCGGGCGCCGGGTTCAAGGCCAAGAGAGGGGCTGCTCTGCCACGGGTCCCCCGGGAGCGGCACGGACAGCCACCCAGGCGCCGGCGAAGGTGACCGGCCCGCGGTGAGGGGCAGGGACGGCTTGCAGGCCTAGAACCGGGCAAGGCCAGCCCCAGGCTCGCCCCCGTGCCGGCCGCGGCTTCCTCCCCGGAGCCCCGCCGGGCGGGCAGGAGGTCCCCGCAGGCCTGTCATCCTGGACAGAGCGCAGTCACACAGACCCGGGCTCCGCCCTGCGGGAGCGGGGACACGGAGCCCGTGGAGGGTGGGGGCCGAAGTCGCCCCTCCTCCCCGAGGGAGGACAAGGCTGCCGGCCCACCCGCAGACCCAGAGGAAGTGCAGGCCTCCTGGGCCTCCGCAGTCCCTCTGTCCTCCTCTTCCTCCTCCTCCTCCTCGCGGCTCTGTGTGCGGCTCAGAAAGGCTCCTCCTCGGGCAGCGCGCCCTGGGTGGACCTCCCAGACGGACGCCGGCTGTGGCCGGGTGGCCGCTGAGGCGCTTAGCAACCATCAAGGTCCCCGACTGCACGCTGGAGCGGGATCCCACGGATCCCACGGATCCCACGGACACAGGAAAACAGCTCCCGCTCCCTCCTCCGGCCCCGGTTCCGCCTGGCCACACCCAGGGGGCGAGGAGCGAGGGGAGCCGGGGGGAGAGAGGCCCGAGGCCCAGCCGGGTCACAGGTAGATGCCCTCAGACTGCCCGGCGCTCCACACGGGCTCAGCCGGTGCAGAGAGAGCCCCCTGCAGGCAGGGGCCGCGCCTGCAGTTTCCCTCCCTCCCTCCCAGCAGAGGAGGAGACTGGAGCCGGAGGTGTGAGCTGCCAAGGCCCCCTCCCACTCCTTCTCACCGCCCACGTGCTCCCTCCCCACCCGCCCGCCCTCCCACACGATGGGCGTGCCGCCCAGGGGACCACGCCGAGGGGAAGCTGTGACCGAGGCCCAGGGCCGCTTCCCGGCTTCCCCGGCGACAGCGCTGGGCGGCCCAGCCACGGGGTCACCCGCGGGGAGCAGCAGGCCGCGGGGAGCAGCAGGCCGGTCGCCTCCACAGAGGCCGGGACGACCTGCCAGGTGACAACTGCCCAGAGGATGGAGTCGGAGGGAGGGGAGGGGAGGGGAGCGCTGACACCCGCTAACCCCAGCCTGGGGGTCCGGCGGAGGGGGACGGCCCCCGGCGGAGAATGTCCTCTGGCGGCCACACCGCGGCTGCGGCAGGCCCTCCCTCCCCTCCGAACGCACAGGGCTTCCTCCCCGCACGCAGCTCGGGAAACGAGATAAATACAGGCCAAGCCCATCGTCGGCGAGGCCGGGCCCCCGAGAACGCACCTCTGCAAGGCGGCTTCCCCTGCAAAGCGTGGGCCGGGGGTCGTTTCTAACCGGGGGTCTTTCTAACAAGGTCACGAACACTGTGAGCGCCCGGGGGCCGGGTGGGACCCCCCTCCACCGTTCCTTCCGCTGGTGCCACGTCCACATCAGCTGCGGCCCCTGCCCTCCGAGGACCTGCTGCAGCCCTCTCCAAAGGGTTCTCAGATCTGTCACCTCACTCTTTTTTTGTTGTTGTAATATTTGACCATTTTGGTCAAATACTTTTTTTAAAATATATTTTTATTGATTTTCCACAGAGAGGAAGCAAGAGGGATAGAGAGCTAGAAACGTCGATGAGAGAGAAACATGGACCAGCTGCCTCCTGCACACCCCCTACTGGGGATGTGCCTGCAACCAAGGTACATGCCCTTGACCGGAATCGAACCTGGGACCCTTCAGCCTGCAGGCCAACGCTCTATCCACTGAGCCAAACCGGTTTCGACTGCTATATCCCTCTCGTTCCCACAAGGAGAAACCTGAAATGGGACTCTGTGGCCTCTACCACCAGCCTCCACTCAGCCCCAGGACGCATCAGCTGGCATCCCTGGACATAAAACCCACCCACCGGAACTGGGGAGGAAGCAGCCTGCATCTCGGCAGCCCCGGCTACCCCTCAGCCCCGCCCTCCCTCCAGCTGGTGCCCCAGGGGCCGGTGTGGCCACAGCCAATCACACTAAAGGGCTCCACGGCTCCTGGACTCAGAGCTCTTACTTGATGTGACCCTCCAACAACCCAAGGCAGTGGTACTGTTTTTCACCCCAACTTTCAGAAGACTAAAGACCAGAGCATCACAACAGCGGGAAGGAGAGGAATAAATAAATACTTAGTATTTCCCAAGAGATAGGTGACCAAATGGAGAACTTAACCAAAGAACTGGAACATGTGTGTTAAAATGAAATGGATATTCTAGAACAACAACAACAACAAATCCAAGAACCGAAACTAAAGATTCAACCACTGGAAGCCAAGTCAGTAAGAAGATTCCACCCGATGCACAGGAAGAAACAAAAAGAAAGATGAGATTCAGGGGGGGGAGGGGGGCGGGGAATTATGGAATGTGGTAAAAATGTCTAATAAGAATATCTAGAATCCTAGAAGGGAAAGAATCAAGACAGAAGCAACAAAAAGCTACTTGCTTTGTACGCACATGTGCATAATCCATGGACACAGACCAGGGGGAGCTGAAGGCCTGGGGTAGGGGATGGGGTGGGCAGAGGGGGTCAATGGGGAAAAGGGGACATATGTAATACTTTCAATAATATTTATTTTTTAAAAAAAAGCTACTGGCCGAAACCGGTTTAGCTCAGTGGATAGAGCATCGGTCTGCGGACTGGAAGGTCCCGGGTTCGATCCCGGTCAAGGGCATGTGCATTGGTTGCAGGCACATCCCCAGTAGGGGGTGTGCAGGAGGCAGCTGGTCGATGTTTCTCTCCCATCGATGTTTCTAGCTCTCTATCCCTCTCCCTTCCTTTCTGTAAAAGAGTCAATAAAACATATTTAAATAAATAAATAGATACCCTGTGACCTGGAAAATAAGACAGTGTCTTATATTAACTTTTGCTCCCAAAGATACTAGGTCTTATTTTCAGGGGATGTCTTATGTTTCCATGAAGTAGGTCTTATTTTCAGAGGATGTCTTATTTTCGGGGAAACAGGGTAGATAGATACCGTATTTACCGGCGTATAAGACGATTTTTTTGGCCCTGAAAAATACCGTATTTGCCGGCGTATAAGATGACTGGGCGTATAAGACGACCCCCTAACATTTCCACTCAAAATACAGAGTTTGTTATATACTCGCCGTATAAGACTACCCCCCACTCGGAGGCATATTTTTCAGGGCCAAAAAATCGTCTTATACGCCGGCAAATACGGTAAATAAAAAAGCTACTGTGGAAGGGGACGGGAGAGGTCCCGGGCCACACAGGAAGGGACCCACAGGACTGAGGCAGGTCAGCGTGAGGAAAACCACACACAGACGGAAGGGAGCCACTCCTGGCTCGGCAAAGGGGCGGCATGCCTCGTGCTCCCTTATGTCAAGCACCCGAGGCGTGCGTCCCCAGATGCCTGAGGCAGACGAGACGAGACAGCAGAGAACCCGGGAGCGAAGGGGTTTTCCAGCAGCACCGCAGGTGGATCCTTTAAACGGCCGCAGCCTCAGCAGCGCCGTGGGAACCGCCGGGCCCGGCCGAGGAGAAGGGGCCTCCCTCCCGCGGGGAGCGAAGCCGGCCCTGCTGCGGGGAGGCCGAGCGTTCCCCCTAAAACCTGCGTCTGAGAAAACGAGCCCGAGGCCCCGCTCTGAAGCCCCAGATCTCACTGCTAAACACAGAGAGAGAGAGCACTCCCTAGGACAGAGCCAGGGCCACCGGCTAGACACATCCCCATGGGCCTCCAACGGCGCCGTCCGGACCAGGGGTGGGCAAACTGTTTGACTCGAGGGCCACAATGGGTTCTTAAACTGGACCAGAGGGCCGGAACAAAAGCATGGATGGAATGTCTGTGTGAACTAATATAAATTCAAAGTAAACACCATTACATAAAAGGGTACGGCCTGCTTTCGGCTCCCGGCAGGCCCTATAGAACTGCTGAATGGGCCGTAGTTTGCCCACGCCTGGTCTAGAGCCATGGTCAGCAAGCTGCGGCTCGAGAGCCACCTGCGGCTCTTTGGCCCCTGGAGTGTGGCTCTTTCCACAAAACACCGTGGCCTGGGCGAGTCTGTGTTGAAGAAGTGGCGTTCGGAGACGTTTACGTTTAAAAAAATCTGGCTCTCCAAAGAAATGTCAATCGTCGTGCTGTTGATGTTTGGCTCTGTGGACTCATCGAGTGTTTGCCGACCACTGGCCTAGAGACTATGAGGCCCACGGACGGGCCCCCGCCACGCAGGCTCCAGGGGGACCCCGGAACCACGGCCCGGGCCACCTGAGCGGCCAAGTCCACGGGAGCTGCATTTTGTGGGCCCAGAGCACACAGCACCCTGTGAACACAGACAGAGGCACGGTTCCCGGAGCAGAGCGTCATGCACTCTCCGCTGGAGTCTGTGCGTGTGGGAGAAACAGCCTCGGGGTAACAGGAAACCGGCGGGTGATTTCTGGGGACCTCCAAGGGGAGCATCGGAGAAGAATCCAGGCCAAGAACACGCGGAAGTCTGACTCGCACGCGAAGGGGAGGAGCCGTGGGGGCTCCGGCTGCCGGACAGAAGGCACTTCTCCCAGAGAAACATGTACCTGGCGGGTCCCCGGGGGCCGGCTGGCTCTCCTCTGTCAGACATGACTCTGAGGGAGGAGCCACGGGGGAAACATCGATGAGAGAGAAACATCGACCAGCCGCCTCTTGCGCATCCCCCACTGGGGATGTGCCTGCAACCAAGGCACAACGTGCCCTTGACCGGAATCGAACCTGGGGACCTCTCAGTCCGCAGGCCGATGGTCTATCCACCGAGCCAAACCGGTTCTGGCGGGGAGAGCAATGCTGCGCGCACACAGTAGGTGGGCAGTGAGCACACAGTTGGTGGGCAGTGCGCCATCTGCCCTGGACCCTGAGGGAGTGGCCGAGGAGGACGAAGGAGCCCGCGGAGGCCAAGCCCGCACCCGACAGCACTTGTTCGCCCGGGAGGGAACACAGGGAGCCCCTGGCGGCTGCTGGGGTGATGATGCATCTCCCTAGAAAGTTTTCAATATGAAGACCAAAAAAAAAAAAAAGCCAAAAAAGGGGAGGAGGGGGGCTTAGGCTGAGTGAGCACCGAGGGGACGCGGGAGTGACTTTCCAGCACAAGAAGCTCCCTCCAGCGGGAGGAGCCTTCCCGGTGAGGGACCCGAGGTGGCGGGAGGCAGCGGGAGGCAGCACCCGCCCTGGTGGGTGCACCCCAAGGCGCAGGGGCTGCACCTGGACTCCCTGCCCCCCCCCCACTCCCCCCCCCACACACACACACACAGGCCCCGCCGCACCGCAGGCAGGACCCGCCCGGAGCCTCCTCACCTGCTGCTGGCTCTGCTCCTCCAGGTTCATCTTCACCTCCAGCGACTGGCGGGCCTCCAGGAAGGCCTTGCGGTGCTTGCGGTCGGCCATGTAGTAGGACATGACGCCCACGGCGATGGCGCCCAGGTACAGGAAGACGTTGGCCAGGATCTGCGCCCCGCGGGGGGAGAAGGAAGGGGACAGCGGTGAGAGGCGGGGGGTGGGGAGATAGGGGGGAGTGAAGGTGACTGAGCCCAAACCCCCAGGCTGCCGGCGTCCAGGGAGGCCCAGCAGAGCCTGGGACCCCCGGGGAAGTCGGGTCCCTGCAGCAGACCCTGCCCGGTTGGCGTGGCCGGTGGGCGAGGCTCCGGGACCAGAAGGCCGGTTGGGGGGCAGCTGGTCTCCCCTCGGGCTGAGCTGGCCAATCCCCCGCCTGGGAGGCCTGGGCAGTCCCTCCGCTGCCCCTCCATTCGCCCGCGAGCTTGTTCGACCTCCGCACGAGGAGCACATGCTTGCTGCGTTTATGTTTTTGTTTGTTTGTGTTTTTTTAATATATATATTTATTGATATTTTACAGAGAGGAAGAGAGAGGGACAGAGAGCTAGAAATGTCAATGAGAGAGAAACATCGACCAGCTGCCTCTTGCACACCCCCTTCCGGGGATGTGCCTGCAACCAATGTACATGCCCTTGGCTGGAATCGAACCCGGGACCTTTCAGGCTGCAGACCAACGCTCTACCACTGAGCCAAACCGGTTTCGGCGCGTTTATGTTTTTATAAAAACTAACTGGGATGCTTTGGAAGTACTACAAGGCCGAGGGGGGTGGGGAGCGCCGAGGAGCTGGGAGCAGGGGGGGGAAGCCGGCCCGGGGCCACCAGCCGCGGGCGGACGGCCCCTCGAGCCTCGGGCCGTGGCAAAGGTCCCAGGAGACCTGAAGAGGTCCCGGGCCGACTCCGGGGTCCCAACGCCACCCCCTTGCTGCCCTGCACCCGAGCCACAGGCTCACAGGTTCCCGGGGTTCACACACATCCTCCGTCACCCCCGCCAGCAGGTGAGGGGCGGCCAGTACCCGCCCCCAGGCCCCGTGGGGACCCAAAGCTGCAGGACGAGGAGGGGGTGGGGACCCGGTGTCTGTGCGGCAAGCTCGGGCCTGGGCACCGAGAGCTTCCCTGTGCTGGAGAGCCTGCTCGCCGGTCCCGGCCCCTCCGGCCCCTGGGGGTGTGATCCCCAGCCACGCCAAGGGCCGCCAGCCCGCAGACCCGACCACCGCCTCTTCTCCCCCCCCCCCCCCCCCCCCCCCGCTGCCCGGACTGTCACTCTCAGCGGCACCGGGCTGAGCGGGGCCTCCTGCTCCCCGCAGAAGGGGCTGGCTCCACCCCACGGGGCGTCCACCTCAGAAAACCCAACCAGGCCGTGCAGACTGTCAGAGAGCAGCCCGCCACCTCCCTCGAGTCTAACCCAGACCGCCTGACAGACGCGGGTTTGGTTACCTCCAGGCCAGACGGCATTCCCTGAACTGAAATGTGGGTATTTATTTATTTTTAAAATATATTTTACCGGGTTTTTTTTTGTTTTGTTTTTTTACAGAGAGGAAGGGAGAGGGAAAGAGAGTCAGAAACATCAATGAGAGAGAATCATCCATCGATCAGCTGCCTCTTGCACACCCCTACTGGGGATGTGCCTGCAACTAAGGTACATGCCCTTGACCAGAATTGAACCTGGGACCCTCAGGTCCGCAGGCCGACCGATGCTCTACCCACTGAGCCACACCGGTCGGGGCTGCATGCCCGGTGGGTAACACAGGGCAGGGATGAATGCACGGGGAGCCCCAGACTGCGGCCCTGCCCCTCGCTACCCGGGGACCCGCCACGTCGAATGGCCTCTCCGCACGCCAGTGTCATCATAGGCGCGCCGAGGGCCGGGCTGACTCATGGCGCAGGCCCCGCGCTCCTGACCGTCTGGTCCTCAGCTGACCTCAGCTCGGAGGGCAAAGGCGGGGACAGGGGTGGGGGTGGGGGTAGGGGTTGTGACCTGGTGCAGAGGCTGGGGAAGGAGGCTGGAGGGAGGGAGGCAGGTCGGTCTCCAGGTCGGCCACGGAGCCACGCTGCCTCCTGTCCCCCAGCCCCGGGGTCACAGAGGCCGGCTCCCCTCCCCAGCCGCATTCCCGGCTGCAGGGACTGGGGCAGAACGCTGCTGCTGGAGAGCGACATGGGTCCCCCGGGCCCCATCCGCGCCAGAGAGCACCCTCCCCGCCTCCCAGGACGCTCGTTGGCTTCCAGGCCTCTCTCCCGGGAGCCCCACGCCTTGGGTTTCTTAGAACTCCCCCAAATATCTGACCTGGCAAGGACCCCCGGGGCACCGTGGCTCTGGTCCACCCGGCCCCTCTCCCAGGCAAGCACAGCAGCATTGCCCGGAGGAGCTGAGCAATTCCCCCCCCCCCCCCCCGTCCCCCATCCGCCTCTTCTCCCCCTCCCACACCCACCCCCGGGGGGGGGGGGGGGGGCTGGTCAGGGCCCTGCAGGCCGTTCCCAGCCTCCGAGCCCAGGACAGATCCGAAAGGTGATGCAGCCGAGCTGAGGAGCCTCCGGCCAGGAAGCGGGGGGTTGACTAGGGGGAGCCAGGAGAACGAGATTTGTAAAACTGATTTCAGAGAGGGAGAGAGAGATAGAAACATCAACGACGACGAGAAAACCACCCATCAGCTGCCTCCTGCACGGCCCACTGGGCCTGACTGGGCATCGAACCACCGCCTCCTGGTGCAGAGCTGGTGCTCGACCACTGAGCCGCACCAGCCAGGCAGAAGTCCTTCCGTCCCGGGGGGATTCCCGCACCTACGGGGCCGGGAAGCTCCGGCGGCTACCCTGGTGGCCGGCTTCAGACTGGGCGGCCTTACTTCCCCGCCCCCCATCCCCCCAAAAAAAATTTTTTTTAAACACAAGATCTTTAAAATAATAAACACATCTCCCAAGTGGGTAAACATTCGGATGGAAGCTTCGTGGAACCCACAACAGAAAGAGGATTTATGACTCCGGGCTCAGCATCGCAACCGTGAGAAAAGGCCTTCCCCGCGTCCTCCCTCCCGGAATCCGATGAGTCACCACATCCTGCACGTTCCCCTCGGCCCCGGGGACCGGCTCCAAGATGGAGGTCACCCTCCGAGGGCCTCCCGCTGTGGGATCGCTCCGGCCTGCGGGTTCCAGAGCGCTCCGGGACTGGGGGGCGGGGAGCGAGAAGGCTGTGCCCCGGCTTTCGGTGTCCACGTGGGCCGCCCTGGGGACCTCGGGATCTCAGCTGCTGGGGACGGCCTCGCTGACGTCTGTTCGTTAACACACGCTGAGGTGTTTTGGAAAAAATCTCCAAGGTGCAGAAGCGGCAGGGGAGATGGCACCTCGGCCGGCAGCCCAGGAAGCCCAGCCCGGCCTCCCGGGGCCCCACAGCCACGATCGCGGTGGGGACAGGATCACCGCGGGGACAGGCCGGGCCACGGAGCCACACGGACCTCACACCCCACCGGCGGGCGCCGGGGCGGCCGGAGCAGGCGGCTCAGCCTCTCGGAGCCACACGTCCTCATCCCCGTCACCCTGAAGGCTGGTCTCGAAAACCAGGCCACTGCTCTCACCAGAGTCTTCAAAGGGTCTGCTGGCCCAGACCCGCGGTCGGCAAACCACGGCTCGAGAGCCACATGCAGCTCTTTGTCCCCTGGAGTGTGGCTCTTCCACAAAAATACCACGGCCTGGGCGAGTCTATGTTGAAGAAATGGTGTTTAGAAGACATTTAAGTTTTAAAAAGGTGGCTCTCAAAAGAAACTTCAATCTTGTGCTGTTGACACTTGGCTCTGTGGACTGAGGAGTTTGCCGACCACTGGCCGGAGGATGATCAATAACCACAAAGCTCCTCCGAGGCCCCCACCCCATCTCCTGGCTTCGGAGACGAGAACGCCGGCCACGGCGCTGTGTGTCTCCTCTTCCTGAGGTGACCCCATCGCCGGTCACCCTGGTCTCTTTCTCAGGACAGATCATCCCAGTGCTTCTTTTTTTGTTTTTTAATATATTTTATTGATTTTTTACAGAGAGGAAGAGAGAGGGACAGAGAGTTAGAAACATGGATGAGAGAATCATCGATCAGCTGCCTCCTGCACACCCCCCACCGGGGATGTGCCCGCAACCAAGGTACGTGCCCCCGACCGGAATCGAACCTGTGACCCTTGAGTCCGCAGGCCGACGCTCTATCCACTGAGCGACACCGGTTTCGGCCCTAGTGCTTCTTTAAGGACTCTCTCTAACAAGGTCTCATCGTGTCTGTAAGAGTCAACCCTCCCGAGTCTTCGGCGAGAGGCGGGCTCCATGCGGAGTCCGGAGAGTGGAAGACGCCCTCAGGGAGCTCCCGTCTCCTAGGGTCCGAGAAGCTGCCGGAAACAGAGGGAGCCCCAGGTGATTCTGGGGGGTGGGGACCTGCTGGCAGAGGCCCCCATGGGGGAGCAACGCGTGGGCCGGACACACACAGCTGTGGGTCTTCGCACGTCCACTTCAACGTAAGGGCTCTGGACGGTCGAGGAAACTCACACCAGCTCCAAACCAACGGCCAACGTCCGAGGAAGGCAAGGCGAGAAACAATGAATTGTGTGCCTCTGGCTGCCTGCTCAGGTCCTCCTCTGTGGAGTGCCCAGATCCTGCCTTTCAGGATCTGTCTTTAGAATGAACTTAAGCCAAACCGGTTTGGCTCAGTGGATAGAGCATCAGTCTGCGGACTGAAAGGTCCCAGGTTCGATTCCGGTCAAGGGCATGTGCCTTGGTTGCGGGCACATCCCCGGGGGGGGGGGGGGGGGGGGGGAGCAGGAGGCAGCTAGTCAATGTTTCTAGCTCTCTATCCCTCTCCCTTCCTCTCTGTAAAAAAATCAATAAAATATATTGACAAAGCCAAGACCCTCCAACCTGCCTGGCTCTGTAACCCACACCAGGACCACCGTTTTAGGTCATCTCAGAGCCCAGGGCCTATGGGGTCTCTGCCCGTTCCTTCTCGTTCCCTTTCTCATCATCCCCTCATCTTCCGGTCACACCTCCTCATGATTCTCTTCTCATCCGGCCAGCCTCGCTGCCAAACTCAAAACCACAGCCACTGTCCTCCGCCCATTACCGCCGTTTCCTTTAATCCAGTTCCCTGATTTTTTAATATATTTTTTATTGATATTTTACAGAGAGGAAGGGAGAGGGATAGAGAGTTAGAAACGTCGATGAGAGAGAAACATCGACCAGCTGCCTCTTGCACACTCCCTACTGGGGATGTGCCCGCAACCAAGGCACATGCCCTTGACCGGAATCGAACCCGGGACCTTTCAGTCCGCAGACCGATGCTCTACCACGGAGCCAAACCGGTTTCGGCCAGTTCCCAGATTTTTAACATAGATTTTTAAGTCATTTTCCAAGTTTCCTTGTCACTGCCCCGAGCCTTCTCTGAAGGTCCCCCTCCCCCGGCCCCTGGGAAGCTACACCGTGGTCACCGCCAGAGGGATCAGAGAGACGTGCCAGGGAGGACCCTGCCGGCCGGAGACCTTCCCCGCAACATACTGCCTCAGTCACGGACACAGAGGGGCCTCCCAGCTCCACGGTCCTGGCAAACTCCACTCCTGGGGTGCTCCCCTCACCCTTGCTCAGGAGTCTCTAACCCTGGCTGCACCTGAGACTCACCTGGAAGCCATATGGGGCAGCCCCCCCAAAACAGTGACGCCAGCGGCCAGGCACTGACAGAGTTAAGAAAGCCCTCAGGGGACCCCAGGGTGCAGTGGGGGGGGACCCCAGCCTGTCACGGTTCCCACCCACCCGCCCCGACCTTCAGGTCCACCTTGCCAACGAGGGTGGGCCCCAGCTCACCGCCGGCTCCCAGCCAGCTGCAGCAGCGCCCGCCCCGGCCCTGCATCCTGGGCAAGCGGGTCTGGGACACCTGAGCCAGTGCCACCCCCGTCTCCCCGTCTCCCCGCGCTCCTGTGGCACCTCCAGGGGGTCCTTCCCTCCACCCCCCTTTCTGGGCAAATGCCTCCCGGTCTTCCTCCTCCTCACTCCTCCTCCTGCCACTTCCTGGCCCAAACCCTCTCCTCCTCCCCCCAGGGCTCGGCATGGACTCGGCTCCCTCCTCCCTTCTCTGGTCCTACCACCCCACCCCCAGGTACCACATGCATCTTCCAAAAGTATCTTTTCGCAAGTTCCACCTCCTGCTCGGACACCTCAACAGCTGCCGGCCGGCCGTCCAGAAGGGGGAGCTCACATCCTCATTGGGGCACCGGGCACCTGCGGACCTCTCTCTGCCTCTCCCACCGGCCCTGCGGAGACCCTCCATCCGCCTGCGGTGCCCGGTGTGTCCCGGCCGGACCAGCTCTGCACCCCGGCACCCGCGCAGCCCGCACCCACCGGCAGAGGCCTCGGTCTCTTCCCCCCACTCCCTCCCACCTTGCGAGTGCATGGGGCTTTGCCTTCCAGGCCGTGGAGGTCCATGTTTGCATTACTATTTTTAAACGCTTAAAAGTGTTTGCCTTCGAGTGGAACAGGTGTGCCTGCCCGTGTACGCTGTACGCTCCGCAGGGACGAGGCCTGGGCCGTCACCACGTGTCCCCGGCACACCACACCCTCGTGGCCCACGGGAGGCGCCCAGGGACGACTGACCCGGCGGAGGAATGAAGATGGAGGGAGAGGGGGACGGGAGAGAGAAAACGGAAATGCCAACCCCATGGGTCTGGAGTCTTTGGCTGCACCAGGCAAGCACGCCCTGCAGCCCCACCTCTGGGCAGTCCCCGCCGCCACCTCCCTCCTCCTCCTTAAAACCTAGCTACACCCGCCCTCGTTTCCCTAGAAAGGAAACAGCGCAGGAGCAGAAACACTAACGGTCAACAGGGGCTCCCCTCTGAGGGAGGGGGGTTTAGCACAGCTTCTGTTTTCTCCTTTTTGCCTTATAATCTTCCTGCAGGGAATCTCTTTACAAAGAAATTCGAGATTTCCTATTATCCCACGCTCTTGGACGACTCTTTTCCCCACTCACCCCCACCCCCGAAATCAATAGAAATACATTAAAAAAGAATGTTCATTCTGTAGTTGTTGGGTGGAAGGTTCTATAGATATCACTTTCGTCAAGGTGGCTGTTCAAATGTTCTATATACTTACTAATTTGTCTATTAGTTTTACCAATAACTGAGAAAGTAATATTGTAATCTTTAAACATAATCATAACTTGTCTATTCTTCCTTTTAGTTACATCAGCGTTGGCTTCTTATATTTTGAATCTTTTAAAAATATGTATTTTTTATTGATTTCAGAGAGGAAGGGAGAGAGACTGTTTAAGTATACTAATGATAGTATACTTAATGATAGTATACTAATGATAGTATACTAATGATTTATATACTGTGTTCTCTGTTCTTCTGGGACTCCACTGCTCCCCATTTCAAGACTACTTCAAATATATTATTATTTTACATATAGTATAAAAATTAGGATAGTATACTTTCCTATGTATAGGAAAGTATACTATACATAGGAATATTCCTATTCCCTTCCCTTGTTCTATTATCATATACTTTGCTTCTATGTTATAAACTACAGTTTATTGTTTATATTTTTGCTCTAAACAGTCATTAACACTTTTTGTAGTGCAGGTCTGCTGATGATTAATTCTCTCAACTTTAGTTAGTCTACAAAAAAGTCTATCTCACCTTCATTCATTGAAGTATATTTCTGTTGGGTATAGAATTCTAGATTGACTAGTTTTACTTTTCTAGTTCTACTGTGTTCTTCCTTGGATAATTTCTGACCAGACATCTGCCATCATTCTTATCTTTGTCCCTATGTAATGTGTCCTTCCCCACCCCCCACCCCAATTTTTATGAGTTTCTCTTAATTACTAGTAGTAAGCAATCTACCGTATTTGCCGGCGTATAAGACGACTTTTTGGCCCTGAAAAATATGCCTCCAAGTGGGGGGTAGTCTTATATGGCGAGTATATAACAAACTCTGTATTTTTAGTGGAAATGTTAGGGGGTCGTCTTATACGCCCAGTCGTCTTATATGCCGGCAAATACGTATTTTTCAGGGCCAAAAAATCGTCTTATACGCCGGCAAATACGGTAATTATGATGTGCCTTGGTGTGATTCTTTTTATCTGAGCTATATTGAGCTTCTTGAACTGTGGGGTTTATAATTTTCATCAGATTTGGGAATTTCCCCACCACTATTACTTTAAATATGTTTTCTGTGTCCTTTATTCTTCTGGGACTCCAACACCTACAAAATGCAGTCAAAGCTATCTCAAATAGCTTTCTTGGTCCTCTGTTTCAGATCCCAAATCACCTTCCTCCAGACTTCTCTCCTACTATCTCACACACCCAATTCTCCAGTCCAAGGTTCTCATGTGTTCACCCCCCAAATCACTGCTCACCAGCCATCACCGTGTGCCCCTTCCCTACCAATCTAGTGTTCAAAATCCAATTTGCCCCTCATGGTCCAGCTCAGTACTGCCTCCTCTAGGCCTTTCCTAACCATGGCAGAAAGATGGTACTTCCATGAACTCTCACAGGTCTTGTGTGTCCCAGTGGAGGGCTTGCGGATGGCCTCTGGGTCATCTTGGATGAGCCTCGCCCTCAGACCCCGGAGAAAAACGCTGGACTCTGTTGTCACTGTGATGATGATAAGAGTCATCGTTACGTCAAACTGTGCCTTGTGAGAATCCAGAAGGAGATGTTGAACAGACAGTATTTTATGAAGATGTGAGTCAGGAAGCATCTCTCCCTTTTTCCAAAGGGAAAAATGAGCCACCACAGCAGATTAAGTCAAGCATTCTGAGCCAGGGAAAACACGCTCCAAGGATCTTCACTCTCAGACCAGCCTATTGCCTCTCAAGAGTCAGGGAACACTATGGTGATTACCAGAGAGGAATGGATGCAGAGAAGCAGCAAGATGGGGCTGGAGTGGAAGGGGCGGGAGCACAGGACAGCACGGAAGCCCTCGGCACCGACATTCCAGCTCAGTCAAGACCGCTGGCCCTCGTTCCCTCTGCCCACTCTCTGCCCACACACCCGCACACAGCTGGCGGGGCCCCTGCAGGACCCTCCTGCCTTTCTGCTCCAGCTTCCAGTGTTTCCCCAAGAGTCCGCCGTGTTCGAGTCCCAGCCCGGCTACTTCAGTTGTTTTTCCTGGTATTGTGCTTTCGTCACTCATTTAAATACGACCTTAACAGATAAATTATGAGTGCGAAAGGAGAGCTGTTATTTCTAGATAAAATGAACATTCTGGGGATTGCTGACAAATGTGTGTAGCCAGAAGAAACGACTGCTGACTTAGGAGTGGGCAAGGCAACAGTAAAAATTTAGTGGGGGAAAAAAAGAAAAAGAGAGTCATAGAAATCTAGGGTTCTAGCTCTAACCGGTTTGGCTCAGTGGACAGAGCATCAACCTGCGGACTGAAAGTTCCCAGGTTCGATTCCCATCAAGGGCATGTACCTTGGTTGTGGTCACATCCCCAGTGGGCAGTGTGCAGGTGGCAGCTGATTGGTGTTTCTAACTCTATCCCTCTCCCTTCCTCTCTGTAAAAAAAAAAAAAAAAAAAAAAAAAAATCAATAAAATATATATATATTTTAAATCTAGGATTCTAGGCCCAGATTATTTCCAAGCATCTTTTAATTCTCCCTCCACCTGAAGGACACTGGAAATGACAGGTAAGACATCCTAACTACAGGAGAAGGCCACCGGGCACAGGGCACGGGGCACCCAGGCGTGGGGACAGAGCCTCTCTTCAGAAAAGATGAGCAAGTGACGACAGCTAAAGGCTTTCAGTTAGAAAAAGCTATTGGAAATGCATATAAATGTACATGTGTATGCAAGATTCTGTGTGATTCCCAGGTTTTACTGACCTTTTTAAAGAATCAACTTTGTGGCGTTATAGTGCACGTACAATTAAAAGCACCCATTTAGCCCTAGACAGTTTGGCTCAGTGGCTAGAGCATCAGCCTGCGGACCGAAGGGTTCGATTCCAGTTGCAGGCATAGCCCCAGTAAGGGGTGTGCAGGAAGCAGCTGGTCAATGTTTCTCTCTCATCGATGTTTCTGGCTCTATATCCCTTTCCCTTCCTCTCTGTAAAAGTCCATAATGTGTGTGTGTGTGTGTGTGTGTGTGTGTATTTAAAAGCACCCACTTAATGTGTCTGTTTAGATGAGTACTGACAAACATATACAGCTGTGTGACTACATCCCACAATCGCCATATGGGACACTACCATCACCCCAAAATGTTCCTCTGTGCCCCATCCCAGCCAGCCCCCCACCTCCACGCCGGCCCCACAGAAAGCCTGAGGTCTCACAGCTCTCACTGCCCTGTCTCGAGGACATTCGTCCACCATCATCTGGCATGTGGTTCTTAGTCCCTTTCCCGACCCGTGAAATCCACTCTCTGGGGCATCACAGTTCCGTGCATTTTGACCCACACGCTGGGGGACCCACAATAACTTAACTCCTCGCGTGGACTGACCGACTGCCTTTCCCAGCCTCACCGGACGGGAGGGCCTTCCCTGCACGTGGGTCTGGATGGCGGACTCGGGACCGGCCGCCTGCGTTTCTCCTGCGTGGCCCTCCCAGAACAGGTATGAGGACTGAACAACGTGACAGAGATAAGAAACGCCTTCCAGACCTACATCCATGTCATCTGTCTGGTGTGAGCGGCCTGCACACCAGGCAGTCACTCTGATGGGGAGGAGCTCCCAGCCCCCAGCGAAACAGAGGCAGAGGACAGAGGACGGGGTGGCCGAGCGGGGGTTCCACGGAGAAGCCGGGCGCCGCCTGCCTGCGAGGCAGACTGTGAGCCCGTGAGCCCCACGATCATGTCCCCCCAAAACCCAGCGACGAGGGTCGGGAGGGATGCGCCACCAACCCTGAGGCCCTGGAGGAAAGGAACAGAGGTGGCCACCCGGAGCAGGGGCACAGCTCACTGCCCACCGCCCTCCGGGCCCCTCGATCCCCAATAAAGGACGGGAGTGCCCCACACGTGCCCTCCCCGGGGCCCCGCCCCTTTGGGGGGACCGCCCAGCCTGCCAGGGGCAGCAGGGGAGCCCGCCGCGGAGCTGGGGCGGGCCTTACCCTGCCAGATCCCACTCAGCCGACACCAGCCACGGTCACGGAGACCCGCCGAGAAACGGCCTGTGAACAACCAAGCCATGGAGATCTCGCCAAGTTCAAACCCAGGCCTCTTACCCGGGGGGTTTCAAATGGGGGGGTCCAGGGTGGGGTGGGATTTGCTCGGAAACACGTCAATTTCATTTTGTTTGCAACCAAGAAAACGCTCCTGCCAAAACCGGTTTGGTTCAGTGGATAGAGCGTCGGCCTGCGAACTGAAAGGTCCCGGGTTCGATTCCGGTCAAGGGCATGTACCTTGGTTGCAGGCACATCCCCAGTGGGGGGTGTGCAAGAGGCAGCTGATCGATGATTCTCTCTCATCGATGTTCTTAACTCTCTATCCCTCTTCCTTCCTCTCTGTACAAAACCAATTAAAAATATATATTAAAAAAAAAAGAAAGAAAACGCTCCTGAAGAGAGGAAAGGGGGACGCAAAGGAGCGGTTTCCTTACTAATCACAGCCGGTGGATCGCTCAGGGACCCCGAGGAATGGTGCTGGAAGAAGCAGTGCAGGAGACGCGATCGGAGGAGGAAGAGGCACCAGGCACACCCCGTGGCCAGGAGGGGAAGGGGGAGAGCAACGGGCCTGCTGGGGCTGTGCATAAATAGGGAAAACCTACGGCGAGTTCATTAAGAGGAACCGAACGTCCTACAGAAAAGGAACGCTTAATCACAGCTCACTCAGCCAGTATCAGGCGCAGCCGTTAGAAATGGGGGCTGGAAGACTAATTTAAAATGCAAAAAGCCCGCGCTCCAACGCGAAGGAAGGGACGTAGGGGCGATGCCCGGGGCCCTGTTAAATTTCCCGTAGGAAAGTCTAGAAAGGAGCACGCCTCACAGAAACACGGTCACGTTCCCAAAGCCTCCGCAGCATCGTGACGCTTTTCGTAATGGAGAACCGTCTTTAAAAAGAATGCGTTCAAGCCCTAACCGGTCTGGCTCAGTGGCTAGAGCGTCAGCCTGAGGACCGGAAGGTCCCAGGTTCGATTCCGGCCAAGGGCATGTACCCGGGTTGCGGGCACATCCCCCAGTGGGAGGTGTGCAGGAGGCAGCTGATGGATGTTTCTCTCTCATCGATGTTTCTAACTCTCTAGCCTTCTCCTTTCCTCTCTGTAAAAATGATGATGATAATAATAATAAAATAATGCGTTCAAAATGAGAAAAAGCAAAGAGCCAGGTGGTTACCCACACAAAGAGGTGAGAAAAAGGACAGCAAACCAGCTTGGTCTGATTCACAGAGTGAAGGTCAGAGGTGGTCTGTCCAGAGGAAAAGGCAGTGTCTACGGTTTGCAAGGGGCCTCTCTACACATTACCCACCCCTGCCCCCATGCCCGCCCCCACCCCCACCCCCACCCCGGGGAGCAAAGCAGCCTCCTGTAGACCCGTGAGCAGCCAGCCCCCACCCGACGCCACAGCCCCACTCTCCTCACCTCCCTGGTCTTAGTTCCCACAGCCCACGAGAACCAGGGGTGCAAACGCCAGCAGACCAGGGCTGCCTGCTGAGCCCAATGGCCCATCCGCCATCACAAGCCGCCGGGGGCCAGGGAGAGCCGGCAGGAAGCAGAGGCAGGGACAGGTCTGGATGCTCCCCGCCACCCCCGGCTGCTCCCTCACGCTGCGCCCCGAAACCTCTTCCTGTGGACCCTGCTCACGCTCCCTGGAAACCCCTCGGCCTCGCGATGGTTTGGTGCCCCAACAGCCTTTCCGCTGTAACGTAAAGCTGTCTTTTTCAGGGGGTCCTTACCCCTACCTTGCCACAGACTCGGCCCTCCGACGGCCCTGTGAGAACCTAACAGGTGCACGTGGGCGCGTGGGAGCGTCTCGGAGCGGCCACCGGCCACAGGAGCCCTCCCCCCCATCTGGGCCGCATTTCCCCCCATACACACCTTCCCTTCACCCTCTCCACCTGCAGCCGCCTGGGCCTGCCCTCGAACCCCTCCCCACCCCCTTCTCCCAGCTGCTTCCTCACCTCACCCAAGGCGCGGCTGGTGGCAGTTAAGGGCAAGCTGGAGGTGCCAGGACCCAGGCATGGGGAGGGGTGTGGGGAAACCTGCCGCTGCAGCTCAGCCCTCCTGTCCTCCGGGCCCCCCCACCCCCCCGCACCCCAGCCCCGGGCCGTGCTCTCCTCCACCACAGCCTCAGACTGACCGGCATCGTCTGACCCCTGCATCCCAGGCCCTGCCGGCTGCTCGGTAACGTCCACGCATTCAGTAACACACGAAGCCCCAGGAACCCTCCTGTCCCACCCCCTCACCACCCCCCTCACTACCCCCCACACCCCGCTGCTCCTCTGCTCTCTCTGTGGAGCCCGCCTGCCGCCCCAGAAGAGCCCAGGCCGCCGTGTGGCCTGGCTCTGCGTGTCAGGCTGCCCGAGGCCCCGGTCTCTCGGGATTCCTCCCACAGAGCCCAGTAAGGGGGGGTGGGGGGCTGGAGGGCGCAGAGGAAGACAACCTGGGCCCTGAACCCCGGAAACCCACTGTATACTTCTTTAAAATAAGTAAATAAATAAATATATATACATATATATATATGTGTGTGTGTGTGTGTATATATATATATACATATATATGTATGTATATATATTATTGAACTATTACAGAGAGAAGAGAAAGGGAGAGGGAGTTAGAAACATTGATGAGAAACATCGACCAGCTGCCTCCTGCATACACCCTACCGGGGATGTGACCGCAACCAAGGTGCATGCCCTTGACCGGAATCGAACCTGGGACCCTTCAGTCTGCAGGCCGACGCTCTATCCACTGAGCCGCACCGGTTTCGGCCACTGTCTACTTCTAACTGTGAGCCTGGGCTCATCCCCACTGGCCCAGGAGGAGCTCGCTGGCCGGCGCCCACGGGTGAGGGAAGGAGAGACGGAAACGGGGTGTCTGCAGGCAGGAGAGAGGAGAGGGGGTGCTGGCATCTGGAGCAAGTTCCCGGAGTGACCCTGATGGGGACGGGGTTTCTGGCGGCCCCCTTCCAAAGCCCCCATCCTCCAGCCCCACCCCCTTCTGCCCTCGATGGTGCCCCCTCCCCAGGGGGCTCATGTGCCCCGGGGGGGGGGGGGCAGCAGGTGAGTGAGGCTTCCTCCCCGGCTGGGGAGCCGCAGGCACGGCCACCACACGGGGCGGCTTTGCTCCCACCGCGCCCTCAGGAGGGGGGGGGGCTGGGAACCCAGGCACCTTTTGGAAAGCCACACTGGCCCCAAACCAGTGACTCAGAACCTTCTGGAAGGCCGGGCCTCCCGCGCTCCGGGTCTCAGGCTCCCAAGCTCCCCTTCCCGCCGGCCGCCCGGCCCCGCTCTCCTGGGATGCTGATGTGGTTATTCTGGATTTACTTATTTTTCTATCTTTTTTTTTTCCTTCTTTCTGTTTCCTCATCTGTTTGGGTTTTGTTTCTTAGCAACCCCCGCAGGACAGACACGCAGCAATCCTGGGCTCCGAGTCGGGGCTCCGGTGGGGGGATTTCTGCCTCGCTCCCTCACGGACCAGCAAAGCAACATCCGGACGCTCCTGGCGCACGGGGCCGGCAGACGGCGGTGGGCAGGAGTGACCGCCGTCCAGCCCGAGCCCCAGAGCCCGGCCCGCTCCCGCCCTGCCTTCTCCCCCGAAGCTGCCCCGGCCCCCGCGGGCAGAGGCTCCGCCGCCGGCCCCAGCCCAGCAGCCAGGGCCGTGGGGGCCGCCGCCACCGCTCACACGAACACGGCCCGGGAGCGAACCTACACACGCCCATGTGCGCCCGCAGGACGGAGGCACGCCGACCGCGGCCACGAGCCAATGGGACACGGGAAGAACCAGGAGAAGGTTAACCCCGAGAAAATCTGTATTTTCCTCCAACCAAGGCCACAGCTGTGGGACGGCCCCACAGGGTTCTTTTAAAAATATATATTTTTTTATTGATTTTTTACAGAGAGGAAGGGAGAGAGAGATTTAGAAACACCGATGAGAATCATCGATCGGCTGCCTCTTGCACACTCCCCACCGGGGATGTGCCCGCAACCAAGGTTCGTGCCCTTGACCAGAACGGAACCCGGGACCTTTCAGTCCGCAGGCCGGCACTCTATCCACTGAGCCAAACCGGTGTCGGCCCCACAGGGCTCTTGCATCAACCCCCGACGGCACCGCCGAGCACCTGGAGACTCAGCCCCGGGCCCAGGAGGCAATGCTACCGGCCGGGAGGGCGGCGGCGGGAGGAGTCGCCGGGAGAGGAGAGCGGCGGGACGGGACCGAGGGACGGGACTGAGGAGTGGACACGCCGGCCAGGGCACTGCCGTCACCAGCACGTGGCCGGGGCAGGTGGCTTCCCGCCCGGGAGGCAGCAGGCGGGGCACGCAGCTGCAGAGCTCACCAACGCCAAGTGCTGAGAAGGCCCAGGTGGTCACGGGCAATAACCTCAGCAGCAGCCCCTCCGCCCTCGGCCGGGCCGTGGAACCCCGTGGACATGGTGGCAGTTCAGCGGGGGCCACATGGCCACTCTTCCAGCAGGAGGCTCCACCGCCGTGGCTGGCACCACTGTGTGTGTGTGTGTGTGTGTGTGTGTGTGTGTGTGTCCGTCTGTGTCCCCGCCCCACACCTCTGGTCATCCAGCCGCTCGAGGGACCCGGGGCGCCCCCAGCAGCAGACCTGGGACCCGGGACAACCACACCTCCCTGCCCCCCCCCATTTCCCGGGGACTCACACTTTCACCCCCATTCCCTTGGACCCCGACAGCAGCCACACGGCGCTGGCAGGCCCTGTCCGCTTGGCAGAGGGACGCCAAGGCCACACGACTCGGTCGCTTGCCCAAGCCCAGGGGCCTCTCTGCCCACAAGGCCCTGGTGGCGGAGGTCACCGAGCGTGGCCAGGACGGGGCTGCCTAGAGACCAGGCCTTCCTGCCGCCCGCATGACCTGGGCACAGGTGGCCAAGTGAGGGGCCCTGAGACCCAATGTCCTGACAGCCTTCAGTCCCCCGGGCCCAACTCTGGTGCAAGGCCAGGGGTTGAGACAGAGGAGGTGCTCCCCGCACAGGCGGCGACTGAGAGAAGGGGGGGTGGGGTGGGGAGGGTGCTGCCCAAGGGCACATCTTGACCAAAAGGGCAAAGGGAACAATGACCCCCCCCACCTTTGACATGGGGGCCACCCGGGCTGCCAACCAGCAAACCAGCAGGTAGGGGAAGCAGCCCAGGGCGACACCCCGAGGGGAAGGCAGGCCGCGAACTCACCTCCCTCAGCAGCTGCGTGCCCTTCAGCCCGTCCTGCTGCTGCCGCCGCTGCTGCTGGGCCACGGTGACCGCCAGGACGAGCGTGTGCGCCACGCAGGACACCACGGAGATGACCACGATGGGGCTGAGGCCGAGGGGCAGCGTGATGAAGAAGGAGAAGACGAAGAAGGCCTGCCAGCCCACCGTGTCGCTGGCGGCGTGGGCGCCGGCGGGCACGCCCAGGCCCAGGTAGGAGAAGATCTGGGCGGTGATGAGCAGCCACAGCAGGTAGGGCACGGCGGTGCGGGAGGCCCGGCCGGGCAGCAGCCCCCTGCGGCGGCACAGCGCGAAGAGGAGCGCGGCCAGCAGCAGCCCGGCGCCCGCCGCGGCCAGCGGGGCCAGCCGGTCGGCGGCGAAGGCCGCGGCGCACACGGCCGCCACGTAGCCGTCGAAGAGCGCGGCGAAGCCCACCAGCACCAGCAGCGTCTCGTGGCGCTGCCGCCGGAAGTAGGTCTGGTACAGGCTCTCGAGGGAGGCGGGCACGAAGGTCAGCCGCAGGAAGCCCGGCAGGCAGAGGCAGGGGCCCCAGCTCCGCACGGACATCTCGTGGGCCCGGCCGGCGCGCCGGTCGGGGTCCGAGCTGGGCAGGCTGGCCGAGGGCTCGGCGGCGGAGGGCTCGGGCTCCGGGAAGCCCTGGGGCCTCGGCATCATCCTGGCTGGGTGGCTGGCGTGGGGTCGGGACTCGCTCGCAGGCCGGCGGGGCTGGGCGCACCAGGGCTCTCGCTGGACGGGCCACCCACCGTCTGGGGCGCGCGGGGCGCGGGCGGAGGCGGGGCGCCGGTCACCTCCGCGCGGACGGCGACGACGACGACGACGCAGGACGGGTCTCCAGGGCACAGGCTGCGCTGGTCATCTGGAGCAAAGGACACGTCCGAGTGGTGGAAGCCGCTCTCACCCCCCTCCATCTACCCAGCCCTGTCCCCCACTCCCCCGGCCCGGGCTCGTCCCTGCGACCCGCCCAGCCGGTGCCCGAGAGGCTGCGGCGCCGGGGCTCCTCCAGCCTCGCCGCCGCGCTCGGACCACACGCTCCGCACTGGCCGCCCCAACACGGTTTCCCGTCTTTGCCCGCCGAGCCCCGGCCCCTCTCCGGCCCCCGCGCCCTCTCTTCGCTGGGTCCCCGACCCGCGCACCTCAGCCCCCGCCGGGCCCACGCCCGGGGCGCAGCGCGCCAGACCGCAGCCGGCGGCCCTGGGGATTCCTGAACCTTCCTCCTCTGTTTACTTCCTCCCACCCGCCCCCCGCCGCCCCTCCTCCGGCCCCGGCGCCCCCCGGAAGGCCGCCCTCTTCCCTCCCCGGCGCGCTCACCTGTGCGGAGGGAACTCCGGGCCGCGTGGCCCGCGCCGGTCCCCGCGCGGCGGGCCGCGGGGCCGGGTCACGCGTGCGGCGGGCGGGGCGGGCGGCTCGGCGCGCCCGGGGGCTGCTCCCCGCGGAGCCGCGGCCCCCGAACCCCGGCCGTCAGTACCCACAGGCGCCGGGCCGCGGGCGGGGGCGGCGGGGGCCGGAGGGTCCGGGGCGCCCGCGCTGCGGCTCGCGCGGTCGGGGCCGGCGTGCGCGGTGCAGCCGGGCCCCTACCCTGAGGCGGCCGAGGCGGCGGCGGCGGCACGGCGCGGGGCGCGCCCGGGGCCCTCCCGGCGGGAGCGCGGGCCGAGGCCGGGGAAGCCCGCCTGCATCCTCCGCCGCCCGCGCGCCGAGCGGTGCCAGCGAGTCCCCGCGGCGCGGCGGCTCCGGGGCCACGCGCGCTCCAGGCCCCCGGAGGCGGGCGGGCGGGCTGGCGGGCGGCGCCCCTCCCTCCTCCTCCTCCTCCTCCTCCTCCTCCTCCTCCTCCTCCTCCTCCTCCTCCTCCTCCTCCTCCTCCTCCTCCTCCCCCCCCCCCCCCCCCCTCAGACGCCGCCCTCTCCGCGAGGCCGTCCGGGAGTCGGGGGCGGGCGAGGCTCCGGTCTCCAGGCCCGGGACCCGCGCGGGGACCGGGAGGGAGAGGCGCGCGGGGCGAGGGCGGGGGGTCCGCGGGCCCTGCGCCCCGGACGCGGGCGGCGCCGGCTGCGTGGGCGGAGGGACGGGAGGCTGGGCTCCCGCCCCCGCGGCCCGGCTCGCGGAAGCTGAAGGCCGGGGAGGTGCCCCGCGGCAGGTGGGGCGCACCCGGGACACCCCGCGGCCCCCTCCTCCGCGGCGGCTTCCTTCCGGCGCGCCGAGGCTGGGGCCGAGGTTTGGGGACGGCTCCGGGCCGGGCGGGCCGGGCCCGTGTCCCCGCCCCCTCGGGCCGCCCCAGCGCCGAGCCGAGCCGGGGGCCGAGCCTTGGGCTGGAGGGCCAGGAGGGCCGGCGGCTGCGCCCAGCGCGGGGCCAGGAGTGGCCCGGGGGGCACGTGGACCTGGAGGAGACCCGCCGTGCGCGCCCCACCTGTTTGAGATGGCGCGTTTGAATGGACAAACTCCCATGTAAAAATCTCACATGCCGGCGGTTACGCCTATCAGCCTCTTACACTTTAGTATAAATTACTGCCCATGGACTGGACGGACGCCTTGTCCGCCGCGGGCGTTAGGGATTCAGAGGAAGGGAGAGGAGCAGGCGGGTGGTTTTGGAATAAAAGCATGTGGGAAGGGTAGGGGATTGCTGAGGATTTTAGGGGATGGGCTCCGCTGGGGAGGGCCTGGGAAATGGGTCCGAGAGGAACTCAGCCATCCAGGCCCCGGATGGAGTTGCCTCCTGGGGCCCCCAGGTGCCACCCATGAGCCCGGTTCCAGAGCCTGGAGCATCCGCTCCCATCCCTCCGGGAATGGAGTCATCGGGGAATGGATCCTGTCATAGCAGTTCCCGTCAGCCCCCCACACTGATTCTGAAAAGCTGCCCGCCTCCGCTCAAGCTCATTGTCCGGGCTTTGACTCTAAAGGTGGGGGGACCTCACATCAGATCTAGGAGGAGGAGAATTAAAGAAAGCAGCACCCTTTCCATTGTCTGAATGCGCCCGGAGTCCAGACATCCATTTTGAATCGTTAGGTGAGGTTAAAGGAGGCAGGATTCTTGTGTGTAACGGAGGGGCCTGTGTCAGTAAAAAGAAGAGAGCAGCCCGCGGCGTGGGAGAACATGCTCGCCAATGAAATTTCAGATAAGGGTTTAATCTCCAAAATTTACAGAGAACTCAGACTACGCAACAAAAGGAAGGTAAACGATCCCATCAAAAAAGTGGGCAAATGCCGAAACTGGTTTGGCTCAGTGGCAGAGCGTCGGTGTGCGGACTGAAAGGTCCCGGGTTCGATTCCGGTCAAGGGCATGTACATTGGTTGCGGGCACATCCCCGAAAGTGGGTGTGCAAGAGGCAGCTGGTCGATGTTTCTCTCTCATCGACGTTTCTAGCTCTCTATCTCTCTGTAAAATATCAATAAAATATATATTTTTTAAAAAGTGGGCAAGTGACCTAGACACTTTTCGAAAGAGGACACACAGAAGGCTGAGAGACAAATGAAAGCATGCTCAAAGCCACCGATCATCCGAGGGATGCAAAGCAAAATGGCGAGATACCACCTCGCACCTGTCGGAATGGCTGTCATCAGTAAACGACAGGTGCTGTCGAGGATGCGGAGGAAAAGGAACCCTCGTGCACTGCTGGTGGGAATGCGGGCTGGTGCAGCCACTGTGGAGGACAGTATGGAGTTTCCTCAAAAAAACTAAAAATGGAACTCCCATTTGACCCAGTGACCTCACTTCGAGGACTGTATCCCAAGAAACCGGAAACACCAATCAGAAAGGATATATGCATCCCTATGTCCATAGCAGCACAATTCACCATAGTGAAGATTTGGAAACAGCCTGAGTGCTCATCAGCAGAGGAGTGGATTTAAAAAAAAAACCTGGTACATCCACACAATGGAATACTACGCTGCGGTAAAAAGGAAGGAACGTCTACCATTTGCGACAGCATGGATGGAACTGGATAGCATCATGCTAAGCGAAAGATAGCTGTCACATGATCTCATTCATATGTGGGATATAATGATCACCATAATTTGATGAATAAGAACAGATCCAGAGACAAATGGTGGGGGGGGGGGGTTAGAGAGCAAACAAAGGAATGTATGCATGCATATTAGCATAACCAATGGGCACAGACACTGGGGCGGTGAGGGCTTGCCCAGGGGGGGAATGGCGGGGGAGGGGGGGCGCAAGGAGAGTCAATTGGGGGGAAAAGAGACTTATGTAAAACTTTAGACAATAAAAAATAAGAAAGGAAGGAAGGAAGAAAGAGAGAGAGGAAGGAGAAAAGAGCTGATAAAGACTGTTTGGCCTGCTTTGGCACAAGGGACACCCACACGGTCCCTCTGCGAGTCCCTCCCCTTCCCAGGCACATAAGTGAACCCTTAGCTCCTGGGCCCTGTGGACTTCCTGCTGGGCCTTCTGCCATCCCCCGTGCCCCCGGGTGCTCCTCCCCCTGTGAAGGGGGTGCCACACAGATACCCCTGCTAAAAGCCACTCTCCTGCCCTGACTACTGGCCTCTGCCCCACTCCTGCCCTTCCACAATCTCCTCCTGTGCGGGGCACCTGGTGAGCAGACAAGCGCTGAGAGCACAGTGGGCGCCTAGCCTGGCCCAGCCCGCAGGACGCCTGCCGGCTCCGCCAGAGCACCAGGCCGGCTGTGACAGCGCGGGTAGCCGCAGAGACCCGAAGCGGGGCCTTCCGGGCAGGAGGGAAGGATCTGGTCAGGTGACTGGAGCTCCTGACAAAGCCCCACAGCAGGGAAGCTGCACAGCACATCCCCATCCTGCTCTGCATTCTGGGAGGGGCGCAGCCCTCACTATGGATGTGGGAGCCCCTCCCCCTAGTTCCCCGGGGCGTCCCTGGGAGCCAGAGGCTGTTGGGTAAAGACGCCAGCAAGAGAGCTGCCCACAGAGGAGACCAGGAACGTGCAACTCGCCGGAGACAGGCTGGAGCCTCCCGGCCTCCCGGCCTCCCTCACAGCTACCTCTCCATCCCGGCACCTGACAAGTTCTCACACAGTCGTTGAATGAATCCACGACTGCCCTGGGAAGAAACAGCACGCTGTACGCTGTCCCCGAGGGCAGCATCAGGCCCTATTGGTTGATGGTGAAAATGTTCTGGTCCAGAGACCATTAAAATTAACCACATTCAGGGAAAAGGGTGGGCGGTGCCTTCAGCTTTCAAGCTATACATTTTTTTAAAAACATATTTACTTTTTATTTTTTAATGTATTTTATTGATTTTTTTTTTTTACAGAGAGGAAGAGAGAGGGACAGAGAGTTAGAAACATCGATGAGAGAGAATCATTGATCAGCTGCCTCTTTCACACCCCCTACTGGGGATGTGCCCGCAACCAATGTACATGCCCTTGACCGGAATCGAACCTGGGACCTTTCAGTCCGCAGACCGATGCTCTATCCACTGAGCCAAACCGGTTTTGGCTCAAGCTATACATTTTATGTTGTAATCTGGACGATGATGGGCATGCATTGCTTTTGCAGCCAAAGGCACAGTAAATGTATCTTTAAAACACACACATGCACATGCATGCACCCACACAACCTGAGACCACGCCTGGCTACGTGGTGGCTTGCCTATGACACGCGTGGTAAAGTGAAGAGGAGGCTTCCCCACCACCCCACCCCCATCCCAGGATCGGCTTGGATAGGATGCCTCTTTGCTGAAGGCATCTTTCTCTCTCTCTTTTTTTGCAGAGAATTACCCATCACTGGATAAACAAGAGTGATTTGCCCCCTGGGGAAACGTGGCTCCTGAAGCCAGCAAACAATAGCTGGAGCAGAGGCTGGTGCCCTGGGGAAAGGGAGGGGGTGGAGAGGAGGTGGCTGGCTCCCCGGGGCGAGCCCAGCGAGAGCCTCGTCGGGGCCTTGGCTGAAAACAGACTGAGCCTGGGCCCGCTGCCTGCAGGTGGTTTGTGGGGCCCTTTGTGGGGCCGGGGGCTCCTGGGGGAGGAGGCAGGAAATAGGTGTGAGACCCGGTTACTGCTGGACGATGGGAGCCATCCCTCTGGGACCCTCCAGGGAGCCGTGGAGAAGGCACCTCAGAATTATTTTTAAAAACATACTTTTATTGATATCAGAGAGAAAGAGGTATATAAACATGGAAGAGAGAGAATCACTGATTGGCTGCTGCCTTCCGCACGCCCCCTACTGGGGAATCCGCTGCCCGGGCAGGTGCCCTTGACGGGGATGGAACCCGGGACCGACGCGCCATCCACTGAGCCAAACCAGCTAGGGCTCACTCAGAATTTTCCTCTGGAGCTGGAAGAGGGCCGTGTTCACCCACCGACTTCCCTCCCCCATTGGGTAAGGGTCACCAGTCGGGGTGTTCCCTGCCCAGTGCTCCCAGGTGTGTGCCAGCCTCAGGGGGCGCCTGACAGGAAACAGAGACTCGGTGCAGAGAGGCAAGCTGCCTCCGGGTGTTCCTGCGGCAGCGACAGACAGAGTAGCGGGCGGGCTGAGAGGGGTGCCATCCAGAGCCCCTCAATCCAACCTGCCCAGAGGTGTGGGTGGTGTCACCCGAGGAGAGAAGGGTGCGTGTGGGAGAAAGCGGGTCCTCCCCAGTGAGAAAACGGCCGCGTACTGGCCGGGAAGCTGCGTGGGGCCTCGGACACAGGACTCACTCCCCCGACCTCCTTGTGGAGTGAGGACAGCGCTCGCCCGGGACGGAGCCCAGCACCATCTCACGGCTAGTGGCCTGGCAGCCACCGGGGGGCGCCATCTCCCCGGGGCCCTCTCTGTGGTCACAGCGGGGAACCTCTGCTGACCCCAAAGCCTTTCCCCTCTCCGATGGCATCAGCCTGTCTCTCCTTGTCCATCGCTGTGTCTCTCGGTGCCTCTGCCTCCATGTTAGGGTCTTCCTGCCTCGGCCTCTACGTGTGTGTGTGTGTGTGTGTGTGTGTGTGTGTGTGTGTGCCTGTGTGTGTATAAGCATGTAAGTGTGAAGGGGGCACGAAAGTGACAGTGTGTGTATGTGTGAGATTATATGTGAGTGAGAGTATTGTGTGTGTGTATGTTTAAGTGTGCAAAGTGGGAGAGTGCATGTGCGTGTGAACGTGTGTGACTGAGCATGTGTGCCATCACTGCGTGAGCATGTGATGAGTGTGAGCGTCCGCACACACACAGCACAGCCACACTGCCCTGCCCAAGCAGGTCCAGCTCAGGCCTCCTGCTCCTGCCAGTGTCCAGCTGCCCTGCCATCTGCACAGGCGCCTGCCCAGCTCGCTGCCCGAGGGCACAGGGCAGGCACAGGCCTTCCTGGGCCGGGTGGCTTCCGGGTCTGTCCCTCCGGAGCCAGTCTCCTTGGGAGCAGGCCAGGCGCCTGTGCCTCCTGGTGGTGGAACGGCCATGTCGGCAGCGCCCGTTTCCCCTGGGGTCCTGCCTGCAGGCTCTGCGGGTGGCGTGCTCCCTTTCGTTGTGTTGTGTGGATGCCCCCATTTCACGGGCAAGGAGAAAGGGCTGAGACCGGAGGAAACTGCTCCCGACCTCCCAGCCAGGGAGAGGCGGGGAGGGTGGGCTCCAGGTGCCCGAGCAGGAATCCCGGGACGCTCCCTGGTCCGCTGCTGCTTCTCCGGGAGGGGACGCCTCGTCTCAGGCCCTAGGCCTCGCCGACAGCAGGAGGCCGGGGGGTCAGGGCTGAGGCCGGGGGGTCAGGGCTGGGGCCGGGGAGTCAGGGCTGAGGCTGGGGGGTCAGGGCTGAGGCCGGATCCTCGTTCCCCTCCAGCCCAGGCAGGTCGGCGCCGGGGACGGGAGGACACGCCCAGGGAGCTGAGCAGGGGTGGATGCTGAGTAATCCTGAGGCCTCCACGGAGATGTCACGCTTCCCAGAGCGCTCGAGTCACGGCCCTCAGGGAAGAGGCGCCTTGGGGACACGTGCTAACAAGCCTCTCCCGGCCTGCGGTGGTGGAGGAGGAGGAGGAGGAGGAGGAGGAGGCGCGGCAAGATTTCAGAACAAGAGATGGCGGGGCAAGGCCCAGGCCTGGGAGGTGGGCTGCCACCTCCAGGGTCAGTCTCAGGGGGGGGAGTTACCAATAGGAGGACAAAACGAGAGGGGTGGGGACAGGGGAGGGGCATGGATTTCTCAGTGCAGATGAGAACTACCTCCCAGCCCTGTGGTGGCTCCTCCCCATCTCAGGAATGACCCTTGACCCTGACCTTTCACTCCCCCCTCTCCCTCCCACATATTCTCTATAATCCAACCAGAGCCGTTGTCCCCAATCCAAATCTGGTCTTGTCCCCTTTGTCTTTAAGAACTAGCCCTAGCCGAAACGGATTTGGCTCAGCAGATAGAGCATCGGCCTGCGGACTGGAAGGTCCCAGGTTCGATTCCGGTCAAGGGCATGTACCTTGGTTGTGGGCACATCCCCAGTGGGAGGCAGCTAATCGATGATTCTCTCTCATCGATGTTTCTAACTCTCTATATCCCTCTCCCTCTCTCTTCCTCTCTGTGAAAAATCAATAATAAAAAATAAAAAACAAAGAGCCGAGGCTGGTTTGGCTCAGTGGTAGAGCCTCGGTCTGAGGACTGAGGGGTCCCAGGTCCGATTCCGGTCGGGGCATGTACATTGGTTGTGGGCACATCCCCGGAAGTGGGTGTGCAGGAGGCAGCTGGTCGACGTTTCTGGCTCTCTGTCTCTCTCCCTTCCTCTCAGTAAAAATATCAATAAAATATATATTTAAAAAAAAAAAAAACCCAGCCCTAGCAGGTTTGGCTCAGTGGATAGAGTGTCCACCACGCCCAGGCCCTGGTCGGTGCACATGCAGGAGGCAACCAATCAATGTGTTTCTCTCACATCAGTATTTCTATCTTTCCCTCTCTCTTCCACGCTCTTTAAAACCAATGGAAAATATCCTCGGGTGAGGATTAAAAAGAAAAATAAATAAAATAAAAATCTGGTCACTAGCTGTGCCTGCCCCGGGGTGGGCGGGCCGTGAGCCAGAGGGTTAAGAAGGTGATCCCTGCAGGTGCTCAGATGCCTCCTGTCCTCTGACATTTCCTCCAGGAACACGAGTCGTCCTTGAGTAAACATCTGTAGAGGGCTGGACGGTGGAGCCAGAAAATATAGGTCCATGCCGAAGCCCCTGGGACCTGGGACGGTGGCCTTCTTTGGGGAATAAAGTCCTTGGGGATGTAATTGAGTCCTGGGTCCTGAGACAAGATCACCCCGCATTGCCCGGTGGCCCTCAGTCCGGTGACAAGCGTCCTTCGGAGAAACAGGCACGAGGAGGAGGTGACGTGAAGATGGAGGCAAAGGCTGGAGGGATGTGGCCACAAGCCAGGGGACACCGGAGCCACCAAAGGCTGGACGAGGCGAGGACAGGCTCTCCTCTGGAGCGTCCCTTCCAGAGGGCGTGCGGTCCCGGAGCTCAGGTCTCCAGGGCTGAGAGCGCATGGGGCGCCCGGTCTGTGGTGAACCGGAGGCGGGTGCCGATGGCACGTTTCTACACCTACACTGCTGCATTTGACATGACTGCCACCCCACTCGCTGGACTTTCAGCCCAAGTTCAAGGCCTTTCTTCATCTTTGACCCTGGCATGCCAGCCCTGACAGATTCTCAAAACATCTTGTTGAATCAGAAAAACAAAAATGGCCAAAACCAGTTTGGCTCAGTGAATAGAGCGTCAGCCTGCGGACTGAAAGGTCCCGGGTTCAATTCCGGTCAAGGGCATGTACCTTGGTTGGGGGTACATCCCCAGTGGGGGGGTGTGCAGGAGGCAGCTGATCTATGATTCTCTCTCATCGATGTTTCTAACTCTCTATCCCTCTCTCTTCCTCTCTGTAAAAAAAATCAATAAAATATATATTTTTAAAAAGCCAAATGTGTTGGACCCTCTTCTCCAACCACGGGGCTTCTTCCATGAGGATCGCATGCCCCCGGGCACCCCAGGTGGCAAAACCCACACCGCTGTTCCTGGGCTCTGATTTCACGTGAAGTGATGTTTTCCTCCGAGAAGGGAAGTTGAGTGATTTAACCGGTCACTTTGTTATTTTTATTTCGAACCCATCAGGGATTGATTGTGGAGTGGAATGCAGAAACCTCTACCTGCTTTAAGGCACAAGACAGGCTGCAGGGAATCGGGGGCGTGGCAGCGTCTGAGGGTCACCCCCAGGCCTCCTCCCATCTGCAGGAAGACACCAGGGTCCCGCCAACACTGAGGCCTGCCGTCTGGGCCAGCCAGGAACTCCTGCTGTGAGCCCTCTGCCCAATGCCGTGCACTCTCCACCCACCTGCAAACCCCGCAGTGCGCTGGGCAGGGGCGTCCCCTGCGCCTGCTGGGCGGACGGCCTCGGGTCTCCCTCTGATGCCCCTCCGAGGCGGCCCCTGCCCCCGCTGTGTATCTCTCCACCGCACCTCCTGCCCCAGATGATAGCGTGCAGTTGTTTATAAATCCCGTTTCTCCCCTGGAATGCGAGTTCAAATGGAGGGGGACCAGACTTGGTTTTTGACTGGATTCCCCTGTGCTGAGCCCGTGCTGGGGTGTATTCCTTTCTATGGCCGCCGTAACAGAGTCCCGCCATCAGGGTCTGGACCAGCTGTGGGCAAACTACGGCTCTCGGGCCAGATCCAGCCTGTGGAGCTGAAAGAGCGGAGGGTCCTCTTGCTCTCCCCTCCGCTCCTTCACCAGCAGCCCAGGATGAGAGTGCCAGCATGGCCAGGCTGCTTTTGTTCCGGCCCTCCGGTCCAGTTTAAGATCCCATTGTGGCCCTCGAGTCAAAACGTTTGCCCACCCCTGGTCTGGACGGTACAGGTGATCTCAGCTTGAAAACCCGACGTCCTTCCTGGGCCTGGCTGGGCTGAACGGGAAGCATCACCAGGCTTTGTTCTCTCCCGCAGATTCCCGGGGAGACCCGGCTCCTCACCTTCTCCCGCTCCTAAAGGCCGCCCACAGCCTTGGCTTGTGGCCCCCTCTCCCTCCTCAGAACCAGCAGGCCCCCTCTGACTGCCCACAGCTGGGAGGCTTTCCAAGGTTAATGACCCCACACGGATAGGCTCCCCATCTGGAGGTCAGAATCACATTGACAAAACCCCTTCGCCACGGGAGGCAGCAGTCGCGGCTTCCGGGGACCAGGCCACCGCGGGGGCGGGAGGCGGGAGGCGGGCTCCTCCTCCATCACCCAGGCGGAGTTGCGAGGAGCGAGCCCCC
The DNA here is from genome assembly GCA_963924515.1 of Vespertilio murinus. Lineage (NCBI taxonomy): Eukaryota > Metazoa > Chordata > Mammalia > Chiroptera > Vespertilionidae > Vespertilio > Vespertilio murinus. Next base: position 53,554,026 of record OZ004713.1, read on the forward strand.
AGGCGGCTCATTTCTCCTGGGCAAACCTTCCCCGGGTGTTTCTAATGGTAAACCTGCACTGAATGGCACCAGCAATCAAACCTAGAGATTATAAAGCGTCTTAAAGTCTGTGAAAAGGCCGAGGCCGGTTTGGCTCAGTCGATAGAGCGTCGGTCTGTGGACTGAAAGGGCCCGGGTTCGATTCTGGTCAAGGGCATGTGCATTGGTTGCGGGCACATCCCCAGTGGGGGGTATGCAGGAGGCAGCTGGTGGATGTTTCTCTCTCATCGACGTTTCTGGCTCTCTATCCCTCTCCCTTCCTCTCTGTAAAATATCAATAATATATATACATATATATAATATATATATATGGTATATATATATATTTTTTGAAGTCTGTGAAAAGGTGTTTGTTTTGTTTTAGAGAAAGAGGCCTCAGAAGTCTTCTCACGGAAAAGAACGCCATAGAAGGAACGCTCTCCTGTGGTCTCCCTGAGCCTCAGGGGCAGGCAGCTCCGGGTCCCCACGGGCAGCACAGGAAGGAGACACGGAGCCGCACCAGGGGGTCTGCCCCAGGCCACAGACTTCCTCCCGGGGCTCCTCTCCAGCCCCCCATCTCCCTCCCCCGGCTGCCGGGGGAACTCTCCCCCAGAAGCAGGTGCACGGGTTCACCTCCTCAGAGATGCCTGTGCTCTTCCCTCTTCCCTCAGCTCAGCTCCAGAGCCCCCAGCGTCCGGGACACTCCCCTCCCTCACCTCCCCGGTCCTCCAGCGTGAGTAGAACCGCCGTGTCTACTTTATGGACGAGAAACCCGCGTCTAGGTTCACAACCTGCCCGAGGCCCCAGCCCAAGCCGAGGCCCCACAGGCGCTGCCCGGGTGCACCCACAGCCTGGCCCGGCTTTGTCGTCGGACCACCAGCCTCCCGGCAGCAGGAGCGGCGGGCCCGGGCCTCCCCTCTGTTGGCACAGGGGCCGGGCTAGCACTGCTCACCCTGCTCGCTGCCCACGCGGTGGCGGGACACAAGAGCCACCCACGCCGCCGTCCCTCTCCCAGCCCGCTGGGCCACGCGGGGCCCAGGCACAGCCAGGCTCCCTCCCGAAAGCGTTCTCTTCGGCAGAACGATCGTTAAGCTTTTTCAAAACCAGACGATAACGTGGTCCTTTAAAAAATCCCCTTTCATTTTAACATTGTTTCCCGGCTCCATCGACAGTCGTCTGGGTGGAGTGGGTTCGGTGGGTTTTGGCACGTGGGTCTCTCGCCCTCCTCCCTTCTCGATGTCTCTGGCTTCACTCGCACAGCCCTGCCCGGTGGAAGCCAGGGACGGCTTTACCCCAGCAGAGAAGGCCCCAGGCCCCAGCGTAAGGCCTCTGGTCCGGGGCCCTGACCCTTCCCCTGACAGCCCGAAGAGCCACGCTACCTGCCGCTTCAGATGCGCGCGACAGGAAGGCCTCGGCCCGCTCTGAGCTCTATTTTTAGCGTGGCCTGGTTGAGTCAGTCTCTGCTGGCCGGGAGCCCTCTGCTCTTCCTCCGCTGGCGGAGCTGTGAGCAGGTCTGTTTCCCTCACCAGCTCTGCTTTCCCCTGCCGCCCCCCTTCTCCCTTTCATCAGGCAGGGATAGATTAAGGGTCCACATTTCTTTGCTTCTCTTGATAGAAGCCTCCCAGAGGTCATGTGACCTGGAGAGAACCGGAGACTTTTCATCTGGCTCACAATTCTGCTTTAATGGAGCTGTAAGTGGGAACTGTTATTTCTAAAAACCAAGGCTAAGTTCAAATATGCCTTTAAAGAAAAATGATTACATTAAAATCACTTTGGGGAGGAGGACTGACATGCGAGCTATAAATTGATGCTCATTGTTCCTCATTTGTGATCCCAGCTTACAGCAGAATGACTGACAGGAAAGGCACTTAACTGCTTAATGGAGGAAGGGACGCTTAGGAATAAATGAATAAATTCTAAGGTGCTAAAAGCTCAGCGACTTACCCCTCTCAGGGGGAAAGCGTGTAACTTCACACACAGAACTTTTCCTTAATAAACTGCAATCTCTCGGGGGAGGGGCTGGGGTGGGTCTGGCAGCTGGGCTGACCCCTGTCTCCAGTAACCCCGAGCCCAGCTCAGAATGCTTTCAGCAGTAGAGAAAGGAGCTACCGCTACAGCCCGTCTTTGGCTGGGACAGGCCTGAGGTTAGTCATTCCGCGCCTCAAAACCACCTCTCAGGTCCAAGCTGCTTCCCCTTTCTGCCGGCTCTTCTTCGGTGGGACCGTGTCCTGCTGGCAGCGGTAAGATGGGCCACACCTTGAGACACCGCCCCTCGGAAGGGCGCAGCTTCCTCCACGCCGCGTTCTCCGGGGTGCCCAGGCCTCCCCCAGAGCTCCCTGGAAGAATGCTCGCTGTGCCTCTTTGGTGAGAAAGGAGTCACATGCCCACTTCCAAGCCAATCACGGGCAATAGGACTGGTCCCCTGTGAACGGCTTCCTCCGCTCACACCGACCACTGAGCCCACAGTGGAGGGATGGGCGCCGGGGCCACACCAGGCTCGGCTGACAAGGAAGGAGGAGCCCTGGCTGCTGGACAGGCCATCACGGTGTTGGCTCTGATGCCGTCAAACGCCAGGCCTGATTCTCATTTCTTGTCCTTTCCCCGAGAAACTTCTATAAACCAGGGACACACACACACACACACACACACACACACACACACACACGTTACACCAAGACGTGATTGGTATTGAGCAACATATTTGGATGCTGAGGGCACCCACACTTTTCTTATTTTCTTACTCTCCGGCTCTTTTTTAAAAAAATCAACGTTCAGTTGTTCTGTGATATATAACCTATGAGGAATTACGTGGTTAAAGGAGCTACAGTCTGTTTCACAGTTCAGCAAAGAGGTCGTTCATTCTTTCATTTATCAAATGCTTACTAGGCTTTTACTCAGCACTGAAGGCACAAAGATAGGAAAGACAGGTCTCTGTCTGCCGAGGAGGAGACACTGGGAGGCTCAGCCCTGCTGAACAGAAAGTCGACTACATGCACCTGGGTCTAGACACGTTCAGAGAAGGCATTTTGAGCTGGATACAAAAGTTCAGCAAGAGCTTGTTAAATATGTGCAAATGTCTTATATTCCATATTTTAACGTTGTTACCATTAGTTGTCATATTAAGTCCCTCTTGGCTTGGGCACATCCCAGAAAGAGCTTTTTTTGGGCTCATGTGGGATTTGAACTTGTGTCACTGATGAGGAACATTGTATCTCTGTGGTCTTAAAAAAAAAAAATACAAGCCTAAATACGTCCATGTGAGTAACATGGCACAAGTAGGTACACTACTTATGAGTGTGAAGCAGAATATTTTAAAATGTGGATCCTGAGGCCGATGGTGTAGGCGGGAGCTGGGTTCTGAAGGTGGGCAGGTTTGGGTTTGAATAGCTTCCTGTGTGGCCTTCAGCAAACCACTGACCCGAGCCTCAGTTTTCTCATCTGTAAAATGGTAACATCAAAACACCCATGTCCATCAAGGTCCCTTGGTTCTGTCGCTGGGAGCTTCTCTTTGGCTTTCTTTCTAACATTGTGTACTATCCAGTAATTTATAGTCTCCACTGTCTTTCCAATTATCCTCTCAGTACCCAGCTTCCTGCCCCGTCTTACTCTTTCTTCCTTTAGGCGGCTCCTTCCCCTGAAGTCTTGTTCATTCCTCACGACGAGAAGCTCAGCTCGCTGCCTCACCACACAGAACCACAATGCTTGCCCCGAGAGCGAACATTACGTCAGGACCCGTCATGAAACGCAGTTCCTGCCGAGGAGGGCCAAAGGAACCCAGTGCCCGGCGGAGCCTGACCTGTCCTTGAACCCGATCCCGTTCCCGGCCGAGGCGCCTTCCTCACCAGCGAGTGTGTGGTGAGGCGTCCCGTGGGGATCCATCCTGTTCTGACAGAAAGGTCCAAAGTTTGGAACTATACCCTCCAGGCCAACAGGAAAAACAGCTTTCTGTAACGAAAATGGTGAAGTTCTCAAAAAATTTAATGCAGCATTTTAACAACCTACATGACCTGTGTGTAGCAGCAACCGGTATTAATTATAAAACTGCGTATTTTGAATAGTAAAAAAAGACAAACTGTCTCTCTTCAGAAAAAAAGCCTAAAAGAAAAAAAGAACATTTGTTCAAAACTCCACAAATAAAATATTGATAGAAGTAAAACGTAAGCTCCACAGGCAGGGATTTTGTTTGGTCTGTGCTCTGCCCACATGCCTGGAACAGGGTGAACACAGAAGGTGCTCAATAAATACATGGCAAATGGCTATTTTGACAATGAAATTTGATTAGAAATTAGAAGTCCCCCAAGAGGCAATGATCTCACAGAAACTAAAAAGCTGGATAAAATGTGGCATTTTAAAATGACCCTGAAACAAAATGAATTAAACTAATGCTTCAGTTTATAACTAGTTATTGGTTTAAAAACTAGCCAAAGACCGGTCAAGAAGCAACGAGTATGTGGATATATTTAGTGTGTGAAGTTTTGTAATATACCTGTCAAATGTCCTGCCAGTCCACAGCCCACAGCCTGCTTGTCCCTGCTTGCAGCCCTGGGTGTCTTTTCTTTTCTAATATTCTTTAGTTGCAAGTAACCGACAGCAAACGCCGATGAGCCAAAGAGAAAAGGGAGGAGGACTTTGCTGAAGGACTCTGGGTGGCTGGTGGGCTGGAAGAAGCACCAGCTCAGCAGGCCTCGTGGGCTGGAAGGAAAGTCTTAGCCGTCAGGACTGTCTCTTCCTGAATGTCTGCCTCATTCTCTCAAGTTTTTCCATGCGCTTATAACCAAGGTGCCAACATCAGCAGACTCTGTCTGTCTTCCTCTCCTGAGGAAGTGTTTTCATAGACCCAATTAGAAGAACCCAGGGAGGGATGCCAATTGGTGGAGCTTGGGAGTCGCTGCCCGTCTCATGGGTCAATCTCTGGGCGGGGAGGGTGGGGCACAGGAGGACCCAGCAGCCCCCTTAGGACGTGCCAGCTACGAAGGTGAGCGGTTCCCTACGGAGCGGCGGACAGCCCAGACGAGAGCAAATGTCCTTCGTGACGACAGCGAAAGTCCCTGCTGGGAGCCCTCCCAGACAGACAGACAGACAGACAGACTCCTGCAGGCCGCCTGCATGCTTCCCACTGTCAGAGTCTGGGTCCTTGTTGTCCAGAGAGCAGTTAACTGAATTATTGAGATCTTCGTTATTAAAATGAGATAAAAAGGCAAACCTAACATTAGTATCTTTCCCTGAGCGATCAAACCTCTTCATCACAACTTCATAAGGTTGGACAAGCCTGATGCACTGATGAATAAAAAGTCCTTCCATTTTACCAAATGGAAACTACAGCGATGCCTGACCTTAGGCCTCAGCACTGAGGGAGGAGACGGGCTCTGGCCTCCCGTGTTTAAGGTTGAAGACCCACGTCCCAATAAACAGTGCAGCCCACAGAGCAGTGAGTGATATTCGGCTTTACTTTATAAAAATACACAACTTAAATACATAGGACACTTTCTATACAAGACATAAACAACTGATGGATTTAACACTTTCAGTTATTTCAAGAGAAAGCAAATATGTGAATTACCTCGTAAGAGCAAAAGGTCTGTTTGGAGACTCTGCATTCACAGTCAAAGGGCAACTGATGCAGGAAGCCACCCAAACTGTCCAATTTCCACCAGGTCATCTCCCCCCCGCCTCCCCCCCCCCGCCCCCGCCTTCACTGCACAGCGATGGGCGCTGCCTGTTCCACACAGGCTGATGCACCCACATCACAGTTTAAACGGCCATCTTCTCCAGAGGGGTTTCCTGGGAAAGCCAATGTGCAAATGGTATCCAATGTATCTTAAATTGTGCTCAAACCCAATCCCACGTCTGAACCTCTTTCCACCTTGCAGAATTTGCGATGGAAGGTGGTTAGCTGCATTTTGGGCAGCTAAATCCGTTTTCAAATGTTTTGCCAAATCACAGGCAGACTCAGCGAGCTGTCACCGTCACACACTGTGTGCAACAGCTCCACCCCTTCCAACCCGAAACGGAAACCCCTCTACACTGTCCCTGTCTGCGAGGGGCGGCGACCTCGTTCCGTGCTGCACTCACGCGGCTTTCTTTCAAACTCAGCAGCTTGTCTATGGCTCATGGTACTTGTTTATGGGTATAAAAAAAACATTGGCCAGCTGAGAGTTCAATGCTGAGAACACACGAAGGTAAGTTTCCTGAGGTGAATGTGAGCCTTAAAGAACAGTGTGAGCTCCAGCATCAGAGCAGCGGTGTGGGCAGCAGCACAGTCCGTTAAGACCGACAACGCCCAGGACCGGCTCACGTGAAGAAGCAAATGCCACCGGGGAATGAGAAGTGCTGACGGCCCAGACCTCCTCTCCCGGCGGCAGGAGAGGCAGCGAGCGGGCAGGAGGCGGTGCAGGCTAGCATGCGTGGGTGGGTTGGATGATGAGTTTGAAATGCCTCCAGGGATTTCTAACAAGTTTTAAAAGTTAATCCTTGGTGACTCAGATGTGGAAGGAACGGCTTTTCTTTAGTAATAGCTGTTCAAACTTTGTATTCCTTTTTGAAAAACAAGATTCTCTCTAGAAATTTTTTTTTAGCCACTGCAATTATTCTGCTAGCTGTTGCTCTCACTGATGTGTTCTGACTGAATAATTTTAAGATTGAACTATAAAGGGCATATGTGCACCAAGAAGTTAAGTTACTGCACAGAGGTCTGTAAGTTTGTATGAAATTAGTACTAATAACACTTCTCGTTGCTGTTCATGCTTCATTACCTTTTAACATTCTACTCATGAGTTATGGAAGTCAGAAAATCATGGCTTCCTCTCTTGCTGAGTCCCAGGACTTGAGGAGCAGGCTGAATTTCAACAAGCCAGTCACCTCCCAGGGACACGGATGGAAGCCTAACGAACCTCGCTCTCACTGTAGGTGAGGGAGGTGACTGACCTAGGGCTGAAGGACAGTGTTGAAAACTGGCCACACGCAGCGAGCGGCCAGGTCACCTTGGGCTGACGGCCATGCGTGATCCCTCATCCACACGACTGCTCAGTTCTGCAGGCTGCAGAGCATGCTCATACTGTAGGCATGATAGAGGCCCTAAGCAACATCGGGCCAGAGAACCTTGTGTTGGAGTTGCGCAGGCCCACAGCTGGTTAAAATCAAACGGCCAGAGGAAAACCCCACCAGAAATCGTATCTTAGATCTCAATTCAGAAAAAAGAACATTTTGGTCTCACTGAGATGAAAACAATGCTCTGGTTTCCTGACAAGCTCCCTGCAGCCCCAGGGCAGCCACGGAACGCAGCGGCAGTGGGCGTGATGGATGGAGCGCCTTCCTCCTGAGGGCAGGCACGTACGGCCATCCATGTGGGAGAGCTGGTGAGGCTCACAGGAAGCAGCGTCCCATGTCCCCGAAAGCCCCCGTCAGTGCCGCGTGGTCACAGCTCAGAACATGAGCGTCGCCATGAGTGTGACAGGCGATGGGCCACCCTGAGAGAAAGGCCAGGCCTGACCACCCATCCCTGGGAGGCCGAGCGGAGACTACGGGGGAATGGGTTTCTCTACGCCAAGGTAATTTTTATAACCTGTGGTTTAAAATATCACTATTCAGAAATTTGGGATCCAAACAAAATGATGGCGATTCCTCCCACACAGGCTTTAAGATCCGCCCCCACCCACACACACCCACACCCACCCACGCGCCTCTGGTCACTCAGACCCAGGCCCAGCTGGTGAGGGAGCCAGGGACCAGGTGAGGAGTGATGGCGGATGTGTGCATAGAACAAAGAGGCTGGAGAGGAACTAACAGAGGAGACCTGGCTGGTTGAGCAGCACCCCGCCTCTCCCACCGTTATTTCTCTGCAGCAAATAACGCAGAAACCAAAAAGGCATAAACCTCGGATGGGGGCTCCGCTAAGGCGTCCAACGTGCCTGAGCGAGGCTGCGGGCGCTGGCGATGTGCACGATCCTGTGGGCCGCAGGCCCTTGTCTCCGGCGCGGCTCCTCATTCCTAGTGACTAGTGACTCCCACACAACCAGCACCTTTTCCACAGGCAGGAGAGGCCTCAGATCCAGGGGCCCGGCTAGCGGCAGCCAGGTTACCCCGAAGTGTGCTGCCCTCGCTTTTACCCTTAGGACCAGCTCGTCTCTCCCCCGGTGGTCAGAGAAGGGAACAGACTAAATATCAAAAAAGGGCTGCTTGCTTCTTCCAAAGGGCTCTAAGAGTGGGTTAATTTTAGATTGATGGTTACGAGGCCACCTAAGGACTCATCCTAAAAGGAGCAACTTGCTTGTGACTTCCAGGGGTTTCAATACTGTCTGCTTGTTTTTCCTCTGATGGTGAATTAATAAAAAAGAAAGACAAGGTGAAAGATCTTCCTGTCCTCCCCCCAGAACCCTGTGGACCCTCCTGAGCAGGGGCCTGCGGGAGGACCTGCTGTCAACTTGGAAATGTGCGATGCACAGGTGTGTGGTTCCCCCCCTCCCTCCCTCTGGGAACCGGCAGCAGGCGCCTGAGGCTGGCTTAGGGCTGACAGCACACGGGGGAAGGAGCAGGGGGTCTGCGGAGGGGAACCCACGTCGGCTGCGGCGCCTGCAGGGAAAGCCTGTCTGGACCGAGCCCCGGCGTCCTCGCCGTCCGGCTACTTGATGTTTTTCAGGACGGCCGTACGGGCGTTCACCACGGCTTTGAAGGCGTCCTCACTGCCCGGCGCCACGCACTTGTCCGGGTGCAGCAGCACGGCCAGCCTCCGGTACGCCTTGTTCACCTCTTCCCTGCGGAGGGCGGAGGGCCAGGCTCGGGTTAGTGACAGTTACATCATAGCTGCTTGGATAATGTAACAACTCTTGCAGTAAGCATATCCCAAGTAACTACCACCCTTCTTACAGGTGAGACTGGCAAATAACAAACAAACAGTAAATAACATGCAAGGAGGAGAAGATGCAGTGGACACTGAGCACATGAGCGCTGAGAAGACGTTTGGTGCAGGAGCGATCGGATGAAGACAGACCGCACTCGGCACCTGGCGGCTGAGTGAGTCTGCGGACGGCGTGGGGGCAGGGCGGGTGGTCAGGGCAGGCCCCGGGCGAGCTCTGAGTGGGGTTTGGGGACTAGCTCGGGGGAGGGGACATACCGGGCAACTGGCAGAGAACTGGGGAGGCTGGGCTCAGGCCGTGGCCGGCGTGTGGTCCCCTGAGGAAGCTGGGGAAGGACAAGGAACCAGCGGGCCGGGGAGAGGGTCAGTAAGTGAAAGGCCACGAGGCTAAACAACCGGCAACGGGAGTGATCAGCACAAGGGAGCCTCCATGGAGCTGGGAGTGCCGCTTCTCCAGGTTAGGGGGGAGGCGGGGTGCTACCATACCCAAGTGAGAGCATAGCGCAGCTCCGGTGTCTGTGCAGGAAGAGAAAGGGATAATGTGGAGCAGGAGGGGGCAGAGGCGGTGAGGAGCCACACACACAGGCGGGTAAACTATAAGAAAAGGGGCTGCAATGAGTCGTTTCCTGGGGAATGTGAGGCCCATGTAGATGGGGATACCGATGACCAGGAGAGGGGCACCTGAGAGGTACGGGGAGCTCCGGAGACAAAGAGAAACGAGAGATCAATCTCCTAGAGAGGAGAGGAGCGTAAGACCCGCAGAGTCCCAGAGAGATCTTAGGCCTCCGAGCTCCCAATGAGCGGGAACCGCTCAGGGAGGCGCCTGGAGACCTTCTGGTCCTGTAACCTTCCCTGCTCTCTCTCTCTTTTATAAATACACTTTTTATTGATTCCAGAGAGGAAGGGAGAGGAAGAGAGAAACATCAATGATGGGAGAGAATCACTGATCAGCTGCCTCCTGCATGCCCCACATTGGGGATTGAGCCCACAACTGAGCATGTGCCCCGACCAGGAATCGAACCGTGACCTCCTGGTTCACAGTTGATGCTCCACTACTGAGCCACACCGGCTGGGCTCCCTGCTCTTCTTCAAGCTCAGGTGCCAGGCCTCTGAGAGGCTTCTAGAACCCAGTCACTGCCTGGAAGGAGTCTGCTCTGTCTCTACCACGTGGCTTTCTTCCCCCCTTTTGTAATGCAGGCTCCCGCTGTCTCCTGAGGCTGGGTGTCTGTCGCCCTTCCTGAATGCCCTGGCTTTCCTCCTGTACTTTTCACCGAAGGACTTCTCGTTTGGCTCTGCAAATTAGGGAGGTGGTCTTTGACTTCTTGATGAGATGGAAAGTCTTGTGTCAGCTTGGAGAGACAGGGCTCAGGGCCACGTCAAGTTCTCCGTGTCCTGAGCATACGTTCTACGGCTTTTTCTGTTCTCTGCTCTTAGGGGAGTCCTGCATTCTCTTGTTTTAATCTTTCGTGTAGCTCTTCCACATAATTTGAATATCAGCTACCAAGAATCACATTTTCCCCGAAGGACTCTGTCTCTGAGCAGGTTCAGCATCCGCTCTCTTCCCCGTGAGCGAGTCCCGGGGAGCCCCTCTGCTCTGCTTCCTGGAGAAACATGTCCACTGGGGACTGGTATGAGGGCTGCCCCCGCACTGAGTGCCTTTGGAGAATTCTGGACCCAGACAGTGGGGGGTGCGGGAGCGGGCTGGGAGAGGTCCATGGGTGAAAAGGAAACATGTAATTTTCAACAATAAAGAATTTTTAAAAAGAAAAAAAGAATTCTGGGTAGCAGAGGAGGCTTTCAAGGAAAATTCTGGAGAAACAGGACTGAGTCAAGTGTGTAAGAAATATATTAATTCTGAAGATTAAGATTTCTCAAAGTTCAAGAATAGTAAACAATGAGCACTGAACAAACATTAAAACTATAACTTAAAAAAAGGTTTGTAGGTTTTGCCTCAGTGTGCTCAATTCCATGCAAAATTAGTTTGCTCTCTCAAGAGAAGCAAATGTAGGAACAGGACATGTCTCTACTGGCGAAGGGCACGGAACTTAAGGAGATCCTGTAAATGTTAGTAGATTCCAATTAACCAGAGTGAATAAATAGAAACCAAAGCTTACTTTTCTGTAATAAATATTGTTCTAAGTTAGTAAGCAATCGTTTCTTGGTTTTAGAGCCAATATCCCTTGAGGATGAAATGGAAGAATTTAGAATGACACATGGAAACCTAAAAGTGCATTAAAAGATACCGGTGAACTCTGTGCTCTTCACACGAGGGCATCTGTGCTTAAAGCCTCCTCAGAAGCCTGGCGAGTCGAGGTGACCACCAACTGCCTTCCTCCTCCTCCCCTCTCTGCTTCTGGACTGAGGATATCCTCTGAGACCAGAACGGAGAAGAGATGCTAACACTATTGACGCTGACAAGACAACTTCAAGGTGTGCTGGTGTGTGGGTGTGGGTGTGGGTGTGGGTGTGGGTGGGGCCAAGGTGAGTAAGTAGAAAGGGAGAACCATGGGGAGAAAAGCTGTGGTGCAAAATCAAAAGATGTGAGGACTCTTATAATTAGAATATGCACAGTAACAGTATTCTATAGTAAAAAGTGATGCAAACTTGGACAGTTCTTAAGAGAGTAGATCCCAAGAGATCTCATTACAATGAAAAGACTTTTTTTCTCTGTATGAGAGGATGGATAGTAACTAAACTTGTGGTCACTGTTTCACATTGGGCTGTACACCTTAAACTATACAATCCTGCGTGTGAATTATATTTCATTAAAACTGGGGGGGGGGGGGGGGGGGGAGTTCTATGACCATACTGAATAATAGAAAAAAATTAAAAGTTCTATGACCATACTTAACAATGATTTATTCTTGCACAGCAACAAAGAGTAGTGATTATATTTCTTTTTCTCCCAAATAATTCTTTTGGCTAAAATAAACATAAATATGCACAGATGAGAAGACAGATACATACACACACACAGAAGGTGCGGGGGAGAGGGAGAGGAGAGAGAGACTCACACACACATGGTGTGTTCAGGGTCAAGAACCAATTCTGCCACTAACTCCTGAGGTTACTAGGTCCCAGTTTTCCCAGCTATAAAATGAAATGTTTGGACAAGTTGATTGCTAACATTTTTCCTCTTCTAAAATTCTATAATTTAAGAATTCTCTTTTGTAAGGTATTTGTTTAAGGTTCATTAGCTTCAAGGGTCTTAATTCCACAAGAGCAGAAAAGCATGTCTGCATACACACTACCCAGTTTCCACCTCAGGCAGCTGCTGCCGCCTGAATACCAGAGAAACAAGCTGTTTCTGGCTCAGTGAGAGTGTCATCGAGTCGTCGGATATATTTCCACACACCTCTATATTTCTCGACAACTGTGAGGAGGTATTTTATGTGCCTGTGATTTTGACAATGGAGCCGTTCTGTGTAAGAGCTCAGCACCAACATCACAGAGCACTGCTTACCTCGAGGCTCCAGGTTTGACTCCCAACATGTCCCAACTGTCTTTACTATTCCGAATTCTGCGAACGGTGTCTGCTTGTTCTTTGGTGAAACTAACACTGCTATTTGGGATAGGACGTTTCCCGCCATTTTCACATAAGTCAACTATGGATGCATAAAAGCTCTGCAAAAAGAAACACATCCCACAGTAGAACTGATTTTGTGAAAATAGGAATTCCTTTTAAGCATCAACTAAAGGATTTTAATATATTTCAGTAACTCTTAAAATTCATAATAAAGCAAATATTTCAGAGGGAAATAAAATCAAAGTAAAGTATACTGTTGGTGAGTGAAGAGAGAGAGAATCTCAGCAGACAATTGGGAACCACCCAAAAGAATCAAATGCAAACTCCAGAACTCAAGAGTGTTGAATTAAAAAATTCCCTCAGTGGATTCAACAGCAGATTGAAGTCAGAGCAATAGAGACTATGCAATAAAAAAAGAGAGAGAGAGAGAGAGAGAAAAAAAAAAATTGAATAAAAATAAACATAGCCTCAAGACTGTGGGATAAAAAGAAATGGTCTACTATGTAGCTGGAGTCCCCCCCTCCCCCCCCAAAAATGGAGGGAGAATAAAATGAAAAGAAGGGACGATAGGACATAATATAAAGGTTTAAAAGAAATCTTCCCAGCTCTAGCCAGTTTGGCTCAGTGGATAGAGCGTTGGCTTGCAGACAGAAGGGTCCCAAGTTCGATTCCAGTCAAGGGCATATGCCTGGGCTGCAGGCTTGATCCCCAGGAGGGGGCGTGAGGGAGGTAGCCATCAATGATTCTCATCATCACTGATGTTTCTATCTCTCTCTCCTTCTCCCTTACTCTCTGAAATCAATAAAAATAAACTGTTAAAAAATCTCCCCAAATTTCCTGAAAAACACTGCATATCAATCCAAGAAACTCAACAAGCCCTATGTAGGATAAATTTAAAGAGAACCACACCTAGGCATATAGCACAACTACTGAAAGTCAATGAGGAAGAGAAAGTCTTCAAAGTAACTGGAGGGGAGCCTGACCAGAGCGGCTCAGTGGCTGAGTGTTGACCTATGAACCAGGAGGTCACGGTTCGATTCCCGGTTGGGGCACATGCCTGGGTTATGGCTCAATCCCCAGTGAGGGGTGTGCAGGAGGCAGCCAATCAGTGATTCTCTCTCATTGTTGATGTTTCTATTTCTCTTTCTCCCTCTCTCTTCCTCTCTGAAATCAATTTTAATTTTTTTTAAAGAAAGTAACTGGAGGGGGAAAAAAGACATTGCACACAACCGAGTAAGAGTAAGAATGGGTGCTAACGTCTCAGGATATACACTAGAGACCAAAAGAGAAAGAACTAACAAAGGTAAAGTGCTAATTTACTCCCCCCGCCTCCCCCGTTATTATCTATGTCTCTCACCAAATCACTACTCCTCTTGGGCACCTCATATCTGAAATGAGTGATAACTGCAGTACATTGAGAGCCTTAAAAATGATGACATATGTAAACCCTCCAGAACTGTAAGATACTATTCAAATGGCTAAGTGTTAGTACTGTGCATATGCTGTATAGGTACAAACCCACATAGGGCTGTTTCACAAGAGAATCGTGGCAAGCCAGCACAGCCTTATTTGGTCTGGAGATAGAAGCTACTGATGCCCATTTTAGCCTGACAGCGAGGATGGAACCCGTCTTCCAAGGAGGGGTGACACCAGTGAGAAGAAAATCCCGCATAAAAGATTAAGTAAGATCCCTCTCAATAATTAAGAACAACTCTTTATTGTATAGCTACATTTAAAATGCTAAAAATGCCCAAAATATCAGATGTAGTCATAAGAAAAAAATGCATTATTCATGTCACCACTTACTTCCAAATGGATCTGTCATTAAGAGTTGACTTGACTTTATCACTTAAGTGTTTGAACAGCCTCCTCCCCTTAAAATTACTCAAGATCAGTATATTTTTAAAAAGTGGCTGTCTACTCAGCTTGCACTGTGAATCCATCCTTCTATTGCCCACGTGACTGGCGAGACCTGTTTTTGTGTGTGACTGGCTGGGTGTGTAAGGGCTGCACATGGCCATGACATAGGATGATCTTAGCATGGCAAGCCAATTCTGCACACAAATGTAAGCAAAGGCAGTTTGGAAAAAAGCCTCTGTCCCGCTGAGGGAAGTGTAAAATAGCTGCTGTTAAACTTGATAATCATCAGAATCACCTAGAAAGCTTTTTCAAAATACAGATTCCTGGCTCTATCACAACATTAAGCTCCCAGTAGGCCTGGAACCCAGCAATCTGTATTTTGAAGAATTTTCTCAAGTAACCCTGATGATCAGCCAGGTCTGGTCTAAAACAGACAGCAGACAGATATCACACACACATACCATATTCATATTCTTTCTCTTTTCCTCACCAGCTTCTGAAAAGAAAGCGCTTACTCAAATGAGAAACTGCCGTTTTGCTTCTCATAATTTAAACTAAAATTTGCCATGGGCAGTCTCGACACAAATTTTAAAACAGCAAAATGCTGGGTTACCTGGAACATCTCATTAATTCCTTCTCCGGTTTGTGCTGAAGTTTCAAAGTACAGGAACCCTTTGCTTTCGGCCCAAAGACGCCCTTCGCTTTCGTCCACACAGCGGTGCTTGGTGCAGTCGATCTGAAACGCAGGGAGGGCAGAGCCGGCCCGTGGGCCTGTCAGCCCTTCGCTCAGCAAACACTGTTCTTGATGAACCCGCCTCGCACACCAAATGCCCAGGACCCAGAGGGACAAGACGATGACTGACGCTGAGTGGGGCCTGTGAGCGCACTTCCCATGCATCCCTGGAGGGCACTGCTGCTGGCCCCCAGCCGCCTCACCCGCATCTGTGGGGCCGAGGGGCGGGTCTGCTTTTCACACCTTCCCATGGACACTCTTCACCTAATCACCACCCTCCTCCCCTCAGGTGGAGTGTGTCACCAGACACAAAGATGGGTAAAGGCCTGACGTGCAGCTGTTGTTTGGTGGTTCCTGTGTTAGGAGCTAGGTTTTGAAAAGTTGTTGATTCCTGTATTACCGGAAAAGGAATTTTTCTTTCCTTTTTTGCTCCCCCAAACCCAGAGCCGCAGGCCTCCCACAATAAGCCCAGGACGCGGAGCGTGCCAGCCCGCCGCGGCTACCTTGTTGGCACACACCACGAAGACCACGTTCTCCATGTTCCCGTGGGGCCCCAGGTCTTGCTTCATTTCCGCCAGCCACGTGTCCAGGGCCTCAAAGGAGTCTTTCTGGCCCACGTCGTAGACCAGCAGCACCCCCTGCGTGTCCTTGTAGAACTCGTTCCGCACCTGCACGAGAAGAAGATGCACAGAACCGGAACCGGCACGCGGAGGGCTTTGCGGTTTTATAGGAAAGGTACAGACCCACACCGGTTTGTTTCAAAAGACGAGAATCATTAACTTTGCAGAGTTCATTCTTTTGTGCATTTATCATATTTGCTGTTGTGTCTCAGTATCTGCTGGCCTGCTGGCCTCCACTTCAGGGAGTTTTACAAAACCGAAGTACATGATAGACAATCGTCAGCACAGACGGCCTGGGGAGGAAACAGCGGCTCTGCCCTCCCCTCCCCTCCAGCTCCTCTCCCAGAGGCAGGCAACCATGACGTGCGGTTGTCAGACCTTCAAATAACACAATTACATCACGTTCTTCTCAGGGAGAACATGGGAGCTGAGTGAACATGAAAAAGAACTTAAGGCAAAAATGACACAGATACCAGCAACAGGCACAGCGATCTAGACATGGCATCCCGCAGCCGGCTTTCCCGAGCGGCAGGAGGTCTCTCTGGAGCTGAGCAGCAGCCGCAGAGCCACACCCAGAGCCACACCCAGAGCCACAGGGGGCAGGAACACGGGCTCTGGAGCCAGGCACACCTGCTCACACTTACTATGGTGTGACCAGGGGCAGGCCTAACCTCTCGGCGCGTCTCAGTTTCCTCATCTGCAAAATGGGGACAGCCCCTCACTCCCCAGGGTTTCCGAAGAGTAAACGAGGTGATGAAGGCAAAGCACCGCCATGTGCACTAGTCTGTCTGCCTCCCTCCCTCCCTCCCTCCCTTCCTCCCTCCCTCCCGTCTGAAAGATGGAGAGATGGCTTTTCCCTATTCTTCCTGTGAGTACAAGGAGAGCGCCTGGGCAACACACAGAAAACACTCATAAGAAGTCTGGGGAATTTGGAGAGAGGGAGGCAGACCAGCCAGGACCCCGGGCTGGGGGACGGACAGTGGGTTTCCTGGGCTGCCTGTGCCGCAGGTGTGACCGGAGCTGAGGGAGTCCGCTGGGAAACCCACAAACAAAAGCCCACCAGCCGCTCTCTTTAGACAGAAGCCCAGGCAGGGGGAAGCCTCACCAGACAGAAACTGTAGACAATAACCACTCACTTCGCTAGCCCCTCAGAAGGTTCTGCCTCTCCACCTCACCCGCTCAGGCAAAGGCTGAGTAGAGACTTCAGAAAAATGAATTCCTGAGAAACACAATAACAAAATGAAGAAGCTCACAAATTGAGCTCAACGACAAATGGAGGGGACAGTGGACAGAATCAGAGAACTAGAAGGCAGACAATAAAATTAGGCAACCTACACGATAGAGAGAGAAAAAACCAAGCAGACAGAACAGAGCCTCAGGGCCCTGGGGGACTACAAGGTGAGAGTCCCGGAGAGGAGAAATAGGGTGGGCCTGAAAAAGCGCTCAAAGAAATAATGGCAAAACCCCCTCAAATGTGGCAAGAGACATAAACCTACAGATTCAAGAAGCTGAGAAAACCCCAAACGGAAAGAGCAAAGAATCCATGCCAACACATCACAATTCCACCTCTAAAACGAAAGACAAAGGGGAAACCATGAGAGCAGCCGAGGAAAGTGACACCTCTCCTCTGGGGAAAAACCTTTCAAACGACAGCAGACTTCTCATCAGGAACCGAGACCGGAGGATTGTTCAAGCTGGAAGGAAGGAACCCGGCCCGGGCCTGGCCGGGTGCTGGCGGCCCCTGGTCACGGTACCTGCCGCCAGAGCACCCACGCCCTGGGCTCAGCGATGAAGGGAAAAGCAGCATCCTCTGACAGCTAGAGTTGCACTCCAGCTAAACGCACTTGTTGTTACACATGATTTGGATATGGCTGTCTCAGGTAATTCAGGATCGTTGGCTAAACCACTGACGACACTGGGTATAGGTCTTCTCAAAAGGCGCTCTTACCTCATAGAAGAAGGGGTGTCCAGCCATGTCAAAGATGTTCACTTTGATCTCTCTGTCTCTGACTTGTACCCTGAAATGTTCACATGAAAGAAAGAAAAAAAAACAAACCAAAGGAGGTCATGGTTTCTGCGATCACATTAACATTATTCATCACTTGTAATATCTGTCACTAAAGCTTTAAAGGTGTCTGTGTGTGAACTTTCAAAGAGCTTCTCAGTGCCACTTCCCGACCCCGGATCATCTGCCACAGGAGCTAGCGCCAGCAGGCAGCCTGCTCCTCATTTAACAGCCCGAGCCCGCCTGGCACAGCCCCCACTCACCCCCCCCCCCGACCCGCACCCACCCCCAGGACCCGCCCCCCCCCAGGACCCGCACCCACCCCCAGGACCCGCCCCCACCCCTCACTGACAAAGGTGGCTCTGACCGTGGGACTGAGAAAAATGGATTTGGGACAAGTAGGGGCGAGATGAAGAAAAACAAAACATTTGGTTTCCCTTAGTAAGACATCTTAATTACTACTGGTTATACTTGGTTACCATGCAGGACAGTAACAATGATTACATTATTAACAATACCTGTTTAATTTTCTTGTTATCTTCATTTGAGCAATAGCAATAGTCAATTCCCCCCCCCCCAGAAAGTTAGAAATAGAGAACAGAACAAAAAAGGGAAATAATAACCATTTATATTAAAATTAACTACTGTTAACATTATAGCATTTTTGCTTCTATTCTTAAAAAATAAAAATAAAAATCACTCCTGGGAAATGAATGAATAAAACATTGTAAATAATTTGCACTAAGGTTAAAGAATAGAGATTGTAACAGTAAATTAACCAGCGGGTGTCTTTTTGAAGTAAACATTTCAGTCTTAGCACTGGCACGCCTCCCTCCCTCCCTGCAGGGAGATGGGGGGGTGCGGGGGGGGGGGAACCAGGACATCCGCACCTGCTCCCCATTTCCCACAGCTGTTGTCTAGCATTCGTGCATTTAAGTCAAACTAGCCACCACTCCTCGTCTTATCAAGATCCCTCACTGCTGAGCTCTCTACCGCATCTCATCACAAGAAGCACATTTGTGAAATCAGAATCCATCTAATAAAAGAGAATGTGAGAACAGCAAGACAACACAAAACAAGAGTTTGAGAGCATCTACAAAAGACCTGGCATAATAACTTACACTAGAAAAGTTTACCTTAAAGAGAGAGCATTTGAGAAGGTATGGAGCTGAAGTATAGAAAGTCAGACAGTAACACGAGTGTGCTCACACACGCAGACTCACTGAGGTCCATTTAATCTCAAAGCCAAGAAAACTGCCTTAAGAAACACAGCAATGCATCACCTCAGGGCAGTGCTCCCCACGCGGCCTGGAGACCACTGCGTCCTGCCCGGGGAGGGCTGTGAGAACCAGACCCGGAACCAGAACCTCAGCCTGGGAACCCGCACACTGACGAGCTCCACAGTAACGCCTAAGAGTACGGAAGTCTGAGGCTCACCATATGAAAACAGGGCAGACGGAATGGGCATCTGTTACTGTAATGGCCAGAGAGTACCCCTCCTTCCTCTCCCCTCCCATGCGGTTCCGATGTTCTCAGCGGTCCCACAGCTGGCGGAGCGGGAAAGGCGTCTGTCCTACCTGACGGCCAAACCTTCCCTGCCATCTTATAACTTGAGTATCCGTTTCGCTCCCTCGCCAGAAGGAAAAAAAGTTTCAGCCACAAACAGGAGAGTCTGTCGGACAGACCACCACTCTGTGGCATAATACAGTGCTTCTCATTTCTTAGATGAATAAGCTAGTGACCTATGTGGTCCGTAACCAGCATCCCCGCACACATCACTGATGAAACCCCGTGCCCTGCACTATAGATACCACCCCCCCGCCCCATCTCCCTTCCTGAAGGTTCCTCCAATATGCTAATCTGGCAAACTTCCCGCTCGGACATATCCATCTTACCTAACAATAAATATTTATTGAGCTGCTACTAGGTACAAGCACTGAGCCAGGACCTGGAGATCATTTACACTAACTGCTTCTTACTCACAGAGCTTACAATCTAGCGAAGACATTAAATATACACAAATCATAATAACACAAAGTGACTTATGTAAGTACCAGAAGCAGCAGAGAATTCAGTCCTGACTGAGGAAGGTGTTCGGAAGGCCTGGGGGACAGGAGGGTCTCACACTTGCAGGGACGGACAGGCGGAGAGATGAGAAGGGCCGTTTCAGGTGCAGAGTGGACACTGGTCCCCGACAGGACCGCATGATGGCGGTACAGTGGATGGAGAGTGACGGTGTAAAGGAATGTCATGAGAGAGATGGGGGGAGGGGAGAAAAGGGAAATTGGGGCCAGAATAGCAGGTGCCTGAGATTCCACCTCTAGGGGGTGCTGTCTACCTCAATTCTTCTCTTTGGCAGTATTATTTCCCGTAATGTAATGCTTCCTCTCCAACTCAACCACTCTCGATTCATCTCCCAAAAAACCCTCAATTATAGCCAATTTCACTCTTCCTGGATCATTTCTCTTCTCCAGTCCAATGGCTCTGAAGATGACCAATCAATCAAGTTCTCTGATAGAAAAATTTCCACATAATATTTAGACTTTTTAGAGAGGATATTTCAAAATGCTCTAAAAACACACCTGCTAATAGGACCTCCTTCTACAGAAACACGCTTCCTGGGAAGTGACACCTGCCAGTCAGGCTCTGTGCTGACCTGCTCCCGGGCAGCTCACACCCACGGCAAGGCCTGCGGACAGGACGCGCTCGGGGAGGAACGCACGCCTGACGGTGCTGAGGGATGTGCGCTCTGCGCATCTGTGCGCTCTCATTCCTACCCTGCCCCAACTGACCTCAGCGTCCCTCTCCAGACAGAGCATTTGAGAGGGTTCTGAATTTCTGTGTCATTTACAATATACTCACTTTGTGACTCCATAGTCAATTCCAATTGTTGCAAGGTATTTCGACACAAATCTTTTCTCACAGTATCGCTTTATAATACAGCTCTAAAAAGGTGAAAATACATGCTTTTAGTAAATAGCCTCTGAGAACATGTACAAAATAAACACATTTCTGCTTGGTGTCTTAATCACTATGAGAAAGCATTTTTTAAAGGCAAAAGTATAAAATAACTGAAACAAATTCTAAAAGTGAAGATTTTAAAGAGAAATTATTTTGTATTCTCCCCTTAATATCAAATAAGGGTAGCTTTTAGTTTAGCTCTCAATCCTTGTGCTCTTTTCTTTGAAGATATCTTCTTTCTTTTTATGTGTTTTTTAAATTTTTTTCTTTTTAATTTCAGAGAGGAAGGGAGAGGAAGAGAGAAATAGAAACATTAACGATGAGAGACAATCACTGCTTATGTGCCTTCTGCACAGCCCACCCTGGGGATTGAGCCCGCAACCTGGGCATGTGCCCTGACCGAAATCGAACCATGGCCTCCTGGTTCACAGGCTGACACGCTACCACCGAGCCCTGCCAGCCAGGCAAGACCTGCTCCACTTCCAACAACAACTACAAAATATCTAAGTCTAGCCTTGACCTCCCTCCCAAGACTAAATCCCCAACTCCAAATATCTGCTAGACTAGTCCTGCTGTTACCTCAAATTCAACAAGTAAAATGGCGCATCCTGCTGACACGCACTTCTATTAATATTGCTACCGTTTTCCCAATCACAGAGGATCAAAAGGTTAAAGCTGTGTTTGATCTGAGCGTTTCTAACTCTTGTGAATGTTCCTTCCATCTCTCTTCATTCCAGTGCCGTCAGTCCCTCTCTGGGTTAGGTCCTGGTGGACCATACCTAGAACTTCTGGGTTAGGTCCTGGTGGACCAGACAACCGCAGGAACTTCTTCGTCTTTCCGGCTCCTTTTCCTCCCAACTTCAGCCAACACTGCACACCACCAACATTATTTCAACTCAGAAAGCTTTTCATTGCCAAGACTTCAAAATCCAAATTCCTTTGTCTGTTATTGAAGGTCCTCCATAATCTGACCCTAGTCTGCCATCTCTGTCTAAACCCTTCTATATGAACTCTCCATTTCTGCAAAGCTTCCAGGACCTGACTTTCCTGACTTTTGTCATTGCCTTTCCTTCTACTTGGAATAAACTTTCCCTTGTCTTTTCAAATATTAGTTATCCTTTAAGGTCCAGCTCGAACTCGGCACTCAGATTATGAGAGACCTTGTCTGCATCTGAACTCCCCTAGGACTTCACATACACACTATTACACACACACACACACACACACACACACACACCCTATGCATTGCCATTAGTCATATACTGCCTTGTATTAATTACCTTTTCACATGTGTAATTTACTTTATCTCTTCAGCTAAACAGTAAACTATGTGAGGGCATGCACCAGTATTTTACTTCTTTATATCTTCTGCAGAATTAAATCAGTGCCAATGAAAAAAACCAATTTAAAATCACTTGTACATTAATAATCCTTAGCACTTATGAAACTTACAATTTATTTGAAGTGCTGATAATGGAGTTTGTTCTACTTAAATACTTTCCTGATGAACCTCAATCTAATTAAAAGGACAGTTACTATAAAAAGGATTTAATAAACTCACCCTAGTAAGGGATTAGGTGCAATAGGGCCCTCTCGTGGACTTTCTGAGGACAGCACCCTAGTAAAGAATTAAGTATAAAGTGCCCTCTTGTGGACATTCTGAGAACAGCACCTTAGTAAGGGATTAGGAGCAATAGTGCCTTCTCCCGGACTTTCTGAGAACAGCACCCTAATAAGGGATTAAGTGTGAGTGCCCTCTTGTGGACATTCTGAGAACAGCTCCAAGTAAGAGATTACGTGCAATAGTGTCCTTTTGTGAACATTCTGAGAACAGCACCCTCCTTTTTATTTATTTATTTATTTATTTTTTAAATTAATATATCTTTATTGACTTCAGAGGGGAAAGAAAAGGGAGAGATAGGAGCATGGATTCCAGGCACGAAATCTCCTTTTTCTTATTTCATTCCTAGAACCTCTAAAAAACAATGCTGAGTAATAAAGGAAAATAGTAAGTATCCTTTTTGTACCTATTTTTTTAAAATATATTTTATTGATATTTTACAGAGAGGAAGGGAGAGAGATAGAGAACCAGAAATGTCGATGAGAGAGAAACATCGACCAGCTGCCTCTTGCACACCCCCTACTGGGGATGCGCCCACAACCAATGTACATGCCCTTGGCCGGAATCGAACCCGGGACCTTTCAGTCCGCAGACCGACGCTCTACCACTGAACCAAACCGACCTCGGCCTTTTTGTACCTATTTTTAATGGAAGTCGCCTTAACATTTTACCATTTGGTATGTTTGCTGGCAATTGATAATAAATATTGTTTTATCATAAAGTATTTATTAGAATTGACTAATTACATAAAATATTTTTATTTTATTTTTAATATATTTTATTGATTTTTTACAGAGAGGAAGAGAGAGGGATAGTTAGAAATATCGATGAGAGAGAATTACCGACAGCTGCCTCCTGCACACCCTCCACCAGGGATGTGCCTGCAACCAAGGTACATGCCCCCAACCGGGATCGAACCTGCGACCTTTCAGTCGGTAGGCCAATGTTCTATCCACTGAGCCAAACCAGTTTTGGCAAAAATTCACATTTTTAAAGTGTATACTTCCATGGTTTTAAATATACAAAGTTGGGCAACCATTAAATTCCTTTAGTTTTTATCTATTCTATAGAAATGATGTATTTTCCCCTTTGACAACAGATTTAATTTTGTCCTGAAGGTTATGGTATAGATTCTATTCATGTTTACTGCTTTACAGTTATTTTGCTATTTGTTTTGATTTGCTTTAAAAAATTTTTTTTAATATATATTTTATTGATTTTTCACAGAGAGGAAGAGTTAGAAACATCAATGAGAGCGAATCATCGATCAGTTGCCTCCTGCACACCCCTGACTGGGGATGTGCCTGCAACCAAGGTACATGCCCTTGACCGGAATCGAACCTGGGACCTTCCAGTCTGCAGGCTCTATCCACTGAGCCAAACCAGTTTCAGCTGATTTGCTTTTTGATCCAAGGATTATTTACTAGAGCATTCCTTAATGTTTAACTTATAATTATTTATTTGTATATCTTTCTACATTTCCCAAATTCTTCAAAATGAGTACTACTTTTATAATTGGGGGGAAGGGGATGTGTTATATTTAAATCTTTTATTCACCTAAAATTTATTTCTGAGAAAGGAATGCAATAGGAATCTACTATACTCCCAAATAGTAGGTACATATTCCGATAGTACTTACTCAATGGTCTCTATGTTCCCATGATTTCATTACATTTGTTGTAAACTGAATTTCCTCTTATGTTTGGGTTTATTTCTGAACTCCATTCTATTCCACTAATGTCTCTATAATTCCTTTCCAGTATCAATAGGAAAATCTTGCTAACTTTAAAAGGTGTTTTAACATCTGGTAGTGTTAGTCTCCTCTCATTTCTTTTGTCACAATTTTCTTGATTATTTTCATGTTTCATAAGGATTTTAGTACCTTTTATTATGTTCTGCAGGAAAACCTTCCTGGAAATATAATTGGAATTGAATTATATTTGTGTATTAATTTAAAGAATTAACATTTCCATAATACTGAGTGATCCTAATTAAGAAGAAGTATTTTTCTATTTGGCTAGGTAATTTTATGTCCCTTTGCAGATTATAAAATATTTCTTCATACAGATCCTACCTAGTTCTTCTCAATTTTAAACCTAGGCACTTTAATTTTTTATTGTAAATTAAAAGTTTTTCAATTATATATTCCAAACATTTATACTTTTATGTAGTAAAGCTATTAATTTTTGTATATTAGTTTTTCCTTATTGGACTTCCTTATTGTTTCTAATAGCTTTTAAGTTAATTCTCTTTGGGTTTCTAGATAAACAATCATACCATTAGCAAATAATGATAATATTGTCTTCTTTCCAGTTCTTCATGTTTTATTTTTTTAAAAAAAATATATTTTATTGATTTTCCACAGAGAGGAAGGGAGAGTGATAGAGAGATAGAAACGTCAATGAGAGAGAAACATTGACCAGCTGCCTCCTGCACACCCCCTACTGGGGATGTGCCCGCAACCAATGTACATGCCCTTGACTGGAATTGAACCTGGGACCTTTCAGTCCGCAGGCAGACGCTCTATCCACTGAGCCAAACCGGTTTCGGCGTCCTTCATGTTTTATTTCTTTCTCTTACCTAATTGCACTGGCTAATAAATGAATGTAGTGACACTGGGAATTTGGGGCTATTTCTAATGTTGCACCATTACGCCATAGTAAAGTTACAAAAGGGATGCATGCCAATTTTCCAATTTGGTACCTAACCTTCAAAAGGCATTTTATTCTTTTCCTTTACAATGCCTGGCACATACCTGATGTTCAGAAAATGTTGCCTTTCAGTGAATGCTGTGTTAGTACTTACATGTATCCACACAGACACATAAGCAGTAAAATGCTGCTGAATGGAAAGGAAAGACACTGATAAACATTTAATGAGCATTGACTGCATGTGCAAGGCGCTGGCTCCCGCGTCTCATTCTCCATTGGAGGAGAGCCTGCTCCCAGCTGATTCTGACAGCACGCCATCACCGAGAGCTCCGCAGTGGGGGGTGAGGACCCAGGTTCTCATCCTGTCTCTGTCACTAATGTGATGACTTTGAGGGGTTCTTACTGCACAGCTTCCATTACCCAGAAGGAGAGACAAATTTGGGCCAAGGGGAGGTAGTCTTAGGACCCATTTGGGGGAGACCTGGGCCACCTCTCGCCCTCACTGCCCCCCATACAAGAGGGGAAGGATTAGCTGATACCGGGAGACTGAGGAAAGAAAAAGGCAGTGGAACCAAGGCTTCTTTGAGAGAGCAGATGTGGTGACACCACCAAAAACAAACAAACAAAAAAAAGTGGAGGGGAAGGGGGCAGCTCTGACCGGTTTGGCTCAGTGGATAGAACGTCCGCCTGCGGACTGAAGGGTCCCAGGTTCGATTCCGGTCAAGGGCATGTGCCTTGGTTGTGGGCACGTCCCCAGTAGGGGGTGTGTGCAGGAGGCAGCTGGTCGATGTTTCTAACTCTCTATCCCTCTCCCTTCCTCTCTGTAAAAATAAATAATAATAATAATAATAATAATAATAATAAAGACAACAGGCACCTGGAGGCTCCCTGCGCCTCCCCCATGAAACATGTCCATATCTGCGATGCTTCCTTAGGGCTGACATGCTGGATTCTGGGCTCCAGGTCTGCAGAGAAACCCTCCACCGTCCCCCGTCCCCCGTCCCCCCTGCACCCCAGCACCCTCCCTCCGGCTCCCCAGCGCTCCCTGGGTAACTAAACCTCCACTTGCACCTCTCCGCTCCGGGCGGGCCCCCCAGAACGCAGACGGGGCGCCTAAGTAGCCGGCCTGACGTTGGGGTCTAGGCCTGCTCCCTCTCTTCGGGGTACATTCGCGGGTGAAGGGCCCAGAAGGCACCTTCCCAGGCAGAGTGGCCTCGGTGGGGGGTGGGGGGGAGACAACCCAGAGGTCAAGAAGGTCAGGCGCGTTTCCCTCCCGGCGGCGCGGCGCCCCGCCCCCCCGAACAGAGACCCCTGCCCTCTCCCGGGCGGGGAGGAGGCCGGGCCTCCGGCTGCTGAGTGGCCGCCCCCCCAGCCAATCGGCACGCCGCTCGGCGCGGAGGTCCCGCCCCCAGCCCGGTACTCACCTTGCCCACCTCGGCGTTGCCCATGGAGATGACTTTGATGCGCAGGGACTTGCCGGGCTCCTTCCGCTTCGGCAGGCTGGCGTCCATGGCCTCCGCTCTCCCGGGGCCACTCGCCTCGGCCTCTCCTTGCCCACACGCCGGCCCGGCCCTCAGGCCTCCTCATCCAATGGCTGCCGCCGTCCCCGCCCGGGCTCCGGGGCTCGCCATCCCCGCCGCGGGCTGCACGGCAGCGGCGGGCGCCGGCGGTTGGGAGCGCTGGCGACTGGGGGCGGGCGGGGAGGGGGGGAGGGGGTGTGTGTGAAAGTCTCGCGATGCCAGGCGGGGGAGGCGTGACGTCACCGCCAGGCCCTGGAAATCAAGTTGTGGTGACCGGATCGGCCACGGGGTCCGGCGAGGAGCTGTCCGGGGGTCTGGCGGGCGACTCTGTGCCCAGAGACCCCAGGACACAGGCCTTCGATGCCGAGTGGCTTTTCTTTAGGGCAGATCTTCCCCTGGGAAGCATCTGGGATGATCATGGATTGCCTGGTTCAAGGCTCAGCAAGCCAAACTCCCAAGTAGACCATGGTCCATTGGGGATTGTTTTCAGGATTCTTCCGTCCATCCTGGCGGCCCACGCCCCGCTCCAATGTTAGGTTTCCCCAGCCCTGGCGCCCGAGAGCCAAAGCCAGGAGCCAGGGAAGTGGGGACTGAAAGGTTCTCCCCCTCCCAAACTGGTGGGCGGAGTTTGACACATGACCCCTTAGGGCTCCCCCCCTCCCAAACTGGTGGGTGGAGCTAACAACATGACTGACACCTGCCAAGGAGACATCTCCAAGACAGTGAACCACCAATTAACGGGCCAAGGTGCCCTTGGGGCCCATCCTTTCCTGTTCCACCTGGGCCCAACCCCCTCCCTTTAAAAGGAACTCCAGACCGGCCACGTGCGTTCTTTGGAGGTGATCTCCATTGGCCCGGTTGGGTTCCGATCTCCTGTCCCCTCTCCCCTAATTCTGATCTTTACCTCTGTGATGGCTTCTGCCCATTACCGGGGAATAAACTCTCTTTAAAACTCCTGTTGTTCTGTTTCCTGTTTCCTTTCAAACCTAACATGTTGGTGCCGAAACCCGGCTGAGCCTTTGTGTGACCTTCCATGGCTCAGGAACCCTGCGTCTCTCCGGCACGGCATGGTCAGCGTAAGTTTCCCGCCCCAACTAATCTAGAGTCGTCCGGCAACCCTGTCCGTAATTCTCTGGAAATCGTGGCGCCACGTCAGGGATAGCCTCCGGGCTCAGAGCCCTTCCGGGAAATTCCCAGGGAATTTCCGAGTCAGAGAAAGCTGTGAAGACGTTTACTGCTTTCTACTGACTCTCTCCGGCCTTTTGGCCTCCTCCGGCCCCAGGGAGCAGTGGGGGGACGCCCCCATGAACCCTCGGGTCCCGGACTCTAGATTTCAAATTGGGCAAAACGCGGGACTTAACATCCTCGCCTGACCTCAGTTCAGCCAGGAAGTCGCCTATGGGTTCCGAGCACCAAGCTCTCCCACTCTCTCTGCCTCTTCTGCTCTGACTTCTCCTATCCTCTCTGCTTTCGGACCCAGCCGCCCCCTCCCCTTCCCCTCCCAGCCGCTTCTCGCGGCCCCTGCCCGCCCCGCGGCTTCTGCGGCCGTCCCATCGCTGCACCAAGGCCGAACCGCCACCTGCGGCTCCTGCACTGGCTGTCCCATCTCCGCGCCGAGGCAGAGACTGACTCGCGCTCTAATGCGAGCGCAGGCTTGGTCCCTGCGCGCCAGCTTCCCAGTGCGCGACTGAACCACGCGAAAACGGGCTCGGTCCCACCAGGACTACACAGGACACCGCCGCACCGTGGCTTCAGCCCAGCGCCTGCAATTCATCACCGCCACCCCCGGCGCAACCTCCGCCAAACGGACTCTCCAAACAGCTAAGTGCACTCCATTGTTCATTTTACGCGCCCCGGCTACCACTTGGCCGCCGCCATCTTGGCTTTGTTAAGCCCGCCCCCTTCTGGTTCCCATGGGGCGAACGTCATCTTTTGCAGGACAAACCCCTCCCCTCTCCAAGCCGCGCTGCTCAGACCTGGCGCGCGCTGGCAACAGACCCCTTCCATCTGCAAGCTAGTCGCGCCGCCAGCCGCAACCGTGCGGCCACCTCCAAGGCGTTTAAGGGTTTTAATGCCCGTGAAAAGAAGGTAGATTAAACCCGCCTTCCAGTAATGGAAAAAAACAAAACAAAAAAAGGAAAAGTGATTCTAAAGTTAACTGTTTACAAGAGTATTTTACAGGACTCATTCGTCTGGACAATCCTGACTCAAGTCTCAGAGCCATACAGCTGACCTCCACTGTTTGGGGACTGCAGCCAGGCTCTGGCTGCAGCCACTGCTCAAACCAAGGAGCCCCAGAAGATCTGCTCCACGTGTGCAGCTACCTCACCCCAGGCAGCTGCGCCAGGAACATGCTAACAGTTTTCTTTCCAGGCCAGAACCAGCTGACCAAGCCTCCAGAGGACCACCTAAAGCAACATAAACGTGAGGTGTTAGGCCCCACTAAGGCCTGCATTAGTTGCCCTCCCGCTCCTCCTTCTCCTCCCAGTCCTGGGCAACCTATATTCACCCCCACCTGCTTATGTGTGGAGGTTCAAGGTCCATGAAGCCTATGACCAGGGCAACATACAAGTCACCCAGCAGGTAGGATTTCAGGACTGCCCTCTGGTTGGCTGTCAGGCAGAGATCCTGATTGCTGTTGACCTCCGGTCAGTGTCCAACGGTGGCCAGCCATATGCCTGCTTTGCTTATGACCAACGGAACCCAGAAAGGTGTAATCAAGAAGTTAACACCTATGGGGGTTGCCGCTGATAAGACTGTGTCATCCATGATGCCTACAGAGAGGTCAGGTATGGCCCCTTTTTCTGGAAGGACGGCACCTTCAACATCAGGGTCCGGGACCCCTGGAACCAGCGATGGGTTGCGGGAGTTATGGGAAAACTGTATTGGAGTGGTTGGAGCTCGACCCCTTCAGGGACCATCTACATCTCCTGGGAGTATGTCATGTCTCAGGAGGCCCAAATCCAGGTCTCCAACAACATCCTACAGGCCAAACAGTCCCTTAAAGGGAAGCTGCCTGATTCCCCCCGGGTAGAAGTCCTGTCCTCATGGCTCCAACTTATCCAACACACTCTACTATTCCTTAACGAGACCCACACCCTGCCCAATGTCTCGCACTGCTTTTTATGTGTCTCTCTCCAAAGACCTTTGCTGGTTGCTGTTCCACTCATGACTTCTCCAGGAACCCAAGGACATGGTGAATGTCAGCCTCCCCTGGTTGGCATTCCCCTCTGGGAACCCGAAACTCCAGAACCCAGCTTGCCCCCGCGGATATGCTACCAGACCAGCAACCCGGTAACTGGGGGACGGGTCACCTGGAACTGTACCCAAAACCACACCGCAGCCAGTCTCACCAGGGCCAGCCCGGGTACCTTCTTTTGGTGCAACGGCACCTTAAGCAACTGCATAAACTCCTCTGAGCCCGGGCCTTGCTTCATGGTCACAGTAGTTCCCCAACTAACCTTGTATGGAGAGTCAGAGCTCGCCTGGTTGCTCCCTTCATCCCACCCCCGGGCCCGCCGGGCCGCCTTCCTCCCTGTCATGTTGGGGGTAAGTATCGCTGCCTCAATGGGCCTAGCTGGGGGGGCCTGGGTAATAGCATAATCTCTGCTCAGGATTTCAATGACAAACTCCAGATAGCCCTGGAGTCTACCACGACCTCCTTAGCTTCCCTGCAGTGACAAGTAACATCAGTAGCTCAAATAGCCCTGCAGAACAGAAGGGCCCTAGACCTTCTTACTGCAGAAAGAGGAGGAACCTGCATGTTCCTTCAAGAAGAATGCTGTGACTACATCGAGTCCAGAGTGGTGGAACAGAACGTGCAGACCCTGACTAAGCTGAGTGAAGAATTACGTGCAAGACACTCACAGGACAACTCTCCTTTCGGCTGGCTCCAAAGCCCTTTAGCTACTTGGATCCCACCCCTGATAGGGCCCCTGATTCTAATCAGTGTCTTTTTCTCCCTAGCTCCCTGCCTCCTCAAATTCATCCGTTCCAGGATCGCTGAAATGTGACCGTAAACCAGCTCCTGCTCCATCCCTACACTAGGCTGCCCTCAGATCTGCCTCTGCCTGATCCTGGCCTTTGACACCCCCCCTTCGCCGCCCATGCTCAGCAGGAAGCAGTCAGACGACTTCATCGCCCCTTACCACCAAAAGGCTGGGATGTTGGGTCGAGGCAGGCAGGGTAGCCCAGAGACATGCCCCTGCCCAGAATTTCCAAGCAATGCAAAGCCCAGACTCTAATTTTTTTCTAAATATAATCAAAGAGTCTGGAATGAAAGGTTCTCCCCCTCCCAAACTGGTGGGCGGAGTTTGACACATGACCCCTTAGGGCTCCCCCCCTCCCAAACTGGTGGGTGGAGCTAACAACATGACTGACACCTGCCAAGGAGACATCTCCAAGACAGTGAACCACCAATTAACGGGCCAAGGTGCCCTTGGGGCCCATCCTTTCCTGTTCCACCTGGGCCCAACCCCCTCCCTTTAAAAGGAACTCCAGACCGGCCACGTGCGTTCTTTGGAGGTGATCTCCATTGGCCCGGTTGGGTTCCGATCTCCTGTCCCCTCTCCCCTAATTCTGATCTTTACCTCTGTGATGGCTTCTGCCCATTACCGGGGAATAAACTCTCTTTAAAACTCCTGTTGTTCTGTTTCCTGTTTCCTTTCAAACCTAACAGGGACGTTCGGGGCCTGGTTCCGGAAGAGGGGCCGGTCCACAAAAACGCTCTGTCCCCTAACCCAGTGCCAACAGGAGCCCCCAGTCTGGGGGACGGAAAAAAGGAGGACTTTATTCAGGTAAACAGCAAGCCAGGGCAAAAACCAAATGTGCGCTCCCTCCGGAGGCTGGGAAACCCACTTATATAGGGGAAAATGGCTGCCCTTGACCCTGATTGGTCCATTTTTATGCAAATAAGGAATCCAAATGTTCACCGTGTAATTGGTCCAAGTAGCACCATCCCGATTGGTTGGGATTGTGCGTTCTGATTGGTTGTGATGGGATCGTTCTGATTGGTCAGTGAAGATGTAAACGAGGACACATCGCAGCTCCCATTGAATGGGCGGGTCTCAGGCCATTGGTCAGAAAGTGGTTCCAAAGAACTCCTTTGTAAGGTTCTGTTGGGGCAGGAACTCAGCGCAGGAGGTTTGGCAGATCCCTCTGTGAAGGGGGGCCACTCTGAATAATGGCTGCTAGACTATGGATTATGAATTTGGACCCAGTTACCCACAAGGAGTCCTTTTTGGCAGGTACCTTCCTTCTTGGATTCAATAGGCCTCAGGCAAGACCTGAATCCTATTCCTATCATTCAAAAACGAAAATTAAAACAAATAGGCTCTCTGGAACCAACATAGGTGTAAGTGTAGGCGTCCATGGCCTCCACTCTTCTAGTAATGTGGTTCTAATTTGTAGGAGGAAAGTTCAGACTGGACATTTCTGACACCCTTCCAGCTCTACCGAGGTGTGTGTGCATGTGATTGTAGCCCCAGGCTCCTTCGTGCCACTCACATCCAAACTTAGCCCTGTCTCCTGTCCTCACCTTTCCTTCAGCTGACAAGGTGACAAATGGATTCTAATGTAACCACTTTTATACTCTCTCATTCCAAGAGACAAGAAAACCATCTTCTTGATAAAAATCAGTCTAAAAGGAACTGTAATTTTTTGAGCCAATATTTTCAGTTACAGAAGATAAACAGAACTTGATAAATGATTATTTAGTGTCCTGAAAAAAATGGCTGCCCGTTTGCCAGTAAATTATGAGAACAACGGGTCGTATTGCTTATGTTCCCCCATAGCTTTAAGCATCTTAAGTGTATTGCAGGAGGACAGTGGATAAAGGCTCAAATATTTATAATAGTTATTTAAGTTGGGCTTTCAAATATTTCAGTTAAAATTTTTAATTTTAAAACATTCTATGCTTTTCAAGAAGAAAGCCAGAATAGGGTTGTTTTCATTATCAACGAGTAACATAACTTAGTTCCATGAATCTTCTAAAATTCTTTACAAATATGAAACATAAGCCATGGTTAGAATTTGGATCATTTTAAGCTTAAAATAATTGGATTTAAACTTATTCTCCAGATACTGATCTCTCAGTATGATTTAATAAAGTCCAGAAACATCTGTTTCTTTGACAGTTCACCTTTCACCTTATAACAGAACTGGTATCGCGGTAGGATAATTGCAAAATGTCAAGTCTAACTATTAAAGCCGGCTTAGGTATGATACTCTTGAGCAGAAGGGCAATAAAACATGTCGAGGTTTAAAATTTATTACCATTTTTTGCATATTGATGTTTTCAAGGTTTGAGTATGAATAGCCATATTTTCTGCCAGCTGTGTGGAATTACAGTCTTTAATACAGAAAGGAGAAAGAGAAGCATGAATTGGCTGTGTGTGGTGGGGAGCTGGACGGTGCGGTCCATGGGTTAGGTCGGAGCAGGAGGGCTGGAGCCAGCTCTGTAATGTTTTTAAAAATATATATTTTATTGATTTTTTACAGAGAGGAAGAGAGAGGGATAGAGAGTTACAAACATCAATGAGGGAGAATCATCCATCAGCTGCCTCTTGCACACCCCCCACTGGGGATGTGCCCGAAACCAAGGTACATGCCCTTGACCGGAATCGAACCCTGGACCTTTCAGTTCGCAGGCTGACGCTCTATCCGCTGTAGCTCTGTAATATTTATGCTGGTGCCACACGGGCACGAGGTGCTGGGAAGGATTGCAGGAGAGAGAATGCCCACTGATAAGGACAGTGAATAAACGCTCAACTTTTCATAACAGTTCTTTTAAGTTAGATTTTCAAATATTTCCACTTAAAACTTTCATGTAAAAATCTTATATGCTTTAAAATTGATTCCAAGAGCTCCTTTGTAAGGATGCCCAGGAAGCACAGCAGACCCAATAAACAGTAGCCTTATGCTTTTTATATTTATGTATTAAGAAAGAGTCTACATAGTTTAAGCCTGCATTTTAAAAGTAAGTTAGGAAATAAATTGGGCATTCGTAAAGGCATAGAGATCAGCATAACGAATATCGGTGTATCTACCACATTGCTTAAGAATAACACATCACAGCCGAAACCTACCTGTTTGGCTCAGTGGATAAAGCATCTGATCGATGATTCTCTCTCATCGATATTTCTAACTCTCTGTCCCTCTCTCTTCCTCTGTAAAAAGTCAATAAAAAATATTTTTTTAAAAAGAATAACACATCACAGATGCTGTGTGTTTTCTTCCACAGTACACCCCTACCCCATCTCTACAAAAGGTTGCAACTCTCTGAATTGGTACTTTTCATTTGCACACATTTTAAAATTGTACTTACTATATTGTTATATACATGAAATGTAGTATTGTGACATATCTTTTAGAAATATTTATTTTGAAGTAATTTATTCAGAAAAGTTGCAAGAATAGCAGAACAAAATTTTATGTCAACCCTTTATCCAAATTCATCGATTACCAGTTTGACTCGTTTGCTATATCCAGTGTTATGTTTATCCATCCATTTATCTATCCACATGTTCCCCCCCTCCCCCAGTCATTTGAGAGTAAATAGCAGAAGTGTGTCTTTACGCATAAACACTTCCATGTGTATGTTCCAAGACAAGGACTTCTCTTACACAGCAACTGTATATTTATCAAAACCAGGAAATGGAACACTGACACAGCTCTGTTATCTAATCTGTGGTTCTCATGCTGTGTACCGAGGTACCCCACAGCCTCACAGTGCATTCAGTTCACCGGGGATGTCTATAGGGTATCTTACATTCTAAATTCTCAAGGCAAACAAAATCTAAGACCACTTGCCCGAGGTTGTTTGCAATTTCTACAACAGATGGCGCCATATTCCTTAAATATGTCATAATGGACACCTTTTCCGTGACTCAGCGTGGATGAGGAAGTTGGGGGGTCTGGTCCAACCTGCTCCCCAGGTTTGAGAAGCTGTGCAGTGCCCAGCAGGTGCACACATCCCGTTAGTAAGCAATTGTGGTTAAGATGGAGCTAAAACATGTTTTTGTTCAATTTGCATGCATTATATTATTTTTTCACACAGCAACTAAATTGTTAGGGCATAAATACTCGATGAGTTGTTTGGACCTAGATATTTCTTTTGGCCAAGGAAGACCATGAAAAAAATAATTGAGACACTGAGGGTCCCTTGAACCAAGAATGTTTGGGAAACTTTGTTCTAACCCACAGATAGTTCATATCCTAACCCACAGATAGTTCATATTCTGATTTCACCATCTGTCCCAAAATATCTTTTATAACTATGTTCCCCATCCTCACCCCCCGGTCTGGAGTCTAATCCAGTATCATTAGTTGTCATATATCTTTAGTCTTCTTTTATCTGCTATATCTTCAGCTTTTATTTACCTTCCATTATGAGAGTTATTTTTAGAACATTCCTCATTTTGTGTTGGGTTATTCTTGTGATTAAATTCAGTTATGAATGTCACAGAAAGGACATACTGTCCCTTTAAGGGCATCAATATCAGAAAGTCTGTGATTCAATTTGTTCCATTTATTAATGATGTTAACTTTAGTTGATTAAGTAATGCGAGTTTTTCCCTTTGTAATAAGTAATTTGCAAGGGGATATTTTGAGGTTATATAGATAGCCTTTCTTCATTGTATTTTCACCCACAAATCTTTAGAATCTAATGATGATTCACAGCTGAAAAGATTATTTCCATGATGGATGCAAAAATCATGGTTTTCTAACTCCATCAGTCCTCCTACATTTATTACCTGGTATTTTACCTTAAGAGAGAGCTTTTCTTTCTCATTCATTAATTTATTAATTTATTAATTTATATCAGTCTGGACTCATATACGCTTACTAGAGGCCCGGTGCATGGATTCATGCACCGGTGGGATCTCTCAGCCTGGCCTGTGGGGATCAGGTTGAAACTGTCTGACTGACGTCCTCTGAGGGGTCCCACATGGCGAGAGGGTGCAGGCCAGGCCAAGGGACCCCACTAGTGCATATTTGGGGCCGAGGAAGGACCATGGGAGAACCCTAGGGCGTATATAGCCCATCATGTCCAGTCCCAATTGGCCAGACCCCAGCAGCAAGCTAACCTACCGGTTGGAGCGTCTGCCCCCTGGTGGTCAATGCACATCATAATGACTAGTCAAATGGTCCAATGAATGGTCAGACACTTAGCATATTAGGCTTTTATTACATAGGATTTTACTTTATGATTGTTTTGTTACTATTATTTATTTTGATGCTCAAGTGGCTCTTATGTCTCTTTAATATGTTTCCACCATTTTTTGAGCACTTCCTTGCTTTCTGACATAAGTAGGAGTCCTGGTTCCCTAAGTCCTTTTAGTGGAGAATGGTATTTAGAAACCAAGATCTGGGTGTTATGTGTGCTCATTGATATCAGGGCGTCTTTGCTTTGGGCCCTCTTAGTTGACTGAGCAAATAATAGTAATAATAATAATAATAATACATTTACATACATATATATGCAACTAAACACATATATCAAAACACAGTTTGTACTGATATCCCCAACTTATTTTAGCACAACAGGATTCGTTCTGCTCTCCCTTCCCATGTGTATGACTCCCTTCTTCACCAGTGAAAATTCACTGGGCTGCACACTAACAACTGGTGCCTTTATCTGTAGTGTGTTACACTTCAATATAAAAAAAAGTTTGCAAAAAGAATTCCTACCTAATTTTTATCCAACGGTCTAAGAGCTAGACAAATAGATGTGGTCTGGTCTTTTTCTCTGCTCAGAGTTTCTCATGCTGTTCCTGTGATAGATCCCGGTGACCATGGAAACAAGGCAGAAACCGAGCGGGGAAGCGAGGAAGAAGGGGTCGGCACCGGGGGAAGCATCACGTGCGACAAAGGGACATACGCTTGGTAGGCATCGTCTCCCCTTTGCACTTTCAGATCCCACTCCAGCCACAGCCAGCTCCCTGCTGAGGCAACTGTCTGCCGATGACCCTGTGACAGCTGCTTGTTGTAACTTCCCGGGAATCCACCCAATAACCAGTTCCAGGTCACCCTCTCTGTGACTGGTTTCCATTTTACTCAGCCCAGTAAAGGAAAAGTTGGCCTGCTGGGGACTTGCAATAGAAAAGGCTACATGTGCCGAAACCTGTTTGGCTCAGTGGTAGAGCGTCGGTCTGCGGACTGAAAGGTCCCAGGTTCGATTCCGGTTAGAGGCATGTACCTTGGCTGCGGGCGCATCCCCAGTGGGGGGTGTGCAAGAGGCAGCTGGTCGATGTTTCTCGCTCATCGACGTTTCTTAGCTCTCTATCTCTCTCCCTTCTTCTCTGTAAAATATCAATAAAAAATATTAAAAAAAAAAAAAAAAGAAAAGGCTACATGTGGATGAGGCTGACTTCCATTTGCCGCTCAGGGGCCACTTGCCACTCTATTGACTAATGAGTTTGCCAACCACTGCCTTAGGGAAAAACACTTAAAAACATTTTAATAATGGACTAATGTCTTTACCCAGAAGTCTAAACTTCTGGGTAAGGGTAATGCCTTACAGCAGTAGTCCACAAACTCATTAGTCAACCGAGTGGCAAACCGCGCAGCTTGTGAGCAGCAGTTTGCTGACCACTAAGCTAAAGGAACTGAAGACTACCCTTGACTAAGGACCCCGTGCTATTTATTAACCCAATTTGTCCTAAGGCAAGCTGGAGATAATACACTTCAAAGGGTAGGGTTCAGAAGCATTGTCAATTTGCTGGTGTTTGGCCAACAGGAGGCAATAAAATGCCCTGAGCTGTCTGGTAGCAAATGATTATACTTTTCAGGTTTGGGGGAGGTGCCCTCAGCCAACCCAGATGAGTCAGTCCTGCTAAGATGCTGGAATTGGCTTCCGGCAGCCCTGCTCAAAAAGTACCTCCAAAATCTTATGCAGCTTATATATGTTCTTATCTAGTTCATATATAAGCCACAATCTGAACTCTGAAGGGAAGCCTTACTGAGGGCTTAAGCCCAAAAAGCTTTGGCGTGGTGAGAGTGGGTGCTGAAGAGTCCTGTGTGAGCACTTCACTTACAGCAGACTTCTTTTTTACAGCTCCTCTGATTGTCCTTCTGGTTTTCTCTTTCCTTCTAGTTGTAGAATTTCCAGTCAGTCAACTTTCCTGTAGTTCTGGATAATGTCCACTTTATATTTTAGTTGTATTTTTTGAAATTGTTGAGTGAGGCTGCAGGTAGGTGTTTACTTCTGCCGCCATCTTGGTTTTTCTTGAATCTTGGCAGCAGAGTTCTTTTAAAAAAAATATATATTTTTAAATTGATTTTCTTTTTTACAGAGAGGAAGGGAGAGGGATAGAGAGTTAGAAACATTTATGAGAGAGAAACACCAATCAGCTGCCTCCTGCACACCTCCTCCTGGGGATGTGCCCACAACCAAGGTACATGCCCTTGACTGGGATTGAATCTGGGACCCATCAGTCCGCAGGCCGATGCTCTATTTACTGAGCCAAACCAGTTAGGGCTACAGCAGAGTTCTTCGATCCTCACTCTCAGAGCTTATTAATTCTTATTTTAAATATAGTCCCATCACCTTGTTATCTGACTTGCTAGGTCTACAAAGCAATAGACAAGGGTGGGTGGAATTTTCTCCTAAGGGTACACGTGCCTGGCTTTGTAAAGTCTGAGAATTATTCTGGATATATCTGGTTATGAGTGTGTGTGTGTGTATGTGTGTGTGTGTGTGTGTGTGTGTGTGTGTGTGTGTGTGTTTGTGTATGTGTGCAAGTGTACGTGTGGAAATTATGTGTATAGCAGTGTGTTGGTTATGATACCCGTGAAAGAGAACCTGTGTGCAGATTGGCATTTTGTGCATATGTCGGTCTGTGTGTGCATATTGGGTGTGTGGTATGTGAGGACATTTGTGAGTTTGTCATTTCCTGTGTTTATATATACACATATAGTCAGATGTAAAATATGTAAATCAGAAGTTACACTTATGGGAATCTGTAGAATGTTCAAGAGAGCATTTGTGGGGCTGCTTATACGTTTGTATCTTGAGAGTTTGTATAATGGGCTTTTGTAGGGACAGCCCTAGGCAAAATTTTCAACTCATATGGTTAGACCATATGGAATTACCATTTTAGGGAGTTAAAATGGTTTAATATTCAGTGATGTCTGTATGATTCAGTCTAATGTGCATATGTATGTACATGTGTATACATACATATGTACATAAATTCAAGCTAGCATAGCTTCTGTGCCACATTGTATTACTCTCAGAGCCAGGCAGGAGATAGTCACTGTGAGTGTGGGACCTGGGGAGAAATTTAGCATGGATCTTGAACAGGATATAGAAGGAATGACTAATGCAACAAAAAGATGCAATCCTATCTAATAAAGAGGGAATATACTAATTGACTGTCATGCCCTCACAAAGATGGCGGCACCCACAGCCAATAAGGAGGGAAATGCTAATTGACTGCCACACCCTCAAAGATGGAGGAGCCCACAGCCACAAGATGGCGGCACCCAGTCCCCTCAGCCCTTCCAGCTGCCCAGGGCCAGCCTGAGGCACAGGCAAGCCTCGGATGGTGGCTGCCCAGCCACACAGGGCCGCCCGAGGTTCAGGTAACCAGGGCCGGCCAAGGCTTGTGCTGCCGGCAGTGGCAGCAGCAGGGGTGTGATGGGGGGTGTGATGGGGGTGTTGCCTTCCCCTGATCGCCGGGTCACCTACCGCCCATGATGACACTTGTCAGATTGAACTGCAATTGTTATTTGAAGTGTCTACCTTCCCCATTAGACAGCAAGTTAACTGAGAGCAAGAACTAGGTGTCTGTAGTTCCCTTACGTACCAGCAATTAGCACAAAGCTTGGTACAGAATAGAAACTCAATATTCATTGGAGAGTTGGATGTCTAGTAGCTAGATAGATCTTCTGATAAATCTTTGCCTGTGTGACTTGTTCTGTACAAGGGGTAGACATTTTGGAGAGGTGGTTAACAAGTACAGAATATCATTTTAGAAATGTTAACTTACGGGTGATAAAAAGAATAGACAGACTTAGGGATGATTAGCAATCAGAAGCTCGGGAGTTACCCAGATAGGCAGTAATAAAACACACACACACACACACACACACACACACACACACACACAAACCTGGACTACAGTGGCATTGGGAGCGGACAGTAAGTAAAGATGACTGTCCAGAGGTTAAAAAGTGCCATAGAAGACTGTCGGTGACTGCTAGGTATGTGGGAAACAGAAAGAGAAAGAAGGGTGACCCGAAGGTTGGGAGCTGTGTGACGGAGAGGATGATGAAAACACTGGTAGAAATGAGGAGGGGCCGGGGTAAACTTTGGTGAGCTCTGTTTTGAACATGTTGCAGACTTCAGGTATGTTGGAAATGAATTGAAGGCAAAAAGCAAAAGAGCTTACTATAAAAGATGATCAACAGGCGCTTCGATGTGTGACAAGAGCCCAGACGGCGAGCCGAGGGTGTAGGTATTCAGACATTGTCTCAACACACACCCCCTCAGTGCCTACGCGCCAGGCAGTGGTCTGGGCCCTGGACAAAGCCAAGTTTCTGCCAACTTTTATAGTTTCCTTCTCCCTGCAGGCATTGGGAAGCTATAATAAGCATCATTACATTATAACCTGTGTCTAACAGTTCTATATCTGAAGTCTTTGCTGGTTTGTTTCTACTGCCTGTTATTCCTCACTGACCCTGTCTCATTTCCTTCCATGCTTGGTTATCCTTTGACTTGGGGTTGAAAAGTTATTTGTAGGGATCTCCCTGAATGAATGAATGAATGAATGAATGAATGTATAAAGGTGGTTTCTCTCTCTAAATCAATCTATGGAATCAATGTCATGACAAGTACAGTCCCGAAAGGGACCTGACACGATGATTCTAAGTTTTATATGGAACAATCATTGCTATAAAGAAAACTGAAAAAGAGCAGCATGAGGCAGCTTGCCCTACTAGGTAGCAAGACTTATTTTAGATCCTCCAAGGTTAAATATAAACTTCCCATTGTGTGTTGTTGGGAACTTGACCAGGAGTTGCTCGGTTTCAGAAAAATCATTTCACGGATGGCAATGTTGCCAATGGTATTTGAGTCAATACATCTGTGTCAGCCTGCATCTGTGTCTATTCAGTTCACCACGACTTTATGGGTAGGTTAGAAGCATGTTTATCTTTTATCCCTAAATGTTAACCACAAACATAAAAGGTCAAAACTATTCAGGTGAATGTTGTCTTTGTGTTCTTAAATCCAACCTTAATTCCAAGTAGGCACAAGCATCTGCCTGTCTTATTGTATCTTTTGTTTTTAACTGTGCCTGAGCATTTATGTATGAAAATATGAATTATTTCATTATAAATTATATTCCTTTATTTCTCCTTTACATTACAGGTATAGATCAATTTTAGGAAATTGTGTGATGATGTAGGCCAATGTTTCTCAAACTTTTGACATATGTGTATCCCTTCTATAATTTTTGTAACGCTGAGTACCCCTTGTCAAAAAAAAAGGATGTATTTTAATAACAATCAAAATATATTTATTTTTTTATTTTTTTGGTATATACACAAAATAATAAATGAAAAATAAAATTATTCATAATAAAATATAAATAAAAGTTATAAATAACATTTATTTGCACACCGGACCATCTCACGCCTCACAAGACTGTCTTGACTTGACTCATGAGAACGTAGAATGAGGCGCAGCTAAGCACGGTGCAGTGCATATCCCCGCCAAACTCCGGTG
Source organism: Vespertilio murinus (assembly GCA_963924515.1). Taxonomy (NCBI): domain Eukaryota; kingdom Metazoa; phylum Chordata; class Mammalia; order Chiroptera; family Vespertilionidae; genus Vespertilio; species Vespertilio murinus. The sequence continues at coordinate 53,595,123 of OZ004713.1, forward strand.
CAACGCGTACCCCGACCAGACTCTTCCCGTACCCCTGGGGTTACACGTACCACACTTTGGGAAACACTGATGTAGGCTATATTGCTTATGAAATTCATGTTGGTGTGTTACAGTTTTTAAATAAAAAACTAATATTAGGATTAGAGCAACTGTTTTAGAATATTCAATGAACTTTAAAAAAATATATATTTTATTGATATTTTACAGAGAGGAAGGGTGAGAGAGAGCTAGAAACGTCAATGAGAGAGAAACATCGACCAGCTGCCTCTTGCACACCCCCTACTGTACATGCAACCAATGTACATGCCCTTGACCGGAATCGAACCCGGGACCTTTCAGTCTGCAGACCGACGCTCTACCACTGAGCCAAACCGGCTTCAGCTTCAATGAACTTTTAAATATAGTTATAGACCTACTAGAGGCCCAGTGCATGAAAATTCGTACACTCGAGGGGGGTCCCTCAGCCCAGCCTGTGCCCTCGCAGTCCAGGACCCCTTGGGGGATGTCCCACTGCCGACTTAGGCCTGCTCCGCGGCAGTCGGACATCCTTCTCACTGCTGAGGAGGCAGGAGAGGCTCCCGCCACCACTGCTGTGCTTGCAGCCGTCAGCCTGGCTTGCGGCTGAGTGGAACTCCCCCTGTGGAGTACTGATCACCAAGGGGGCAGCTTCTGTGTTGAGTGTCTGCTCCCTAGTGGTCAGCGTTCGTCATAGCGACTGATCATCCTGGTGGTTCTGCCTGTAGGGTCAATTTGCATATTAGCCTTTTGTTATATAGGATAGTCTACCCGCACATATCTGTGAGCCCATAGATACTGTACCTACAAAGCAAATCCACTCTTATGACAGCTTATTACAAACAATCAGATCTAATGACATTCCCCAGAACATAGCCTCCTTTGAAAAAACTAAATATCCTTCCTGGCCAGACTTACATTCTTGGAACAGGACCAGACTGAAACAGTATCAGTGGGTATTATTACTTTTCTAGCCTAAAAAAGAACCATGGTTCTTGTCTGTGAGATTTCACAGTCTGTAGAACACTCAGTTTGCATATGCAGTGTACATCATATTGCATTGCAAGTTACAATAGTTGTAATTATAGTGCGATCCTTTTATAACTTTAGTTTCCTCTTCCTTTCCAAAGCAACATCTCACCGGACTGTCGGACTGTTGCTGGAACGTATTTCATCTCATCAGTGTCTATTTCAGTGGCTGCAGAGGCCACGGAGAACATCTTTGAATCTAGAGCATCTGGATTCAAAGTTCAGAGGCCTCTCTGTTCCTTTGTTTTTTCCTCCTCTTCCTCTCCCCGTCCCTCACCCCCCTCCCCCCCCCCCCCCCCGGCCACCCCACCTGTGTTTTCCTCTCTGTTCCTCTCCTCCCTCCCACTCGCTCCTCTCTTGGCTGTGCCTCCACAGTTTGAGTCACAGGCTCCATCCCATCTTGAAGGCATGATGGTTAGTCAGGGATGCAGGCCCAGCCTCCCCTGATTCTCCCTGGCTGCGGAGAGCCGCGTGCAGCTGGTGCTGGCTCTGCGGGCATCTGGGGAGACAGCAGGAACAGTCCAGCAGCTTTGCACAGCCCAGGTACCCCTGCAGGTGTGGCTGAGCCCACGGCACCGCAGCGGCGGCAGTGGGAGGATGGGTGCCAGAAGCTGACGGAGGCCGTGCCGTTGCTTTCCCTGAGGTCACCACGCCGCTCTTTAGCGATGGGATCCCTTCAAGATGGGATGGAGCCTGTACTCCCAACTGCGGAGACACAGCCCAGGGAGGAAGGAGGAAGGAGCAGGGAGGGCAGGGGCAGAGAGGAAAACACAGGTGGGGGGACAGGAAGGAGAGAGAAGACAAAGGAACAGAGGCCTCCGAACTTTGAATCCAGATGCTCTAGATTCAAAGACGTTCTCTGTGGCCTCTGTAGTCCCTGAAATAGACACCGATGAGATGAAATAAAATAGACACTGACCTCAGCTTTTCATGTCTTCTGCTTAGAGCCCAGGACAGAACCGGGTCCCCTGCTTTGCTGAGTAAAGGGGACACAAACGCTGGAAATGGCTGGGAGGGTGTGGCTTCCGGACAGTCCTCCTGGGGGCACGAGTGGCCCAGGAGAAGCTTTGAAGAAATGAACTCTGTCCTTCTCCACGTCTCTTCATTGTTCTAGCCCAGGGGAGGGCAAACTTTTTGAGGGCCACCATGGGTTCTTAAACTGGACCAGAGGGCCGGAACAAAAGCAGCCTGACCATGCTGGCACTCTCATCTTGGGCTGCTGGTGAAGGAGCGGAGGGGAGAGCAAGAGAACCCTCTGCTCTTTCGGCTCCGTGGGCCGGATAGAACAGCCGAACAGGCCGGATCCAGCCCGAGGGCCGTAGTTTACCCACGGCTGTTCCAGCCTCTATCTTGGGGAGGAAATTTGGCAGCAAGCAGCAGAGACGTAAATGGACTTTCTCAGCATGTTTTACCCTTGCTTCTCTGGAAAGGACAGATTAGGAGTAGACCAGTAGGGCTAGCTGGCCTTCAGTGAAATTGTGAAGAAATCATAGTTTATTTTGGGGGGTGTCCATCTTTCTTTTCTGTGCCTCCCCCTGATCACTTTCTCCTTTTCAATCCATTTACTGTCATACCAGGGATTATGTCCTCCATACTGTTCCGTCCAGAGGTATCCCAGCTGGCAGTGACTTCTCCTTTCCTCTCCCGCACGTTATCACAACTCTGGTTCCCTTGGGTGGTGTATCTTAGATAGTAGTTAGGAGAAAAGCATCTCATTAAGCTAATTCAAAGTTAAGTCAGGAAAAAAAAAATAAACTTCCCTTGAAGAGCCTGCCTAGTTCTACTTACTCCTAAAAATAGCCACAGAGGACACCCAACAGAGAAATTGGACTTGAGAGAATCTTCTTTAGACCCAGACCCTCCTCGTTTTATGGTCTACAAGCCCCGTGGGCAACTTTAGAGAAGGCCTGTCTCTCTTCCCTCCGCTCATGCTTTCCTGAGAAGTTTCCCAGAAATCTGAGGGGAGAGCAAGGAAATATCCCCAGTCACGATCCCTTGAAATGCAATCAGCATTTTTTAACTTGATGGGTCTTTGAGCCGGATGTCTACAGCTCTGCCCTGGGAGGTGGCCCTGATCCCCTCACGCCTCCCTGCACTCGCCATATCCCCAGAAGAAGGCTTTCAGAAGCAGAGTAGATGGTTGTTGGCCTAAGATGCGAATCAGCAAACATTTTCAATGCGGGGCCCCAAGCGTGATGTGGCCACAGGTGTGTGCACAGTTGTCATGAGAGCCCCCTGAAGGCACCCTCGGCCGGGTGGAATTGATGCATGAACCAAACCTTGAAATACAAGTGGGGGGTCAGGTGAGGTTGGAGGGTGGGGAAAGGTCTCGGGGGCAGAGGCCCCGGTGTGTGCGGAGGCACGGGGCGGTGAGGTGGAGCGCTGTGGCTGGAGAACTGCGGGTGGTTTGGATGGAGTGCACGAGGGGGTCCAGGGAGAGCTGGACCCAAGTGGGGTCCGCTTACAATGAGCCCCGTGCCAAGCTCCTAGGTTTGAGCTTTTCCCTGAAGGATTTGAAACAGGGCGTGGATGTGTCCCGCTTCCCAATGGGACATCCTTCTTTTGGCAGCAGATGGGGTGGAGAGAGCCAGAATGGAGACAGGACGTGTGGTCAGAAGACGGCCGGGACAGAGCACAAGGTGTGATGCAGACTCCTTTACAAAGAATGCCAGCCAATAAAATAGGAGAATTAGCAAACTCACCATTTGGCAAGGACTCTGATTATCAACAGATGCTAAGGTATTCATATGGCCTCAAAGACTCACTTCACAAATTACAAAGAAGGGGAAACTATGCCTTTGCATTGAAAACTCTGGTGGCCATTACCTTAACCTAGAGGTCAAACGGTGGGACAAGCGAATGTCACGTGCCTGCTGAGGTGATGCAGTAAGAGAAAAGCATTCTTTCCAAGGATGTTTAACATGAGTGTAACCATGAGACAAAGCCAGGATGTGGGAGATTCTCTAGGAAAACCGGCTGGAATGCTTCAGAAGTTCAGTGCCATGAAAAGCAAATAAAAACAAAATGTGAGGGAACTGTTCCAAATCTAAAGAAATTAAGGACACCCAACAACCCCATAAAATATGTAACCCTTGTGAAATTCCTGATCAAAATCTTGAAACAACTATACCAGACTCTTGGGGAAATTTGAATAGGGACTACATACTAGACCAGGGGTGGGCAAACTTTTTGACTCGAGGGCCACAATGGGTTCTTAAACTGGACCGGAGGGCGGTAACAAAAGCATGGATGGAGTGTTTGTGTGAACTAATATAAATTCAAAGTAAACATCATTACATAAAAGGGTACGATCTTTTTAAAAAAATTTCAATAGTTTTATTCATTTCAAACATTTTAACAAGAATGTAAACACTAATTATTATAATTTGAAACTTCAAAAAATGGAGGAATCATAGCACAATAACATACCTTATATTGAAGATGGCAAAGGCAAAATAAAATTGCCTAACAAAGGAAAGGTACAAAAGCCTTTCAAATTAAACCCTCTGCTCTTTCGGCTCCTCGGGCCGGATAGAACAGCCAAACGGGCCTGATCCGGCCCGCAGGCCGTAGTTTGCCCACGGCTGTACTAGATGCTAGCATCCTAGGTGCAATAATGATACAACTGTGTAGGAGAATGTCTTTAATCTCAGGTGATGCTGGAAAATTGAAGAATCAAGTGTCTTGATGTCTTCAACCTATTTTCACATAGTTTAAGAAAATGTGTAATGTATATGTCTGTACATATGTGATATAGGTGAATGTTTTTACCTTTATGTGTATGACATGTATAGATGCTCTTACATATATATGCTACGTATGGTGAGTGAGAAAGAGAGAGAGGTTGCAAAATGTTAGGTTTTGTTTAGGACAAGGATACATTAGAGTTCTTGCTCTGTTTCAATTTTTCCCAGGTTTACCCAAGACGGTAGCAGTAGGTTTGGAGAAGAAGGTTGGAGTCAAGAGAAATACAGAAATAGTGGGGGTTTTATTGAACTTGGAATAATGTTGGAGCCGTGGTCAGCAAACTGTGGCTTGCGAGCCACATGCAGCTCTTTGGCCCCTTGAGTGTGGCTCTTCCACAAAATACCATAGCCTGGGCAAGTCTATTTTGAAGAAGTGGCGTTAGAAGAAGTTTAAGTTAAAAAAAAATTTGGCTCTCCAAAGAAATTTTGATCGTTATCCTGTTGATATTTGGCTCTGTTGACTAATGAGTTTGGCGGCCACTGGGTTAGAGGATCCACCTGGAGTGGAGTTAGGGAAGCAGACCCAATCAGGATTTCCAGTCCTGGGCAAAGATTATATCATGTGCACCCTCAACCCAAACAGTGGTGACAATCACAAGAACAAAAGCTTGTAACTTACACACTGGGAAGCAGAGTCAAGAGCACCGGCTAGGACTCAGAGTGCTGGAGTTCTAATCCCGGCTCCACCACTAAGCAGCTGTGAGCAAATGAGTTCAGCTTTTCTGGGGCTTTGCTTTGAAAATGAGATCGGACCAGACCTCCTCTGAGGTCCTGCTTACCCTTCTAAAGCGCATTGTTCTTGTTACCCTTCCTTATTGTCGCTCCTCAGAGCCGTCTGAGCTGAGCACTAATGAGATTTTGCAACGTCTGCCTTTTCATTCTCGGTCCTGATTTATCCCCCCGTTGTGGCCACCTCTCTCGGCCTGCCCTTAGCCAGAGAGCAGCCTCGCTGGACACGGCTCCGGATGCGGGGCTGCGGAGCTGCTGGCTCCAGACACTGTCTGCCCCTGGTCTCAGCAGCAGACTCTTGGATGTTGCTTTCTATTAATAACTCTTCTGATTTTCTCTTTGTCATAGAGCTAACAGACACTTAGGGGAGAAATGTGAAATTTTGGAAAACTATGTAGAAGAAAATCTAAATTGCTCACCATTTCACCATATCTAGCATAGCTGATCTCTTGTTCATATTTCATATTCTGATTTTTAAATACTTAATAGCATATCTTGAGCACTCTCTTGTGAGGGAATGGGACAGATCACCATCCTGTAATTCTCTTTTCAGAATTTTATAAGTTTGGAATGCTATTTGGGAACCTCATTTTTAACAGCTCTTGATATAATGAGGTACATTAAATACCCGGGATATGTAATAAAATAAATGGAATATTAAATATGTTAAGATGAAATACGTTAACATCAAATATTTAAACACCTTCCTTTATCATTACTTGTATCTCTATATATACTGAAAAGATTCATCCTCTTCATAGAAGATACTTTCCAGATGATTTGGCAACTCTGACCATTTCTTCTTGCTCAAATGGAAGGCTTGCCCTATTACCTCATCAGGGCTACTGGGGAAATATGAGGGTAGAGAAGGGGCGAGGGGAAGGAATAGGTTTAGGATTTCTCAGTGTATGATATTTCATTGTTAATGTTGGGTCCATAGAGCCACTTCTGGTTGGTGATGATGGGGTTTGTATGGGGCGGGTATGGTGAGTGGGAAGTAGGGAAGAGCCAAGTGGGGGAGTAAGAAAATGGATTACAGATGACAGGTGTTGAGGTACATATGGTAACTGCTTTGGAGATTCTCTGCCATTCTTATTAATGCCAAATAATCAAGTCTAATTTCAATATACTGTGTATTTACATGTATGTATGTGTATGTGAGAGAGAGCCATGGGGAGCTACGTGAGGAGAAATGCATTCTAGAATCTATTTTTTAAATAAAAAATAGCATGAATCATTAGCATTTTCTAATGTCATTAAATTATTTCAAATTATTTCAAAAGCATCATAACAGTTGCCAGATGGATATTCTTTAACATCTCCAAGGAAGAATCTGAACCATTCACTCATCCAAGCATCTCATATTTTGATCCAAGAAATTCAAACCACTTAATTCATCCTTATGGCTCCCCCGGGGAAGCAAGGAGAGAGAAGAAATTACTTCCCACTCTCTTTTCTATGATATATGTTTAAGCTATGCTTATGTGTTTATTATGCATTTGTCTCTACAGAAAAAGAAATCCCATAAAGCAAGTACATTCTTCTGAAATCACTTCTAATCCTCATTAGAATGTACACATTCACTGTGCATACTCCTTGTCTTTCTGAATTTTTTCCAAATAGACGCATTTCAATGACTATCATACCTATTGTTTTTAAAGGCTGTATAGTATTCTATTTTATTGGTATGCCATAGTTTACTCAATCATATCTTTTTAAAAATATATTTTATTGATTTTTTACAGAGAGGAAGGGGGAGGGATAGAGAGTTAGAAACATCGATGAGAGAGAAACATTGATCAGCCGCCTTCTGCATACCCCCTACTGGGGATGTGCCCAAAACTAAGGTACATGCCCTTGATGGAATCGAACCTGGGACCCTTGAGTCCCAGAGCAGGCCAATGCTCTCTCCACTGAGCCAAACCTGTTAGGGCTCAATCATATATTTATTGTTAGAGCTTTAGGGTATTTTTAAATAGTTTTAAACATTGTGAGGAATACTATAAATGCATCACTGTGTGAATAATTTTTTTCCTTTTGGATTTTTTTTCTTGAGTCTCCTTAATGCTGGCATGCACTATTTCACTTTTGCTAGACGTGTGGGTATATAATAGAACCTCTGAACTGTTGGATTTGTAGTTATCTGATTTCTATGAATGGTTTAGGCCATGGTTTCTATTTCCTGGGTATAGAATTATCTATTCTTGTCCTTTTATATTCTGACCAATTGCCAAGTAGAAGCTAAGGATTAGTCATATAAATTTTTATTAGGCCAAGATTTTTTTTAGAAATATAAGATTTTGTGAGTTATACTTGCCATGAATCATTTTCACATTCTGTCTTCCTTTTTTAAAAAAAAACTTTGTTCAGTTCATTACTTTACATGATGTATTTTTAGATGTTGAGAAGGGACGTGACATGGGATCTTTCCCAATGATTTCTGTTGCCCTGGGAAACCTCCCTGTCACCCCTGCAATTCCAAACACCCGAGTCCTGGGTCTCAGAGCAAGAGGATGCAGTACCTTTGGCTCCAGGCTGAAGTGTGACCTGCGGTGTGACAGCAGCGCGGCCTCCTCCGCGGGGGGAGCGGGGCAGAAGCTGGGCCGTCAGTCCCCAGGGGCATTGCTATCAGCGCCCTTCCTTTCCACTTCACTCACTGTTTGTTCCCAAAGGGTCACCGTGGAAGCTCAGAATGAAATCTCTGCCCGTCCCTGAAACCACGTGGTTAGGGACCAGGAATAATTATTCCCAGAGCTGCCCAGGGGTCACAGCGGGAGAAAGAAGCAAGGCCGGCCGGACGGCATGTTTCCTGGACGCCAACATCCTTGCTGTGGGCCACTGTGGTCACACGGCTGCCTCCCGCCATTGTCCGGGGCCTGGACCAGGCATTGCACGCATGGCTGCCTTGAGGCCTGTGGTGTGAGAGAGATCCTTGCCAAACAGAAAGTTATCTTGATGGCAGTTTCCAGTGGGACCGTGTGTGTGTGTGTGTGTGTGTGTGTGTGTGTGTGTGTGTCCCGTCTCTCTGTATCCTCCATTGTGTGTTATCCTGTGGAGCAGCCCCTTTGTTCAGTTACAGTCAGGAGTGGTGATGCCGGGATGGATGCCTGTCTCCGCAGCAGTAGGGAGAGAGGCTGCCAGAGCTAGCACTGAGGAGACAGTGAGAGGAAGCTGTTCACACACAGGCAGAAATGTCAAGAACAAGACAAAGGAGGGTGAGACTTGGGGGAAAGACTGTGTAAAGAGAGTCCAGGAGTGTGGGGGAGGGGCATGGCAGGGCACGGCTGTAACCAGGCGGGGCAGGGCAGGGATGACTCAGGCGCTGTGGTGCACCAGCACTTTGCGGCCTAGCTCCCCACCAGCAAGAGCCCTTTGAATGCAATGCCGCAAGTACCATTGTTTGCTTAATATTTTTAATTGATTTTCTTTTTAAAACCCAAGAATCTAATTTTAATCTCAAACAATGAAATCTGTGCAATCACAGGTTTGGTGTGCAATTTTTCTAACATATGTGAAAATAAACACAATAGTAAAAGGGAAGCACCTACTGGCTTCATGAGGAAGTTTATCTGGACGGTCCTTCAGCTGTTCAGCCATTTGGGATTTGCATATTATGCATACACACACACACACACACACACACACACACACACACACATATATATGAGACTGGCCTCCACCTCCCACTATGGAAACCGAGAAGGGGCAGCTTTCCTCCTTCTTGACCAGAGGCGTTAGTGTGTGATCCAGGCTGGGAGCAGCGGCTACTATCCAGGGTTTTAAATAGAGTTATATGCTGCCTAATGGCAGGGAAATGTTCTAAGAAACGCATCCTTAGGTGGTTTTATCATTATGCGAACGTCACAGAATGTACCCATGCAAGCCTAAGTGGTGTAGCCTCCTACACACCTAGGCTTTGTGGTATGCCACTCAGTGTGCATGGCTTGTCGTTGACCGCAGTATCATTGGTGACTGTGTTGGGGGAACATCGCGAAGACACAGACGGTGGGAGTTCTTTTCCGCTGCAGTAGCAGAGGAGTTGGGAGGACTGATGTGGGGAATGGGTGTCCTTCATCAATGACACCAAGGGGACAGCAGCAAGCAGCCGGTGGTGGTGGTGGTGGTGCCAGGGATGGCGGCTTTATTCTGGCGGCATGATCTTGGTGGTGTCTGGACTCCCAACTTCCCTTGGTTCCTGGCTGCTGGGCTTTGGTCTTGGGCTTCCCATTGGCTCTACGATCCCATACCATCCAGGCAAATTTTCCCCCTGCTTAAATTTGCCAGAACAAGGCTATGTTTTCTGGACCAATAACCTCGGCTAGTCCAGAGAAACTGGTGCTGAGAGATGGTTGCAGGCAACAGGACCTTGGGGAAATGGTGGGAAATGGAATATGCTACCTAGTCACTTAGGACAGGGCGGTAAAAATTCTGTGATTATATAGGGATGATGTGCCCATAACATATAACAGTAGAAAAAAATTAAAAGATAAATATTATCTCTGATCATGGCTCACTAGAAGCAACTATTTGCTCCTGCCACACTACAGGAAAAGTCAGGACGGCATAACTTCTGCTGGCTTTGGTTTACTTAAACAAAATAAATGACGAGCTCAAACAAAATTTTGTGTCATAATGCAAAATTGAAATATTTTCTAAAACTGCACAAAAAAAAAAGAAAGAAATGTATGTCGGGACAGAAGAAACAGAGAGCCAGACTCCACGAGTTGTCAGATTGCAAAGTTGGTTGAATTCATAGCCTCACTAGGTCTCTCACGAGCAAGGCAGGTGTTGATGAGGAAGGTGTTGTACCTCAAGAACTGGAGTGGGAATATATTTAAATGTCTGAAGAACTCAGGGAGCCCTGAACCCCTGAGCCCCACTGAGCCTCTAGCACCAGCCGAAACAGAACCCGTTCCTATGTCTAATGAGGCCATTAGTGCTGAACCTGAAGAAGGTGCACCTAAAGGAGTGGCCTTGCAAGAGGAAGCCAATTATCTGTATGCTCCGCTCCTTCCCTCTTCATTATCTCTAAACATATAACTGGAATTAGGTACCAGCATGTCCCGGGGGACCAATCATAAAGTATAACCTAGGAGTTACTGATTAGCACATACTGAGGATAAGGTGCACACCCCACCCCCCCAAGATTTGCTGATTTACATGAATATGGGGAAAACACACATGAGGGATGGATTTTCTAAGGAGGAAATAACAGAGTTTTAGACTCAGGCTGAATTTATCTACATGAATGTCTTTTTTTTTTTTTTTTTTTAGGAATTTGGATTTGAATAGTTGGAAGCATTTCTAAGTGTTCTCTTGGTTGGTTGCCTAAAACCTAGTCACAATAGGGAAGACTGCTCCATGGGGCTGAGACACAATGCAGTCTAATGTCGAGGAAGGAATTCAAAGATGATGAAAGGGAGAAATACTGGAGGGCACTTATCACGTCCTCTTTCCACGTCTCAAAGGTGGCCCAGACCATCTTCGAGAGCACTTGAGTGGCTGTTCTAAGTAGGCCGGGAGTGCCTATGACAGGCTACCATTGAGGTGGCCCCTCTATTTCCATCACAATGGACAGAACCTGGCTCAGCAGAAGCCAAACGATGACACCCAACTGTCAGTGGTGTGGAGACATGCAAGGCTAGCACCATAGTCATAACCTTTAAGGTTTTTTTTGGTCATGGGTCCTCAGTAGCAAAACAAACCATGAGCTTCTAAGATCCCATTTTATTTAAAATATATTTTAAAATAAATAATTCAAAAATTAAAAAAAAAATTCTAGGTCTGCTAACCCCCACCCCCCCCCAACACACACACACACACACACACACACACACACACACACACACACACACATCTGGCTCAAGTCATGACAATAGAGTAACAGCCTCGCATCCAATCACTAGACCCAAACCTCCACAAAGAGGGAAGGCCTGGGTACTTTGGAGGAACAAGGCTGCACAAGTATAGACCCCTTTCCAAAGGAAACTGTGATCAATGACAAAGTAATTGGTTGAGGTGGAGAGTTATTGGACATTGACTTAGAGATGACAAATTCTTCAGAATGCTTACTACTGCTATTGCCCACTGGTCAGAGGGGGATCGGAGCAGGTGGTGGTGGTGGTGGGGGGGATGTTTATGAGAGTTAAGTCATAAATGGAATTTCAGCCAGAATCTACTTCACAGTGAGCTCTATGACTCCAAATCCATTCCATAGTTATTTCTTCAGTATAGAACTGAACTACACATTTTCAGAGATTAGCATCATTAAAGAAATAGATTCCTCACCTATAGAATAAGACCAATTAGTAAACAGTACTATTGGAAATACCCTCAATCCCTCCTATCTATATATAAAAAAAGAAAAGAAAAAAAAAGCCAAAAGCAATACTAGATATCCAAGGAAATCATTAATCCAGTCACCACTACAATACTCTTGTTAGTTCCAGGATGCAGAATTCTAACATATATCCATTAACTATTTAAATGGGCTAAAAAAAGAAGATGGCTTGCTCAGTGGTTGAGTATTGACCTATGAACCAGAAGGTCATGGTTCGGTTCCCAGTCAGGGCACATGCCGGGGTTGTGGGCTTGATCATTCAGGCAGCCAACCAATGATTCTCTCTCATCACTGATTGTGTGTGAGTGTGTGTGTATCCCTCTTCTCCCTTCATCTTTAAAATTAATAAAAATGCTTTTTAAAAAAAAAAAAGATGGCTGAATCCTAGAAAATAACATGGGTTCTCAGTACCATTGGATTATTATAAGTTAACAAGATTATGCCTTCAATTTTATCTGCTGTTCCAGATGTGGTTTCCTGCTAGATCAAACCAATATACCCCCTGGGACCTAGAAGATCCCATTCAATCTCTAATGCTCTTTGTCTCAGTAACAAGAGAACATCAGAAAAAGGTTGCTTTCTCTAGTAGCCTAGTAGGGAAATTATAGAGCATATATGTGAAGGCTTATTTCTGAGCTATTACTCTACTAGTCTATATGTCTGTTTTCATATAGGTACCACAGTATTTTGATTACTATTACTTTGTAATACTAGGTTGAAATAGTGTGAAGCTTCCAGTTTTGTTCTTTCTCAAGATTGCCTTAACTATTCAGAGTCTTTTATTGTTCCATACAAATTTTATGATTGTGTATTCTCACCCTGAGAAATATGCCATTGGGATTTTGGTAGGGATTGTATTGAGTCTGAAGATTGTTTTGGATTCCATGGACATCAGCAAAAATATTAAGTCTTCCAGTCTATGTATGTAGGATGTCTTTAATTTCTTTTAGCAATATTTTGTAGTTTTCAGAGTCCAGTTTCTAGGACTCTATTTTTATCTTTCTTCTGACACTTCATTGTCCTAACTGCCATTCTCTACTAGAATGTGGTTTTCTGAGTGTCAAAGATGTTTCTATCTCTCTGTCTCCACTCTATCTAACACAGTCTTTGCATACAGTAGGCTCTCAATAAATGCATGTTCTATCAATTAGAGCATGAGTTGAATGCTGGGGTTCTTGTCCAGCATCTAGAAGGGTTCAGGAATCTGGATAAGGGCTGTGGTAAATTACTAAAGAGTCTGTAGACAAAACATAATTTTGGAAGGCATTTTGGGTAGCCAAAGGAGCTTGGCTGTTAGGAACCAAGTTCTGCTTGTCTCAGGACCCCTTGCTTTTTATTAACACAAATTGTCCTAGGGCAAAGTAGATATACAGATCAAAGGCAAGATTTAGTATAAGGAATCCATTGTCACATTGGGGGAACTGCCTATGGCTGTTCAGATGTTTGGCCAGTAAGAGGCAATAACATGTAGATTGAAATGCCCTCAGCTGTCTGGCAGCAAGCAATCGTTTATGCAAATCTTTAGGTGGGTGTGGGGAAACGCCCTTAGCCATTTCCAGCAGGCAATCCTCAAGGTGCCATCAACCTTTTGATGAAACTTCTTGCATTTATGACATGCTGGAATTAGCTTCCGGCATGAGTTAGTCCTGACCTACAAGACATCAGGTGCTAATGAGTTTCAAAATCAAACTGACTTTCTTCATTGTACCCATGTTGGTGTATAGACATCTAAGCTTCTTCAATATTTCCACCTGAGAATTGCTGAGCATCCTGTTGTGAGACTGAAATGAACTATCATCCCTGAGCCAGAAAAGTGAGAACTGGGCGAGAGATGTAGAAGCTGAGAATTGGGGCTGAGTATCAGAGAGGAATCTTGTGGCTGACAGAGTCCAGGGAGGGGAAGATGGACATAGCTAGGGATTCCTAACTGTAGGGCCGTCAAAGGCTGAGCAGGTGGATGTAGCAGTCAGCATTCTTTAAGGGACCAGGAGGGGTGATTTCAGGGTCCAAAGCTAATACGAGGCCCTGAACAGACAAGGCTGGAGAGGTGGGCTTTGGCGTGGGCGGGCAGAGTAACTTCCTTGGTGAGTTAGCACCTGGCCCCATTGAAGCCCTAGAGCTCTTCCTCCATCGGCCTGGATTTTCAGGTCTTAGAGTTCAGCCTCTCAAAAGTTCTTTCTCTGGTAGCCGGACTTACAATTTTCAGGAGGTGTTCCCCCCCCCCCCCCCCCCCGTCATCCAATTTCATTTACACTATTCTTTGATCAGGCTGGCCCGCCTGTGGACAAGCCCATTGCTTCTGGCTGTGGTGGAATGACCAGCTACTCACTTCCCATGTCTTCTTTTCTCTTCCAAGTCATGCCTAGCAGTAGATGCACAATCAATGCCATGGGCCTTCAGGGACTTCAGCATGAGATGGGCTTGGGTCTCTCTGTGGGGACAGGTGTCACATAGGCTGAAGGTGGGAGATAATGGGTGGGGAATAGGTGCCTCCTGAGAGCAAGGAGAGGGAATAATGGGTGCTGAAGGCATAGTAATGCCTGAGCTTTTTTTTTTTTTTTTTTAATATTTTTAATTGAATTTTTACATAAAGAAAGGGAGCTGAGACCGGTTTGGTCAGAGCATAGGCCTGTGGACTGAAAAGTCCCAGGTTCGATTCCGGTCAAGGGCATGTACCTTGGTTGCGGGCACATCCCCAGTAGGGGGTGTGCAAGAGGCAGCTGATCGATGATTCTCTCTTATTGATGTTTCTAACTCTCTATCCTTCTCTCTTCCTCTCTAAAAAATCAATAACATATTTTTTTTTTAAAAAAAAAGAAAGGGAGAAGAAGAGTTAGAAACATAGATGAGCTGCCTCCTGCACACCCCCTATTGGGGACATGCCCGCAACCAAGGTACATGCGCTTGACCGGAATCGAACCTGGGACCCTTCTGTCTGCAGGCCGATGCTCTATATCCACTGAGCCAAACCGGTTAGGGCAATGCCTGAGCTTTTTCCATGGATTTGAGCTTCGTGTGAGAAAGGAGCCTCTTCTCCAGGGACTGTAGGGAGCCACAGACAGTGGAGGAAGTCTGACCCAGCCCTGGAGGGTAAACATAGGATACACCACAGGCAGAAGAGGATGGTGGCTCAGAGGATTTGCTTAGTACTTCCAAACCTCAACGGGTTATTGATCAGTATCTCCAACTTCACTCCCGCTCTGGCAAAATCTGGCTTAGCGGAGGTCAAAGCTGTCTGCAGCGCCCTCTCCACTCCAGGTACCCCTGCCCTGGTCTCACGGCAGCCCTGTCCCCACCGAGTCCCTCCCGCACCCAAGGAACCACGCCAAGAGCACGTCCCACTGACCTGGCTCAGAGCTGTGTCCTGTGTGGTGGAGATGCATTCCCGCCTTGGGTTACCCAACTGCTCCTATACTTGGTTATTGTTTTATAGGCTGCTCTTTCCCTGCGGCTTCTGAGAAGTAGGTCAAGGTACCTGCTTTAAAGGAGAGGCGCCAGGAGTTCAAGTCACCCGGCCTGGCGTCAGGAATCCCGAGTTCTATTTCAGGCTCCGCGGCTGGTCCGCTACGGGGCAATCTCCGGGGCACGCGCTCCCCTCTGCTGCTCCCAGGGCCCTTCTCTGAGTCTCATGATTTACGTGTCTCTGAAACTGTATCTCCTGGGGCCGTCATCTTCTTCCCTCCTTGCTCCCTCTGAAAGGTCCTTGGAAGCTGTTGAGTGCTCAAGGCTGGTGCCACGAGAGGCGCTGGCGCAGACACGGTGCAGGGGTGGGGCCTTGTGAGCTGGAGGGTCAGGGGCCAGCCTCCCGGACTGAAGGACAGGCCTGGTGCTGCGCCCCGGGCATCGGAGGCAGGGACGCAAGCGAGGGTCCTGGGTTTTATGAGAGGGTCGTAGCTCGCCTCCTATTTCCAAGCCTCCCTTTCTCTGTAATGCAGGGAGATTCGGCCTCTGGCTCCTAAGGAAGCTCTGGAAATTGTGGTGCTTGCTCCCGATCCCAGCAAAAGACACTGTTTACAGTGGCTGTGTTAACTAGGGCGTGCTTTGGCCAAAGAGGAATCACCTTTTCTGAAGCTCAGCTCTCTGTCCTGACCCACCAGTCCCCGGGGGGCTGTGGGCTCCGGGGTTGGCCAATGCCACGGGGGTCCACCCCTGATGGCCGAGGAGGCGGGTGGACATTAGCCTGCATAGGTCTGGATAGCCCGAGGCCCGCTTTAACCTCTGCCTTCCGAGCCCAGGCGAGAGGGGAGTGACACACACACACACACACACACACACACACATACACACACACGGGAAAGGAGAGCAAAGGCAGGGAAGGGAGGGGCGGGGCCTGGGGCATGAGGCTGTTAGGAAGATGGTGCTGGGAAGTTCCGTGTGGGTGTCGGTGTGGACTGCAGGGCATGGTGCTGTGGTGGAAGGAAAACGGGGCTTGGCACAGTGACTGGGGCTTGGCCCCCTCCGGGCCTCAGTTTCCCAGCTGTAAAGTGAGAAGAATAGCGCTCACCTTGCAAGGTTGTGGAGCTATTACATAAGATCATCCGTGTCCAGTGCCTGGCACAGAACCTGTAGCACAGTGGGCACGCAGCGCATGTCACTCCCTTCTCCACTCTCCTTGTCATAGCCGTCACTGTGTTCCGGGTTTGGGCAGGTAAGTAAGATAGGAGTCCCAGCCCTAACCGGTTTGGCTCAGTGGATAGAGCGTTGCCCTGTGGACTGAGGGGTTCCAGGTTCGATTCTGGTTAGGGGCATGTACCTTGGTTGTGGGCACATCCTCAGTGGGAAGTGTGCAGGAGGCAGCTGATTGGTGTTTCTAACTCTCTATTCCTCTCCCTTCCTCTCTGTAAAAAAAAAAAAATCAAATATATATATATATATATATATATATATATATATATATATATAATAGGAATCCCAATTCTGACTTCCCTTCTCCCTAAGGTTGACCTACCTAACTGATCACCTGCTTGGTGTTTTTTTCTTGGTCACATTCTTCTGGGAAGTAGGACGTGTAGATTCTTCTTTTTTGCTTTGAATTTTGAAAAAATTGTACTCCCCCCCACCCCCAAGCCTTCATTGGGGCTAACCCCCTACCTGAGATGCTACCGCAGCTCCATTTCCTGACGCATGCTCTCTGAGCATCGTGACCACACACACCTTGGAGAAGCTGGGCATGAGCTGAGTCCTTCCCCCAGAGTCCAGAGGGACCTCAGCCCTCCAGCCAAAGCCCCAGGCGGCATCTGGCAGGCCAGCCAGGGTGGCCCCGTTCCTGTGCCTTTGGGAGCCACAGAGCAGTGGGATCTATTTGGGAACACAGACTGGGGGAGGGACAAGGACTGCCCAGGCCTGGGTCCGACATGAGGACGACCCAGGAGCACCCTTCAAAGGCCGGCGCTGCTGAGAGAGGCAGGTGGAACCTAGGCTGACGCTGAATTTCAGATAAACGGCAAGCCTAGTCAGTATAACCATGTCCCAAATATTGCATGAGACAGACCTAAAGACTGTGGGGTTTTTTGTTTTGTTTTGTTGTTGTTGTTGTTTTGAAACTTAAATCGAACTGGCACCCTGCATTTTTATATGCGAAAGCTGGCAGCCTAGATCCAACAGGCCAGCCTGTGGGCTGGGCACTCCGGCCCTCCCAGCGCGGCCCAGAGACCTTGCCTGCCTCCCTTCCTGCATCTGCTCGCGTCCCGGGCTCAGCTCCAGCAGGCGGATCCTACCTGCTCTCCCCCCTCTACCATCCTGACCTTTGCACGCCGCGTCCCTCCCGGCTGGGACTATTCACACGACACCTCCACACCGAGAAACCCTGCCCATTCTTCAGAGCCCCTCTGGAATATTTTATTTTTCCTGAAACCGTTCCTTCCGTGAGCCTCCACCGTAGAACTCAGCCTTCATATCATTTTTGCATGTCTCCCGAGTACCTTTCACAGCGTCTAGCTAGCATGTAACTGGGAGTAATCACTAAATATTTCATAAAAAGGATGAATTAACCTACCAACCACCCCTCTAACATAGAGGTCTGGCCCTGGCTGGTGTTGCTCAGCGGTTAGAGCGTCAGCCCTCAAGTCAAAGGATCTCGGGTTCGATCCCCAGTCAAGGGCACGTACCTGGGTTGCAGGCTCGATCCCTGGCCCCGGTTTAGGTGGGTGTGGGAGGCAGCCAATCAATATGTCTCTTTCACATCAATCTCTCTCTCTCTCTTTCCTCTTCCCCCCCTCATCCCACTCACTCTAAAAATTAATAGAAAAATATATCCTCCAGGTGAAGATTTAAAAATAAAAATAAAAATAGAGGACTGTAACTCTCGTGCACAATTTGCTATCTTCCCTTTGGGCATGTCATATTTTTTTATCAGTATTTATCTTGTGCTCCCCTGCCAGCCATCTCCCTCCTGCAGACAGACACTGCATGTCCACAGCGCTCAGACACCAGTGCACAATGAGGATGTTTTGTGTTGAGCAGACTGTGGGGTGGGAGTATCTTCCACGGCCAGACCAAGGATTCTCCAAATTTTCCTTTCTGCCCGGTTCAGAGCTGTGGCTGTCAGCAGATCCCGCAGTCACCTGACCTGGCCCTGGAACTGAAGATAGAGACAGAGCTGCTTTGAGAGCAGCCATCCAAGGGCCCTAGACCAGCTGTGAGCGCCAGGAACCTTCCCGGGATTTCCCAGGGGGCCCCAGGACTCCCGTGTACTGCCAAGAGAGGGAAAGAGGTAAAAGAACACCAACGACACCTGGAAATAGCAAGGAAGCGGGAGGGGATGGTGAGGACAGAGAGAAGCAGAAAGCACGGGCTTGGGGTACAACAGAGAGAGCATTGTTCCAAGAATCCAGCAATCTGGATTCCCCATCTCTCTCTGGCTCTCTCCCTCCCTGCCTTGGGTGAGGAAGGAAAAAATAACACATAAATATGAGAGTGCCCGCTGTGTACTGTCAGGAGGGTTTTATGTCAACTTCCCAACAGTCAGTCCTGCAGGAAGCTGAGGCTCAGAGAGGGGTAGGTGGCTGGCCTGCAGACACCCAGCTCAGTGGATCGAGAAGAAAAAAAGAACACAAACCAGCCTCTCACAGCCGCAGGTTCCTCTTCTGTAGAATGGAAATCACTACACCTCCCCTCCCTAATAGCTAGTAGACACCTCAACCATGGGGGCAAGAGGGGGAACTAAGAAGTAAATATTGAAAGTGGACGTGTGATATGTGGCAGAGGCTGGGTGAGAAGCCTGGGGGAAGGAAGCCCAGAGCTGGCCTAGGTAGGAGAAGCTTTCAGGGTGTGGGTCCTGAGCCCTCTGAGTCTGATTCTCAATGCGGTCCCTGAAGATGGAGCAGCGGGCCCTGGGGCACAGGTAGAGAAGAACATGCCACATCTGGGAGAGAAAGGCAAACTGACTTTCCCGCAGCACCTGGGGGCGGAATGGAGGGCGATTCCTGCGAACCTGGCCCAGGACAGACACTGATAGCAATCCCGTCAGAGTGGCTGAAGAGACGCAGCTGAGAATGGGGCTCAGCTAAGGGCGCCAGGGGGGAAGGGTGGAAAGATGTTCCCCAATTCGTCTTCCTTGCGCCCCTGGCTCACCTGAGGAATCCAGGAGCCATCTGGGAGAGGGGTACACCTGCCGCCTCCAGCACCCCTGCTGCTGGTCCCCGGGCCCACGGGCATTTTGACAGGAGCAGGGAGTCACCCGGGTTTGGGAAAAAGGCGCGTCTTGGGATCTGGGTTGCAGGAGGCGGTCAGGCCAGAGGCCGGCGGGGGGCGGGGCTCTGCCTGCGGAGGGGCGGGGCGGGGCGGGGGTCGCGGCCCGGCATTGGCCGAGCCGGGGAGGAGGGCCGCTCATTAGCATAGCCCCGCCCCCGGCACCGCCCTGCCCAGAAACCGGAGCAGAGGCCGGCGGCGGCGGCGGCGCTGCGCCTGCCAGTAGCCTGGGCGCGCGGCTCCGGCTCGGGGCCTCCGGTCCGGCCCGGCCTCCGGCTCCCGCCCGCCGGCCTCGCAGGCTCCGCCGCCGCCGCCGAGTGGTGAATGAAAGGCCGGCGCCGCGGGGGGCGGCTGCAGGCGACGCGGTGACGCGCCCCGCGGAGATGTACGGTAAGGAGGGCTCTGCCTCCCCGGCTCGCAAACTTGCAAAACGCGGACCATTGTCCCCCGCGGGGCCCCGGCGAGGCCACGGGGCGCGGACCCGGCGCCCGGCTGCCTCTCTCTGCCGGCGGCTCTGTGCGCGCGCCGGAGCTGGGAGGACAAAGATGCCCGCGCTGGGACCCTGGGGCCCCGGGGTCCCTGGGGCGGGGGTAGGGGTGGGGGTTGCAGGCGATGGGGCGGTGGGCGCTGGTCCGCCGGGGGCCGGGGGCTGGGTGATCCGGGGCGCTGGGCTCCGGGAAAGCGGGTCGGTCCCCGCTGGAGTCCGGGGGAAGGTGGTCGCGTGTGAACGGCGTTTGCCGAGCTGACAAAGGCGGGCGGTGCTGAGGAGTTTTCTGCGGAAGCCGGTCCGGATTGCGGAGGGCGGAGGGCGGGGGGACGCCCGCTGCCCGCCTTCCGTCCATCCGCCCGGCTGCGGGGATGTGGGGGGCGGCGCCCGCGGTGCAGCCGGCCGGGGGTCCCCGCCAGCCGGCCCTGGAGGCTCCTCTCGGCATCGCCTGGGTGGAGGTGGCCTCTGCCCGCCCCGGGGGCCCAGGCACCCCGGTCCCCGAACTTCCCGACTGGCCCTCCGCAGTGATCGGGGAGGGAGACGTTGCTGAGGCGCAGCTCTGCTGGGTGGCCACCCTCTCGCTCTCCCCTGGCTTCTCTTCCCTTCTCCCACCGCCACCCTGATGTGCAAGTTAGCCGGACCCTCGGGATGCATGGTCTGCTTCAGCACTGGCCGGGAATTCCTCCGGCTGGGGAGGCAGCGTGGGTGAAGGAGGGGGGGGAGCACTTAGGTTTCCACATCCCAGGACCCAGACCAGTCTAGAAAACTGCATCACAGAGCATCCAGCCCTCTGTGTGTGTGTGTGTGTGTGTGTGTGTGTGTGTGTGAGAGAGAGAGAGAG
This sequence comes from Vespertilio murinus, assembly GCA_963924515.1. NCBI lineage: Eukaryota > Metazoa > Chordata > Mammalia > Chiroptera > Vespertilionidae > Vespertilio > Vespertilio murinus. The sequence continues at coordinate 53,615,999 of OZ004713.1, forward strand.
AGAGAGGATCCAGATGGACGGAAGACCATCAGAACCCAGATTCTGACAGCTCTTGTAGGGCCAGCAAGAGAAGGGAAATTGTTCTCACCTCCCACCTCACCGCCAGGCCGGGCCTCAGGGGGCACCCGAGGGTGAGTTTGGGAGAAGAGCGCATTCCCAATTTAACCTGTCACCGAGGCTGCTTGCTGCCTCGCTCTGCAAACAGACGGTGAGTCACAAAGTTTGTTGGTGGCAAAGGAAGCTGAGAGCTTGGTACGCAGACACAGCCATCCGTGGGCCTCACTGGGGGGAGGGAGGAAGGGAGGGAGGGAGAGAGAGAGAGAGAGAGAGAGAGAGAGCCTTTTCATCAGTCTCCTTCCCTGCCCAGCTGGTAATACGTCTGCATTTCTGAACCAGGTCGACATCAGCAAGTATTATTCCTCTTGGGTGGATCCAAGGGGGCAGTGGGGGGAAGGCGAGGTTGACCTCGGAGCCCCTCTGCTGGCCTTGGGGCCGCTGGGGCAGGGTAACCAGGCAGGTGTGTTTCATAAGCCAGGACGCCGTGAGGCGCCCCGGAGGAGAGAGCTACTTTCTGACTCTGTTTTCTCCCGTCTTCTTTTCTGCAGACTGAGCAGCCTGAAGCTGCAGATCACTTGACAAAAGCATGTGACTGCAGGGGGGCCCCCCCACAGTGGGGAAGGCGTTAGGACAAGGCCCATCGGGATGGGTAAGAATTAGGAAGCCTCACTGTGCAGGCCGTGGTCTGAGTCAGTCTGGTACCTGAGCGCTGGGGTCGCGGCCTGCTCTGGTGTAGGAAGCAAGTCCAGGAGGAGGTGGATAGGGCAGCAGGGCGAACTGGGGAGCTAACCTGTCTGGCGGCTGTGTTCTGATGCCCATAGGTTTTTCTTTTTCCTTTATGGTATGCTTGTGTTTCTCTGGATGCAAGCAGAGGCGGCACTTACCTCTGCATGATTCATAGAAGGATGATAGAGCCAGTGCTCTGGGCAGTTGCCTGCAGCAAAGGAAAGCCATTGGGAGGTTATTGTCTCACTCAGTGCAAAGCCGTGTCCTGGGAGGTGTGGGGGGGAGCCCAGCCCGCTCTCCAAGGGGAGGGCCCATCCGCCTGGGTTTTCATATTTCCTTGACTTTCATGAAAAAAAAAAAGGGGGGGGGGCGTGTGACACTTGTAATAATCCCTTCCCCAGAAGTCAGTAGCCTGAAGGAAAAGACGCGGATGGGGAGGTTGGAAAGGCATGGAATCACAGACTTCTTACCTTTAGTTCTTAGGTTATTTCTGCCAGCTAAAATCCCTGTCTTTTGTGATGAAAAATGAAAATGTATAATGTTAAAGAAAGGAAAGTCTGTTCTTCAAAAATGCTGTTCTTTTCAGGCAATTGTCTTCCCTTCTTTTAAAATCATACGCTATGGCATTTGTATGGGATCGAATGTATTTCCCCGTATTTTCCAAGTGAGCCGCCCAAGGTGACGTGGTTAGATGGGGTAGTGCAAAATGCAGGCTGGGGCTCCCTGACCAGTGTGCCCCTCCCCCCGTGACTTGGGTGAAGTCTCATTAGGAAAATGCCACCGTGGGTCCTGAGCGGTGAGCTCCCTCTCCCCCTCTCATGTAGAGCCAAAGGTCACCTAAGAGCTTGACCCACCTCGGGGACTTGATCTGCTATGAATTCATGAACCCTCACTCCGGTCCCCACCTCTCTCTCAGCTGCTCGGCGACCCTGGACAGATCTTTGTCTCCCCTCTTCACCCTCCCTCGCTTTACCTCTGCCCTCCCCACCCCCAGCTCAGTCTCCCTCCGTCTTCTCTGTCTGTTTCCTTCCGTCTGTGGGGGAATAAGCGTCCCTGTCTTTGCTGGCGGACACAGCGCTGTCGGGGACAGAAAGAATGCTAGGCCTGGGGGCGCCCACCTCAATCCAAAAGCCAGGTCCCCGGCCTGTGACCTTAGGATCTACATCTCAGTGGAAAGTGGGGAGGTTGGTTGTGAGGCTCCGAGCCTGGCCGTGGCCGTGGCCGGAGGAGGTTGTGCACGCACAAGACGATTGCTCCGGAGCCTGGCCCCTTCGGCTGGTCTTGGGCCCTTGCCCGGCTCTCTTCCTCTCCGCCGGCTCCTGATGATGCCAGTTTGTGTCACCTCCCACCCCACCTTCATCTCACCAGTCACCTTCACCTAGCTGGCCATTCAAGCCACCCAACACCCGGCTGCTACCTCAGCAGGCACTCACTTCCAAACCCCAGCCCATTTCTGGGAATGGCCATCCAGAGGCCCCTGGGGGTGCGGGGGGGGGGCAGGGGGGCAGGAATGTTATGGTCTTGTTTATTCCTATGAACACAGATGGACCAGGGGCCTGGAACAATAGAGGCCACTGGGGGAGGAAGATTGGGGGCGCCTCCTGTGCCAGCACGGATTCCCACGTGCGTTTCTTTGTGTTGGGATTGAATGCCTAGAAGTTGCCCTGTGCCCCTCCCCTGGGGGGAGCCATGCTTGTCCTGTCTGAGCAGCCCGCCCACCGCTGAAGGGGGGGGGAAGAGCTGCCCGGGAAATGCACCCCCAGGATCGGCCCTGCCGGCCACGCAGAGCCATGGGAAAGGTTTCCCCCAGAACACAGTCTGCGTGGCCGGGTCCCATGAAGACGCCGCCGCTCTGACCACCCCCTCACCTGTACCAGCAGGGGCTGCAGCAGCCGGCAATGCCTTTCGGCAGCTCTGTGGTGGAGAGTGCCGACGAAGGGAGGAGGCAGGGCTACCTCTGCGATGCGCTGCTCAGAGCACGCGTGTGCCGTGACTGTGGCGGGCGGCCTGGAGGGACTGCAGGGCGGCTGACTGCCCGAGGTGCGGGCTCACCTTTGCAGACATTTCCGTAGGTCCTGCCGCTGCTTATCCCAGGGGACGCCCACAACCACACATATGTGGGTGCATGCACACACACACACACACACACATGCACGCTCCACCCTCTTCACCTCTGTGCACTCCCTACACACAACTACTCACCCCCACGCACAAAACACATGCTCCAAACTCCTTGCCTCCAGTACACTCCCCACCTCCGCACTAAGCCACTCCCGCTTCCATGCACACACAGACCCACGCTCCAATCTCCTCGCCTGCCCTGAGCAGTCCCCCTGCCCCAACTCCTGTATCCTTAGGAGGGGGCTGGGCAAGTAGAACCTGTCTTCTCTCTCTTGCTGCTCACTGGATTCAGCTGCATTTTTCTTCCTGCACATAAACAGAAAGTTAATATCACCTCGGAGAAAATCTGGAGAGAGTGGGGAGGGGAACCATTCACTATTCTACCCACTAAAGCCAACCGGTTATGTTATTCTATAAATGACCACTCGGGCTTTGTGCTCGCCTGCTTTTGCCCTTTCCTCTCTCCCTCTGTATCCGGTCTGTGCTAAGCCAGGCCGGTAGAGAGGGACAGCAGGGAGCCCATGGCCTGGCCTGCCCGCAGGTAACCCTGGTCCCGACCCTTTCTGACCCGGCCCTGGCTCCACAAAGATGGCAGTGCCCCCTCACAGCAGAGGTGAATCAGGATGGGAGCGCTGCCCCCACTGGCCCCTTCGCTCTCTTCAACTCTCTCTGTCCTCTCTGCTTCTTAACTTTTTCTAAAAAAAAAAGGGCAACGAGAAAAATAAACTTATGTCTCATAAGCTTATTAAACAGTGCTTGTGAAACTGTTTCTTGGATCAAAGAAAATAAAAATCTAATTGACAAAGCACACACCCTCCCCACAGTAGTTACCCATCCTTCCTGAAAATCTGGAAAACTATAAGCAAGTAAAACCGCTTTTACTGTTTTGATATCTTTCCTTCCATGCATTTGTGTTTGTAGTTGGAATTATCCTTTTACATAATTGTGTATTCTATTTTTCCTATTTAACATTAGAATTTAAACATTTCCTCTAAATTAATAAAAGCTTGCTGACTGCCATTTTTAATGGCTATGCAACAGTTCACCGAGTGGATGTATAATTTCCATATTGTACATTTAGGTTATATGTAAAGATTCAATATTATAACCCTGCAAAGAGTATCTGGTGCCAGAAGATTTCTCTGAATTTTGGGATAATTCCCTAGCCTGTAGCCCTCCAGATGGCTTGATCAAGGCATATCATTTTAAAGATCTGGTATCTGTTGTCAAATTGTTTTCAATTTGTATTGATTGCCGGTACCCTCCCACCAGCAGTTAGGAGAGTACCCACTGCCCTATACTCTCAAAAGCATAAAACACTGAGATTTCCCCCCCTAATGTTTGCTAATTTAATATAAAAGTTGGATTATTTTAACTTGTGTTCTTTAGTACTAGTGAAGTTAAACACTTCCTGTGTTTTTTAGCCATTTGAATTTTAGTGAATTGTCATGAGTGTTTTATTTTTTCAGATATTAACCACTTGCTTTATATTGTATGTTTTGAAGGGAAATAGACATAAACTGTCAAGTATTTGTGGAGTGCCAGCTGCATATGGCACCCCATAGGGCATCATGGGAGACACACGAACGAACAGAAGTCCTGTCCGCCGAGAGGACTCCAGTTTCAGTGGGCAAACCGGTTGTAGAATGCTCGCAAAATCAAATGACACAAAGATGGGTTCAGTCCAATTGCACCGTTGTGCAGGGCAAGATGGAGTAACCCCTCCGACGAGGGTCAGCCAGCAATCTTGTAGTGGAAGGTGGGCCTCGTTGGAAGGGCTTGTGGGGGGAGAGTAGGCATCTATCTGTGCAGGGGCCTGAGCTGGGTGGGGAAGGGAGAGAGGCCGTGTCGGGTGGAGGCACCAGTGAGTGCACGGAGGTGGGGAAAGAGCGGGCCTGTCCAGGGGGAGAGAGGAGAGGGCGCTACCTGGGTGTGGCCGAGTTTAGGGGGAGAATCGTGTGATGGAGAAGGAGACGTGTCAGGGCAAGGTGTTCCCGCGTATCCCTGTGAGCAGGGGAGCCGCTGAAGACTGTGACTGTCCAAGGGCTGGTTTGGTCACTGGATGTTTTAGAGAAACGAGGCTGGGGCACTGTGCAGAATGGGCATGGGATGGGATGATGTGAGAGTGAAGAAAAGCAGAAAGATGCCAGCCACAGGTGGTAGGCCCAGGAGTGAGGAAGCGGTGGACCAGTGACAGTCGTGCATGTGCTGTGGAAGATGTTTGCCCTTTAAAGAAAGCAGTAGTAGTATTGCCCTAACCGGTTTGGCTCAGTGGACAGAGTGTCGGCCTGCGGACTGAAAGGTCCCAGGTTTGATTCCGGTCAAGGGCATGTACCTTGGTTGCGGGCACATCCCCTGTAGGGGGTGTGCAGGAGGCAGCTGATGGATGTTTCTCCCTCATCAATGTTCTCAACTCTCTACCCTCTCCCTTCGTCTCTGTAAAAAAAAAATCAATAATATATATATATATATATATATATATTTAAAAGCAGTAGGACTGGGTGGGTGGGAAAGATGGGGGGTGTGGGATAAGGTGAAGTGAAACTTAAAAAAAACACACATACTCAATGCACATGAAATGTGGGTTATCTAGGCAGGTATAGAAAATGGTATATTTGGAAATGGGTGCTACGTAAAGTTATTATAATCTAACTTAGAGCTGTAAACTTATTATAATCTAACTTGTTCTGAAGAGGATTGGGGGCATTTATTTTACATGCATGCCTGTGCTACAATAAGTAAAGGAGGCACATCAAGGGAAATGTATGAGTAGAACAGAAAAAAAATAAAGCCAAGAATAAAGTGATTTCAGGGAAAATTGCCCACCTGCAGCGCTGTTGAAAATTAAGTTCCGAGCTCCTTGTAGGCCACGAAAGAAGGAGCAAGCCATTTCATAGCATCTATAAAAACCTTTCTTAAGAACATAATTGCCAAGGATAAGTACAGCTTTTTGAGATGCTAAGAGCTGACAGAAATTCCTCCCCGAGTTCCTCTAAAAAGAGGTGTAGTTTATAAATGTTGATTTAAATTAGATTTGTCTTTTAAAAATACAGTTCCCTTCATCTGCTCTATTTCTGTAGAGGTAGGAGACTGGTCCAAATGCAAGTTTGTGGATTCTGATTCCTCACGTTGGAATCGTGTCCCCACCCCCACCCCCGCCCTCGTGGCTTCCTGCCTGGTTTGCCGGGAGCCGGGACTCCCCTTCGCAGCTGCGGTTGTCATTTCGGCTGTCATTTTTTGGCCCGGATGAGTGCGTCGTCTTCGGAGAGTTTGCTGCAGAAGCCGCTGCTGCCTTCCTAATCCGGGGAGGCCCTGGTCCCTCCCTTTCACGTGCCTCTTTCACAGCCACTTATCACAGTCTCATCTTCCTCTTGCCCTCATTCCCACCAGACCACAGCCCTGGGAGAGCAGGGAACTCATCTCTCTGGTCCCCCTGCGTCTTTAGGGCCTGGGACGCTGCCCAGGACAGGGCAGGTGCTCGGAAACCTCCCCGAGCGGATGAATGCTGAGCTGGCTGTCACTTTAAAAAATTACCTCTCTGTACCTTCTGACCCTGTATGTGTTTTGGCCATACTTGTGTCCTGAGCAACAATCCACAAATGTGACACGAATAACAATCCGTATCATGAATAAGATAACACTGTTATCTTAGCTTCCACTGCTTGGGCACGACTGTGATAAGCAGTTTTCTCTAAGCATACATATATATATTTAATTGATTTTTCACACAGAGGAAGAGAGAGGGATAGAGAGCTTGAAACATCGATGAGAGCGATACATGGACCAGCTGCCTCCTGCACACCTCCTTCTGGGGATGTGCCCGCAACCAAGGTACATGCCCTTGACCGGAATCGAACCTGGGACCTTTCAGTCTGAAGACTGACGCTCTATCCACTGAGCCAAACCGGTTTTGGCTCTAAGCACTTTTTATGCATTAACGGATTTAATGTTCCTCAAATTGTACGAGTTGGGGGTCATTTTTTCTCATCATCGAAATGAGAACACTGAGACACAGAGAGGTTTAGCGACCTGCCCGTGGCTGCACAGCTTGGTGGCCGAGCTGGGATTTGAACCTAGGCATCCTGGCTGCAGAGTGCGGGCTCGCCCTCCTCTCACACCACTGTCCTTAGAATATTCTAAACGTTCCAGAGCAGCAGTCGCCAACCGGTGGTCCATGGACCACGGGTGGTCCGTGAGGTTCGAAGGGTTGGCGACCGATGTTCCGGAGGGCAAAGGTCTTTCCGCGGCAGAGCGCCCTGTGCCTCGACGACCTGCACGTTCCTGTGAAAAGAACGGGAGCGTGTAGGGGACGTGGCTGAGCCGAGGGCCGCACGCCTTCTCTGGGGTCCCAGGGGAAGCTGGGAGCTGTCACGTCTGGTGGGAGCCTCAGCCTCTTGCCACCCTCCCCTCCTCCGCCGCCATTGTTTTTGCTTTGACAGGGAGGCAAGCGGCTTCAGGAAGAGCCTGCGGGGTCCTCCATGAGGCTAGATTCATGAGGGAGGAGCCAGGGCAGCAGGTAGGCGAGGGCGGAGGACAGAATGCAAGAGCCAGGGATGGCATGGAAAGCAAGGAAGCGTGAGCATCCATCTCGGAGAGAGAGGGGAGGACAGGCAGGCAAGCAGCGTGCGCTGTCACACAACCCCAGCCACACACGTGCCGGGGTTGGCAGTGCTCTTAGAGGTGTGCTCCCCGGTCAGCGCCGGCCTGGAGGAGAGCAGGCACTGGCACCTTCTCTCGCAGGAGGAGCGCCCGCTTCCCAGATAGTTTGGCATGAATTAAGCCTTCTTCCCACCCCGTTAGGGCCAGCCTGTTTGCCCGTGGCGATCGCGGCCTCTGGGAGGTGGGGGTAGGACTGGGCTGTGCCTGTGAGAGAGGGACAGTGGCCCAAGGCCCAGATGGCCACTTTCTGGCCACAGGACCCTCGATAGTTAGCGCATCTTCCTCGGAGCCCATTCTCTCCCGTTTGGTGGTGAGGGGTCACATGAGATGTCTGTATCCGTGTGTTTAACTTACAGAACACTGAGCCTAGGACAGGTGATGCTGGCGCCACCCCAGCAATTTCTGTGGATGCTCTTGGGGCACGGCCGCGCCCTCTGCAGACACAGTGACAATCCCTGCGTCCAAGGGTGGGTATGCCCTGTTTAGACGACGTTTGTTAGACTCCTTAGACACCGGGTCTGGCGATTAGAGCGTAAAAGCAGAGAGCTGCTGCAGTGTTGGTGAGCTGGGCACCTGACTCTGAGAAGTCACACAGGGGCCCCCGAGAGGGGACATCCGCATGCTGACAGCGCTCAGCACTGTCTAGTCCCCCGGAGGACCATCTGCAGCCTGGCGGTCCATGGCGGTGCCTCTGATCCCTGCTCCAGAGAGATGACAGACATGCCATCTTCGTCTCAATCCTCATGCTTGACTAACACGAAGCACTGTTTATTCCCTGTCACTCAATTCACTGCCTGGACTCAGAACCACCCCCCGGGGTGGATGTCATTGTCCCTGTGGTTAAGCTGGGGACAGGGGTTGAGAAGTTCAATAACTTGCCCAAGGTCCGGCAGCGGGTCCGCCCTCTCCATTGCCTCCCAAGCAGGGGCTCCCAGAGCATCCTGTGAGATCCGAGCCCTGCTCTGGTGCCTCGTGGCAATTCCCGGTGTCTGAGGCCAAACAGCGAGTGTCACTGCAAGAGAACTCCAGACGGAATGTCTCAGTAGATTGACATAGTTTAGGTGTGGCTTTGCATCCAGGAACATGGGTGCCCCCGTGTTCTGGCTTTGCATCCAGGAACATGGGTGCCCCCGTGCACATCCTGTGGTCTGACTAGACATCTGAGAATGAGGATTTCTGGGTGCCAAGGCCAACTTTCTCCTGGCCCCCCAGAAGGACCCAGATAAATCAGAAAGACTTCCCTCCGTGTCCCAACGTCCTTTTCAGACGGACAGAACTTGAAATAACATTTATCAGTCGTGTGAAGAACCACCCCTCAGATACGCCGCGGCCTCCTGCCAAGACTCCTCTGTCCCCCCCGCTGTGTCTTGTACTTTGATGTTATTTTTTGCCATCAACTTGCCACACAGAATGTCATTTATTTCCTTATTCACCAGATCTGGGACCCCTTGGGGACCTCTGTCTTAATCACCTTTGTTTTTCCAGCCTCCCGCTGAGATCTTTGGGATGCAGAAAGGGCTCAGCTGTGTGCCTTGGACTATAAAATAATTCCGTGTCCGTCACACGCCTATACATGCCAACCCAGCAGCCCCTGCTGCCGAGGCACCAATGGCAGCGGGCTGGGAGTCCATAAGGAACCCTGCAGTGACAGGTGTAACGTTTCACCGTCGTCGTATGGCATGCCTTCGCACGCTGACTCTGATTCTGTGCAGCATGAAGGACGGGGCAGAATAGAACGCTTGGACGATTCCTCCAGGCTTGGACGGTGCGGGTCGTGAGAAACAGCCGCTCGGCCTGCGCACGGAGAGGGTGAAGGCAGGCAGAGAATTGCGCGCACGTATTTCCTCCTTGTGGGCTCGGAATCAACACCACGACCTTTTTTTTGTTTGTTTTTCTTTCCAAAAAAGAAAGCTCCTTGGTGGTGTGATTTATTGGCAGATCTGCATCTTGATTTCCGTCCATACAGTGTGTGCATTATTCTTTTACCAAACAAGGCAGATGAAAAGGCCCCCGGAGGCCAAAGCAACGAAATGCGTGTTTCTCATCGTGTGGAAGCGCCTGGCCAGATGTTCCTGGATCCGCCACTGCTCAGCTGGCGTGCCGTCCGTCAGGGAGCTGGAGGGAGGGTGGGGACACCGTGGGAGGGGGAGAGAGAGAAAGCAGGGATGCTGACCTTCGCTGAGGGTTATATGCAGACAGAGGAGAAGGGGGGGTGTCAAACTGTGCTAGTATTTTACCTCCGTTTTTTAAAAAGTTTCCCCCCACAGACACACACACACACACACACACACACACACACACACACACACACAACACACCATTGTCAAAACCGGTGGTGCCCTGCGTCCATGTCGTAAATCAGGCTGGGCATTCCTCACCTTCTGACTCAGGGGTGTAACTAAAAGGAGACCCAGAAGCTGACATCATTATACTCTTTGGATCGCTGCAAGACTCCAGCTCAAATTAAGAATGTCATTCAAGTGTCGTTTTTTTGTGTGTGTGTGTGTGTTTTTTTTGTATAAAGAAAGAAAATTCACATCCGTGAGATGAAGGGCATGTCTGCTACATGTTGTGGAAGTGGCTGGAGGAGCCATGATCAAACCTGTAGCAGACTTCGGTGTGGAAGGGTGGTCTGAATTAATGGCAAATGTGTGTTCACCTTGGAGGGTGCATCTCGAGGAGCCGGTCATTACCCCCCAGAGCGGCGACGCAGGCGCCGTGAGCGGTCCATGGGCAGCCAGTGGGCAGGGGCCTGCCAGACAGAGCCCAGAGGACAGTTAGCAGTGAGTGCAGGTGTCGCCCCAACTGGACCAAGGGTGGGGACCTTAAACTGCAGGTTGATTTCAGAGGGAGCTGCCTCCCACACAGCAGCAACGAGTTTTATTTATTTATGGGAAGCTAATAACGCCATACCCAGAAGCTGGTCTGTAATCAATGCACGTCTGTTAGCCCAGGCAAGAACGGGGGTTATTTCTGGATGATAGGATCACAGACGACTTTTAAAATGTCTTTTTAAAATATTTTGTTTTTGTATTTTGTACACTGGGCACGCATTATAATGGCAGAATATAAATAAGTATAGTTAAAAGTGATTTTTTGTTTTTGTTTTCACCATCCAAGACTTGTGGATAGTTATCTGGAGTCTTCTCATTATGTTTTAGAAATGCTTATTCAAGAGACATGCAGAAACACATCTACGATAGACATTAGAAACCACATCTTGGCTAGGGGAGGGGGTTGGCTGGACAGGGAAACTTTTCAAGGGGATCAAAGTGTCCTCTGCATTGTTCAACCTTAGCCTAGGTTTGGCTCAGTGGATAGAATGCCAGCTTGTGGATGGAGGGTCCCAGGTTCGATTCCAGTCAAGGGTTCCCCCTGGCCCAGGCCCTGGTCGGGGTGCATACAGGAGGCAACCAATCGATGTGTTTCTCTCACCTCGATATTTCTCTCTGTGTTTCCCCTCCCTCTTCCACTCTTCCTAAACATCAGTGGGAAAATATCCTGGGGTGAGAATTAAAAAAAAAAAAAAGGGGGGGCCTCCATCCTGTTCGGGTGGCGTTACACAGTATAAACAGCTGTCACTGACAACTGCATTTGTTGCGTGTGAGCCGTATTGCCGTGGGACAGCGGGAACCCCGGCCAGAGAAGAAAATGTGCCTGCCAACAAAGGCCGGCCTGCTCGGCACCCCGGCAGGCAGAGGGCGAAACGGCGGCCAGGGACTGTGCCAGCCAGCACCGGGCTCCTGCCCAGGGCGGTCCGCGGCACCCCAGCGACAGCGCTCACTCAGAGAGAGCTGCTGGTCAGGGCGCAGCTGCTAGGCGGCGGAGGTGCCGGGCAGGGAGCGGGGGCCGCCGGCCTGGGCCGCCGGCCCGGGGTTGACAGCCGGGAGGCGGGTGACGCGGCCTGGACAGGAATCCTATGGAGGCCATCTGCTGCGAGGCCTCGGGGGCGCTGCTGGCCCCAATGGACCTGAGTGACAGGACGAAGCCCGGCTTTCCCGGGCTTGCAGCACCAGCACCCGCAGGACTGACGGCTGAGCAGAGTGTGTGTGTGTGTGTGTGCCTGCAGGATTGATTTCCCCACTTCCTCTCGGGGCTCCCGTGACCTTCTCTTCCTTTAATGGCCCGATTATTCACCCGTTTCTTCAGAATGTGCCGGCTGTGACATCTCTGCACAAAGCTAAAAATGGATTCCCCCCCCCCCCCACCTCTAATGGCACATAGAAGTGGATAATCTGCGTCTCCTGTGCAGCCCAGGGAGGAAGTGTGAGCATCTTGGGCTCTGACAGGCACCGGCGTGAATCCCAGCTCTCCCCCGCGACCGTGGTGTGACTCTGGATGTTACCTCTCCTGTAAAACGGGACGCTAGACCCCACCTCCGTATTGTTGGAGGGATTACACAAAATAGTGCATTCCAGCTTCTTCACGGCACCTGCGGTGTCAGGAGAGCGTCCCGTCCCTGCCAGCTGGGTCTGTGCTCTGGGAGGCCCGCTCAGCTCCGCCGCTGTCCGCACCCATGCGCCGGCTCCTTGCGGTGTGCAGGCTCTGCGGAAGGGGCTTCCTTTCCTAGGCCGGCACGTCCAGGATGCCCCGGGCACGCTTGACACCAGCTCCATTCAAAATGGGCCTTCGCCGGGCCTGGCCTGCTGCTTACTTGGCTCCTCCCAGGGCCCGCTTTGCATTTTTGCTGAATTCCAGGGCGCGCTCTTGACTCTGCCTGCTCTTGCTTCTGTTTGGAGCCTCCGAGTGTCGCCTCTGAAACCTCCTCTGGCACCGCGACCCCCCGGGCCTGGCTGGGAGTGGCAGCGGCTCTGGGCCCGGAGCCCGCGCTCTGCCCTGGCACCGCGGCTCGTGCTGTGACAGGCTCTCTGATTACAGACTTTGGCGTGATTGATCTTGGACTCTCCTAGCCTTTCGGCGGCGTCTGCGGTTTACATCTGTTTGTTCGTCGGTGTATTTAAAGCTCTCGCCCTCGCGCCCCATCAGTTTGGCTCCGTTGCCGAGAAGATTCTCTAACCGGTGTCGTGTGCTCACTTGGGAAGCTGGGGGTGGCGAGCCCAGCCCTTCACAGGCAGCCCGGAGGCCACAGTGGGAAGCCGAAGGGATTGTGCGGGATGGAGGAAGCATAAATGCGTAGGAAACCCCGAGTCCTGATTTCTAGTTCATATATACATATATATACATATTTATATATTTTTAATTGATTTTTTTTTTTTTTTTTACAGAGAGGAAGGGAGAGGGATAGAGAGTCAGAAACACAGATGGGAGAGAAACATCAACCAGCTGCCTCCTGAACACCCCCTACAGGGGATGTGCTGGCAACCAAGGTACATGCCCTTGTCTGGAATCGAATCTGGGACCTTTCAGTCTGCAGGCCAAAGCTCTATCCACTGAGCCAAACCGGTTAGGGCTGATTTCCAGCTCTTAACTCCCAATTTAAACCAAATCGCCGGTGAAATTTCTGAGACTGTTTTCATGTGATCGATTCTGCTCTGTGCTTCAAGCTCTCTGAGGGCAGGGAGGATCCATGAGAAGGTTTCGTATCCCCTAGTTCACGTGCACTCACAATAGAAATCTATTGCCTTAAGGCTGAGAAGCAGGTATTCGGGTGGATGGATTTCAGATGAGTGGTTCCCACCCTTTATCCACCACCCGGCCCCGCCCTGCGCCCAGAACAACCACACACACACACACACACACACATACATACACACACACACACACACACACACACACACACAGCATTAAGCTCGCCTCTTGCTCTCATGTATTGCGATCCCCTGGGCTTCAAAGGCCCACAGAGAACTTCTTTCCATACATGTAAGCAGTACACTGCAGAAGCTGATCAGCGGTGTTGATGAAGTGAGTGCTGATGAAATGATACAATAACATACCAGCAATGCTCTGTTAGTGGCAGTTCTGTCATCGAAGCTACAGCGTACATCCGTACATCCGAGGGTCCTAAGACCAGCCACCCTTGAAGCCCATGATGTCAGCGCCACGTCAGACGTTCCCCCAGGCCCAGGGGCGGGCCACGCCCGCGCTACCTTTCCTGCTAAATAAACGATCCGTGTCCTGTTTCCTGCTGCTGCTAACCCCGCAGCCATCGAAGGTGAGACCACACCTCTCCCCCTCCGTCCCCACCTAACCCACATTCAGTAATTGAGATTCCGAGGCCACCTCTCCACTGACAACCTGGCACTTCCTTTTGTTAGAGCTGCTTGAGCTCATGCCCAAGGGGACAGGCACTGTGCATTCTATTATTTCCCGTCTTCCACCGTGTCTGATGTGCTCAGCTGTTTGTGTTACAGGCCTGTGTGTGCGTGAATGAATGAAATGACTCCCGGGTCTTTAACCAGCTCCAGCAGGACCCCAAGCTGAGCAAATACAGAAAACTGTGTGTGTGTGTGTGTGTGTGTGTGTGTTTTAAACTCTTGGGTTCCAAATCTTTGAGCAGCGAATTGTTCTCATCAGATTTTGTGAGGCATTTTATCCTGAAGAGAAAATGGGAGAAACATTCAAGACCACATATATTTTTGCATTAAATGAGTAAGAAAACATTTTTTTTTTTAGTTGGGGGAGGAAATGAAAATAGAAACGGAAGCTCTAAGTCAGAGCTGCCCAACAGAACTTTCTACAACGATACCAGTGTCCTATGTCTGCACGTCCACTAAGGTGGCCATGAGGCACACGTGGCTGCTGAGCACACAGTGTGGCCAGTGTGCCCACTCAACGGAATTTTAAATATTACTGAATGAAATAACCAGAGGGGACCGGGGACTGCCATAGTGGCTTCCTCGTCCCCCCATCCCTAGGCCCCTGCTCTAGCGCCCACACGGGACGTGATCACGGATAACCCTGCCCTGTGTATCTTCACGGGTCTGCGTGCATCCACAGCTTGTTCCTGCACACATGTACACACACACACACACACACACACACACACATGCCAGGTTCGTCTGGCCTGCGAGCGTTTCACACACGTGGTCTCGTGCTGCAGCCTCTCCTCCATCCACGGTGTGTTTGGAGAGCGGTCTGGGCAGCGCTCACAGCTCTGCTTCATTTATTTATTCAGCCGCTGCTTCGTGTCCATTGCCAAGAGGTTCCCTCGCTCATTTAGCCAGTTCCCTGTGGATGCACATTTAGGTGGTTTCTGAGCAAAGCCCCCAGTCCGTTCTTACCCTCTTCCCTGTGCAGGTAAGCACTGGCAGATACTGTGAACCAAGAGGAGGAAAGGGATCTGTATACCCCCCACCCAGCTCCATTTCTCCCCGACCGTGTACCGGGTGAGGGGAGGGCCGGCCGACATGCCCACACCAGCCCCGACGTCCGAGACAGCCCTCGGGAGCCGTTATTACCATCATTTTGTTGGAAACTGGCAGGCAAGTTCTGCTCCGATCTTTGTTTTCACTCCCGTGCCGAGCAGCTGAAACCTAGATTTTAATCACTCAGGCCGTGGCGAGCTCTGAAAATGCTGAGGCGTTAATAACAATGTAAGATGACGGACACAGACAGCCTTCATATAAGATCACGTGTGTGTTTTTAAAGAGACTTTTTTAAAAAAATTGATTTCAGGGCGAGGGGAGAGAAGCATCAGTGATGAGAAAGAATCATTGATGGGCTGCCTCCTGCACACCCCACGCTGGGGATGGAGCCCCCAACCCAGGCATGTGCCCTGACCGGGAATCGAACCGTGACCTCCACACAGGCCGGGCAAGATACCTGGGTTTAAAGGCCCCTGTGTTTGCTGGCATTTGCTAATGGGTGTTGCACAGCGAGTACAACACAGGTTCGTGGCGTGATCTGTACGGAGTCACTTTCTAAGGAGGCAGACGAGGCCCAGGCCACGGGAACGGTGAGAAGAGGCGCTACTGCCTGCTTCTCGTGGCCACCGCTAATCTTGCCCAATGCTCCTTCCCCCCAACCCCCCCCCAAAAATTTCAAAGCATGTCAAAGTAAAAATTATTAAAGGTTCCATTTTAACATTCAGCCTTGGAGGAGTTAGTAACTGAGCTGGGATAAAACATGGAGGAGGAGGAGGAAGTGATGAAGAGCAGGCACCAGCATCCTTTCAATCAGCAATGTCCCCGCAGCCAGGAGCAGGTACGGGCTGTGGTCCAACCAGGAACGGAGGCAAGGAGAAAGGAGGGAAAGTGAGAACAGGCCAGGGGAACAGTCTCAGAGGAAACAGACCCTGCTAATCAGGGTCCCGGACAAGTAAAATGGTGGCGGGGGAGGGGGGCATTGGAACCACCTACACCGCGCCCGGGACAGTGAAAAGGGAGAACTCCAGTGGTGCGGTACTCCGGTGGGCCACGCTGCTGTCTTTTCTCCACGTTCCCCGCCCTCATTTCATCGTCATTTCCGGGGTTTGGGGCACACTGCCGATGGAGTTTAGCACGGACCTTTCTCATGCAACACTCCACCCTAGGAATTCTTCCATGATGTCACTTATTCTTCAAAGTTTTGCCAGTGAGGTCTGCCCTTAACTGGCGAAGTTTCCCTCCGAGTCCCTTTGTTTACAGCGCCTTGGCGAGGGAGTATCCTGGGCTGAGGAGGAGCGGGCATCGATCGGAGAAGCCGCCGAGGCCGGAGACTCCCCCGCTGTCTTCCCTCCAGACTGTGCATCAGCTTCGGCACTGATTGTACCGGGCAGTGCTCAGACTCTGGCCCCGGCCCCCTCTTCCTCACGGCTGACCTCATACTCCGCTCCGGTGATGTGATGTTATGGATGCTGTCATCCCACCGCGGTGCGGGGAGGAGTTTCTATTCCCGTGGCCAGGACACGGGACTCGGGACGTGCCATTGAGGGTGGGGGTGAGGCGGCATTTTTGTCACTGATTCCGAGCTTTGGACTCCCCCTCCCCCCACCCCTATGCTGTCGCGGCTGCAGGTTGTCCTTACTCCCCGGCGCCCATCGGCCCTTCCTTTCTCTTTCTTCTCTTTGCCACCGCCCTGCCCTGGCCGTATGTCCCTCTGCCTTGGTCCCAGCTCCGGTCTTAGTGGACCTCCTACTTCTGTTCTCTGTGAACCCAATCCCGCTGGGCTGGCCGGATTCCTCTTGGCCAGGTCTTCCCAATCCTCACATCTCCCTTTCAGCAAACCCTCCGGGAACTCCCCTTTGAGCGACCAGCCAACCGCCCCGGGGAGGCTGGCTGCCACTGGAGGGAGAAATGAGATGTGACAGCACAAACAGGGTGGGCAGAAGCAGGTTGATGGTTGTTTGCATTGGTACAACCCACGGCGCTGGTTCAGGTTTTATCAGCGGTTATATCATAGCTTTTTAAAAAACGATCCATCCGAGAAAATTGTCCTTTTCTGCCTGAGCACCTTTTCTCCACGCAATTCCTGCCTCCATATTTGTGCTCATGTCAGACCTTTAGACCCCAAGGCTCTGAAGCCGGGGCCCCTCCTGCTCCGTCCCTGATGCTGTTCCCGCTCCCTGTGTGATCTGGGGCCAGTCCCCCTGACCTCGCCGACCTTCGGTTTTCTCCTGTGAAAACACTAACCTCGTGGGATTTCCTTTTAAGTGCAAAGTGCTTACGTGCATAATGTAACAGGCGGTGGGGAAGTGTCAGCGGTCTCTTCCTTCCTTCTGGCCCCAGGGCACGCCCTCTCTTCCTCGCCGTTCCACGCCGCCCTTCTCTTTCAAATCAGGCCCCACACGCGCCTCCTGGGACGCGCGCCCACCCTGTCTCCAGCTGCCTCGCAGTGCTGCTCTGCGTGTGTGACATTTCATCAGGGAGCTCCCGCTGACACGTCCCACATTCCTCTGACTACATTTTCATTTCTATTTTTACCCGCCGACGGCAGAAGGTCTTGGAGGGCCGAGCCCTCGGCACTCTAATGTCCTCCAAGTCAGCCGCCGGGACGGAAGCCGGGGTGCGGTGCCATCTGTGAAGGAAGGGTGCTGGCGCCCGCCTCGGAGACCGTCTCTCTGGGCAGAGTGAATGGACGGGTGCGGGTGGCAGGCTGAGCGGAGTGCTGAGGCACCAGCTCGCACCCGCAGCCGCGGCCGCTGTCCCGGGGACAAGCCCGGCGGCAGTGGCTCTGCCGAGAGCTTTGACCTTAGGCACCTGAGCGGTGATGTCTGTCCACCCCTGGTTTCTGAACCGCTGTTTGTGCTTCACCCACCAAATGAAAAATAAATCCCAGGGCCATTCTAGCTTCGAAATTCCATTTTGTTCTGTCCTGGCTTTTCATAGCAATTATCATAATAACACCCACGATGGTAATAGGTAATCATCTCTGAGCGCTTATTGTAAGCCGGGAACAGTTCTGAAGACTTTCGAGTATTAACATATCTCCATCACAGCTCTGTGATGTAGGTTCTGCCGTTCCCGGTTTATAGGGGAGTAGCCGGAGGCACGGAGGCCTGGGTACCTGGCCTAAATCTGCACAGCTTGTGAGAGCGGGGACTGGGCCGGGAAGCCAGCCTGTCTGGCTCCCGAAAAGAGCTGGGACAGCCCTACCCAGTTTGGTTCAGTGGACAGAGCATCGGCCTGTGGACTCAAGGGTCCCGGATTCGATTCCTGTCAAGGGCACGTACCTTGGTTGTGGGCATATATCCAGTAGGGAGTGTGCGGGAGGCAGCTGGTCGATGTTTCTAACTCTCTAGCCCTCTCTTTCCTCTCTGTAAAACGAAACAATATAATATATAAATTTTTTAAAAGAGTTGGGATAATTTTTTTCCCTTGCTGCTAGTGGTTCCAAGAGACAGAGGTTGGAAACCCATTCTGTTTATTTTTAGCTGTGACTCTCTGGAAGAGTGATCCCCAAACCAGGGAAGCATTGAAGCCCTAGCATTGAGTCAGCTGGACACATTTCCCTCTCTGTAAATCCTCATTCTCAGTTAAGCGGGCAGTCAGGTCAGCCAGGGCGGGCTGCAGAGCAGCGAGCCTGTCAGAGATGCAAAGAGCTCCGGGCGGTCGGTCAGGCTCCTGGTTTGTCTGTAGATTCAGGCGCGCACTGGCCCGGCCCGTCTCCCCAGGGAGGGCTCTGCTGCCTTTAATTCCGCTTCAAGAAAATCTGTTTGGACGCTCGGACTCTGCCTCCTTCCCAGACTCACTTTCCTCGGCGTTTCCTCTTGGTCTCTCCAGCCCCGAAGGAGAGACAGGGCCTGGCCCGGCGCCATTTGACTTTTTTATCTCCAATCAAACCCAGCCAGGCTCCCCCTGTACGGCTCCCGGCTTTAATTACCGAGGGCGGGTTGCCGCATCATTGCAGATAATGAAAAATTGGAAACAGCAGTGGGAAATGATTAAATGAATCAGAGTCTGGTCAAAAGATGGAATAGTCAGTGGCCACTGACATGAGGCTCTGAAAAATGTTTAGTGAGAAGACAGATGCTCACAATATAAGAAGAAGATAGGTTTTTACACTATCCTGTATGATCCCAGTTTTATGCATATGTTTTAAAAATATGCATAAGTAGAGAAACACTAACTAGAGCAAATACACTAAAATTACAATAGTTAATCATGTATAGTGTAATCAGTGTTTCCCAAAGTGAGGTACACGTACCCCCAGGGGTATGGGAAGTTTGGTGGGGGTACGCGTTGCACCATGCTTAGCTGTGTCTAATTCTACGTTCTCATGAGTCAAGTCAAGACAGTCTTGGGAGGCATGAGATGGTCCGGTGTGCAAATAAATATTATTTATAATATAACTTTTATTTATATTTTATTATGAATAACTTTATTTTTCATTTATTATTATTTTGTGTATGTACCAAAAAATAAAAAATAAATATATTTTGATATTAAAATACACCCATTTTTTTAATGAGGGGTACTCAGTGCTACGAAAATTATAGAAGGGGTGTACATATGTCAAAAGTTTGGGAAACACTGGTTTGCTTTCATTTTATTTTTTCTTATTTTACAGACTTGTATTCCTTTTAAAAATCAGAAATGAGGAAAAAGGGAAAGGGAAACCTTTTTAGTTTTCTTTAAATTTTACCATTAGAAGGGCTGTTGATTTTTTCCTTTCATGGATTCTCCAGTGCTTACCAGTTCGCTGTATCCCTAGAGATCCAGCTCAGGTCTTGCCTCTTCCAGGGAGCCTTCCTGGATTCATCAAACTCCCAGGGATTTCTTCAGTTGTATGGACTGCTTAGTCTCACTGTGACACATCATCAACTTTAAATGTGTGTGTGTGTGTGTGTGTGTGTGTTTTGTTTTTCTTTTTTTTTTTAAATGACAAAACCTATATATCTCTAAATTCCTCCTCTTCCCCATCCTACCCTACCCAGCAAGTACTGTGCAAACTACCAAGGCTCAGTTAACATCAGCTGGACCACAAGGCCTGCCCCTTTCTCTCTGAATTTCCTCCAATTCTTTTGAAAGGGTGTCTGTGTCACGGGCCCTGGGTTAAATTTTATTGTAAATTGTTTTAAAAGAATTTAGTTTGCTTTGTTAGGGATGATCAAATCCAGCCCATGCCTTTGCAAGGGGATTGTAATGGTAAAAAAAATAAATATGAAATATTTTTAGCTCAAAGGCATGTTTCTTGGTGAGTGGGGATATTGGCATTGATGTGTGTAAAGAGGAAGCCTAGGGCGAGGAGAGGAGGTGGCTTCCCGGGGCCCCAGGCTGATCGAAGACGGCCCAGATCCTGTCCCTCTCCTCAGCGCTGCTGTGCGAGGTCCAAGGAAAATGAGATGGGAGAATTCACAGTTTATCTGATGGGGAAATATGAGTCACTGAAACAGCCCGAGGGCAGTGGGAGAAGCGTGTACAGGATAATAGGTGCGAAGTATCTCCAGAGGTCAGCTGTGTGTGTCTGGGGGGGGGGGGGGGATGGATGCCTAGAGTGTGTGTGTGTGGGGGGGGGGATTATGAACTGGAGGGCTTCCAAGGAGCGTGGGCAGGTGCAGGGAGAGGGAGGCCCCATCCCGTGATGATTGCAAGGCCCCAGCCCGTGGCCCTGACTCTCCTGCTCCCTCACCATTGCTGGCTTCTGCCCTGCCCCTGTCACCTGCACCCCCTGCGTCCGCAGCGCCCGGCTTTCCAGGGCTGGATGGCCCCCCCAGTCCGCTCCTCCTCCGCTCCCAGCCCTCCTCACACCGGGCTCTGAGGTGGCCTCCGGCCGCCGGACAAGGGCTGCCGCCGGAGACAGCGTGAGCCAGAGGCCCGGCGGCAGCGAGGAAGGACCCGGCCCCTCCGCCCGGGGCACCCCTGGCTGAATACTGAGTTGAAGGGCTGACATTTAACATAACGGCGAGCCGCCTTCACTGCTTGACTGTAAAGCAAAGTGAATCAAGCAAATATTTGCCTAAAAACTACGTATACAGCCCTAACCGGTTTGGCTCAGTGGATAGAGCGCCGGCCTGTGGACTGAAGGGTCCCAGGTTTGATTCCGGTCAGGAGCATGTACATTGGCTGCAGGCACATCCCCAGTGGGAGGTGTGCAGGAGGCAGCTGATGGATGTTTCTCTCTCATTGATGTTTCTAACTCTCTATCCCTCTCCCTTCCTCTCTGTAAAACTCAATAAAATAAAATAAAAACAACTGCATATACAAAGAATTGAAGCAAGGAGGTGACTGTCCAGGTGGCATTTGTAAGGACTGGGTCTCAGGTGTGGAGGAGGCGTCCTAGTGACGGGGAAAGGCGAGCACAGGATGGACCTAAGACATGGTTGAGGATGTATTTGGGGGAAAGTGAAGGGAGAATTAGGGGGGGAGAGAGTCGTGGCAGAGAGGTATGTGCTGTGTGACCTGGGGCAGGGCACTAGACCTCTCTGATCCTGCCTCTTTATCTGTGAAATGAGAACAAGTGTCATACCATCGTGGTTCTTATGAGTGTCACCTGAAATGTTTGTCAGGTGCTCAGCCTAGAGTTTGGCACGGACCAGTAGAGGTCATAGGATCAAGCAAGCAGAGCCAAGGAGAAACGGGGCTGCAGTGCCTGAGAGGCATGGGGAGGCAGATGCTGCTGGCGGCCAGGTGAGAGGCCGGGAGCCCACGGAGCTGCCAGCCGCTGTGAGATCCGCCGGCACATGCTGGGCCGGTGCTTCTCACCTGTCTGCGTACCAGGATCACCGTGGAACACCTCCGGCTCCTCTCAGAGATGCAGCGGGGAGGCTGCTGGTGAGGGAGCCAGCACGTGGCAGGGTCAGGGCACGTGACCCCACGCTACCCTCCCCCCCCCCCAGCCAGTCCTGGAGAGAGATGGGCCCCCGTGAGCGGAGCCTCCAGAGCCCAGGGGGATGGCCACCCCAGAAGACAGCCGGGCAGGATTCAGGCCCCGGAGCCAAGGGGTCTCCGACAGGAGCATTGCCCGAGGTCCTCCTAGGCCCGTGGTCGGCAAACCGCGGCTCGAGAGCCACATGAGGCTCTTTGGCGCCTTGAGTGTGGCTCTTCCACAGAATAACACGGCCTGGGCGAGTCTATGTTGAAGAAGTGGCGTTAGAAGAAATTTAAGTTTAAAAAATGTGGCTCTCAAAAGAAATTTCAATCGTTGTGCTGTTGGCATTTGGCTCTGTGGACGGATGAGTTTGCCGGCCACTTCCGAGGACGGCTGCCTCGCGAGCACCGGAGGGCTCAGAGACTGCCCTGTGGTGGCGGAGACAGAGCTTGGACAGGAAGCGAGGCCGTTAGTGAGAAGCCGTGAAGAGGAACGGGCTGGGGTCGTGGATTCTAGGAGGCCGGGGAAGTTCTCCACAGGAGGAGACAGCTGGCAGACTCCCCAGGATAATGACTGGGAGCCGGGAGGAGGGAGGAAAGAGCTTTCCAGGTGGGAATGCTGAGGGCAAGGCCAAGAGCAGGTGCGAGGGCGGGTGAGCCCTAGGGAGACGTCTGACCACAGATAGAGTCTAAGGTTGAGGAAGCCGCTGAAATCCTGCTAATCCCCGCTGACGTGATTTTTCAGCAGCGACACACCAGCCAAGGTGGCCATCTCACATTTCCCTCTCAAACTTAAAATAGGCATAACCGTGCTGGTGACCGAAGAGGACCCTTAATAAACTGACTTCCGGGGTCCCCTGATCGGCCAGGTGTGATCCCCGGAGAGTAAGAGAAGGCAGAGCCCGCTCCCTCGGAAAGAAAAGGGCTCAGAGTATAAAGGTTTTTATGGGCACGTGGCTCTGAGTTACAGCTCCACCTTTGTCCTTGTTAAGAATGAATGCCGTCAGCCCTGGGTGGGTGGGTGGCTCCGTTGTGTGGAGTGCCGTCCCGTACACCAAAAGGTTGCGGGTTCTATCCCTATCTCTCTTTTTAAAAAAATCAATTTTAGCCCTAGCCAGGTTGGCTCCGTGGATAGAGCATTCATTGGCCTGCAGACTGAAGGGTCCCCAGTTCAATTCCGGCCAAGTTCCCGTCAAGTGCATGTACCTAAGGTTGCAGGCTGGATCCCTGGTCCCCTCCCCCCACCCCCCCCTCCCCGGTCAGGGCTTGTGCGCACTCACATCAATGTTTCTCTTTCTGTCTCTCCCCTTCCCTTCTACTCTCTCTAAAATCAATGGGAAAAACATTCTCGATGAGGATTAACAAACAAAAATTATCAATTAACAAAAAAATCCTCAGGCCAGGATTTATAAATTGTTTTTAAAGAATAACTGCCATCAGGAGCAAGATTAAAGGAATATATCAGATGTATCCCTTAATATTTGGTAATGAGCTGTGTTCAGTTACTTCTCAATGTCCCCCCCACACCCCCCATGCCCCTCCTCCTTGTGGCCTGGCTGTAGCTACTTTGAATTCACCTTCGGGGTGGAAGCGTCTAGGGGTGCCTGTGGGTCCCCCTCGCCCCCAGGCCGGGCTCTTTGCCTGACCGGAGAGCGGCCTTTATCTGCCGAGTTCGGCTCTGATTACCACCCGAAGTGTGGGGCGCTCTCGGCCTCTCCGCCCTCTGGCTGAGGTCCCAAAGTCACTTTCATTCTACAGCGGTGGACAGGTCGGCACGGCAGTGACAGCCCAGAGCCCCTCCGTCCCACGGAGACCTGCGCTGCTCCGGTTTCCAACAACCTCCCTCCCAGGGCAGCCGGCTCCTGGCCCCTCAGGAAGGTCCGAGGAAGGGGCTGACGGGCATTTGAAGTCCTAACGTCACTGCTCTGTTTGCTCAGGCCCTGAGAGTGCAGAGGGCACCGTCCCTGGCTGAGGGCAGGTGCGGGGGGCGGGGGTGGGGATGGGGGTGGGAGGGAGGAGCTGCTGGGACACCCGGGGAAGAAGCATCCTGACACAGCGTGGCCAGAGGCCAGGCAGGGGTAACTCCTGGGCTTTGGGGCACAAGAAGGGGAACGTGGCCTCAGGAGCTGTCCCGTCACCAGAAATAACTGGTGCCAGCCAGCCGCGGCCCTCACACCTTCTCTGGGCCGGGAGGGGGACCAGGGCAGGAGATGAGGGGCTGAACCCTGCAACACTGATGGGGGGGGGGCTGGGCTTGCCCCCCTCCCTGTGCCTGGCCCCGGGAGGCTGGGCTCCTAGCTAGCCCCGTGGTGGAGAGAGGGGGGCCACAGACCAGCCCTCTGCTCTCCTGCTCTCTGGGGGTGCCCCGAAGCTTCCCCAAGACAGCCCATCAGCTCAGATCCAAATCACACCTAGAGCCCAGATCTCCTCTCCTTCCTCCTCCTCCCTCCTCCGGGCACTGCCCGACCCCCACCCCTCCCAATCACAGCTCCCAGAGCCCGCTCCACCCGCCCGCCTGTCCGCTGGAGAAAGCTCCCTGTGTGATTAAAGCGATTCCCACAGAAGCACTTCATTCTTTTCTGAAAAGCGCTGGGGCCTGACCCTGCCAGGGCACATTTGCATTTCAAGCAGAGAGTTTGTACCAGCAGAATTGGGCGTTAATTGGTGGAAATGGGGGCAATTGTTTGGGGAGGAGACTTTCCCAGGCCCGGCCCTGCCCTCCTCTTTCCTCCCACCCCCAGTGCGGGGAGGGGTGTGGGGAGGGGTGCCGGGTGCCCCCCGCCAAGGCTGCCCCCCCCCCCCCCCCCCGCTCCCGCTCGGGAGGAGGGTTACAGGTGGCTCCCAGAGGCTCCGCTTTCTTCACCAATGGAGACTCCCTTATGGTGGGACCTGAAATGGAGTCCTTTCCCCAAGGTTCATTTGATTGTCGCTGATTCCCGAACGCCACCACTTCACAGCACCACAGACAAACCTCCGTCTCCTGATGCAAGAGATGCAGCTTTCTAAAACCGATCTCGGCTTTTCCTTGGCCCACAGCACGGTGTTGGGGGTGGGGGGGAGGGGGAGTGGCTGGCATTGAGAACCTCGCACTGGCTGCCCCTGAGGCCCTCCCCTACGCCCAAGCACCAGTGTTCTAACACCACAGACACGCTGCCTTAAAGAGGCACTTTCAAATCTTAATAATTAATGGCAATGTTAATTTACCAGGGTTCCACACAGCTTTCTGTGTTGGAAATGGCCTCAGGAGGGAGAGGGGTAGAGGAAATTGAGGAGCAGAGAATGGAAGAAGTGGGGAGCAAACAAGGGGGACCCCATCTCCCAGCTGCCCATCTTCCTGGCATGGGAGAAGATTCCAGAGCTGCAGGAGGCAGTTTGAGAGAGAGATAGAGAGAGAGAGAGAGAGAGAGAGAGAGAGAGAGAGAGAGTGTGTGTGTGTGTGTGTAACAGTGCAATGTGTGGGGGCAGCACCTGACCTCTATGTAAGCTCCCATCCCAAAGCCTCGCCCTCAAATGCTCCCCTGTGGCCTGGCGCCGTGAGCAGGTGCCCGGCTGCTGCCATCACCTGCGTAGGGCACTGCGCCTGACCCCGAGCAAAAGGCAGGGAGCCAGAAAGGCAGATGCAGGTGAGGAAGCAGCGGGAGATGCCCGACCCGGAAGGATGAGGCCTGCACTCTAGGGGAGGGACGCTTCTGTTTCCCTCTTGGGTTTGGCTCCTTGCAGGCCCCCCTGGCCTGGTCCCAGGCCCCTGTGCTCACGAGCGTCTGTCTCTCTGCCCCCAGGTGTGTGCGGCTGCTGTGGCGCCCTGCGGCCCAGGTACAAAAGGCTGGTTGACAACATCTTCCCCGAGGACCCCGAGGTGCGTCACTGCTCCCTCCAGCCGGCGCTGCTGCTTCTCCCCACGTCAGGGCCGCTGGGAGGGGAGGCAGGACTCCAGGGCCCCTGCTCCTGGGTCCCCTCGGAGAAGGAGAAACCACGGGGGGCGGGGAGGGGCTGAAGGCTGAGGGACGGGGATCTCTGAGCTCGGGGCTCTGAGAGGGCTTGGCCTGCTCTGGGCCACTGCTGACCTGAGACATCTGTCTCACTCACGTCATGGGCGATGGCTCCTGGAGCTGCCGACTCTCTTGCCGGGACCGTTCCTGTGCTCGGTGTAAGCACTTCCCGCCTTGGGTTTCGGCTCCGGAGCCCACGTCTCCTCCCGGTGCCTCCTGGGTCTGCCAGGTGCTGGGATGGGCACACAGGGCACCTGGCTTCGTGGCTTCCAAGCCACCACCCCACCCTCAGGCCGCACCCCACGGCGTGTGCTTTCAGGAACGGCCGAATCGGGTGTACCTGACGTGATCTCTGGGACTCAGTGACCTCTCCGTGATGGGCAGAGGGGGAGGGGGAGGGTCACACTTCCAGAACCCTCTGGAGAATTCCCTATGAGTGACAGAGCTGCCTTCTCCTTCCTGTTCATATCTTGGTGCCGGATATCTGACACGTTTTATTTCTGAGTCACTTTCCATGAAGCCTTCATACACACACACACACACACACACACACACCCATATGTGTGTATGCACATACCTATACACACATGCACCTATATGCTTTCATGTTTATACACACATTTGTGTATACAATATACACACACACACACATTGATAGCACTTACTACCTTTAGTTCTAGTCAGTACGCTTTGGCCTAAGTTGTGAGTTCCTGGAGCACAGGAACTGTATTTTAATCCTCTCCCTATGACTGAAATCTGCACACTGCCTGTCATGTGCCTGTGGCACCCTGCCTAACGTTGATAAAACTGAGCTAATTTTTAAATATATATATATATTTAAATATATATATATATATATATATATATATATATATATTATTGATTTTTTACAGAGATGAAGAGAGAGAGATAGAGAGTTAGAAACATCGATGAGAGAGAATCATCGATCAGCTGCCTCTTGCACACACCCCATTGGGGACATGCCCGCAGCCGAGGTACACACCCTTGACCGGAATTGAACCTGGGACCTTTCAGTCTGCAGGCCGACGCTCTATCCACTGAGCCAAACCGGTTTCAGCAAAACTGAGCATATTTTACCCTGAGACTTGAACTCTGCCGGCCACGGTAGGGCCACCGAGAGCAGGAACGGTCCGTCTTTTCCAGGACGGCCTGGTGAAGACCAACATGGAGAAGTTGACCTTCTACGCCCTCTCGGCTCCCGAAAAGCTAGACCGGATCGGCGCCTACCTCTCCGAGCGGCTCATCCGGGATGTGGGTCGTCATCGATATGGGTAAGTAGAATGGGGAAGGGAACAGGGTGCTTTCAGAAACTATGTTACACGTTTAGGGTGAGCCATAGGGTCCCTTTAGGAAATTGAGAGTGGCTTGGATGATGGCTCTCCACCCCCCTTCCCTGCAGCCCCCCACAGCTGTCCGCCTGCTCTCTGTCTGTGAGTCCGCCTCTGCTTTGCCTTTTATAGCCACCCTACCTTTCTCCTGGTGCAGACGTCTGTCTGTCTGTCTGTCTGTCTCAGAGCAGAGTGCGTTGGTAGCCTTGGCGATGTCTGCCTGCTTCCCATCCTTTTTTCTCCTGGTTCTTCTGTTCATCCCGCTAGCTGGGATCTTCAAGACACGGACCCGAAGCTATGCTTCCCTAGCTCCTTGAGAATGAAATCCAGCCTCCTCAGTTTGACCCCTAGAGCCTTCCACAACCGGCTCCCGACTCACCCTTCTACCCAGCCACACCCGCCACGCCCACCACACCTGCCACGCCTGCCATGCCTGCTCTCCTCCCACTCCAGATGGACTGGCTGTCCATCCCCCCGGCTCTCTGCCCTCCCCTTGACGCCTCCATGGCTCCCCCACCACCACCCACAGCACCACCTCCCTCCCAGGCCCCCTCCTCCTGCTGAGGGAGACGGAGAACCAGAGAGGGAAGGCTGGCATTGTGCTGATGGCATGAGGGAAAGTCCTCCCTTCTGCAGGACCCACCAGCCAATCTGACATCAAGCTGTCCTGGTCTAAAAGCAAGACCCAAGCCTATTCGTTTCTATGACCATCTTAAAGAGTAAAATTAGGTCACGCACTCCAGGAAAGGGGCATGAGTGTAGTGTACATGCTGATTGTATAAATCGCCTTGACACAGCAAAGCAGGTGTACACAGACAAAAAAATGGCTTTATCCTGGACTGAACCTGCAGCCAATAGGCAAGCAATAACATTAAACATTAATGCAATTTTTGCCTGTCCTCTCTGCAGTCCTCTCGGTGAGGATATTCTGTGGTCAGCAGAGCCACTTAGAGCTACCCACTGTCCTCTGATCTGCCACTCAAAACTGGCGGCGGCGTCCTGTTAAAAGCAGCCGCTGCAGCATCTAAGTAAAGTCTTGAAAGCCTCCCAGGGGGCTCTAGTCATGACCATTTAGAGAAGAAAAACCTGATAGAGCCGATCTCTCTCCTCACCCCCCCGCCCCCGGCCTTCCCCTACCCAGTCCTCCCTCAGCATCGTCATCGCCTTCCTCGTCACTGGTGGTTGGAAGAGCAGAATATTTGCACCCAGAAAGGCTGGGGAAGGGGGACGGGGGGTTGTCTCCCTGCCATCGTGCAGGCGTCTGGATTTATGGTTTGGCCACCTGGGCGTGAACCGTGGATGCTGGACCCAGTGGCAAAACCACCCTCTTCGGCCCCACTGCCTCCCCACCCAGTCCACCTGCGCGTGAACTCCGAGTTCACGCGTGCTCAGCATCAAGGGTGGTAACCGGATGTGGGCAGGCAGAGCCCTGGAGGCCGGAGATGGCCACACCCAAAGGAATGGGCTGCTCCCCGGGGGAGCCCCCCCCCCCTGCGGACCCGGCAGGGCCCCTGGGAGACACACGCTCTCCAGAAGGACCCAGGGCCCGGTTGGAGGACGGGGCTGACCCTTCAGAGACACCACAGATCCCTCCTAGATTGAGGAGGCTCACCAATCCCCTCCACTGCCCGAGGCCCACCGAGAAGGTTCTGTCCAGGAATGGGGCTGACCAAACTCATTCCAGCGGCCCAGAAGCTCTCTGTCGGGGCCACGGCTCTTTGGGTGATTCTCAGGCAATGACCGGCCTTGCGACAGCTGCCCCCTCTCTCCTGCCTGCTGGGCTTCATCGCTGCCCCTGGACCCGTGCTTTCTCTCTGACCCAGCCTGGCCTCCATGTTTTGCACGGCCTGCTTCTCCTTTCCTGGAGGCTCAGTGCCTCCCTGGCTCCTGGGGCCACCCCTGTCCGAGCACCGGGCGTTCACGCAGTACCAGCTGCCTCTTCTGGAACCCAAGGCAAGGGACTTCCTGCCCAACGCCTGCCCACCAGAGCCTCTGTGTGTTTTCCTCAGCGGTTATCACTCATCTGCCGCCTTGACCCTGAGCTCCTGAGGTTGCCAACCCGTGTCCTCTCCAAGACTTGGCTGCTGCCCATGAACCCCAGTCCATCCCAGTGTCCTTGAGTCCTGCCCTCCTCACCTGCTGGGAAGCCCAGCTATTGCATCACCTGCTGCTGTGGTCTGTCACCTGTTCTTGCCTTCTCCCTCGGGCCCCTGCAGTGGGCTAGTCCTCACCACCTCCTGCCTGCCCCATTCTGCTCCAAGGACCCCAGTCAGGTCAGCTCGGGGTCCCAGGCCAGTCGCTTACACTGGACACCTTCCGGGATACCAAGCCCAGATCAGGTCTCTGCTGAGACCAGCCTGCCTGACCCTGGTCCTACTGAGCAGGTGACAGTATTCTGTTCCCTCTGAGAGTGTAGGTTATGGTAAGAAAGGACCAAGGCAGGGACCGGTTTGGCTCAGTGGATAGAGCGTCGGCCTGCGGACTGAAAGGTCCCGGGTTTGATTCCGGTCAAGGGCATGTACCTTGATTGCGGGCACATTCCCAGTAGGGGGTGTGCAGGAGGCAGCTGATCGATGATTCTCTCTCATCGATGTTTCTAACTCTCTATCCCTCCCTCTTCCTCTCTGTGAAAAATCAATAAAATATATTTAAAAAAAAAAAAAAGAAAGAAAGAAAAGACCAAGGCAGCAAGCATTGGACTAGGGAGTGTTCCAGGGTTCCATTGACTTCCAAGATTCTTTGAAAAGTTCAAGTTCATGGTCATAATTCTGCCATCCTTACTATTGGGGTCAAAGATGGGGAATGAAGAAGAGTGTGTTCACAGATGTAGGCCTTATTCTTCACTACTTTCAGTTTCACTTCCATCATAATGTTGACTTTCCTTCAAGTTTCCACTCCCGTTCAGTAGCCAATTTTTTTTCTTTTTCTAGCAAAGGATGGTTTTTTTCTTACCAGGATTTTTCTGGGAATTTTTTTTTTTTTTTAACAGGAAAAGGAAAAGCAACAATCTAAGCTCCAGGATTTGGAAGGCCTTCTAGTTTCTTCTCGTGCCAAACCCCACCCCACCTCTTCCTTTCCCCTCATGTAAACTCTATAAAATAATGGTGAAACCCTTCATACAGAAGGATGCCGGGATGATTCATCAGAGGAGAGAATTCCACGCCGCCCGCCCCATTTCCCACCTGCCGCGTCTGGTTAGCAGACTGTGTCCAGGTTTGTCTGCAGGGGAAGTCTGTCCCCTTTGGAAGGGCCCCAGCCCTGCCAGATTCAGTCTGCTTCGCTGGCCCACACAGCGGACCTGGAACATGCTGGGACCCGGCCCGCCAGGCACAGCAGGTTCCTGGACTGTGCCTGTGATGGCCTCTGAAGGTCAAGGCTATAATGACAAGGGCAAGGCTACAGTGAGCCAGGAATGGCCAGTCCTCGGAGCAGGGAAGAATGGTGACTTTGTGCACCGAGGGAGCTCAAAGACTCAATGCTGCCTCTGTATCTCAAAGACACTCCGTAGATAAGAGCTTGACCTGATTCGTTTGTGAATGTGCCCAGAGATGACTATTTCATAATATTTAAGAATATTTTATTCTGATAATAGTAAACACAATTTAATAATAGTTGACAGTTCACATAGATAAAAGAAAAAATATTTTATAAGCGTGGACAGGAAAATTTCAAAGTAGAGAGGCAGTGTTTCTTATGGTTGCTCGGTGTAAGTGTTAGCTCGAGGGTACCAAAGAAATGGTTCCTAATGTCTAAAGCAATAATAACAACAATAACAAAAAAAAACCCCAAACATTTAGAAGACGCCATGACTGCTGTTACTTTATATGCTTGGGTTTGCAAAGCTGACTCATGTGCAAGACAGTTTTGATGCACGAGAGGTGAAATTAAGTGGCTGACATGGGAGGTATTATGGAGCCTTGCGTTTTGGTCAGTGCATTTTCCATAAAAATGCCAATGTCATTCTTCTCAGGGCTATAAGTAATTCTAAAATTTATACGGAACCACAGAAGACTCCCAAGGAGCTAAAGCAATCCTGAGAAAGAAGATCACAGTTGGAGGTATCATGCTCCCTGATCTCAAACTATACTCCAAAGCTGTAATAATCAAAACAGTATGGTACTAGCACAAAAACAGACACAGATCAATGGACTAGAATAGAGAACTCAGAAATAAACCCATGCTTATATGGTCAACTAATCTATGACAAAGGAGGTAAAAATATATACTAGACCAATGACAGTCTCTTCAACAAGTAGCATTGGAAAAATTGGGCAGGTACATGCAGAGAAATGAAACTGGACCACTCTCTTATACCACATACAAAAATGAACTCAGAATGGCTTAAAGATTTAATTGTAAGCCCTGGAACCATGAAACTCCTAGAAGAAAACACAGGAAGTAAACTTTGACATCAGTCCTCGTAAAATATTTTTGGTAATAGTCCCTCAAGCAAGGGAAACAACCAAAAAAAAAATAAACAAACGGCACCACATCAAACTAAAAACCTTTTGCATAGCAAAGGAAACTTTCAACAAAACAAAAAGGCAACCTACTGAATGGGATAATATATTTGCAAATGTTATATAGGGGTTGATATCCAAAATATTTAAGAAACTCAACTCAATAATAAAAAAATGAACAATCCAATGAAATAAATGGGCAGAAGACATGAAAAGACACTTCTCCAAAGAAGAAATACAGATGGCCAACAGACAGATAAAGATGCTAATGACACTAATCATCAGGAAAATGCAAATCAAAACCCCAATGAGAAATATTGCCTCACAGGGGTCAGAATGGCTGTTAATCAAAAAATCAACAAATAGTGTGTTGGCAAAGATGTGGAGAAAAGGGAACCTTCAGGCACTGTTGGTGGGACTGCAATTGGTGTAGCCTTTATGGAAAACAGTACCATATGAGTTTCCTCAAAGAACTGAAAATAGAACTACCATTCAACCC
This sequence comes from Vespertilio murinus, assembly GCA_963924515.1. NCBI lineage: Eukaryota > Metazoa > Chordata > Mammalia > Chiroptera > Vespertilionidae > Vespertilio > Vespertilio murinus. Next base: position 53,647,985 of record OZ004713.1, read on the forward strand.
AGCAATTCCAATTCTGGGTATTTATCCAAATGAGAACACTAATTCAAAAAGATATAGGCACCCCCTTTGTTCATTGCAGCATTATCTACAATAGTCAACACATAGAAGCAACCTAGGCATCCATTGATAGGTGAGTGGACAAGAAAAATGTGATATATCATACACACACACACACACACACACACACACACACACACACACATACATGAATATTATACAGCAACTAGATGCCCGGTGCATGATGATTCGTGCAAGAATGGGCCTTCCCTCCCCTGGCTGCAGGCACTGCCTTTGCTCTGGCCCGGAGCTGCCTTTCCACCTTCCCATGCTGCACAGAGGCCCGGAGTGGCTGGGGCGGTGCAGACTGCCAGCGTCGTCACCATGGCAACAATGCAAGTGTCCTGGCGCCCCTCCCCCACCCTGTGCCTGTGTATGCAAATTACTGGCCATCTTTGTTGGGTTAATTTGCATACCCACTCCTGACTGGCTAGTAGGCATTGTAAAGGTATGGCCAATTTGCATCTTTCTCTTTTATTAGTGTAGATAAGAAGAATGAAATTGTGCCGTTTGTGACAACACGGATGGATCTAAGTGAAATAAGTCAGGCAGAGAAAGATAAATAATTCCTCACACACTTGCAGCAACTTCCTCGTTAGGAGTTGAAAGATAGTCTTTTTACAAAAGTGAACGCTACCTTGTTTTCTTTAGAATGCAAATGGTTTGTCAGTGGGAAAAGTATCTTTCAGCATTCACTTTATCGGACCATATGCTTGCTTTGCCACTATCATGGAACACATGTTGGAGTGAGCGTAGACATGCACTCAGGAGGAATTTGGCTCTTGGCATTTCTCTTGGGATTTAAGAGAGGCATTGAGGAAGACCAAGGCCACTGGGGTAATTGGGGGTTGTCTGGTGAAGGCTGGTTTTGGAAGGATTGCATATTTTTAGCATGGAGAAGAGAAGAATAAACCAAAAAAAAAAAAAATTGAGATCATTGTTTTCAAATAGTTGAAGAGCTGGCAGGTAGGAAAAGGTTCAGCCCTCTTGTTGTTGCTCCTAAATGTAGAATTGTGAATAAAGGATAGAAGTGATTAGGATTTGCTTGAAACATAAAGAAAATTTTCTTTTCTTTGGTTGTCAAAAAACAGGATGGGCTGATTTAACTGGCAAGCTATTCACCATTAGATGCTGTCTAGTCCTAGTTCTGAAGGTATTCACTCAGGTTTTAGACTTTAGAATTGAGCCAGTTAGGGAGTTAGAACTGACACAACCCATATTCTTCATAGGGTGGAAATGATTTTAATTCTGAGTCTGTCTTATCCTCCATGAGGCCAAAATGTCCCCCAGGTAGGATGCCACTCAAACATGATGATATCATCAACCATATTGTTTGTGTAGATCATCATAGAACCGAGATCTTCAAACACAAAACTTGCTAATTTTATATTCCTTCATGGTCCCAGGCCCATCTCAGCTTTTTTATAAACTTTCTTCTTTTTTTTTTAATTAAGGTATTATATGTGTACATAGCTTACCATTGCCCCCCCCCCCGCCTCCCATTCATGCCCTCCCTCCCCAGAGTTCTGTGCTCGTTGGTTGTACTTATATTCATGCATATCAGTCCTTCGGTTGTTCTCTTATCTCCCCCCAGGTCTCCTTTCCCTCTCCGCTGTCATTTGACAATCTGCTTGTTTTATGGTGACTATCTCAGGATCACATGAATAGAATCCGCTCCTCATTTGGCAGTCTGCTTGTTTTATGGTGACTATCTGAGGACCACACGAATAGAGTCCGCTCCTCCTCTGGTTCACACCGCCCCTCCCCCCGGGTCCCACTGCTTCCCCGGGGCACACGGCCCCCTTGGGGAACACGGCTCACATAAACTTTCTTCATAAAGTTCTTCACTGCCTCCTCCCTCCCCCCATTCCCACCAGAGCCATCTCTTTCCTTGTTTGGAACCTCATGGGATGTCTTACACGATTTTCTGGTGGCATTTCTTCTTTTCCCTTTGGAGGAGATGCCTGTGTACCTATCTCATCATCGGACTCTAGGCTCTTTAACTTGAAGGACTCCTTCACCCTTAGCCCCCTGCAGCGAGGAGGACAGTGCTTTTCCTCGGCGGGTGCTCAGCTAACACTCCTGGACATGAATCACCCAATTCTCTGATCTCACCGGGTTTTGGTTCAGAATTTGCTCTTCTGGGGACCTGTCCTCTGTGCTCGCGTTCACTCACGAAAGGGTACACTTCATCTGTCCCCGTGTTCTTCAGCCGAAAGATGAGGGGCTGAGGAGTTGGCCTTTAGGCCTCCTTCCAGCTCTGATTCTTGGGCCGGAGCGGGCACTTGACGGAATGGCATCAGGCACGGACAACTTGGAGAAGAGCCTCAACACCCGGATGCTGCCCAGGACGTGGCTGCGCGGCCACCTAGCTTGCCCCTGTCATGCGGTGCGGGTGGAGTGGGCGTGGGGCAGGGCCATGGCATCGGTGCTGTCTCCCCAGGTACGTGTGCATCGCCATGGAGGCGCTGGACCAGCTGCTCATGGCCTGCCACTGCCAGAGCATCAACCTTTTCGTGGAGAGTTTTCTCAAGATGGTGGCCAAGCTGCTGGAGTCAGAGAAGCCCAACCTGCAGATCCTGGGCACCAACTCGGTAAGGAGCTGCCCACGGGGCCCTGGAGGTGGCGGTGGGGGAGGGTGGGACCTCTGGGTCAGCACCGTGATCCATCCCATTTGGATTCTGACCCTAAGTACCGCTCGGTGCTCGTCTTAGCATTCCCCCTTTGTGGGAATACAGGTAGGTTCAGCTTTTTATTTGGCTAAAAAAATATATGATTTATATTATAAATTATATAACTATATACCGTAGATCAAATAAATTTAAAAAAATAAAATAAAATCCCCATATTAAAGCATATGATTCAGTGGTTTTCGCATCGTCACAAGGCTGTGCAACCATCACCATTATCTAATGTGTTTATCTTTAGGCTGATGATGTTCGAACTTTTTTTTTAGCAATAGATTTTCCTCTTAAAGAATTTTAAGTGAGGCCCTGAGAAATATAAAAATAGATCGAAAGGGGTGGGAGGGGCGCCTGGCACCCTCGCGGCCCAGCCTGTGGCATCCTGGGCCATGCTTTGAAATCTAGTCCGGGTCATGCCTCTTTCAAAACCAGAATAAACTGGTATCCACGGGACAGAGGTGCCAGATATGCGGAGACGTCACGGGGAAGCAGGAAGCAGGGCTTCTGGCTTGGCTCTGCCCGCACCTGCTGGGTGGCCTGGAGAAAGTTATTTGTGGGCCTCGGTATTTTCATGGGTGCGATGAGCAGGTGGAGTGGTCCACGGTCTGCAATGCTGGCCTCTGTGCAGTGACTGCTGACCTGAGAGCTTATGGTTCAGGGAGAGAAGAGCCATTACATGTGTCAAGAACTGCCAGCTTCCTACGTGTGTCTACCCATGCGTGAATGTTCTGGTTGCTTTCTTCCGTGTCTTGCCCTCTCTCCTCTTCCCTCTTCAGGGCAAACTCTCAGCTCCAGGTCTTCCATCAGCCTGGTGTTAAAAGCTCTGGTAATGCAGCTATTTTACAGATCTCACACAGAAATGTGTAAGGATTGCCTTCTTGGCATTCCCCTCCTGCCTTTTCGGGGATTTTTTATTGCACGGGTCACAGGCGCTTTCCTGTTCTATGTAAGTTGATTTAACTAGAAAAGAATCTCCCGATTTCCCTTTTTTACCAAAAGTCACAACCTATGCCCTTCTCTTCCCTCTGCGAGCCTTTGACAGATGACACAGACGGTAGCCGAGGGTGAGGTCCTTTGTCAGGTTGCCAGGGCAACTGCGTCAGATACTGCTTCCCTTGTCCTATTTCAGATAACTGTAGTCTAAGAAGAGAACATCTGAATGGAAATAAGCCAGTCACCCAGAGGGCGTGGGGGACACAGAAGCAGGTGGCCACCAGCTCTCGCTTCCCCCCACGGCGAATCCTGGCAATCCTGGCCCGGGGTGGGCGTGTTGCAGGCTGCAGCCCGGAAAGCCAGGGGCCCCTGCAAATTCCTAGATTCTCCATCGCAGCGAGTCATTTCATCCGCAAGGCAGCTAACGGGCACTGTGGATGCAGGCAGCGAGGATGATGGGGACAGGCAGCTGTAAGTCCGGGCAATAGTTACGATAGACACAGAGCCTAGCTTTGGAGGCGGCCTTTGCTGATGTCTCTCACCAGATGCTCTCTCCAGCTCTCTAAGTCTGGAAACTTCTCGGACCTTCCCAAGAGGAGCATGCTTTTGCTCCCCATCATTCTAGAGCTGCCGGCGTGCCAGCGCCTGGTAAAATCTTAGAGTCCAGTCTGCGTTTCAGCTGGTGTTCACGGGGGTCCGAGGCTTTGTGGGGGCGGGGGGCTGCGGGAGCGGGTCTAGGACTCTGTAGGGAAAGCTTGTAGCTCTTCACTCCGGTAAAGGGCTTTGCTGCCCGAACGTTGAAAGAAAGACACAAAGAAGGAGGGGGAAAGAGAAAGAAAGAGAAAAGGGAAAAGAAGAATACGGAGATCATCTACCACCCACATTTTGCTGGGATTTCTGCCCGGAAACGGAGGCCCAGAGAAGTCAAATACTCGCCTGTGCTTGCAAAGGCACAGCCGGGGAGCTAGATTTAGAGGTGGTTTATGCAGCCCTGGGGCGTGTGTTCTCCGCTCCTGGGCCTCACCCAGTGTGGGCTCCTCTCCCTGGAGCTGGGCCGTGGCCCCGCCTCCCTGGAGTCAGGCCGGCCCGGAGTCCCCTCTGCTCCTGCTTTTCCCTCCCACCTGGTTTTGCTGCCTGCACCGGCTCAGAGCACATCCTGTCCCGCAGAGCCTGTCCTCAGAGCCCCATCCCTTCAGGCCACACCTGGCCAGTGACGAGGCCCCTGCACAGCTTGGGAAGCCCACTGATCCCCGGGGCTCAGCCACGCCTACTCAGCCCTGTGGAGCGGGCACCTGGGCATCTGTTTTAGTTTCTCTTGTGGGACTAGCAGCAGTTTTGGGGACCGCTGACCCACTGCAGTCTTAAACCTGTAAAGGGTTCCCTCCCCTCTTCCTTCCTTCCTTCCTTCCTTCCTTCCTTCCTTCCTTCCTTCCTTCCTTCCTATCCATTATTTCTTTCTCCATGTCTCCACTATTTTGCTTTCTCTGGTTCCTTCCGAGTTCAAACATAAGTTGAAGTCTCTTCCAGCATAAAAATATGTAGACAAACAGGAATAAAAACCCCACAACGTTTTCTACGTAGCCACAAAATACCTTTAGCTCACCTGACAAAACTATCATTCCCTGATTTAAGAAAAATAATAATAATAATTTAGTCCCAATTCAAAATTTCCCAGTAGTCCCCAAATCGTCTTGCATTGCTGTCTTTCAGGACAGGGTTCAGTAAAGATCATGCATGTACTTTGTTTTCTGTCTCTCATCTCTTCATCAGTCCCAGCCCTCTCTTCCTCGAGATGTCACTCACGTTGCTCTCCTGGCTGCTTTACGTCCTTCGAACTGGAATTAGATCTGACAGTTTGATTGGATGCAGTTAGAGCCGCTGGCCATGTTTCTCTTTGGGGGTGGCAGCGGGGTGTGTGTGTGTGTGTGTGTGTGTGTGTGTGTGTGACCCTGAGCACGCCAGCAGGAGCACCGGTGTCTGGGTCCCCCTTTCATGGATGCTGAGCGCAATCCCAGGGTAGGGTGGTGACTTGGGATCGCTCTGTGGAGAAGCACATGCTGTCCGTGCAGTTGGCGGCTTGTGAGACGCGCGCAGAGCCATTCCCCACGCGTCTTGCAGGCTTGGTCTTCGGCAGCGTCCCTCCTTGGTGCCTGCACCTTCTTCCCACCCCCCCGACTCCCTGGCCCTGTCACTCTGGTCCTCCCCGCCCGGGGCCTCCTCCTTCCTTTCTGAGCCTGGCTGAAGCACGGTCCCCCAAGGGTGTACGTGTCCTCATCCCTGGAACCTGGGAACATTACCTTAAGTCATAAAAGGGATTTTGCCGCGATGATCAAGCTAAGGATCTTGCGATGGGGGATTGTCCTGGATTCTCCAGGTGGGCCGATGCGATCACAAGGCTGTTTGTAAGAGGGAGGCCAGAGGATCGGGGTCAGGCGGAAGGTGATGTGATGATGGAAGCTGGGGGATAGAGAGAAAGAGATTGAAGATGCTACTCTGCTGGCCTTGAAGGCGGGGGAGGGGACCAGGAGCCAAAGGATGTGGGTGGCTTCTGGAAGCTAGAACAGTTGTGAAAACAGATGCTTCCTCGGAGCCTCCGGACTGAGCACCCTGCACACCCACCCTGGACGTCTGATCTCCGAACTGTCAGATGACAAATTTGCATTGTTTGGGGCCACTAAGTTGTGGGGGTGTATTACCGCAGCAATAGGACACAAACACAGTTCCTCTCAATGATTCTCTTCCTCCGTGTGCCCCTGACATGTCGGTGGGCTCCAGGGCGGTCCTCCATCCTCCTCTCACTCTCTTGGCCACCCTGGGCAATTTCATCATTTCTTGTGTTTTAAATTGTCATCTAGAAATGCTGCCTCTCCAACCAGTGCAGGGGTCAACCCGCCAGAGAGCAGCGGCTGGGGGTGGGCTCTCCAGGGCAGCCAGAGAGGACTGAAACAGCAGGTCCCCGAGTCGGTTCCGGCAAATGGCGGCGGCGTAGAGCAGAGGCAGCCAGTGCCTCCCGAGTTCTGTGCTTCCGGGGCTGGGGCCTTGGGGGCCCGTGGGCTGCTCAGGGCCAGAGGGCCCGCCACCTTCTCCGGCAGCAAGGACTGGGCTTCCCTTGAAAGAGGGAAGACAGCCGAAACCAGTTTGGCTCAGTGGTAGAGCGTTAGCCTGTGGACTGAAAGGTCCCAGGTTCGATTCTGGTCAAGGGCATGTACATTGGTTGGGGGCACATCCCCAGTAAGGGGTGTGCAGGGGGCAGCTGGTCGATGTTTCTCTCTCATTGACGTTTCTAGCTCTCTATCTCTCTCCCTTCCTCTTTGTAAAATATCAATAAAATATATTTTTTAAAAAAGAAAAGAAAAGAAAGAGGGAAGATGTAGTAGGGATAGAAGGGGAGGGCGGCTTCAGTCTCAAAATGGCCTGCCTGGCAGCCAGGGGATCTGCCAGACGAGGCCACGGCAGAGTGGGCTGTTTCTCCTGCTTCCGGGAGTCCCTGGAAACAACAGCAGCTGGGAGAACTGGACCCGGGTGTGAAAGTCAAAACCCCGTGGTTGACAAGATCTGCTTTCCGCCGAAACGGTTTTGGCTCAGTGGATAGAGCCTCAGCCTGCGGACTCAAGGGTCCCAGGCTCGATTCAGGTCAAGGGCTTGGTTGCGGGCACATCCTCAGTAGGGGGTGTGCAAGAGGCAGCTGATTGATGTTTCTCTCTCATTGATGTTTCTGACTTTCTATCCCTCTCCCTTCCTCTCTGTAAAACATCAATAAAATATATATTAAAAAAAAAAAAGATCTGCTTTCCCCGCTAGGATGTTCTTCGGGAAGCAGAGAGGCAGGGCCATTTCTCCTTATGTAGGAGCCCAGCAGAAAGGCCTGCGGCCCGGGGTCAGGGGTCAGGGGAGAGCTGGGCTCCTCAGAGCGCCCATCAGGAGAAGGGAAGGCTAACCTCCGCGTGGAGAGGCTCGGCGAGCGCCCCAGGAGGCCAGCCAGCTCAGCTGCTGTTTTCCGGGCCAGGGGAGAGCTGGCCCTGCTGTGTCAATATTTGGAGCTTCTCTGTCTTTATTGACCCAGGCCCTCAGTCACTCCCAGCTTCCGCACGGCTGTGGCTCCCGCCGTCTGCGGAGAGCGTTGGAGGGGGGTTGCAGCAGGCTTGGCACGGTTGGATGTATAAAGAGCTGACACTTGGATCTTGAAAGGGTGGCCCCCGCAGCACCCATGGCCTTTGAAGTGTCACATGCTCAGGATTTTCAGTTTGTTGCTATGGAGACCTTTCTCATCATTGTAATATTTAAAAAAAAAGAAAAAAAGAAAAGAAACCAATTATTATTTCACAATCTCATGCATTAGGTAAGTGGCTTTTCCACAAAAGCCATTTGTAAGGTATGAATTAACAATGGTAAGGGTGAGCCCAACCAGGATTGCTCAGCGGTTGAGCGTCAAACTCTGAACGAGAGTCACAATTAATGGTTCAATTCCCAGTCAGGGCACTTGCCTGGGTTGTGGGCTTGATCCCCAGTAGGGGGTGTGCAGGAGGCAGCCGGTCATTTATTCTTTCTCATCATTGATGTTTCTATCTCCCTTTCCCTCTCCCTTCCTCTATGAAATCAATAAACATACCTACCTAATAAAAGAACAACACGCTAATTGATTGTAACTTTGAGATACCCCACCAGTCAATCAGGAGTGAGTATGCAAATCAACCCAACAAATTTACATATACAGGCTCTGGGATGGGGATAGGGGGTGGGGAGGTGGGAGGGTAGGGCCGGATGCTTGTGCTGTTGCCATGTCAGCACCACCCCAGCCGCTCTGGGCCTCTGGGCAGCGTGGGAAGGCAGAAAGGCGGCTCTGGCCAAAGAGAAGGCAGTGCCGGCAGCCAGGGGAAGGAAGGCCCATTCTTGCACGAATCTTCATGCATTGGGCCTCTAGCGTTTAAATAACATGGTAAGGGGAAACACAGAAAATTCCTGCATGTAAGAAAACAGTGACCAGTGGCACAGGTGAGTGGGTCCAATGCAAAACCCATGGGGTGGTGACCATAAGCCAAAAATGCCCTGGGGTGGGGGAGGGGAGGAGGCCATGCCTGTTACTGTGATGGGCTGGTGACACCAGGTCTGTGGGGCACTGTTCCTGTTCACCCCAGTTAACAGATGGGGGCCGCGGCACAGGGAGCCTAGGGGACTCGGCCCAGATCAGCACCCTAGTGAGTGGAGGAGCTGGGGCTCAGAAATGGAGTTTGGCTCCAGAGGCCTTCTCGTGACCCTAACACTCACAAGAAGTGGGGGACCTTGGAGACTCAACCCCATGGCAGCCGGGTCTGGGCACATTTCCCGAGTGGACTTCCACAGGGCGTGTGGTCCCGTGAGCAGAGCCCCCATGAAGTGCCCCGATTTCACCCTCCGAACCACGAGCACGGAGTGTCTGTCTGGCCCCCTCCTGTCGGCGTGGGAGACTCGGGAACAGCGTGGGGCGGGCCCTTCAGCAGCTGCCCCCACGGGGACACGGCAGGCCACCCGGGCTGGTGTGTCCGTCCTGCTGGCCCCTCGGGCTCAGAGAAGGGATGCGCCTCCTGTCATGCGGTCACACCAAGGGTTTCTAAGGATGCTCGGAGATCCTGGTACCAAGCAAGGTGCCTATTTTATTAGCTAGCCCTGGTGCCCCCATCACATAACCCCCTCTCTCCAGCATCAAGTGCAGCCTCAGCACTAGACTGTCATGAGGACGAGTCCTGTCCCACCCTGCTCAACAAGTGACCTTCCGTCCCCGAATGGTACACCGGGGGCATGGCCTCGCCTTCCAGCTCCCCTCCTCCCTGTCACCTCCGGAGCCTCTGCTCCCACTCCCTGGAGCCAGTCCACTGAGGGGTGGCTGGGACTCCCCCTCTCTGAATATGCTGCCCGCATGGTCCACACCGCCCATCGGGGCTCCCCCCTGTGATCGCCCGTCCGGGTCGGTCTGTGTTGGTGGCCCGGGAAGGAAAGGGTCACGCTGCCCGGAGCTGCTGGAGCCGGCCACAAACCACCACGTCCCTCTGTCCTCCGCCGCTGCCGCCGCACTGCTCCTGAGCTCCCTCAGTGCCGGGCAGTGCCAGGGCCGGTCTTTCAACCCCCGAGTAACCCTGGCAACCTCCCATGGCGTTAGTCCTAGCGTCCCCGTGTCACAGACGAGGGAACAGAGGCTCAGAAGTTACACGGCGCGCCTACAGCCGCACAGATGACAAAATGCAGAGCCGTGTCTGGTCGTGGGCCCAGCAGACGGAGGGGGAGCACAACTATTCAAGTAGTGGAACTGATCCGTCCAAATCAAAATTGGAGAAGAAGACTCAGAAGGTCCCGGGGGAAAGAGTACCCGAGAGCAAAGACCCAGGGGCGCAGAGGGTCACAGGGGAGACGAAGGAGTGTCTTTTCCAGGGAGGTGAGCAGCTGTGGGGGAGAGGGGGCAGTCTAGAAAAAGGCCCCCACGGACTTGGAGAAGGAATCCCACGCAGGTTTTCCACCCTCATTAACTTCGTGGCTGTCGCTGGATTTTTTATTTTTAAAAGCGGGTTGTAATCTCAGTTCTAACCTTGCAGCCAGAGGGGTCAAGTCAAAACATTGAGCAGCCTGGACAGCACAGATAACGGCCCATTGGACAGCACAGATGATAACAGCCCATTGGACAGCACAGAGAACAGCCCATTGGACAGCACAGATAACGGCCCATTGGACAGCACAGATAACGGCCCATTGGACAGCACAGATGATAACAGCCCATTGGACAGCACAGATAATAACATCCCATTGGACAGCACAGATGACGGCCCATTGGACAGCACAGATAATGGCCCATTGGACAGCACAGAGAACAGCCCATTGGACAGCACAGGTGACAGCCCATTGGACAGCACAGATAGATAACAGCCCATTGGACAGCACAGATGATAACATCCCATTAGACGGCACAGATAACGGCCCATTGGACAGCACAGAGAACAGCCCATTGGACAGCACAGAGAACAGCCCATTGGACAGCACAGATGACAGCCCATTGGACAGCACAGATAACAGCCCATTGGACAGCACAGAGAACAGCCCATTGGACAGCACAGGTGACAGCCCATTGGACAGCACAGATGATAACATCCCATTAGACGGCACAGATAACGGCCCATTGGACAGCACAGAGAACAGCCCATTGGACAGCACAGAGAACAGCCCATTGGACAGCACAGATGACAGCCCATTGGACAGCACAGATAACAGCCCATTGGACAGCACAGAGAACAGCCCATTGGACAGCACAGGTGACAGCCCATTGGACAGCACAGATAACAGCCCATTGGACAGCACAGAGAACAGCCCATTGGACAGCACAGATAACAGCCCATTGGACAGCACAGAGAACGGCCCATTGGACAGCACAGATGACGGCCCATTGGACAGCACAGATGACGGCCCATTGGACAGCACAGATGATAACAGCCCATTGGACAGCACAGATAATGGCCCATTGGACAGCACAGAGAACAGCCCATTGGACGGCACAGATAACGGCCCATTGGACAGCACAGGTGATAGCCCATTGGACAGCACAGATAGATAACAGCCCATTGGACAGCACAGATGATAACATCCCATTGGATGGCACAGATAACGGCCCATTGGACAGCACAGATGACAGCCCATTGGACAGCACAGATGACAGCCCATTGGACAGCACAGATAACAGCCCATTGGACAGCACAGATAACGGCCCATTGGACAGCACAGATAACGGCTCATTGGACAGCACAGAGAACAGCCATCAGAACTCACCCCAGGCAGGACCTGCTCCTGCAGCCTGACCGGCCACACTCCTCACACCGCAGGGCACCTCGATAGTGAAGGGGGACTCGATGGCACATTCCATAGAGCTAGGGATGGGTCCAGAGAAGCGGCAGGGTGCGGAGAGGGGGCTGGAGGGGAAGGGAGGAGGCCAGGTGACCTGTGGGTGACCCTGCAGTGTCTCTCCAATGCGGGCTTTGGACCATCAGGCCGTCCACCCGTTTCCTGGGACTTTGCTAAAGGGTAATCCCCGAGCCTTGTCCAAGACGGACAGCATGTCCGGGGGCTAGAATGTGGGTGCTTACCAAGCAATCCTCACCCCCCAACACACACACACACACACACACACACACACACACACTGTTGTACCATAGGGTTTGGAAACGAGCACCCTCACCCCGTTGGCCCCCTTAGTAGGACCAAACTATGGCCATCCCCTGTGGCTTCTTCATCCTCCTCTTGCTCTTCCCTGACTGTACCCGCCACCCCTCCGGTCAGGCCTGCGGCACTGGCGGGAGCAGAGCCGGGAGGTTTGAGGCCGAGCTGCACGGAGGCTGCAGCGGGCTGAGGCCTGGGTGACTCCTCAGGGGCCCCGAGCAGGTTACTTCATGTTTGCGGGTTTCGATCTCCTTGTAACATGAGAATAATAATCCCAGCTCCCTCTTTCAGCATCATTTTAAGAAACAAAAGAGACGGCGTTCCTAAAAGGCTCGGGGCAGTGCCTGCTCTACACACGCCTCTCGGCTTTCACGGCCGTTGGCCCTCGAAGCTCGGTCACTCGTCCCCTGACCTGCATCCGAGTCCACGCCGTCACCGAACGTCGGGGACAAAGTCCCGGTGGGCCTGCTTCTCCCTCACGATCAGTGGCCTCGTTTGCTTCAGCCTCGTTTTAATTGTTCTCAAGCGGCATGCACTTTTGGGTAGTCGGTCTTATTCTAAGCTGCCCCGTCATGTGTGAAGGAAATACGGCACAAGGGAAAGCATCCGGGGCCTCAGTGCATGAGGAGCCGGCTGCACACCTCCCACGTGGGGGGGAAACCGAAGTCCCCCACACACAGGTCCCCCGCCTGGGAGCGTGGACCTGCAGCCGGGACCCCCACGGCGGCACGTCCCCTGCGGATGGGCAGACGCCCTGGCCAAGCCCGGCTTCGGCGGCGGGGAGCGCGGCCGGGAACATCCTGTTCATGGTTAGCGGCAGCGGCAGCAGCGCACCCAAATTTAGCTTCAGACAAACTTAGCCTCAGCCCCCGTATCAGCACGAGCCTGTGCTCCAGCCGTAGGGGGCGGAGGAAGGTCAGGGAGCCCGGGGCTGACTCTGTTGTCGTTTCTAGAACTCCTGAACTTGTGTCTAACCAGCAATCGTGTGACCACACGGACTACCTCTACGCCTCTTCCCCACGGCCACACACTGCCCACCACGCAAGCCGCGTCATTCAGACTTACGGTTAACATCAGTAGATTTGCTTGCAAATAAATATGTGTGTGCATTTTAGATGTAACGTGGAAGACAAGGTCACCTCATCAGCTTTGCATGTTGCGATTGAATGTCAGCGGAAAATGAATGTGTATTTATTGTTGCAAGAGCAAAAAAACGACAATAATTAGTGTTGGTGGAAATTGCTAATTTCACCCAGAAAACACTTAACAACGTTTAAGTAGTTAAAAAGGAAAACAGGCGGACAAGACTGAATATTGTGAGAGCATACCAGCTATGCTAAGTTTAGGATAATAGTGATTAGAGGATTGGAAATTTCAGTCTCTAGGTCCCCTCCCACCCCACCCCCCACCCACCCACAACCTTCAGGGAGAAAAGGGGCTGAAGATTGAGCTCAGTCACCAGTAGCCAATGATTTAATAAGTTATGTTACATAATGAAGCCCCCATAAACCCAGAGGTCGGGGTTTGGAGAACCTCTGGGATGAACTGGGGGGGGGGGGGATGCAGAGATATGGGTAGGGAAGCTCCTCCCCTTCCCACACACCTGCCGTGCACCCCACCCCTCCCCCCACCTCTTCCATCTGGCTGTTCATGAGTGATATCTTTCTATACTCAACTGGCAATCTAGTAAAAGGCTTCGCTGAGCACTGGGAGCCACAATAGCAAGCGAATCAAGCCCGAGGAGGGGGTTGAGGGAACCTCCCGTCTCTAGCTGGTCAGTCAGAAGCGCAGGTGACAACCTGGACTTGCCCCTGGGTTCAAGGGGACAGTCTTAGGGGACTGAACCCCTGGCTTTGGGTCTGATGCGCTCTCTGGGTCAGTCGTGTCAGAGCTGAGCTGAAGTCTACGACACCCAGCTGGTGTCTGGAGCATGGCTTGTCAATGCTGTGGAAACCACACCTCCCCCCACACACACTGGACTTGGTACTAGAATGATCTCAACTGAATATCCTTTTTGAACCCACAAAAATGCTGTAGCAATTAAGTAATGCAAGTCAGAATAATGGAGGATGTCTTTTATCTCCTCTTTTGAGAGTTGTTTGCACTCCTGAATTTATAACAACACATAAAATCGCCTAGGAGGATTATATTTAATTTTTTAATAATTGGATTCCACTTAGTCTGTGATTCTTGCTTCTCTATGGGGCTCCGTGGAAATCAAGTCCCAGTTTAGACATGCAAATGTGCAGCATGCAGAAGCGATTGCACTTTTTAATCAAATTTCAGACGTTCTTGTTTCCCAGGGTGCACTCCGGGGTCGAGCTACGTGCCCCCATGCGGCCTTTCCCGGTGTCGGCATCAGTCCTCCCACCCTCTCAACCTCTGAGTGTGCCTGGTGGAGTGCTGGGGTCACAGGAAGCCAGGGGGGCCCCTTCCCTTTGGCTTCCCTCCCATCCCCGGCTCACCCAGGCCTGTTGTGTAGACCGGAGCTGCAGGCAGGACTTAGAACTCGGTGTGCTGTGGGAGGCGGACCAGAGCCGGGTCTGGGACGTGAGGGTCCCGGGGTGTGGTGTCCCCTGGCTTTAACGCAGCAGGGATCCGGGGCCACCAAGTCCCAGCGCTCCACGGCGGGGCGCAGAGGGGTCACTCTCCCGTACAAGAGCGCGTGGGGGTGTATGTCTGTCACTGGCATCTCTCTCTCCTCCGGGCAGTTTGTGAAGTTTGCCAACATCGAGGAGGACACCCCATCCTACCATCGGAGCTATGACTTCTTTGTGTCCCGCTTCAGTGAAATGTGCCACTCCAGCCACGATGACCTGGAAATCAAGACCAAGTGAGCAGCGAAGGCGAGGGGGCGTGGAGGCGAGGGGGCATGCCCAGTTGATGACAGAAGTATGGATGGGTCTTACAGGTCCCCAGCCCGTGGGTGTCCGATTCCTCTGGTGTTTGCCTCGCTCAGACGTTCCTGGGGAGGAGAGAGCACCTGGTGGGACGTGGGTGGGCAGCGGGCAGTGCTGGGCTCCGACCCTGGGCGCTTTCTGAAGGAACAGCCTCCGGGCAGGAAACTGGGTGGATGTGAGATAACGGTCCTGGGAGGCCAGTTTGAGAGCCAGTGGCAGACATGCACCCCGATGCGCTCTTGTACATCCATTTATGCACCCAGAAATATCCCACTCACCATTACCCATCCAAATAGCCACCCACCAACCCAAAGCCAAGGCCTCCCATTGGCCCACCCCACTGCCCCTGGCTTCTCCACTCTCCCCCACGCACGCGCTCCCCTGCGGCCACGAGGCCTCCCCTGCACCAGGCTTGGCACAGTCTGTCCCTGCCCTGAATGCTTCCCCTGTGGATCTACCCAGCTCCCTCCCCACTCAGGCCTGGGCCCAAAGGTGCCCTTGTCAACCACACCTTCCCCGTCTCCCTCACCCTGCTCTGCTTTATTCTCCCGGGTCCTCATCCTCTTCAGACATGGTTCTTATTTACTCACTGTGTTTCCTATTCATTGTGTGTCTCCCCCCGCCAGAACGTAAACCCAGAGAGCCTGGTAGGCCGGTGTGTCTCCCCCTCCGGTTCCCCTTCCTCACTCCTAAGTTACTCAGAGCCCTGCATTTGGCCTCCTAGTTCGTGGCAGCACTGTGAGCTCCTGTATCTTGGGCTCAAGCCGGAGCAAACCCAGCTGAGAACGAAAGAGTGGGCACCTGAAGCCACTGCCACCTCAGGGCTGAAGCCTGGGTGGAGCCCGGGCAAAGGCAGCCGGAGAGCATGGCCTCCTGCCTGGGCCGGTGCCCACCAGCGCGGGGAGCCAGCCAGCCAGAGCCCGGGTCCCGGGAAGAGCAGGAGGCTCCATCCTGCCTTTTGATGTGGATGGATGTACCCCTAACCCTGCCCTTGCCACAGAAGCGGGACTTCCCAGGGTTCGAGGGCTTCGTGGCCCCACCTGACCCTCTTTCCTTAACAGGATCCGGATGTCGGGCATCAAAGGGCTGCAAGGGGTGGTGAGGAAGACGGTGAACGATGAGCTGCAGGCCAACATCTGGGACCCACAGCACATGGACAAGATTGTCCCGTCGCTGCTCTTCAACCTGCAGCACGTCGAGGAGGCCGAGAGGTAACCGGGCGGCGAGGCTGGAGCTTGGACCGCAGACCTCAGTGAGCCCTCCCAGGCTGCCCGCCCCAGCTGCTGGGGGCCGCAGGGCGTGGGCTTGGCTAGAACCTGGCTCTGAGGCCAGGGTCTTGGCTCTGTGGCCTGTTCTGCAGCGAGTCCAGGGCCAGCTTTCTGCAGCCCGCTGTACCCCGTAAGGTCTGCGTTCATGAAGGCGGGATGGTAGTGGTGCTGGGCTCCCTGGGTGCTGGGCTCCCTGGGGTGCTGGGCTCCTCGTTTGCTCAGAACCAAGAACCAAGACTCAGGGACCTCTTCCCTCTGGAAGCGGCAGGCCAAGGAGGTTTTAAAAGGCCTTGTGTGGCTCCACTTCCTGAGGGCTTTCCCTCCCTGACCTCCCTTCCTCTTTCACATCCTAATGGGATTTCAGGCCCTTAAAACAGGCCTACTTGACCAGACAGTCCCCAGACCTGGCATTCATCCTGTCCACACCCCTCCCCCGCTTCCTCTCTGTGAAGTGGGGTGCAGGGGAAGGTTCAAGTGCCTGTCCACCTTGGCTGTGCAAGACGCGGGCGGAGGGCATTGGGTCCCTCGCTTTCTGTCCGCTGAGCCTGTGCGGCTAGTCAGGCAGGGAAAGTCAGAGTGCCCTCTGGTGGCTGTGTCTGGAGTCGCACCTCCACTGACAAGACTGGCCTGTGTGGTCTCAGGGCCCGGGTTCTGGGGGATCCTTCTGTCCAGGTTGGAGCTACACTCTGTGCCTTTCTCCCCTCCCCTTTCCCTTCTCCTTCTCCTTGCTCCCGCTTTTCTTTTGCTTTCCGCTGTTGTGCCCACCTCTCTTCGTATCACGTATCTTTTCTGCCTTCGGAAGCCTCAGGGCACGGAGGTCCTCGTAGCCCTGCCTCACCAGGCCCCTGGTGCTCAGCATGTCTGTGCTCCTGACAGAGGCACACCAGGCCTGTCCCTAGGGGTCCCCAGGCAAAAGCCTTCTCCCTTCTCCCACTGCCTGCCTCCACTCCGGGTGTCTTTACCCCATATGGCTTCTGAGCCGAGACATCTCCCCTGTGACCTCCATCAAATCTCTGCTTGTCCTGCTGCCACCTCTTGCCTGGATGCAGCACAGCATCCCAGCACACACACACCAGCCTGGTGCCAGCTTCGCCTCCCACCCTCCACCCACCGGGCTGTGTGTTCGTTCCCACAGCCGGTCCCCCTCGCCGCTCCAAGCGCCAGAGAAGGAAAAGGAGAACCCGGCGGAGCTGGCAGAGAGGTGCCTGCGGGAACTGCTGGGCCGGGCTGCCTTTGGCAACATCAAGAACGCTATCAAGCCCGTTCTCATGTGAGTCCTACAGCGCCCTCTCCCCTCCCAAGCGATCCGTTTCGGGGCCCGGCCTCTAAGGAGGTGATACGGCTGTGGTGCGGTGGCCACGTCAGTCCCTTCTCTGTGCCTGTGTCCGCTGCATGGGGACATCGAAAGCTACCACGCAGCGGCCAGGTGCAGTTCTGGGGAGAGGAGTGGGTAGGAGGGGCCCCGAAGCTGAAGGAAGATGCCCGGTTAACTCCTGAAGCCACGGCTACAGAGCCCTGTTCCCTGACCCCCTTCCAGCCCTGGGGCTGGGACTGCCCCGGCCGGGTCTTCCCTGCTCCCCCCGGAGCTCCGTGAGGGCTGGGCCCCTGGAGGTCCCTCCCCCCAGCTCCTCTCTCCTCCTCAGCATCACTCTGCACGTCACAGCTGTCCCCGTCTTTTCCTCCCTCACAGCCACCTGGATAACCATTCTCTGTGGGAACCCAAGGTGTTCGCCATCCGCTGCTTCAAAATCATCATGTACTCCATTCAGGTACGGCTTGTCCCCCCGCCGAGGGACTCCGGGGGCAGGAAGTGCGCTTGTGGACAAAGCCAGCTCCCAAGCCGGGCCTGCTGTGAGCCGCGCTGTGGGGAGTGGCCGGTTTAGTGTTATGTCTAACCCACCACGGACCAGTACTTTTATAAATCCGTAGAAAATGTGAATGAAAACTCCGTGAGCGGTACAAGCCCATAGGCCGTGCTTGGCTGCCACGGCCCTTGTCCGATGGCTCTTGAAACACTGACTCCCAGTTTCTGGGCTTATCTCATAAACGCGCACCAGGCAGCCCAGCCGGTGTGGCTCAGCGGGCACAGCATCGGCCTGAGGACTGAAGGGTCCCAGGTTCAATTCCGGCCAAGGACACATGCCTGGGTTGCCGGCTTGATCCCCAGTGGGGGGCGTGCGGGAGGCAGCCAATCAATGATTCTCTCTCATCATTGATGTTTCTCTCTTTCTCCCTCTCCCCTCCTCTCTGTAAAAAATCAATTATCTGCCTAGTATATATATATACTAGGCAGATCTGGAATTGTCACCAGGCCACGGGCCACACTTTGAGCAGCACTAGGCTAAGCCATGTGGCCTCCTGTGCCCTTACCAATGAGACAAAGGGGTGTGTGTGTGTGTGTGTGTGTGTGTGTGTGTGTGTGAAAAGGAAGACAATGTTCTAAAAGGAAGTTCTGCCCCATTTGGAAAAGCATAGCATCCAGGTCCTCCCTGGGTTGAGCATGGCTCCTTGTTGGACCGAGGGGAGGGGCTCAGGAAAGGAACCTGTGTGTGTGTGTGTGTGTGTATGTGTGTGTGTGTGTCCCGCCTTTGGGTCCCGTCCGGGGCTGCCGGGCTCAGGGGCCACGGGGTGGGTGCTATTGGGGACCAGCGCGTCTTCCTCCCGCAGCCGCAGCACTCCCACCTGGTTATCCAGCAGCTCCTGGGCCACCTGGATGCCAACAGCCGCAGCGCGGCCACCGTGCGGGCGGGCATCGTGGAGGTCCTGTCGGAGGCCGCCGTCATCGCCGCCACGGGCTCCGTGGGTAAGGCGGCCCCGAGGGGAGCAGAGGGAGGGGGGCTGGGAACCCCTCCAGGACCAAGAGCTGCCCCCTCCCAGGAAAGGGCACGGCGCCTGGGGGAGCTGTCAGAGCGGGAGGCTGGGGGCAGAGGGAGCCCCTGGCTGCAGGACCAGGGCAGGGGAGGATGAAGGGGGCCCCCCGCCCTGAATGCTGGGGTCCCACCCGCCGCCAGGGCCCACGGTGCTGGAGATGTTCAACACGCTGCTGAGGCAGCTGCGGCTCAGCATCGACTACGCCCTGACCGGGAGCTACGACGGCAGCCTGGGCACCAAGATCATCAAGGAGCACGAAGAGCGCATGTTCCAGGAGGCCGTCATCAAGACCATAGGTGCGGCCCGAGGGGCGTGGCCGTGGGCGGGGCCTGGAGGGGCGGGGCAGTGGGTGGGCGGGCCTTCGGGCGGGGCGGGGCCTGGAGGGGCGTGGCCGTGTGCATGGTTGGGCAGGGCCGGGCCATGGGCGTGGCGTGGGCCTGGATGGGCGTGGCCAGAGATGGCACCCACAGGGCCTTCAGTCCAGGGCGCTGCAGGACTGTCCTCCCTTCCCGAAGGGGCAAGGCTCCTCCGGGAGGTGTCAGAGCCGTCGGTGTCCGCGCGGGCACCCAGCAGAGCAGCTGGTGGCAGAGCCCAGGTGGGCACCCGGGGCTGCTGCCCTGACCCAGGGTGCAGGTCCTCCATCCCAGAGACCTTAGCCTCCGGCTCTGGAATCAGCGGAGGACCCGGAGCCCGGACGAGTCCTCTGGAATTATCTAGGTTTCCCCTCTGGGTCTGAATCGTCCCCCCAGAGAAGCGGCAGAAAGGCTGAGCTGAGAGACCCCGGCAGCCGGTGGCCTCACTCACGGGGCCGACCCTCTCTCTCCTCCACCTCTCCCCCGCAGGCTCCTTTGCCAGCACGCTGCCCACGTACCAGCGCTCGGAGGTGATCCTCTTCATCATGAGCAAGGTCCCTCTGCCTTCCCTGCACCACCCCGTGGAGACCGGGAGGACCGGGTAGGTCCACCGCGCCCGCCTCCCGCTCTCTCCTTCCCGGCTCTGCCCTCGCGTCTCTCATTCTGCTCTCTACTCTCTGCCCTCCCGAGCCTTTAGGGGGGCCCTTGGATCCCACAGCCGTTACTCAGGCTGCCCCCCTCCCTCCCCAATAACTGCCTCCTGCCTTGCGGGGAGCCATTAATTCCCCTTCTGCTTCCTGCCTCTGAAGTCACCGGCCTGGGCAACTCAACGCATAAGCCTCGCAGGGGATCTAATCACGAGGGAGAACTAGGCAGGCATGTGCGGGGTCCCCACCCCGGTCACACCTGGTGAGCGTGTGTGTCTCTGCCCCTCAGGGAGAACCGGAACCGGCTGACCCAGATCATGCTGCTGAAATCCCTCCTTCAGGTGAGCCTCTCCGGCCCTTCCTGCTCTGCCTCCAAGGCCCGGGTCGGCTCCAGCTGTGCAGGTTGCAGGTGCACAAACATGTCTGTGCGAGGGGCCTGATGCCAGCCCGTGTCCCTCTCACCAGCTTGCTGGGCACACACACAGCTGGGTCGTCGGAGCAGGCGGTGCGGTGTCTAATTTTCACACAGGTTCCTCATCAGCTACCGGTAGCACTGCCGCTCCACATTGTCTCTACTGCGATGGAATCTGCTGGTTCCCGTCCCTTCCCCCTCCAATGACCTGCTCAGGTCCTTCCCCACGGTTCCCTCCTGGTTTCACCTCAGTCTCCCAGACACAAGCTTTTTTTTTTTTTTTTCTTTATATTCCTCTTTTTGCACCTTTGTAGCCATCACTGGGTCTAGAGATTCATTGTTCTCAAACGTTGTTCCCATGACCAGCTTGTTGAACGGTAGAGATTCTGAGCCATCAGACTGGTGGGGTCCTGACTGTGTCTGTAACAGTCTCCCCAGTGATCCTGGCCCAACCTCCGGGCATCTCACAACTACACGATTCTCCCAGGTGCTTCATCTCCATCTCTCCTCACCTCTCATAAACACAACCACTACAATTTTCTGGAAATGCTGTTCCCCACAGGTTGCCTCTTGTTACAGTGTAGGTCTCAGTTTCCAGGTGAGGTACATCTAGATTTCACACAGGCATACCTTGGAGATGTTGCGGGTTCAGTTCCAGACCACGGCAATAAAGCAAGACACACGAGCTTTTTGGTCTCCTAGTGCACATAAAAGCTATGTTTACACTATACGTACTGTTGTCTTTTAAGTGTGCAATAGCACTATGTCTAAAACTAATAGTACATTTAGACATGGTGCATATCTTATTTTAAAAATAATTTATTGCTAAAAGTGCTAATCATCATCAGAACCTTCAACATCAGAGCCTTTGTGCTGTGGAGGGGAGGGTCTCACCTTCAGTCTGCAAAACAAAGCAATATCTGCGAAGCACAACGGGTACGCCTGTCTTTTCAGACTGAAGTCGGAAGGTCTCCGATGCCTTTCCCTCCCCAGCCTCCCCGTCGCATCCCTCAGCCTGCTCCGTTCCTGCCATGGCCGTCTGCACAGCCCCCAGCTCCCGCTCAGGCCTCCCTCCCTCCCCCAGCCCACGCCTTTCGTGCCACTCTGGGTTTATCAAGGCTTTTCATGCGAATGCTGCCCTCGTCTGGCTCCCTCCTCCCCCTGTGTGCTCCTGCCATTTCTGCACCTCCCTCACTGGCTTGTACCTGGCATCTTAGGAAGGTGACATTTTGGGTCGCGCTTCAGAGAGCACTGGTGTTGCCATGGGTGGCGCCAGGTTTCGCTAGCTCCTCCGGGGCCTGCTGCTGAATCGTCCACGGCATTGCTTTATAACGTAGGGACTTAACAGTAAACATGCTTCGCTGCTTTTGACTGCTCTGACATCACGTAGGGTGTGTCTCTTCTGCCAGTTGGCTTTGATCAGAAGACCCCTTTCGTGGCCGTGCTAGAAGAGATGTGAGCAATTGCTGTGTGTGCTCTTGGTGGTTGCCATGGACATAGGTTCTGATTCCACAGCCCAGCTGTAGGTTCTTCCGCTGTCTGTCCGTCGCTCTGGGACTGTCCACCCTCCTAATAAGCCTTGTATTCACGGCGAGTTTCATCAGTTGTGCCGATGGCCTGGAACATGAGTTCAGAGGCTCCCTGACTCCTGCTCCCCTCAGTGCTCATCCCTGGCTTACTTTTAACCATTTAAAGTTCCTGCACACGGTCCCCATCCAACCACATGCCAGCTGAGCTGAGGAGGTTGTCTTGGATGTTGGTGTGTTCAAAAAAGTTGCCTAAGGCATCCAGGGTCCAGGGTGGTCTGGACTTGGGGATCTGGACTGGGAGATGCCCGGAGAGGGTGAAGGCTGCAGACCCACCCTTTGCTGGCTGCTTCTCCACCTCCTCGCTGTACCTGAGAGGGCCAGCGTCCCTAAGCACGGCCATCCTGGACTCTCTTGCAGGTGTCCCTAGGTTTCCAGTGCAGCAATATGATGTCAGCCCTGCCCAGCAACTTTCTTGACCGCCTTCTGTCCACCGCCCTCATGGATGACCCAGAGATCCGTCTCTTCGTTCTGGAGATTCTCGTCAGTTTTATTGATCGTCATGGCAACCGCCACAAGTTCTCTTCCATCAGGTGAACTTGGGGCCTCCTCCCCTGTTGATATGTGATGGAAGAAGACTCCCAATGGGGCCTCACATGCAGATAGGAAGACAGCATAGAGACTCAGCGAGACCCACCAGAGAACTGACCACAGGGGAAGAGTAATCGAAAGAGCACTTGATTTGGGAGAGATAGGGGATGGATTGGAGATTTGAGAGATAAATAGCACCTACTAAAGGGAGTTTTCAGATGGGGAGGAAAAGAATAATCTAGATAAATATTTAAGAAAAGGGGCCCTAGCCATTTTGGCTCAGTGGATAGAGCGTCGGCCTGGGAACTGAAAGGTCCCAGGTTTGATTCTGGTCAAGGGCACATGCCCGGGTTATGGGCTCAATCCCCAGTGGGGGATTTCCAGGAGGTAGCCGAACCATGATTCTCACTCATCGTGGATGTCTCTATCTATCTCTCCCTCTTCCTTCCTCTCTAAAATCAGTAAAAATCTAAAAAAGAAAAAAGAAAATGGGACAGGAACTAGAGAACGTGGGAGAAAGCAGGAGTGAGTTAGGAACAGGGATGGAGCCCTGGGAGGCCTTGGTATAACCCATGACATGGGGATGAAGCCCAGTGACACCACATGAGCTCCGACTGGCCTCACACGTGGGCTAAGGTGGCCCCTCATGTCCCCTTCCAGTACCCTCAGTGACATCTCTGTCCTGAAGCTGAAAGTGGATAAGTGCTCCCGACAGGACACCGTCTTCATGAAGAAGGTCAGCAAATGTTACCTCAGGATACCGTGAATCCCCAGCAGGGCAGGCCCTGGGGCCCTGACCTTCCAGTCCCCCAGTCACTGCTGACCCCTGCTCCCGGAGCCGGCCTCCCTCCCTCTCTGTGTAGGTTGGATGAGCAGCCAACCCTCGGGGGAGGGGGGGGAGGGTGTCAAGCCCATAGGGTCATACTCATCACCAAGGCCAGAATGAGGACCAGGCCATTGGCCGTGTTCTACTCCTGAAACAATTTGGGCGGCAGCTGCTGTTGCTGGTGTGACTGGACCCAGCCTTCCCTAAACATGCACTCCTGCGCGTGCTCACGTGCACTGGGCGTCCTCTCCCTGGGGGTGGAAGTGGGGTAGACACAGCTTTCCCACGTTCCTCAGGTTAGTTTTTCTATTCTTGCTCCTCCTGTCCCCGGCCTGCCACGGTGGCCGTGCCCACACCCCTACCCCACCTCCAGCACTCCCAGCAGCTCTACAGACACATCTACCTGAGCTGTAAGGAGGAAACGAACACGCAGAAGCACTACGAGGCGATCTACGGCTTGCTGGCGCTCATCAGCATCGAGCTGGCCAACGAGGAGGTGGTGGTGGACCTCATCCGCCTGGTGCTGGCTATTCAGGTGGGACATGGGGGCCGGGATCGGGGGTTGGGGGTGGGGGGTGGGGAAGGACCTGTCGTGATCAAGCGCTGATTAGGATGCTGGGTAGCAGCTGCTTAACAGTTGTGTTGGAGCTGGGAATACTGTGCCCTTGGCTGGCCATTCCTCCATGAAGACCACCGGCCGTAGCCCTGGGGGTGAACCATGAAGAGTGTGTACCCCATTCTCAGGCTAATGGAGACCCAGGGAACAGGGTCGTCAGCCCTCAGCATTTCAAGCCTCTTGGAGAGTCTGAATGGGACTCCAAGGATTGCCAAGGGGGTGCTTGTATCCCTGAGTGATTCCAAAGCAAATCATCTGGTTCCCAAATTTGCTTCTGAATCGCCTCAAGCATTTATGAAAAATATGTGTTTCCAGTTCTGTCCTGAGCCTGGGGGCCTGTGGATTCAAGAGTCCCTTGTGACTCTTAGGCAGGCAGTGAGACTCTTAGGCAGGCAGTGTGACACTACAGAGGGCTTTAGACTTTCAAGGTTTGCCTGGGTGGGAGGGAGTACACTCTAGGCACTGGGGTATGCCCTTCAGACCTCAAAGATCAGTGGTCAGCAAACTCATTAGTCAACAGAGCCAAATATCAACAATACAATGATTGAAATTTCTTTTGAGAGCCAAATTTTTTAAACTCAAACTATATAGGTAGGTACATTGCTATTAACTTAATTATATAACATTGCTATTAAATTAAGGGTACTCCTAAGAGCCTTTGCTAAGAACTCAAGAGGCCAAAGAGCCGCCTGTGGCTCGAGAGCCTCAGTTTTCCAACCACTGTCAAAGATAAGGGCCTCCAGGGGCTTGAAGCTAGGTGGGCATTGCATCTGAATTGTGGCAAGCCTAGAAATTCAGTGGTGGCCAGTCTTGGCCACCTGTTTGATAGTGCTAAACCCTGCAAGGCCAACCTAGATGCTATGATGGTCTTCCTTCTGGAATTTGAAATTCCTTTGTACCCCAATCCCCTAGTACAAGCAAGTCAAACTCACGGCCCACGGGCCACATGCCTCATTTATTTGGCCCCTGTTAGCCTTTGAGTTTGACGTGAGCTTGCCCTAATAACTCCCACAACTTTCTCAATTTAACATGTGACCCCAATGTAGCAAGCCACCCCTGTCCTCCAAGCATCAGGCAAGGTCTGTGCTGAAGGAAGCCGCATCCTAGGTGGGCTTACTGGTGAGGGTTCGGATAGTCAAAGTCACGAAAGCTGGAACTGCCAAGTGGGGGTTGGGGTCCTCGCCTCTCATGGATTGTTCTAGGGACCATTCACTTCAGCTGTAATAAGGATGGCTTCTGACCGCCAGGGAATGATGAGGCAGATGCTGACAGAAGCTCAGCCTGGAGCAGGGGGCCATCTCCCTACGGCTGTGGGGAGGTTAGGCAGAAGGTGGGGCACCAGGATAGTTTGTCAGTTAAAAGCTGCAAACAGCCGAGGCTGGTGTGGCTCAGTGGTAGAGCGTCGGTCTGCGGACGGAAGGGTCCCAGGTTCGATTCCGGTCAAGGGCATGTACATTGGTCGCGGGCACATCTCCATTAGGGGGTGTGCAAGAGGCAGCTGGTTGATGTTTCTCTCTCATTGACGTTTCTGGCTCTCTATCTCCCTTCCTCTCTGTAAAAAAAAAAAAAAAAAAAAAAAATCAATAAAATATATTTTTAAAAAATTTTTTAATAAAAATAAAATAAAAGCTGCAAACGTCCCTCGGTGTCACCACAGGACTTGGCCCAGGTCAACGAAGAGAACCTGCCTGTGTACAACCGCTGTGCCCTCTACGCGATGTGCGCGGCCTACCTGAACCTCATCAGCCAGCTGACCACGGTGCCTGCCTTCTGCCAGCACATCCATGAGGTTGGTGTCCACGTGACCCTGCGGTGTCCTTGTGACGGCGAGAACTCAGGAAGCCCTCCACTTGGGGTTTCCCCAGAACTTTTCCTTAATTGCATGAGCCCTGTGCTGAGTCATCCTCGTCATTAAAAATAGTAGCATCGTTGCTTACCCGCCTCCCCCATACACTTGCCTGCCAGCTGTCCTCCCACTTCTCACCATCTTAATCACTTTCGCCTCCCTCGTCAAAAATCCGCAAAGGGTACCGAGGGAAACTCTCCTGTGTTTGCAGTGCACCGGGGCTTGGGAACGGCGTGACCCGTGCTCCGTTTTCCAGGTTTAAAGAGAAACCAGGAACAGGTCACAGAAGCAAGAGAGAACAGTCTCTTGGGAGCCAAGTCCCCGGGATTCAGAGGACACTTAGTGCATATGTATCGGGGGTGGGAGGGGACTTGAGCAGACCGCCCGGCTGCTCTGAGGGTCGCTGTGGTCTGAGTTTCTCCCTCAGAAGCCGCTGCAGGGCGCGCTGCCACTGATTTGCAGGAGAGAGGAAACACTTTCATTTGCTTGTGCTGACGGAGCTCCCTCTCCCTGCTGCACCCGGCTCTGACCTTGTGATTCCTCCCAAACTCCAGGTGATAGAGACCAGGAAGAAAGAGTCTCCCTACATGCTCCCTGAGGATGTGTTTGTGGAGAAGCCCAGGTGAGGAGGGTACATGGTGCAGGAAGTCAGAGGCGGCTGAGTAAGAAGGTGGGCTGTCGGGGGCAGGGGCTTAGGCCTCCAGGGGCTCCAGGGCTGAAAGTAGAACCTGCCCGTGGCCCATGGGTCCTGGGTCAAGTTTGACAGGCATGTGACCGTAATGCACACCTTGAGCCATGTTGATGTGTTGTACCATAGACCACGGCCCTGGGGGAGGGATCCTGGAGCAGTTGTTCCAGACAAGACACTGCCATCAATCCAGGTGGCATTGTCAGACTGATGTCACTTCAGCAATTGTTCCAGACAAGACATTGCCATCAATCGAAGTGGCATTATCAGACTGATGTCACTGGTGGGGGGAGGGAGAGGGAGAATGTCCAACACCAGGGATGGCTTTATCAGTTATGGCCATCCACACAGCAGACGACTGATAGCCCATTTACAGTGGTTCCAAGGAGTAGCTAATGTGATATATTCACTATAGAAGAGGTACATGAAATATCATAGAACAGGAAGAGGGCGGGATGTGGTGTGTATAGGGGGTGGGGATGGGGAAGGGATGGGGGTGCGGGTGTAAATGTATGTGACGGAAGGATTCTGCTCACTGAAGGTTAGTGGGACAATGGGTGACTTTCCCCCCCATTTGCATCTCTGTCATCTGGTATAATGAATGTTGCCTTTATAATAAGCTCTTAGGAAATCATCCTCGTTACCCACGGCTCTCACTCGCCTCTTCCCTCCCTTGTCGTCCAGGCTGTCTCAGGATCTTGATGGAGTGGTGATTGAGTTCCTCTTCCTCCAGAGCAAGATCAGTGAAGTCCTGGGTGGCAGTGGCTACAATTCAGACAGGCTCTCCCTGCCCTACATCCCTCAGCTGACAGGTATGAGCTCTGCTCCAGGACTCCCAGGCCTGCCTCTGGCTGGTCACGGCCAGGTAGGGGCTGGCGTGTAAGGGACTTCCGTCGCCGTCCATGGCTCCATGGATGGCACACAAGAGCTGAAAGGCACAGGGGAGATCTATGGTGAGATCCTCTGGATTTCCCCACCTCTCCTCCTCAGCGCAGGGTCCTTGGAAGTAACTGGCCCACAAGCTAGCCTGGCTTGTGGATGGGAGAGGCCCCACACATGGGCTGCAGAGACCCAGTTCTCTGTCACCGACTTCCATTTCCTTGACTGTAAAACAGGCATATTGACAGTACTTGCCTTAGAGGGTTGGTGTGAAAAGTACATAAAATAATGAAGGCAAATGCACATATAGAAAATGCTACACAAATGACAGCCATTAGTGCTGTGAGCAGATGACGCTTGCACAAGTTGAGATGTGCTTTCTGGTCATAAGAAGCTTCTTTGTGCTCATCAAGGATTTCAAAATCTTAGTCCTGAAGAGCAGAACTCTCCATCCTAAAATGGGCAGAGAAGGCTCAGCTGTAAAATCCAGCTGTAGACTGCACGTGCCCTGAGCACGTGGGCCAGGCAAAGCAGAAGGCGTGGGAGATGGTGCCAGGGGCGTGATCCTGGCTCGCTCCCCGACGGCTGGGAATCTAGCTTCTGGCTTCTCCTTTTCCCAGATGAGGATCGCTTGTCCAAGAGGAAGAGCATTGGAGAAACCATTTCCCTGCAGGTGGAGGTGGAATCTAGGAACAGCCCCGAGAGGGAGGAGGTGAGTGTCTCCCCCATACACTGACCTGGGGAAGCCCAGCATCCCCGGGGGAGGGCACCTGCTCCTGCCTTCTATGCAGTCAAACACTCCATGTTCCAAGCCCCCCTAACTGCACAGCACAGTGAAGGTTGCACAGAAAATAAATTTCTCAGGGAAGTCCATAGACCTCCTACTGTCATCCCATAGACCACAGACATCTCCATCTGGAGGAAATGATCTGTATCCACCTTCCTCCCTACTGCACTCCCACGAGGATGTCATAAAAATCGCTCTTGAAAGACTTGTTGGTTGGTATGAGCCATTCACGGTGGAGACAAACATGCTCCATGTTGGAAATCGGAAGGCTTAATAGGAGAGATGAGGGTGAGACGCACCCATTACAGTGCTCTTTTAAAGAGAAGGCTGTCGTTGAAAGATCTCTCTCCCACCTTTTCTTGAGGGCTGTGAATGTCTAGTCTCTGTACAACGGAATATGTGCTATCTCCCCTGCCGTTGTGTCTTCTACCTCAGAAAGTAAAGCAGAGGTGCCCACAAGAAAGAGAGAATAAGGAATCACAGTGGAAATACCAAACTTACTTCTCAAATGGGAAAGACATGGGGAGGGGGCTTGGAGGAGGGAGAGAGAAGTGAGGACTTGGACAAGAAGACTTGCAGAGTTGGGGCAGGAACAGTTTCTTCCCATTAGGGCTGGTGTGGCCACGGAGGACAGCATGGACACTTAGGCCTTCCCCAAGGAGCAAGGGGAAGTCATTGGGGTGGAGATCAAGCCTCCCTGTCACCATGCCCTCAACCTTCAGTTACTGGAGGAGACCTCCAGTCCTGGGCTTTTCAGAGCTTATCTAGAACCTTCCGGTGGAAGGAAGGAGGCTAATTGGAGAAGTGAAATGAGGTTGAACCAGGCCCTTCCAACTCTACAAGATTGGGAATCTCAGAAACGTTAGGACCGCAGCATGAGTTGGATGCTACTCCCCACCCACATCCCAGAAGTCCTCAAAAAATGTTACTCAGTTCTTGAAATTGACATTTGAGATTATACGGCCATCTGCAATTATCGTCTCTTCTTGCTTCCAATATTTTCTGTTAGGTGTCTGAAGATTTTTTTTATTATTAGTACACAGTGTTTTCCTCCCACTGGGCTTAATGGGACAAGCCAGGGGGTAGAGGGGGGGATAGGGGGTTCTTTTAGTGGAGACTCTAATGAGGAATTAGCCTCCCCACCCCCACGTCACTACTCCTGGAGAGCTTCCGGAGACCCTGATGAGAAGGTGGGTGTGCTGAGGGAGTTTCTGCCCATTGGGACATTCTTTGAGAAGTGAAGGGGCTGCCAGTGAAGGGCCAAGGCTGCCTCCTCCGATCCCTCCCCAGCTCTACCTTTGTAACACTTGTCCCCTCTCCGACAGCGAGTACCAGCAGAGGAGATCACCTATGAGACGCTAAAGAAGGCCATTGGTAAGTGGGAGGCCCCCAGAGAGTGGGTTGGAGGGGAGGGCAGAGCTGGGTCTTGCTTGCAAGCGAGTGGGTGTGTGCAGCCCCATCTGCCGTCCTCCTGAGGATGATGCAGCACAGACCTGAGGGCAGACATTGTGGCTTCCTCTGAACTCATCCCAACTGCCAAAGCCGCAGTGGGAAGCCCTGCTCTCGTGAGGGACCACCAGTGTGGCCCTGTGTATCTTAGGTCAGACAACCCTTTTTCCTCTCACTACTGCCTTCAAGGTAAATCCACGGAGGGTTACAGACAGTCAGTTGCATATAAAGACTTTGGCTGTTTTTTGTCAGAATTTGATACAGAAGAATAAGTTGACCAATGAAATAAATTAAGAACAAATCATATTAATATTTATTTAATAATGGCAACAGATTTCTAAAGTATTTTTATTGATTTCAGAGAGGAAGGGAGAGGAAGAGAGAGATAGAAACATCAATGACGAGAGAGAATAATTGATTGGCTGCCTCTTGCATGCCCCCTACTGGGGATCAGGCCTGCAACCCCGGGCATGTGCCCTGGCGAGGGAATTGAACTGTGACTTCCTGGTTCATGGGTCCACGCTCAACCACTGAGCCACACCAGCAGGTGGCAATAGATTTTAAAATGTAGTATTATGTCTTCTGTCTGAAGTACTCCAAATGAGAGAATTTTTCTGAATGCTGATGACAAATTATGTCTTCAAATGCCAGACCTTTTTTTACTTTTTTGTCATTGATGGTACTCCTGAACGTACACACTCTCTGCCTTCTTACACAGCGAATGATGGACATATTTGAGACCCGTCCCCTTTTTTCTCTAACTCATTTGGATACCAAGAAGAATATCAGACACCTAAATAGCTCCATACCGCTCTGCCACAGGGGTTCTGGGCTGGCTTTTGTGGCCTGTCTGGCCTTTCCTTTGTTACTGTCCTTTTACAAATTCCCCCTCGAGCACTTCCTACTCCGGGAACTTCCCGTTAAGAGTCCTAGAGGCAGTGCAGTTACGCGGGGCTTTCGAAGCCCAGCTTCAGGGTCTGCTCAGCTGGTTCTCAAACCCTTACACAAGGAAAGGTCCTGCTGGGGCCACATGATGGCACCACACTCTCCAGGGCCCTGCACCCAGCCCATCAGCTGAGGGGGAGCCGGAGCTGCGGGCACAGACAGAGCTCTGGGGAGGAGTCCCATGTCAGGGGGGCAGGCGTGCGGCTGACCCCACTCTGTGCCGCAGTGGACAGTGTGGCGGTGGAGGAGCAGGAGCGCGAACGGCGGCGGCAGGTGGTGGAGAAGTTCCAGAAGGCGCCCTTCGAGGAGATCGCAGCACACTGCGGGGCCCGGGTGAGTGAGCACACAGGGGTGAGCCCTCGGAGGACCAAAGGGTCCAGGGCAGGGCGGAGTTGCTAGATCTTGGCACGTTAGTCACCCAGAAATTAGGGTTTTGGTGCCAGCAACACCCTGGCCCTACACTGTTTCCCCATGAACCTAAAGACTCGGCTATTGGCCATACCGGCCTCCGGACCTCGCACTTTTCACATAAGAAAGAAGCCCTGACCTCAGGAGCTCCTGCATCGGACAGACAGAACAGAGTAATTGTCATCATAATAGCAAGTGTGTGCCTAGCGCTCTGTCTGTGAGACGCGCCGGAGCATCTCACACCTGTTCGTTTATTTCATTCTCATGACTGCTCTGCGAGGTCGGTGCCGGTATGACCGTCACATGACGCAGTGATGGGGAAGGAGCCCCTGGGGAAGGAAAGATGGCCAGTGTTTGCGACGGGACCTTGCAGGCAGGGGGATGAACAGCTGGCCTGGGAAAGGTCTGAGAGAGGGCCCCAGACAAGGGGAAAGAGGGCTCATGTCCATACTTAAGGGAAGGGCACAAACATTTCTTGACATTGATTTAACTCATACTTTATCGTACTTTTTCCTCTCAATAAAAACGTGTCTTTTTATCACTATATATATATATATATATATATTCCCAATTATTGTGATAACTATACATAATAATATATAAATACATGTAAGAATAATGTCGATTTGGGGGGCCTATATTATCCTGACCTCTCGGCCCATCTCAAGCAGCAGATGCTGCTCATTCCATGAGCTCGGAGCCGGGGCCCAGGTACAGAACGCACGCACAGCCCCCTCACGCACTCGGAGCCAGAAGGGACCAGAGGGCGCACCTTCCCTAAACCCCAGTTATGCACACCTGCTTCTTTGGAGTTAAGAGCTGGAACCAGCTCTGAGCCTCCGGACTCCATGCCCGGCAGGCGCTTCCGCCCCACATGGAGGAGCTAAGGGTCCTTCAAGAACCGCCTGCTGAAGTCCTCCTGGTGCTCCCGGTCTCTGTGTTGCCCCAGCAGGCTGTGGCGGCGGCTCTGCCTGACCTGAACCCACAGCGGGGTCCACAGAAATGGACCGTGCTGGGCAGGAGCTCCCGCCACCCCCTCCCGAGGCTGCACTGCCCAGACCTCCAGTGCGCGCTCCGGGCAGGTGGGCTCAGGACCGCCCGTGGCGGTCAGTGCGGGAACCCCCGCTGACTCTCCCTCCATTTGTGTCTAGGCGTCACTGCTGCAGAGCAAACTCAATCAGATCTTCGAAATCACCATCCGGTAAGTGGCAGCCCTGGCCCGGGGACCCCGACCTCTGTGGCCCTCCTCCCGCGTCTTCCTCTCACTGTCTTCAGTCCCCCTCTCCCCGGCCTTGGTCTCCAGGGCTGGAGTCAGCCACCAGCTCTCCCCACAAAGGAAGCTGAGACCACAGAGGAAAAGAGACACTCAGTGAACCCTGGACAAGAGTCAGGGTCCTTGTTTCCCAGGCTGAGGTTTTACTTTCTAAAGCAACATTGTCCCTGCAGAGCCTGCATGGAGCTAGTTTCTAGAAAGGTGGTCGGCAAACTGAGGCTCTCGAGCCACATGCGGCTCTTTGGCCCCTTGAGTTTTTAGCACAGGCCATCTTAGGAGTACCCTAATTAAGTTAATAACAATGTACCTACCTATATAGTTTAAGTTTTAAAAATTTGGCTCTTACAAGAAATTTCAGTTGTTGTATCATTGATATTTGGCTCTATTGACTGATGAGTTTGCCGACCACTGTTCTGGAACAACTTGAAACCTGGGAACCCATGGAATGACAAAGGCTCTGGTCCCTGTTCAAAGAGAAACACAAATCAGCTGCTCTATTTGGTTGCATGGGGCGGGACCCGCTCCTCACCCCTTTCTCCTCCTCCCTTTCTCCTCTGTGCGCCCCTGCCCAGGCCCCCGCCCAGCCCATCAGGAACTATCACCGCAGCCTACGGCCAGCCTCAGAACCACTCCATCCCCGTCTACGAGATGAAGTTTCCAGACCTGTGTGTATACTGAGTTCCAAGAGGTGGAGCTGCTGGAGGGCTGGGTGTGAGGCAGGGGCTCACCCTCACACTCCACCCCTACCACGTGCAAGTCGAACCGGGATCTCAGAAAAGGTCATCTCCCCAGCTAGGCAAGGTAGAGCCCAGACCATCCCGCTTCCCCTGTGCCTCCCCTGAGGGGTTGGCTACCTCTAGGACCAATAAGCCTCTCAACTGTACCCGTTAGTCTCCTTTGTGTCAGCGAGGGGCCAAGAATGGGGGGGGGGGTGCTGAGGCCCTGCAGCTCCTGTGTGGTGTGGAGGGGCAGCAAGTGTAAGGCTTTGATGGTGGGGGTGGGAGAGGGCACAGCTGCCGTCCCCCCAAGGAAGGGGCTGGATGGAGCCACCATTGGTCAAAGAACCCTGTAGACAGCAATCTAGAGAAAGCCTCGGAGAGCTGGAAGCTGGGGGACATTCTCCTCAGAGCACCCAGCTCTGTCCCAAGGCCCTCAGGTCTCCTGCGGCTCTTCCACTCTCCCTCTCGCCCTGCCAGCTTCTCTTAGTGATTGAAGGGAGGGGTGGAGAGGGCGGCACTAGGAAGGGATGGTGGTGGTGGGAGGAGCACTTTGGGACTCAAAAATGTCAGAAGTCAACGAGTTGTGAATGTTTCCTTGAGGAAAGAAGGATCCAGCACCTGATACTGGAATGACTTTTTTCTCTCTTTGGACAAAGTCCGGACCTCAGTTCCACCTGGCCAAGCCTGAGGCTCGGGGAGAGCGGTGGGGACCCCTTTGGGTTCTGCATTTCCCAGGAGTCTGGCCAGCCGATATGTGTGTGCAAAGGAGGAGCCAGGAGTCTGTCTGCTGTGCATTCCCTTCCCCTTTCTCACCCCATCCCTGCTGGACCTCCCTGGGCCGCCTCCTGGGCCTCCGGTGCCAGCGCCCTAGGGCCCCAAATAGTTCTTCTCTTCAGTGGAACTTCCTACAACTGCTCTGAGCTGGTGTAACCCGCAGTAAGGTGTGAATAGCCAAATGATTCTTCCCTGAGATTTTTTTTTTTAAGAGATGGTGAATAGATTTTTGGACCCAAAGGAATCCCTTTTAGGGTACAATTTTAGGCAGTGGGGTGGGGTCAGAAGCAGGCACCCTGAGGTCACACCCCTGCATGATCCTGCACAGACGTAGTGAGAGCCTGATGACCAGTCCAGATATATTTCCTTAAATCCGGAGAAACTTAACAAATGCGTTTCCCATTACGTGAGCAGCTCTCTCTGGGAGGCGCCTTCTGACACCGTTCTTGTCATTTTCCCCCTTGGGCGCTGCTTCTGGGATAGGGGCCTGCAGCTTCCGGGTGGCCTGCGTGATTACAGGGCCCTCCCGGCTTCTGGCCACGTGGCTTCTGGCTAATGCTCAACCCAACCTTACAAGCATAAACTGAGATTCCTTCTCACTTTAATATCTCCTTATGAAGGAGCCTTGTTTCAGATAACTTGAAACAAACTTGAAGGCAAATAACTTTGGGGAGAAACTTCACAGGAAATCTAAATCTTTGTTTTTAATATACATTTTTATTGATTTCAGAGAAGAAGGGAGAGGGAGGGAGAGATAGAAACATCAATGATGAGAGAGAATCACTGGTCAGCTGCCTCCTGCATGCCCCCCACTAGGGGTTTGAGCCTGCCACCCAGCATGTGCCCTGACCGGGAATCAGACCCATGACCTCTTGGTTCCTGGGTTGACGCTCCACTGAGCTGCATCGGCCGGGCAGGAAATCTAAATCTGGCGCCACAAACCTGTCTTCCCATCTGTATCCCCTGCTCGGCTTTGATGAGGAACTCTGTTTCTTTCTTGTGCCTCCTTGACTTTAGGGTCCACCCCCAGGGCAATTGCCCTGGTTCTGGGATGTGGGAGGCAGGGCCCTGGGGCCTCTCTCTAGAGCTAGCACTAGGACCAGAGACCTGCAAGTCCCCTAAGACGTCACCCTGTCCCTCCCCATCGCTCCCTGGGAACAGGGCACAGAAAAAGGTGCAAGGTTCCCATTCTCGACACACTCAGCTGCTCCTTCCTCTTCTCTGTCCGAAGCAGCCTTTTCTTTCCATCACAGCTGCGTAGCAAAGACGTGATTTAGAGAACTGAGTGTCGTCTTCCCAGATTCAATTTCAACTCAACCCTCAGTAGGATATCAGGTTGCCTGCTGCCAGGAGGTAGAACCTGGATTCTGGCCAAGTATGCCCCAGAATCAGAAAGGTTAAGGTGAGAGTTGACTCGGACAGACAATGAAATGACAAAGGAAGCAGTTCTCCTTCACCCGTACCCACGTGCCCCTCCACAAACCCTGGGAATGGATGCCAAGCAGTCCCGAGCCCCATAGCTTCTGGCAGCACCGTGTCTTGTGACCAACCCTTTCTGCTACCCTCATCTACTGTGATTTTGAGCCAGCTGCTCCCCAAAGCCACTGAGGACTCTTGCCTCATGGGCAAGGGTCGGTTTGGTTAGCACTCTGCAGACATAACTTAATGGGAGTGAATATACTTGACATTTGAAAGTTCTGTTCGTTTAGTTGAGTCATGTCCAGACAAAAGCAGCAGGTCAGCAGGAAGCACCAGTGTGAAGCCGGAGGCTCCTCCTGTCTTCCTTGCAG
Organism: Vespertilio murinus; assembly: GCA_963924515.1. Classification (NCBI taxonomy): domain Eukaryota; kingdom Metazoa; phylum Chordata; class Mammalia; order Chiroptera; family Vespertilionidae; genus Vespertilio; species Vespertilio murinus. Next base: position 53,683,399 of record OZ004713.1, read on the forward strand.
TGGGGTCCCCAGCGCCCGTCTTCATTTTCCTCCCCAGAAAAGAAGAAATAAGTGGTTTCTTGACTCCTCACTGCCTCCTCTCCCGAGAAGGAGAAGCACTAGAAAAGTCCCAGATACTCCTCTCTGCAGCCCTCCACCTCAGACACAAGTAGAAACAGATGAGCAATGAGAAGGTGGGGCGGGGACCAACTAAAGTGCTTGAAGAAGCATGACGTCACATATGCACTGCCCTTTGCACTAGATGTTCAGGGTCTCAGAGAACATGTTTCAACTGGCTTAAGAACTAGAACAGCCTTGGGTACCTTTCAATGGCTCACAGGCCAGGCCCCTGGGCTTCCCTGGGGGCCTCGGGATCGTGACACCTTCCAGTTGCTATTGCATTGTCCCCAGTCCTGGCCTGGGTACACAGAGTGTCATTGAGAAGTGAGGCTGTTTATCCCAATTCCTCTTCATAACCATGAAATGGCATTCCCCTGGGAAAGGACGGGGCCTGAGCTGTTACCTGAATATTAAGATTGAAGGTCCCCCTAGCTGGTTTGGCTCAGTAGATAGAGCATGGGATTGTGGGCTGAAAGGTCCCAGGTTTGATTCTGGTCAAGGGCACATGTCCAGGTTGCAGGCTTGATCCCTAATAGTGGGCACGCATGAGGCAACCGATCAATGATTCTCATCAATCTCTCTCTCCCTCTCCCTTCCTCTCTGAAATCAATATATGTAGTTTTTTTAAACAAAGATTGAAGGTAGACAAGGAGATCAGCTCACTTGGGCAGGCCATGCCCACTCCCCTGACCCTTAGGCCTGGCAGGAGTTTGTGCTGAAACAAGACATCTTCCTCACATCGGGGACAGTGTGTTGCTTCCTTGTCCTCTTCACCTCAGAAAGCTAACCATATCTGAAGGCTTGAGAGGGTAGTCAGTATGGGCCTGGCCAGCTGGGGGAGTGGGGAAAAGACACAGGGGCAGTGGCTGGGGCCCTGGGGGCTGTTGAGGTCAGAAGGCAGATTTCCAGGCTCTCTCTCAGCACCAGCCAGGCGGTTGACCAGCACTCTCCTCCTCCTGGAGACCTTAGGGCCTCATCGTCTTCCCCTTTTGAGCTCTTCCTCTATGACTGTTGACTCTGGCCTGTGGGGTGCAGAGCTGTAACCCCCACAAATGCTGCAGCCCTCACATTATAACATGTCTTGTGTCCATTTAGAACTTCATGTCCCGGCTGAACGTGTGTGTGTGTGTGTGTGCCCATCTGCATGCATGTGTGTGTAATGTAGTTCCTAGTAGACGATATTATGTATATAATAGCGGATGTATTTATATGGAAGTGCAGAATTAGTGCCTGTGGCAGTTTTCTGTATTTTAAACTCATTGAGTCAAATTAGTTTTAAGGAAGGGAAAAGAGGAGTGGGGGAGGCGTGGCGGAGAGTGTGGGAAGAAGGACTCTTAGCAAGATCCTTCTTTAGGACTATTAGTTGTGATTTCCCAATGAGCTTTTGTGATGCCCTTTTCAAATAAATGTTAATGTTGTCACCACATGGTTGTCTATTTGATTTCTTTAAAGTAAATGGTTTTTTGAGATGCAAACAAGATCTGAAAATACCAGCATTAACCACTAACATTTAGCCACCACCACCTGCCATCACTTTGCTTGCTAGAAAAGGAAAAAGCGTAGGGGGAAAAGGATGCTACGGAGATGTAAACATGAGGGTTCCCAGCATGGGAGCCTCCTCTGATGGGAAGGTGTGGGCCATTTCTTCGTGATAGTGGGGGAGGCTTTATCTCAGGAATCTGGTGTTCTGATTCCTCTTACATCAGGGCATCCTGGTTTGCTTTCATTGTGAACTCCTAGATCATCAACGAGGTATGTGTACGTGCCATATACAAACGTTTCCCAGCCACTTTGATCTATACTACCCCTGGGTATGTGGTATAGACATGTATGCATACATCTGTGTGTGTGTGTGTGTGTGTGTGTGTGTGTGTGTGTGTGTGAATCTCCTGTGAATTGGAAATGTGTTTGCCCCAGCATTGTGCAGACATCATGGGGACATATAAAAGAAACCCAGCACATGACCTCTTCCCAAGTGGAGGTTGGGTTTCCCTGAGGAGAGCACAAGACATACATACATACATACAGCAAGAAATTGCCATCCAAGCCAGACTGCATGCCCTCCACTCAGAGGGCTGCAGAAACACTGAAATGAGCAGGTGTGGCTGGCACAGAGATCACACCGTTCCCAGTGGAAGTAGACTTGAGCCTGGGCTCATGTTGAAAACAGGGTAACATTCGAAGTGGTGGGAGGGGGGATTTCAAGTAGAGGCTGAAAGAGGATCGGAGAAGAGAGGGAGATCAGGAGATGGAAATTGGGAAGTAGGGTTCAGTAAGGAGTGGGAACTTCATTGACAAGGGGCCAGCATGCCATGCCCTGTAGTTTGGAATTGATGGGAAATTGGGGTGGGCCTTTTTTTTTTTTTTTTAGCTCTTGAGCCAATGAGTGAAGATTTTAGATATTATATAAGTTACTGTGTAATTAGTATATGAATTAATGTGAAGAATTTGTATCATGTGTTGGGAGGAGGGCAACTGGAGACAAGAAGTTGGTTAGGAAGCTGTTACAGTGGTGTAGGCCTGATCACAGAATGATGAGAAGGGTTTGGGTTGGGCAACATCAGGGGGAGAGAATGCGGACGTAGCCAGGGAAAGAGAGATCCTGAGGCTTGAGTCCGTGGGACTGAAATATCCACGTATGTTGCATTGCATTTATACAGATGTGTCTCCATGGGTGTGTGCCTGTGTGGGCAAGACCGCGTTGTTTGAGAATGTATCTCAGTGTGCAAATGTTAACTGAAAACAACCATCAGCACTCACACTTAGCTTCTCAGTGACAAAAAGATACTCAAGGTCATTTTTTAACTAACCTGCACAATAGCCCCCACACTATCGAGGGAGGGGAAGGGGAACTAAATCTTGGTGTTCAGAGACTCGCCTAAGGTGGCACTGATAGCTGGGTCCAGGGGACATGGCCTCAGCTTCCCCTCTTACAGCCCCGAGAGCCCTTCCCACTGCCCTGGAGGTTCAATATCGCCTGGCCCTGGGACAGGTGCCGGGGCTACTCTGGCACAGCCACTTCTGCGGGAATCCTGCCTTTGGGTGCATCTTGGCCCCTTGCAGACTCGTTGATTGAGGGGACAGGAAAGTACATTTCCTTCCTGTGGCCACTCCATCCGTCTGTGAATATCCTGCCTCTCCTCCACTGTGCGCTCCTCTTTTATCTGATGGATGCGTATTCTTATTTCATTCGCTCGGTCAATATTCACAGGCAGAGGCAGAGGTGCAACTTGAAAGGCTTTATTTCCTAACTACAGGCAGCTGTCGCTCAGGTTGGGGGGCAGGCTGGGGTGGCCTTGGAGAGGGGGTAAGGGGGCGGAGACGGGGAGGCCCCTGGCCCCACGGCGCCCTCACTGGCCCTTCCGGTGGGCGTTCTTGATGATGGCGTTTTTGAACAGCGTCACCAGGGGCGTCTGGCTCTTCTCCGAGCTCATGAAGCCGCCGTAGCGCTTGTCCTTGGGCGGGCTGCCCCAGCGGAAGTGCTCCATCCTGTAGGGCCCCACGCCCTTCTTGAGCGCCTGCTGGGCCCCGGCCTCCGCCCCCAGCGCCCCCAGCCCGTACTCGGGGTCGGCGGGGGCCGCCTCGCCCTCGGGGTGGCCGAGCGCCGGCTCGGGACGCTCCCGCTTGAACTCGACGGGGAAGGCCTCGGCCGCCTCCTCCTCGGCGCCGTTGGGGTACACCTTCACGGGGCGCCGCTTCTTGCCCACCGGCTTGCCCCAGCGGAAGTGCTCCATGGAGTAGGAGCGCTTGCCCTCGCGCGGCCCCGGCTCGGCGCCATCGCCGCCGTCGCCCGCGGCCGCCGCCTCCTCCTCCTCCTCCGCGCCGGCCCCGCCGCTGTCGTTCCGGCGGCCGAAGCGGTCCCAGCGGAAGTGGCCCATGACGTACTTCCGGGGGTTCTCGGCCAGCAGCTGTTCTTCGCCATTACCGGTCCCGGGAAACACGGGCGTCTCGGCCGAGAGGTCGGCCCTGCAGGCCCGAATGCAGGCCTGCGGGAGAGGGGAGAGGAGAGAGGGTGAGGTCCCCGAGCGCCCGACGGCCCGCCCGACCCGCACCAGCGCTGCGCCTGCGCCCTCCGCCCCTGGGCCCCCTCCACGTGCCCGCCTCCCTGCTGGGAAGGTCTCCCTGCCCAGGACTTCGGCCCATCCCGCCCTCATGGCATCCACGGGCATCTAGGACACAGCCTGGGCATCGTCTCTTTAGTCCCCCGGACACCTTAGTATTTCAAACACCCCCTGAGCAGGGTCAACATCTGACCGTGATATGCCTCCTATATAGGAATTAATCATTCCATGGCAGGTGGGTGGGTGGCATTTCATAAATATTGAATAAATAAATATGGTTCACTATGAATCTGGATGGGGCATGGGGCTGGAATTAGAAGGAGAACCTCCCCAGGTGTCAAAAGTAGAAATCGGACTTCCAAGGGCCTGTATTTTCAGTACTGCACCAAGCTTACCCCAGTGATCTGCACACCTACCTCCTGCCCTGCCTACCCCAGCCTTCTCCTCCTACCCTCACCCCATCTGGCACTTTCTCCGGTTCCTTCAAGTCTCCTGAGCTGACCCTGTGCTTTTTCCAATCATTTCCTGGTCACCTCATTCTGACTGGAGGGAGGGGGAGAAAGCCAGGATTATCTCTGTGGCAGGGGTCATGAGCCCGTGTCACTGCTCTTTGAAACTAGACAAGTGGACTATGGTACACATTTATTCAGGGCAATGGCTTGTAGCCTGCAGCCTTGAGCTTTCAGTTACTCAGAGCTGCAAAGGAGGAAACAGAGGACTCCCCCTTCCCCGCCCCCCACTCTATTGAGTTGGGAACTTTATGCTCCATGGATTTAGAATGATAACACAGCAGAATATTAATCAGAAAATAAAAAAATGACCTCATACTCCTCTGGACACATGAAACAGGAGGCTCAGGGAGGTGAAAAGTCCTTGGCAAGGTTCGACAGCTCACTGGTGACAGAACTGGGACTAGAACCCATGGGTCTGACCATGACCTGTGCTCCTTCCCCAGTGAGCTGTCAACGGGAGGGGCTGTGCAGTGGGTGTCTCCAATCCTGAGTCTCTTGGGTCCCTCTGAACTGGACCTCTCAGAATTCCCTGGGCTCTTTCTGTTTTCTGTGCCACATGCAGCTTGCTCTGTGCTTTTGAGGAAATCTCTCTTTACCTTCAGTGTTCCCATTGGCAAAACACACTGAATGTGATGAAATGCATTCCACCTTCCCCAGGAAGGTGCTGGCAGCAGGACGGCACTCAATGACACCAGCAGTGTGTCTTTTAGTCCTTGACTTGCTATCATTTCTCACTTGTGCCTCCCAAAACATGTGAATGTGCATGCACACATACACACACACACACACACACACACACACACACACACACACACACTGTGTTGACCTGGAGGGAATTGAAACCTGGCATAAAGGACCTTTACATGCTTCCTGAAAGGCTGCCTCTCCCAGAAGAAGCATGAGACATTCGGCACCAGTTAGAGGAAAATGGCACCTGGGTTTTCCTTCTCCCTCTAGAGATGATTTGAGGTACCACCTAGCTGACTGGTACTCAATAGAAAGGGAAGGGAAATGGAATGGAATGGCAAAGGATAGGAGGTGGTTATTTTAAAAGGAGTAATTTGGGAGTTAAAGGATTGAAAATACAGGCTCAGTCGAGGAGCAATTATTGTTATTACCATTATTAGTATTGACATTATTTTCATGGCGGCAGCTCTAAATAGCTTCGAGTGAGGTCTCCATGCAAGAAGCAGAGATCACTGAACAGAAATTTATGGACCAGGCCCATCTCCCTGAAGCGCTCCCTCCCCTTCTTGACCCAATGCTGACTTCACTCTGGGGTCTGCTCCTGACCTGGGCTGCGTTACCCAGTCATCTCTGCAAAATGAATTTCCCCTTGCCCTAGCACTTTCTCTTGTGCTGTCCCAGCCCCTGTTCCATCTGACGCCCAAACCAAGATGACAGCTGTGGCCCACGTACCAGCAGGTTACTTTCCGTGGTGAGGTCCTGACACTGGCTGCTCTCCAGACACCAGCCACGCACTTCCACGAAGGCTTGAAGCAGCAGGGCAAGCAGGAGGGCCCCCGAGCGGCTGCAGCATGATCTAGGCATTTTCCAGGCCGGCTGAGGCTCTGCAGAGGCAAACAAGATTGGTGGGACCCCTGCAAGGAGCAGAACAATGTTGGCCACTCACCAGGAAGGACCTGGAGCCAACAGTAACAACACAATCGTTTGTGGACCTCAAGGCTTTTTAAGGACAGGAGCAGTTCAAGGAGAAGGCTGGTGTGTGGGGAGGGGGTCTGATTGTGCTAGCGACAACAGGGGAATAGGATCTCTGCAAACATGTGCAATTCCCCCTTTATCTCCTATTACAAATCAGACCCCAAAGAAGGTTAGCTCTTGGAAGCTATTTTAGGGGTCATTTGGTTTAACCTCTTATTTGAGTATTATTTTAATGGCAATATCTCCAGATAGCTTAACTGGAGAGAGGTCTCCATACAAGAAGACAGGAAGTAAAGATAAGCAGAAATTGTGGACCAGACCCATCTCCTGGAAGTGCTTCCTCCCCTCCTTGGAGGGTTATTTTTACCAAATAAAATCTCTGGCCAATTTAGCCAAAACCTCAGCCAACCCATTTTGTTGTCCTGTACACAAATCACACATGTGAGCACTGTTTTCTCATATCCCTGCCCTCGGGAGAGATTTTTTAAAGCAACCCCCATCCTTTTAAGAGTGAGTCATCTTCTGTACCCATTACAAGTCAGGCATCTTGACCTCTGATTCTCTCAGCTGTAGTCTAAAATAGCGGGATTTGAACCTGCAGTAGGTGTAGAAGGGAAAGAGATGAGCACACAGAGCAAAGGGAATGACCTGCCATTGTGAACACCTACAAAAGATACTTCCAAGTATCTCTCTGCAGATGCCGAGGTCAAGAGAGCAGGGTGTAGGATGCTGCTTGATGCTGCCTTTGGCCCCTTGTGTTCAATGCTTTCCCCTGACCCTGCAGGTCTCATGCTGCAAAGTCCCCTCCTCACCCAGGTTGACCCCTCGAAGTGGCCCCAAGTTCTGTCATCAGCTCACCACCAAATCCACAATCATTTTGTATTTCAGAAGACCTTCTCAACCAGCTGTTAGGAAGAAACCTCATTAGATGAGAAAAGTAATTTACATTAAGGCGAGGATGACTAATTGTTTGTCTCACCTAATGGGCATTTGCATTTTAAAATGTTTGCCTGGAAGAAACCTCTCATTCGTGGAGGCGTGGGCCAGATCTTTTTTTATAGGGGAGGCTTTGGAAGTGAAAGTTCTCCCTGGCTCTCATTGTCTACTTCAGAGAGCCACTTCCTTCTCTCTGCCCCTCCCCTATTTATTTTCCCAAAAGCAGAGCCAGCTCAGGGCTCCCTTCTGAATGGTGGCCAGGTACTGCCTGAACGTTTTCAGAGCAGCCATTAGATGGCGCTGGCAGTCAGTGAGCCGGTCCATCGGCATCCCAGGCAACTGGGAGAGCATTGGTCAACCTTGATGTCCACTGGTGACAGGGACAGGCCACTCCTGTTGTAGCCTTTTGATGCTCTAGGTCAGGTATGAAGTCTCAATGTGGCGGACAAGACAATTTACACTGAAGCTCTGAGACCACACAACACCCTTGTAAATGCCCAGATTTACAAGAAAAGCAGAAAAAGGATAATCATATACCACTGTGGCAAGTGTAACATATCCTGTGAGTAGAGAAGTAAGATCATATAGGTCTGACAGATCCCACAACTATATTTTAATTCCCCTCAAAATGGCCACTCTAGAGCAATTTCTATTTTTCTAAAAGCCTGCCTCATGATTGCAGGCTTCTGAGAGCATGTTCTTACCTTCTGCCCCACTGGCGGCATTGGACACACCATCACTTCCCACCCTCCAAGCTCCATTCTACTGCTAAGAAGCTAGACTGTTTCTTTTTCCTTGTATGTAGTCTTGCTTTTTCTACAGTGAATCAATATTGCCTTGTGCCATTTTTTTTAAAGCCATAGAGTAATGGGGAGATGTCGAATGTTGTGCTTTCTGTGGGGAGGGAGAGGTTTTTGAAAGCCTTGAAAAAATAAATAGAAGTCTGTACTTTGTTCACCTTAGCATTCGCTTTATAACAGAGTGACACCTGTAAGAAGCTCCCACGTGCAGGTGAATTCTCTGTGAGCTCAGCAAGACATTATGTCCCTGTAAAGCTGCACGTTGGCCACGCCTTTCTGTAAGCATGAGAGGCGCGGCGTTTTGTCCTTGCACCGAGATACCTAGGCGTCAAGTCCTACAATGGAAGTGTCCATGGATTGCTGTCATTCAAAAAGCCTTAATCTGAACATCTCTTAACAATGGATGAATACACACTTTTACTCTCCTTGGCTCTTTCCAGCCAGTCTGTGAGAATCCCTACCTCCCCATTTAGACACGAAGAATTTGGGGGATCCAGGTGCCCTGTAGACTCTCCCTCCCTCACGGGAAATCGCCCTCTCCTGAGCCTTGGCCAGCTCAAACGGCTGCTTCCACACGGCAGTCTAGGGTCTGGGGGACAGAGGTCCTCCACTCTGCGGCCCCATTGAGATGGTAGACAAGGTTGTTCAGCACCTCGGACAGCTCCCCGGGGCCACCTCCTTACACTCAGCTGCTGGGTTTGTAGACCCAAGCCATTGGCAGTGCGAAGCCCCGTCGGATGCGCTAAGGTGCGCAGAAAGAAAAGAAAAAGAGCATTCGGGGGTCTGCATCCAAAAAAGTCCGAGATATAGGGAGTTTTTATGACTTTTATCCTTTGCTCTCCTGCCCCCGTTTTCAACGTTAATTTGCACTAGAATATATGGTCTCTTTTAAGGGATATCTACCCAGAAAATCAGGAGGGAGAGGCGCCCTAACACTGTCTCTCCCGAGATCGCCCCAGAAGGCGGTCGGAGTCTCGGGGGTCCTGGCAGCCCCATTCCCCGGGAGGGCGGTGGGGAGAGACGCAGCGGCCGCCAGCTCCTGGGGGCACCGCTCAGGGGCGCAGGGTTCGCCCACAGTCCGGAGGCTGGCCCTCGCCGCCCCGCTGCCCGCTGCCCGCGGCTTCCTGCACCCAGGACAGGAACTTTCCAAAGAACTCGGGACCGGGACCGCGGGCGAGCGCATCCCGAGTTCCGGGGCAGGGAGTCCCGGGGGAAGAGTGCGGCTCCGCGCCGCCGCGCCCTTACCTGTCGCGGGGAGGCTGCGCCCGAGCGAGGAGGCTCTCTGGAGGGGTCCCTTCTCTTCCTTTGGTCCTCCTCCTCCTCCCCGCCTGGTCCCCGTCGCTCTCCTCGGTCCTTTTATACGGGGTTCGCCAGAGTGGGCGCTGGGTGTGAACTTCCCGGCAGGGCGGCGTCACAGGCAGCTCCCCGCCCCGGGGAGGGGGGCCGGGGGCGCGGGAGGGGCGCTCCAGGTTGGAGCGGAGAGAGCGGAGCGGAGAGAGCGGAGCGGGCGCAGGGGCGGACGGCCCGGAGAGGGGGCCGGTCCCGCCCCCGGAGGCTGGGATTAGCACGGTCCTGCGGAAGGACGCACCTGGCGTCCGTCGGAAGAGGACTTAATTAAGGACGGGCTGGGCCCAGGTGGGGCCGGCGGGCGGCTTAGCGCCCCGGTGTGGGTGCGGTGTGGGCGCCCCGCTGGGGCGGTGGGGAAGCGGGTGAAGTTGCGTGTGTGTGTGCGCGCTTGGGCTGGCATCTGCCGCGGCCGCGTCTGCAGGTAAATGTCGCCGCCAAGGGCGGACGTCAGCACTTCCTCCGGTTCCCCAGCTTTTGGGAACGGGTTTGAAGATGCCCGGGATCACAAAACCACCACCTCTCTGTTCCAGGTGGGAGTGGGGTACGGGAACAGAGGAGGCCCACGACAGGCTGCCTTCCTGGGGTGTGAAAGGGAGTTGCAATCCCCCCCCACCCCCCCACACATATACACATATTTATGGCTATACATTTCTAATTAGGGCTTTAGACGCAACCACAGATTTTGATAGGTCATATTTTTATTACCATTGAGTTTAAAACACCTTATTTTCCTTGAGATGTCTTGGCTGCCCTGTGGGTTATTGAGATGTATTCTGTTTAACTTACAAATGTGGGGAGTGGGGGGGGGGGTGGGGAGACAGGGACGGATAAGGACGGATTCTAGTTGTGTTTTGAAGCCAATGTTTAGCCTACGTCTCCTGGGGCCAGAGAGCATGCTCTGTTTGGTTTCCGTCCTTTGAAAAGGGGGGGGGGGGCGCTTCCTGGGTGAACATGTGGTCCGTTCTGACTAAGCCTTAAGGTTGAGAGCGGCTAGCAGGGTCGCCTAAGACCACCGGAAAACACAGACATTTACATGACGATTCATTAACAGCAGCACAATTACAGCTATGCAGTAGCCACGAGAACATTTTATGGCTGGGGGTCACCACCACATGAGGACCTATGTTAAAGGGTGGAGGCAGTAGGAAGGTCGAGAACCACTGGATGAAGGCTCCGTGTGCATGTCAAAGGAATATGTGTCCCGTGGTTGCTCAAACATGCCAGATCTTTTCTGTAGACTATTGGTTATGGATTGAAGTATGTTGTTTGTTTGTTTTTTTAACTCTCCCCGTTATTCTTGTGGCTTTATCTATCCCTTTCTTTGATCCTGGCATAAAGCAACTCTTTCTAGAAGTCCAGTATGGTGAATGTGGGACAGGGATGGAGGGTAACATAGGGTCAGGGATGAAGACAGTGGAAGGTACTAGAGCATGGCTGTGTGCGGATGGGAATGGTCAGGAGGGAGGAAGCCACACACACAGGAAAGCCAGGAGGAGGATTTGCCTGTACCAAAGCCTTTATCTTTTTTTAAATATGTAATATATTTTTATTGATTTCAGAGAGGAAGGAAGAAGGAGAGAGAGACCAAAACATCAATGATGAGAATCATCGATCAGCTGCCTCCTGCATGCCCTCCACTGGAGACTGAACCCACAACCTGGGCATGTGCCCTTGACTGGAGTGAAACCTGGGACCCTTCAGTCCGCAGGCCGAAGCTCTATCCGCTGAGCCTTAACCAGCCAGGGCAAAGCCTTTATCTTTTAACCCAGCGTCTCCTGGGAATTATCCTGAGGAAGTTCTCCCGCAGTTATACTTAATGCTCTCCCAGAATATTCATACAGTGTTGTTTGTAGTAGCAATGAAGTGAAATTAAAAACATCTATAGAAAGATATAATTATAAAAAAGTATGATAAAGCCATACAATGGAAGATTTTGCGGCCCGTTCAAAATAATGAAGTATATATTAATTTCTAGACATAAAAAATGACTGCTAGGTGAGCTGGTTTGGCTCAGTGGATAGAGCTTCAGCCTGCGGACTGGGGGGTCCTGGGTTTGATTCCGGTTAGGGACATGTGCCTTGGTTGCGGGCACATCCCCGGTGGGGAGTGTTCGGGAGGTAGCTGATCCATGGTTCTCTCTCATTGATGTTTCTGACTCTCTATCTCTCTCCCTTCCTCTCTGTAAAAGAATCAATAATATATATATATACATATATATATATATATATATATATATATATATATATATTTTTTTTTTTTTTAATGACCGCTATATGTTGTTAGGTGGAGGAAGTGTGGCAAGATAGATATAAATATAGGTAATGATGGAGATGGAGATAGAGATGATAGAGATGAAATGGTATCTACTGCTGTATCACAAGTCTCCCAGAACACATATGCTTTGAAACAACATTTCTTTTGGTCCCGAGCCTGCAGTGTGGTCAGGGCCCCGCAGAGCCAGCGCGTCCCCGGCTTGGCCTCGGCTTGGCCAGCTCACAGGGCGGACAGTTAATTACCTCCAGCCAGTCACTCCCAGGACGGGTTCCTGGCCTGGGGAGCTCACGCAGCCGGGGCTCCTCAGACACCTGCTCTGCGTGTAGCCCTGTTGGGTGGTGTCTTCAGCGTGGCAGCCCTGGAGGAGCTGGACTTCCCCAGGGCTCGGGCCCCCCAAGCTCGAATCTAGCGGTGATTGTCCTGCCAGGCAGCGGGGGTGGCTGGCCAGCAAAGGCTTCCCAGGGGAGGGGATGTGAGTTGGGCTGAGCCTTGGTCCCATCGGTCGCCAGGGTGAAGAGCGGAAAGGCGCTCCACGCAGAGGGAAGGAACTGCACATACGAAGGACTCAAAGCAGAAGAAACTCCACAGGTGCGTGAGTACCACACCAGCACATGGCGGAGAGAGGGGGGAAGACTGGGACAGTCAGGGAGAGGAGGGGAGAAGGAGGGGGACCGTTTAGGGGTTGAGTCAGAGGAGCAACGGGCCCAGATTTCTATGGCAGTGAGGTGGGCGATCCGCGGGGAGGGAACCCGAGACAGCAAGGGATGACTGAGGAATCACAAAACCAGGCCGTCCAGCCAGAGTGGGAGCACTGAGGGGAAGATGAGGCCGAGGCAGGGTCATAAAACTCTACGGAGGCGGCGTCAGTGCGGGGGAAGGAGTCACGGACACTCCCCTGTCCGAGGCTGATGTGGCTCAGTGGGTGCCGCGGTGCAGCGTCGTGGGTAAGAGCACAGCTCTGGAGCCAGACTGCCTGGGCCTAACCCCGGCCAACCACTGCCTCGCTGTGCGACTCTAAGTGAACTCCCAACTTCTCCACCCTTAGCTGTCCGTCTGGGAAATGAGGGAGGTGACGGCACCGACCCATGTGGCTGCCCTGCGGGTGAAATTATGTAACACCGTAAACCTCTGAGAGCCGGCCCGGCCCTGGTGAGCCCTATCGAGTGCTAACCCTCATCCTATTATTACTGAAGTGCTGGCCCCAAGAGCGCCTGGGATAGAGCGGAAGGAAGGAAGGAAGGAAGGAAGGAAGGAAGGAAGGAAGGAAGGAAGGAAGGAAGGAAGACAGGAAGGAAGGAGGAAGGAAGGAAGGAAGGAAGGAAGGAAGGAAGGAAGGAAGGAAGGAAGGAAGATAGGTTGGTCCCTGGGGCTGGGGCGATGCACCTCCACCGGGCCGCGGGCTCAGGGCCAAGGCTGCTCTCGTCATCGCTGCTTTTCACCTTTGAGTGTTTAATTGGAAAAGCGATGTCACCGAGGTGCGAGTGCGTTACCACCACAGGTGCGGCGGTGGCCTCCGGCGCGGGGCAGAGGAAGGGCTGGCAGGACAGCAACAAGGGTGGGTGGCCCAGAGCCCAGCCCGGGCGGAGGGCCACAGGGAGGGCGCCTTGCCCTCAGCCTCCAGGCACGGGGCCGGGCAGCAGGGGACATCTCACCAGGAGAAGAGAAGACGGAGGGGCCAGGCTGCCCTGGGCCTGCATTTGGCCCACTGGACTGAAACCGGCACCGAACCAAGCCTTGCAGGTCGGGGGTGGGGGGGGGGTGGGGAGTGGGAACCGTGGACACACGTTGACTTTGAAGCAGCTACCGTCCCATCTGCGCTCTGCCCTGTGCAGGCCCCACTGGCGCTCAGACGGTGACAGCTCAGGTTTTATGCCCAGAACAGAGCAGAACCGGTGCTGGGTTCTAGGCGAGGGGGTGATGGGGTCCAGTGTGACACCTCTGAAAGGTGGCTCTGCTGTTGTCTGGAGAACTCCTCACAAGAGAGTTCACCTCCTCTGCGGGTCAGCGGCCAGGGGACTCGGAGCCGCTGTGGGAGCGAAGCAAGGCGGGTGGGGTGTCAAGATGGCGCCGGATTTCTGGTTTGAGCAGCTGGACCGTGGGTGGTGCCACTTAAAGACCTGGCAAAGGCCGAGGGGCTCACAGGTTTGGAGAGGGAACTGTGAGCTCTGTGACCTTGGGCAAGTTACTCACCCTCTGAGTTTCTCTGGGGACATTCAAAGCTCCACCTCGCATGCTTAAGAGGATTCGTGCAAGATTCACGGGCAGGAGAGGCTGCCATTAGAGTCTTTTTTTTTCTTCTTTTCTTTTCTTAAATCCTAGTCCAATTTAAAAAAAAATATATTTTTATTTTTTACAGAGAGGAAGAGAGAGGGATAGAGAGCTAGAAACATCGATGAGAGAGAAACATCGACCAGCTGCCTCCTGCCCACCCCCTACTGGGGATGTGCCTGCAACCAACGTACATGCCCTTGACCGGAATTGAACCTGGGACCCTTGAGTACGCAGGCCAACACTCTATCCACCGGTTTCGGCATGCCGTTAGAGTCTTAGCACCAGAAACACTAAGAATTCCTCTGAGGGGAGTCTGGGGGGATTTGGGGACAGCGGTCATGCTTGTCTCCAAAACAGGACCCTGGAGCCTGAAGCATGGCCGAGGAGAAGGGCCTGGCGCCCCAGGTGGCCCAGGAAACGGGGGTGCCTCTGCCCCCCTGTGACACACCACACACACACACACACACACTCACACACACACTCCGCGCCGTGGGTCCTTTCCCACAGCTCCCCATTCAGTCTGCAGCTGGGCCCCTGCCACTGACCTTCAGTTTGACCCCAAGGGCAAGGATGAATCAATTTGTGCAAAGAATGAGAATGAAAGCGATGTCAATTGACCTTTGAATGGGGCTTTAATTTGCTTTGCTGCAGCCGAAGGGGCCTCCTGAAGAGACCCTTGAGGCTGCTTTTATCCGCGGGGCTAATGCGTGCATTAGTGCAACCACCTGGGCCTCCTCCGGATGGACCGGGCAGAGCAGGGGAGGCCAGGGGGGCCCAGGGGCAGCGCTCAGCCCCCTCAGGGTCCGCGGCAGAGGCGGGAGCGGAAGAAGGAGCGGCGGGATGGAGCCGACCTGGGTTCCAGCCCAGCTCTGTTGCCGGGTGGCCTTGGGACCTGGGCTGGCACCCTAGACCTTGGCTGAGCCCCCGGCCCCTGTCTCATCTGGGCATTGGCAGGGAGGGGCATTGCGGACTGGACGGCCTCTCGGTCCCTTCCAGGCCTGACTGTCTATGGCAGGGGTGGGCAAACTTTTTGACTCGAGGGCCATAATGGGTTCTTAAACTGGACTGGGGGGCCGGAACAAAAGCAACCTGACCATGCTGGCACTCTCATCTTGGGCTGCTGGTGAAGGAGCGGAGGGGAGAGCAAGAGAACCCTCCGCTCTTTCAGCTCCGAGGGCCGGATAGAACAGTCGAACGGGCCGGATCCGGCCCGAGGGCCGTAGTTTGCCCACGGCTGTTCTGCAGTGTGAAGCTCAGATCCAGAGTCAAGCTCTGTGGTAGAGCGTAGAACAGGGACAGCACAGCCCACTGTGCCGGGGACCAGAGCTCTGTCCCCGGCCTCTTTCGTGCCCTGTTTTACCTTAAACTCCTGCCCCAGACCCCTCACCACCAGGTCTCTGTTCTTTCCACTCTAATCCCCCCCCCCCCAAGATGCCATGGGCTCGCTTCATGAGAACCTTCTCTTCTACTGGCCAGAGCCCCGCGGGCAGCTACGTGGGGGCCCAGCTGGCCTGCGGATGGCCCACCCCCTGGGGTTGCTTCCCTCCAAGGGGGCAGTTTCAGGAGCTGCCCCGGCCCAGGCGCCTGTGGGCGTCTCTCTGTCGTCCTGCCTTAACGTCAGGTTCCCTTCCCCTGACGTTCAATACCGGGGTGTGAGGCCACGGGGACCACTTGTCCTCTCTCAAAACCACGCTCTTACTCTAGTTCCCTTCCTCCAAGCGGGGCTGGTTCCTGGGCCAGCAGAGGGGGCCTGCGGGAGGTGGGGGTCTCGGGGAAGATGTCAGAGACGACAAGGAGGCCGCGGGCTCTCCTGTGAGCTGGCCCCTGCAGCCGCGCGTTCCAGGGGGAGAGCTCTGGGGCCAGCGGCCGCCGGGCAGAGGCGGAGGAGGTCGGAACATCCTTTTGTGGAGGAGCGCCTTTGTCCGGACCTCCGCCGGCCTGGCGGCTGCTTTTCCAGAAGCCGGGGGCTCTCCGGCGAGGGCAGGGGCAGGGCGCGTGATGCGGTGGCCAGGAAGGACGGATGATGCGCGCCCATTAGCGGTCACGGGAGAGGCATTCAGGAGCCCCGGAGCCGCCCTCCTCCCTCCAGACCCAATAAAGGCTGCGTGGAGGGGGCCTGAAGTGGCCTTTCTGCCGAGCACTTAGCTCAGCCCCCGTCCCTGAGCCCCGCCCGTTCCGTGCCCTTCCTCCGTCTCCAGGCCCTGCTCGGGGGGACCCAGCCCACCGCGGCCTGAGGCCCAGAGAGCCCCCCCTGCCCGCCCTCCCGCTGCCCCGGGAGAGTGACGCCAGGTCCGGGCAGAGCTGGTGCACCGTGACCTGCTCCCTGGCAGCGCCGAGAGCTCGTTTCTCCCATGAGCACCCAAACCTGTGCGCGTGTGCGTGTGCGTGTGCGTGTGCCTGCTCTAGTCAAGGAAAGGGAAACTTTTTTAAAGATACATTTTTATTGATTTCAGAGAGGAAGGGAGGAGAGAGAGAGAGAGAGAGAGAGAGAGAGAGAGAGAGAGAGAAACATCAATGAGAGAGAATCATTGATCCACCGCCTCCTGCAAGTCCCCCACTGGGGATTGAGCCCACAACCTGGGCATGTGCCCTGACCGGAAATCGAACTGTGACTTCCTGGTTCATAGGTCAATGCGCCACCACCGAGCCATGCTGGCTGGGCAAGGAAAGGGGAACTTTATTGCGGCCCCAGGGTCCCGGTGTTCAGGCAGGAGCCCGCCCTGTGGGCCCAGGAGGAGGTGGAGGGGCCTCGTTTCAGAGCTCTTTCCTTGGAGCCATCCTTGTTGCAGCAGTTGATCGCAGGGGATGGGGAGGGGGAGGGGGGGTTGCAGGTGGGTGTGACACACGGCAGATGGTCTAGTCCAGCCGTGGGCAAACTACGGCCCGCGGGCCCGTTCAGCTGTTCTCTCCGGCCCGCGGAGCTGAAAGAGCGGAGGGTTCTCTTGCTCTCCCCTCCGCTCCTTCACCAGCAGCCCAAGATGAGAGTGCCAGCATGGTCAGGTTGCTTTTGTTCCGGCCCTCCGGTCCAGTTTAAGAACCCACTGTGGCCCTCAAATCAAAAAGTTTGCCCACCCCTGGTCTAGTCGCAGTTGCAGCTCTGGGCGAGCTGGCGGAGGGCGGGCTCGCTGGTGCCACCCAGCGGAGGAGGCACCACGGGCAGGTGGGCTCTTTTCTGGACATGGCAGCCCGGCCATCCTCCGGCCGTTGGCGGCAAACATCCGGCCCTGCTGGCCAGGCGGGTGCCTCCTCGTCTCGGGTTTTAGCTTTGACATCTCGGGGTGTCACTGGGCTCCACCTCGAGGGCCGTGGTCTTACCAGCCAGGGTCTTTGCAAAGACCGGCCTCTCTGCATCACCCTCTTTGGAGAGCTTCCCAGCAGTATTTTATTGGAAGCCCATTCTCGTGGAAGATGGTCAGCCACGGATTTCATCTTTGGCCAGACCACCGAGAATACAGAAGGCTGGCGGGAGTCGCTCAGTTGGTTGGGCATCAGCCCCTGCCCAGAGAGTCTGCCGATTCAATTCCAGATTAGGGCATGGGCCTGAGTTTCTGGCTCGATCCAGTAGGGGGCGTGCTGGAGACAGTCGATCAATGTTTCTCATTGGCATTTCTCTCTCTCCCTCTCACTTCCTCTCTATGAAATAAAAACATTTTTAAAAGTATTTGTTGGTGATAATCACTAGAACAGTAATATACACCTTTCTAAATGCCGCAAAGTGAGAAAGAAATAATACATCTGGTGGAAAAATGTATTGGGTGTGTATAATGTGTAATTATGTAATGCATGAACTATAAAGTGGTATGACGAACCAAAATCAAATAAATGTATTCGTATATGTAAATGGACTTGAACCGTCTTTAAAGAAAAATATTTTTAGGTTTAAATAATTCAATTCAGTGTTGTACAAATAAACACAAAAGGGGGAGATTTGGGAGGAAAATTGATTTTTTTTTTAAATTGTGGCATGTTCACAGAATGGAGTACTACCCAGCAATACAAAGGAATGAACTTCTGACACATGCAACAATGTGGCTGAATCTCCAAAACATTTTATGATTGAATGAAAGAAGTCAGGAGAGTTCGTACCATATGGTTCCATTTAAATATGTTTATTAATTTTTGAGAGAGAGAGAGAGAGAGAGAGAGAGAGAGACAAACATCAATGAGTGAGAGAGAAGCATCAACATCAATCAGTGCCTCCTGCATGCCCCTACTGGGGATCAAGCCCACAACCCTGGCCTGTGCCCTAACTGGGAATTGAACCTACGACCTCTTGGTGCATGGGTTGATGCTCACTGAGCCACACCAGCTGAGTCCATATGATTCCATTTATGTCAGACCCTTGAATGGGCAAAATTCATCTAGGGCAGTGTTCGGCAAACTGCGGCTCTCGAGCCACATGCGGCTCTTTGGCCCCTTGAGTATGGCTCTTCCACAAAATACCACGGCCTGGACGAGTCTATTTTGAAGAAGTGGCATGAGAAAGAGTTTAAGTTTAAAAAATTTGGCTCTCAGAAGAAATTTCAATTTTTGTCCTGCTGATGTTTGGCTCAGTTGGCTAATGAGCTTGCCGACCACTGATCCAGGGTGAGGGAGTTGCCTAGGAAGAAACATGAGAACTGTCTGGGGTTCGGGAAATGTTCTGGTCTAGATGAAGGGTGGGGATAGGTTACACAGGCAGATGCATTTGTCCAAAGCCAGCAAAGGTTTACTTGCCGTGTGTACAATCCACCCTTGCAATTCGCTTGCACCCCGATGTTAGAGAAGGGGAGGGTGGCCACCTTCGCCCTCAGGGTCTGAAGGGCAGCTGCACCCGCACACCCAGCCGCCCCAGCAGCACCCACCTTCCGTCGTGGGTGAGGGGACCCAGGGCTGCTGGTGGCCTGGCCGGAGGTGGACATGGAGAGGACAATGTCCTCAAAGGGCCCCACTTCTCAGCGGGAGCCGGTGGGAGAGAGGACTTCAGCTCTGTCCTTCCCTGACGAGGCCGAGGCCGTGTGGGTCAGTGGCTGGCTCCACTCCGCAGGCCTCAGGGAGGGGGAGGCAAAGGGGGTGGCCACCTCTCCACCTTCTTGCCCAGCTTTGAACAGGCTTGAGGAGCGGAGAGGGGAAGTGGTTTGCTCTGCCGGGGTTGAAGAGGCAGATTTCCCAGATGGAGCGGTGGCGGCGGGGAGGTGACCTCGGGGAGGGAGAAGCTTTCAGAGAGCGCCGCGCGGGCCGGAGCCATTTGCCATTGTGCCCGGCCTTCAGCCCCGGCTCTCCAGTGGAGTGGAGGGAGACAAAGGCCGCGGCCCAGTGACTCACGGCCCCACATGCGTCTTAGCCGCTAATGATGCACAGGCCTGGGCACGGATGGGAAGGTCGCCTAGGGATGGAGGGAGGGAGGGGGGAGGCTGGGGGTGGGGTGCGGTTCTGACGTTCTCAGGGGACCTGGGGTCCCTCTTTCACAACCAGCCTGAGGGGCCTGCTTGACTCTCTGAAATGACAGATCCCAACCCCCAAGGCTCACACGTGGCTGGCAAGGTTGCACTCTTCGTGTTCAGGGGAGGGTAAAGGATGCTCACCGTCCCTCAGCCACACACCGACACGTGCCCGAGAGGGTTGCTGCCGACAGGAGCACCGGGAAGTCTCTCCCTCCACGTGGGCCATTGTACCTCGGTAATAGTTTATCTTTTCACCATGTGTACACAAAACTTCAGTTCATTTTAAAAAATATATATTTTATTGATTTTTTTACAGAGAGGAAGAGAGAGGGATAGAGAGCTAGAAACATGGATGAGAGAGAAACATCGACCAGCTGCCTCCTGCTCACCCCCTACCAGGGATGTGCCCACATTGGTTCGTTATATATATAATTGATTTCAGAGAAGAAGGGAGAGGGAGAGAGCCAGAAACATCAATGATGAGAGAATCACTGATCAGCTGCCTCCTGCACGCCCCCTACTGGCAACCCAGGCATGTGCCCCTGACCAGAATGGAACCTGGGACCCTGCAATCCACAGGCCAATGCTCTGTCCACTGAGCCAAACCAGCTAGGGGACTTTGGTTTCCTTTTTTTTTTTTTTTTTTTTTGAGAATTTATTTGAAAGAAAGAACTCGGCCAGAGAGTAGATGGAAGGAAGCAAGCCTGGAGGTGGGGACCCCGACGGGAGACTACAGAGGCGTTCAAGTGTGTAACGTTGGTGGCCAGAGTAGGAGGGGATGCGGGGCCCGTGGAGTCACAGGCTGCACTTCGGATCCTGCTCGTTCGAAGTCGGGGCGTTGAGCAGATTCTCCCCCGTGTGTGTCTATACAAGGGCCGCGCCCGGCCTCAGCTGAGAAAGCTTTCCTGGCCTCTTTATACAAAATGGCACCCCTGGCTGTGGCGGGCGGGCACGGCCACGGCATACTCAGCGCGAGCTCAGCCGGGTTCGGCGGGCCTGAGGGGGGGCGGTGAAGGACGGAGAACAGACAGACAAGAGGAGGAGAGCCGGGTCTGGGTGGGACGCTGTCCTCTCTGATGGAGAGCCAGCGACAGCGCCACGGACCACCAGCAGCGTCTTTATTTTATCGCCGATGCCACCAGGCACAGTAAGGGCGTGGTCGTGAGGTTCACCGCATTCTCGTGGGTTTCCATCCTACTCAGTTACATGCACCTGAACTCTACCAAGCCCACATCACTCAGGCACGGGGGGCCACGTGTTCGGACCACGGGTGCAGGCTCCCAACCGCAGCTGTGGGCTGTCACTGTGCGGGGAGGGCTCTGCCCTCCGGGCTGGGACGTGCCCGTGGCCGTGAGAGGTCTGCGCCCTCTCATCGGTCCGAGGCTTGAACCTGTCCGAGCACGGTAGCCGCTCTCCACACCTGGCTTGTCCTCTCCGCCCCTCCCCCTGCTTGGTTTCCTTCACCGCACTCATCACATTCCCCCGTCCTCCCAGGGCCACCACACGGAGCTCCGGGAGAGGAGGGCCTGCCGCCCCCAGGCCTGGGCCGGGCCTGGGCAGAGCAGTGGCACTGGGCGCATGGCGGGGGAGTGAACGAATTCTCCACGGGCTTTCCGAGTGCCCCCTCCCTCCCCCCACAAATAAATAACGTAGGTTCCTAAATTAAACGCTTGACTTTTCTTGCCAGGCTTGGAGAGATTCCAAGCCTGCATTTTCCGGTGAGAATCCGAAGGGTAGCAAGCCTGGGCCACGCTCTGTGCGGGGAGGAGTGGTCTGTTCCTGCTGAGCCCAGAGGAGGCATTCAGTAAAAGCTGCGCCCCTCACCCGAGAGCGAGCCAGAGGTGCTTTATTTTTAAAAAATAAATCTTTGTTATTCAGATTATTACAGGTGTTCCTCTCCCCACCCCTCCCATAGCTCCCCGCCACCTGTTTCTCCACCCCACCCGGTGCCCTTACCCCCGCCACTGCCAGAGGCGCTTCAGCCGCCTACCCGGAGAGCTGGCGTGTAGGTGAGGGGGGAATGGGGTCGGTTCCTGTCACCAGGAAGGCCCCAGGCACGAACTAAACCTCTGCATTACCTAAAGGCTTTAGAGGAAACTCAGCCTGGTGGTTACGGCTCCGGACAGTAGGGCAGCCTGCCCTCTGATGGCCACCCAGGGCAGTGCCGTTGCAGAAAAAAAAAAACGTAGGTAACAATTTAGGGGGGGGGGGATTCTTTCATTCTACCATTTGCCTGGCTCCATTGTAGACGACTGGGAAGACATCCTATATAATAAAAGGGTAAAGTGCAAACAGACCAAATGGCAGGACAACCTATAAAAGCGTAACATGCTAATGCCATGCTAAGGCTGCTCAACTGCTCGCTCCCTATGACGTGCCCTGACCACCAGGGGTCAGACACTCTGACTGGTAGGTTAGCTTGCTGCTGGGGTCCTGCCCTTTGGGACTGAGCAAGACGGGCTGGTCACGCCCTGGAGCCCTCCCTCCAGGTCATGCACCAGTGGGGTCCCCCAGCCTGGCCTGTGCCCTCTTGCAACCCAGGACCCCTTGGGGGGATGTCGGAGAGCTGGTTTCAGCCGGAACCCGCAGGCCACTCCCCTCGGAGGATGCCAGATGCAGGGCTCATGGCTGGTGAGCGCTGCTGTGGCAGCACGAGCCTCTCCCGATCGGGACGGATTGGGCGAGAGCCTGCGGCAGGCACAGTGGGGCCGGGATGAGCCGGAGGGGCACGTCGGAGCTGCGGTGACATTGGACTGCAGGTTTTGGCCCGATCCCTGCAGGCCACCCAGAGGGACCCCACCCGTGCATGAATTCCTGCACCGGGCCTCTAGTAAAATAATAAAAACGTAATCCATCACCTATATTCCCATGACACTACTTGACCTCCCAGTCTCACGCCTATTTTATACTTAATTCTATCATGTCTCTACAGAGAGCCTGCCATGCATGTCCCAGGCCCCGTGCTAAGCACGCAGTGGCTGGGAAGGGCGAGGGGAGCGTCCTTTTAAAAACAAAGTGCCCTGTGAACCCAAGCCCCTCCTCCCTCCACCTCCCTGCCCAGTTCTCCTCCTCCTCCACATGCACCTGGGCCGACAACCACCCAATCCCACAGGTTTTAACTTCTCTCTCTAAGTAAATTGAGGCCACGTAATGAACACTGAAGATGACTATACCACTTATCTGTATGAACTAGGGCAGTGGTCGGCAAACTCCTTAGTCCACAGAGCCAAATACCAACAGTACAACGATTGAAATTTCTCTCGAGAGCCAATTTCTTTCAAACTTAAACTGCTTCTAACGCCACTTCTTCAGCATAGACTCGCCCAGCCCCTGGTATTTTGTGGAAGAGCCACACTCAAGGGGCCAAAGAGCCGCACGTGGCTCGAGAGCCGCAGTTTGCCGACCACGGAGCTAGGGCTCCAACGAGAGGGGAGGAGCGGCCCTTCGGGTCCTCTCTGCCGGAGGCCCGCAGAGCCCCGCCCCCTCAACCTCCAGGCCCTTCTCGTCCTCCTGGGCCTGGAGTCCAACTCCTCCGGAGCCAGGGCTGCGGGGACCAGAACCGCCCCTGGGAATCTCAGGGGATGGCCCCATTTCCCAGGACTGCTGGAGCAGCCTGTGGAGGAGAGCGTGGGGATGTCCTAAGGGGGCCCCGCCAAAGGCAGCGCCCCTTAACTCAGGGGAGACCGAGAGCTGAGATGGCCTGGGAGGGGGCTGTGGGTTTGTATTGCAGCTTTCAGCCAGGTGTCCTAGCCTCTGGGACACATTTCCAACAACTCCAGTACCCGGAGGCGTGGCTTCTCGGCTCTCACACAGACACTGAGCTCAGACGGTGAGGGAGGTTTATTGCAGGTGCTTTTCTCAGATCCAGGACAGCCCCCGAGCGCCCCCCTTGGTCCTCACCCCGACGACGCCTGCTCGCAGGTGGCTTCCTCCACAGCAACCGTCCTCTGGTCCTCCCGGCCCGTCAGGGGTCAGGGCGTGTGCTCCGTGGCAGCCAGAACCCGGTGACGGTGCAGGAAGAGGTGGGTGTGGAGTAGGGATGCGGGGCTCACAGAGCAGTGCAGTCCTCTGTACCCCTGCCCTGCCCCTCCCGTCTCCCGGTAAATCCTATCCCTCTGACAAGACTGCATGTGCAGTGTCCATAGGTATATTACCACCATCACCTGTCCTTGCTGCAGAAAGGGATTCTGCTTGGGGAAACCAGCCCAAAACTTTGGTAAACCTTCAAGGCACTCAACACCGTGCAGCTTAACATAATGGGCATGAGCGTTGGGCTCGCCATCTGGCTCTGCCACGGTGCAGCCCCTTTTGCTCTTCTGGTCTTTGCTTTCTCATCTATTAAGTGGCAACTTCCTTTTATTTATTTTTATTTTTTAGATATATTTTATTGATTTTTTAAAGAGAGGAAGAGAGAGGGATAGTTAGAAACATCGATGAGAGAAAATCATCAATCAGCTGCCTCTTGCACACCCCCCACTGGGGATGTGACTGCAACCAAGGTACATGCCCTTGACTGGAATCGAACCTGGGACCTTTCAGTCCGCAGGCCAAGGCTCTATCCACTGAGCCAAACCGGTTTTGGCTTTATATATATATATATATATATATATATATATATATATATATATATATATATATAATTATATATATATTATATATATAATTGACTTTAGAGGGGGAGAAAAAACATCAATAATGATAATCATTGATTGGCTGCATCCTGCGCGCCCCCTACTGGGGATCTAGCCTGCAACACAGACAGGTACGTGCCCTTGGTGGGAATCAAACCTGGGACCCTTCAGTCTGCAGGCCGAGGCTCTATCCACCGAGCCAAACTGGTTAGGGCCCAAACCCATTTTAAAAAAAATTATTTTTAACAACAAAACTTCTGGAAAGCTGTTGAACTCAAAGTGAACCAGCGGTTCCACTTTTAACAACAGACTATTCTTTCTGAATTATCATCATGTGCGCAGGTTCCCTCAAGAAAAAAACAGACTGTAATGGATGATGTACTGGCCAGGATGCTGGGGAGAAAACACACACACACACACACACACACACACACACACACACACACCCCAGAGACCGCGGTAAAGGTCATCCGTTTTCTTTTTAGACCTCAGTGTCTGTCCCCAGCCACCGCCTGACCGCGGTCCGGGGGGGCCGAGTGAAACCCGCCCCCAGGCGGGGCGCTGCGCACCGGAGTCGGAGGGAGCGCGGGCTCTGCGCCCGAGAGGCGGCGGGACGGAGCCTCTCCATCCGCGCGCTTCCCTCCCCTCGGACCCCGGGCTCGCCACGGCCCGGCCTTCGGGAAAGGAGAGGAGAGGGACGGGCTGGGTGAACCCTCGGCTGCGCGTTCAGAGCGAGTCCCAGGGGACCCCCAACCGCCCCCGAGCGCCCGGCCGCGCGCACCGGCGGAGGTGGCGGCCGCGGGCCTGGGATGAGCGGGCGGGCACTCGCCGCGATGGCACTGCCGGTGGCTTTGCGGGACCCCCGACCCGACCCCCGACAGCTGCTCGGGCCCCGCGGGGAACCGGGAAGCCCCGCGGGTCACGTGACTTTTCTTCCTGAAAGGTCGGCGAGGCCGCCGCCTGCAGCGCCACCTGCTGGGGCCTCTGCGCAGTGCCGCGTGCCCGTGGGCGCCGGCTCCTTTCCCACACGCCCTCCGCTCATTCGTTCATTCTCAGGTTAATTCGTTCTTTCCACCATTGTTTAGTGACAGCAGTCGACTCTGCAGAAAGACTTCCAAGACGGGGGGCTCGGCATAAAAAGAAATCTCTGGGCTGCATGTGTGGTCAAAGCGAAAGGCGGAAGCCACAAGCGTTTATCAGCAGGGAGCTGATTAAATCAACTAGGTCTGTCGCCAAAAGGGAATACTACGCGCAGCGGAAAAGATAAAGTTCCCCATAAACTGATATGCAATGGTGCCCGGGAAATGTCCTCAGGGAAGAAATGCAAGGTGCAGCCTTTGTATATAATGGTATTTTTTGGTGTAATTGGGAAAATAAGACCATGTGTGTACATATATGCAAATATGTATTCTATTGGCATAAAGAAATACTAGAAGACTAATAAAAATGATTCCTTATGGGGGCAGGAGAGACAGGGTAGCCGGAGGCAGGGATGGGGATGACACTTCTCTAGCTACATTTTTAAAAAATGATATAAAAAGGTAACTTTATTGTTGAAAGCATTAGATATCTCCTCTCCCAATTACCCTCTTCACCAAGGTGCGCCACAGAAATAGGCAAACACTACAAACCAGCACCCCCCTTCCCCCAGAGAGCCGTTTGTTAAACATTCACCGGCACACCACTGACAGGGCCCAATTCAGAGCATCCGAATGAGGGTCACAGAAAAGAATATTAAATTAGATTAAGGGAGGTCATGAAAGGCAGTGTCGTAGACACAGCAAACAGCCCGTATAGTTAGAGTGGCTGGTCCCAATACCAGCCCCTCCCCCTGTCAGCTGTGTGAACGGTGCACATCGCTTACCCTCTCTGTGCTCCATGTACTGGAAAGAGAAAGAAAACGGGTTATCTTCTGGGAGAATTGTTATGAAGAGTAACACAAAGCTCTTAGAACAGCGCCTCGGGCAGCGTTGCCACTTCCAGCCAACGCCCGTTAGTATTTCAGGAACTTAACGACGCTGGTTCACAGGTCAGGGGCTCCAGGTCTCCTCTGTGAGCGTGGGGGAAGGCGAGCACCCTTATCTGATGTTTTCACTGAGGAGGCGTTTTCTGCGGGAGGCCGTCCAATAATGTACCACGCCCTGGGGGTGCACACGTCCCCTTGAATGCTGACGTAATTCTAGACAAACACATGGAACTGTGGGATCATGTGCTCAGACACAGGGGCCCATTTGCAGGTCAAAGGGTGGAGGTCAGGAATCCCAGAGTCCTTGCAATGCGGGCAGGGAGGACCTGGGCAACCGAGGAGACCGGCCCCCGTGTGTGCTCTATACTAGTAGCTGTCGTGTAAGAAAGATAACGTTCCATGACGTTCCCCACCACTCCATCCCGGCATGCAGCATTAGGAGGAGGTGCTCTGGGGACTTGATGCCAAGGTCCCCTGGGTCTCCAATGCTCTGTCCCTAAGGGCCTACGGTGAGAATGTATGTGTGTGTGTGTGTGTGTGTATTTAAATATATTTTTATTTTTTACAGAAAGAAAGGGAGAAGGATAGAGAGTTAAAAACATTGATGAGAGAGAAACATCAATCAGCTGCCTCTTGCACAATCCCCACTGGGATGTGCCTGCAACCAAGGTACATGCCCTTGACAAGAATCGAGCCCGGGACCCTTGAGTCCACAGGCTGACACTCTATCCACTGAGCCAAACCGGTCAGGGCGAGAATGTATATTTTAATCTAACTTTATAACTACTCTCCTCTAGATTGGCTCTTTCTGAACCCCAAATTGGAAGTCTTTAACCTTAAGAAAGGTGCTACATGTGAAGGGTCGGGAGCTAATTCGTGGGGAGCCCCTCCCAGGAGAAGCCGGTGTGTCCGTGGCCTCCGTTCCATTTAATACGAAGGCTTGGGAACGACTGGCTTAAGACACACCAAGGGCGACTAAGCTGTACCCGACTGGGGGTGTCTGGCCCGCTGGCAGATAGAGACAAGAGAGAGGGTCCCTCGTGGGGGGAGGCCACGGGGGAAGGGATTGACGGAGGGGAGGGCGCCTCCTGGTGGACAGTGTGGCTGGGACGCGTTCAGGAAGAGAAAGCCGGCTGTGTGCACACTCTCCTGCCCAGCGGCCCGGCATCCTGTGCGTGGTTCTTGCAGGGGGCTCTTACTTTCTCACTGAGCGTGTTGACGAGTGCATTTCCCTACCACGCTGTCACCAAAGACGGGCTCTGGGAGAAGCAGGGCTGTGCGAGCCAGGCTCTGCCCGGGTGCCGACGACACGGCGGCCGCAGGGTTTCTGAAATCCCCACCAAAAGAGGACATGCTCCCCCATCCTGTGGCTGCTTTCAGATGGCGTGACCCTGGGCTGGCTCCTGGCCCGTGGCCCAGCCCCCAGGCCAGGAGAGGAAGGAGCTGGCCATCACAATCGGTGTCAGGCCTGCTGTTTACCCAGAACATCCAGGTAGAAGTCACCAACAAACCACGCAGTGCCTGCTGCAGAATAATGCCCGTTACCATGGACACCTGGCCTCAGAGTCCTCTCACCTGTCTCTGGCCGGCTGCACGTTCACTTGTGTGAGTGTGTGAGGGTGCGAGAGTGTGTGTGTGTACGTGTGCACACTGGTGCCGTATAGACGGAGCCTGTAGTGAAAGGGTAGTTCAAGGTCACGCTACAAGGCTGTGTCCTTGGAGCTGCCATTTAGCCAGGGCCCCTTCTCAGCCTCCTGCAGCCTGGCAGGGACACAGGCGGCCACCTGGTGGCCACGGCTGCCGGAGGAAGGAGCTGCCGGCCTCCTGGTGGGAGCTGGCGTCCCGCTCCCTGTCTCAGGGGTGCTTGGCGATCCCCCCTCCCCCCCCCCCCCCGGCTGCTGATCCAGCCTGGACGGGACCTGAATGACCTAGGAACTGATTGACCATATAATGCCTTCTGCATACACTGTTCCTGGCTGGCACAGCCACCAACTGGTCCCTGGTGTGACCCGGTTAGCAGTGGAGGTTGGGAGGTTGGGAACCCCAAGGCCACTCACACACAGGAGCGGTTTTTGTTGCTCAGGCTAATCTGCCTGTTCGGCTTCAAAAGCAGTTACATGTGTTGAAACCTGTGCATGTTGGCTTGAGCATTACCAGCTGGATAGATCTTCGGGTGCCTCTGTCTTTTCTCTTTAATTAAGTCCATCATATATCAATGTAGACACTTGGTGAAAATTTAGAACTCAGTGATACCCATTAAATGTTACCTTTTCTTGTGCTTGGGTTATTTTTTAATTAGGAGATTGGAAACAGGAGGCTAATTTACTCCAAGTTACATATATATATATATATATATATATATATATATATATATATATATAGCTAATATGCAAAGTGTCCCCTCAGCAGGCAGTTTGACCAGAAGACCGATGGCTCGTTGTGACGTGCGCTGACCACCAGGGGGTGGCATGGAACGAAGGCAGGCCCCAGCTGGCAGCCAGAAGGCCTCGATTGGCCCTAGGGACCTTACCCCTGTACGGATTTCATGCACTGGGCCTTTAATTTTATCAATAAGAAAACAATAACTAGCTCTGTTTTAGATGATAAAAGGGCCTTTTGATAGCAAGTAGTGGACACACAGCCAAGTTCCACTGGCTCGAGCAGGGAGAATGATGCCGGCTTATGTAACAGGACAGACACTAGTGAGCCCGCTGCATGCTCAGCTGGTCCAGGGTCTCAACAGCAGCACCAGCTTCTCCATTCTCCGGTCCTCGGCAGTCTTTGTGGTTTGGACTTTTTCCTCCTCTGCTGCAACCACAGTCCGTGGATATGGCAGACAGAGACAGATGATCCAAGGCCAAATTTCCCACGACTCACGGTCACCAAGTAAGAGAGAGCCGCTCCTCACTCTGAACCATCTGGCCCACTGGGGTCATGGGAACAGACTCCGGGCCCTGGGGGGGGGGGGGGGGGGGGCGGAGGGCCACCGGGCTCCTGGCTTCCCCCACGGCCCACCTTGGGGAGCTTCACACCCTGGCTGCCTGGGTGGGGTGCGGTAGGGCGCACTCAGACCTCTGCTTCCTTCCAGCCCCCAGGGCCGCAGGGCCAGAAGGTGGGTCTCGGGCGCTCTGGGGTCTAGAAAGGTGGCCCACAAGCCACCGGGAATGGGAGGAGTTCAGAGTGGATGGCAGAGGCCAGGGAGGATGGAGCTGATGGGTGAGGTCCCATCAGCATGGCCTCAAACGCCACAGGCAGAGGGCCGATTCCACTGGCCAGGCCTCCTGCAGCTCTTTTTTTTTTTTCCTTTCTTTTAAAAAAAATATGTTTTATTGATTTTCCACAGAGAGGGAGCTTTGAACCTACTCAAATGCAGGCACCTGATCCAGCTTTGTTTCCCTGCAGCCTCATCACTCAGGCACGTGGGGCCACGTGCTCGGACCACAGGTTCAAGCTCTCAGCTACAGCTGTTGGCTGTCACTGTGCGGGGAGGGCTCTGCCCTCCGGGCTGGGACGTGCCCGTGGCCACGAGAGGACTGTGCCCTCCCATCGGTCCAATGCTTGAGCCTGTCCGGGCACGGTAGCTGTGCCCCACACTTAAGAACTGCATTCATACTGGCAAACTGCTTCTGAGGAAAGCAGCCCGACAGCGCGCCTGCCCCGCCTCGCTAGGTTCCGCTGCCTCCCGGGATCTGCCCTCACACCCGCTGCCAATGCCCGCCAATCGAGGTGGGGCTTTCTCTCCCAGTGCTTTTTTATATTAAATTTTTAAATATTGATTTCAGATTGGAAGGGAGAGGGAGAGAGGGAGAGAAACATCAATGATGAAAGTGAATCATTGATTGGCCGCCTCCTGCACGCCCTCTACTGGGGATCCAGCCCACAACCCCGGCCTGTGCCCTTGACAGGAATCGAACCTCGGACCCTTCAGTCCGCAGGCTGACGCTCTATCCACTGAGCCAAACCAGCTAGGGCTTTTCTTCCAGTTTTGTCCAACTTTTAAAGCTCTCCTTTCTAAGCTCTCCACACATGCTGGAGAGAGTGTTGGGTGTTGGTGTAGAGAGTATGTATTTATATGTCTTTCTACAATAAGCTTGCCTGCCGTTGTTAGAAACATGTATTCCTGCTGCATTTTTAAAGATTTTTTGCAAGCCTCTGTTGTCCATTGTTCTATACTAACTGCTTCCCTGGTTCTGGTTCCTGCCTTTGGTGCCATTAGTTGAATGAGTTCTCTCCTGGCTTCTTCCTCCCCCTAGATCCGTGGTCGGCAAACTGCGGCTTGTGAGCCACATGTGGCTCTTTGGCCTCTTGAGTGTGGCTCTTCCACAAAATACCACGGCCTGGGCAAGGACTTTTCAGACAGGAGGGAAGATGCAGGTCAGGAGGCTGCGCCCATCAGCTGCATGGAAGACGCTGACCTGGGTGCACAACACCCCACAGAACACACAGAGAAGACAGGACAAGCGGGACCCAGGCAGACACCAGAAGCCCTCGCCCATATCAGAAGCTGTGGTGCATCAACATGGCCAGGGTGACCCTGAGTGGGGGCGGCTGAAAGGCTTAGGGAAGACAGACGAGAAAATGAAAGCTGGGTCTGGGTGAGACGCTGCTCCCTGAGAGACCGAGCTGACGCCCACACGCCGTGTCTTTATTTTATAGCAGATGCCACGAGGCAAAGTAAGGGTGTGGTTAAGATGTTTACAACATTTTTTTTAATATATATATTTTATTGCTTTTTTATAGAGAGGAAGAGAGGGATAGAGGATTAGAAACATCGATGAGAAACATAACGTAAATCAGCTGCCTCCTGCACAACCCCTACTGGGGATGTGCCCAAAACCAAGGTACATGCCCTTGCCCGGAATCGAACCTGGGACCTTTCAGTCCGCAGGCCAACACTCTATCCACTGAGCCAAACTGGTTTCGGCTCTCGTGGGTTTTGACCCTACTCAATTGCATGCACCTGATCAAGCTTTGTTTACCTGCAGCCTCATCACTCAGACACGTGGGGCCACGTGTTGGGGCCACGTGTGCGGACCACAGGTTCAAGCCCACAACCACAGCTGTTGGCTGTCACGGTGCGGGGAGGGCTCTGCCCTCGGGCTGGGACGTGCCCGTGGCCACGAGAGGTCTGTGCCCTCTCGTCGGTCCAAGGCTTGAATCTGTCCATACATGGAAGCCGCACCCCACAAGAAGCAGTTCTCCGGTCCCTGTGACCCAGGCAGACGCCACCCACAGGCACTGATGGGCATTCAGACAGCACGCACAGAGGATGGCAGAGGTTTGGAAAACACCTGGACAATACTCTTCAGCCCTTCCAGAGGAGGAAATCCCGCCATCTGCAACAGGGATGGCCTTTGGGGGCGTTATACTAAATAAAATGAGCCGGACAGAAATACTGTGTGAATCCACTGATATATGAATCTAAAATGAATTTTTAAAAACCCATAAAAAAGAAATCAGATTTGTGTGTGGTTGCTGGAGTGGTGGAATAGGGGTGGTGGTGGTGGTGGTGGTGAAAAGATACAAACTTCCAGTCTAAGATGACCAAGTTAAGTTATAGGCGTGACTAGAGTTGAGTTAGCATGGCTCTCAGGTACATTTGAAAGTTGCTCAGGGGGGCGGGCCGCAGCGGGACAGAGTGTGTGTGTGTGGGGGGGGGGCTCTCAAAACAAGTTGCCGGTCCCCGCCGAGGAACACCAACTCCAGGAAGCTTCCCCCCATAGCCGACTGCCCAAGATGAACCCCATCTTCTCAGCTGCCACCACAGCTCCCCACCCCCCTCCCCTGGCTCTCACCCTCCCTCCCCTCCTCCCCCTGCAGCCGCCCTCCCCGGCTCTGGATCCGGCACTCCCCTGGCTGGACCTCACTGGGCTCTGCCCTCCACCCTCCCGCTGGCCCAGCCGCCCACCCGCCCGCCCGCTAGCACCGCGCTCCCCTGCTCCGATGGACGCCTGCACCTCGCGGCGCTTCCAAACGTCCTTTCCGTCCCCTCCCCTGCTCCCCCACCGTCCACACACGGGCCTCCTGGGCTCGGCAGTCCCCGTGACCTTGTCACTGACACTTCCCCCAGGCCTGGCTCTCGGCCGTGGCCCCACCGCTCAGCTCAGCAAGTTTTCACACTCCCAAGCTTCCATTTTCACGCTGGGCCATAGCCCTGCCTTTCCCGGGCTCTGCAGGACCTCCCAGCCTCTCGCTCCCCCCCCCCCCCCCCCCCCCCCCCCCGGTCCAGCCCGCCTCTGCCGGCACTGGAAGCCAACTAGGAAGTCATGGCTAGCGCTGAGGCAGCAGCTGCTGCACGGGCCCATTCTGATCCCGTGGGGAATTTTCTCAAGTCTCCCCCAAGGATATGTCTCTTGTTGTTTGTTAAATTGACTTTAGAGAGAGATGGAGAGAGAGAAGGAGAGAGTGCTGGGGCAGTTCCTCAGCCAGGGACTTGGCCCTCTGGATGCAGGAGATTGGAAGAACACACGGTGACAGCAGGACGAGCTTTCTAATGAATGAGCGCCCCGAACCTGGCTGGTCAGTGGCAGCTTATATGCGCGCCCAGACCCGAGCGGCCTGGTGCTCATTAGTGACCTCGTGCCACCTGCACGTGCGCAGGGTCTAGAAGGGTGCGCTTGCGCAGAACGGACGACTGAGTCGCCGCCCTCCACCGGTGTGGGGCAGAGGGCCTTCAATGGGGTACGGCTGTGTCTTTCCCCACGCACGTGCCTATGGTGATGCCTCCAGCCTGGTCAGGGGGAAACAGAGGAAGAGAGAGACATAGATTTGAGAGGAACACATTGATCCATTGCCTCCCATCGGCGCCCAGATCAAACCCTGACCTACTGTGAGCCCTGACCAGGAATCAAACCTGCCACCCACGGAACCACCGAACATGGCCCCGGGAGTATCTTCTGATTGCTATCGCTTTTTCACGGGGCTCCTCCTGGGGATGGATGTGTGACCCAAAGGCCCAGGTGAGATTCGCAAACCTCACTGCCCTGGAGGAGCTCACTCAGAAAGCCAGCGTTCTGCTTTCTCAGGAGCGAGTTACAAGACAGCCAGTTTGTGCTGAAACTGGTTTGGCTCAGTGGGTAGAGCCTAAGAGTGAAGGGTCCCAGGTTCGATTCTGGTCAAGGGCATGTACCTTGGTTGTAGGCACATCCCCAGTAGGGGGCGTGCAGGAGGCAGCTGATCGATGTTCCTCTCTCATCGATGTTTCTAACTCTCCTCCCATCCTCTCTATAAAAAAAATCAATAAAATATATATTTTTAAAATAATAATAATAAAATAAAAATAAGATAAAAAATAACACCGCCAGCGGAGGATGCTGGGCCAGCCCAGGCCCCCTCGCAGCCCGCAAGGTGGCGTGGCCCCTCCGAGGCTGCCGGGCCCTCCTCTACGGCCTCGGGGGCTCGGCCAGGCCACCCGCCCGGGAGCTCGGCCAGGCCACCCGCCCGGGAGCTCGGCCAGGCCACCCGCCCGGGAGCGTGCCGCAGGGCCCTCAGAAAGCTCTGGAAGGGCAGCCGCCCTGCCGTGCCTCCCTGGAGGCCATCGCCCTGGAGAAATGGGATCTGTCACCCACCACCAGGCACCCCAAGGACTGCAGGGCCTTCCAGTCACATTTGAATGGAGTCCAGTGTGTTCTAGAACCGGCTTCCGGTCGCTCTGGAAGGAGCACCCGGAGAGAGAGAGCTCGAAGGCTGCTTTCAGGAAAGTCGCACCCCATCTGCTCCGCCTCCGCTGCTCGGCCTGCGGCCTGCCAGGGAGAAGGAGGTCCCAGGAGGCCCGAGAGGCCCGTGGGAGGGGGCGCAGGAGACAGCTCCCCTCGCTGAACTCGGCTGCCCCTGCGTCCTGCCACTCAAGTCCCAGGTGACACTGTGTAGGTGGAACCGGAAGGGGTTCCTGCTTTTTTGCTTACAACTCCAAATGCCGAGAGGCAGAGAGAGTTTTTGCTGCCTTGGAGAAAAGCCTGTCGGTGCTTAGAAAAGAGGATAATAAAGGTATCATCCCCAAACCTGGCGAAGATAACACACAAAAAGGAAACCACGGGCCAATAACTCTGATGAGTGCAGGTGCAAAAACCCCGAACTAAATACAAGCAAAGGAAATACAAGATAATACATTTAAAAAGGTAACATACATCAGGATCAAGTGGGGTCCATTCCAGAGGCACCAAGATGGTTTGACATTTGCAAATGGATCAATGTAATACATCACATTAACAAAATAAAAAAAATCATATGATCTTATCAATGAAGCTCAAAACACATTTGATGAGACATAGCACCCATTCATGATCAAAACACTCAATAAAATGGATATACACTGAGTGGCCAGATTATTATGATCTCTGCATAATAATCTGGCCACTCAGTGTGTGTGTGTGTGTGTGTGTGTGTGTGTGTGTGTGTGTGTATGTGTGTGTGTGTGTGTGTATTGGAGGCCTGGTGCATGAATTTGTGCATGGGTGGGATCTGGCCAACCTGGCCAAGAGGAGGGGACATGGGTGGTTGGCCAGCCTGCCTGCTGGTCGAACTCCTGGCCGAGGGGACAATTTGCATATTAGCCTTTTCTTATATAGGATATACACTGAGTGGCCAGATTATTTTGCATTCAGAGACCATAATCATCGGGCCACTCCGTGTAGAAGGAAAGTACCTCCACATAACAAAGGCCACACTCACGGCAGACCCTCAGCTCACATCACACTCGGCGGTGTAACACTGCCGGCTTTCCCTCTGGATCAGGAACAAGAGTGCCCTCTCAGCACCCTTAGTCCACGCGGTGCTAGAGGTTCTGACCTGAGCAATCAGGCAAGGCAAAGAAACAAAAGGCACTAAATTGGGAGTGAAGAAGTGAAAGTGTCACTTTTTGCGGATGACATGATTCTGTACATAGAAAACCCTGAAGACTCGCCAACTTTGGCCAAAGCCCTGAGCTCAGCAGGGCCTGTGGGTTGGCGTCTCTGCAGACAGGACTCCTTCCCCCGGCTTGCCCCCAGACCCGGCCACCATCCCACCACACCTGTGCAGGAGTTGGGAGCACCAGAGGCCACATGCTTGTCAAGAAATAAAACCCAGGTTTCTTATAGGAGGATAGAGGTTCAAGACTGGTAGCTGGAACCTGCCCCAGGTCAACCTGCCCTCAAGGTCTCACCGCTGTGGTTCTTCTTCTGACTCAGGCCAGGCCCCCGGACCTCCGGGGAGCATGAAGGCCTGACGGAGACTTGAACCCGCCGTGAGAATGGCTGCTTCAGTTGTCCGCCTCTAAGAGGCCACGGCCCAGTACCCACATCTTCAGGCAAGTTCCTTCTGACCCAGCGGCTCTCCTCACAGGACCCAGTGCAGAGGAGGGAAAGGTACCCCTGAGGGGCTGTGGCCACGGAACGTGTATGGGAGCACGACCAGCGTGGCTCTGTGGTTGAGCATCGACCTATGAACCGGGAGGTCACGGTTCGATTCCTGGTCAAGGCACAAGCCTGGGTTGTGGGCTCAGTCCTCAGGGTGGGGCGTACAGGAGGCAGCCAATCAATGATTCTCTCTCATCATTGATGTTTCTCTCTCTCTCTCTCCCTCTCTCTTTCTGAAATCAGTTAAAAAAAAAGATATTTTAAAAAATAAAGTGTATTGGAAAGGAGGAGAAGGGGCTCTTGGGGTGGAGCCAGGAGACCATCCCAGGGGAGCCCCAACCCCTTTGGGTGTGGCTTCTTTGTGGCCCCATCTCCAACGT
Source organism: Vespertilio murinus (assembly GCA_963924515.1). Taxonomy (NCBI): domain Eukaryota; kingdom Metazoa; phylum Chordata; class Mammalia; order Chiroptera; family Vespertilionidae; genus Vespertilio; species Vespertilio murinus. The sequence goes on from OZ004713.1 coordinate 53,719,096, forward strand.
GCCCTTCCTCCCCTCCCCTCCCTGCAGCCCTCACCTAACACCCACCCCCCAGGCCCTACCCACCATGGATGGCCCTGCCATGGACGGCTTTGGCTCCAGGAGGCTTTGGCTCCCTCTCTCCTCGATTCCACTCGAGACCCACCGAGCCAACCTCGCTGAACCCAAGGAAGCTACCCCTGGACCCCACAAGTCGGGGCCTGGTGGTGTGTGTTCTCACTTCCCCACCTGGGCATGCTGGGAAGACCCACGTGGCGGTCTCCGTGGGCCGTGGACCTGGTCACTGCACAGCGGCCTGGGCTCCGGCCCCGCTGGACCCTCCCCTCCCACCACCAAACGGCACGTGGTTTAAGCAGGAAGTTCACGGGACGGTGTTTCCGGCCCCAGTAGCTCTCGGACACCCGCGTCTGTCTCCTGAACCCTCAGGTAGAGCCTCCGGGATCCGCCTGGACTCCTTCCCTCCCAGGCTTCCCCGGGCAGGTCCAGTGAGCGCACTCTCAAAGGCCAGGGGCCACGTGGTAATGCTGCTGTCTCTTGCTTCCCCCCACAAAAAGCCTGAAGTCTTTCCTTCCCCACGGGGATTGAACACAGGTTTCTGAACTGGACCAAACGAAAGACGATTTTTTTCCCCCCTGAACGGAGAGTCTCAGACCTGAAGAGAAACTGTCTGCTTTGACCACAGGGTAGGAAGTCAGGCAAATGTTTCAGGAACCAACGAAATGGTTCATGTACTTTGCCCCACCACTTTGTCTCCTTTCTGGGAATGTGTCTTAAGGGGGGGGAAATACGAAATATTGGGGGAAACGCCAACACAAAGCTATTTATTGCAGCTCTATTATAGCTAAAATAAAATGCACACACATATACCGTGTTTCCCCTAAAATAAGACATTCTCCGAAAATAAGACCTACTTACATGTTTCCTTCTGAGTGAAATATAAGGCATCCCCCCAACCCCCCGAAAATAAGGCCCCCAGGCTCTGTCTCAGAATGAAAATTAATTTATCATAAACTGGTCACTAGGGCCGCCCCCACTGGCATCTACCAACCAGTGACGTTACGCGGAGTCCTGACGTCACTGCTGTGTGAATGGAGAGAAATCAGCGTGGAAACTTTGTGAAACCTAAACTGCAAGAAGTTGTGACTTGGGTGAAGAATTCATGGGAGAAAATCACTGACAGTTGCATTGCAAATGCACTGCGAACAGGCTACCTTGACAAGAAGTACTCATTTAAAGACAGTGCTATTGCTAACCATGAGAGATTTGGTCCACTGATTCTGAAAGAAATGGAGTCACAAGAAATTCACCAGGAAATTCAGGAATTGGATTGTTATGCTGATGTTCCAGAAGATGATGACATGATTGTCATTGAATCAATGAGTAAATTCTTGATACTGTAGGATTCAGTTTGTCTGGTTTGTGTTGACAACTACCATACTACTGTACTGTATACAGGTAATAAATTTCCCTTATTTTCATTTAACAATAAGTGTGTACCGTATTCTTCTTCATGGAAAAATAAGACACCCCCTGAAAATAAGACCTAGCGCATCTTTGGGAGCAAAAGTTAATATAAGACACTGTCTTATTTTTGGGGAAACAGGGAATATATAGAAACAAGCATCCCACAAGGAAATGCCATGCAGACATTAAAAAAAATTTTCTACATCAACACTGAAAATTATTAAGGAAAAAGTCGGATGTAAGTTAAATGTACATTTACAGTTTTGTCAAGAAAAATGCCCATGAAAAAAAGCCTGTTATTTTTTTTTCCTCCTCAAAATTCCCCCTTTGAATGTCTTTCAAAATGGCCAGCAACAGGGTGCAGCCCTAACCCTCCCCCAAATCTAACAGAGTGAAGAAACCTCGAACAACCCTCCTCCGTTCGGGGAAGCAACGACGGGCGTGGCTCTGAGGGGACGGACACTCAGCCCGGCACGCCCGGAGGCTCTGAGTGGAGGTGTGGTAGGAAGGGCCCCAAGTTGACACGCGTTCTCACTCCTCCCTGGGATGGTGGGGACAGGGAACTCGTGACTGGCAGGCAGAGTCCTGAGGACGAGGGAGACACGGCGTGTGGACTGGCTCTTGAAACCGTTAGGTACCCAGGCAGTGAGGGGAACCCAGACTTGGGGCCCTGAGCAAGGCCAGCAGTTCCCCCGAATGGCTGGCCAGGGCTTCATGCCCTCGGGCGGCCCCTGGGCCAGGGGTGAGGGAGAACCTTCCCGATGCGGGGGCGGAACGGGCCCTTTTCTGCAGACTGGCGGCCTCATGCAGCTCCCCGATAATCCCCACCCTCGGGCTGGCCCCAGCAGTGTCTGCAAACACCCCGATTCTTCCTTCAGGCCAAATGCCTCTTTGTTTCAGGGTCCCTTGCACAGCCCAGACTGCCCACCGCCCGGCTGCTCTCCCCCTGACACCCTCGTGTGTTGGGGACACCAAAAGCCCTCCGGCTCCTCTGGCCCAGGCCCGGGCCCAGAGCCCCCCCTCTGGTCTGAAAACTGTGGCTCGGCCCAGGACAGAATTCGACTATCCAGCCAACGTGTCTCCCTAGAGCAGGGGTGGGCAAACTTTTTGACTCGAGGGCCACACTGGGTTCTTAAACTGGACCGGAGGGCGGGAACAAAAGCAGCCTGGCCATGCTGGCACTCTCATCTTGGGCTGCTGGTGAAGGAGCGGAGGGGAGAGCAAGAGAACCCTTCGCTCTTTCGGCTCCGAGGGCCGGACAGAACAGCCGAACGGGCCGGATCCGGCCCGCGGGCCATGGTTTGCCCAGCCCTGCCCTAGAAGGTATCTCCGAGCTTTGAGCCAATCACGCTGTCCTTTTCCCCACCCGGTTCCCGGTGCCCACTGGACGGCCAGGCAGGTGGTGAGTTTAAAGAGGACCCGGCTGGCCTGGCCCCAGCGCCGGGGAGGGGGGGGTTCGCCCTCGGAGAAGGCCGCCAGCAGCCGCGTCGGGGGCGGAAGGAGGCGCGAGACAAAAGGACATTATCGCGGTGCTTTTTTTTTTTTTCCGTTTTTTTTCTTTTTGCACAAAAACAGTCCATTTATTCAAGTGTTCTCCAGCACAAGTACATTAGAAAGGAGCTTTATTATATTCTTCTGGGCACAAAAAAAGAAAAAGTAAAAGAAAATAGTGATGGAGGCGGAACTGACAGACTTTTCTACATCGGCTGTACGCATTGACCTCTTTAATTATTTCATACACAGCTATGTCACGAGCATCACACACAGAGATACAAGGGGACCCCGGGGGCCGGGCCGGGCGCCCGCTCGGGGCCGCCCCGCACGCGCCCCACCCCGATGTCCCGGAACCAGACTGTGAAATGTACATTATTATTGTCAATAAATAGAGAAGCAACCCTAGAACAAAAAAAATAATAATAATACAGTGGTGAAAGGATGCCGGAACCAGGAGGAAAACAATGAGAGGAAAAGAGAGGAACTGAAGAGAAAGGGCAGGAGGGGGGGGGTCTGGGGAGGGAGAGGAGGGGAGGGGGGGGAGGGTAGTCCTGCGTTGAGCTGCGTGGAATGTGGAGTGACAGGGCTCTGCCGACAGGGGGGGCCAAAGCGAGAGAAAATCGTCTGTAACAGGGAACGTTATTTACCAAATCAGCTACGGAGTTTTAATTCTTCAGTATGAATACATGATTTCCCACAAATAAGTAAGCACCCGCTACTTCAATGCCTCAGCTAAAACACGTGAAATCGCTCATTTAGTTTTCAAGTACAAAGTTAAAATGCCTTTTTAATAATAATATATCAGAGTAAAATAATAGTCTCTTTTAAACTTCACTACAAGAGAAAACAAAACAAACAGTCATTGTCCAGACAGCAGACTTAATTTAACAATATATATTTTTAATAAAATGTTTTTTTGTTTGTTTTTGTTTTTTTTAGCACCTTGTGGAGTCACCTCCTCCCTCTGCGTATTCTAAGGAATTTCGGCATTTGATTTTTGTGTGTGTGTGGGGGGGGTTGATTGTTGGGCTCTCAGGGCTGTGCGGCCAAATCAGTCAGTGAGGAGAAATGGGACCACGGTGAGGCTTTGGATCCCTGCTCATGCCCTCAGGCTGGGGCGGAGGCCACCGGACGGACGGACGGACGGGGGTTTGAGAAAGCTGCCCCCCCTCGTGGCGGGAGGTTTCCAGTTTCAGGGAGTCCTTGGGCCTCCCCGTCACCACTAGGAGAGGGGCCTTCCGTCCCTGTCCTTGCTGCTCAAGACCTGGCGTGCGTCCTCCCCCAAACTCCACTGCGTAGGGCCGGCCAGCAAGAGGCCGCAGACCCCAGGCCGCCCGGGCGAGGTCTGCCCTGCTTCCCAGAGACCCCGCCTCCCTGTAAGGGTTCGAGAGCTTCTGCCGGACAGGGGAGTCCACCCTCACGGACCCCCCTCCTCCCAGACCCTCCTCCCTGGGCAACCGTCCCTGCCTCGGCCCGCCACACACACCCCTTCCCTCCACTGCCTCCAGGGTCACCGCTCATCACAAGGGCCCGGGAGCCGCCAGACTGGACCACGGATGTCAGGCCAACACGGGGCCCGGCTAGAAACTCCGTGCTCACCGAAACCTTGGCGGTGCTGCTCCCGGCAACGGAACCGCCTGCCCAACTCAGGCCCCTGGGCCAGGCAGGCCCCGGGGCCCCCGCCCGCAGCTCCCGGGGGCTCCAGTACGTCCCCCCAAAACCGACGCCTCTGAAAGATCCCGGGGCCACCGCGCCTCTGCACCACGCAGGGGGGTGACAGGAGCTCACCGCCACCTCGGGGACCCGCTCCGCGTCTCCTCCTGTCACAGCCGGGAGGGCGCCGGGTTCGAGTTCCTACGTCCTTCCTGCTCCAGCCCGGGACCTCCCCGCGTGGAGACAGGGCCGCCCCTGGCGTGGCCAGCTCGGCGGGAAGAGCAGGCGGCCGGCCCTCCGTCAGACCGCTCCATGTCCGACCGCCTTCCCCCTGGCTCTGCCTGGCTGACCAGCACCTTAGCGACCCGCCAGGAACCGCACGCACGGGCATCGCCAACAGCCAACCACGCCCAGGCCCGGGGCCCTGGGTGCTCTCCTGTGACTCTGCCAACGGGATGTCCAAGAGCAAGAAGGCTCTGGGGTCTGAGCGGGAAACGGGGAGTAACACACCAGCGGCACCTGCCAACCGTAAATCCTCACCGAGGCTCCGGCCAGCCAGCGCCAGGGGGGAGGGGCAGCCCCCACACTGCCTGCTGGAGACGAGCTTCCTCCTCGGGCCTCGACCAGCGCTCTGGGCCCGGGCACGCGCTGCGGCTGCCTCTGACCCCAGGCATCGCACCCCACGCGGCGCCTGCAGCACGTGGGGAGGCCTCACCCTCCGTCTCCAGAGGCCCTGGCTGCCGGGGTAAAGAAAACGCCTCGGGCGCACACTCCAGTCTTCCCCAGGCCTTTGGTGTCTCCTGCTGCCCTGCCTCCACTGGCAGCCTCATCCACAGCAAGCGCCACGACCCCACTCAACCCTCGGCCGGCCCGGCCTGCTGGAGCACAGCTCCCCTTTAGAAGGGGGCCTGGGCCTCCCCACAAATCCCCCCGCGGCGGAAGTGGAGTAAGAGCACCCGGGCACGGCCAAGTGGGCATGGCCCCAAGGTCCACTGCCCCCACCAAGTCCTGCTGTGGGACTGAGCCCGCAGCTTGGCTGGTGATGAACTCTCATCCCTGCGAGGGGCTCCTGGTCCACCCTAGGGCCTCGCTCTTAAGGGTCAGCACAGCGCACCTCCCTGAGCAAGCCGGCTGGCCACGCCCTTGGCTTCCAAGCTTCTCCCCACGCCGTCCCCCTTGGGTGCGGCTTGGGCCCCTGGGAAAGGCAAACGCCTTCCCAGGAGCAGCAGGCGAGACCCAGGAGCGCCCAAAACGCCGCCAGGGTCTGCGGAGGAAGGGCTGGCACCGGGGGCTGGGGAGACCTAGCGCCGGCCAGCGGGGGAGGGAGCACCTTGGGCTGCGGGACAGACAGCCCTCCTCCCCCAGCCCTCCCCGTGGTGCTGGTGGTCTCCAGGGGCGGAGAGCGCCGCCTAGAGCACCAGGGGACATGCGAGCACCAGTCAGGGACGGGGATTCCAGAGAGGGAGGGGCACAGGTGGCCCATCCTGGCCACTCCGGGGGCCCACCATCACCACCGGCCGGCCACCGCGTCGCAGAGCAGGCGGGATGCCACTGGGTGTGACCTCCAAGGCCAACCTGACAAGGAAATGAGCGGATTGGGGTCCAGAAACACGCGCCCCTCAAAGGAGCAGGACGCTGGCTGCCGGGGGGGGGGGGGGGGGGGGGAGCGGACCCCTGGGCCATGAGCAAGGGATTCAAAGCCTCGGTTTTAATTTTGTGACCAAATTACTAATTTGCCTTTATTCAAAACATGAGGTTCACCGTCCCATTTTTTTTGTTTGTTTTTATTTTTTTGGAATGGAAGCCCCTTGGCCAAGACAGACCTGGCTGTGAACTGTATTGTGGTGGGGGGAGAATAGGTAGGGGAGTCGAGGGCTGACTTTACTGGTGCCTAGAGTTGCAGGTCAGTATCACAGTTGCTAACAGAAGAGTCTTTTGACATCACCGGGGGCAAAAGAGAGAGAGAGAGAACGCTACCTGCTAGAGGAGAGCGAGCACCTGCTTAAAATGAAACCTCCTCCTTTTCCTGCCTTCAGCACCGAGCAACTTCTGGGACTGACCGTCTGCCTGCAATCGGGGCAACGGAGGTATAAAGAGCTGCAGGGCCGACTCCACACGACTCCTGGGGGAGCGGCGGGGCGCCCCCTGGCTGCGGGCGCATCTGTTCTGCCTCGGATAGAACTGCTCCTGTGTGTGTGTGCGTGCGTGACTGACCGTGACTGACCGGCGTGGGGCGTACTGTCTGCAGCGGGACCCGGGAGCTCAGCACCCTGAGCCCCCCTCCGCCTGCTCCCCACCCCATAATCTCTCTTATACGTGACCCTATCTATCTATATAGTGCCTATCGCCATAGGCCATTTCCAGGGATGCGAACTTGGGACCATGTGCTTGGCAGCAGCACCCCTCCCAGCCCTGCCGGTCCCAGGAGGTGCCATCCCCCCTCCCATTATAAAATATATATCTCTATATGCCACATATCTACACACCCCATCCACCCAGGCAAGCATCTGCCCCCTGGGCCCTCACCCTGGAGCTGCCGCCGCGGGCGTCCCGCCGACCGCCAACACCGGGCCGCTCGCCTCGGTGGGAAGTGGCACCGAGCGAGTGTCGTGCCACTCGCCGGGGCTCCGGGCGCTGCCCGACTCGGGTTCCGAGCACAGCCGCCACCAGACCAAAGCACTAGAAAAGAACTACACACCACGCCAGCCACACGCGCTCGCGGGAGAGACGCCGGCCCTCCCTCTGGCCCTGACACACACGCACACGCGCACAGACACACACAGACTCCAGAGGAGGGGAAGTGGAAGAGAAGAGGGACCCGCCGGAAGGCAGGCCGGCCTGGGGGCCCACCTGGCCCCAGAGGGGGAGCCAGGGCACCAGGGCCACCCCTCGCTCAGAAGCACCCTGCTCCCCGCACCTTGGTTTGAAACCTTAAAGGGGAGGGTGGGGGGGAGGGGGGTTGGGTTTTCGTGTTAACGAAAAAAAGGAAAAAAAAAAAAAGAGTCTGAAAACAACAAAAACATCATTAGAACCAGAACCATAAGAACTAACGGTAACAGAAGGTGTCGTCAGCCTCCCAGTATAAAACTGCAGCCTTCGGAGATGACCAAAAACATCGCGTTCCAGGGCCGGGGCCCGCCTCGTGCACGGAGGGCGGATGGTGGGGGGCCTCATAAAAGAACACACAAAAGGCGACTTTAGGACAGGAAAGCACCAGTACGCTTTGTATGTTTTTTTATTTGCTCCAGGTGGGGGTTCTTAGCGGTCACTTTCCCGCACTCTGGATTAGCTCTGATCCCACCGCGAGGAGCCCTCGAGAATCAGCTAACGTGGGAAACGTGGAACGAAGACCACCCCCCCCCTTTTCTCCTGCCATCCTGGCTGAGGGGAGTCTCCCTTTTTGGAAAATCAAAAATCAAAATCAAAAGGTTATTATTGCGTGATCCCGGATGAATCCCGCGCTCAGCTGTCCACGGTCCTGACCGCCTCGTCTCACCCCCATTTTGGCAGCGAGAAGCAGGGACGCGAGGTCCCCAGACAGCCCTTCGCCCCGCGGCTCGCCCCGGGGGGAGCCACCCGCGGGGTGACGGGCCTCCCCCTCTCTCCATCCTCGGTTAGAACCCTTTGCACATAAGGCAACATGGAAGCTGATGTTTTTACTCATCTCGCTGTTTGAAAGCACCATTATGAAGTCAGGATGTACAGTAGTTAACAGTACCTTTTATATATAGAGCTCATATCTATCATATATATATAAACTGTAAACAAGAGGTAACAGCGGCTTCTAGAAACTGGTTTTCTTCAAGGTTTCCTGTGTGGTAGGCACCTGAAATACTGTATAAAAGGGTCTGTGGTGTCCCCGTCTCCCTGCTGCTAGTTGGGTTCTGCTTTGCAATGACCAGGAATGGTGCTGGCAGGACAGCTCAGTGGCTGGGAGGGGTCTCGGCCTCCTGAGTGTCTCTGCTTTCCGTCCCCTGCTTGTGCTCCTATCTGATCAGGCTAGAGACAACAACAAAAAGATATATAGTAAAAAAAAAAAAAAATCCAATACCATATATAGATTTCCATAGAATTTCCTTCTCTCATCTTTCCTCTCGGCAAGGTGTCGTTACTAGGTTCTGTTATTAATTTCTGCTGCAATAAATCCTCTTGTTTCAGCCACAGCAAGAAACAAAAACCCAAACAAACAGAAAACCCCTCTGAAAAAAGAGTAGAAAACAAAAGATCTGACCAAATAAAGGGGGTGGGGGGGAGGGGGGGAGGGAACTCGATGTCGTTTTTAAATAGGACTAAAGATTAACATGGAAAACTCAGGAGATGATGTCCAACCCTTTCCACAGGCCAAGCCCTCGGTGTGTCCGACTCTGGTTTTTGTGTTAACTTCCTTTTTCTCTTCTGGGTGCTGATACTTCTCTCCATCCTCATGTTCTTTGTGTTTTGTTGTGTTGTTGTTTTTTTTGTTTGTTTTTTTGTTTTTTGTTTAACTACCTCAGTTTGCCCTCATGTCCCTTACACACAAGCAAAATATTCCTTCAGCGGAGCGAAGAGGTGGCGGATGACCGGCACGCTCCACGACCGGCCCAGCAGTCTCTGCCTCGCCAAGCGGCTCATGTTGGAGACGTCGGTGTAGTGGACGGGGAAGCCGAACACCCTGGGGAGGAAGGCAGAGGGGGGTGAGCGCGGGCGCGGGGTCCGGGGGTCCGGGGCGTCTTCGCTCCTCTGTCTGCCACCGCCCATTCCAGGCTCGGGCAGCCCGCCGCTCGCTGTGGGCCTGCCGCTAAGACAGACGACGGTGGCCGAGAGGTTTACTGCCCGGTGGGAGCAGAGTTAGCACTTCTACCGGCGGCACCTGAGATTTCAGATCAACAGTGGGCACCTGAAGCCCGAAGGCAATGACGTGCATCCCTAACACCTTCCCCCAGGGGGAGGAGGACGCTCGCCTGACTCCACAGCCCCCAGGAGTCCCCGCTAGCTTGTGGTTTGAGTGAGTGGTCCGTTTGGCTGGCTAAGTGGCAGTGGCACCGAGGATGAAGAGGCAATCGAGTCCCTGAGCCCAGTTTTCGCCAAATCAGGGACTCAGGCGGGAAGCCCCCCCCCCCCCGTCCTGTGCTGCCCGGGTCCATGGCCCCCTAAAGGAGCAGCCGTGCTTCCTGGAGCTCAGCAGGACCCCAGGGACCCGGGGACTGACCCCGAGATGCCTCGCCGTGGGACCATCCCCAGGAATGCCTGGGTGCCCACTGCTCACGTGGCATCTGTGCAAGATGCCAGCCTGGCCGGGAGAGGTGAGGACCCCTCCCACAAGGGAGACCCCGAGCGCCGGCCCCGCGACCCCAGCCTGGGCCTTGGTACCTTTCCATTTCAGTGCACCATAAGATGTCCTCTTTCTCGTTCATGAAGACGGGGAAATGCTGGTCTTTGCCCTGCTTTATGGAGTTCGACCTCGTGGTGATGGTCCTCACTTTGCTGAACTGGAAGACGAGGAAAGAGGGACGAGCACTCACTCGCTGGCCACGCGTCCGCCGTGTCTGCCACGCGTGCCAGGGGCCGGCCAACACGGGCCTCTGCAGACCCCACCGCCTCGCTCCTCCTCCTCCCCTGGGGCCGCCCACCAGCCTCAGTCCAGTCCTGCCGGCTGAGGGGTTGAGATACGGCAGCTGGGGCCACTCTCCTTCCCAAGCCTCCAAGAATGGCCTCTATCCTAAGCGTAGTGACTTGCAGGCAAAGAGATGCCAAATCACCCCGGCTCAAGACACGCAACTGCCGGGCCTGCTCTCGGGGAACATGATGCCTGGGGCTCACTGGGGAGGTTTCTACCCGAGAAATGGAGGTCCACGTCACAGGGGGGTCTCTGCGGGGAAACTCCCGCAACACGTCCTGGCCTAGAAACATTAGCGCCCTTGCAGAGAACAAGGGACCTTCGCAAAGGTTCCTTAGTCTGCCTCCCATGGGGCACCCAGCAATGCTTAACAAGGGAGGGCAGAAGGCCAGCAATGACTTCTGACCTCTCTCTCTCTCTCTGCCTTCTAGACCTTCCTCCAGACCCTCCCCTCAGGCCAACTGGACGAATGGCCCCGTATCACCCCTAACTCGCACCCCCCATGCTGGCTGCACCCAGAGCCCCGGAGGGCAGGCTCCCAGCCCTGGCTGCTGCTCTGCGGCATCCCGCCCTCTGCCCTTCTCCCTTCTGGCCAGCAGAGGGCCCCGGCCGGGCTAACCTTGGCTATTCTGCCGTGCTCCAGACACTCCTGCAGCTCCAGCTTGTCGTTCACAGTGGATGCCAGCGGCCTAGGGAGCAGAAAGGAGGAGGTGACGACAGACCGGGACACGGGCAGGACACGCCGGCAGTGCTGACCCAGCGGCCACCTGACTCCCACAGGAGAGCACAGGGGTCCCCCTCCCCCCCGTGCTGTACGCCCTTCAAAACACCCCCCACCCCCACCCCGCCTCAGAAAACACACACACACACTGCCGCCACCCACAGGCACAAATCCACCGGCATTAACCCTGAAGAGGTCAATTCGAAAGTGGTCTCCAACTACAAATCAGCAGGTCACGCCTGCCCAGAAAGGGAAAAACCCAAATGTTTTTATTTTTATCTATCAGTCATTTTACTGAGTTTTAAAGGTGCCCAACAAAGCAAGCTCTGGGGGTGACAGAACGCTGTGCATCTTGGTTATGGTGACAGTTATGGCATCTTGATTATAGTGCAAACTGGATGAAATTCATTAAACTGTGCACCTTAAATGTAAATTAAAAAGACAAGTTCCGCACAGTCCCCTGAAGACTTCCTGGCTTCAACCTTTCAGCTACTGCCAACCATCCTGTGACTTCGCGGAGGGCAGCAGACCACGGAACACCGCCGCCAGCACTGGCCTTTTCTGGCATTTAGAAATCCTCAGCGAAGGCTTCTCTGAGGTCACCCTCTCCGTGTAGGAACCACGGGGACCCGCACACACACACACCCCCAGGCTCCTCCGTTTAGGCACGCACATGTACATGCACACACGTGTGCGTCTCTACCTAGCCCCGCCTGGTCTCCCTGCTCCTCCTGGAAGCTCAGAGTTCTAGAATTCTGGGGTTGGAAGAAGCAGGTGGGAATAATCCCCTAAGGATCGAGGTGTGTGGCTTCGTGGACATGCCAGACTGAACAGTCCTGTCCATTTTCCCAGCGCACACACCCATCTTGGGAAATTTAGGGGGACGCTCGAGAGTGTTCAGATCGGCTGCCTCCCTGGCCCATCTCCTCCCCATCCGGCAGCCCCTGCAGAAGCCAGCAGCCTTGCTGAACAGGGATGGGGCTGAGGAAGTTCCTACAACTTCACGACATGACAGAGAGGGAGGTGACACAGCTGAGGCCAGATCAAATGATGTTTCCAATTTACAAGTAAGTATTCTCCAGGAGGCCTAAAATACACATTCAAAACATTCTGGGAAACACTTCCCTCCACCATAGATGTCTGGAGTGGGTGGACCTCACGCTGCTTTTCAACGGCTTCCCACCACAATTCCTCTCCTCGCAGGCCCCTTTATAGTGCAATTATCACACAGAAAGAAATGAAATCTTCATTCCTGGATATTAAAGCCTATCTGGGTGACCTAATGCAGAGCATCCTTCCGGCAAAAGACCTGAAGCCAACCGAGCGTGGACACGCGAGGTGGGGCTTCCACCCTGCACGGAGCTGCTGCCAGAGTCCCTCCCCGGACCAGCGGATGGAAGGGCGCGGGCGCGTCCCTCCCATCCCCGACCCCTTTCTCCAGGACTCGGCCTCACTCAGCCCAAGGGCCGGCTGACTCTAAAGACATCACCAGCGGAGGAGAACCAGCACTCAACTCGGCAGCACGCTGGTTCTCCCTGTGCGGAAAGGGGGCGCACTTTCTTTCTTTTTTTTATTTAATATATTTTTATTGATATTTTACAGAGAGGAAGGGAAAGAGATAGAGAGCTAGAAACATCGATGAGAGAGAAACATCGACCAGCTGCCTCTTGCACACCTCCTACCGGGGATGTGCCCGCAACCAATGTACATGCCCTTGGCCGGAATCGAACCTGGGACCTCTCAGTCTGCAGACCGACGCTCTACCACTGAGCCAAACCGGTTTCAGCAGGGGGCGCACTTTCAAAGGCTCTCCTTCTCAAAAAAACTGAAAATGGAACTCCCATTTGACACAGTAATCCCACTACTAGGAATATACCCCAAGAAACCAGAAAGACCAATCAGAAAGGATATATGCACCCCTATGTTCATAGCAGCACAATTTACAATAGCTAGGATTTGGAAACAGCCTAGGTGCCCTTCAGCAGATGATTGGATCAGAAAACTATGGTACATCTACACCATGGAATACTATGCGGCCATAAAGAGGAAGGAATTCTCATCATTTGCAGTAACCTGGATGGAATTGGAGAACATCATGCTGAGTGAAATAAGCCAGTCAATGAAAGAGAAACACCATATGACTTCACTCATTTATGGATATTAAAGAACATTATAAACTAATGAATAGAAAGATAGATATAGAGACAGTAAAACAACAAGCAGACTGTCAAATGACAGCGGGGGGGGGGGTAGGGAGATCTGGGGGAGATAAGAGATCAACAGAAGGACTGGTATGAATGCATATAAGTACAACCAATGGACACAAAACTCTGGGGAGGGAGGGCATGTATGGGAGGGGGGCAATGGTAAGCTATGTACACATATAATAACTTAATAAATTAAAAAAAAAGAACACTCAAAAAAAAAAAAAAGGCTCTCCTTCCCACTGCTTGGTGTTGGTTTCTCAGGCTAGTATGTTCTCTCCCCTCCCTCCCCTCCCGCAAGAGCCCGAGCAGCCCCCTCTCGGCTGTCCTGCCTGCGGGCACCACCCCCAGCCGCCCCGGCCCGGGCCTCTCACCAACCTGTTCATACCAGGAAGGTTCCCCCAGAAGTAGCGGGCCCTGTGCGCGGCGGACACTTCTTTGGCATCAATCATCACGGGGTTGGACTGTAAAGCGGGAGAGGGAACGATGAGCAGAGAGGACTAGACAGTGCCGGGGACATCTGCGAGCCCGGAAGCTCGAAGGCCGGGCGTCTCTCCGAGGAGGCCGCACCCGGGGCGGCCTGAAGCCACCAGGAAGGCCGGGACGAGACGGAGCCACGTCCCACCGGCTCGTACTGGAACCTCCGAGACCGGCACGCCCAGCGGGACGTCCTGTGACGGTGACAGTGTCCTCCGTGTGCACCGCTCACCAGCGGGCCCTCCCCTCCTGCTGCGGGCGGCTAATGAGTGTCTGAAATGAGGGAGTGTGACCGAGGGGTTTTAATGCTTCTTTAAGTATCGCACGTGGCCAACGGGCTTTGTGAGAGAAGCTCCAGCAGCGGTGCCTGTGCTCGCTGGACACCCTGACTGTGAGCCAGACAGACACTCGCAGAGACGGAGCAGCGTCCTGAGGCCCGGAGCGTGGCCGGAGCTCCCGGGCCGCCCACCTGGGGCTGCCCCGGGTGAAGCCCTCTGCTGGGCTCACACGGGCTCAGTGCCGAGCGGACCCGAGCTAACAAACCGGTCCCGTTTCCCTCCCAGGCGCAGAGGGCGTCTGTCTCGCTGCTGAGGAGCGAGGCTGGCCATCGATTCTGGCATCTCCTAGGTTCCCCCCCGTGACACACCACACAGAACCCAACCCCGGGAATGGACCCCCCCCCCCTTTACACTCCTGTCCTTCCCGTCCTAAGCCGTATACCTCCCCCGAAAGAGAGAGAGAGAGAGAGAGAGAGACCCCGAGTTCTTTCGGGGCGGGCCTTGAGCGATGCTTCCTCCCCACCTCCCGGGGAAGCCCCTTTGCAAAGGAGAAGCCCCAGCCCCCGGCGCACGATGCGGAGGAGACGGGCAAAGCGGCTGCCCGAGGCAGAAGCCACACTCGAGCTGGCACCGGCGATACCTCGAGAAATCGTGAGATGTCCCTCTTGTCGCTGACGCCCATGGCCACCACGTTCTCAAAGAGCCAGAAGAAGGGGCGGTCATCCCCCTCCTTGGGCCGCGCGTCATGCAGGAGGCGGTAGAACTCGAAGAAGAGCCGGCCAGTGCCCTCTGAGGCGGGAGAGAGCCGTCAGCGGGGCTGGCTGCAGACAGGGGGGTGGCTGGGGCACAGGGCGCGGGGCAGGGGCGGGGGAGGGAGGGCAGGGCCGCGGGGAGTGGCCGTCCCAGGCGGAAACGACCAGGTAGGAAGCCCACGTGGGGAAGCCCACCCGAGAAGGCGGCGGGCGAGCACAGCACCCACCGTAGAGGCCCTTGCGGGCAGGGTTGACGATGGAGAGGTCATTGCACGGGCTGCCCCCAATCACCAGGTCGAACGGGCCCCACTCCTGGATCTGAGCGGATAAAGGGAACGTAATGGGTTTACTGTCCAGAGACGGAGGCGGAGAGGGAGAGGGAGATTATCTGTGAACCTGACATGGAGACCGGCTGCTTTGTACACTCACCGCCTACACACATTCATAGGTGTGTACCACGCACACGCACACATACTCTGTGTCACCGAGGCCCTCGGGGCTCAGTTTCCTCCACAGTGAAGTGAAGGGCTGAGCCGGACCGTCCTCGGCCAGCGGGAAGCCGGTGCTCCCGGCAGGGGAGGCAGCCCCTCGCGAGCAGGCGGAGGTGAAGGCTCCCAGTGCTCCGGGCGCTCTGGGCAGGGTGTCGGCCATCTGCATGCCCTTCGGGATTCCCGCGGGCCCAGCCTCAGGGGCAGGCACAGACACCAGAGGGGCAGAGGGTGACTTAGTCAGGACTCCGCGGACACCCTGAGAACCGGGCGCTGTGTGAGGACAGGCACCTCACCCCATCCTCCCCGCTCAACTGAACAGGGCCCCGAAATGGGCCAGAGAGCAGCCTGAGCCCCACATTCCCATCTCCCTCTGCCCACCAGCCTCAGGGGGAAAATGGGGGAGGGACCGGGAGAGGCAGGGGAAACGTGGAGAGGAAAACAAGCGAACAGAACGAACGGGGGCTGGTGCGGGTGCGAGGTGCAGAGAAGGCGGGGCGGGGCCCCAGCACGGACGGACATACATGCTTCTGCGTGACGCTGCGGACGTCCCCGACGTACATGATCTTCCCCTGGTGCCGCACCATGCCCACGGTGATGGAGTCCTCGCACACCTCCGAGGCGATGTAGCGGTCCACCTGAATGCCCAGGTCCTTCAGCACCAGGAGCCCTGGGGGCCGGGAGAGCACGTCACCGGCGCCTCCGGCAGGTCCGTGCCAGGCGGAGCCCTCGGCCAGCCCTCGGGACACTCGGTCAGCGGCGGCCTGGGCCCTCCCCTCCCAGGAAGCTGCCTTACGTCCCCGAACCAACTGAGCACCCACGGCAGACACCGAGGCCGCTCCGTGTCTGCTCTGTCTCCTTCTAAGGCGGTCAGGCCAGGACAGACCACCGGACGGGGGCGGCTGCAGGGTCCAGGGAGAAGGGCAGCCGGGGGCGGTGGCCTCCTCGTCGCTGTTCTCTGTCTTTCCTTATCGCTCCTTTCCCCCGAACGGCACCTCCTGCTGCCCTCTCCCCGTCCTTCAAACCCAGCCTAAGTGCTACCTGCTCTAAGAATGTTCAATCCACGCCCTCCCCTCCTGTGAGCCCCCAGCACGCTGCGTCCCTCCCCCCTCAGAGCAGTGAGTATTCCTAACCCAGTTTCTCTCTTGGGCTACACGTGTCTTTGAGACAGCATAAGAGTAGGAGGTCTCATCTAAGCGTTTCCTCCTGGACTCACTACAGGTGCTTCCTGACCACGACCCTCCCCGGGGCTGCTGAACTACGGCAAGGAAACAATGAGAACAGACCCGCAGCGCCAGGAGAAAGGCTCCTGTGCTGCCTTCCTTCCCATGCGCCCAGCAGACACCCCCCCCCCCCGCCCCCGAGGGGCTCGGACAGCCTCGTGAGGTGCCACAGGGTCTGGGGCGGCCTGGAGGGTCCAGCCTGCAAAGCCACGGCTGCACACGAGCCTCTCTAGGTGCACAGACCGTCGGCACCGAGGTGAGAACATCAGACAGACACCGGTCCTCTGGCCAAGGCCCCGGGGCTGGGACTGCCATCTCCCCAGGGCACATGAAGGCAAGCTCCGAGGGACGGAGGAGCCCAGCCCGAGGGGGAGCGCGGCAGCGCCACCTTCCACGGGGGCTGTCCGACAAGGTCCAGAACCACGTGCAGCAGACAGCACCCGCACAGGGACCCAGCGCCCCCTGAGAGAACGGCTGACGTACACACCAGTGTGCATAGGGAAGCCTGTCACGGCACTGCTCGCCACCAACCCAGCAGAGGAATAAGTAATTATGTGCTTTCACACGTCATCCTACTCGGCTCTGACCAATGAAGAACGTGGTTCTACACTGACTGGCGTGAGAAAGTCATCCTAGCGCCGTCGGCGAAAAGGCACGTTACCCCTCACCGGCCCTCTGTTTCATCTACGTGTGATTATACAAACACACTCACGGAAATCTAAAACCACGTTCACCAAAACACTAATCATAGGCTTGTGGGCCATCTAACCACCTCTGCTCTCGCTCGTGGAGTTTGTGTTTTCACTGTGACTTAAGATGAAAACACAGGTGCCGTGTTTTTGTTTCAGTCGCTGTCCGTCCTCGGAGGCGTGAAAACCGTCAGTAATCTCTCCGTCACGTCACTCCGTCCTCCGCCAGGAAGCTCCGCCCACTAAGACAAGTCCCCGCGGACACGCTGCTCCGCCACGTATTTTACTTCCCTCGGAACGTGACCCTCCGGGTGATGCTTCAGCGGCGGGATGCTCACTAACTGCGGTTTGGCCCGAGTTGACTACTCGCGTTCCCACGCAGGCTGCCGGCCCAGGCGGAGGGCGCGGCCCCGCTCGGACCCGCGCTGCTCTCACCTGTAGCAATTCCGTCAAACAGAGACAGCACCCGGATGGGCTTCCTCTTCTCGGCTGGGACAGGTGGGTAAACCTTCGGAGGGTCCTAGGCCGGGAGCACCACAGGCCGGTGAGCGCCGAGCGTGCTCCCCAGCCCCGCACGCCCTCCCTCCCGGCCCACGGTGGGCGGTGGGCACAGCCGGTCGGGGTTCTGACCCGGCACAGCCGGCGCCCCATGGCTCAGGCACCCTGCTCAGCGCCCGGCCCCACGGTCAGCCGGGCCCGCCCTCCCGCCCCGGCGGTGGGAGTGGGTGCCCTGGCGGGGGGAGTGGGTGCCCGGGAGTGGGAGTGGGTGCCCGGGGTCCCGGGGCGGCCCCCCGGCACTCACAAACTCCTGGTCGTGGTTGTTGGCGAAGAACATCTGCAGCCGCGAGGGCCAGTCGTCGCGCCTCCGCAGCAGCCCGTAGGTGCCCTTGTGCCCGCACATGTAGCAGTTCCAGGGGTCTTCCTTGATGGCGGCCTGGGCAGCGCCGGGCCCCACCAGGAGGTCCACGCACTCCACGCAGAAGCACCTGAGGAGGCAGGGTGGCGGGCGGTGGGAGCTGGGCCCACGGAGGAGGGGGGCGGGCGGTGGGAGCCGGGCCCACGGAGGAGGGGGGCGGGTGGGCGGGGGGAGCCGGGGCCACGGAGGAGGGGGGCGGGTGGGCGGGGGGAGCCGGGGCCACGGAGGAGGGGGGCGGGCGGGCGGTGGGAGCCGGGCCCACGGAGGAGGAGGGGGGCGGTGGGAGGAGGCCCACGGAGGAGGGCGGGCGGGCGGCGGGAGCCGGGCCCACGGAGGGGGGCGGGCGGTGGGAGGAGGCCCACGGAGGAGGGCGGTGGGAGCCGGGCCCACGGAGGGGGGCGGGCGGTGGGAGGAGGCCCACGGAGGAGGGCGGGCGGCGGGAGGAGGCCCACGGAGGAGGGCAGGCGGGCGGCGGGAGCCGGGGCCACGGAGGAGGGGGGGCGGGCGGTGGGAGGAGGCCCACGGAGGAGGGGGTGGGCGGTGGGAGCCGGGCCCACGGAGGAGGGGGACGGGCGGCGGGCTCACCTGCAGCAGTTGTTGTTCCCGCACATGAGCACCTCCCGCCCCCCGCAGCAGATGGTGCAGTAGGACTGGTAGCCGTCGTCGTCGTACTGGTACGCGCACTCCAGGAAGCAGTTCTAGATGGACAGCGGGTGGCAGTCAGGCCTTCCCCCCCTCCCCACACAAGCCCGGGAACCCCGACTCAGCCCTGGAGACACGACCCTGCCCCCATCCAAGCAGGGTCTGGCCTACACCACAGCACAGGGAGGGGCCAGCAGGTCCCCTGACCCCAGCGGCGGACAGCAAGCAGCAAGGAGGCCTGGGGGAGGCGGGGGAGGGGCGGCACCCTTTGCCCCAGCTCTTCCCCTGGGCCCTGAGGGCGCAGCAGCCCACCCGCCGGTCAGCTCTGTCCTCCCCGCCAGTGACCATTCAGGAGGAGAAAGAATGGCAAGTCAAACGCTTGAAGCCAAAGGTCTGCTTTATCAGAACGTGCTGCTTCCACAGCTAACATGGGGGGTCAGAGGTCAGGAGGTGGCACCCTCAACAGCCCTACCTTGCAGTTTTGGCACATTCCTCCGATGAAGAGAGGGTGTTCCAGGGTGACGTTGAGGCTCCCACAAGAGATGCAAATGTCTGGGAAGCAGAGAAAGCTGAGTGAGCGGCACTGTGTGTGTGTGTGTGGGGGGGGAGGGGGCCCTCTTGCCTTGGACCAAAGCCAGTTCAAAAAAAACTACAAAAAGGGGATGTGCTGGAGCTGCCTCAGGCAGCAGGGAGGGCACCGTGGCCCCCATTTCGGAAGCCCTGTCCTCTCAGAGCATCGATGCCACCGTCCAGGAGGGGCATCTGACAGAGACAGGCACCCACCAGGGAGAACAGGGCCCCCCCGTCCTGGCCCGGCCCCCACCCTCCCCAGTCCCGAGGGCCCTGAGCTCGACACGCCGTCTCTAGGCCAAGCGAGACAGACTTGGGGTGCTAATGACCACTGGGTGAGAGATGGAAGGCCAAAGGGTCAGGTTCGGGCAAATTCAATCAAATACAAAGAGGGGCTACCCTCTGGGACCCGCTGGAGTGTCACCGATCCTGATGCCAGCCGACACCATTGACAGGCCAGAGTATGGCAGCGGAAGACAGATGTGTGTGTCTGTGTGTGTGATGCAGCCGGAGGTGGTGACTGAGTGTTGATGTTCCACGCCATTTCCACCTTTCTCGGGAGCCATGCTCTGCCCCAGGCAGCCCCCGGCGAGCCAGCCCACCCGCCCGTCCGGGGAGCCAGCGCCCGGCGCTCCGCGGGACTCACCCTCGATGTTCCGGCACTTCTGCCGCACCTCGTACACCAGCCGCTCTGCGGAGAGGGAAGCCCAGCTTCAGAGGGGGCGAGGGCCCTCGCCCACTCCTCTGAACGCCAGCCGCGCCGCGCCACCCTCTCCAGAGCCAGGCCAACTACCTCTTGTGCGTTCGTCGATGATCTCCTTGACCTTGGGCTTCTCGGTGGTGCTCTTCCGGGGCTTTTTGGCTGGTGGGGGCGGTGCGTAGGCAGCTGCCTCGGGTTCAACCCACATGTCTGTGTAAACTTCTTTGTAGGGGTTCTTCTCCTCTGGAGGGCAGCGGCAGGGAACAAGGTCACGGTGCCCAACCGACAAGCAGTCCCAGCGCCCTCTCCTCCCCCATTCCACCCATCACAACGGGGTGCGGCCGGGTCCCCGACGGGCTCCTGGCTCTCCTGGCTCTCAGCTCTCTGGTGCCAGCAGGCCAATGGGGAGCAAGTTATTCTGAGCCCCGGCGCGGTGCTGCCTGCCCGGCCCCAGGGCAGGGAGACCGTGGCCCCTGGACTGAGGCCCTGGCGGCCCTCCCTGAGCGTGGCTCTCCCAGGCCCGGCTGGCGGGGGTCCCGGAGGCGAGGCTGGCCCCGGCGTACCTTCTGGTGGCTCCAGGCCCTTGGGGCCAGAGGGCTGGAACCCTCCCAGGGCCCATTCGATCATCTGCTTGTTCTGCACCTCCACGGCCTTGGCAGTGTCGCTCTCGTCGCTGTCGTGGCACGCTGGGAACAGCTTCCCGGCTCGGCTGCTGGCCACCTGGGGGCGACATGCACGGGGGGTTGGAGGGACAGGCCGGGGGAGGAGGGGGGGCAGACTCCCAGAAGCGAAGGTGGGAGAAGGTGCAAGGAAGGGAGGACTGGAGGAGAACGCCTGAGAGTGCAGGAAGGAAGCGAGCGAGGCGGGGGAGGAGTCCGCAGGCCTGGCAGGCGGACCCTCTGCCCAGGCCTAGCACGGGCATTTTGGCTCCTAGCGGGCCGGACCCCGAGGGGCGCTGGCTCACCTGCAGCACTTCGTAGATGGCCTTGCGGTACATGGGCTGCTTGTTGTAGGTGGCCTGGTGGAAAGCGCTGCAGAAGGAGCTCAGCGGCATCAGCTTCTCCACGCACACCTGGGGGACGACCACGGCCCTCGTGTTTCCTCCCACACTCCGCGAGCCCCGCCGCGTGCCTGGCAGCAGGCAAGGAGGCACCAGGACCGGGCCGTCCCCGAGGGGACCAGATGCCTCAGTAAGTCACCACATGGTGCAGAGGCCTGAAGGCAAGCGGGAGGGGTTCTGGGGAGAGGGTTCCCCGAAGGCAGAGACTCGGCAGGCACCCTCGCCGTGAGGCAGCGGTGCAACCGAGTGACCTCCTGGGCTTCCATCACCACACACACGGAGTGGGGGCCGGCAGAGCCCGCTTCCACCACCCAACTCCAGACCAGGCCCCAGCCAAAACCACCGGCCTGGGGACCGAGACCCCATCCCCATCCCCTTCCCCCCCAGACGACCGCCAAACCCCGTAACTCACCACCGAGAACTTGCCGTCTCCGAACCACATGACCCAGCGGGTGCCTTCGGCGGCTCGGCTCCGGCCCGTCATCCACCAGGACACGATGCGGCCCGGCCACCAGGAGAAGCCCCGCAGTTTCCCCCACACCAGCTCCCCAATGCCAAAGCCCCGGCCGTCCTGGATGCCCAAGGAGCACGAGTCATTACTCAGCAGTCACGAGGCCCTGCCACCCTCATCCCCCCCCCCCCACGGCAACCCCTGCCCTGGGCATCTGAGGGGGGAGGGAGCTCCATCCGAATGGACCAAAACCGAGCCAAAACTGGGAGCCAAAACTGGGGAGACAGAGAGGCCCGGGACGGGGCGGGAGGAGCTGGCAGTGGAAGGGCCCGGGCAAAGCTGGACAGGGCAAAGCTGGACGAGGCAAAGCTGGACGAGGCGGCCTGCTTCTCCGGCCGCTCACCTCGTACTCCGGCTCGTCATCGGCCGCTTTGGTGGCGTTCTTGTCCCCCGTGTCGGCCCCCACAGGCTCGGGGGTGGTGGCCACCGTGGGGGAGGCGGGGTCCGTGGGCTGCTGCACGGCAGGAGGGCTGGCCTCCTCCACCTTCTGGGACTCGCCGGACCCCTGGTTTTCTTCCACGGCGTTCATCACGGCGATCACCTTGGCTTTCTTCTCAGCCTGGGGAAACAGGGCGGGCGGTCACCCGGACCTCGCCAGAACAGCAAGGCCGCCTCACACTGAGGGGGCTCCTCTCGGCCTCTTGCTGGTCTGGAAGGCAGTGATGGGAGGTCAGGGGCTGGAGAGAATTCTTCCCTTCTCAACTCAACTGGCCTGCCACGGGAAACAGAGAGGCCCAAAGCTTAGAGGCAAACTCCGACCATCTGGCTCAACTCCAGCCTCCTCCCCTGCCTCTTAGGGAACCCCCTTCCCTGGCTGCTCTCTCCGGTTCATCACCGTCCTCTGGCGTGGAAAGGTTAATTCTATTCAGATACGAGACGTGCACCCTCCTCTCCTATCGTACTTTTCCGTCAAGAACCGGACTTCTCATCCTTTGCCCCACCATTTCCCCGGGCAGCCAGGAAAATCCGCGCGGCTCCTAGACCACGATTCTGGTCCGGGGGTCAGGTCTTCAACGAGGAAGATCGCTGCTGTGTTCCCTCCCCACCTGCCCGAGCACCACGAGAAGCCCCACGAGCTTGCCTGCTTCCATGCTAGAGTTCTTAGGGTTAAACCCACTGTCCGTCCTGTTACCAGATGCACCCCTCCCTCCCTTCTCTGTGTGCCTTTCAGACTCACGGAGAAATACACTCATTCTTTCAACAATTACTTCCTGAGCACAGGCCTCCTCTCTGCCATCCCGCCGGCAAACTCAACCAAACCCAGTCCCCGTCCGAGCTGGACAGCCTCCATCCTCTCGTCCTTTCAAACGTCACCCTCCGGACTCTGCCCCTTTCCTCCTCAGCACCTGCGCCAGGATGCCCTCCGCCCTACCGAGGACCGTGGGATCCTTGGCACATGCTCTGAGGGCGGGCCAACCTCGTCTCACCCCAGCGACAGAATCTACAACACGTGGCCCTCAAACGCAAGGCTCCGCACCCATCTCCGCCGCACCACATCCAGAGAAAGGAAATCCCATCCATGTGCCTTTCCACAGGAAGCTTCTCCCCAGAGCTTATGAAAAAGGAAAAAGCATCAGGAAGCAACATGGAGACCCAGAGTTCTAAGCTGGAAGTCAGCACATCCACCTCTCTTAGCCCCGCAACTCATTCACGGCTGACTGTGAAGCAGCCCCTTCTCTTCTGGGCTGCTCCGACCTAGAAAGGCGCTAAATGGAAGGGTTTCAGTTCACCTTTTCTGACTAGCAAGAATTCCAGGGGTGCGCCAAAGCCCGTTAATGAACCCCGGATCCCAGGGTTCCAGGTTAAGAACCTTGGTCTTAAAGGCAATGGCCTACTCTCGGAGATTCATTTCATTCCATCTTCCAAGTCTCTGTTTCTGGGCCGATCGGCTTCCTGTAACGAGTCCTAAAACACGAACGATGGAAGTCCCACTTCTTTCTCTGACTCAACAAACTCTAACATGGGTTAATTTATTCTTTACAACCCCTCCCCCCCCCCAACAGCCCGTTCTCACCTGGCACCTGGTGGAACCAGCCCTCTCCTTCCTACCATCAATTACCCACCACCACCTCCCCCCGCAAGGTGTGACTAGTAGGCACTCCACCCTGGGCGGGAGGAGGACTCTCCTCTAGAAGCGTCAGCTGGGGCAGCCTACCCGGGTACCAGACCCTTCAGATCAGCAACAGGGCGACAGCTGTTCCTGCTCCCCTCCCTCTTCCTCCCCCAACTGCAGTCACTGACCTAGGCGAGGGTGCCACCCTGGATGGCCCAAAGACCCCGTTCCCAGGGGTGACAAGGGCCCCTCCGCCAGAACAGGCGTGTAGGTCGCAGAGGGCAAGAGGGAGGGAGAGAGGGGCCACCTGGGGGAAGGAGCTGAAGTCACTTCCACAGCCAGCAGGTGGGCGGGTGCTGGGCTCCCCAGGTCTAGACTCGAGGTGAGGTGAGTCGGGCCTGACACCCCCCTTCGTCCTCCCCCACGGCCCCTTGGTCTCTCTTCTCCATCCCTCCACAGCCAGCTCCTGAACCTTCTTCTTCCCCCGGCTTGTCAGGTGCTGCTGCTGACGGCTGGGAAGCGCCCCCAACCCACCAGATGCAGGGGAACACGCACCCCAAACAACAGTTCTTGGCAGGCGGAGGCGGAGGAAGGGGCCTCCATCGTGACCCCGCCAGCAGGGGTAGGGGTAGGGGCAGGAAGACGGCGGCTTCGCAGCAGGAGGCCAGAGAAAAGGGGAAGAAGGGGCCCAGGCGGCTGGGTGGGGGAGGGGCCCGCTGGAGGAGTCTGCCCGCGGTAGTGGGGGGATGCCTCTTTCCCCACGTTCCCTGCAGCCCATCTCCCGGGGCCGACCATAGGAGAAGGAAGCGTTAACTCAACCTTGGCATCTGGGCTAAAGGCTCTACCCTCAGATCAGCAGACCCCACTCCAGGGGTGCGGCCTAGAGACTGGGCATGGCCAGAGAGAGACTACACACTCCACCGCCTCCACCGCGGCTCACGGAAGCCACTTCGCCCGGAGTTTGGTGCCGCCTGGGAAGCCACGGAGGCCTCCACTCCGGTGGAGCCGGGCCTCCGGGCCCACATCTCTCTCCTCCGGCAGCTGTCCCGCTCCCACCCGCCTCCGGGCCGCTTCCTGTTCCAAAGGTCAGAGGTCTGGGCGCCCATGCGGACACCCTGCTGGTGCGGCGGATCCTGGGCCGTCTGCCCCCGAGGCACCCGCGCCGGTCCCACACCCGCGTCCAGGCCGCCCGGCTCCCTCCACCCCGCACCCCGTCCGTCCCCCTGGCGGCCTGCCCGGGGGCTCCCGGGGACACGCAGGAGGAGAGGAAACCGTCCCGTCTCGAGAGGCGGCGAGGCGGGGCAAGGCCGAGGGCAGCACGGCCCGCCAGCCGGCCAGGCCGGGCGCCCGGCGGGTCAGCAAGGCCATGCCAGCGGCCCGCCTGCCCGCCGGCCCCGCAGACGCGTGGCTCCCGGCGCCGGCCCGGGCCTGCTCCCCGGCGCCCGGCCACTGCCCCGGCTCACACAGGGCTGCTCTGCCCGGCCCCCCGCCCCCCGCCCCCGGGCGCAGCGGGGAGAGGGCCGGGGCTGCGGAGGAGGGCGCGGGCGGGCGGGACGGCAGGAACTTGGCACCTCGGCGCCCGGCGGGCAGGGAGCCGGCGCGCGCGGGCCGGGGAGGCTCACTGGACTCTCCCGGCCCAGCGAGCGGCGGCCGGAGACCCGCCCCCGGCCTCCGTGCACCCCCGGCCCCCGTCCGGGAACCTACCTACCTGCCCATAAGGCCAGGTGCAGCCCTCCGCGGTCCGGCCAGGTGTGAGCGCGGCCCGGGAGGCTCCGTAAGTACCGCCCGCCGGGGGAGGGGAGGGGGCGGCGGGCCGGGGGCGGCGGGCCGGGGGCGGGGGAGGGGGCAGGTGGGGGGGAGGGCTCCAACATTTCTTTGTCTACAACTCCGGGTCACGTGGGCCTCGCTCGAGTGCTTGGTTGGCTGCGGGCGGGCGGGCCGGGGGAGGGGGCCGGCCCTCCGACGCTGGCAGCCGGCCAGCCCCGCTCCGCCCGGCCGGGGGGCGCGGGGCCCGGGGGGGGGGGGGGCGCGGCGGGGCCTCCGCGGGTTCCCAGGGCCGGCCGGGCCGGGCCGGGCTGGAGGCGGGGCCCGCCCCTTCCTCCCGCCCCCCAACTCCGCGGGAGCCCGGCTCGTGGCTGGGGGGCGGGGATGGGGAGGTGGGGGGGTGGGGGGCGGCGAGGCCGAGGCGGGGAGCCCTCGGGCCGCGCTGCGAGGGAAGGAGGGCCGCCGCGGGGTAAGGTGGGAGCGCAGGGGGAGGGAAGAGAGGAGGTTCCGGACACTCCGAGAACCGGGAGAAAGTTGTTAAAAGTGAGTCTCAGAAGCACAGAAAAAAAAAAAAGGAAAAGAAAAACTTACAGAGGAGCGAAGCAGCAAGTTGTAGGCAAACTCCAAGCGCGCAGAGGTGGACGGAAGGCGCCCGCGCTGAATGTGGCGGGGTGGGGGTGGGGGCGGGGGTGGGGTGGGGGATCCCTTCACCCCGTAGGTGGATTGGGGGGGGACGCCTTCACAGCTGACAGCAGTGCGGGCTTTGAAAACCTCTTCCTGGCCAAGGCACTGGGTCCCCTAGATCACTTGGGGTCTGCCTTGAATTCCTCCATTTCTTGTTTGCAAGGTTGGGGGTGGGGGCTAGCTCAAAAGTAGAAAGCCCCCTTATGGGGGGGGGTGGAACTTTGTCCCAGAGGACATCCCTCCACCCCCCAACCCTATATATAGAGTGTTTTTTTTCCTGTACGCACATAACCTATGATGAAGTTATAAATTACGTAGGCACAGTAAGGGATTAACAACTAATGAAATAGAGTAATTATAGCAATGGATTTGTGAATGTGGTCTCTGGAAAGGTCGCTGGCCCAGCCGGCGCGGCTCAGTGGTTGAGCCTCAATCTAAGGAGGTTGTGGTTCAATTCCCCATCAGGACACATGCCCGGGTTGCAGGCTTGATCCCCAATTAGGGGGCATGCAGAAGGCAGCCGAACTCTCATTATTGATGTTTCTCTCTCTCTCTGAAATCAATAAAGACCTAATTTTTAAAAGAAACATCATTGTACTATTCATCCTTTTTCTTGTGACATAGGAGATGATAAAATGCATCCATAATGAAAAGAAGTGAGGCATGGTAACATAATGATTAACTACTGACCTTCTGACCATAAATATGTCGGAAGGGGGATCGTCTGCTCTGGGTGATCCCGGATCCTAGAGCTATGACAATGTGGGTGGTTGGGGAAATTTATTATTTTGGGGCTGTGGTTGACCTTGGGTAACTGAAACATAGAAAACCAAACCCCGGATAAAGGGGAGAACCGTACAGCAATGCCTCCCTTCTCACACATCAGCAGCTCAAGACCACATTCCTCTTCTTCGGGAACCTCTAGCTGGAGCCTCATGGGACAGCCTAAGCCAGCGGTGGGCAAACTACGGCCCTCGGGCCGCATCCGGCCCGTCCGGCTGTTCTATCCGGCCCGCGGAGCTGAAAGAGCGAGGGTTCTATTGCTCTCCCCAGCTTGCTTTTGTGCCGGCCCTCCGGTCCAGTTTAAGAGCCCATTGTGGCCCTGGAGTCAAAAAGTTTGCCCACCCCTGAAGCCATTTCCAGCTCCCCCTTCTCAGCAGAGGCCCCCGGAGGACAGGAGGTATTGGCAGATTCAGCTAGACTTGGAGAGACAGGAGAAAGCCATTGGAAGGCAGGCATCTGTGAAGATGACTGTCATCGGTCCCAACCAAGCTCAATGGGCCAGGAGGGCTTGGAAGCCAACAGACACTGGGCAGTAGGGATGGTAAGTGAGGTCAGAAGTCAGTGAAGAGCCCAGATGGGATCTGAAGGAGGAATCCAGTTTGGGATGAGTTAGAGGTGGAGAATAAGAGATGTTAGTCAGGAGCGGGGAAACATGTCTACCTTCCACCTCCAACCCGACTAAAGCCGAAAGGTGCAGAGAAAAGCCAATAATTAGATCCCACAGCTGTGAGGAATCGCTGCAGCCTTTCTGACAAGAGGAGATGAATGGGCAGTGTGGGAAGGAGGGCAGCCGGGGTTTGGAGGGCGGTAAGGTGGCTCTGTTGGCAAGACAAATCCGAAAGAGCAGAGGAGCGGAAGGTGCATGCTCCCAGTGGGAAGGCTGACTGGCCAGTGGCCCCGGTTAGAAGACCTTGGACTTGGGATATGGTTCCATCATCGGGACCTCAAACAAGCCACTTAACCCCCAGAAGTCTGCTTTCTTATTTGCAAATTAGGAGCGATGACACCTGCCCTCCCGGGCCCTGGAATACCAGCATCTCTTAAAGAATACCAGCATCTCTTAAGGATCACCCAATTCCCCGGGGTGCCTGGCTTCCAGCCACAGTCAGCTGGGACGTTCCAGCTGAACCGGTGCTGGTAGGATGAGGTCAGGAGATCTGCTTGAAGGCGAGCCCTCCATCTCCTGGGCCCAGCACCGTCCTGAGCTATTGCCATAGCTCCGTGATCCGGGATTACCCAAAGCAGGGCAGGCAGGCAAGCCCTGAACCGGGAGGAGGACTCCAAGCCAGAGTGCCTTCTCCGAGCAATTCTGGGGGGGAAGGGGGGGTACAGACTTCCTCTCCCAGCCCCGCTGAGGCCCGTAGTACACCAGGGAGGAGCCATTACAAACACACACCCTTCTCTGTTCCAAGGCACCTTTCAACCGGGTCAGGGTACCCACATGGTACACTTTCCCAGGAGAGCCCCCACGCAGAGATGAGCAGCCCCGAACTTAAGCCTCTTGCCTGCTCCCATGCTTTGTGGGATGTAATGGGACTCGGTTAGCTGCTTCTCTCGCGGCTGCCTCCTCGGCATCCAGGCCACTCTAGACCTCACCCCAGGCCTCCGCTCGGCATGAAGTCTGTACCCTGGCCCGGCTGGCTCTGGGTAATAACACCACCTCATCTGTGGCGTCTCCTTTCCCATTATCACAAGGCTGTGTACACTTAGCGTCTACACTCCGGTGGGTCTGGGACCGCTTCACCCGGGGCTCTGAGGGCCAGCCCAGACCACAGCCATCGGTTTCACTTTCTCTTGGCTGACTTAAAAAGTAGCCTCCCTCCAGCTGCCAAACTTCCTCCTTCTCGTTCTTCAAAATGAGGCTCGCCTCTTACGTCTTCCGCACAGCTCCCAGCTTCAGCAAAAGGGAGCCCACACGCAGAGGGGTCCCCTCGCAACCGAGGGTCCCGTTCCTCTCCCGTAGCTTCCTATTCTGTCGGAGACGTGTGCCTCTGTGTTCAGCGGGCAGAGGCAGACCCCGAAGCAGAACAGATGCCAAGATCTAGGGCCAGAGGGACGTAGGTAAAAGGTCAGGAAAAACCCAGGGCAGCCCGCGAGGATCTTTAGGTCACATTTGTCCTCCGCCTTCCAGTGTCACCCTCCCAGGCTGACGACGGGACAGAGCTTTTGGTTGAGACAAAGATAGTCAACCTAAAAAAAAGCAGGGCCGTGTAAATCGGCCACGTTCTTGAAAACGTCATGAAAGGCATGCCGAACCGAGGTCGGTTTGGCTCAGTGGTAGAGCGTCGGACTGTGGACTGAAAGGTCCCGGGTTCTATTCCGGTCAAGGGCATGTACATTGGTTGCGGGCACAGCCCCGGTAGGGGGTGTGCAAGAGGCAGCTGGTTGATGTTTCTCTCTCATCGACGTTTCTGGCTCTCTATCTCTCTCCCTTCCTCTCTGTAAAATATCAATAAAATATATTTAAAAAAAAAAAAAAAAGCATGCCGAGAGGAGGAACTCCTGGAGGAAAAGAAGATCTGGCGGATGTCGAGAGCCTAAAAGAAGTGCTGGAGAGGCCGCGTCCAGCACGGTCCGAGAGAGGGTGACCGAGAGGGAGGGCACGTTTCCTGCCTGGCAGGCAGGGCGCAGTGACTCGACAGGCCGCTGAAAACATCTCTGAGGGACACCTGACTCTTCGCCCGATCCTGTACTCATCAAGCAAACTTCTAATTTTAATTACATTTTCCAGTGACTCTGGTACTGGTAAGTTGCCAGAAACAGCAGGACAAAAACAAACCTACGAACAATACAGCAGGGCAAGTACGGGGATCTGTGTGGCAAGGACACGTCCTGTCCACTTCACATTTTGGCCAGGCAGCCCTCCGGCAGCTCTGAGGAGCAGGATGGTGGTAAGTGCCGTTCAGCTGACTTTCCAGCGCACAGAGCCGAGGCGCTGCACGGCCGTGACCCCCGCCACAGGGCAGCCGTTCCCCCGGTTCGGCTGGGAATGCCGTGACGGCCTGACTGGTTTTAACTCCGAGTTCAGCGCTCAGTCCATGCTCTGCCATGAAATCCCGGGTTCCCAGGATGTGGGCAGGCTATCTTACTGCCATCAAGCCGGGCATTCCCCAGCCGGCTCCCTTTACTCAAAACCAGAGAAGCCACAGTCCCCACGAAGCCATCTGCAAAGCCACACACAGTGGGAAGACGCTGTGTGTTTTCTGCCCCACAAACATTCATACCGACTCGAGGCCGGGGGGGCCTTATCCAGACAGAAGACCATGAGATGAATATGGATGCCTATTCTGATCCTTCCTCCACCTACAGCTGGACAGCCTCAGAGCTGCACACCAGACCTCTGACTACCTCCTGGTGACCTCAACAGTCTGCACGGCACCCCTGGCCCCCACAACCCACAGCACTTACGCCATGCATCACGCTCCCCACGCTCTGCCTGCCTACTTGCTATCCCACCCCAAATATGTGGGGTTCTGTGCCTTTGCTTGCCACCACCCCCCCCTTCAACTCCCATCAGCCCAAATCCTACCTATCCTCTGGCCCACTCCACCATTACCTCCACCATGAATAATTCTCTAGACCTGAACTATAAGGTAAAATAATTCAGCTCCTCCTCTGTACCAGCCACATTCCCAAGTATCCAGAGCCCCTTGGGGACGGGGGGCTCCTGTAGGGACGGCAGAGGTTTCAGAACATTTCCATCATTGCAGCAAGTTCCTCCAGACAGTGCTGCTCTGGCCCTCCCCTCGTCTTCCCCGGCTGACAATGATCCAGGCCCCCCTCCTCCCCCCTGCTCCATGCTCCCACAGCACTTTGTAATGCCTCTTTGCACCTGCCAATCTCTGCCCGTGCTAAGGTGATTGTGTACTCATCTTTCTCCTCCACCAGGTTAAGAAGGAGGGACCGGGTCTTATTCAGCTTCGTGAGGAAGCCGTGTGGACCAGCGCTCCGTGCACACTTAGGGCAGCGGTCGCCAACTGGTGGTCCGCAGATGAGGTCCAAAAGGTTGGCAAGCCCTGACAGGCTTGGCTCAGTGGATACTGAGGGGTCCCGGGTTCGATTCCAGTCAAGGGCACATCCCAAGTTGTGGTCTCAATCCCCATTAGGGGGTGTGCAGGGGTCAGCCGATCAATGATTCTGTCTCATCACTGATGTTTCTCTCTCTCTCCCTCTTCTCTGAAGTCAATAAAAAATATTTTTCTTAAAACAAAAAAAAAGGTTGGCGCCCGCTGCTGCAGAGGACTAAATCCGTGTGTGCCGACTGAAACCAACCTGGTCTCATCAGGAGCCACCGTCCAAGTTCCTGCCGGGGGACACACACTTCCCACAGCAAATGCTAAAGGGGCTACGAGGTCCGAGGTCCGGGCCTCGGGCTCCCAAGGGGAGGGAACCTTCGTCTTCCTGTTCCCCTGCAGGCCGCATGGAGGTTGCAAGCAAATGACCAGGACTGAGCTGCTCCCGGTGAAGCTAAAAATAGCCGCGGAGCCAACAAGGAGTTAGCAGGACTTGTTGCTAAGGAGACCGGTGGCAGAGAGAGCCACCGAGCCAGCCGGGAGGAAGTATCAGACCTGCACCCGGAGAACAGAGGCCATGGCGGGTGGGGTGGGGGGAGAAGGGGGGGCACTCGAAGTTGACAGGGGCCCACCTAGAGCCGGCCTGACTTCTGGCAGCTCCTGACGAATGCTCTAAGTGGGGCAAATGTTTCCTCTGTCCCTCAGTAACCCATCTCCATGGAAACCACCATGGCCGGGGTGAAGTACCAGCCCCTGGAAGGAAGGCCTCTGCCTAGAGCTGGTTGTTATGGCAACACCCCCCCCCCCCTTTCTGTCACTCCTTCTCCGCTGGCTTCTCCTGGGGGGGAAAGGTGGGGCCTGGTCTGGCTTAGCCGGCATGACCGGGGACACCTGCCTTCTGACGAGAGCAGCCTGCGAGGGGGTCCTCAGAAGCTCCTGGGAGCCCAGAGGCCGGTCACCCTCCACCCTGGGCAGAGCGTCCTTTCCTTCCCACCAGCTTCCCGGATCCTCCTGCCAGGAGAATCCCAACTCACTCAGGTTCGAATGTATCAGGACCCCCCAAGGAGGTTGCCAAAACACGGATTTCCTGGGCTCTCCAAGGCCATCAGCAGGCTTGGGTAGAGCCTATGGATCTATTAAAACCTCCCTTAGGCCGAAACCAGTGTGGCTCAGTGGATAGAGCGTCGGCCTGCGGACTGGAAGGTCCCGGGTTCAATTCCGGTCAAGGGCATGGACCTTGGTTGAGGGCACATGCCCAGTGGGGGGTGTGTGCAAGAGGCAGCTGATCGATGTTTCTCTCTCATCGATGTTTCTAGCTCTCTCTCCCTCTCTCTTCCTCTCTGTAAAAAATCAATAATATATATATTTTTTTAAATTAAAAACAAAACAAAAAACCTCCCTTAGGTAATCCTGATACTGGCCAGGTGTGGAGACCACTAATGGGCTGGCTATCTCTGTCGCAATGAGGAAACTGAGGCCTAGAAGGGTTGAGCCCACCCAAGGGGCAGAGCCATTCGGGGGAGAGGGAGTGGTCGGGGAGGGGGGGTGGGCAGGGGGTGCGGAGGGAAGCTCCGTCTGTGCAGGAGCCCAAGGTGAGGCCCCTCTCCTGGGCCTTCCCTCCTGCTTCCCCTTCAAGCCAGAACACGCTGCTGCCTGATCCTGGACTGTGACTGAAAACCGAGCCTCTCGACAAGCTGTCCCCTGTGGCGGCGAGAGGAGGGTAGAGAGAGGGCTGGGCAGTCTGGTTCCCAGCGTGTACAGAATGGTGGCAGCCCAGGCAGATGATTTGGGCTGAAAGAGAAACCCACCCTCTTTCGGAGGGAAAGCACAAGGGTCACCATGGCAACCCGCAGTGCGCCGGCCGGGCTGGGCTCCTTGCCATCCCCGGGAGAGGTGCGGCGTTTAGGCAAACACCACGGGGCGGGGGGCCCCACCCACCTTGCCAGTGGCGTTTTAGAACCCAAAGAGACCTTGGAGTGCACCCCCCGAGCCGGCCTGAAGCCCCTCGGCCCCAGGACCCGGGGCGAGAGGCAGCAGGAGCACCTGGAGCAGCCGGGCTGGGGGAGGACGAGGAGGAGGGGGGACAGGGTGGGGGAGACGGGCCCCCACCTTTCTGTCACTCACAGCCTCGCTGTGTGCCCAAGACCCATCCCACATGGAGCCAGCCCTCACTCAAGACAGCATGCAATTAGGCAGTAAATTATGCGGCCGAGATGCGTTCTCCCAGTGGGGAGGGAAAGCTGGGGGGGCCAGGACGGCAAAGGCAGCGAGACCCAGGGAGGGAGCCGGGAAACGAGGGACGGGCCACCTCCCCGTCTCTCGGACAGGAATGGCCAGATCCCGGCGTATCTGCAGCTGCATCTGCTTCCCGCAGGATAAGAACACAGGCCTGTTCCACTCAGCGGAGGCCTCTCTGCAAACCCCACTCTGAGCACAGTCACTACCCCCCACCCCCAGCCTGGAGCTGCTGGGGGTGCGCCGGACCCCCTGTGAGCGAGGAGGTGCAGGCTGGGCAGGGAGGGGGTGGGGTAGGGGAGAGGGTGGGGGTGCTGCAGGTCCCCAGACCTCACTCGCCTCTGACCAGGAAAATCAACAGCAGCAGAGGCTGCGAGGTCCCAGGCTGCTCAGGGTATGGCAGCTGATGACAAAACCGTCAGTAAGTGGATCAGCTAATGGGACCACAAATATCTGCTGAGTATCACAGATAAGATCAAAGGAAGCCAGTGGGAGGTGGAAAGAACCTTATGACAAGTTTGCTTGAGGATACGACACGTCTCCGGGAGAGAAGCGATAATTTCATACCTTGGGGGGGGGGGGAGATGCCGTCAAAAGGAACCAGGTAAAAACCCCCATGGCCCCCAGGCTGCTCTCCCCTCCCCCTCCCTCCTCCCCCACCCGGTCTCCTGGCTCCAAGGGCCAAAGGGAGGGGCCCGGGGACCACCATTCAGATGCAGGCCTGCAGACACTCTCAAGTTTCAGGGTGCAAAGAGGAGACTCGGAGGCGCTCAGCCCAGGAGCACTGTGGTAAAGGAGGCGGACGACAGCGGGCACGCCTATCATCTCCATCCCAAAGGGAGCATTTGAATTCCTGCTCCCAGTCCTTTCCGGCCTTCCGCCCACCCATGGGGGACCGGTCCCCCAGGTCTGCCTGCCTCCCTCCACTCCGACCGCACCTTAGATTCCACCTGAGACACCCCTGGCCTGGGCCCTTCGCTAGATCCAGACCCGAGGACTACAGAGCAGGGCCCAGGCCGGGCTGCCACAAACCTCCCGGAGGCGCCGGTGTGTGTCGGGAGCCCGCTGCGGGCGACAGGGTGGCAGCCGATAGTCATGGCTTCTTTGGGGGACTCTTTTCTGTGCCAGATCTGGCGTACCTCAAATCAGCCAAAGCTTCAGTGTTCTCAAACTTTCACAAGAATCGTCTGCATGGGGCTGAGCTACCTTTCCTGGCTACAAAATCAGATTTCTCGGGACCCACCCACAGATTCAGGTAATGGCACCCTCCCCCACCCCACAGATACCAGGCAGGTCTCTCCCTTTCCTTCAACCAGAGACAAGCTCCACCCCTTCCAGCAAGCCTGATTCCCATTACCTGGACCCTCAGAGCCAGAGCAATGCCCTCCTCACTGGTCCTACCTCCACACTGCCCCTCTCTGGCCCCTTACACTGCCCCCGCTCTGGGCTACCTTCCTATCACACACTCAGTGCTCGCACCTTCCAGCTCCCTATTGCACCACGAAGCCTAACTTTCTCATTAGGACAAGGCGGCCTTTGACAATCTGACCATTGTCCTTTGTAGTTTTAGCTCTTCTTATACTTCCTCCCCAATGCCCACGCCCTAATTACCAGATCTCTTGCTGTTCCTGAACAACCCAGAGGTTTCACGCCTCCTTCTGTTCGTCCTCAGTGGTTCCTGCCCCTGAAATGTCTTCCTTATTTATCCTATTGGAATTCCCAAAGGACACCTCCTCCAGGAAGCTTTCCAGGAGTTCCCCCTAAGTCCTCTGGCTCTCTGACAGTGTGTGGCTCATGGTGAACGCCCCCACCTCCTCCACTAGGCAATGTGTGCCTCTAGCACAGCGTCCAGCGCCAGCACCGTGCTGTGTGTGTTAAGTGCTGAATTCAAGTCTGTTAAATCCTTCATCTCGTGCCCTGGCTCCTTACAGAGTCAGAGTCCAGCCTCCCACTCGATGCACGAACACCCCAGGGACCTCCCTGACAAATGCTCAGGTTCTGAAAGCAGAGAAAGCATTACCATGGTATCTTTTCCCGTTGTCTGCCTCCTAGGAAGCACCATGAGAATGCTTCTAAAAGCTGAACCAGCCCTAGGTGATTTGGCTCAGTAGATAGACTGTAGGCCTGTGGACTGAAGGGTCCCGGGTTCGATTCTGGCCAAGGGCACCTGCCTGGGTTGGGGGCTAGGTCCCCAGTGGGAGGCGTGCCATTCAATGATTCTCTCTCATCATTGATGTTTCTATCTCTCTTTTCTTCTCTCTTCCTCTCTGAAATCAATTATATATATAAAAGCTGAACTAAATATGCAAGAAATCATAAGGTGCTCTAGGCTCCAAACTCCTAGACAATTTCTTGGACCACCTAACCTTAGGGTCCCCTCAATGCCCTTCCCCACAGTCCCTGTCAGGCATGATGTCCCTTCTCTGGCAGGCTTCCCCAAGGTCCTGGGCAGGGCTGGTCAGTAGCTCCCATGGCCCCATTCCTCCTAGTCCTAGAACAGCCCTTTCTGGGTTCCAGCAGCATAATTATTCACCCACCTGCCTGTCTCTCCCAGAAAAGGGTGGCACCCCAGGGTGGGGTTCTGACTTCCCTTTACATTTGCTCCACTAGTGTCTAGAAAATGTCGGAACACACCATCTTCCTTTGTAGTTTTAGCTACAGGAGAGACCCAGGAGAGACCCAGACACCTCCCGTGTTTTCTTAAAGCCCGAGCACACAGTGTTTGCTCAGTTAGGGTTCAAGAACTCTTTTTTTTTTTTTTTTAATTATTTTTTAAATATATATTTTATTGATATTTCTACAGAGAGGAAGGGAGAGAGAAAGAGAGCTAGAAACGTCGATGAGAGAGAAACATCGACCAGCTGCCTCTTGCACACCCCCTACCGTGGATGTGCCTGCAACCAATGTACATGCCCTTGACCGGAATCGAACCCAGGACCTTTCAGTCTGCAGACCGACGCTCTACCACTGAGCCAAACCGGTTTCGGCAAGAACTCTTTGAAAGAATGAACGAATGATGGTGATGAATGAGAAGAGAACTGGCAGGAAGGGGCAGATCTAGGCAGACCTCTCATGACCAAAGCCAGAGGCAGGGCTGCGGACTCGGGAGCTAGGGAAATGCCACGGGAAGCTGTGTGTGTCGGAGGATGGGCTACTTTGCATCACCTTTTCAGTGACGAATTCGAGCCATTCCCTCATGCCTAGGCCTAGTGACTGAAGGTGAGCACCATGTCATAAGCATTATGCTTTCAAGCATAAAATGACAGGAAATGGAAACAGTAGTGAAGAGGAAAGGAACGCTAGATTCTAACAGCAAATGTGAATTTTATGAACTTCCCCTGCCCAAAGAATCCTTATAAGGATGCTTTAGGTATGTACCTCTAGTAGAGGCATTTATGAGAGGTCTGAGATTGCACTTAAATATTTAATTAAGAATTTATGGACAAGTGAGTAAAGGAGACAAGGGGAGGCACGGGCCAGGATTCCAGTCCTCTCCCCTCAAATTATGAAATTCCAGCATCTCTGGGGTCTTCTAGCCTATTTCTGTCACATTACTAATGAGAAAACTGAAGTGCAGAGGGACTCCCTCCAGTTGACCAGGGGCAGAAGCTGAGACCAGCACCCAGGCCTCCTGAATGTCATTCGGATTCTCGTAATCCAGTCTCACAATGTCAAACATACACTTGCATGAGAAATCAGCAATCCAACCCCCAGGGCTCAGGACCAAACAGGCAGAGCAGGGGGACTGTGCCGAGAGCTTTCAAGGACCCAAAGCTGGCCCAGAGGGAGCAGCAGATACCGGAGGCTAAAGAGGAGGCACCTGGCGGGAGGGAAGGCCAGCTCCATCCTCTCCCCCAACCTCCTACTTCAGCTCTGCAGAAGCCAAGGCTGCAGGCCGGGAAGACTTGGTTCTGGTCGAGTGATCTGGGTACAAAACAGAAGCAGCACGAGGCCTGGAGCCCAGTTCTGCCCACGCGACCTCTCCACAAGGATCTCCCTGTGGCTCTTACCTACTTGTCTGGGGGGGGGGGGGGGGGGAGGATCTTAGTTTCCTGATAGTAAGGTAGGGATACATACAGTTCTTAGAGTCATTCTGGATCATCTGTCAAATGACAAAATTATGCAATCTTCGGCAAGGGAGGACAATCCTCGAATGGGGGGAGGACAGGGCCTCACAAGCAGTGGAGCCTTCTTCCGGAGGGACTTTGGGGGTGTTAGCAGAGGCGATGGGGAACGGGGCAGGGTTGGCTGGGAAGTCGGAATTTCCTTATAAGGCCAGCAGGTCTTAGAGTGAGGCGAGCCGGCTGAAGCTGAGTCGGAGGGTTGTGATGGGTGTGTGTTCGGTTTCCTTGTCAGGTGTTCCCCCATAAGTGGTTGTGACGTGGGCCGGCCTCCATTTGGTGGGTCCCAGAATTATGAATTAACTTGCTCACAGTGTCGGATTCTGGTGAAGGGGGTGCTCTTGGCACAGTGCCCGCCACGCGCCAGGAGCTCAGGGTCGGCCTCCCCTTTGGCCCAGTCCGGGCCTCGCTGTGCCGGCGGCCGCATCCTCCTCGGTGAGCCACCGCCACCCTCCCCGCCAGCCACTTGTTTGCTCGCCACCAAAACGCGGGGGCTGTTCCGAGAGCTTTTCTCTGAGATGAAGTGATCGCTCCGGTGTGCAAACAGCCCATCCACTTAAGAGACAATGGGGCGCCTCTCTGAGGACAATTTCCCGGGCGATCCCAAGGGCCGGCAGCCCTGCAGGCACCGCTGATTACAGGCTGTCACGGAGCGCCCTGACACGCGCGCAGCCTTTCGGGGAAGGGCACCGTTTCTGTAAAGGCTGGTGCTGTGTTCTGAGGCCGCCCTACACTGGTTCAGGTTTTCGCTTCGTTTACATGTGGCAAGTGGGTGAGGAAGGCCCGGCAGTCAGAAAACCCGCAAGCTGCTGCTTTACGTATTCTGCCGATAATCTGGTTTTAGTCCATACTGGTCTGCTCTGCCGTGTCTCGTGCCTCCTTATACGAAAGCCCAGGATATCACACTTTAATTCACCTACTCCCCCAGCCCCCAGCACAGAGCCCACCCCCAGCCGGCGGGTGGTGACGGCTCAGTAAATGGAATATGGTGCCCGCAGCAGGGGACGGCCCGCTGGACATTCCCAGGCTGTTCCTCCGGGGCGGACAGGAAGCACGGCCTGTCGAGAGACTGGCTGCGGGGCTATAAAGCAGGAGGAAGCAACATTTGCTCAGCTCACAGCAGCGACAGCGCAAATGGCCAATAACCATATGAAAAGATGTCTAGCCTCACTTATTATCTGGGAAATGCCAATTAAAATCATAACAAGATGCCATTTCCCACCCGTTAGATTAGCAAAAATATTGATGTTGGCCAAGGTGGGAGTCTTCTCGCGCCCGGTTTATGGGCGCGTAAACTGGCGCTGCCCTTCGGGGAGGGCGGTTTGGCAGGTTTCACAAACAGCAGAACGCACGCTCCCTTGGACTCAGCGTCTCCCCCCCTGGAGGGACGCAGAGGCACAGGGGATGTTTATGGCTGCAGTGGCTACGCAGTAAAATACCGTCAACAGCACAAATGCCCGGGAAGAGGAGGGTTAAATAAAATCACGGTAGTCCATATGGTGGGAGAGAACAGTAATTACGTGGCTAGATTGCCCAGACGTATTGTAAGTGAAAAAAA
The DNA here is from genome assembly GCA_963924515.1 of Vespertilio murinus. NCBI lineage: Eukaryota > Metazoa > Chordata > Mammalia > Chiroptera > Vespertilionidae > Vespertilio > Vespertilio murinus. Next base: position 53,757,742 of record OZ004713.1, read on the forward strand.
AACCAAGCTGTAAAATGAAACTATGGTGTGGTTCCACTTTAAAAAAGAGGGAAAATAACAACTGTGAAGCAAAATTATATATTTACACACACACACACACACACACACACACACACACATGGATGGATAGAAAAAACATGTCATATGTACACCAAACTGATGGCATCAGGTACCAGTGATGGAGGAATTGAAACGGGAGGGGTTTTTACAGCAAGGAATGTATCTGTGGAAAACTTACAAAATTTAAAATTATTTTTAAAAAGTATGAAGCGGCTATGACATGCTAGTCCTGTGCTAGAAGCTTTAAATGTTAGTTATTACACCCTCTGAACCCACACGACTCTGAGATTACTTCTTCAGTCAGCACCTTTTCACCCAGTCCCTCCCAGAGCCAGCCCCGGGGGCAGAGGGGTGCAGGGCCGCACAGAACGAGCTGGGGCTGGGGAGAGGCCGGGAGCAGACAGCGAGCCTGGCTCCCCTCGAGGTGAGGCGTGCCTGGGGGAGCAGCGACGGCCACGCCCGGCCATGGTGGCTCAGTGACGCCTCAGGCCCCACGGCTGAGAGGAGATGGAGTCCGCCTTGGAACCTGCCTCCAGAGGCCCTCCTCCCTTCAGGAAGGTGAGGGGCCGCTCCCCGCTGGGCGGGAGGGAAGGGGGGGGTCTGAGTGCAGGGGGAGGGGAGGGAAGGGGAGAAGAGACGATATTTGGATCAGGCATTATTTGCTATGATCACTACTGAATTGTGTTAAGCATCTACTGTGTATAAGGATGCATGAGGTCCTCCCTTCAGGGTGGGAGCTAGGGAAAGAGACCAGTTCCTAGGTCTGCAGGACATGGGATCTCGCCTTGAGATACTTCAGAATAAATCGTGTTGGGGTGCAGACATGTCTGAGAGAGCGATACCGTCCCGGGCTGTAGCTGAGTCCTAAAACCCTGAGCGGACACATGGAGTCCACAGCCCCTCCCACAGGCTGGATGGCTGGATGACTAGGCCTCTGCCCACAGCCTGAGGACCAAGGAAGTAATACGTGCGAGAAGCCCTTCCTAAGCCCCGAGCACTCCCGTGGGTCCTTTTGTGCAGATAATTAGCAGGGAGGGGATCCTAGGACCTGCCTTCCTTCGGGAGGAGGTGCTGCCTCACCTCTGCCCTCCCGCTGCCGGGGTCTGGCCAGTTCTCCCAGGCCAGGGAAGGCCCTCGCGGCTCAAGCACAGCAGAGGCCCCGTGGGGGCAGCGGAGCGCAGGGTGAAGAGTGGAGGCACCACCTTGCCTGTGGGACCTGCCCACACAGGACCCCTGGCCCCTGCTGTTCTCCAGCGCACCTGCCAGCGCCTCTGGAAACCAAGGGCTGAGCTCCCCGAGAAGGTGTCCCACATTCACCGACCTCCCGGCTGCTTAGCAACCAGTAGGTATTCCTTGAGCCTATTCTCTCTGCCCAGTACCAGGTTGGGTACAGTGGGATAAGACATGATGAACACATAAAAAAACAAAAACAAAAAACAGTGCAAAGCTACTCTATGAAACTGTGCTATCAGTGAGGACTACAGGGCTGCAGAGAGGGGAAGAGGTCACTGTAGACTAGAGGAATCCCGGAGAGCTTCCTGGAGAAGGCAGCAGCTCTTCAACTCGACCCTGAAGGATGGACAGGAAAGCCCCGTATGAAGAAAGGCAGGGAGGAGGGAAGAAGCATGGGAGGCTGGTCTCTCAGAGAACCGGGGTGAAGTGGGGTGGGGTGGGGTGGGGTGGTTGTGGAGATCACGGTGAGGGCTGAGGCCTGGGGGACCCAGAGGATTTCTGACGTGAAAGGGGAGACAATAGGAGGCCACCGAGTCTTCTATAGCAGGGCCTGGTCATGATTAGAGCAGTTTGATCCTTAGAAGAATTAGTAAAGGGGTGCAAAGAATAAGAGCTGGGGCTGACAGAAGACAGACAATGGCTTCCCTGCCCCAACGAGAACTCCCACTGCAGCCTCAGGGAAGGAAGAAGTGCCCCGTTTTCCTCATCCACTTTTTTTAAATTTCACTCATTTTGTGATACTCCATGTTTTCTTAATTTTTTTTTTTTTGCGGGGGGAGCAGGAGAGCCTGGGGAGGTAGGTAATCTTAGGTGGGCAGAAAAGTAAAGAGTAGCCCTCACCTAATAATTGTGGGCTAACTGACAAGGGTGCTCCCTGGAAAAGGAAAGGGAGCAGAGGAAGAAGACCCCAAGGGAAAGGCCAGAGTCTGGTGGGAGCCCCACAGGGGGACTCACAAGCCCCAGCCCCCATTCCCTGTGCCCCCACCCCCACCTTCCCTCCTTGTGCCTCAGACCCTGCAAGCCGTACACCTCCTACTGCAATGCCCTCCCCACCTCCCCTCAATCCCAGCACATCCCTTAAAACCCCCAAGCCACCTCTTGCTGATGTATGACGACCCCAGGCAGGGTAAGTCTAAGTCCCTTGGGGCGTTGCTCTCTGCGTACCCCGAACCCGCATCCTATCCTGGGGCCACTAAGAGTACCTAGGTGTCCAAGCAGTCTGGAATCTCGCCCAGCACCCGGATGTGGGGGCTCTGGGAGTCCGCTCAAAGCTGTGCTCTGCAGGGGCTTGAAGAGCAGGTGTCTCATTCCGAGGACCTGCCAGAGGCACTGCCTGGGGAACAGCAGGAGGGGAGGTGCTTTGGGGGGAGGAGGGAAGTCAAAGGGTCTCTGAGAGCACAGGAGCGGGAAGGGGCTCAAGACAGGCAGCGGCTGGGGGCTGAGATCTGGGGGGGGGGGCAGTGATCTGAAGGATGCTGAGGAGACGCCACTGAGGAACTGCGGAAGAACCTCAGGGTCAAGGGCAAGGCCCCCGAAGGCAGTTTCAGAAGAAAGGGTCAGATGCCAGAGAGACACCGGAGACGGGGGAAGGAGGAAGGACTCACCCTTGGCAGGTAAGCCACTTCAGAAACGGGACTGACGGGGACAGTGACTGTTCTTTAGTCTGAGGGGAACCTGGAAACCTTGAAAGCTACTGTATTTCCCCAACATCCTTGCCACCTGTGGCTAGGCCTCCCCCAGCCCTGGCAGAGCCGGGGAGGGGGGGGGCAGGGGGGTGTAAGTGCGGTCTTCCGGCCCAGCCCATGTGGCAGTAGGAAGCCTGAATTCTAGTCCCACCCCCTCCCATCCCCTGTGTGCGGCGTGGCTTGTGGCCAGCGTGCAACTCCGCACCCGGACTCCTGGCCTGAAAATGGGGGATGTCAGTTCCGACGCCTGTGTGAGAACTCATGCAGCTGTTTACAGACATCGCTGGTCATAGCCTATGAACAGGACAATTTTACCAGCAGAAATATAGTTTGTAGATCTCTATATCGCAAATCGAACATATCTAAAACATTTTAAATTAAATCAACTTTTGAAGGTTTTTTTTTTTTTTTTCCCTGTTAATACTCATTGGTTACCTATACTGGCTGGGTTTAAGGTTTTCCAGAAAAGCTTCTGATGGCTGTTGAAGCTGGGTGATGTGGGCTCATGGGGGATCATTGTACTACTCTCTCCACTTCTGCGGGGGGTCAGAAAAGGTCATGACAAACAAGTCTTTAAATTTTAGTAGAAAACTTAAAATTGAGAAAATATATCTATTATCTTTCCAGCAAATTGAGAAAAGACCCTTTTTATTGCAGTGGAGGGCCTTCCAGGGAGCACAGTTTGAGGACTGGAGAATTTCCAGAAGCTTTCGTAAGTCTAAACGTTAGTAGGTTCTGCTTCCAAACCCAAGGAAGGGCAGAAAAAGCACCATGCATATATAACAAGGGGTTAAAACGCAAAGCCCCGCCCCTGGGCCCAGGGGGCCGGGAGGGGGGCAATTAACCAGACGGGTAGAACCGCCCGGTCCCCAATTTCCATCCCAAAGATCACACTTAGGGCTCGGGGGCAAGTCCCTCTCTCCGCGGAGACTTGGACCGGCTGCCCCTTTCTAGGCTCTTCCGGGGAAAGTAATCTCTTCCTTCCTGGATCCTGAAAGAACTGGAAACAATGGAGTCGCCAACCCCCCCACCCTGTTTTGACTTTCTCTAGAGTCTACCGGAGCAAACCCTGGAACAATGAACCAGGACGGCGCCTTCCGCGGTAGGCCCGGGGTCAAGGCGGTGAGAGTGAAGGTGAAACGCCCCAGGAGGTGGCCATTCACAGCCTCTCACGTCCCCACGCCTCCCTCTAATCCACAAACCCGCGCCTTCCTCCACCAATCAAACCCGCCGAGAGCAGCCCCGCCAGCAACTGCGCTTCCCCGGTCTCCCTCTCCACCGCCTCCCTCCCTCCGCTCGCTGCCGCAGCCCTCCGAGGCCGGCTCCCTCCGCCACCTGACCCCCTTTTGGCAAAGTCACCAGCCACCTCCAGTTCATTCAGCCTCCACAGGGCAGGTGGCCACTCTCCACAGAAAACCTTCTCCCTGGGCTCCTCCCAGGCCCCTGCTCTGTCCCCGCCCTCCTCCAGAGGCCGAGATGCAGGCGTTCCTGCAGCCAGACCCTCCTCTGCCCAGGCCGCAGGCACCTCAGAATCGCAACAGGAACTCTTGATTCCCCAACCTGTTCCTCCCTAGTCTTCCCCGTCAGAGGACAAGGCGCGACCATCACGGCATTCAGGCCGGACCCCGGGGGGTTGTCCTCCAGTCCTCCCATCCCCTCCTGCACCCGCCCCCCATCAGCACACGCTACTGGTTCCCTCTCCGGCATCCGGCCGGGCTCTGCCCTCGGTCTCCACTGCTGCCCTGAGTCCACTCAGATCTCTCCTCTGCACAGAGACCGTCGCTGGCGTCCCAGGGTGCCCAGAATTCAACAGCTTTGGAGGTGCGGATGATTGGACCCCCGATAATCTCTCAGCCTCAGCTGGCCCCACTTTCTCCTCTACTCATTTCACTTTGGGCGCACTGGGCTTTCATTTGGCCACACAAGTCAGGGCCTTGCCTGTGCTGTTTAACTGCCTAGAACCGTGGTTGGCAAACTGCGGCTCTCGAGCCACATTTGGCTCTTTGGCCCCTTAAGTGTGGCTCTTTCACAAAATACCATGGCCTGGTCGAGTCTATTTTGAAGAAGTGGCATTAGAAGAAGTTTAAAAAATTGTGGCTCTCCAAAGAAATTTCAATCGTTGTCCTGTTGATATCTGGCTCTGTGGACTAATGAGTTTGCCCACCACTGGCCTAGAACCTCCTCTCCCACCCGATCCTCACAGAGCCAGTGCCTCCGTTCCTTTAGGTCTCCACTTAAATGTCACGACCTCCAAGAAGCCTCTCCCGATTGCCCCACCCCAAGCGGGTCCCAGTTACCCTCTACTCCAGCCCGTTCACTTGTTTTCTGCCCGTCTCCCCCATCAGAATGCCAACTCCACGAGGACGGGGAATTACACACGCACAGAGCCTAGTGCGCAGCTTGATACCGGGTAAGCGGTCAATAGACGTTGTTGGAAGAACAAAGGAACCAGTTACTACCTAGGGAGCAAGCAGTTCCCCGCAAGCACCGGAGATGACCCTGAGGGGGAAACGGAGGCTCAGCCGGGGCCTCGCGACAGCCACGGCGGGTGGCTGAAGCTAACTTCCGGTTTCCCGGGAACGTGGGGCCGGTTGGGGCGCCGACCAGAATGTCCTCACCTCCCTTTTCCAGCGTGCCAGCCACTCGTCCCGCTTGCGCTTGCTGATGTAGTAGGGGTCCCCGGCCTGGAAGGTGAGGCGCGGCATGGGCCGCTGGCGGAGGCTGGACTCCCAGCCCAGGCCGCCCCGGAGCCGGCCCCGGGAGCCCTGGGACAGAGAGAGACAGGCTGGCATTAAGATGGGCGCTGACGGCCGCCTGCAGGGTTTGTTCCGTGGAGGGGATGCTGAGGAGGCGCTCTCCTCCCACAGAAACAGAGCTCGGGCTCCTGGCCTGGGATGCCCACCCTGCCCGTGCTGGGCTAGCCAGGGGGGGCGGGAGACGGAGGGACTGGGGGGGGGGGAACTCATGAGCATAAGCCAGGAGGGGAGGGGGACAAGATGGCTGCCTTGGGGGACCTCCAACCTCCACGCCCACTTCCTCTCCTCCTCACGGAGGGGTGGGCAAAGGAGGGGCCGCGGCCGCCTCAGGCTCCCCTCACGCACGCACGCTCGCCACCGTTGGCTTTCTCCTCCTGGAATCGGGATCCACAGAGCCCCTGGGGGGTGAGGAAAACACTTGCCTCCATTTTCATGGATTCGATGTTGGTCTCCTTCTGCTCCTTGCCTGTGGAGAGGGAAGAACAAACGGACTGTTGGCAGAGGCCCCGCCTTGCGCCTGGGGTGCCCGCTATGGGGACAGGAGTCCTCCAGCCGCTGAGCTGTCCCGGCGTCCAGCCCGAGGGCCCCCCGTGTGCCCGGCACCGTGCCGGCCCGAGGACGCGGAGCAGGGCCAGACGGAGGGGGGCCTGGCCGGACAACAAGGGCCGGAGGGCCGTGGCTTCTGGCCCAGTGACCGTCCGTCCCGGGCACACAGAGGGGCCCCCTAAACACCGCCCCACAGTGCCTCCCAGTCAGCAGCGCCCCCTTCGGGAGAGGGCAGACCGCACGGCCTCCCTTGGCCCTGAAATGGAACAACTGCTTCTGTCTGTGTGCGGGGCCCGGGCCGGAAGCAGTGGGGGCCGGGGCCACTGGAGCGAGACGGTGGTGGAGCAAGCTCATTTCTTTTTAAAAAAATTTTTTTAAAAGTTTTAAAAAAATATACTTTATTGATATTTTACAGAGAGGAAGGGAGAGAGATAGAGAGCTAGAAACGTCGATGAGAGAGAACCATCGACCAGCCGCCTCTTGCACACCCCCTACTGGGGATGTGGCCGCAACCAATGTACATGCCCTTGGCTGGAATCGAACCCGGGACCTTTCAGTCCGCAGACCGACGCTCTACCACTGAGCCAAACCGGTTTCAGCAAGCAAGCTCATTTCTGTGCGACTCGGTTTCCTCGTCTGAAACGGAAAGACGCTGGAGGTGATTTCTAAGGCCTGCCAGCAGTTCCCGATAGGAAGGTTCTGCCATTCATAGATGCCCCCGTACCCAGTTCTGCTCCCTATTTCAGGTCCCCGAGCTCAGCCTTTATCCGGTGAGATCTTTGCAGCCTCTCCCAGCCTGTTTCCTCACTGAATGAAGGTATCCTTTCTAAAATCTTTAAGTTACTGGGAATGTTAACTGCCTAGAGCAGGGCTGGGCATCCAATAGGTGCTCTATAAAAGCCAGTTTTGTTCCCCTTCCCTGAGGCAGCGGTTCCCTGTGGTCCTGAGGCCAGTTGCAGGGGGAAGGCTGCCTGGGGGCAGAAGCCCAGCAGGGCTGTCGGAGGGAGAGCCCTGTCCTCTCCCGGCCCCAAACAGAGCAGCCCTGCCCTCCTCCCCTGGTCCTCTGGGGTGCTCCCCCCCAGGGGCCAGTCCCAGCCCAGCACCGGCAGTGGTGGCCCAGGCTGTGGCCCTGGGTTAACCATGCCTTCCCGAGCTTCCGACAGGAGGAGGGCAGGGGGCAGCTGGCCCCAGCACGCCTGTCTCCGAAGCTGAGAGCACCGAGCGCGGCCCAGAGGCAGGAAGGTCACCGGGCTGGTTCCTGGTGGCTGGGGGGCGGGCAGCGGCGGTGGAGGGGGACACAGAGCCCAAAGCGGAAAAAACATCCCCCCCTGCAGCTCCCGGCCCCGGCGGAAACCAGCCGCAGCACTGCAGGCCTCGGTCCTCAGCCCCCGGAGGAGGAGGCTTCCCCCCCTCACCGAGAAGACGGGGACATTGGCTGCGTCTGCCCCAGGCGGGGCCGCCGGGCAGCTCTGGGCTGCAGGGGCCAGGGCCCTGGGGGAGGGGAGGGGAGAGGGGGCCCCCCGCACCTGCAGGAATGGGGGGCAGCCCGCAAGCACGGACACCGGGGGCCCCGCCGGGGGCCGCCGCACCCGCAGGGCTGGCCGCGGAGGGCGGGGCCGGGGAGGAAGCGCGAAGCCTCGGCGGCGCGGGCGGCGGTGCGCGCACGGCCTCGGGGACACGCTTTGCACTCGGCGGGCCTGGGAGGTTCGTCTCACCCGGACCCTCTCTCTCCTCCAACGTGGATCCGTCCGCCCTCCCGTCTCACCACTGCCCGCTCCGCAGCATTCCCGCGGGGCTCCCCATCCTGCCGGCCGGCGGCCCTCCCTCCCCCCCCAGGTCCCTCCTCCCCCCCCCCAGGTCCCTCCCCCCCCCCCAGGTCCCTCCTCCCCCCCAGGTCCCCCCTCCCCCGCCAGGTCCCTCCTCCCCGGAGTCCTCCGCCCTCTCCGACCTGCACCGCGCGCCCGGCGAGGTGGGCGCTGCCGGAAGGGGGCGCCCGCCCTCGGATCGGACGCACCCTTAGGACCTCGAACGTCTCCTTTCCGGGGACCCTGCGTGACAGCGGGTCCACGGAAGATCGCTTATGCGTGCAAACGGCAGGGAGCCGGCCGCTGGAAGGGAAGCGTTGTGAGGATCTCGGAGGCGAGCTCCCGGCCCGGGTTTGGCCGCTGGGGGAACAGGCCTAGGGAGGGGCTGCGAAGACGGCTGGCTTTTATACGGCACCGTCTTCCCAGATGTTCCCCTCCCGGAACCCCCGGCCCCCGGGGCCCCATGCTCCCCAAACACAATCATTCTTCCGTACCTAATGTTTCCTACTTCCTTCTTTCTGGAATTTTCTCCCGGACGGACTCTGCGCATGCCCAGTTGAGTGACATCACACACACACTTGAGCAAGCAGAGCAACAGCCTGGGCCGCCTCAGAAAGCCGCACTTGTCCGAGCCAAGGAGGCTGAGCGGCTCCCTCAGCCTCCGCCCCGGCCTCCATCTGCTCCTGGCCCAGACCCAGGCCGCAGGCCCGGCCAGGTGGCCGTGTGCCTTCCCGGGTGGCCCTGGCAGGCTTGGAGGCCAGGGTGCTCTGGGGCTATCCTCGGGAGGGGGCCGCCCCAAATTCCCTTCCCAGTGAGCCTAAGTCTCAGTCATGGAGGGCAGTCGCTAGCCCAGCGCGGAGCGCTCAGTCTGAGGAGGGAGGAGCTCTGTGCTGACCCTAAGCTGGTCCTTCACTAGCTGTATCATCTCGGGTAGGTAACTGAACTCTCCGAACCCTCAGTCTCCCCGTCTGAAAAGTGGGGATAGCCTGGCTGGGTGGCTCAGCTGGTGGGAGCATCATCCAGTGCACCAAAAGGTGGCAGGTTCGATTCCGGTCAGGGCACACCCCCAGATTGTGGTTCAGTGTCCAGTGGGGGTGCATATGGATCAATGCTTCTCTCTTACATTGGTGTTTGTTGTTATTTTTCTCTCTCTCCCTCTCTCTCTCTCAAACAAACAAACAAACAGATATATCCTCGAGTGAGGATTTAAAAAAACAATGGTGGGATAAAAGAGTCTTCCTCCCACGACACATGAAGGGCAGGGCTTCTCAGACTTCAATATGCATTGAAATCACAAGGTTCCCTTTAACTCAGCCGTGGGCAAACTACGGCCCGCGGGCTGGATCCGGCCCGTTCGGCTGTTCTGTCCGGCCCGCGGAGCCGAAAGAGTGGAGGGTTCTCTTGCTCTCCCCTCCGCTCCTTCACCAGCAGCCCAAGATGAGAGTGCCAGCATGGTCAGGTTGCTTTTGTTCCGGCCCTCCGGTCCAGTGTAAGAACCCATGGTGGCCCTCGAGTCAAAAAGTTTGCCCATCCCTGCTTTACCTCATAGCTTCTGATTCAGTAGGTGATGGATGCACCGAGAGGGAGGGGTGAGGTTACAGCACACCGGACACAGTGAGTCACAGAAAGCCACTCTGGCGCCGTTACTGGTAGCACCTCGGCGCTGGTGCGGGGAGGACAGGCGCCTTCCCGAGGCCGCCGCCTGTGCGCCCAGGTGGCGCGTGTCCTGATTCCGCATCATCTCCCCGTTCCTCCTCCTTTCCTCCTGGCCTCCTCTCGGGGGCTGGGGCTCCTACGGCGCACACTGGGGGTGCCCAGGCCAGAGGAACTCTGCCTGAGAGCCTTCCCTGTCTCCTGGGTGGGGCCTCATGGGAGGGCTCCAGGAGAGACAGATGGGGTCCCCTGAAGAGAGACCCAGCGTGAGGGGAACGGAGAGAAGACCGCTGCCCAGTTCCTTCCTTGCTGGGGCCTTAGTGTCCTTTCCCCTCAGAACCGAGCTCAGGGTACGTGCTCTGTGTGGCTGACGCTAGGACAGTGCCAAGCCCCCAGGAGCCACTGCCACCCCTCTGGGTAACACCTCGCCAGGCGAGCATCAGGCAAGGCCCAGGGCCCTTCAAGGAGCCCACCTGCGCTAGCCCTGCCAGCACCTCCGCCCGGGCTGCTGCAGCCACACAGGAGAGCTGGGGCCGGGCTCTGGAGCTCACGGAAACGAGCGTTCTGCCCACCGTGCTCAACACGAAGCTTCCGAAAAGATCTGACTGCCGACGCCACCCCTGAGCATCGCGCCCTCTTCTCTCACGTTCCCGGCGCTTGTCCCCCTCTGTCCGGTTCTGCTGCCACCTCCCTCATCAGAGCCACGCGCCTCCCCCCTCTGTCTGCAGCGTCTGCAGCGGCTCCCAGGCCTCACCCTGCCTCTGGCCCCTCTGTTCATTCCGTTCCAGGATCCAGATGGCAAACCGACCTTTCCAAAATGTGCGGCAAGCACATCCCCTCTCAGTCTGCAGCATCTGCAGCGGCTCCTAGGCCTCACCCTGCTTGCTCTCTCCTCGCCCCGCGCCCTTCTCCCTGGCTCTTTCCACGATTGCTGTCAGGTCCCCGAGGGCCTGCTCCCTCCCCCGAGAGCCCTGTTCCTGTTGGCACCCCTCGCCCGGTGAACCTTCAGCTTCAGGTGGGGCAGCCCGGGCCGGCTGGGCTCCTCGTGGAACCGTGTTCCTTTTCTCTGGGAGAACGTATCTGTGTTTCATCACACCCTTTTCAGTGCGGATTTCTCATGAGTGTCGGCAAGAACCAGGTTTTTGCTCATGAGGATTTCCCCAGGTCCTGGCGCAGACCAGAGGGGTGCTTAATAAATACTGTTGACTGACGGAGGAAGGAGCTCCTGGAAACAAAGGGAAAGGGAGACGGGGAAATCCCAAACCAAAGCAAGCCTCAAGGTGAAGAGCAGCCCGGAAGGACTGCCTGGGCCAGGGGCGGGCAAACTTTTTGACTGGAGGGCCACAGTGGGTTCTTAAACGGGACCGGAGGGCCGGAACAAAAGCAACCTGACCATGCTGGCACTCTCCTCTTGGGCTGCTGGTGAAGGAGCAGAGGGGAGAGCAAGAGAACCCTCCGCTCTTTCGGCTCTGCGGGCCGGAGAGAACAGCTGAACGGGCCGGATCCCGCCCCCGGGCCGTAGTTTGTCCACGGCTGGTCTGGGCCCTGGGAAGCAGCTGGGGGCCAGTGATGGTGGGGTCCCAGGAACCTGGGGACCAGCCAAGACCCGCCCCTGGGGACCAGCACACGCAGACGGGTTCTGTTCAGCACACCTGTCCTTTTAACAGGAGATGGGAGCTCCTCCCTTCCCTCCTCGGTTTTACGCCCCTTGGGCCCTTGAACACTCCCACCAAGTGTCAGGACACAGCCCAGGAGGCACTCGGGTGAAGCGAGGGGCCCTGGACAGGTCAGGGCCCAGGCCTCCCAGCCACACTGCGGAATAGAGGGGAGAACGGACGGGCACCCCGACTCTGAAGCCAGAGACCAGGACAGCCTAAATCCTGGACCTGCCACGTACGGGGCTGGTGTTTCTGAGCAAGGCGCCTCTTCCTGGTAAGCCTCAGTCTTTTCCACCTTAAACTGGGGACGACGGTTCCTCCTGAAGAGGATTGTGTGGAGGAGTAAAACCCTGAACACGGGGACCCTCAGAAAACGCCTTGCGTATAGTGGGAGTATGGTAGGCATCAGCTGAGTCATAAACGCCCGAAGGATTCTTATAGTAAATCTGGAGATCTCTTCTGGAGATGCTCTCAACCCGGCGTGAATGCGAGGTTTGGATCCGTGCAGAATGAGTTATGCCAATTAATCAATGTACTCGTTCCATCACACACACTTGGCGGGAAGACGTTTTAAAATTAAAATGCACATATGCAAAGCAACCTGGCAGGGCCCTGGGAGGATCAAATGTGATAATGTATGAGAAAGCGCCTTGTAAACTGTGAAGCCCTGTACAAATGCTAGTTGCGCTCATTACTAACATGTTCGCAGCTCGGTCGGCCCTGAAGTCGCTGGCTTAACCGGAGAGAGAACAGTGGGCGTCTTTCCAGGGCCCCAGGGCCCGGCCAGGAAGTCCTCGGAGGAGGAAGAGGCCGGACCGGGCAGGGCCCCTCCCCCACCTGTCACCACCACAGTCACCGGAACCCTGGTGGGCTCAGGACGTCTGTGCTGGGAAGACTCTCCGGGCTTTTACTGCCCACAGGGCACCTGCTGCCCCTGGGCACCCATGCCAGGGGGGCTACAAACACAGCGATCCCCGAGAACGGAGGTCTCACGGGCCAGCAAGCAGGCCAGGTGTAAGGGGCTGAGGGAAACAGGTGCCCCACCAGCCTGATTGGGGGAGGAGTGGGGGTTTTCAGGGAAGAAGGGGGACAGCCTTCACCCCAGGCCAGCAAATGTTGGCATTCTGCAACCCACTGTTGCCAGGTCTAGATTTTTTATTTTCTCACAAGAAGCCAAAACTCCAGATTTTTATGTGAAATGTCTTGAGTGTTAAATATTGGCAACTAATTTAAAAAAAAATGTTTAAAATACGACACGGGCCAAATAAAACCTGTGGGTAGGCTGCAGGGCCCTCCTGGGCAAGGAGACCTCCAGCTGCCATGCCCAGAGACCCGTTGGGCCCCGAGTCTCCAACTTTCAGGTGAGCCCCACAGAGGCGGGCCCCTGAGCCCGGGACTCACCTTCTTCTGTGGGGGCTCCTCGGCCGTCCTTGGGGGTGCAGCAGCCATTCTCCACGGCGCGGGAGGCTTCGGGCGGGGTCTCGGCTGCACCCTCTCCCTCGGCCGGGGCCCCGCCCTTCTGCCCTCCAGCGGGGCTCCCCTCCTCCGGCTGCGGCTCACTCCGCTTCTCCAAGTCCCCGTTGGGTAACAGCTCTGAGGGGCCCGGGTCCTGGGCCATGGCCGGGGACTTGGAGGTCGCCGCAGGGTCCTTCGGCGTGTCGCTGCTCTCCACCTGGTCGTGGAGAGACACAGAGGGGGTTAGGCCGGTGGGACTCCGGTGGAAACCCTCTGTCCCGATAATAGTTTTGTTCACAGAGACGTTCAGGCGGTTTTGCATGACGTGCATGCGTTCACCATTTTGCTCAGGGGGTTTACGGGCTTGGCCTCCTGAAGTTGAGGGATCTGTGGACTCCGGCTGAAGAAATGGGAGAAGAACGCAGCCAGGTTTGCCAGCGGGTTCCACAGCCCAATCTGCACCCCCCCCACACACACTCTCACTCACTGGGGTGACTTAGGGGCCCCCCCCCCATCCCTACTTCGAAACAGGACCAGCCTGGGCTGACCCAACTTCCGTGCCAGGGTCCGCCCAGCTTGCCCCCGGGTCTCCGAACCCAGTGACAAGCTGCTGGGAGGGTCAAACACCCCCCCCTACCCCCACCAAAGAAGCATTCCTCTGAGCCCCAAAGCCCAGCCCATTCTTTCCCTCAGCTCTGGCCCCCACGGGCCTCCCAGGTGCTCAGACCCAGGACAGCCAGGGCCCCGCCAGGCAGTTGTCAGTTTATAGAGCACGCCCTCCCCAGCGCGCGGCCCTAGGCTCCCCCTCCGAGAGGAAACGCAATGCTTTGTCCCCAAGCAGCTAAGAACTCCCTACAGGTAAGCCATCAGCCGCTTGGCAGGTAGCTTTCCTAGACTTTTCCCCTATGTCTCTACCATCACACGTAAGTTACGTGTTTAGACATATGGACGCACACACCAGTCCAGAATTGTTTTTTCTAAAGGATGTCATACTCTCATCCTGTTCTGCACTTCGAATCTTCACTTACAAAGCAGGGTGGGTGTCTCTCCCTCCCTGTGCACATGGTGGGCCTTTGGATTGATTTGATTTAAAAAAATATATATTTTATTGATTTTTTACAGAGAGGAAGAGAGAGGGATAGAGAGTTAGAAACATTGATGATAGAGAAACACAGATTAGCTGCCTCTTGCACACCCCCTACTGGGGACGTGCCTGCAACCAAGGCACATGCCCTTGACCGGAGTGTCCGCAGCCCGACACTCTATCCACTGAGCCAAACCGGTTTCGGCCAATTTGATTTTTTTTATTTTTTTATTTTTTTTTTTTATTTTATTTTTTTTATTTTTTAATATATTTTTATTGGTTTCAGAGAGGAAGGGAGAGAAAGAGATAGAAATATCAATGATGAGAATTACTGATCAGCTGCCTCCTGCATACCCTCTAATGGTGATCTAGTATGCAACTGGGCATATGCAAGAATTGAACCGTGCCGAAACCAGTTTGGCTCAGTGGATAGAGCGTCGGCCTGCGGACAGAAAGGTCCCAGGTTCGATTCCGGTTAAGGGCATGTACCTTGGTTGCGGGCACATCCCCAGTGGGGGATGTGCAAGAGACAACCAATCGATGATTTTCTCTCTCATCGATGTTTCTGGCTCTCTATCCTTCTCTCTTCGTCTCTGTAAAAAAAAATAAACAAAATATATTAAAAAAAAAAAAAAGAATTGAACCATGACTTCCTGGTTCATAGGTCAATGCTCAACCACTGAACCACACCAGACAGTCAATAATGTAGCTAATTATTTTAGGTCTTTATTGTTAAAAGTATTATCTATCATCCTTTTCTTCCCCTATTGGCCCTTCTAGCCTGCCCTCACCCCCTGCCCCAGGCCTTCACCACCCTATTGTCTGTGTCTAAGCATTATACCCATATTTTTTTTTTTATTTTTTTTTTATTTTTTTTAAATAAATCTTTATTGTTCATATTATTACAAATGTTCCTCATTCCCCCCCCCCCAATTGCTCCCCTACACCGTTTCCATTCAATTCTTTGCCCTTTCCCCATCCCCCATTGTCCTCATCCATAGGTGCTGTTTATGTTCAGTCTCTTCCCGCCCCGCTCCACTCCCCATTTCCCCGAGAATCATCAGTCCACTCCCCTTCCATACCTCTGATTCTATTATATTCACCAGTTAATATTGTTCATCATGATTTTTACTTCCCTTGGTTTTTAGACTCACTTGTTGATAGTTAGGTGTTTGTTCATAATTTTTATCTTTATTTTCTTCCTCTTCCTAAAGAACCCCTTTTAGCAATTCATATAATTCTGGCTTGGCAGTGATGAACTCCTTTAGCTTAAATTTATTTGTGAAGCTCTTTATCTGGCCTTCGATTCTGAGTGATAGCTTTGCTGGGTAGAGTATTTTTGGCTGTAGGTTGTTGTTATTCATCACCTTGAATATTTCTTGCCATTCCCGTCTGGCCTGCATGGTTTCTGTTGAGAAATCAGCTGACAGTCGTATGGGTGCCCCTTTATAGGTAACTACCTGCTTTTGTCTTGCTGCTTTTAATATTCTCTCTTTGTCTTTAGCTCTTGGAATTTTAATTATGATGTGTCTTGGTGTGGTCCTCTTTGGGTTCCTTTTGTTTGGGGTTCTGTGTGCTTCCTGTACATGTAAGTCTATTTCTTTCCCCAGGTGGGGGAAGTTTTCTGTCACTATTTCTTTCAATAGGTTTTCGGTATCTTGCTCTCTGTCATCTTCTGGGATGCCCATAATTCTGATGTTGGTTCGCTTGAAGTTGTCCCAGAGGTTTCTCACACCATCTTCAACTTTCTGGATTCTCTTGTCTTCTTGCTTCTGCGGAGGAGTGTCCTCTGGCTCTTTGTGTTCCAAATATTGGACTTGATTCTTGCAATCTTCCAATCTGTTTTTAGGACTCTGAATAATATTTTTTATTTCAGAGAATGTATTCTTTATTTCTAGTTGATCCCTTTTCATATCCTCATAGGTCTCATTTATTTTATCCGCCTTTTCTAAGAGATTGTTGAACAACCTTATAAGCGTGGCTTTGAACTCTATATCCAGTCGCTTTTTGTCCTCCATTTCTTTCGTTTGTGATCTGTTTCCTCGTTTTGGCATTTTTGCTGCTTCCCTGAGTTGGTAGGTTGGGAGGATCAGCTGTGTCTATGCCAGGAGACAACCTTATTCCACTAGACTTGGAAACCTGCAAAAGCCTCTCTGAGTTCAGCTTGGATGGGGCGGAGTTTCAGGGTGGAGCCTACAGCCTTGGCTTCCGGTTAGCCCCGCCCTCTGAGGTTCCTGAGTCTCAGTGTTCCTCAGTGTCCTTTGGTACTCCCTGCAAGCACCTCTGAGAGAAAGGCACCCTAGAGCTTCGCCCGCTACCAGACAGTGTAGTCTCTCCCCCAACAAGCCCACAACTGGGGTTCAGAGCAGTTGGAAGTAGGGTTAAGAACAGTCCGGAGCTTATGTCTCCTTCCCGCCAGGGCAATCTCTCGGCCCAAACAACCGTCTGTCCTCTGTGCTCACAATGTGCGTGACTCAGGGGCTCGGCTTTTCGCTGCTCCCCTGAGCTTCTGTCTTACAGCCCAGATTCCCTCTGTATGAGGCTGGAGCCGGAGGGTCTTGCCCAGGACTGGGGTTCAGTGCAGTCAGAACTGGGGCTCAGTACATTCCTGAGCTTTTGTCTCCTTCCCGATGGGGCAATTCAGCAGCTCAGAGAACAGTCAGTCCTCTGCGAGCAATGTGCGCGACTCCGGGGCTCTGCCTTTTCTCCGCTCCGCTGAGCTTCCGCCTTACAGCCCAGTTTCCCTCTGTGTGAGCCTGGACCCCAGGGTCTCGCCCAGAACTGGGGTTCAGTGCAGTCAGAGTTAGGGTTCAGCACGGTCCGGAGCTTTTATCTCCTTCCCGCTAGGGAACGCCAGCCAGGCACTCAGCCGCCCCTCCTCTCCGGCTCAGTCCTCTCCCCGCGCGTGCGCACACGTTGCCTCCGTACCTCAGGCTTTTACAGCTCCTCTGGTTTTCCTTCCAGTTTTCTCTTTCCTTCTAGTTGTAGAATTCCCAGTCAGTCAACTTTCCTGTCGTTCTGGATAGTGTCCACTCTATATTTTAGTTGTATTTTTTGAAATTGTTGAGTGCGGCTGCAGTTAGGCTTTTACCACTGCCGCCATCTTGTTGTCCCGGCTTATCTCTGATTTTTTTTAACATAGATTTTTATTGTTTTCAGAGAGGAAGGGGGAGGGAGAGAGAGAGAAATATCAATGAGGAGAGAGAATCACTGATCAGCTGCCTCCTGCACACCTCACACTGGAGATTGAGCCCGAAACCCAGGCGTGTGACCTGACCAGAAATCGAACTGTGACCTCCTGGTTCATAGGTCAGTGCTCAACCACGGAGCCACGCCGGTCGGCCGGTCCTGATTTGCCTTTTGCTGAGGTGAACGCTTGCCCTGCAAGCTGTGTGCCTCTGTGGATTTCTGCAGGCCCGAGTCCCAGAAGTGAGGGCTGGGTGAGGGCAGGCCAGCTGGCCGGAGTGGGAACGCCCAGCCCTCCCAAGTGTTGTTCCACTCAAGCGCACCCAGAACACCTCGGGGAGCCCTGGCTTCCCCAGGCCCGCCCCGCACAGGCCTGCAGCCTGCAAGGTGGCTTCTGCTCTTAGGGTCTCCGGTCTCCACTCTGAGCCTGCCATTGTTGGGTGACAAACGCCCACGGATGGCAGATAGAGACTGGGGCCTCGGGAACAACAATAAAAATAACAACAACAAAAACAGGACTGAACCAGAGTCCTCCTTGGAGGAGCCGGCAGACCCAGGGAGCAGCGTGAGCGAGCGGAGGGAACGCCAGGCCCCCCGCCAGACTGTTCTCCCGGCTGTGTGGCGGCGGGAAGAGCACCTCCCAGGGAAAGCTGCAAACGTGCGCAGTCCTCGGCGGTGGGGGCGGGAGGCTGCAGCCAGGGGAGGGGGAGGCCTTCAGCGGAAGCGGAAGCTAGAATTCCACCACTAGGTGTGGGCACTGAGGACCGAAGCCAGCAGAGCCCGGAGGTCAAACGCGGGGATACAAGAGGAGCAAGGGGCCCGGTCTCTCTCCTCGCTGCCATCCCACATGTCCAGACCCACGCGCTCTCCCCAGGGCCCGGCCGGATTTCCCCCCCTCCCCGCTCAAACCAGCAGGGCTCCCTAAGGGGCCCCTCCCTGGTGGGAGCCCTCTCCCCCTCAAGGCTTCCTCGTAGGTAAGGAAGTCAGGGGGCCCAGGCAGCTGGAGAGGGGGGCGCGCCTGGGCCCCCACAGCCACCCCAGCAGGTCTGGCTGTGCCAGGCACCACGGAGCTCCGAGCGGGGCGCCCCCGGGAGGCGGGTGTGGGATTCCCGCGGCCCCCTGTGTAGGTCACAGCCCGTTCCTTACCACGGCGGCGTTCTCCTTTCCTAAGCCGCTTGCTTAGAACACCACAGACACCTCGAGTTGGGATAGGGCCCTGGTCCCCAAAACTTCTCAAGACAACCCCGCTGTTGTTTACTTCCTGCCTGGGAACCACGCGACTTCTTCCCACCCTGGGACTCACTTCCTGTTGACTGCCAGCTCCTTAGCACAGACAGTCAGGAGCACCTGCTCCCAGACCTCACCCACCCAGACCTCACCCACCCAGGCGCCTGCCCGCCCCCTCAGCAAGCTCCCCCCAGGCAGCCCTGCAGGACCTGTGTGAAGCGGAGCAGACACACCATCCCCCAGGGGCAGGCGGACAAGGCGGAAGGGGGGGTGCTCTGCACACCTCCCCTCCCCTCTTCCCAACTGGGCCATTCTCCATGTCCGTCCTCTCTGGTCCTCAGTGAGCATCATCCAAAGCTCTGGAATTAGGGGGGGGCTACTGCTGCTGTGGACCCCTCGATCCACCTCACGCATTGAGAAGCCACCCTGAGCCCCTCACCGCCCTCCCTTTGGGGCCCAGGGCCACTGGGCAGATCACCAGGGGGGAGGAAGGAGGTCCACAGGCAAATGGACTGAAGCAGTTCTTCCAATCTCTGGGGGAGGAACTGGGTGCTCTCTCAAAGGGGCCTCTTGGGCGAGAAGAAAGCATAATCCACACCTGGACGCCCCGAGAGAGGCCATCCCAGCCGGGCCCGCGCTCTCCTGCCCCCACCTCCACGCCTTCCTCGCAGCTGCCTCCTCTGCTCTCCTCTCCTCTCCCCGTCGCCATTAGCTTGTGCCTCGTGGAGGCAGGCCCGCTGTCTGGTTAGACTCAGCCAGGAGCGGGGCCCCTGGCAGGTGCTCAGGACTCGCGATGGCTTCCTCGCCGCTGAAGGCGGGGCGCAGAGTGAGAGCAGCCTGCTCCACCCTTAGAGGGAGCCCCAACTCCGCTGCGTGCCACACCTGACTGTTACAGGTTCGGTTTTGTTTGCTTTCATTTGCCTTGAAAGGAGACGCAGCACACACACCCGGAGGCATCCGTTCTTCCATCGGGGAGAGGAGGAAGGAGCAGCGGAGGCCGGGGCCCACCTGCAGCCGTAGGTGACAAGTTCATCTTCCTCTGCTTCCCACCTTGGGGCTGGGGATTGGGGGTGGGGGTGGGGGGGAAGGCAGCCGTTAGCACACTCACTTCTCCCTTGGGTGAGTGGGGGCAGCAGATTTGAGACAAGCTTGATCTTGTCACCCACTGTACACCTGCCCATGCCCATTATGCCTCACTCCGGATCTTGTTTTTTTAAAAAATATTTTATTGATTTTTTTTTTAACAGGAAGGGAGAGGGATAGTTAGAAACATCGACGAGAGCGAAACATTGACCAGCTGCCTCCTGCACGCCTCCCACCAGGGAATGTGCCTGCAACCAAGGTCCATGCCCTTGACCGGAACTGAACCTGGGACCTTTCAGTCCACAGGCCGGCGCTCTAACCACTGAGCCACACCGATTAGGGCGTCACTCGGGATCTTCAAACCCTGCCCGCCACCTCCTGGGAGGGGGGGGGCCCTCAGAATTTGTGGACTTTTGCCTTCGGGCAAGACCCCTTCACCCTGGGACCACGGCCTCCTGCTTCTCTCCCCCCCACGCCTTGAGCTTCCTCTGTGAGCAGCTTATTCCAAGCTGGTGAAGGCAGTGGATCTCAATGGGGGAGGGGAGAACGGGGGGGGGGGCGATTCTGCCCCAGGGGGCATGTGGCAATGTGTCTGAGACATTGTTGGTGGCCACACTGGGGTGAGGCAGATGGCTGGCTTCCTGTGTGTAGGGGCCAGGAGAGCTGCTAAACACTCCGTAAGATACAAGATGGCAACACAGGATTATTTATTCAGCCCCAAATGGCAACGTCCAAACGTGCTGTTGTTGAAAAGCCCTGGGCTGAAGGGAGGGGCACTGACCGGGGGCTGCCTTTTCTCTAAGGACTGTTTTGAAAAACAACTTTAGCTGAAACCGGTTTGGCTCAGTGGATAGAGCGTCGGCCTGCGGACTGAAGGGTCCCAGGTTCCATTCCGGGCAGGGGCATGTACCTTGGTTGCGGGCACATCCCCGGTCAGGGGTGTGCAGGAGGCGGCTGGTCGATGTTTCTCTCTCATCGATGTTTCTAGCTCTCTATCCCTCTCCCTTCCTCTCTGTGAAAAATCAATAATATATATATATATTTTTTTAAAAAAAGAAAATACCGTGGTAAAATATACATAACCTAAACGTTACCATCTTAACCACTTCCAAGAGTACAATTAATCCAGTGGCACCAAGTCCATCCACACTGCGGAACAACATCACCTCCATTCACTCATCTTCAGACCTTCTCATCACCCCCAACAGAAACTTTGTACCCACCGGACAACTCCCCACAGCTCTGCCCCAGCCCCTGGCAACCACTGTTCTCCTTTCTGTCTCCTAAGGAACATGTTAAAGCCATCTGCCTGTCTCCCTCACACACACGCACGCACACACACACACACACACACACACGCAGGGGAGGGCTCTGTGCTAGGCCCTGGTCTCCGGAGACCTCAGCCTCGCCCCCACCCCCAGCTCGCAAAGCCCAGGGGGTGGCAGGCTGCTGGTCCCGGCCTGGCCCCAGGAGTGGGGTTAAAGTCCATGTTCCCTGCTCCCAGCCCCGGCACGCCTCCGGTGTAAACAGAGCACATCCCGGCTCATCAGAGCACTCCCCTCGCTGCTCCTAAGTATTTGTTTACCGTGCCTCTCTCCCCCAGACAGCGAGCTCAAAGCTCGTCTATCTTCCCATTTCTCCCCTTCCCAGCCACGCTACCTACAGCTCCCAGTTACTGAGCGCAGGACCCAGCCTAAATGTGCTTATGCGATTAGTAGAGTCGATGATCACAATTCTCCTGGTGGGGAGTGTTCGGCTCCCTTCCCCCGGGACGGACGCGGGCTCCGAGGCTTACCTCCGGTCACCCGCCTTCCAAGTGGTCAACGTTCAGACAGACCCGGGGACAGACAGACCCGGGGCCGGACGGACCGGGGGACGGGAGAGGCCTTGGGAGGCGGGCGCCTGCTCTGGGCCGAGTCTCCGGAGAGCCGGGCCCCGGCCGCCCAGGGCTCCCGGAGGGAGGAGAGGCGGCCTGGATGGGCCTGAGCGGGGCCGGGGCCGGGGCCGGCGGCTTTCTGGCAGCGGCCTCGGCGGGGTGAAGCCAGCGGCGAGGCAAGCGGGAGCCTTCCGCGCCGAGCCTGCCCGGGCCGAAGCCGAGTCCCCAGCCACCCCGGTGCTGCAAGTCTGGTCGGAACCCCCCCACCCCACCCGCCCCTCACAGGCGAGGCGTTGTCCCCCCAGGGTGGGCAGAGCTCGAGGGCTCCAGATGGGGAAGTGACTTGTGAGAGGCTCTTCGCTATGGTCATGTTTACACATAAAACGTCAACGCCTGGCGAATAGGAGGTACGGGAGACGGTACACGGGGGACGGAGCCCAGGCATCTGGGGGTGCAGGAGCCCGTTCGCCTGGGCCCAGTTGTAGAGGGGGAGGCCCGGGGCCCCTGCAGGTGGAGGCCGGGGCCCTGGGTTGGCTCTGGGCGCCTGACGCCCCTTTGACCCCGGTGGTGGGGGCTGGGGCTGAAGGGGGTCTTCTTCCTGTGACCCCCCCCGAGGCCAGCAGACGGAGGATGGCCCTTCACCTGCCCAGCCTCGGCCTCCCCTCCCCCGCCCTCACGGTGCTGCCGCTGTGCCTTTAAAGCCCTTGGCGGTGCTCAGCTCCGTGCCAGCCGGGAACCCTGGCGCCAGGCCAGCCCCGGCCTCTTGATTAAAGCCACACACACACACACACACACACACACACACACACACACACGGTGCACCATCGCCCAGAGGTACCCGCCCATCTCCCAGGCCGGAGGAGCCACAGAGGGATGTCAACAAAATCACAGCCCCCTCCCGCTCACACGGAAGCTGATCCCAGTGCCCTGTCTCCTGCAGGCCCATCGGGCCGGGCCCCTCACCGAACCCTGGGTTTCCCCAGGTTGAGGCCAGTTTCAGGAAACAGCCACGCAGCCCCTGAAGTGCTGGCGCTGGGCCCCGGCCGCCCCCTCTGCCCCCTCCCCTCTGCCCGGGCCTTCCTGCAGCCCCGTCCCTGGCGGCCCTCTGATCTGACTAGCGGAAGTGGCCTCGAGACGGGGAGAGCCAGAGAGGTCCACCCCACGGCTCCTTCCAAGAGAGGTCCCAGAGGCCTCCGGGAGTGGATGGAGCCAGGCCCCAGGACTCTGGAACGAGGCGTCTGACCCCTCCAACTTCCTTCTCCCCGTGGAGCCGCTAAAAGGGCCACCAGGGGGTCAAGGCACCGGGGACTACAGAGCAGACACCAAAGAGAGCCAGCCCTGGAGAATGTGGCCACAGCCGGGCACCTCTAGATCCCACTTCCTTCACCCCTGAGCCTGGGAGCTGCCTTCCCACCCACCCCCAGACCTCTCTCCACCATGCTCCACCATGCACGTATGTGCCTGTGTGTGTGTGTGTGTGTGTGTGTGTGTGACTCAAGTTCAGAACCTCAGGGCCCAGCAAAGCTTTCGAAGCCAGTCACCCAGCCCATGCCCCTGCGGGTCTCGGCGGGAAGGCACATGCCTCGTGAGTGGCCAGCCCTCTCGGGGTTCCGCTTCCAGCGGGGACACCTGTCCACCTGGAACAGGGCCTGGCTGTGCTCTTTGAAGTCAGCCTCAAAGGATTTCGGGGTGAGCTGGAGGCTCCCCTGCAAAAGCCATTGTGCAGAGAAGATGCACGTAGTTAAGTAAATCGCTCTTGAAACTCTCGTTTCCAGACTCTACTACCCACGCCCAGGGTGACAGGGTTGGTAAGCAGGGAACGCACTGGGGAGACAGCGCTTCCTTTTCTGTGCCTCGTGGACCTTCCCGAAGTTTCTCCCTTCCCGCACCCCCACCCCCACCCCCACCCCCGCACGGGGCGGGCCCGTCCTGCCCCACCCCGGGGACACGGTTTCATGGCTTTAATCACAGCCCTTCTCGGCCTTTGTCTCTCCAGACTCCGGCCTTTGTCTCTCCAGACTCCGGAGTCATAATCTCTTTCGTCTGTCCTCACTTGGCAGCCTTGCTCCCCCTTGATCAATTTAGCTGCCCTTCTCTGGAGCTTTTCCAGCGTGGTTACATCTTCCTTAAGGTGGCAGAACCGAAACACAAAATTCCCTAGGTGAGGATGATGAAAGAACCCGTGTCAACAGCCCTGCCAGAGGCGTGTGCTGGCGAGTGCCTGCCGCGGCAGGAGCGGTGCAGGTGCAGCCCGCTGCAGAGCAGCCTGGAGGCCAGGATCTGGGGGAGGCCGGACCTGGGGGAGGCTGGGACCTGAGAGGGAAGCTGGGACCAGAGAAGAGGGGAGGCCCGGACCTGGGGGGAGGCAGAGGCCTGGGAGGGAAGCTGGGACCAGGGAAGAGGAGAGGTAGGAGGCTTGGGCCTGGATTAGAGGAGGCTGGAACTGAGGGGGAGGCCGGGACCTGAGGGGGAGGCTGGGGGCCTGAGGGACTGACTGCCTTTAGCTGGAGGTGGCCCTGGAATGTGTGACTCTGGGAGGGATGAAAATACACAGGGATTTTTTTTTTTTAAACAATAAAACAGGGACTTGGAGATTTCACCGAGATGCCCCTCCCACTGGCCTTCGAAAGGGTGCCTGACGAATCTGCTCCCTTCCGACGTCCCGGTCTCTGACAATAACCCTGGCGCCATGTCTGAGGCCTGCAAACATCTGTTCTCTCCCTCCTCTGGAGCAGCCAATGCTGGCCCACCACTGCTGCCCCCAGCGGGCTCTGGGGGTGTTTCCTGGCATCACCCTATCTCCCTGCATTCTTCCGTGCTCAGCCCGTCAGGCTCAGGGATGCCAGAGCCAGCTTCCCAAACATGCCTCCCTCACTCAGGCCCCCCCCCCCTCAGGAACCTGCCAGATACACGCAGCACGCTCTGCGGGGGGGAGGGGGGGACAGCGTAAACCACCGCGGCCTGATGACCGCGTCTCCCTCCAAGATGGAAACCACTGTTCTTACAGGAAGCCCTGCTCCACTCGGCCTTCGGCCTCTCCATGTGCTCACCCCTCCCCCCCTCACTCAGGAGGGCCCTGAGGTAGGAAAGCCTCCCACTTTTCCACTGATGTCCACGGTTTCCCCCTGCTGAGGCCCAAGTCCACATGTCTCCGCACTTGCCGCCCAGCCCACGGGCCAGGAGCTCCGGGCTGGAAGCCATTAGAGGCTGCTGGTCTGCCTGAGCGGGTGGGGAAGGAGCGGGTGGGTCTGCAGGGCACTGTCACAGGGAGAGTCTCAGAGCCGGTGGGAAAGACAGCCCGGGTCCCTCCACACCTCCCGAAACATGGCAACGGGGGCGGGCAGCCGGCGCTGGTGCAGGCTCCCGGTGTGTGTGTGTGTGTGTGTCTGTGTGTGTGTGTGTGTGTGTTTAAGGTTTATGAAGGAAATGCAAGTTAACCTATCAGCACCAATACCGCAGGTAGAACTCACTCAGCTCCCTTTTCACTTCACAGACTGCCTCACACAGATATGTGTCTGGCGAAAAGTCACCATCTTGTGCCTCGCGTTGTGCTCTGACTCACATTTCTCTAGACGCCCCCCGGGCGCTGCCCAGGGCGTGGGGCGAACGTGCGCGTCATCCCTGCGCGGGGGCCGGGCTAACCCCTTCCGCATCCTTCTCGTGTCAGTGTGTGTGCGGGACGAGCACGCTGCCAGGAAGTTTTACGCATAAAAGAACAAGAGGGCACCCCGTCCCGGGCCAGGGCTCCGGGGTGAGCGAGGGAGCTGCTCTCACCTGGACGCAGAGGGGCTCTGAGCTCCGTCTCCACTTGGAGGCGCATCGAAAGGTCATGCCAGGCTGGCAGGTGAGCCGGCGCTGCAGACCCCCCGCGGCCGAGCTACAGGGTCCCAGGAGGGTTCCCTGCCTTCCCACCGTCCGTACCCCGGTCCCTGGCTCTGAAGGGGGGCAGTTTTGCCCCCTGGAACTCACTCACTGGGGCGTCGCGCTGAGGCTCGGAGGGGAGTGAGTAACTGCTGGCCCTGGGCCGGCCTGGCGGAGCCCAGCGCCCGCCCCTCCTCCCCACCCCGCCCGCCCGCCCTCCCTTTCTGGGTTATTCTTAGCAAGAGGTGACCTCAGGGTGCTCCCACTGAGCAACATTAACCCTGGAGGGAGTTGGCGGGTATAAATCTTCGGTGGATAAACACACAGAGCTGGTGAATAGGCCGGGGAGCCCCGAGGGCTGGCCATCCCCCCGGGCCTGGCGGGCCAGCGCGGGCACTCTCCCTCCTGGCACCCCAGCCACGAGCAGCGCCGGGGACAAAGGCAGCGCGGGGCTTGTCCGGGCTTGTGACCGGGCAGGAGCCTGCCTCGGACATCTTCACTGCAGACTCCGTGACGTCCTTGGGAGCCGGGGAACAGGAAGACGCCTCTTCCGCCCGCCCCCGCCGCGCACACCCACACGCGGGCTCACGCTCTTGGCCGGCAGAGACCGGCCCGGCGTGCCACCGTCCCCCCCTCCCCGTCACAGGCACCCGCCAGCCCGCAGGCCCCGGGTCCAGGTGCCCGCTCCCTTCCTAAGCCCCGCCCCGCCCGGCAGCGGCTTCCTGTTTCCTGTTGCTGGCTCTGACCGAGAGCGTGTTGGCTCCGGGGCCAGTGGTGCGGCTGAAGCCAAGCCCGGGCTGAGCGGGCCCACCTCCCACTCCTCAGACCCCCACGGCCTTCCCTGTTTGCTCACGGGCTCCCTGGTGTGGGGGTCAGCCACCCTCCTCAGTTACATTTCCTCTGTGTGCTTTTCTGGACCAGATCCACACACGATTTCAAACAGCCCTGCGTTCACATAGTAACGACGAAAATGCGGGATGCCCCGTTTTCGGGACTGCGTGGCCAGAGGGGGTGAGGAGGGACAGGCACGGGGGGGGGGGGGGGCTTTGCCGTGGGGAGGTGGGAGCCCCAGGCTCCTCATCTGAGAGCGAGGAAGGTCCCCTCCACCCCTGCCAGGTTGGCTGTCAGGGTCACACGCGTCACTGTTGGAAAGGCCTTTGTAAGCGTCGCGTGTTGCCCAGCTCTGGGCATTTACTCACGCTCTCTGCCCTCAGCGAGTGGGCACACAGTGCTCGGGGCCCAGCTCAGGGACCACCATGCTGGCGGCTCGCCTCGTGGGAGGCCAGGCTCTTCCCGCCTGCTTCTCCGGCTGTCAGGGGTGCGAGGCCTTTGTTTCTGTTGTTTTAATTCCCAATCCATCAAGCAACGTAACTTTTGTGAAGTACAAAATCAATGCGCGTGGAGGCGGCCACAGGACCAAACGGATATAAACGTTTCTGAACACGTATCCTCAAATCGGATACAGACAGGTGACGGGGTTGCAGCCCGGGGTCAGCACATGCCTTTACTTCCTTGGTGTGTTCATTTTGATAGACTTTGCCAACAGCCAAGCAGGGAGCGTCGGTGTGGTGCGTGATGGCGGAGCGGGGCTGCCTGTGCGAGCCGGGCTCCGATGGGCTGGGCCCCGGGGCAGGCAGGGGAAAGAGGGGGTGTGAAACGTGCTTGATGTGTTCCCGGAGCAGCAGGAAGAGAGGGTTTCTATGCTTCTGTGGCAAGAGGTGGCTACTGAGCACCAGCACAGGGGCCGGAGAGACCCCGTGGGGGGAGCCAGGTGGAGCATCCCAGATCTCGTCCCCTAAGAAACAGAGCCCCCGGAGATTCTTGAGCAGAGGTTACACGTGGTCTCCTTCCTAGCTTCCCAGGTGGAAAGGTAAGTCTTACTGATCTGCGGAGCTGCTCGGCGGGTATGAAGTATTTGTCCTGGGGGAGGGGGGGTGGGGGGCTGGGAAACCATCCTGGGCTCAGGCCTGGGGGAGGGTGCAGCCAGGAGGAGGTGCAGAGCAGGAGTGAGTGGAAGGCCCCCAGCACAGATAGGCCCTGGGGGCAGAGATTTCCTAACCTCGGGCCGGAGGGGTATGGAGGACACTAACAGACGTAGCTCAGGCAACCTCCGCACAAACAAAGAGCCTGAAGCCAGGTTTTCCTCGCTTGCTTTCCAGCACTTCTCCTATTCCACCTGTTGGGACCTGAGCCCAGCTCCCTCCCCCTTCCAGCTTGGCTGGCTGACACACACTCAGCTGCTTAAAGCTCCAGCCAGTGGTTCTCAGGGCCACAGCCGCACCAGGTCCCCAGGAACCTTCCCTGCCGCGCGCCCCAGCAGGGGGGGAGGAGGCCGGGCCACGCACTTGCTCCAGCACAAGTGAACCAGATGGCCCCTCGGCTGGGGGACCACGGGTTGACTGGCCTCTGGCTGCAGCATGATTTCCTCCTCTGCTACTCAGTCCCCTACCCCCCACCCCGGGGCCTGCTGTCCAGGAAGGGCTGTGCCGGCTGCTCTCTTTGGGGTCAGTCTTTCTCCGCTTCCCCAACGAGCAAGGGGTCCTTTCACAGCGGCTGCCTCGGCCCCAGGCCTGCCAACCAGCCTCGCCTTCCCCACGTCCTCTCTCCTCTCCTGGGGCCCATCGTGAGGGGTCATCCGGAACACGGGCAGGTGTGACTGCTGGTCACGTGGTACCAATACGCAGAAGCCCGGGGGTGTCCGTAACTTGCCCAGGATCACACAGCTGGGAACGGTCAACCCAGTGCTGTTTCTCCTGCCAAAGGAGGTTGCTGTGGCCTCCTGAAGAGGAGAGGTTGGCCAGCAAGGACAGGACTGACCTCTGCTGAGCACTACCTCTTTGGTGGCGGAATCCACTGAGTTCTCACCGGGTCTGGGAGGGGTGCATGCTTATTGTCTCAATTTTTTTTTTTTTTGGAAGGGGGGCCCAAGGTTCCTGGTTACGCAGGTGGTGAGTGGTGGAGCCGGATTTAAACCAGGTCTGCTGGACTCCAAACACAGAGCTGTTCCTTCCACACTGGGCCCTGCCCCTTCCCCCACTCAGCCGTGCCCCTCTCGCTTCTCATACGCACATCTCCGGACACGTATCCACACGCCTCGCTCCTGTCCCCGGGGCTGCACCCCACCTCTCAGTGAGGGACCCTCCTGCTGGTTCCAGGGGCTCACAGGGGGCAGTCAAAGGATTGCAAGGTCTTTATTTGCTATAGGTGGGGGCTCTCCTCCCCAGCACCCGCATCGGGGGCGGTGGGCGATGGGCACGCGTGCAGGTGGGCAATCACCAGTGGTCTGACTCAGCCTGGCTGCCCACCCCCTCCAGCTGGCACTGTGCCCCCCTCCCACTAGGTGCCCTATGGGTGGCGCTGGAGGGGCAGGCTGAGAAGGCACCCCAGGATGCAGCATGGAGTCTGCTGCGAGGTGGACATTCCTTTAGGGTCCCCTGCTTTGTCTTGCAACTTCATGTGAATTTTTCATTCCAGGCCATCAAACACTCATGTTTACGTTCATGTTCAAATGCCTAAAATTAACCGTTTAAATGTCTTCATTTCTACCCCCCTCCCATCCCCTTCCCCTCCAGATCTTCCAGCAGAATTGGGAACGGTGCCTTTCTGTACCCGGCAGGTTCCCAAACCGGGGCTCAGGGAACCCACCACCCAGGCCCAGCTGTTCGGCCCTCCCTCCCTCAGCTGTCTCCTCTCACTCCCGCCCTCCACCCTGCGCTGCCCCAGGGGGGGCTCTGCCCTGCTGAGAGCATTTCCTTGAAGGGCAGTTGCAAATCCGAGCTCCGGCTCCTCTCCTTACCTTCCTGCCTCAAGTTTCCCATTCGCAGCTGGAAGGGGCGAACAGAGAGGAACCAGCTGTCTTCGGTGCTGGCGGGTAATCACCGCTCTGGCTCAGTGTAGGGCACAGGGAGGCAGGCTGTGCCCGCAGGCCTTGCCCTCCAGCGCACTCCTCCTCTGGGCAACCCCAGCCCTCCTAGACCCAGGGGCAGCGGCACCGGGCAGCCTGTGGCCTACACTTCCGTGGGACTTAACCGGGACCCGGTTCTCCCCGTCCCTTACAGAGGCCTTCTTAGCCGGCATGCCTTCCCTATGTATTCTGATCAGACCCCCGTCTCAGTTCCCTTCCTCCGGTCCTCTGGGCGGGTGTGTGGATGGGCAGGGCGGGGCCCGTGCAGGCGGGTTAGGCAGAAGCAAATTCTGCGCTGTCAGGATTCTTGCTGCCCTTTCAGGAGGAAGGCGGGAGTCAGGGGCCTGGTTCGAATCCCCGCTCTGCCCGAACCCACAGTTCCACGTAGAAAAGGGAAATCGTGGGAGTGGTTGAGGGGCTCCAAGAACGGGGAAGCGACCACATTGCAGTGTCTTCACACACCCAGGGGCCCGCAAGACACACACACATCACGGCGTGTGTGCGCGTGTGCTGTGGGGTTGCCATGACACTCACCAGAGGGTGCTTGCGCTTTCTCCCGGGCCGCCCCACCTTCCGGGCCGTGGTGCTGGGCTCCTGCCGCTCCTCCTTGCCACGCGCCTCCTCCTGCTCCTCTCCGTCCTGCGGGCACAGACACAGCCTGTGAAGCCACGGCCGGATCCTACCCCCACCACAGCCACACTCCCGGCCAGTGCCGTGGGGTCCCCCCACGACAGGGGTGCACTTCACCCGCTTCTGCCTGGAAAAGCTTGGGCCACCCCGAGTGAGCGCCTCATTTAAATGTACCCTCGGGGGACTCAGGGGCAGACCCAGTGCACCCCATGCAAACGCAGCCCTCCCCCCTCCCCCCCTGGTGGGCACATTTCTGAACTGCAGAATCACCACACGCACCGACAAAGATGGTGTTTTTGGACATGAATTTATTTCTACGGGAGAAGATCTTACACGGTACAAGATTAAGTTAGACGTCTATTTAATGAATCATCTTTATTGAAAAGAATAACATCACAAGGAAAGAAATATTAAATTTAGTAATGAGTACTGGCAGTGCGTGCCACACTTGGAATGGGGGCTAGCGGGCAGGGAGGCCTTTTGCAGATGCTGTAAACATAAAATACACCGACGGGCCTGCCCGTGGTGCCAGCACCGCACATGCCCATCACCTCCCGGGAGCACCTCAGGGTCGATGCCTCGGTTCACCTTGACCCCCCTCAGCTATTACTATGAGGACCACTAGGTGACTGAGGTCAGAGGTGACTGGGGCTCTGTGGAAGCATGAGCATTTACCGTGATTCCGGTGCCACCGCGTGCAGTGTGGCCGTTCAACCATCAGCCTCTGTCCCTCCCTGCCCCTCGTCCAGCAGCACACCTGCTGCTCACCTCTCTGCAGGCCCACCTGGCAGGCCGTGCATGTGTGTGCGTGTGTGCGAGACTGTGTGCGTGAGAGTGTGTGTACAATGTGCAGTGCGGGGCCCTGTGGCTGTGGCTCTGCAGACCTGGTACCCAGGCGGTCCTGGCCGGAGAAGCCAATTCGTTTCACTGAATTTCACAATCACAGCGGCCAGCCAGCTGGCAAAGGCTGTACATGCGTCTTGTCCCAGGGGCCCGGGCAGTGTCTGGCTAGATCCGGCAAGTCCGTCCCCTCTACTCAGACCCCAACTTGAGACATCTGCTCAGCGGATGTTGGGTCGGTAACATCCGGTGTACGTTCTGAAGGAGCACGTACGTGTGTGGCTGGCTGGCTCTGGGGGAGGGCTGGGTGGGGGGCATCTCTCCTGGAGAGGTGGGCACCGTGTCTGGGGGTGAGGCTTCTGGGACAGCTGTGTGTGGACGTGTGCACGAGGATGCCAGTGTGTACCTTTATCTTGGTTTGCCTGCATGCTTATAATTTCACTGTGTGTGTGTGTGTGTGTGTGTGTGTGTGTGTATACACTTGCACACACACGCGTCAGTCACACACTGCACAGTAGGGTATGTAGGGGAAAGACCCATAGGCTTGGAATAAAAATATTTAAGTTTTTATTCTAGAGGCCCCACTTCCTGGCTCTCCGCTGGTGAGATGACCTCTCAGAGCTTCAGACTTCCCGCCTGCCTAATGGAACAAGAATAAGACCATCTCTGCTCTCTGGGAAGTGTAAGAATAAAAATGAAATAACGTATGTGAAAATGCTTTGTTAATTACCGTGGGCCATACATTTGAGAGATCATTATCGCCACAGGCCAGCGTATCAGAGTGGGAAGTTGTATGTGACTTAAAATAATCCACCCAGTGAGCTGAGGTAAAATGTAGGTCACGGCGTAGCCTCAGACGTTGAGAGGGGCTGGTGGTAGCCACCTAATCTAACAAGCCACCAAATGTGAAGGCGCTCTGAAAGCTGCAAAGGGTGCCGTATGTAAATGCAAAGTGCCATGCTTATATGGAAGCCCAGAGAGTGCATTACGATCAGCGTGGCACCGGGGCCTCACAGGCGTGGCTGTACTCGTGCAGGTGAGTGGATTGGCATGAGTGCCTCTGTGCGAGTGGACTCGCTGAACACCTACTATGTGACAGCCACACACCGAGTTCTCCTGAGTGCCTTCCTGTGTCAGGCGCACCGGCCGAGGCACTCGAGGGGCCAAGGT
The DNA here is from genome assembly GCA_963924515.1 of Vespertilio murinus. Lineage (NCBI taxonomy): Eukaryota > Metazoa > Chordata > Mammalia > Chiroptera > Vespertilionidae > Vespertilio > Vespertilio murinus. The sequence goes on from OZ004713.1 coordinate 53,789,454, forward strand.
GAGCAAGACACAGCCCCTGACCTCAAGGAGCTGGTGGCCTGGCTAGGACAGCAGCTGGCAGATGCAGTGCTGGAAGGTGGGTGCTAAGGGAGAAGGACCTATGAATTCGTTCTAAGTGGGGGGTGGGAGGAGGAGGAGGTCCAGGAGAAGGGAATCCAGGAAGCAAGGGGGGAAATGAAAGGTCTGCGGGCCAGCCGGAGGGGAAGGGAGCTGGGGCAGAAGGAAGGGCCCGTGCCAAGGCGCTGGGGAGGGAGGCAGCCCGCTTCCACCCCTGGTGCGCTCTGTTTGCACACGGGTGGGAGGGAGGCAGTGGAGAGAGGAGGCCCAGGCTGCCGGGCAGGTCCGGAGGGGCCTTCCTTCACACGGGCTAAGGAGCTTGGCTTGATCCGGGGGGCTCCTGGGAGCCCCTCAGCCGGGGCTTAAGCTCTGCGAGTGACATAATCAGCTTTGCCCTTTGGAAAGATGGCGGGGCTCCAGGGTCCCCGGGTATCTCCCTGCGGCAGTCCCGGCCAGATGCCGGTGTGTCCGTCACAGTGAGTGATGGCTGCGTATGCAGGGCCCTGAGCTGGGATCTGCCCGGGGCAGGAGGGAGGACGGGGAAAGGAGGGAGGGAGGGAGGCCCTTTTTGAGAATGGTTCTGGTGAGGATGTGCTGTGGGAGCGGAGGAGTATCACATGTCAACTTCCCATGTTTATTACCTCATTTAATTGCAACGTGGCTTCGAGACAGCTATGCCTAGCCCCATTTCGTAGGTGAGAAAAGCGAGACCCAGAGCGGTTACACATTCTTGGAGCTGTTTGTGGTCAAGAGCGGAGCCAGGAGTCCAGCCCGCCTCTGCCCTCCCCGAGCCCACCTAGGTAGACGCCCGGCCCCTCCTGCCGCGTCCCGGCGGGAGGATTGACTAATGAGTTCCCGGGCTTGACAGATGAGGAAACCAGCCTGGGCTCATCGGATCTGTTCCCGGTTTCCAGCCGCTCCCTCCGAGGCCCCGAGGATCAGATTCTCCCTTCTCAGAGCATTAGCGACGCTTCCTAATTCGGCGCTACTTGCAGATTTGATCAGCATATTTCAAATTCCTTTGCTCAGCAAAGATACTGAAGGAAACGGTCCCGTGACAGATGCGAGAATGAACCCCTTGCTACGCCTTGCCTCCTTGGGGGACGAGGCCCCCGAGCCACCTGCTCGCCCTTCTCAGAGGGTCAGCCCCAAGCCGGCCGTGTGAACTCGGTCGGGCCCGGCGCACCGGAGACCGCCTTCTTTCCTCTTCGCCCTGTGACTCATGACTACATCGAGGAAGAATGGTATGTTGACCGAGAACAACATGCTTTTCACACAGCCGTGCTTCAGGGCCTGATGGGAAGGACCCGGCGTCGCCCAGAGCCGGGTGTGAGTCCTAACCCAGGCCCTCGCGGACCTTTGGTTCCTTAAACACAGCCCGGGGGCACCGAGGCCTGAAGGCTGCACCGGACATGAAGCGCCTTGCCCCGCAGGGGCCTGAGGCACGGGCTCAGCTCACGGCAGCCTCCTTGGGGACCCCCACACTCTCAACCAGGGCAGGACCTGACAGGCGGGGTGGCATCAGGGCGCTCCACCCCTCTCTCCTGGGCGGAATGTGGCCCAAGGTGAGGAATAACGGGGAGGCGCATGGCCCAGGGGCCCCCAAAGGCGTTCGTTCTCCACATGCCGGTGGAAGCGGGGGGCTTTGCCGGTCCTGAAATGCCAAGGGTCTTTGTTGGGGATTATTTCTGTACTGGGATCGTGGTTCCTTCTCGCTGATCAGATCGAGTGGTAAAAATAATAGTGTCTAATTTATATATATATATTTAAAAATATATATATTTTATTGATTTTACACAGAGATGAATTGAGAGGGATAGAGAGTTAGAAACATAGATGAGAGAGATACATCGATCAGCTGCCTCTTGCACACCCCCCACCGGGGATGTGCCTGCAACCAAGGTACGTGCCCTTGACCGGAATCGAACCAGGGACCCTTCAGTCCGCAGGCCAATGCTCTATCCACTGAGCAAAACTGGTTTCGGCGTTTAGTGCCTAATTTATAGAGCAATTATAAGAATTATAAGAACGAAACAAGAGAATGCAAGCACAGAGCTTAAAAGAGCACCTGGCAGATCATCGGCACCGAATGCATCTTGGCCGAAGGGATTGGGAAGCGGCAAGATGGGGACCCAGCCAGGGCCTTGGATTCCTGGCCAGGCCCTGATTCACGAGATGAGTATCTGAGGAGGTGCTTCCAGCCCTGAGGCTTGGAATGCTCTTGGTCCTCTTTCCTGTTGCCTCTGCCCCCCTCTCTCCCCTCCACGCAGGACCTGGTGCCGCCCTCCCTAATCCTCTCTAAGCCAGGACAAGATCCCTGGCCTCGCTGATGCCCACCTCCACCACCTCCCCTAAGGCTAGTCCCCTCCCTCTGTGTGGCCCACATTTACTCAGCTGGCCCACCTTGGCCGGAGCAGAGGAGCTCGGACCCCCAAAGCTTGCATCCTCCGAGCTTCCCCAAGAAGCCCCCCGATGGCTGGGAGGCTGCAGGGAGAAGGGAGCTGAGCAGGTGCCAGGGGGATACCACACACACAGACCTCTCTGCGCATGCCCAGCCACGGGGTGGCCACCTCAGCCCACCCATCACCCACCGCTCTGCAGCCCCCTCCGGATCCTGGGCTCTGGGACTGCTCTCCGGTGAGGGCTCTTACCCCCTGTCATTTTCTTCTCTGTCTCACCCACAGAATATTTCCTGAGCACCTACTCTGTGCCAGTTGGGCCCGGGGCCCTGCCCTCCACGGGCAGCAGGGGGGATGGCTATAATCCACATCAGTATTTCTCAAACCCCCTGCAGGGCCGGTTACAACATAGAGATGGCTGGGCCCTTTCCCCAGAGTGTCTGAGTCAGCAGGTCTGGGGTGGGGCCCAAGCTTCTGCATTTCTAACCTTTCCAGGTGCTGGTGCGGCTGGTTTAGGAATCACATTTTTAAAATCTGTAATAATAAAAGTGTAATATGCTGATTAGACCGGACGTCCTTCCAGAAGATCTTCCGGACAAAAGCCAGGGCTGTGAGGGAAGCCGGGTCCCGGGTGCCAGAGGGAAGGGAAGCCGGTGCCGGCAGCCAGGGGAAAAAAGGCCTACTCTTGCACGAATTTCGTGCATTGGGCCTCTAGATATATGTTTCAAGTGTACAGCATTATAATTCAACATCTACCCTGTTTCCCCGAAAATAAGACAGTGTCTTATATTAATTTTTGCTCCCAAAGATGCGCTACATCTTATTTTCAGGGGATGTATTATGTTTCCATGAAGTAGGTCTTATTTTCAGAGGATGTCTTATTTTCGGGGAAACACGGGTATGTACATTACAAAATGATCACCCCCAAAAGTCTAGTTGCTACGCATCACCATATAATTGACCCTCCCCCCCCTTTCCCTTTTGCCTAACCCTCAACCTTTTTACCCTCTGGTAACCACCCATCTGTTCTCTGAGTTTGTTTTTGTTTTATTTCCTTTGTTCACTTTCTTTTAAGATTTCCACATATGGAGTGAAATCATATAGTTTTATCTTCCCCTTTCTGACTTACTTCACCCACCATTACACCCCTAGTCCATTGCGGCATTATGCACAATAGCCAGAAAACAACCTAAGTGTCCACCTGTGGGTGAATGGTTAGGAGCCACAACCTGAGAGAACCACTGGTTTACAACAAGTTATAATTCAAGGCAGATTAAAGCAAAGGTTCTGATCAGAGGGAATCAGGAAAGGGGCACTGCAGGCAGAGGAAACGGCATGAACAAAGGCCTGGCAGCTCCAGGAAGCCCAGGAGGGAAAGGTGCGTGGGGCGTGGCCTGGAGAGCAGCTGGAGGGGCACGTGGGGCCAGGCGGTGAAGGGGCCAGCGGGTGGCCACACCCCTTCCCTCTGGCTCCCAAGCAGCTGCTTTGTGCCAGGTACCCCTGGCAACCCTGCCAGGCTCCGCGGGCTCCACGCCCATCTTCCCCCTCTGCGGCAACACGGCACCCCTGCCTGAGGCCTGGCTTTCGCAGGCCGCTGTGGCGGCTGTCAGCGTCTCTACCCACCCTCCCCGGGGCAACTTCCTGGAGCTTCGGGAGCCGGCCCAGAGGTGCCAGGGAGGTGTGCCAGGCGGGCCGGCATGCGTGCTGTGGGCGTGTCCCAACCCCGGTCTACCAGCTCGCTCTATCTGCCCCGGGATCTGGGGCTGGGTATGTGTTTGTTGCCGCTGGAGCCAGAGCAGTCACTATGGGTAGGTAATAATAGCAATCCTAATCCCTCATAATTGGACCAGACTTTGCTGTCTGCAGGGCACTTCCATGCCCATGACCTCATCTGACTCCCACAACACCCTGCAGAACAGGCACAGCTAGAGTTACCATCCCCGTTCCACAGCTGAGCAAGCGCGAGCCCAGATGGCCTGAAGTCACATCTCCAGGAAGGCAGACTCGGGGCCGGGGCCTGGGCCTGCTGACTCTTCACCCGGTGAAACCTCTCTCTGCTCTGAACTCTCTTAACCGAGCGCCCCACCTGCTGCTCTCCCCAGAAGGGCCAGCGGCTCTGCTGCCCAGGGAAGCCTGGTCCAGTCCCAGGAGGAGTTGGGCCCAGCTGTCCCGCCTTCCCCACCTGCGGGGGGTGCAGCTGACCATCAGCTGCAAGTACATGGACACAAAGCTGTGTCAGCACCAGTCAGGACATCGGACCAGGGAGGAGGGCAGGGTCCCCTAATCCAACGGAGAGGCAGAGCCAGGCTCAGGGAGGACAGGGCATTGCTCACGGCCACAGCTGCCACTCAAGAGCACAGGAGGCCACAGATGGCCGGACCCTATAGTGAGTGGCAGGTCTGGGTCTGCTGCTGCCTGCGTCCCGTGGGAACAACAGGACGGAAATGACCTGCAGCTCCGAGGAGCCTTGCCCGGGGGGCCGCACAGGCACTTTCTCTCCGGCTTGTTGGGGATGCGCTCCTCCGTGGCACGCAGCAGGCTTCCAGGCTGGGAGGGCAGATATCTGGGCTTCATGTTCCGTGCATGTGTGTGTGCGTGTGTGTGTATGAGTGTGTGCGTGTGTGTGTCCATACCAGGACCCACGCAGGCAGGGCTCTGTGGGAAAGGCTCTGATCCCGGAGGCGGGAGAGCAGGCTCCCATCTGGACCCACCACTGAGCTGGGCTCAGCTTCCTCATCTGTAAACGAGGGCCATCTGTCCTTGCCCACTCGTTCAAGGTTGTCCCTAAAGGACCAAATAGATGGAAACCACCCAGCAAACAGAAACACCTTGAGAGATGAGCGAGCCCAGGAAAGGGCAGGGAGCAGGGAGTGGGGAGAAGAGCTGCCCGACAGGGCCGGGAGTGGCCACTCCTGAGTGCTCCGGGCCCACCCCAGCGCCTGGTGTCCCCGCTAATTCCACAAAGACGCCTGTGCTCCATGAATGTCCCCAATACCACCAAGCTCCACCATCCCTCACCCCTGTGCAGGGAAAGAGGGGCATGACAGATAGGGCACCCCAGGAGGGCCCGTGGCTGGGGGTTTACTATTCCACTGATGTGACGGTGTGTGTGTGTGTGTGTGTGTGTGTGTGTGTGTGTGTGAGAGAGAGCACGGGCCTGTGGGTGACACAGCTTGGCGAGGCCCCAAGGCAGCCTGTCGGGACCCAGCAGGGCCCCCCACCAGTCTGCTGGGAGCCCCTCTACCTGACTGAGGCCCATCCTGGAGTTTGGCAGGAGGGCGAAGAGGTCACCCCTTATGGAACTCTGAAAACAAGGAAGTCACCAGCTCCACGGGCAGAGGTGCCACTTGCTCAGGCCAGGGAGGGGGAACAGGAAATCACCGTCTCCATGACAACTGGTGTCACTCCAGCACGTGCACCCCGCCGCCCCGTGCCTGCCTGCCTGTGCCGGAGGGAGAGCCCTCACACGGCGGCGTCACATCTCCCAGGGCCCCCTGAGCCTGGCTTTGGCCTTCCGGAGGCTAGTGGACACCCTGGGGAAACAGGCAGCTAACACAGGCACAGTGACCCACCCGAGGACATAGCTGGGAAAAGGCCGACCCCACAAGGAACCCAGATCTGGGCCTCGGCCAGGCAAACCCATCCAAGGCACACAGACCTGGGATCTGAGCCTCCAATCACACGCCGCGTTGGGAGGAGGGGGAAGGGGGTCGCTGGTCATGGATCCTCACTCCCTGGCTCCAAGTCCCACTCAGAGCACCGGGTCCGGCCTCTGCAAGCGACCGGTCCCCAGCCGGGCCCCGTGAGGAGGCGGCGTGGCGCGGTCCAGCGCCCAGCACACCGGAGCCCTGGCGACTTGGGAGGCAGGCCCTCCCCGACCTGGGCCAGAAGGCTCCCTGCTCACCTTGCGGTCCTCCTCCCGCTCCAGGGCGGAGCTGCTGGTGTCCCCGGGGCCGCTGGCGGGCATGGCGGGCAGCTGGGCGGCGGGAGGCAGGCTGGGGCTGCGCGGGGCGGGCGGGCTGGCGGGCGGGCGGCTCGGCGGCTTCGGGGAAGGGACGGTCGCAGTCTTTGGGAGCGGAGGGTTAAAGCTCAGGCATAGATCCGGGCGGGCTCGGAGTGGAACAGTCCGTGGGATCTCTGCCTCCGGCTGCCGGTGGGTTTGGGAGTTCCGACGACGGCTCCACCTGTTGGGGAAGAAAGAGAAGAGGGGTCAGTGGGGCCAGGGCGCCCCAACCCAGGACCCGCCAGCCCCACCCCCTCCCTCCTCAAGGCTGGGTGGGCCCCAGGCCCAGGGGCTGGCCTGCGAGGGCTGGTCCTTCCAACCTCACCCTCCTCCCCGGCTCACCCGCAGCTGGGGCAGCAGAGCCCCGCAGAGAAGGGGAAACGGAGGCACAGGCCCGGCGCCGCCCGGCTCCCAGCCTGCCTCGGAGGTGGCACCGGCCCCCGGTCCCCGGGTGTCCACGCCGCTGCCGCTCGGCGGGAGTCACTGCTGGGACTTCCAGCTGCCTCCCCGCCTCCTCCCTTCTCTTCATTCACGACTGTTCTTTCCTTTGAACGCTTCCCACACCCCTCCCGCCCCGCCGCCGCCCCCCGGGAAATCCCAGAGGTCCCCAGCCCAGCTACATTTTCCTTCCAATCTGTCCTCCCAGCAGCCGCCCCCACACGGCTCCCACCCCACGTGGAGGAAGTGAGCGGCAGTCACAGGATGTAGCGAGATGAATGTCACCTAACGGGAGGGCCCGGCTCGGGCCTGCAGACAACGCTGGGGCTGGCGGTGCCTGGGGCCAGGGCGCGGGGTGGGGAGAGAAGCAGCCCACAACCCACGGCCACGCGGAGGGAGGCCGGCAGATCCCCCTCTCTGCCACCCCATCGGCCTCCAGAAACGGGCGGCCTTGAGGGGAGGGGGCCCTCCGAACCCACACTGCTGAATTTTAGGGGATTTTCGTCCTCCCGGTCTCAGGTGTGGGCCTCAAGCCAGTGAAGTAACAAAGCCGCAGCCTCCGCTGGGGGTGGGGGTGCTGCAGGCTTCCAGCCTCCTCGCTCAGACCGAGTCTGCCTGCTCCCCACCCGCCAGAAGGCGACGTGGGCCAAGCCCCTGCTCCAGAGCCAGAGCCAGAGCCAGCGGGCCGGGGCCGGGGAGCGGATTGGCAGGAGCACAGGGAGGCCGGCGGGATCTGGGCCCACCCACACCCTTCCCCTTCCAGTTCCTGCTCGGCCTCCCGGGCTCCCCTCCCTCCAGGCCTGCTCCTCCTCCCCCTCCAGCCAGGCTCCCTGACAAAAAAACACACGAGGAAGCAGAGAAAGCGCAGGCGTGGGTCTCTCTCCAGGGCACAGCCCCTTCCCCAGGGACACACACCTGGCTGGGAGGTGGGGGCCCAGGCCTGGCTCGGCCCAGGGTGTGGGGGGGAAGCCGGAGCTGGGGGGACCCTCTTGGGACCAGGACAGGAGGGTCCCTGGACGTTAAACCCAGATAGAGGGGAGCCCAGGAGCCTGGGGTGTGCTGCGCGTGTCCACGCTCAGCCCGGAGCTGGCGCAGCGCATGTCCGCCGCTCTAGCCCGGAGGGTGCGGATGGCGGCGGTGAGATCAGCTCCATGGGCCGGGCGCTGGGCTAAGCGCTGACGGCCATTCCTCCCTTGGGCAGCTGCTAGTGTTATCACTGTCCCTCGATTCCAGCTGAATTTAGGATCGAAAAAGTTAGGATTTGTTCATATGCAGTGTCAAAGCAGAAGCTGGAGCCCAGGTCTCTCTTTAGAGTAGCTCCGTCCCCCAACTTACAGCACCCACGAAATGACTCTTGAGAGCCCGCTGGAGAACCGGTCCAACCCAGAACTGGATGAGACTTCCATCCGTGAGAAGCCAGCGAGTCCCCTCACACCCACTCGGCGTATTAGCATAAACATCCCCTCATTGCCCCCTCCCCCACCCTAACCCTATCAAACCCTTCCAGAGCGTGCGGACGCTACGAGAGGCGGAGTCTGGTGAGAAAGAGCCCTGAACCTGGTGTCGGCAGGTGTGTGTTCTAGTCCTGACTCAGTTTCTCTGGCCTGTCACCGACCTCACCCCTCAGCTTGGACAGCTGGACTACATCTACAGGCATTTACTGCAGCCCTGCCCAGCGGGGCCCCGAGAGCCCCAGAGTGGGACCTGCGGGGTAAGAGGCACAGAATGCCCCCCCCGAGGCCTAGAAGCACCAGGGGGCTTCCGCGAGAGCAGCACCTGCAGCAACCCTCCGGCTGCCTGTGAGAAGAGGAGGACAGAGGGAAAAGCAGAGCATGGCCAGGTGTTGACCCCGGCCACGGCGGACACTGGAAAGGAAAGGAAAGGAAAGGAAAAGAAAGGAAAGGAAAGGAAGGCTCTTTCCCCCCCCCCCATCCCCAGGCCTCCCATCTGAACTGCATACACTGTCCTCACCGAGAATGCAATGGACACGGGCCAATCTTTAGGTTCCTCTGTGCTACTCAGTGGGACAAACCCGACAGTGTCCTGCATGATCATCGCCCAGCGCCATCTAAAAGCATCCAGCATGTGGCCGGGACCGGTTTGGCTCAGTGGATAGAGCATCGGTCTGTGGACTGAAGGGTCCCACGTTCGATTCTGGTCAAGGGCATGTACATTGGTTGCGGGCACATCCCCAGTGGGGGGTGTGCAGGAGGCAGCTGGTTGATGTTTCTCTCTCATCAACGTTTCTAGCTCTCTATCCCTCTCCCTTCCTCTCTATGGAAAATCAATAAAACATATTTTTTTAAAAAATAAATAAATAACAAATAAGAGCATCCAGCACGTGGCCAGGCAGCATGCACTGCCCCTCTCCAGGGCCCGCTGGGGTGGCCTGGCTCCCGGCCTCAGGAGCTCCCCTTTTCTCTCCAGCACCCCTGCCAAGGGGAGGGACCTGCCCCTGGTCCCACGGTCCCAACACGGCGGCACGTGTCCGCCATGACAGCTCTTCTCCAGGCACGACCCTGCTGCTGCTGGCGCCGCGGCCTCCTCCACACCCACGGCCAAGGCTGCGCCACAAAAACGCCGCCGAGGAAAAATCCTTGCCAAGACCCTGCCACCAGGAGAGGCCGCTTTTATTTCCTTGCTCAGACTTCTCATGTGCAGAGTGGCCATAAATAATGCTTATAACAACAACATAAAAACAATTTTTAAAGAAATCCCATCATGAAAATATCTTGGTATCGCTATCATCACTAGTTCGATCCTAAATCTCTTGTGGAAAAAGAAGTGGGACTTTGACTAGACATACCCAGTTTTGCGACCTTCTAAACCCAACTCAGTGGACAGGGTTTTTAAATAAGAGGTGAAGTCACAGCTCGGGCTGAACGGAGGGGAGACACCACCAATGAAACGCCAGAGTCTGGGAAGCAGACTTGCGGTGGCCAAATTTCAGGCAGCACGTGCAAACTGGTTTATACCAGAGTCCGTGAAAGACACCTGATGTGACAGCACCTGTACCTCCAGGACCAGAGGTGAAGAGGGTGTGTGTGTGTGTGTGTGTGTGTGAAAATAAAGAAGATGGAATAAAAGAAGTAGAACCCTAGACCCACCTCCCCCAGACCTCTGAAGGGCTATTCCCCGTAGAGCACAAAACAGAGGGTCTTGGCACAACATGTCGACTAGCCAGGTGAGAGTAAAGGTAATGTACCCACACCGAGGAGATGAGGGTCATAAATGGGATGTTGTGTCCCACCAGCTGGGCTCCTAGCACACTGGCAGCAAAACCCTCAGCTTCCTTTCAGTCCAGGCGGATAGGCTCTGTGGACCCTCCCAATGAACCTCTTTTCAACTCACTGTCCGCACGTGGCTGCCTGGACACAGGGCCTGGACGGGTAGGGATACTGACAGATGTCTGTCCTGGGCGATGTGCTCCAAATGGAGAAGAAACCCAGCAAGAGGAAGACACGAGACCCAGAAAACAGGAACTCCAGCCAGAAGGAGGGCAAAGGGAATGGTAAGGATGACCACAAAAGGAAGTCACCCAACAGCAGTGACGATGTGAAGAGAGCAAGAGAATGGGTAGCAAACAAACAGAACTGAAATATATAGTACTTGACACGTGTGTGTGTGTGTGTGTGTGTGTGTGTGATTATACAAATAACAGTACATGCGTGTGTATGTAGGTAGGTAATAGTACATAGTATATTAATTTCCTATTTGCCGCTGTTACAAATTAGCACAAAATTAATGGTTTAAAACAACACAAATTTGTTATCTTGCACTTCTGGAAGTCAGAAGTCCAAAATATTTCTCATCACTGGAGACTCGAGGAAATCCGTTTTCTTGATTCTTTCAGCTTCCATAGGCTACTCACACTCCTTGGCTCATGGCCACCTCCCACCCTCACAGCCACGATGGCCATCTTCCTTCTCTGCATTGCTCTGACCCTGCTTCCCTTGCATCTCTTCCTCTGCCTCTCCTGCCCCTGTCTTCCACGTCTGAGGATCCCTGTGATTGCATTGGGTCCACCCAGATAATCCAGGACAATCTCCCATCTCAAGATCCTTAATTTAATCACACCTGCAAAGGACCTTTTGCCATATAAGGGACCCTATGTACAGGTTCAGGGGATTAGGCTGTGGCTGTCTTTGGGGGAGGGGGAGGGGCTAGTCTCCTGGATGCTTACCTATATATTAATATACGCATAAAACATATTCAAAAGAACACTGCTAGGTCCCTGTGAATAGTATGCCTATGAGAACTATGTAGGAGGAAGGTTGGAGAGTGGAAAGGGTGGCCATGTAAGAGAACTAAATTCTTATTTACTAAGTAGGAAATGGGTGAAAGGTATCTAAAATGGACGAGTCAAAAGATATCCACATTACTCGGAAATGTAAGTGTAAAACTGCTAGAAGAAATAGTTAAAAGGAGTTGCCTCAGAAGCAGAGGAGGGTAGGAGTAGGCAACGAACAGCTGCATTTGGTGAAGAGGTGTTAGTACTATCTGACGTCTCAAATTATGCGCATGCACCACTGTGAGGAAATAACAATGACTTTTAGAAAGAGAGGATGGGGGTGGGCATGAGGGCTTACACCTAACTGCAGTCGCTGTTTGGGCGTGGACTCCATCCTCCACGAGAGTGCCGCTCAGGCCCGCCATCTATGAAACCATCACATCCCACAGACTAACCATTATCGGCTCCTCGCACCCACACAGAGTTCCGTCACCAGCTATAAAAGTGGCACCTCCGTCCCCACCCGCCCCGCCTCCCCACTCACGAAATATTTAATTCTTGCAATACGTCATTTCCACTCAGTCCAGCCCCTGCACAGCGTGATGTACCTCCCTCACATCCCTCCCCCACTGCACCTGTGCATGCCATTGCTGCCTACATCCCGAACCATGACCGGCCGTGACTCACTCATTAGCCCACCTCAGACCAAAGGCCCACAACTCAGCCATCTCCTGGGGCCTCCAGACAGCCCCTGCCAACCCAGCTTCCACGACACTGTCCCTACATAGTCCCCTCTTCCTCACCCCATTAGCACCCCCCAAGCGGATCACCCTAAGTCTCAACTCCAAGTGTACTCCAACCAGCAACAACCATATTGTCACCCACCGTCTTACCTCAACAAGGGCTTGCAGACAAGTATCTTCTTCCAGAAACAAAAACCATCATTGCCCACAAACTTGAGTCCTTGCTCCATCCAAAGCAGTCCTAATGTCATCACCACAAGAACCTCTTCCACTCTATCTCAAGTCCTCTATCTGAACTGCTGCAAAACGCTGGCCATCGCTCACCAGGCCCCTCTTCTTCCCTTCATCTGAAGACTACCTTTCCCACAGTGGACTTCGCTTGTTTAAGTCTATCTCATCACCACCTCCGCCTTTCCATGGGGGTGTTGGTTTGTTTGTGCTGACCCCAACCCCACCTCAGTCAGAGTGAGCATGTGACCAGGCAGGGCCAATCAGAGCCTCCCAGGGAGACGTTGGCACAATGGAAAGATGCTAATATGGTAGGATGTGAGTCAGGAGCTGCTGGCTTACCTGAGAACAAAGGGATGGAGGCAGAGGGGTGGAAAACTCAAGTCATTGTCGGGTCCCTGCAGCTAGCTGTACCTGGAGGCAGGGCATCTGTCAACCTCTCGCAACGTGAGTGAGTCTGTGCCCTGTGGCTGACAGTCCTGACTCATATGCTAATCTCAACCTCCAAAAACCCTCCCTGGGAGGCCCACTATGTGGGTTCAAGTCCTGGCTGTTGTGTGATTAGTTATTATCTGTGTGACCGGAGACAAAACTGTGCCTCAGTCTTCTCAGCTGTAAAATGGGGGAAATAAGAGGAGCCACTTCATAGGACCGCTGTGAGAATGAAAGAGAAAATGCACTAAAACTGCTTACAAGAGAGCCTGACAAATCACATACTCCATAAATTTGAGCAATCAGTAGTTCCTGACTAACCAGCCCACATCTTTCTCTTCTTCCTTGAAATCACTGGAGCACCATGAGTGCACGCTGCCCAACCAGGAGTGTCTACCGCGCTCCGCGGACATGCCAGGTCCTGTGAAGAGCATTACAGTCTCAACATCTCATTCATGCTCATGCCAATCCTCTGAAGTGGGTGCTATTTTTATCCCAGTTTTCCAGATGAGAAACAAATGGGGTACAGAGAGGTTAACGAAGCTGCCTAAGGTCATCGGGTTAGTAAGTGATAGAGCCAGATACAACCCCAGGTCTGTCCCACCCCGGAGCCCAGTTTTCCCTCCATCATGATCTCCTACAACTAGCATGGGGCGGTTGCAGCCATATTAACTTTGGGCATGGACTGGTCAGAAAACAAAGTTTTTCAGTTAGTCTCCCTTTCCTGGCTAGGTCTGCCATGGGGGCAAGAGCAGAGCGGTGACAGGCACACAACCTTACAATCAGTGCCCAGCCCAAGGTGGGAATCGTCCACTCATCTATTCATTGGCCCACTTACTGAGCGCCTACCAGGTGCCAGGCTCTGTGCTAAAGGACATGCTTTGACCTATTTCATCCTCACAATCCTATGATGAGGCAGGTTCTATTGTTATTTCATGGGAGACAATGAGGCCTGAAGAGATTTATTACCGCTCCAAGGTAGCCCAGGTAGGAAAGTCCCAGGGCGGGAGATGGAATCCAGGTCTGTCTGACGCTGGAGTCTTTACACACGTGTCAGCACTCCGCCATGGGTAAGCATGCTAAGCACAGACCCCAGCCCACAGATAACAGCCTCCGGGGGCTGAATTTCCCATTGAGCTTGGGAGGGGTCACCAATGAGTCCCTTGGGTGCCAGGGCCTGGTGAGTGGGGGCCAGCAGAAAGCTGCGGGGAGACCTCGGGGCCTCTTAGACGGAGATGACTATCCGCCACAGCCTCTCAGTCACAAGACGGGGGCTGGATAAGGAGGAGGAAGAAGTCTCAGAGACACTTTCCGACAGCTCATTCTCTCTCAACACGCGTGAGATGATCATCATCATGCCATTACTCTGACTCTCAGAAACATCCCTTCTACCCAAACCACCAGCTGCCCATACACCAAAGCCAGCCCCACAATCCTGCCATCCTCTGCCCACTTCAAAGCCCATCTGTCTGGCTCCGGAGTCACAGCGGGATGACGTGTGGCTCTTCCACCCCCCTCGAGGCCAGGGCACTGCCAGCGTGAGTATTTTTGGTCACACCAAACCTGCTGCCGAGATGCTGGCCGCACTGGCAGAGCCAAGTTGAATCAGACTCTTCCGCTCACACTAAAGGTTACGGTGACGCAGCCCCAAAAACGGAGAGGGGAGAAAGATGTTTAAACCCAAAATAGATGCCGGTGAGGAGTTGACGTTGTTCTTGGGAGCCAACATGAGTAATGCAGCCTTTGCGCAGAGGAGCGTGTGTTCCTGAGGGCGGTGGGTCAGGAGAAGCCGTGGGCGCGGTGGCAGTCAGATGGGCTTCCCACGCCCTGGGAATCAGGGTGGCCAGGCGGGCAGCCCATGTGAGTGAGAATCAGCCATGCGGACCCCCGCGGGGTCTGCTGTCTGAGGCAGCCACGGGCATGGGTCTGACTCTATCCTCCCCTGGAGGCACCCACAGTCTACTCTTGTGCGTTTGTTTCTCTGCTTTCCCAGCGTTCTTTAAAGAACGATCCATACCCACCAGCTGCAGAGCCTCTTTACGTACCCTCCCCTTGACCCCTACACCTGATCCCCTCCCCACCCTGCACCTCCGAACCCTCCAGGGGCCCTGACTGTTGTAATCCCCAAAGGGGACACCACGTTCACTTGGCTTTCCCGGCCCCCTCATGCCACCGAACCAACAGACAAAATCAGGAGCTGTGCCACCGGCTGGAGTGGTTGGTCCTGGTTCCCAGGGAGAACTGGGCTGCCGTACACACGAGAGGCAGGGAAAACGGTCTGGAGCCAGGGGGCTCTCTCAGCTCCCCCTCAGAACTTCCGTGCCCAAAGGTAACATTGGAAAATGGAAAACTACAGAAGCAAATAAAAAAGAAATAAAAAAAAATAAGGAGTGGGGACAACTGAAGATTCAGATCCTTTGAGAACCAAGGTTTGGGTCTCTCCACCCGGTGAGAGAAGCCAGACCCGCTGGGGTCCCGGCGGAGCACAGAGGAAACAGGGTGGGTGGTGGGAGAGGGAAGCCTGGTGCTGAATGTGACCTTATGAACAGAGACGGAAATGAGGGCTGCGGTAGTTTTGCCTATTTTCTATTTGCTTGATATACACTGAGTGGCCAGATAATTATGATCTCTGAACGCATAATAATCTGGCCACTCAGTGTATATCTTATATAATGAAAGGCTAACATGCAAATTGTCCCCTCGATCAGGAGTTCTACCAGCAGGCAGGCCAGCCAACTGCCCATGTCCCTTCCCCCCTGGCCAGGCTGGCTGGACCCCACTCATGCACGAATTCATGCACTGGGTCTCTAATACACACACACACACACACACACACACACACACAGAGTGGCCAGATTATTATGCTTTCAGCAATCATAATAATCTGGCCACTCAGTGTATATGTATGTGTGTGTTTATTTCTACATGGTAACTGTTTGTTTTCTTTTTCCTCCTTCTTCCCATTGTTTTACATATGTTGTTGGAAGTTAGGTCTATAATTGAATCTAGGTAGAATATTCAGTGGGGCTGTGGCTGAACCTGAGAAGTTATTCCTGTAGACAGAGATTGACACAATGATGGGTGAGACTCCTCATTTAGGGAAAGGAAGCTAGAGTGTCCTTCAGTAAGAATAGCTGTGTCCTGACAGGTAGAAATATAGCTGTTTTGTAGTTACAGGGGCGCTCACATGTGTGTAAATGGTGCAGAGGAAGCTGTGTGCCAAAGCAGGCTGCACCAGTTATCCATTCACCCTTCGTTGCCTGCTCCGCGAACACAGACAGCCCCTGTGCAGATTTCTCCTCTGCCAGCTGGCACGTGGAGTGGGCAGCAGAGGGAACTTTATCCAGATCCAGTGTGCTCTCCTGGAGGGCTCCTTCATGTACACAGCCTCTCCGGGAGCCAGGTTCTGCGCCTCGGTGGCTTCCCCAGCGCCCAGGCCTGTCCTGTCGCAGTTTCTCCAGCGCCAGGTTCCCGCACCATGCAACTCCCAGTGCCAGCTCCTGCAGTGAGAGGGCTTCTCCAGCGCCTGGCTCCTGTGTCACACACGGCTTCTCCAGCACCTGGCTCTGTGTCACACACGGCTTCTCCAGCACCTGGCTCTGTGTCACACACACACACACACACACACACACACACACACACACACACGGCTTCTCCAGCACCTGGCTCTGTGTCACACACGGCTTCTCCAGCGCCTGGCTCTGTGTCACACACGGCTTCTCCAGCACCTGGCTCTGTGTCACACACGGCTTCTCCAGCACCTGTGTCACACACGGCTTCTCCCCCACCTGGCTCTGTGTCACACACGGCTTCTCCAGCACTTCGCTCCTGTGTCACACACTGCTTCTCCCGCACCTGGCTCCTGTGTCACACATGGTTTCTCCAGAGCCAGGCTCCTATGTCACACACATCTTCTCCAGCGCCTGGCTCTCGCAGTGTGACAGCAGAGGCCAGCAGGTCACCCTTGGGTAGTTGAGTAGCATGTGCTCCGGCAACATACTTCCTCAGGAACAACTTTCCTTGGGACCCAAAAAGGGTGGATTTCCAGTGCGTTCCCGAGGACAGGTTTCCAGTAAGTTCCTCCCCTGTCATGCAGGCAATCATGGCCATGTCCTCTCCATCAAGGTCAGGGTCTTGGCCTGGGAGAAGGCCTCTTCCTGGGGCACTCCATGGCAACGCTGGGGGCAGCGGCTGTTCTCATATATGCCGCTTCCATATTCTTTGCCATTCTTTGTACTTTTTACCAGGCAGTCGTTCATACACCAACTGCCTGTTATAGTGAACAAGCCTTTGCATTAAACTTCTCCTGGTCAGATCGCCATGTGGTTCCCATCGCCCGAATGCACCCTGACTGACACAGTCGCCCACGGCTTCACATGGCCTTTTCCATCCGCAAGGTCCTTGAGCTCAACTCAGCATCCTTGCCAGATAATCACCGCCTGCTTCAAGCACTCCCTCAGCAATGGCGCACGGAGTGCCATGCGGAGCCCGGCGCGGGGGCGAAGGACCCCGGCTCCTGCAAGCTCGCAGCACGCGGGGTCCCTGTGAGTCTCTGGCTCTCTCCCCCCGGACCCCACTTGGCTCCAGGCTGCTGGCTCTCTCCCTCCTGTTGGGCGCCTCTGCGCTGTCTCCTGGGCTGGCTGTCTTGCCTTCAGCTGTCTTCAGCTGCACCCTGAATTCTCCTCTGCTGGGCTACGTGGGCTGGCATTAATGCAGACCTCCTTCTGCGACACCTCCATCTGTATTTCTGGACATCTCCACTTGGGCGACCTGCAGTTACTACCAAAAATCCTCTCTCCTAGAACCGGATGCCTCAAGCCTCTTCTGGCTTCTCTCTACGTGGAAGCAGCATCACCCTCCCCTCAGCTGCCAAAGCCCCGAACTCCAAAGAGAACTAAGGTCCCACCTACCCCTCATCCTCTCCTCCACCGGACACCCGATCATCCGGCCCCTGTCCTGCCGCGCCCTCTGGGCCCTTGTGGCTGCGGGTCTAGGGCCTGGCAGTCATTCCTCATGGGGCCTCCCTGCCTCTGGGGTCTCCACCTGCACCCAAGCCTTTCAGCGAGATGCCCTGCGCACAGCTTCCTCAGTCAGAACCCAGGACGCCTGAGGAGGTGTTCTCATTGACTGTGGTGGTGGTTACACAACCCGGTGAAGGTGCTACAAACCATCGAATTGCACATGTATGGTATGTAAATTTTATTTCAATAAAACCATCGTTTTAAAAGAAGGGAGGGAACTACGATGCCAAAGATGTTCAAACACGGTAAAATCTAAACTCTGGCCTGGCCCCGCACCCCTACCCCAATGGCCTCGGCAGACTGCTCAGACCTCTCCCAGGTGACCCCATCATTCCGGGCCAGTCACTGTCCCCAGCTTCCATCCCCTCTTTCTACGCTTGTCTACACTCCCACCATCCTCTCCTCCAGAGGGCTCATCAATCCCCTCCTGCCCCTTCCTTTACCTCCCCCAACCCCCTCCATCATTTCTCCTCACCCCCCACCGCCCCCCCCTCCCCCGTCCCCAGGGCTCTTTAACCAACTCAGTCCGGTGGTCATTTAGCTTTTCTTTCTTTATATATATATATATATATATATATATATATATATATATATATATATGATATTTTACAGAGAGGAAGGGAGAGAGATAGAGAGCTAGAAACATCAATGAGAGAGAAACATCGACCAGCTGCCTCTTGTACACCCCCTAACGGGGATGTGCCCGCAGCCAATGTACATGCCCTTGACTGGAATCGAACCCGGGACCTTTCAGTCCGCAGACCGACGCTCTACCACTGAGCCAAACCAGTTTCGGCTAGCTTTTCATTTGTATGTAGATGTGTCTGTTTCCCCAAACATATGAGATTAGAGTTCACGTCTTATACCTTGCTGCCCCCTAAAGCTCAGTGCTTCTCCCCCTCCTGCCCCCCCCATCGCCCCATTCTGGGTGGCCCTGGAGGCAGGGAGGACTGTGCGGAATCACTCCCAGGCAGCTGCAGCATCCCCAGCACAGCGCTGCGGCGCCTAGAGTGACTGCCCACAACCCCCATTCCAGGGGTCGCTTGGTAGAGTTCCCCAAGGCGGCACCGTGCCGATGGAAAGGCCCCAGGCCAGGTTGTACACCTGCCGTGGGGTGTGCAAGGCCCCCCCGCACCCAGATGTCCCAGCAGGAGGGGGGGTCATGGGGGTCCTAGGTTAGGTGCCAGTGGACCACAGGAAGCCAGGGGCTGGCCTTTGGAGGCTGAGTCCTGTGACCACTCTCTCCCCACACCACCCCGCCTGTGCTTCCCCCACCTGCACCTTCTCACCCTCTTCCCTCACCAAGCGACCACCCCGCTGACCCGCTCACTCCCAGGCCAGAACTAGGGGGTTCCCCAAAGGGTCTCCGGGACCCGGGAGTCGCTGTGGGAGCACAGCCCTGTGCTGCCCATGGAGGCAGGAAAGAGTCTGCTGCCCTCAGAATTACCTCTGATTGCCTTCCTCCTCACCCTCTGCCCCCACCCAGCCAAGCCGCACGGTTTGTGGAGGGGCCGGGAAGGAAGAAGAGGCCAGGGGACCGGCAGCACATCCCGGAGTCAGAGCCCCCGCCCAGCAGCCCTGGTGCAGTTCTACCCCCTCAGCCCCGAGGAGGCTCAGCGGGACCCGCCTCGGGCCCTGGCTCCTCCGCTCTGAGACGTGGGCCTTGCTTTCCCAATCTGTACAATGGGTGAGCGGGTCCCTCCCTCAGCAGTCCGTCTGAGTTGGGTGCTTAGCACAGTGCCTGGCACATCTAAACATCAGAGTGGTGTGTGTGTGTGTGTGTGTGTGTGTGTGTGTGTGTGTGTGTGTTTAAATATTATGTGATTAATCAGGGCAGAAGGCCAGTAAAGTGTCCTCAGGAAACCTAGACTCCGGCTAAGGCCACACCCAGGAGTGGCTCTTGCTTGCCCCTGGGAACAGCTGCTGTGGCCTGACCCAGGGTCCCCTCTCTTAGCTAATGCCCAGAGGAGCCTCCTCTGACGCCCCAGCCCAAGGCCCTGTGCCACCAGAATGGGTAACCCCTTTAGCAGAGCCCTTAACCTGCCGTCATGGCCTCGAGGGGCTCTCAGAGCCACAGACACAGATGCACGCACACACACATACACACACACACACGCACACACACACACTCCTCTCCTCTCCTGCTCGGGCTCGGGCTCCAGGGGAGGATTCCAGGGAGGGCCTTCCCGCGCATGCGCCGCACATTCCACCTACAGCATGGGCCAAAGAGGCATTTGGACACCAGCTTGGGAACCTCACAACCATGCACAACATTGTTCTGAGAGAAAACACAAAACATCGCCCTACAAACAAACATTCGCCATAGAATTCCTCCAAGACTAGGCATTGCCCGTGCTAGAAAACTGCCAGAGCAAGAAGAGAAGAGCCACATGAACTTAGTCTGCCTTGGCAAAATTAATACCAATTACAAAAAACATTTATGTGAACTGCTTACCATTTACACTTAATTACCGTGCAACACAATTATGTATACCATCGGGGTATGCCAGGTTAATTAAACTGTATATCTCGTCTGATTACACCCCCACGCCCTCGCCCTCAGTCCGTATATGCCCAACTTCCAGAGGGCTGGCCCTGTCACGGGTGTGTGTGCACGTCTGTGCAAACCAGAGAGATGGCTTCCACACTCAAATCGACAGTGGTCCCCACCACCCCGCACCCACCCAGAGACGGCCTGACTGGGGCCCAGGCCTTCTTGCCAACATCACCACCACAGGCGCCCCGCTGAGAGGCCAGCTTCCCCCCCTCCCCCCAGGCCTCCTCTGGAAGGCAGAGACACTTCAAAGGTCTCCCCAGGGTGTGGCTCCATGTGGCAGGGGCCACCCCACAACCCAATAGCCACCACATGTGCCCACTCGCAGAGGAAGCTGGCTTCACTGTCCAGACCAAGGTAGACCCCAAGCTCATTTCTGAGACCCCTCAAGAGCCCTGTACCCCTTTCTCCGGCACACCGAGCCAGCTGTGGGGCCAGTACCAGCTGTGGTCCACCCAGGCCTACGGGGTTCAGGGCCTCTGCTCTCCACATAGCCATGGCAGCTCTGCCAACACCACCCCCTTAGTTTAAAAAAAAAGGAAATGACCCCCCCCCCCAAAAAAAATCCCCATTTAGCTTAGCAGATGCTATTCAAATACACGGGGGTCATCCAGCGTTGGGGAACAAGAGTCAATGCCAACGTGACAAATGGACCTTCCCAGGAAGGAGGAGCTCACTGCCCGGGAGGCAAAGCAAGCAGCAGCTCGGGGGGAGAAGGAAGGGGTGTGTGGGTGTGCGCCTCCTCGGTGCCAGCCTGGGAGCACGCATGGCTGAACTGTAATCCCCAAACACCTGTGAGGCCAACTGCATGAGGATTCCTTTAAACGAGTGACATAAAATATCCAGGTTTAGCGCAAGAAGCAGCGTTTGAAACAAGCACCCGAGCAAAAAAAACACACCAGCCTGTGAGGTTACCTCCACTTTGCAGATGGCAAAACTGAGGCTACCAGAAGGCTAGGTGACCTGCCCCAGGATGCGGCCGGGAGGGGCCGGGGCTGAGGGCCATGCTGCCTCTTGCTCCAGTGATGCCGACCTGGCTCAAGCCATTATTCTAGAAATCCTTTCGAAGCTGCCTTTCCTGCGACACCCAGGAGGCTCATTTCTATTTTAGGGAGACGGCCTTGTTTATTTCTTCTCTGTTTGCTTACCCACCCTGCCGCCCTCGGCGTATGCCCACCGATCTCAGCGGACCCGCCTATCCACGGAGGGTGGGCGTCCGTGGTCATCCCCATGCCCTTCTCAGGGGGCGACAGGACGTGCCCCAGGTCATGCAGGTGGCGGTCTAGGCCTTGCTCCTCATCACACCTCACCTGCACGTGGAACAAACGCCTGCTTGAGTCACTTCCCTGCTCAGAAATCTCCACGGGTGGCTCCCAGTCAGGGAACAAAATGTGCCTGTCTGCCTAAGCCACCACGCTGGGTCCTGCCCCTCCCTGGCCGCCACCTCCGGGCCCGGGGACAGGCTCTCTTCTCCTGCCCGCCTGGCCAAACCCGGCTCCATGGGCAAACCTGACTGCCCGCAAGTCTCCACCCCACGCCCTCCTCCCACGGGAAGCCCTCCCAGGTTCTCGAGACTTTCCCCATCTTGTATCCTCACTGCGGATGGCTCCTCCACCCAAAAGCTGGTGAGCCACAAACCAGGCTCCAGGGCAAACCCTCACTGTCCACACTCCACTCCCCCTGACTCACTGTACCCCCCCTGCCCCCCAGCTGTTCCTACAGCTCCGCTTCCTATATCCTCACAGAGCACCCTCCTCCGTCCCACACTGCTGCTCCCTGGACTTCCCGCGCCAGCCTCTGCCTGGGCTCCAGGCCCCATCTTTACCTGCCCCATCTCTCTTCCTTGATGCCCCAGGATGACCTCTCTGAGATATAAACATGAGCATGTTTCTCCAACCCGACACCTATCAATGGTAACACCCAGCCTCCCGTGGCCCAGCTCTGGCCCAGCCCTCCGCCTCACATCCCATCATTCCTCAGATGCCGTCGCTCCAGCCACCTCAGGTCAGAAAATGCCCTCGGCCACCTGGCTGACTGCTCCCCACTCTTCAAGACTCCACTCAAGCGTCCCTTCCTTCTCCCTGAATGAGATGGCCCTTCTCAGAGTCCTCCCCATCCCTCCCGCCCCCCCCCCACACACCCCCCCACATGCTGCCGGATCTCTCCACCCACCAATGATGTAATGGCTGCCCTCTCCAGACTCTCGCCTCTCCTGTGGGCTCCTTGAGGACCAGCTAGTCCCTTTCATCTTCGTAGCCAGTGCCTGGCACATAGTAGGTCTTTAGTAAAAAGATGAACTTTATTTGTGGGTTTGAAGCCAGGGCCCTCGCAAGAGAAAACCCGAGCGCTGCCAGGCCTGCCATCTCACCAGTGGAGTCCAGGCTGCGTGGAGGGTGCTGACAGAAGGAAATGCAGAGGAACTGCCCGTTCCCACCCTCAGGCCACCCGCGTGAGGGTGGGACCCCCCTGCTGGCCCGAGAGGATGGCAGCAAGCGCCGCATTGTTGCTGGAAGTAAAACCATCAGGAACCTGTGCGGTGTCGCCAGCTGCCAGCTGTGGTCTGGGCCCTCCCATGCCTCTAGGCCAGGGGGCAGGGCCGGCCCTGCCAGCAGGCCCAGAACCGGAGGAGAAGCCACCGCTGGCTCTGGGCCCAAAGAGACCAGAGGGCAGGGAGGGAGAGGGCTTGGGGCTTGGGGGACCTGCTGGGTCCCCAGGGAGAGGCTCAGATCAGAGGGCCAGGGCTGGGGGACTCAGGTCAGCCAGCCAAACCCGGCTTTACGGAGGCGGGAATGGCGGCTCCAGGACTCCTAAAGAGGGAGGAGGAGGACAGAAAACATCTGCAGGCTCTCACCGTGCACAGGGGCCTGCACGGGTCATCACTCCTAGTCCCTACAGTCACCCTCATGCAGTCCCGTCACCACCCCACTGAAAGAGAGGGAACTCAAACCTCCTGAACACCTACTATGTGTCAGGCCAAGTGCTGGCTGTTTCCCTAACGTATTTCATTTGACCCAGGTGCGATGTGGATGCTCTTCTCATCCTGGATGGAAAACCTGCAGCTCAAAGATGTTTGTCTCCACGTGACTGACTAGTAGTGGGGAGGTCCACTGAGGCGCCGGCTCTGCGCTTGCTTCCATGCTGCTGTCCTTTTATTCATCTTCCCGCCTTATGCCAGGGCAGGGCCAAATAATCACACACACCCTTCCTCATGTCACATTCAACAGGGGCAGCCTCAGAGGGGAAAGCAAGCTCCCACAGAGTACTCACCGGCGGGGACTGGCCTGGGGGAGGGGGTTGGGGAAGGGGGAGGTGGATCAACAGGCAGAGGAATTACTCTCTGTCCCTCCCACCTCCCCACGCTGTCACCTGGGTCTCCACCACCTGCTCATGGCCCCAGATCACGGAGCCGGGTACAGCTTGAGCCCACGTGCCTGACGAGTTCCCCAGGCATCCCTTCCACTCCGGGCGGAGCCTCCTGAAACCCCATTTGGCCCCCCATCCGTCAGCCTAGGCTCCGCCCCCGACCCGGGCCCGGCCACACCCTCGGTTCCCAGGGAGCCGCAGACTGAAGGTCCTCAATGCTGTGTTTCCCACCCTGGATCAGAACTGGGGGTTTCAAGTCGCCGCCCTATAAAACCAGCTTGGTCCTCTGCCCTGGTATGCGCCCAGGTGCGGCCAGCTGCCCGCTGGCCTCTCGCGCCCAGGCCCCCCCAGCCCGGGCCTCCGCGGAGCCCGCGGTGTCTGCAGTCCGTCTCCCCGCGGCCTCCCCGAGAAGACAGGCACCTGGGGACCCCGCCAGTCTCCAGCCGGGTTTTTATCCGCCACAGAGAGTCCATCCTTCCAGCCCTAGGGTGCCTCAGATTCTTTTCATGTTCTTATCCAGAAGCTTTAAAAAAAAAAATGTGACTTTATTTTTGTTATTATCGCCATTAACAGAATAACACGTGTGCGTGTACAGTTTTCCAAAGGTTACACAGTATATGAAGTACACAAAGTGAAAAGGCAAAGTCTCTCCTGACAGGTCTGCTGTGTGCCCCTCGAGATGACTTTTTCTATGTATTGTACAGCCTATAAGTGTATAATTCCATATATACTTAAAGATCTATAAAAACAAGATTATACTCTGCAAATAGTTTTTTTGGGGGGGGTAATCCAACCTCACATCATGGTCATCTTCGCGTCAGAATAGACATGCTCACTCCCCATTTCAAAGGCTTTGGGAAATCTAAACAGATCCCCCTTTATCCATAAATGCATTCACCCTTTCAGAGTCCGCAATTCTGATCACACAGGGCCATTCCTCCAAGCGGCCCCTTCCCCATGAAGAGGGGAACCCCGCCCCTGGCACAGGCCGAGCATCCTCGCCTGCTCCTCCTGGGTCCTCAGGGAGCCGCTGTGGGGAGCTTGTCGCCAGGTCCCCCAGCGGGGGGACAGTCGCTCTGCCTGGGCCCGCTGACCCTACCACCCCATAATACCCCTTCTAAGCATCTGTTAACCTTTTCACGCGAGGACCACGGGAACGCTGGGATCTAGCCGATCTGTTAGGTCTAGAAGGTCTTCGGCGCCGACCCCCCGACCCACGGGCACAGTAACACAACAGCGAGAGCACAGGAGACGGGACGCCCACGTCCCAGCTCTCCAGCTCCTGGTTGTCTGAGATGGTCCTCTCTCCCCTCTGGGCACCCAGACAGGGCAGCTCACGACCGGCTCAGAATTAAAAATGACCTTGACATTTGAAGCGGCGAGGGAAGATCGATAGGGCTGACAATGAGCAGGCCGTGACCGCAGAGAGAAAATAGGGACCTGGGAACAGATGCGGACAGGCTGGAGGCAGCGGGGGTCAGCGGGGGCCAGCGGGGACCGCAGCAGGATGGGGACGGGCGATGATGCTCGTTTACAGCTTAAAAAAAATCCACTCCCTGCTGGGATTTGGCTAGGAAAGCCCCAGGCCCCCGCACCTCCTCCCCCTGCAGTGCGCTGTCCTCCAGACAGGCCTGCGATGTGACCAGCAAGGGAGATGTGGCCTGTCCGGGCCCTGACCACTGGCTGTCCTTGTTGTGGGCTGCCGGTTCCTGAGCCACACCTGGGGCACAGCTGCCGGGAGGGGGCACATCCCCCTGGAGTTGGGGGCTCGGCTCTGCCGCCGTGTGAGGGAGGGAATGGGGAGGGCAGGGCGGAGCCAGGCTCTTGCACCCCCGTTCACAGCCCCTTGCAGGAATATTCTGGAAGCTGGGGCACCCCTCAACCTGGGGGGGGGGGTTGGTGAGTGGGCCATGGACACCATGATGCAATCACTGGCACGCAGACCTTGCCCTGGCTGGAGTCCCCCTTCATCGCAGCCCCCAGGGGTTGGTGTAATTTAAACCCTGCTCTGTTTCTCTCCAAGTCTGAGCTCTTTCGCTCCAGTCTACAGACTATGAAGAAAGCATCAGGATTCTAGACCAACAGCTCATCGGCCCCTCCCCTCTCTCCCTTTCCTCCCTCTGTCTTGTCCATCCCACCCCCACCCCACCCCCAAAAGCCATCACAAGCAGGTCCGCTCAGGGTGATCCTTCCCAGGCCACACAGGAGTCACAGAGCACGGGGCCCACTCTCCCCAAATCAGTACCGGGCCTCAGCCTGGCTCCCAGCACACCCGGGGCTCTGGCTCCCCCACACCACAGCCACCCCATCCACCCCCGACTACCCAGCTCCATCCTCTCAGCCTGGAAGCCCTGCCTCTGTGCGCTGAAGCCTTTCTCACATGCCACCTCCTCCAAGAAGTCCTCCCAGATCCCCTCAGTTGGCTGTGACCTGCCCTTTATTTCTCCCTGCCCCGCGACCTTGGCCGGTGGTCATTAGCCGGGCACATCTTACACTCACTTTTGTGTCCCCTCAAAGCCTAGCACACAGCCTAGCCCACGGGAAATGCATAGTAAGTCTCTGGAAACAGACAGACAGCACTCAGAACAGAATCAGAGTAAAGCGCTGAACCGGCGGTGGGAGGGACTGGAGGCGAAGACAGAGACAACCTGTTGACAGTGCGACTTGTTAACCCCGGGAGCAGACTGCCGAGTGGCTCGGAGGAGCCGCCCACCTCCGAAGATTTTTCAGCCGGAAGCCGCGTTTCTGTCGTCCCTCCAAGATTTTGCAAAAGAGGCAGGAAGGTGGACAAGACTTCTCGGGGCACTTCCTGCCTCGCCAGTCCACGTAAGCTGCCCACATAACGAAATAATCACGGCCAGCGAACACCGCGCCCTCCCACTCTGCACACTATCTGCTCAATCCTCACAGCCTCCGAGGAGAGCCTGGGCTTGTTTCCGGGTGCGGGTGAGGGAGCGGAGGTGTAGTCAGTGGCCCCCGACCCCGCAGCTTCCTCGGACTCCCTCCCTGGCCCTCCCTTCGGTGGCCTGGAAGCAGGCTTATGTCTGAGCAAGCCGGGTCTGTGCGCACCCGGGTGCACGCAGAAAGGTGTGCACACAAAAGTATGCACGGGTGCCACGTGCACCGCGCCCTGTTAGCCAATGAAGGCAGGCGTGGCCACACACGTGTCCCCCGCGCCGCAAGGGTCTCAGGTTTTGTAGTTTTAGGGTATACATCAGTGAAAAGGCAGAAGTGTCTGAAAAGGAGCCCTCGGGTCCTTGTGGAGAGGAATCGGCGCCTTGCCGTGGCTGGCTGTTGAAGCCGTGCGGAGCAGCGATGCGGCTCACACAGGCCGAGACGCCCGGTCTCAGAGGGCGAGCGGGCTCCAGACAGGCCCCTGACTGTCTGCCACCCACCGGAAGGGAAGTAGGGGGAATAGATTCTGCAGCCAGGCCTCAGCCCTCACTGCCGCCCGCTCCCAGGCCGGAGGCCGGCGGTGCCCTCTCCATCAGAGGGGCCCGGGGCGGGGAAGGGAACATGGGCACCGGGTCGGGGACCCCAAGCCCACACAGGGAGAGGGGAGCAGGGAGAAAGGAGGGAAAGGAGCATGTGACAGGCTCACAACTGCCTTCTGGCCTCAGGCTCCGGGTCGCACTGGAAGAAGGGGGGCCTGGTCTCACGTGCAAACAGCCCCCCACCCCCCACCCACCCAGCTCCAAGGACTCTCAGGGCTCAAAGTTCTCTTTCAGCCCTAAATGCCAAGGCCTGGATTCTGGTGGTAAGATTCCAGGCCCAAGAACAGGGAGAGGGTGGTCTGTTTTTCACCCCATTAGAGAACCAGCAAAACTGCTCTCAGGGTCCCCCCGGCCTTTTTTTAATATATATTTTATTGATATTTTACAGAGAGGAAGGGAGAGAGATAGAGAGCTAGAAACATCGATGATAGAGAAACATCAACCAGCTGCCTCCTGCACACCCCCTACCGGGGATGTGCCCGCAACCAATGTACATGCCCTTGACCGGAATCGAACCCGGGACCTTTCAGTCCGCAGGCCGATGCTCTATCCACTGAGCCAAACCGGTTTCAGCAGGGTCCCCTTTTTATTTGCCCCCCACCCCTCAATCTCCCCCCAAAAAAGGAGCCTTGCATGTATTTGAGCCTAAGGAACTAGCCTAAAAGTCGGCAATGGCCATTTGGGGAAGGCGGGGCAACAGCAAGCAGAAGAGAGCGCGGCCCCAAACCCTCTGCACTAAGGACAGGGCAGAGACTAGCAACAGATGTGCAGCAAGCTTCCCGCCGCTCAGCAGACACCCACGGAGGCTCCGGGGGGCAGCGGAGAGGCAGCCGAGGCGAGGTCCCTGTCCCCCCGGGGCCACAAACTGGGAAGAGAGAGAACGGGCGTAGCGGCAGCCCAGGAGAGCCGTGCAGGGCGCCATCCGAGTTCCCCCTTCTTCCTGGCCAGGCCACCCTGGGCAAGTGTTTTCCAGCTTGTCCTGTCTCCCTGCAGGAGACCAACGGCACCCGTGTGTGTGTGTGTGTGTGTGTGTGTGTGTGTGTGTGAGTGACTGTGATAGCAAAACACTTCTAAGCGACGCAAGTGCTTACTCTAAACTGGGCCTGAGAAGATAGCTCAGAAATTATGCGCACACACGGAAGTACACGGAACCCACGGAAGGACACGCACGTCTGCAATCTTCACTGGAAGCTGAACGTCTGCGCCGCGAGTCTGGCATGCTTGTGGAGTCAGATGTGACAAGCCTGTACCCTGCAGGGCGCCCGCCCCTCACGCCACCTCTGCTTCCAACGGTCCATCCCCCTCGGGGAGGGGGCTGTTCTCTCACAGACTCCTCTCCTGGGGGGCCTTTCTTCATTACTATTGTGTGGTGTGGTGTGGGGGGAAAAAAAAGACCACCCTGCCCCCTTCCCTGGGTCTGAGATTCCACCCTGAGAATCAGAGCTATAGCATTTAAAAGTTGGAATGGACCTTAAAGCCCCAGTCCAAACCTCCACCCCGCAGAGGAATCCCGTCCACAGCCACCCTGACGGAGGCCAGGCGTCCTCTCCTATGCCTCTGAGCCCGGGTCCCCATCCCACTCCCCTGGGGAGTGCTCCCCGCACCGTGGACTTGCTGCTTGAGTCTAGAAGGAAGTCACCTTCTCTAAGGTTGGCCTCCCTTGGCAGGCCCAGGAGCGGGGGAAGGCGAGCAGAGAGCCTCGTCAGCCTGGGCCTGGAGCTCTGCCTCTGATGGCGCAGCTGCAGGCGAGCACGCAGGAGCTGGACAAGAGGCCAGGGAGGGAGCCAGGGCCCAAAGAAGTGGGGCCCCCGAAGGGAGGCAGGCAGGTTTGCCTGGGGCCCCTGCTGGGTGCAGCACATACGCATGCACGCATGTGTGTGTGTGTGTGTGCACACATGCGCGCATAGACACACATGGGCACACAGGCTCACACTTCCACAGAGCTGCCTGTCAAACAGCCCAACCAGGCTCTCAACGTGACCTGGGGGCCGAGGGGGGGACCACCTTGACGCATTAGCGAAGCTTCCAAGCTCAGGCAGCTGCTGCAAACCACCAGGAGATGGCCCCGCCGCCAACCAACGCCAGCGGAGGGGGCAGCCCAAACGAGGGCCGCCTGACAGCTGGGCTCCCCCAAATCCCACAGGCCGGTCCTCGCACTTGAGCGACGCCTAAGGAGAAAGCGCTTCCCTGGCTGCAGCTGTCACATCTGCCGGGAGGGAGGAGGCACCGCCGCGGGCAGCACCTGATCCCAGGATCCCTTCGCCGCCGCCAGCCGGGCCCGGGAGGGAGGCCGGGAGGGAGGCCGGTGCCGCCGCCGCTGGCAGCCCGGGGTGAAACCTGAGGACCCAACAGGTCCCCAGGGGTGCCGATGGCAGTCTCCGGGCGAGGCGGCCGGGGGCAAGCCGGGTCACAGGGCAGAGGGCGCTTCTCCCTCCGGCGGTGCCCGGCGGTGGGTGGGGAGAAGTGCCGAGCGGCGCGGTTCGGAGCCGGGGCCTCCCTCCGGCCTACGCAGCCCGAGCTGCCCAGCGGGTTCCAGGGCGCCATCTTAGGTCAAGGTGCAGTCTCGGGGGGCTCCCCTGGGGAGGGGGTGGGGGGCCTGGGAAGGGAGCCCCTGAGAACCGGCGGGCCCCCCTCCCCACCTAAGGCGCCGACACCTTCCCCGCGGGCTTTGCAGCGGGGAGGCGGCGGCGGCGGGAGGAAGGCCGGCCGGAGGGGATGAAGCGAGAAGGGGGGAAGCGGAGGTGGGGTGGGAGGGGAGTGGGCTCCCCAAGAAGGGAGGGAGGGAGGCTCCGGGAAAGCCGAGCGAAGTTTGGCAGCCGGAGGACGGCGGGCCCCAGCGCAGAGGGGCCGGGGGAGGCGGAGGGAGAGGGGCGGGGGGCGGGCCCGGGCCCCGCGCCAGCTGGGTGCGCGCCCAGGGGGGGTGGGCAGGGCGGCCGGGGGAGGGGCGCGGGGTGAGGGCGGGACACGGACCGGGGCCGCCGGGGCTCCGGGCTCCCGGGGCGTGTGGGGGGGGGGCCTGCCTCGGGCCGCAGACCCCGATCTGCAGCGGCGGCGGCCGGGCCTCGTCCTTCACCGTGCAGATGCGACGCTTTCAAGGACACGTCTGCACCGGCCCGGCGGGGGTGCGTGTGCATGAGTGTGTCCGCGTGCGTGTGTCGGCGTGCGCGGGGCGGCTGCTCCTGCTGCCGGGGGCGACCCCGGGCGCCTCCGCCCGCCCGCGCGCGCGGCCCCCGGTCCCCCCCGAGGCTTCCACCGCCCGCTTTCCGGCCCCCCCGGCCCCCGCCCCGCCCCCCGCCCCCCGCCCCGGCCCGGGATGTCCGCCCGCCCCGCCCCGCCCCCACACTGCGGCGCCGCCGCCGCCCCGGCTCCCACGGCCCGCGCGGGGGCGGGGAGGAGCCAGGCCCGCCGTGCCCCCCTCCCGCGCCCCGACCGGCCTCCCACAGGGAGGTGCGCCCCCCGAGGGGCACTCTCCCCACCCGCGACGCCCCTCCCGGCCCCACCGGCAGCCCGCACCCCAGCCACAGGTGGCCGGAGGAGGATCGCTGCGCAGCGTTCCGCGGCGCGGCCCCCCGGATCACCCCTCGAACCGCCCCCGCCCCCGGGGGGGCCTCCCGGGTCCCCACCCCGCGGGCCCGGGGAGGGCCGAGGGCCGGGGGAGGGGCGGGGGCCGGGTCGTGCCAGGCTGCCATTTTCTGCCGCCGCGGCGGAGCCTGCGCGGGGCCGGGCCCCCGCCCCCTTCCCCCGCTCCCTGCGGGCCGCGGCGGCGGCGGGAGCCGATCTCCCCGGCCGGGGTCCGCGCCCCCCGGTGCCCCGGCCGCGGGCCCCAGGCGGGGCTCCGGGGCTCCGGGGCTGGGGCAGGGCCGGAAGGCGGGGGTGGCCGGCCCCGAGCCCCTGCGGCGGCGGCGCGGAGCGGGGCCCCGCGGCGGAGGCCGGCGGCGGCGGCGGAGGCCCCCCCTCCCGGGCGGCATTGTATGGACTTGAACTTGAGCCCGGAGCGGAGCCGGGCGGGGGCGGGGAGGGGGCTCCGCGCCGGGAGCGGGCGGGACGGGAGGGGGCGCCTGCCTGCCGAGCCCGCGGTGACATAAACAAACCCTCCAGCGCCCGCGCCGCCCGAGCCAGCCCGGTCCGCCGCCTCCGCCCGCAGCCCGCGCCCCGCGGGGCGCCCGGCGCCGAGTTGCGGGGGTCCGGGAGCGTGCCCCGCGCGGGCACTGCCCGCCGCCGAGCCCCTCCACCCGGCCTCCCCTCCTCCTCCTCCTCCTCGCCTGCCTCCGGGCCGCCCGCCCGCCCGCCCGGACCGCCCGGACCGCCGGCCGCGGCGCTCATTACCGTGTGGCCGGTGGGGTCGGGCCGGCCCGGCTGCGCGCCCTGGTGCCGCGGCGCCGCGTCCCGGCTCGTCCTCTGGTCCTGACGCCGCCGCCGCCGCCGCCGCCGCCGCCGCCCGCGCGCCCTTCCTCCCTCCCGGCCCGCCCGCCTGCCTGCCTCGCTCGCCCCCTCCCTCCGCTCGCTGTCGCGCTCCCTCTCTCCGCCTCCTCCGCCGGGTCCCCCCGCCTCCCACCACTTCTCTCCGCCTTCCTCCTTCCCTGCCTCCGGCCGCCCGCGGGCCCAGGCCTCCGCCCGCCGCCGGCCCCCCGCGGCCGCGCTGGCCGGGGCCCCGGCGCTGCGGAGCCGGCCCGGGAGGCAGCGCCGGCCGGGGGGCCCCGGGGCGCTGCGGCGGGAGCGGCCCGGGCGCGCGGCCGGTCCTAGCGCCCTCGGCCCGACTTCCCGGCCTCCGCGGCCCCGCGGGGGGTCCCCGCACGCTGCCAGGCAGGAGGGCTGGACCCTCGGCACCCCGACCCTGCTCGGCCCGGGCGCCGCGCCGCGCCGCGGCCGGGCTCCGGGGCCCCCCCTGCGGGGCCCGCACCGCAGCCGCCGCCCGCCCGCCCGCCCCCGCGGGGCGCTCTGCTACCTGGCGCAGCCTCGGCGCTGGGTCCCCGCATCCAGCACTGGCCGCAGGGACAGCGGCCCCTCCTCTCCGGGCCGTGTCAAGTGCCTCCCTCCCCGCAGTCCGCGGAGCCCCCGGAGCCCTCGCCCTGCAGTTCTCCCGACCTCCACCAGAGCCCACTGCTCGCTGCCGCCTCAGCACCGGGCCCGGGGACAGCAGCGCCGGCCCCTCGGCGCCGCCGCAGCTCCCCCCCGCCCGCCGCCCCCGCCAGGTGCCCGGGCCACGGGAGGCTGCGCACTCCGCGGGGCAAGGTCGGGCGCCGGGCCGCTGTAGGATGGGCCCCTCGGAGCGGGGTCAGCTCCCTGTACCTGGAGGTGTCTGTCCAAGGAGTGCCCTCGGTTGGGCAGTGGAAGGCTGAAAGATTTCACGGAGTTGGGAGGTTGAGCTAAATGACATTGAGGATCCCTTCCGGGTCTAAGATTCCGTGCGCACCTACACTCGGCCTCACCCTTTCCCCGTTGCCGCGGGGGTTGTGTCTATTTCCCATAGAGTTTCTCAGGACGCCGCGTTTCTGATTTGGGGCATCTCTGTCTTCTTCCAACAGCACAGACAGACACCCTCTGTTCATCCCTCTCCCAACTGCCACTTTGGGGGCTTGGGCCCTGGCCTCCCACCCCCGCCCCTCAGCCCCTGTCTGGCTTCTGCTTTCATCACCACCAGCATCTCCCACTGTGCACCCCCATGCCACCCAGCACTTCAGCTACATGGAAGTGCCCCGAGCTTCCTGACCCAGGACATGGCGTGCTCCCTTCCCCAGGCACCCACCACCCCACTTGTGGGCAGGGGCAACTGCAGAGAGCGCCGAGGACATTGCTGCTGAGAACAGTGATTTCCCCCCACCCCCCACACACACACCCCTGCGAGGGCCACAGGAACAGAGTTACCAAACTCTGGGACATGGAGCTGACCTTCCAGCCAAGAGGCTGTCCTTCTGGAAGCCCATGCATGCATCCAGGTCCTTTATCCTGCCCCACTTCCTGAACCTCAAGATCAGAGGACACTCAGCACACAAGTTCCTGGGTTTTTCCTGTGTCACCTGCACTCAGGTGGTCGCCCTATGCCACTGACGTTCAGCCCTGCAGTCCATGATCTCCATCTATCCGGCTCCAGAGATTCACCATGTTCTTTCCATGAGGACCTCCCCTGCCACCCCTGTAGCCTAGCACCCGGCACATACTGGGCTCTCAGGAAATCTCGGTAAATGAATATGAGCACTGCAGGCCCCTGCCGCCTTGTTTTTGATGTCAAGACGGGCACCCACAAGCACTCTGGAGCCTGGCTCAGGGGACGATCATGTTTGGAAAGATGGCTGCCATGCCTCTCCCTTCCTCCAGGGCTTATGTAACACTGCCTCCCAACAGCCGCGGCTGTTCCGTGACTCTCTCCTGTGTGACAGGCACCTGAGCTGGCATTTCCCCCTTAGTCCTTCTCAACCCTCCCAGGTAGTTTGTATTTTTTAAATCTTTTTTTTAAATTAAATTATTATCTGTGTATATATCTTACCACTGCCCCCCCCAACCTCCCATACATGCCCTCCTCCCCAGAGTTTTGTGTCCATTGGTTGTACTTATAAGCCCAGGTAGTTTGTCTCATCCTCACTCTACAGATAAAGAAACGGAGGCTTAGTCAAGGCCACATCACCTGGAAGAGCCAGGATTCGAGATGCAAGTTTCTGTAGAACTATTAGTGATGAAATCCCTGGGGGCCCAGGATGGGTGTGACCACGGATATCTGCGTTGCTGGGGTCAAGCAGTCCAAGCCGACCACGTTAAGGCGTCTGTGTCAGAAGCGACCATGTGGCTGCGGGGCTGGTTCCAGAGCCCGGCCCTGACGAGGCTGGCATGAGCAGGACCCCCCCCCCCAGGCGGTCCTGAGGAAAGGCGTGTCAGTGCCGGCTCACCCTAGTGGGCCCTCCTCACCACACATCACACTGGGTCCAGCCTACACTGGTTTAGCCTTTGGGCTCCTCTGTACCTCCCTTATTTGTGCCTGCCCTACGGTGGCCTGACCAGGACCAACCAGGATTCTAGGCCATCTGGGAGAGGAGCAGCACAGGCTAAGGTTATCCAGCGGTAACACACAACCCTAAGCCTTGGTGGCGAAAACCCACAAAAGGTTCTGTGGAAAACCATATGGGAGTCCCTCATAGAAAAGTAAACGTGTAATTACCATGTGACCCAGCAATTCCACTTCCGGGTGAGAGAACTGAAATCGGGGACTTGGATAGATACTTGCGCACCAGTGTTCATAACAACATTAACTCACAACAGCCAAAGGGTAAAGACAACCCAGATGCTCCTCAACTGCTAAAAAGGACCCATAAAGTGGGCCATGTACATGACACTGGAATATTATTCAGCCTTACACAGGAAGGAAACGCCGACACATACTACAAAACGGATGAAGTTTGGAGACATGCTAAGTGAAGTAAGTCAGACACCAAAGGACAGATACTGAGTGAGGTGCCTAGAGAAGCCAAGTTCATAGAGACAAAGGAGAACGGTGGCTCCCGGGGACGGGGGAGGGAGCAGTAGGGAGTTAGTGGTCAATGGGTGCAGAGTTTTAGTTTGGGAAGGTGAAAAAGTTCTAGAGATGAAGAGAAATCCTGTTCACCATCTGTGAATGTATTTAATGCCTCTGAACACATAAGAATGGTTAAAACGTTATATATTTTATATCATATATGTTTTACCATAATAATATAAAGAATAGTACAATTGTAAAATAAATGTATTTAATATACTGTTAAAACCATAAAGGTTATTTTCTTGCTCCTGTTACCTGTCTGTGGCAGTCTGCAGAGGGGTTGAGCTCTTTGGATTTTCCGGTACTCCCGCTGACAGAGGAGCCACCAGCTCAGGGAGACCACTGGAGGGTATTACATCGACAACAGCCATTTGTCACCCACTGGCTGGAACCAGTCACACAGCTCCATTCGACTACAAGGATCCAGGAAGTAAATGCTACTGTGGCCCTCAAAGTGGGGAAAACCAGACATTCGTAGTAACCAGCACTCGTGACCAGCACAGGGGTCCTTCCAACTCCTTCTCCAACAACATGTTCCTACTAGAGGCCTGGTGCATGAAAATTCATGCACTGGAGTGGGGAGTGTCCCTCACCTGGCCTGCTCCTTATCACAGTCCAGCAGCCCTCAAGGACGGGAGGCAACCCGGCGATCAGGGGAAGGCAATGCCCCATCGCACCTCTGCTGCTGCCACTGCTGGCAGTGCAAGCCTTGCCTGGCCCTGGTTACCTGAGCCTCGGGCCGGCCCATGGTGGCTAGGGGGCTGAGAGGACTGGGGGACTCTGGAGGAGGACCTGGGGGCGGGCCCAGCCATTCCTCGCGCCTGTCGCCTCCGTCTTTGAAGGTGTGATGGTCAATTAGCATATTCCCTTTTTATTAGATAGGATGACAGCCTCCACCCAGGGACTCTAGCAGAAGACTCAGTCCCCACACTCCTGACTGACATGCCCTTGGCCTCAACACCCTGCTAGACCTCATGTCCTCTCCATCAGTCAGCTTCTTAACCGCTCCACTTGCCTTTGCCACCCCTCCTCCCTGACTTCCAGGCCTGGCTCACCTACCACCCTGCTCAGGGACTTCAACCCTGCAGCGACTCACCACTCAGGTCACCTTAGGCACTGCATGTCTCACCCACTAGGGGAGCTACCTCCTGGACCACTGTCCACGTGGGTTCTCCATCTCTACCAAATGGGGATACTTTCTCTACGTTCCAGGTACAGTGGTTTAGTCAAGACTCAGTTGCAAGTGACAGAAGCCCAGTCTAAACTAGCTTAAACGAACAGAGGGATTCGGCAGTTCAGAGTTTAGACAACTGGGAAACCCAGGGCTGGGGATTCATGCTTGGATCAATCCAGAACTTGCTCTCCATCGCCCTCCTCTGCTTTCCCTCCAACTTCAAACAAACTACAAGATGGCAGCCCACAGTCTAAGGCTTACAGTCTCCCAGTTTAGAATGCCAGTGGAAAAACATCATTTTCCTTTTCTCAGGAAACCCCCTAATGCTTCCAGGACATGGGGCTCTGTGTCCTTAACAACACCGCCCCCGCACCCCCCAACCCTGAGCCTCGGGGTCTGAGACACATAACTGTCCTGTTTTGTCTTTCAACGTCATCCTCACTCAGGGTGCTATGCCCAGCAGAAAAGCCCTGAGGATGACTTCAGTTGTTCTGGCTTTGATCACAGACCCACCCTGAACCAGGTTTTACAGCCAATGGGATAGCGTGGATTGCAGGCCCAACCCCATATCTGGGTGCAGGAGGTGGCCCTGGGACTGACAGATCCATCCAGCACCCCATGAGTAGGGGCAGGTTTGTTCCCCAAAATCAAGGGTGCTGGACACATATATCACATTCCCCCGGATGGCACCCAGCATTCATGTGTACACTCTTTCCCTGTGTGCGTACTTTCAAAATGCAGCCCCTTTAATGATTAGGATGAGTGCCCATATGAAAAAGAGCAGAGAGCTAGTTTGTCCCTTCCACCATGTGAGGGCACAGAGAAAAGAGGGCTGCCTCTGAACCGAGGTGCCCTTACCAAACAGGATTTTGAACTTTCCAGCCCCAAACTGTGAGAAACAAATGTATGTTACTTATAAACCACCCAGTCCGGCACTTTGTTAGAGTGGCCCACATGGACAGGGACAGGATTTGTCTGATGTCTCCTCAAGATCAACCTCAGGTGACACCTCTTTGGCGGGAACAGCACGGAAATGATGCTGCGTTGTTCTCACTGTGAGGTGGTGTACCATTTCCATTGGACCCATTACTCGTGAGGTCAACTTTGATCCCTTGAGCAAAGGGGTGTAGGCCAGGCATTTCCACTGTCAAGTCTTTCTCTTTTCCTTTGTAATCAGTAACTATTTTATGGGGAGCTACTTTGAGATTAAGTAACTATCCCATTCCTCATTAAAGTTGCAATTGATTCACCGTATTTATTTAAAACGATGTGGACTCGTAGATTCCTATTTTAGTCAGTGGGTTATAACCTGCTGGTATCATTATTTATTTTGGTGATCAAAGTTCCCCAATATTTTGCTAGTTGGAGTCCCTTCTGAATCCCACCATTCTCTGAGCACTTCCTTTCAAATGTGACATATTCTGGACTCATCTAATTCCTTGCTTGACCCAACTCTGGAATCTGCTGTTTTCCCAAAAAGCTCCAGTTCCTTTTAGTAAATAATGGTATTTAGAAACCAAGATTTGGGAGCATGATGTACTCATTGCTACTGAGGTTTCATTCCTGGTTGGTGCTCTCAGTGGACAGAAAAGGGGAATATATAGGATGTCCCCCCCCAAAATGTATTGTAGTACACACACTTTGCATAATTATAAAAACAGTGTTTATTAAAATACATGTAATCTTCAAAACTGAGCTATCAGCTGTTATAGTGTGTAAATATTTTTAGAAACCTTATGTATGTATGTTCATACATATAGACATGTGTGTGCATGTGTGTGTATATGTGTGTGTGTGTGTGCACATACTTTTTACATCAATATTTATTTCCACATCTGTCAATATACAGGGTGAGGCTCAGGCTGGAGTGAAAGGCAGAGGCTGAGGTATCTCCTAGGGATAGGGATTGAACCAGCATCTAGAAATGGGGGTAAGTTTATGGTAGTTGTGGGAAATCCAGCAAGAGAGTAAAAAAAAAAAAAAGAAAGAAAGAAAAGAAAAGGGAATTGAATAAAAGAACTATGTTCTGGCCCACATAAAATATACAGAATAAACTTTGTGTCTTTATGATTTTCTCTGGGAATGAGGATCATTACATTTCATGGCCACTCTGTCTTGATGCTCACAGCTTCTGTGGTGGGCACGCTGAGCAGTCCACCCAGCAGCTTTGGGTCTTGGTGAAGCTAGTTAGTCACTCACCCCGGAGTTCTCAGGAAGTGAGCGGACGGGCAGCTGGCTGAGGTTTTAAGAACTCCTGGGTCCGGGAGTCGCCGTACCCAGAGCCAGGAGTTACTCAGCCTCTGAGGGGATGCCCAGGCAGCCAGGACCATATCAACATGAGGCTGGCCTTCCCCAAAGAGAACTTCTTCCTGCAGGCCGTCAGGCGCAGCCACAGAGGACAGTGAGCTAGAGATTCTCCCCGAAGCTAGCCAGGACCTGGCTCCCCCGTGGAGAAGTGAGCCCTGGCCCGTGGACTGGCAACCCCTGAGCGCTCTTTCTCCTCTCCCCTCCCCCAAACTCAGCCTTCAACGTGGATAATCTAGTTTCTCTTCACTATCATAGATTTGGCGTTTTGGGGAATGATTAGATTTACAATTCTGCCACCATTACAGATAGTAAGAAGCCACACTGAGAGAGGCGCACATCGCTCCGACATCCCGAGTTAGAACTGGTCCTGACTTGGATCATCTTCCTTTGGGAAGAAGAGCAACTGCATTTTTAGTTGTAGATGACGTGGGTTCTTTATTTTAGCAGGGACCTTTAAAAAATATCTTCTTCATTGAGGTGAAAAGGCCATTTCAAAATGTACAATTCCGTGGCCTTCAGTACACTGGGCCATGTTGTGCAACCAGCACCTCTATCAGGTAGCAAGGCATTCTGAAAATGCCTACATGGGAAAGAAGGTACACATGGATGCGCACCCTGTTCCTTAGGGTGCTGGCTGGAGAGACCCAATGCCACCTCTTACACCCAGTTGGGCATGCAATCCACGCTACCCCACTGGCTGTAGAACCTGGTTCAGGGTGGGCTTGTGATCAAAGCCAGAACAATTTAAGTGATCCTCCCCTGTTGAAGGACATCTGGAGTGTTTCCAGTTTAAATATATATATATATATATATATAAAATTGATTTTTTTTTTTTTTTACAGAGAGGAAGGGAGAGGGACAGAGAGCTAGAAACATCAATGAGAGAGAAACATTGATCAGCTGCCTCCTGCACACCTCCTTACTGGGGATGTGCCCGCAACCAAGGTACATGCCCTTGACCAGAATCGAACCTGGGAACTTTGAGTCTGCAGGCCGACACTCTATCCACTGAGCCAAACCGGTTAGGGCTGTTTCCAGTGTTTAACCTCAGTTAGGAACCTGAGGTCAGGGATGGGGTGTGAGCCAGCTGGCGCCAGGGTACAGGGGCAGCACACAATACAACTGGCATTCAAACCCAGTCTGTCTGCTACAGTCGTGTGGGGCTACTGGTGGGAAGCACCAGGCAGGTTCAGGGGCAAACATGGAGGCCTGAGAGTCACGGGTGGCCTGGCATTTTGAGAGTGGCGTGTAAAGAAGGCGAGTCTGAAGCAGAGCGAGGCAGCTCAGCGGTGAGCAGATTTGTGCTCAGCTCCAGCAGAGGGTTTAGGGAAGCGATGAGCTGCCTTCCGAAGGGAACATCTATTGCTGACTGAAAACAGGAGTGACAAGGAGAAACATTCGCTGATTTAGGTTGTTATAGTAACATCCAGATAAAATATATATTCAGGGGCTGCAGGAGAAGAGGAACTGCACACAAATGAGCCGGTGGAATGGGGAAAACGACTGGAAGGATGTCACCACAGGCATGGTTCTGACTGCTTGTTTAAACCATGAATGATGGTCTCTCTCTTTCTCTCTCTGTCTCTCTGTCTCTCTCTCTCTCTCTCTCTCAGGCGTGTGGAGACCAGAGATGCTGGGATGGACCACAGTTTGGGGTGGGCAGAGCAGAGAGAAGGGGGCTCAGGAGTCCATGTCAGGAACCTGTGGTGGCTGAGCAGGGTTCTCTGGCTCAGGGTCTTGCACCGGCGGCAAGCCAGGCTTCTGGCTACAGTCATGTCAGGGTCTGAGGGGGGGGACCATTTCCAAGCTTACTCACGTGGTGGCTGTGGGCAGGGCTCGGCTCCTCACGGGATGTTGGGCGAGGGCTTCAGTTCGAGGCTGGCTGTTGGCGGGAGGCTGCCCTCGGTCCCTCAGCATGTGGCCCCTCCATAGGGCAGCTCACAGCTTCCTCCGAGGGAGCAAGCGGGAGACGGTGAGAGAGTGTCAGGGAAAGCTGGGAGACGCAGACTTATAACCAAATCTGAAAAGCCTTTGCCTGCTTCTCTTTGTGAAAAGTTACCAGGACCAGCCTGCCCGCGAGGGGAGAGGATGACTACCTAAGGTTCCGAACACCCGGAGCCCTCTCAGAAGCTGCCTACTACTCAGAGCAAAGACATGGTGGCCCCTGAACAGACGCTGTCAAGAAGGTGCAAGAGGCTGAAACCAGTTTGGCTCAGTGGATGGAGCGTCGGCCTGCGGACTGAAGGGTCCCAGGTTCGATTCCGGTCAAGGGCATGTACCTTGGTTGCGGGCACATCCCCAGTAAGGGGTGTGCAGGAGGCAGCTGGTCAATGTTTCTCTCTCATTGATGTTTCTCTCTATCCCTCTCCCTTCCTGTCTGTAAAAAATCAATAAAAATATATTTTCTTAAAAAAAAGAGGGTGCAAGAGGCAGAAGACGGAGCAGAGGGAAACAGTGGCGGTGCCCAAATCTTAGCTCCCAGCACTTCAGGGAGACACGGGCAAACCCCGGGCCTGCACCCCGCTCTAGGTAGACAGAGACACCCCCACCAGGTCACGGAAGATCCCAGCTCAGCCACGTGCCTGGCCCTGCTTCCTCCTCCACCTCTCACCCCAGCAGAGCAAAGCCGCGCGAGCGAGCAGTGCCCGGCTCACCATCGCCATGTCACCCGCTAACCCCAGTCACCGAGGCCCAGGACACTTCTCAGGACGTGGGGAGGACAGGACCCGATTCCCGAGCCCTTCCCACACGCCAGGACCAGCCGCCACCAGCTCCCTGTCCCATCGGGAGAGCAATCCCCCGTCCCCTGCTGAGCGTGGCCAGCAACCTGCGCCGTTCCCCTGCCCCCGCTCCAGCATGGGGCTGCCTGGCTCAGAGGTGATGGTCCACTTGGGAAAGGGACACAGGGAGGTGCTGGGAGGGTGGGCACCAGGGCGGCGGGAAATGGGGTGAGAGGGAAACCCTCGAAGGATAAGGCTGAGGCTGAACTCAGACGTTTGGGAGGTGCAGAGGACAGAGTAGCAGGTGTATATAGATAGCTCAACCCACATGTCAGAGACGTAGGAAATGTCACTATTTTTAAAAGACCCATTTGGGGCAAGGGGCATGTGGTAGGCAGAATAATGGCCCCCACAGCTGTCCGCATCCCAATCCTTGAACGTGTGAATGTGTTGGGTCACAAGGCACAAGGGGAATACAGGTTGCAGACGGAATTAAGGTTGTCCATCAACCGATCTAAAGATGGACAGGCACCCTGGATTATGGGGGTGGGCCCAATGCAATCCCGAGGGAGGGTCTTTGGAACTGGAGGAGGGAGACAGAAGAGCCAGTGCCAGAGCCACGCAGTGTGAGAAGGGCTCGGCCCGCTGCCGTTGGCTCTGACTATGGAGGAGGGGCCATGAGCCAAGGAAAGCGGGCAGCCTCTGCGTGCTGGCGAAGGCACGGAAACGGGCCCTCCCGTAGGGCTCTCAGAAAGAGCCACAGCCCTATGGATGCTCCCCTTCCTCCTTCTTCCCCAGCTGCTCCACAGTGAGGTCTGGGCCCAGGGATCTGGGAGCAGCCTGGTCCACGGGTTGGAAGATCCAGATTCCAACCCCGGTTCTGCCTTTCACTTGCTCTTGGACCCTGAGGAGTCTTTTTACTGCATTTGACCTTAGCTTTATGAAACACGGGCTTGGTAACTGCTTCCTGCCACCCACAGACCACATGTAGGGATGCTTAAAGGCTGAGAAAACCCTGAGACCCACCCCAGGCCTGACTCCCTTTTGTACTTTAAAAAAAAAACAAACATTTTTTTCATTGATTTTAGAGAGGAAGAGAGAGGGAGAGAGGGAGAGAAAGATCAGTTATGAGAGCGAATCATTGAGCAGCTGCTTCCTGCACACCCTCTACAGGGAATGGACCCTGCAACCCAGGCATGTGCCCCGACCAGAATCGAACCCGGGACCCCTCAGTCCACAGCCAGAGTCAAACCAGCGAGGGCCCTTTTGCACTTTTTTTACCCCTTCTAAACCAAAATAAGATCAGGCCAGGAAGGTAGAAATGACCAAGGATCTGGCAGGGGGCTGAGAAAGCAAAACCTCTGGTAAAACAAGAGATAGCGGACCGGAGAAGATGAGTAAGTTGCTCCCGGCCCCTCACCGGGGGCTGTGAGCTCGGGAGTGGCGGTGTGGAGGGTGGCGATCCTGCCTGCTTCGTGCAGCTGTTGGAGAATGAAGGGAGACGATGCCGAGCGCCGAGTGCAGAGCCTGACAGGCAGTACGTATTGCTCACACGCCAGCTAACAGTGCCTCCTCACTTCCCTCCGTCCCTTGTCTCGTAAAAGGAGAGGAGAACGAGGAAAATTCCCTTAGGACAGTGGTCGGCAAACTCACTAGTCCACAGAGCCAAATATCCACAGGACGACGACTGAAATTTCTTTGGAGAGCCATTTTTTTAAAACTTAACCTTCTTCTAACGCCATTTCTTCAACATAGACGCGCTCAGGCCGTGGTATTTTGTGGAGGAGCCACACTCAAGGGGCCAAAGAGCCGCATGTGGCTCGCGAGCCGCGGTTTGCGGACCACGGCCTTAGTTGGACATAACGCTCCAAAGGGCTTTCCGGTTGAACTGTCAGCAGGGCCCAATCACAAACCTGGAAGGCACAAAGGCCAGCAACCACTGTGTCCATTTTCAGGCCTCTTGGCAAGTCAGGGCCCGAGTCAGACCGGGTCAGACCGGACCTGGGCTCCCAGCTCCACTCGGCGCCCACCCGGAGCTTCCCAGAGGCGCCAGGGCCGAGGCGGCTGAGGCAGCGGGCCCAGGCGTCCCTCCATGGTGAGACTCTGGGCTCACAGCCCTGCCCCTGGCAGCCCTCACCCCAGCCCTGTCTGTGCCGTGTCCTCCCTCCGTAGTACCCCAGGTCCCCAGCACCCAAGAGCATTAAGAAACCTGCCTACCCCGAGACACCTTGACATTTCTATATGCAGAGACCAAGCCTTTTATTCCACAACTAGAGGCCCGGTGCACGAAACTCTCGCACAGGCCGGGTCCCTAGGCCTGGTTGGCAATCCGGGACGATCTGGGCCTTCCAGCTGCTCGCCAGCTGTTGGCTGCCAGCCAGGGCCCTTCCTTCACCGTTGCTGCCCCTGGTGGTCAGCACACATCATAGGGAGCGGTCCAACTCCCGGCTGGTCGAACTCCCGAGGGGACAATTTGCATCGCAGCCTTTTATGACATAGGACGAATGAGTCCCCAGGAGCTGAATGTGACCTGTGGCCCTGGGGATTTTGGGGGCCGTGAACAGGGCAGGAGAGCAGTGGGGAGAGAAGGACAGACAGGCTTGGGCAGGAACTGGTCGGGGTGGGGCGGGGAGGACCTGGGCCATGGGAGAATTTTTGCCTTACCAATACTGGGCTTGCCCGTTCATGGGGACGTGGGAACTGGGAGTAAATTGGAGCTCAGCGGGGAAATAGAGGCCAGGTGTTCAGCTATACCGGAGCGGGAAAGGATATGCCTCAGTTTACCTCCAGCCCAGGTTACTTTATTTGGACTCTCAGGGGTCCCAGGGTTTGGGGCCCCTCACTTGGGGAGTGGCGGGAGGAGCCTGTCCTCCGCGTCCGGGTGGGTGGCTGCTGGCTCTGCCAGGGCTAATGTCCGCCAGGGCTAATGTCCCGAGAGGCAAGTCCTCTCTCTCCACCATGGCGGCCTTGGAGCACGTGGCTCCCCCAGCGGCGTGAGCCAGG
Source organism: Vespertilio murinus (assembly GCA_963924515.1). Taxonomy (NCBI): domain Eukaryota; kingdom Metazoa; phylum Chordata; class Mammalia; order Chiroptera; family Vespertilionidae; genus Vespertilio; species Vespertilio murinus. The sequence goes on from OZ004713.1 coordinate 53,833,128, forward strand.
ACTCGGCGGATCGTCTGGGCTGGTGGCTGACCCAGACCTTCCCTCCCTAGTAACCAGCCGGGGGGACCAGGGCCCATGGAGTTGCCCCGTCCATTCTCCCGTTCCCCGCCTCCACCGGGCACCTGATCTCGGAGACTCCAGGGCTAGTTTTCCAGAAATCTCAGAAAGCTTTTCTCCTCACCCACCAGCGAGAGGCCTGGACCCGTATTTCCAGTTCTCACAGTTCCTCTGGGGCTAATCAGACCAGCATCTCTGGTCCCTTCTGGGTGACTTTGGTGTCAAGCCTCGGCCTTTCTGTTCTACGCCCATGACTTTTGTTTTGTTGTGTGTGGGGGTTTTTTTTGGACACAGACAAGAGAAGCAGGGCCAAGGGGTAGAACACAAGCCTAAAGGAATATATAGTCTCCCCTGTCTGAAGTTAACGTGTCATCCACATGAGATATAAACATATCTTTAACGCCATATTTCTAGGCCTCTGTGAGGAAGGTGCCTTCCTGGTCAGGAATTTAACATGAGCACATAGTAGGTGCTCAATAACATTAAAAAAAAGTCTCTCCCCCCTGCCATCTCCACTTGGGAGTGCTGAGGGCACCTCCCCTGCCACCCAGCCTGACTGAACCCCCAGCCCTCCTCCCGGACCCCCAGTCTTCCTCCTGAACCCCCAGCCCTCCCCCCGGGACTCCCGCCGAGGGCAGGCCTGTGGCACAGAATAACCCTCCCTCCTGGAGCCCAGTAGGTCTGCAGCGTTTCCGGAGGGGATGCTCTTCAGACTTGCTTTCCGAGTAGGAAGGAGGACCACGAAATGCATGCTCATCTCAGGTCCATGCCCTGGGTGCCCTGGCCAGCGAGGAAGGGCAGGGCTGCGGGTCCCCGGGCAGACCTGGGTGGTCAGACTCTCAGGCCCGGGGCAGCGGCGGCGGCCTGGGCTCCTCCGGGCACCTCTGGGCCAGTAGGTGGAGGCGGGGCAGCCCTGCACCCCTGTCCCAACGACCGGGGACCGAGGGAAGGAGCCACCCCCGTCCCCATCCACCTGCTCCGCGGAGGTCGCCGTGGGCCCCAAAGACACGTTTTGAGCCACTGGTTTCCTCGTCGGACCCACCCTTCCGGCCCAGGGGTCGGCAAACCCATTCGTCCACGGAGCCAAATTATCAGCGGTACAACGACTGGCATTTCTTTGGAGAGCCACATTGTTTTAGAAACTGAAACTTACTTCTGGCGCCACTTGTTCCACATACACCCGCCCAGGCCGTGGTCTTCTGTGGAAGAGCCGCACGCACGGGGCCAGCGAGCCGCGGTGTGCCGACCCGAACAGGGACCACGGACGGCCGAACAGGGGGAAAGTCGTGGGGAAACTCACTTGGTCAACAGGTTGAAGGCGCCGCGGGCAGCTCCTCAGCGGCTCCGCCCCGCGCGGCCCCGCGGCGGCCCCGGCGGGTCAGGCTGGCGCGGGCGGAGGAGCCGCATCCCCGGCCCCAGGCCGCGTCCAGGTGAGCGGCTCCGCCGGACGCTCCGGGGCCGCGCCTGCGCCTGCGCCCCTCGCCTCCAGGTGGCGCCGGGCGGGGGGCGGGACCGGCTGCCTGTCACCCGCGGGGGCGTGGCACCAGAAATGCTGCCTTCTGATTGGTTGGGCTCGGTCTCGCTTTTTTTTCCGCATCCAGAGCAGGTCTTAGGGGAAGGCTCCCAGGCTGGGTGGTTGAGTTCCTGGAGAGTGAGCTTGGGTGGCGGTGAAGGCGTAGGGGCAAGGGGTGGTGGTGCTGTGATATATATATATATATATATATATTATATATAAATTATATATAAATTATATATAAATTATATATAAATATAAATATAATATTATATAAATATTATATATTATATATAAATTTTTAATTTTATTATTATAAATAATATATATATATTTAAATTTACAATTAAAACCGAGTTTCCTTTTTTTTTGTTAATCCTCACCCAAGGACATCTTTTAAAAATATATATATTTTATTGATTTTTTTTTTTTTACAAAGAGGAAGAGAGAGTTAGAAACATGGATCAACTGCCCCCTGTACACACACACACACACACACACACACACACTGAGGATGTGCCTGCAACCATGGTACATGCCCTTGACCGGAATTGAACCCGGGACCTTTCAGTCTGCAAGTGGAAGCTCTATCCACTGAGCAAAACTGGTTTCGGCTGAGTTTCCATTCTTTAAAAGTAACTTTGTAAGACGCCTCCTAAGTGAACACACCAGGAAAATAAAGAATGCTGGGTCAGATAGATTGTTTAGAGCTGGGGTGGGATGTGGTGGGGGGCTGGCAAACTTCGCCCCTGGAGGAAAACGGCCGGAGAAGGACTGGCATTAACCAACGGACAAGCCAACAGAAGCGCCCCAGTCTGTGACCCCAAGGCCTGGAGTGGGGAACGCCGTGTGGACCGGAGGGAAGAAGGAGAAGGAAAGGAAGGTGCGAGTCGGAGGCTGGATTGGCTGCTGGGGGCGTCTGGCCTGGTGGCCCGCAGGGACACGACCTAGAGGGTCATAAACTGCGAAGGCAAAACAAATCCCCACCAGAGGGACTTCCTGCTGCAGATAATTGTGTGTTTTTCCTCTGTTCACCTAAAAAGTTTCCAGGCCCTCAACCCCATGATTCACTCTCTAAACCTTCCCCAGACTCCCTCCTCCCCCCGGGCTGTTACACAATCATTTTATCGTCTGTCTCCTGCACTGAGATGTAACATCCCTGAAGGCAGGCACCTGGTCCTTCTTTGCGATATCCCCAGGGTCTAGGCCCGTGGTCGGCAAACTGCGGCTCTTGAGCCACATGCGGCTCTTCGGCCCCTGGAGTGTGGCTCTTCCACAAAATACCACGCACCCTAATTAAGTTAATAACAACATACCTGCCTGTGTAGTTTACGTTTAAAAAATGTATCTCTCAAAAGAAATTTCAGTTGGCTCTGCTGACCAACGAGTTTGCCCGACCACTGGTCTAGAATATGTCTGACGCATGGGCGGTGCTCTCCAAAGACTTGTTCAACGAATGCCTGGAGCAGGTTCTTGGTCTGAGGAGAAACCTCCCTCAGCCTAAAGGTAGACTGTGCACGGCCCTCTCTGGTCTGGGGCCAACAACCTCTTTGTCCCCCCAAAATGGTGGGGGAGACCACCATTTTCACCCATCAGCACTCATTTTAGTCACCAGGGATGTTGGGAAACCTAATGCTACATGGTGTAAAGAGACCTAAAGAAATATGTCACCAGCCCTGCCCTCAGGCAGCGGCTAGTCCAGTGGGGAAGACGAGAACACGTGTTAAAAAAGTCCCAAAGCTCAGGGTCCTCTGGGTTCCCTGAGAGGTCACACGGAACATACACATGCTAAGGCAGGGCCGTGTCCGGGCTCAGTGGGTGTTAACTTCATGACTGCGACAGCACGGAAGGGTCCCTCCAACTCCCCCGCCCCTGCGTGGTCCCCTCACACCACCCCTGCTCTCCTGCTCCCGGGAGGCCCAGGGCGGGTCGTGACCACAGCGGCCATCACCGTGACGTGGCCCAAGAGCACACCCGAGGAACGGCGCCGTTTTGCATTCGTCTAGGCAAATTTTGCATTGACCGCTGCTGAGCCAAAAATAGCCCCCCTCCACTTACAGACGGGGCCACGGGCTTTTGCCGCTGGAGTTCCCCTGCGCTGAGTGATGGAGGCAGAAAGCAGGTGCTGGGAGCAGCTGACTAGGCCAAGGGGACTGTCCTGGACTCAGCACCGAGCCCCCTCGCTGGCCCCCTCTGGCTCTGCGCAGAAGCGGCACGGTAAAGGGGGGTGGGCAATGTGGGTGTGGGTGCTTTCCCCCAAGTCTGTGCTCCCAAATCCAGTCCACGCAGCGCTTAGTGAAAGGGTTTGCCCTGGCCGGTTTGGCTCAGTGGCTAGCGTGTAGGCCTTGGGACTGAAGGGTCCTGGGTTTAATTCCGGCAAGGGCACCTGCCCAGGTTGCAGGCTCAATCCCCAGTAGGGGGCGTGCAGGAGGCAGCTGATCAAAGATTCTCTCTCATCATTGGTGTTTCTATCACTCTGACCCTCTCCCTTACTCCAAACTCCAGAGTTTGTTTTTCTTAGAGTCAGAGGGAGGCCCTCTGCGGGCGGTTTGAGAACAGCCAGCTGAGGGGGGTTCTCTGGCTGGGGCTCCCCAAGATGCAAGGACACCCCCTGGAGCAGGAAAGAGCGCAATAGTTCCCTGCCCCAGCGGGCGGCCCCCCAGCAGATGCTCCAGGACGCGTGGGCCCGGGCCATGAGAGGCGAGGCGAGAGCCTCAGAGGGCCTGTAGCCGATGTGTTGCCATGGGAAACTGTGGGACCAGGAGAGCCAGGTACCCTAACGTTTCCAGAGAAGCCATACATGCGGATCTTTCTATGAAATCTTCTGAAATTTCACAACCCCTTAAGTTATATTTTAAAAACACTGCCCGGATCAAAGGCAATAAACACCCTCCAATTTAGACCCAAACAGCAAGCAGAGTGTCTGCCTCCCTAGTTCCGGGGGGCAGAGTTGGCAAAGGAAACTGGGCCACGGGAAAAGACCAGTGTCCGTGCGGGGTGCCCGCTAGCCGCCACCCCGGGAGGTCTCGGCCTGTGGGAGGCTGAGCATCGCCCTTCTCAGCCCCTGGGGCCCACACGGTTGGGGCCAGACACCCTTCCCGGCCTGGCATCTGCCGTGGCCAGGAGGAGGCAGGTGGCAGCAGGTGAGGTGGGGGCTTTCTCATGAGCTCACCCCCTTCCTGGGCCCTGTCTCATCCACCCTGCGGCCAGGGCACTGGTTAATGCTGCCATTTCTCGGACCCCTGTTGCGGGGTGGGGGTAGGGGTGGGGTGGGGAGGGGGAAGCCAGGGTGGATCCCTCACTCCCAGCAGCTCTGCGGGCCCTCTGCTTCTTGCCTTGCCCTTGTAATTTTAAAGGTAAATCTACAAACAAACCGACTCATTTCCTTTGTATGCTTTTTAGGGGGACTTGATTTTGTTATGACAGGTTGCTTCAAAATGAGATTGACCCTTTAGGAAATCAACGTGTGTTAGAGCTGTTTGCTCAGCTTCTGCCGCCAGAGGGGTTTAATGCAAAACAGCCCGGGGCCCATGGACACCCCAGCCTCCAGGCAGAGAGACCTCAGAGGGGGCGCTGGCTCCCAGGGCCTGTGCAGCTCCAGAAGCAAGAGCCAGTGAGGGGAGAGTTTATCCCGGGAGGAAGGCGTTGCTTCCAAAATAGTGTTTAGTGCGCGCTTTCAAAACACGAAGACGCCACAGCGGCTGACCAGCATAGCTAAAGACCTTCCTTCCACGCGTGGGAAGCAGTAACGGGCTCACTGGATCTCTCTCTCTCTGGAAGTGGCCCTGGGCAGGCTGTGTGAGCACGGAAGGATGGGTCGGGGAGTAAGAAGCCATGTGTTTGCTGCTGTCTCATATGGGTATCCTCTTACTCACCTTCGAACTCTTCTCCCTCCCCATTCCCTGGCACTTTTTCGGCCGCTGTTTGCTAACGAACACGCCTCACTTTGCGAACAGAGACGCTCCTGCCTTGGGCTGCTGGCTCTCGAGGGCGTGACAGCGTTTCCCCCACGGGACCAAGTGAGGGTGGCCGAGGAGACACGCCGCGTCCTCTAGGTCTGCAGGGACCTAGCAGCCAGGAGGGGACCCTCTGCCGGGTTCGTTCAGGCCAGTCCCCGATGACAGAGCTCCAGGCCGACCTTCCTCTGGCGGGTGAATTCGGGGTTCGGGGGGGACTTTCCACCCGGGGCTGGTGATGAGACCGAAGCATCGTGACAGCGAGTTGCTACATGACAGCACGGAAGCTGGTGACATATTTCTTTAGGTCTCTTTACAACATGTAGCATGCTGCTACAGAAGCAAAGGACGCGTTGCCGTGTGGCTGAGGCAGGGAAGGTGGGTTGAATGCCCCTTCAGCCTAGTACCGAAGTCTGAAGTGCAGCACAGTGACCTCATACTGTCTCACGGGGAAGTGTCCTTAACACCGTCTCAAGGTCAGGATGGTCCTCAGGAACCATTTGATGCTCTTGGCAACAGTTTCACACTCTGGAGCTCTCTGCATTGCCCTAACCCTAGAATAGCGGTGGGGCTCATTACGTTTTGATGGTGCCCCTGAAATAAATTTAAAAAAAAAATTTTTTTTAAAGGGTTTAACAAAACTGGTAGGATTCTGCCACTCATGGCTGTCGGTGGAGCCCCTATACATGTCTTTAGTGCCGTGGTCGGCAAACTGCGGCTCATGAGCCACACACAGCTCTTTGGTCCCTTGAGTGTGGCTCTTCCACAGAATACCACGGCCTGGGCGAGTCTGTGTTGAAGAAGTGGCGTTAGAAGAAGTTTAAGTTTAAAAAAAAATGTGTCTCTCTTGCCGAAACCGGTTTGGCTCAGTGGTAGAGCGGTGGTCTGCGGACTGAAGGGTCCCGGGTTCGATTCCGGCCAAGGGCATGTACATTGGTTGCGGGCACATCCCCGGTAGGGAGTGTGCAAGAGGCAGCTGGTTGATGTTTCTCTCTCATCGATGTTTCTAGCTCTCTCTCTCCCTTCCTCTCTGTAAAATATCAATAAAATATATATTTTTTTAAATGTGGCTCTCCAAAGAAATTTCAGTCGTCGCCTTGGTGATATTTGGCTCTGTGGACGGATGAGTTTGCCGACCACTGCTTTGGTGTGAGGCCTGGTCAGGACTGAATGCAACAGGTGGCGTAGGGGGGCTTCCCAAACTTGCCCTGCAATGTCAGGGTGGCGGCCGAGGAGCCCCCGACGCTAACACTGTCCATGGGAGCGAGGCGTCCGGAGCGCGGTGGGCCTCGCGAGGGACCACGCTCGCACCCTCGCCAGAGGCCGGCCTGTCGCCTCTCCTCTCCGACCAGAGTGAGGTGATGGGCGGGCGGGCACCGCAGCGCCGGGCCCAGCCGTCTTGCTCAACGTCTGCTGGCCGCGGAGGCAGAATAGGTCAGTGGTCAGGGGATGCCTTGGAGACGGTTTGTCCTGGAGCAAGTCCCTGCAACCGGCCGTCTGTGTCCCCGGGCAAAATGCTTCCCACTGCCTCCTCCGGCCACAGGGAGGGCGGTGCTGGCAGGTCCTTTAGGGAAAATTGTGGGATGAAGTCATTGTGTTTTAGAACGGTGCCTGCACGTGTGTGTGTGTGTGTGTGTGTGTGTGTGTGTGTGCCAGGCATGTGCTGGCTCACACTAGTGTTCCTACCTTCTCTCCTTGCTGGGTTTGCTGTCATGGAGCCCATATTTGGGGGTGGGGGTGGGGGTGGGGAGGGGAAACAGACTTAAGTATCTGTGACAGGAACAGGTTGGTTTTGCATTGGCTGGGGGGCATAGGAGGAAGTTATGTCTGCGGTGGAGGTGCCATTAGGAATTAGACCCTCTCTCGGTTGTTTTAAGATTAAAAATAAAAAAAAATCCATAGATCTGGGAGATCATTTCTCCAGGGTGGTCATTTTTGAAGTAGGCAAACCAATTACTCAACACTCCGCTTCCCCCCATGAGCCTTCTCCCCAAACTTGGAATGTTCTTCTTTCCACTTGAAAGTTTGCCCAAGTCCTGCCGGGTCAGAGGTCTCACCGGGGGAAGGAGCTGCATCCCATTGAAACAGAGCGGTGCCTCCTCATTCCGTGTGTGTGTGTGTGTGTGTGTGTGTGTGACCTCTCAGAGCCCATTTTTCCGTGAATCAGCAGCACCCACCCCCCAGCTCTGTCGATTGCACGACACTCAGTGAGATCACATATGTAAACGCATCTGGCACATAGTAGGCACTTGGCACGTTCGTTCCCTTCCCTTCAGAGCAGAGCCGTCTCCAAGGAGTCCGCCGGGTTCTCGCCGCCCCGTGAGGGCAGCAAGCCCAGCGCCCGTCCGTGGACCTCACCGAGCAGCTAGCGATGCGGGTGAGCTCCCGGCTGGTTCTCTGTTCCAGCGTCTCCCTTCCTGCAGTCCCTCCTGGAAGTCTCCCAGCAGCCCTGCTGGCTGGCTTCCCTTTTCCTTCCTGGTACCTCTCCACGGGGCCTGCGCGGTGCGGGCCGGCCGTGGCTTCTGAGTTCCGGCTGGCCGCCCGGCGGCTGGAAGTGAACTCCGGGCTTGGGTGTGCCCAGGTGTGCGGAGTTAAAGGGCCTTTCCGAGGTTCTGTGTGCACAGCACAGCCAGAGGGTGACCCCGGTCAGGGGCTGTCTCCCTTGAAAGAAGGTGCAGGCGAAGAAAGGCCCCGCCCGACCTCCTCCACCATAAAATGGGAGCAGGAAAGGCCCAGCGAGGAACTGGGAGAGGTGGGCGCTGGGCAGGTCTGCAGGGCAGGGGCCTCGACAAACAGAAATGTTAAACAAGGGCCTCTCCCGGCTCCACCCGTTTTAAACCCCACCGTAGAGTGCCACCGAGTTCGGCTCAGGAGGCCTTCCAGTGACCTCGTCTAATTCCCCTCCCCAGCAATGGCCCCGAAGGCAAGAAGATAAGCGACTCCTTGAACCAGACGACCCCAGGGGAAATTCCACCAGCCCCTTTGAGGCTGTAGCCAGCTCTAGAAACCTGGGGAAGTGGAGGGGAGGGGAGGGAGAGGGGGAGGGTGGAGAGATAAGACCTCTACCTTCTGGGCCAAGGCCTGCGCCTGGGCAGGGGCCAAGAAAGGGGTGAGGGATTCCAGTGGGAGGCTGGGAAGGTTGTGTAAGCACGGCCCCAGCCTAGCTAGAGGTGGAGAGCCAATGGGGACGTAATTAGGGTAAAGCCTGGGCCTTGTGAGTTGGGGTCGAAGGGATGAGTACCCTAAGCCTAGGGCTGAGGAATGAGGAGAACCCACTGACCCAGCCTTCACCCTGCTGCTCCACAGTCCTCCCTCCTTGTTCCCCTCCTCTGAGTGGGCTCCAGGGTAAGTTGGGTAGCAAATGGTGAAGGGAGACGGTTGCCTAGGCAATGAGGAAAGTAGGACAAGCACCCGACCAGCAGCCAAGGGAAGAGGGGGACCCACAAGGCCTCCTTCCTCACGCGCACCTGTCCAACCTGACTCCCACCCCGCGGAGCTGGCCCAGGAGGAAGCGAGGGCTGACTCCCTCCCAGACAGCATCTGCCGGTCCTACCGGGCCGGGCTGCTCCTCTGCACCCGCCTCCCCTCCCTCTGCACCGCTTCCTCTCGGGCAGCCCTGGAGGCGTGGTCCCTCCACAATGCCAACCCCATCAGGGGAGCCCCAAAGAGGCAACACCTGGAAGGTGACCACCCAGGCACAATTCCTCAGGCCGAGAAGACATCCGAATCCTGGCACCTGCTGTCCACAGCTGGGGAGGCCTGCAAGACCCACCTCAAGTCTCTCTCCCCCCCACCTCCCCCACCCCCCGTGCTAATTCTCTTGGGAGAGTAACACCCACAGGGTTGCAGTTCAGATCGGCTGAGGGCAAGCAGCCCAGCTGGGGCCTGGAGACTGCTTCGTGGGGAGCATGCTCCAATGGTGGGGGGCCAGGTGCCTGGAGCACCCCGGCTTCCCTCCTCCCTCCGGAGCCAGGCAGGCTGTTGACCTCGGGCCCTAGACCCACTCGGCCAGAAGGCATCCGGGCTGGCCTTCTGGAAGTCAAAGCCTTGCCTGGGGTGCTGGCCCCTCCTTCCCATCCAGGGGATGTCTTTGTTCATTGGCTGCTGGGAACCAAGGAGACGGTGCAGGACCGGCGCCGGCACCCGCTGCTCAGGACCCTGGGCCGCCGAGGAAAGTGCCCGCGGAGCCCCTACCCCCTTCCTCCCTCTGGAATGGACAGCTATCTTTCTCCCCGGCTGGCCATGGCTTCTGGCCCTGGCGTGGACGCTTTTCTCCGCTTCCTGAATGGTGCAGTGGCCCTCCCAGGGTGGTCTGGGCCTCCCCGGGGGCCTGTCCAAACTGCAAAAAATTCGTTGGCTCCATCCACCCCAGCTACGGGGTGAGAAGCTCTCGGGCGGGGACCCAGGTGTCCACATAGGAACAAGCCCTCAGGGGTCCTAAGGGTTCCTGGTACGTGACCGAGGGCCCTGGGGTGGAAGCCTCCCTTGGTTTTCTGAGCCCCGCACGGAGGACCTGCCCCGGGCACGTGGCTTGCGTCGACAGAGAGCACCTTCCCAGGGAGGACGGGCCACTCCCGGCCCTCACTTCCCGCCGCCGGACCCTGGCAGAGGGGAGGCCAGGGAAGGCGAGGTTTGGAATCCACCGAATGGCTTTTCGCGAGCCCTTTTCTTCCAGAAGGTGCGGCAGGAATTCAGATGGCTCTAGGCATTGCCATAGCAACTGCACCTTCCTGAAGCTGTCTCGCCACAGGCGCAGGGTGGAAGCAATGCAGAAGGGGGGGGTCTGCCGGCGGGGAAAGCACACCCGGCAGACGCGGCTGCGGAAACGAGCGAACCCCGGCACGGCTGGGGTTTACGGGCCCGAGCCCGGTGGGGCCTCGACTTCGAGACCCAGGATCTCTCCCGGGGTCTTCACGGCCACAAAACGGCACCAGCCAACCCTCAGGGGCCATGATGTCGAGCAGCACACGCCAGTTATCTCAAAAGAGCATCTACTGAGGTTCGTTTCCGGTCCTGAAGCTCACAGGATATGGAAGGAAGTGACCCCCCTCCAGCAGGGCTACCCGCTCTCAGTCGGGGGTGAAGCGTGGGACCCGCTCTCAGCTCCTGATACAGATCAGGTGCCCGAAGTCAGAAGGCATGGCGGGGGGGGGGGGGCCTTAGAGAACGGTGGCTCTTCTGGCCTCCCAGAAACCACTGTCAGCAGGACTTTGTGACAAAGGAGCTCCCCACCCACCGTCCTGCTGGCCCCTGGGTCCGCCCCCTGGCCCTGCAGCCCCCCCTTTCCCTGCAGGTGCTGGGGAACAGCCTGGGGCTGGCAGTTCCGGCCTCTCCTCTGCAGAGGCAAGCACCCAGCGGGAGCCCGCAGGGTGGCACCCAGCCGTGCCAGCCAGCCGGGCAGCCTCCCAGGTGCGGGGGGGGGGGGGGGGCGGGCACAGCCCGGGGCCACGTGCGCCTCTCTGGCCCCGGCACCTGGCGGCTCTGGCGCTCGCTCCTGTCAGGGACGCGGGGGTGGGATCCGGGGTACAAAGTGTGAGAAGTCAGGGCTGCGGGGGAAGCACAGTCACCCAATGGTGTCATCTTTGAGGTTGAGTCACAGCCCCCCTCCCCCCCAACACCAAACCCCCATTGTTTGGCACCGTCCCCAAAACTTTCCCTGCGGTCACGCTCATCCTGCCCCCTCTTGGTCCTGCAGGCAGGCCGGGTCCCTGCACCCAGGCCCTGCTGGCCGGCTCTCCAGGGCCTCCTCTGCTGGTCCCTGTGGACAGGAGGAGCACCGGAGAGCTGCTGGGGGTGAGGAAGGGAGGTCAACCCTCCACCAGGTGTGGGGCTCCTTCTGAGGCCCGGAGGGGGCGAGACCTTACACCCGGGGCCCCCTTCCTCCCCGCTGTGCTCAGCGGGCGCCCACTCCCTCGCACCTGCCCCTCCTCCCAGCGCTCACGACGCCAGGAGGGAGGTGGGCCTGGAGGGCGCGGCTCTCCCACACACCAGCCGTGCCCTCCTGGGGAAGAGTCATCGAGGGAGCAGGGGCCGGGGAGGGGGAAGGACGAACCCGCCCCGCCGCCCCGGGCTGCTGGCGCGCGCACGCGGTCCCCCTGTGACTGGCTCGGGGCCTGGCTGGGCGCGGCGCGCGGGCCCAGCGCAGAGCCTCGGGCAGCGGGCCGGGGTCTGCAGGGGCGCGTGCTGGGCGCGGGGGGCTCGGGGCTGGGGGCTGGGGGGCGATGATGCGAGAGCCAGCTGCGGGGCCTCTCACTTCATTCCAGTCGCTGCCCTTTATAAATATTTATAGAAGTTCTTCTACTAAAAATAACATCCTGGAGCCCAGGGAGGAGAAAAAAATAAACGCCCGAGCACCGGGGCTTGGGATGAAGATCCAGTGTGGCAGCGCAGGACGGAGCCCCGAGCCGGGCCGGAGGACGGGCTGCGCGCGCGCCGCCCCCGGGCGGGGCGCCCCCTGGCGGCCACGGGCCGGGCGCCTGGCCCCGGGCCGCCGGCCCTGCTCGCCGCACCTCTGGCCGCGGGAGGAGGAGGGAGAGGCACCGGGGCTGCGCCGCAGAGCTCGGCTCCCCCTTCCCGCCCGGCTGCTCGGCAGCGGCATCAAACGGGGCGGCGGAAGCCTCCCCGAGGGAGGGAGAGGAAGGAGACTATTTTTAGCACTGTGGCCGGGGCGTGAAAGTCTCTGTGCACGACAGAGGGAAGAAAACCTGTTTGTTTCTAAAGGTCAAAGGTAGGGAGGAAACTTGTGCCCCCGCCCCGGGGGGGAGGGGAGGGGGAGCACCCTAGATGTTGGCCAGAGGCCAGCAAGAACTCCAGGCCACACACACACACACACACACACACAGGAGGCTTGTGCTGTTTCTTTTCTCTTTCAACCCCCCCATTAGGTTCCCCGGGCAGCCAGGTGACCCTGCCCGAGGGGAGAGTGAAGATGCTAGTTCATGCAGGACGGGGCGAGGGGGCCGCCCACCGCAGGGCATCGGGCGGCCCCCCACTTCCCACTGGCTCCGGGCTCCCCTCTCTCTCCCGGCGGATCCAGGTGTGCAGTGGAAAGACGGGCAGGAATGCGCCTCTGGGCAGGGCTCCGCCTTCCTCAGGCCGATGCCAGCTCGCTCCGTGGCTCCGGGGCCTGTGCAGGGCAGATGCGCTGTTGTTACTGCGAGAACCTCGGAGCAAACGCTGCTAATGTCTGCTGGGATGAGGCTTGGTGCAGGGGCGGGTCTCCGGGTGTTTCCTTCCGCCTGGGAAGGAAGGGAGCGGAGGGCTCACAGTCCTCACACCCCCTTTTCCAGGGGCACCTAGAATCTGTGCAGTCCCGCTTGGCAAACATTCCCCGGGGAGAAAACAAACCCTGGGCTGGCAGTGCCGGGTTTGGAATGTGGCTGAGCAGAAGGGCAGGGAGGTCAGAGACAAGCCGGTGACACGGAGCGGGAGGGAGCGGGCCTCAGCATCTCTGCCGTGCAGCCGCCTGGAATGTCGGGCTTTTCTCCCAACTCTCTACGTGTGTGTGTGTGTGTGTGTGTGTGTGTGTGTGTGTGTGTGTGTTCCTCCTAATGTCTGACAGGGTCGGAGAACAGGGCTGGGGGCAGAGGACCCAGCTCCGATCCTATTTCTGGCACCAAGTTGGGGGTGGTGGGCCCTCGTCTCCTCTCTGCGGGAACAGGGGGTGAGCCAGATGGCCCTGACCCGCCTCTCCCGGCTCCCAGGTCCAGTGCCGCAGGGGGGTGGGGGGACGGGGGCTCTGGCAGCTCCTGAAGGGCAAGTCGGCTCCTGACTTGCTGGCTAGCTGGGCAGCCGGGGGCTGCTGGCGGGAAGGGCCTCCCTGAGTGCGGTGAGTGGAGGTAAGTAAGAGCCTGCCCCGGCCCGAGGCCCTGTGATTTTCAGGGCAGCCAGCGATTTCTCTGCAGCTTGGGCGCCTGCAGGATCCCTGAGTCAGTGCGGGCCTCAGGGCCGGCAGGTGCGGGGGAGGGGGGGGGACACGGGACACACAGAGCCCCTCGGGCCGGTGCAGACGGGGAGGAGGGAGTGTCAGGAAAAGGCCTGGGGGCGGCTCCAGGGTGAGACTGCTCGGAAGGGCCTGCGAAGGCTCCTCTTCTGAATCACGGGCCTGCAGCCCTGGCTCTTCTGCCGGAAAGATCTGTAACTGAGCAAGATGGCCTAACGCTTTCGGCGGTGGGGGAGGGGAGGGAAGAAGAGACTGAAAAACAAAGGGACCTCTCCTGGCTGTACCAGAGGCATCTTCCCTGAAAGAAATCATTTTCCGAGCATGCAAGGTCTTGTCACTCACCTGGGTGAGAATTAAGGCCCTAAGACGAAAAAGGGGAGGACTAATTCCTAAAGGCAACGGGCATTTGCCTGAGGGCCGCCTGCACTTTCACTTCTTTAGGGAAGCGAGAAGGGGAAGCTGGGGGCACCGCGGGGGCTGGCTCCATCGGCTAACGGAGGCAGGAGACCCTGCCGATGAGACAGGTGTCTGCGGGAGGAACCGCCCGCGGCAGGTGACAGCTCCGGGCGCCGGGGTCTCCGGGGGACACAGGGGCTGTGGTTGGCCCCCAGGGAAGAATGACAGTGGCCGTGGGAAAACAGGAGCCAGGAGGCCGAGGCCACCCCAGGACGCAGGCGGCTCAGCCGACCTCTGAGGACACAGCCTGGCCGGCCAACTGCATCCTGGCTCAGGTGTGGCCACGCCCGGTCTCAGCCCAGGCCCAGGCCCAGCCCAAGAGGGGCCAGAGCAGGGGCGCGGGCCCAATGGGTAGGCCGGTGGGGCTTGGCAAAGGGAGGGGGTGCAGCTCTGTAGAGAACACCCTACTTTGGGTCTCTACCTGTGGGGTCTGGCTTGGGAGCTGTGGCTGAAGGAAGGGAGGGGGGAAGGCAGACCATGACCTTGGAGGGGAGGACTGTGGGGAGAGCAGAGCAGGCTTGGTACTCACCGCTTCCTCTCTGTCCCCGGCTCCTCCGTTAACCTGTGCAGCACGGACACAAACAACACACCAAGGTCACCACCAGGGTCTTCTCACCCCCTGGACCTTTCCCCAGGGGCCCCCCGACCCCCGCACCCACGGGCCTCTGGACTGGCCTCTCCCTTTGCTCCGCGGAGGCAGACTTCCCCCAGCAGGTGTGAAAACAGGAGCTCACACCACCTACGGCCGGAGACCAGGCCTCCCGGGAGGTCACACTCACACTGGATTGGGAAGGGAGCCGCCCGAAATCTAGCGAGTGGTCCCGTCAGGGGGGACAGCCCCTGCAGTCCTCAACGTGAACTTGAGGGGGGTGAGTGACACTGAGCGGGGCGGCGTCTCCGTCCTGCAGGCGTATCCGCCTGGGGATGTGAGGCCATCCTCGCGCTCGCCCGCCCTGGACTTGTGACCGCTGCCTGGACCCTCACTGTCTTTCCTCCTGGAGGCCACCGCCGGTCTCCAGACACGTGTCCGAGGAGACCTTTACGTGTGCAAGCTGCACTTCCAGCTCTCAACACCGGGCGTGGCAGGTCCTGGGAGAGGGATCCTGAAGAGCCCAGGGGCACGGATGAGGCTCGGGAGCAGCGGAGACAAATCCAGGCTCTGAAGCATCATGGGGAAGTGCTGCCCGCCTGTGCCATGTGTGTGGTCTTGGTCAGAAGTGATCACCACTCAAGGGGAGGAGGAAGGGGAGGCCAAGTAGGAAGGGCACCCCAACAGAGCAGAAGCATTCCTCAGGACGCAGCCGGACAGAGAGCCAGGGCAGGGCGCGGCCTGAGGAGGGGGAATGTGGCCGGGAGGTCCAGCTCAGGTGTGAATTCTTCACGAGCGTCCACTTGGCTCTCAAGTGTTTGCACTGAGAGACTACGTGCGCCTGAGAAGCCGTGTTTATATTTTGTCAGCACAATCTCAGCCCAAAAGAAGCAACTCCTCTCTCTTTCTCTCTCTGGCGGAGAGTTCCTGCTCCCCAATGTCTAGGGGACAGTAGCTACTGCAAAGCCTACAGCCAAAACTCATGCCCAGGTCACGGCCGAGAACCAGAGGGTCTACCCCTGAACACACTTGGTTTTAGAACCACACCCACGTAACAGCTTCACTGCAGCGACAGGGGCATACATGTCCGAGGACCTTACCAGCGATCAGTAGTCCTCACAAGCATGTCAAACCCGCAGCCCCTGGGCCGCACGTCTGACGTGCTTGCTTACAATGTTGGGAGGCAAACATTTTCCTGAAACTCTGTCCACCTCTAACCCCAACTCCCATCCCTCTTCCCCCAGGGATGGCACCTAGAAGTCACAGCAACAGAAAGACAGGCGTTCTCACAAAAAGATTTCACAACATACACCTTGGTATATGCACTCAAAGACACAGGAGCAGACACGGAGAGCGAGAGGGACGGGAAGAGCAGCTGTGACAGGGCCACACCCGTGTCCAGACGGAGACCCTGAAGCCAGGAGACCCCGGGCCAGGGGCCACCCCCGGTCCGCATGTGAGGTGCAGCCCACGCCCAGCCTTGAGCCAGGACTTCCAGGCGCGCCCCGGTGGCCGGGGCAGGGCCCTCTGGGCTCCGGGGACCAGAGGGAGGCTGGGGAGAGGCGATGGGAAAGGCGAATGGAGCGGGGGGGGGGGGGGGTCTGTGGGAAGAGAGGCCAGAGCAGCAGCTGTTACGTCTTCAGCCAAGAACATTCCACACGAACGCCGGGATCTGGCTGGACTGTGTGCATGCGTGCATGCTTGTGTGTGGACCATGTGTTTACATAAGTGTAAACTTATCTCTGGGTGCCTGCTTTTCACCTCTAGTACTGCAACCTTCCTGCCATCTCCCCAAGTCTCCTGTGGGCCCGGGATGCCAGCCTTCCCTGCATTCCTCTGTAGCATTTCCAGATGTTTCAACCACCGCTGCCCTCTACTCCTGACCTTCGACGTCCACGCCAAACCTGCCCACTCACCCACTCACCCCCGGCGTGTCCACCTCCTCCCAGGTCTTGCTCTGGTCACTAGATGGTTTCAGAACCTGGCGGAGGAGTCCTCTGCCCCCAGTTTGGCTCAGTGGATAGAGTGTTGGCCTGCGGACTGAAGGGTCCTGGGCTCGATTCCAGTCGAGGGCACATGCCTGGGTTGGGGGATCGATCCCCAGTAGGGCGTGTGCAGGAAGGAGGCAGCCGATCAATGATCCTCTCTCATCATTGATGTTTCTATTTCTCTTTCTCCTTCTCCCTCCCTCTCTGAAATCAATAAAAATATTTAAAAAAAAATAACAGCTCTTACATGTCCTAAGAGAATTTTGCTGTCTGTTTAGTGAAATACAGAAGCATGAAGGCTAAGAACATGGAGCTGGGAGTCAGAAGGACCCAGCTCAAACCCAGAATCTGCCACTTACTAGCTACACAATCCAAGTTCCTCTGAGCCTGTTTTCTCATCAGTAAAAGGGGACGGTAGTCTGTCCCCCAGGGCTGTTAAGGACTAAGGGAGGCTGCGTGTGGAAATCACTTGCACAGCTGTTCACACCTGAGTATTAAGTAGCTTTTCCATTACAGGCACACCCCATGTTACTGCGATTCCCCTTACTGTGCCTCACAGATGCTGTGTTTTGTTTTTTTAAAATATATTTTATTATTTTACAGAGAGGAAGGGAGGGAGATAGAGAGCCAGAAACGTCGATGAGAGAGAAACATCGACCAGCTGCCTCTTGCACACCCCCCACTGGGGATGTGCCCGCAACCAATGTACATGCCCTTGGCCGGAATCGAACCCGGGACTTTTCAGTCGCAGACCGATGCTCTACCACTGAGCCAAACCGACCTCGGCTGTTTTTTACAAACCGAAGGCAAGAACCTCCACCTGCAGTAAGATGACTGTCTTTACGACGACGACACTCGCTTTGCTGTGCAGGTCTGGATCCGATCCTGCAGTGGCCCTGAGGTCTGCCTACACGGGCCTCTGCTGGTGCCTCGATTGCTTTTCTGCCGCCAGTCCTCTCTTGCTTTTCAGAAACCTTCCCTGTACGCGTAATCATACACTCAGGGTTTGATGATTAACTTTTCCTGGCACTTCTTTTTGCCTCCTGTTTATTTTGCATCTCGCTTTCCTAACTGTATGATCAACTCCTTGAGGTGAGGGGTCATGTTTTGCCTTGCTGTTTGTCTCGCTACCTGCATCCCAACCACCTGTCACCGCACCAGAAACCAGGACGCCCGGCTGATCCACGGACACCGCCGCCTCCAGGGGAACACGCAGCCATCAGCGGGGACGAGGAGGCGGAAGGAGCTGAGGGTCTGGGAGCTTTGGGGAAAGGGGGCGGCGGGAAGAAGAGCAGAAACAGAAGGAAGGGGCTCTGGTTCTGGGGCTGCATACACGGCCCTGGCTTCCATTCAGTCTAGGGGCCCTGAGCTGCCTTTACCTCTGTCCTTCCCACTCTGCATCTTCTCTTCTTCGTCCTCTGCACCTTCCTCTGCTGTGAAAACAAGTCCGAGGGGGCCCGTGAGCCGTGAGCACAGGACAAGCACAGAAGGGGTGGAGGGAGCGACACAGAGGCTTGGGAAGAAACCCTAGCTAACGGCTCATGGCTGCAGCCTCCACGCCTGCCTCACTTAGTCTGCACCCTGAGGGGTCCAGCCCCCCCGCAGTGTTTCATAGGCCCTACTCAGAGCCTGCAGACGCACCCCGGGCAGGCTGATGTCCCCTACACAGCTGCTGGCTTCTGTGCCCCTTTTCCCTAAGGCAATGACATCTACTCGGGACATACCTGATAGCTTGCATTCAGGTTAGAGAAAGCAGCCATGCAAGTGCATGGCGGGGAAGATCTAGCTCTACACTGGCTTCCGTGAAAACAAACAACCAACTAGAGGTTTTAGCTGACAACAATCTTAGAATGACTGAACAGCGCAGTTGGCTGTGAGAAAAAAATGAGCGGCATCTTAAGGTTGCTTTTGCAGGGGTCTGCTCGGGGAGGTCACAGTTCCTGAGCTCGGCAGGGGGAAGACCCCCCACGAGCAGGGACGCGGAGAAGTGTGCTCAGCCCGGGAACTCACTCTGAACCCGGGCCCTGAAGCACTGGGCCACAGCCCAGCGTGGGCACGCAGGAGGGTCACGTGAGGACCGCGCCGCCGCGTTAGGAAGGGCTCAGGGAACCCAGGTAGCTGCCTAAAGAGGAACAAGGCGTAGGGCGAGCCTTGTTCCCTGCAGCCAGGCACATGAAAGGCAGCAGCATAAGGGGAGGAGCTGAGCGGACTCTGGGTAGCTCCAGAGGGCTGAGGGAGGATCCCTGGGTTACAGGAAGGCGGACTTTGGCTCGCTGATAGGGAGGAACTTCCCAGTGATGAGCTGGCCCTGACTGAGCTCAATGGAAATATTCAGACAGACGACTTTTGTATCGGGAGGCAAACTGGAGCAAATGACTTCTAAGGTCCCGGCCAACTTGGAGATTCCATTATTTGTGAAAATATTTAAAAACACACACACACAAAAACAACAACAAGGAGGGCAAGCTAGGGGTGTAAACAGCAGGGCCACGCTGGGTAGAACATACGGAAAGGTAACCTGGACATCTGATCCCATCCTGCCCCAGCTCCACGGTGACAGTGAGCACGGGCGGGCGTGGGGGAGGCCCTGGCAGCCTTGCGGGGAGAAACGTTTATTCCTGCATTTAATGGAGATACTGAGCCAGGGGTGGGCTCGGCCCTCAGCTGCTATGGACCTCAGTGCTGGAGCGAGCAGCGCATCAGTGAGGGGCCCTCGTGCGGCTGCGGGCTTGACGCTCTGTCCCGTGTGGGATAAGGGCCGTGGGACGGGCACCGACGTAGGTCCTGAAGCCCTCGGTTCCGGGGCCAGCTCTGCCCCTTCAAGCTGCACAACTGCAGGCAAATCACCTTTCTGAGAACTACTCGATGCACTTTTTAAAGCAAGGGGACCGCACAGCGTGATCTCCGAGGTGCCTTCCAGGCACAGGACACGATTCTGTACTACGGCCCGCGGGCCGGATCCGGCCCGTTCGGCTGTTCTATCCGGCCCGCGGAGCCGAAAGAGCGGAGGGTTCTCTTGCTCTCCCCTCCGCTCCTTCACCAGCAGCCCAAGATGAGAGTGCCAGCATGGGCAGGTTGCTTTTGTTCCGGCCCTCCGGTCCAGTTTAATAACCCATTGTGGCCCTCGAATCAAAAAGTTTGCCCACCCCTGCAATAGGAAGGCGCTTTCTAATCACGTGTGAGGTCATCTCGGAGGCAGTCTCTGCTTCTGTCTACGGGTGCGTGGAGCCGGGTGCTTCGGAAGGGACGGAGAGGTCGCACCGGAATCGGACAGTGTTCCCGTAATGCTCCCTGCCCAGGAGGCCAGGATCTTAACTGCTCTGGAGACACCAGCCCAGGCCACACGTGTCTCCTCCTCTAGACGACAGCAGGCAGGTTCGGGGCGAAGCCATGGCCGGACCCTGGCTGGTCCCTGACACTAAAGACGTGGCCCCACCAGGCCGGCCTTCCCTAAGAGCACGACCGATGGGTTCGATGTCCGTGTTCTAACAGCCTGTGGAGAAACCGCTTTACCTTTCTAATGAACAGCCTACGCTACTTCCGGGCATGTAAAGCATTACATTAGGTCAACAGAAACAAACGAGCCCTATGTGACCTACAGCCCTTAGGAAGGAGACCACTTGGTAATTACGCAGCGTGGGGTCTGACCGCTGTGAAGACATTAGCAAACCTCTGGCAGCGGCAGAACTGATGGAGTCATAGGATTCTTAAAGATAGGACGGCATGAGAACGGCCTTTTATTTTCTCCCTCTTTCCTGGGTCTTATGTAAGGGGGGAAAAATGCCAAGAGGGAAAGGGTCTTTGGAAAAAATCAATGAGATAGCCAAGTGACAGAGAGACTGAGAGCGAAGTCACAGTTGACAGTGAACTTGAGGAGGCGACAGACTCAGGTCACGAACTTTCAAGTGGCATCAGAGCCTAGTCATGGACAAAAGGAGAGAATAGGGTTTCAGAAGCAAACCAAAGAGCGGGAGCAGAGAGGCAGCTGGGAGCGAGTCCAGAGGCTGTGGGGCTGGTCCGGCGCCAGCCCTCCAGGAAAGCTGCAGAAAGAGCCGGGGTCAGGGCCTAGGAGAGAGCGGGGGTGGAGGAAGGGAGACACACCAGGGAGGAGGAGCCTCGCTGGACTCAGCGGCCTGAATGTCTTAAATTCTGCCCTGTGCGTGCCCCACGCGGTGCACTCGTGAGAGAAACCTCGTGTGTGTGTAACTGTCTCTCTGTGATCACGCGTGGGAGAGAGACTCTCGGGGAGGAGGCGTCCAGTGTGTTCCTAGAAGGCAAAGGATGGGGTGGTGACATGAGGTATGAGGTGACGCTTTACCCCGTGGTGAGGAAGTGAGGAGCGTGTGCGGGAGGGGAGGCACGGGGCCGGGGGGTGGGGGTGGGGATGACGGTGGGGGGGAGCTCTGGCGTCACCTGCGTGGAGCTCCTTCACCAGGGATGACATGGTGTTGGTGATGGAGTCGGCGGCCACCAGCAGGTCATTGCGGAGGTTTCTCCTCGTACCTGGGGGAGTCAGAGCAGACGGCGATGCCGGGTGGGTGGGCGAGGATACGAGAGTGCGGAGCCAGTGGCTCAGGCCCGGGACGGACTGCGCCAAGTGCCTGAGGGGCCGTGGGCCGTGGCCGCTCCCGCTGCACCTTCTCCCCCGCTACTCCTCCCCCTGAAGAGCAGGGTCCTGTCCCTCCACGCTTCTGATCCGCAACCGACAGAGCTGGGTTCCAGAACGAACAACGTCACGCCAAGGTGCTCCTCGGTCCTAGGCAGAGCCTTCCTCCCCTGTGCTCCCCCCTCCCTGGGTCTGTCTCCACTAAGGTGGCCAGACGTCCAGCTTTTGGCGGAACATTTTTTTAACAATTTGTCCCACGTCCCGTGGTGTTTTAAAAATGTCCCAATTTTTGGAAAGAATCGGGACTTTTTCAAACCGCCGCGGGACGAGGGACAGATTGTTAAAAGTCGGGACTGTCCCGCCAAAAGCGGGACGTCTGGTCACCTTAGTCTCCACCCCAACAGGACTCCTTAGCCGCTCATCTTCTCCCCCAACTCCGGACACGCCGGCTGCCAGCTCCTCAGACGACTGGCTGGCTGTCTGGCACCGAATGCCCTCAGCAAGGCCCTGTGGACGGTGCGGCCCTCCCTCGCCGGCTTGCTCTAAAGGCTTTCCAGGGCAAGCGCGTGACTCTGGGAACTGTTCCAGCCAGCCGCTCTGGAGGAAGCAAAGTCCAGGGGACGGGGCACTTCTCGCAGCCCTAAGCCCTCCCTCCGGCTGGAGCCCAGCCCCTCGGCTGACGTGTGTACACTGCACGTGAAGACGGGGTCGCTTGGGCCCCAGCGCACAGAAGAAGCGACACTGGAGAAATCTCAGTAAGCGCCTGTTCCCAAACCCGCTCGGCTCCCGGTCATGCTCTCGCTCCCGGGACTGACCTTGTGCAAAGGCCTCCTGCATGTCGCCCCCGCCTCCGCTCAGGGGCTCCTGCGGACAGTGGGTGGGCGTGGAGCCGGCCGACGTCGAGCGGACGGGCATGGGCATCGGGCGGCCGCCTCCGTGCGTGGGCGACGTGTGCGGCGGCGATCCTGTGGCCTGAGCCTGGGGAACCGGAGAGATGAGCCGTTATGGGGGGATCTTACCTCTCCGAGGGAGGGAGACGCCCTTCTCCCCTGGCAACCCGCGCCAGCCTGCGGGCTGGCCACCTTAGCCAGGAAGGAATTGCATCTTACAATTTTATGTCAGTTATACGTACGTAAAGCTGAAATAAGAAATATAAACAAACAAAAACAACAACACTCTTGTTTTCAGGATAACCAACTCTTACACCTGAATCAGAAGACAAACCACTTGATTACATGAAGACCTGAGCAGACACTTCCCCAGAGACGACGTACAAATGGGGTAGCCATCCGCACGAAAAACACTCCACGCGAGGAATGATGAGGGGAATGAGAACCGAAATCACAGCGAGACACCCCTCGCCCACCAAAACAGCGTTGGGAAAAGGGCCGGGGGGCTGCGGGGAACTGCAGCGGGGCTGGGAAAGGGTACCGCCGCCGCTGCGGGAAACACTCCGGCGGTTTCCTAAAATGCTCAACATACACTTACCATATGTCCCAGCAGTTTCACTCCTGAGCAGATACCCGAGAGGAACGAAAACATATGTCACCCGAGAACGCGTACACAAATGTTCATTAGCAACAGTTTAACAGGCCAAAAGTGGAAATGATCCAAAAAGTCCACGGACTGGCGACTGGATTTAGCCAAGTGGGGCTTATCCGGATAGAACGGAATACTACAAACCTCTTTCTGCTCTTCGTACTGCTGCTTACCTCTCATAATTTCCCAATGACGAGTAAACATGTTCTATCTTGTGAAATATTCTTTTTTTTTTTTTAAATCAGTAGCTGTAAAACATTTAATACTAGTTTAAACACACCTCAGGAATACTGTTTTGGTTAGATAACACGATCACCTTTATTGGTTGTCTTTTGTGGAACCACCTCTACCTTTCCCCCTATAATTACCGTCACCCTCTGTTTTTTGGCCATGGTTATGGGAGCAGGGGGAAATAAAGCATAAAACCCATTCTACTCTGGGTAGTGCTTAGGAACAGCCAGAGCTGGTAGTGTCAGCCCCAACCCAAATTAGACCAGGGAACTAACTGGGAGAGCAGCCGCAGGCAAGGGAAGGAAGTCACTGCCCAGGCCTGGCCGTGCGGGAAGACCCGTGAGCCAGCACGGTTTGGGACGCGGGAGGTCACCATGGACACGGTGGGCACTGGCAAGGCGGGCTTTCCTGGGCCTCCGAGGGTTGAGAGGACCAGAATGAAGGTGCATCATTCTAATGCATCAGGGAAATGGGATGTTACTTTCGAGACTCGGTTAAAGAAGACTGTGACTTCTATTTAGCTTGCCTCCCCGACCCCGCCTCTCTCGAGCTCTCCTGGTTTTTCCCTCTGGTGCGAGCTGCCCTGGGGGGAGGCCCACATGGCGGGGAGCTGAGGGTGGCTTCCAACCATCCGCCGCACTGGACAGAGGTCCTCAGTCCGTCAACCCGGGAGGAATCCTGCCAACGACAGTGCAGGTGGTTGAGCCCGGAAGTGATGACAGTCTTGGGAGGACCCCGGTAAGGAGCACCTGGATTCCGGTCCCCAGGGAGGTTGTAGTTAATGAACATGTGTGCTTCTAAGCCATTAGGTTTTGGGGTAAGTGATTATGCAGTGATAGGTGGACCCATAGGGTATGGCTGATCTCTGTCTTTATGCAATATTATGGGGGCATACGAGACCAGACCGAGAGGCTGACATGAGAGGCCACAGGCCCCAGGAGAGAGGGCCACGGATGCGGTGAGAAGGAAGGTAAGGCTTATGACCAAGAAAGCCTTTTCGGATCCGACTGTGTGCCTGAGCCCCGGAGTATTCGTGTGTCCTGACACTGAAAGTCTCAACCTTCTAACTCTGTCAATAGTTACAGGACCTGCAGAGCGTCCTCAGCTGGGATCCAATGACTCAGAAGAAGAGGGAACGTTGCAGGCGCTGAGCCAGCACCTGGCTCTCACCAGCCTCAGGGCGAGCGCTTAGGGAGCTGCGTGATGCCGCCGGAGGGGCGCGGAGTAGAAGTCAGGTACCGCCGCCCCCCCCCCCCCCCCCGCTCCCCTTCTGACGGGTGTACACGCGCTGAGATTTTTATGGGGCTCAGTCTTCTCGTTTATAGACTGAGAGGCATCAACGCGCTGGTCTCTGAAGTCCTTTTCAGACATAAAATTCTATGATTGTATGATTTCGCCAAGTTACCGAATCTCAGAAACGCCAAGTAATCGTGGCTTTTGCTTCGGTCATGACGACAGGCCGGTGATGGATCCTCCTCTGAGGGTTTCGGCAGCCACCTCAGGGTCACAGGGGCGGTGTTTCCTACATGAAATTACCTTCTTCTCACAAGTGGGGTCAACAACAGCGAGGATGCCCACCCAGGCCTCAGGCACAGGAAGCCTGTGAGGCAGCACAGAGTCTGAAATAAGGTCCTTCCCATGACCCAGGACCCTCGACTTCTAAGCCATGCCCCTCCCACTGGACCACACTGCCCCCTTTGACGTACAATTGCGTGTGAAGCGCCTGTGGTTCGAGCCGGTGCTGGAGGGCAGAGCAATGCCCTCGGCAGGCGGAGAACCACCGATGAGCCGCGTTGGGTTTGCTCGGTCTTTGCCCTCTTGGTGGGGCGGGGCCAGAGGGGCACGCTGGCAGTCAGGCCGGGGCACTGCTGTGCCACTGCACCTCGTGGCAGGAGCCCAGGTGGGCTTTCCGTTCAGGGGGGCCGCCAGGCCCTGCACTCCATGCGAACCAGTCGAGACGAAGTGGCACAGGAGGAGGCCGGGGAGCATCCCAGCCGGGACCTTGAGACTATGGGGGACCTGGGAACCACACAGAAGGTGGCAAAGGTGGAGGAACTGGTCAGGTGGCTCTGGGATGGGAATCGGCTCACCCACGAGGGTATCGAACCGCCGTGTGCCTCCGGGTTTCGGCTGCCAGGAGCCGGGCAGTCGGCCTGGGAAGCAAGGAAGCTTTGCGACATGCTACTTGGAGCGTCAAGGTTTCCTGATGCAAGGACAGGGGGATCTTATTGAAATACAACCTGCAGCAGAGGCCTGAGTACAGCAGAGCCCCGCCCCCCGCCCCCCCCCCCCAAGTGTCTAACCAATAACCACACACAATGAACGCCCTGTAACTCAGGTTTCCTGAACACAGAGGTCCCTTGTCGTGGGAAACCATTCTGCTGAAAATACAGAGCCAGAGACATGTTATAATCGGAGGAGTTCTTTAGTCAGCTGGCTCTTCACTTCTGAATCAGCAAAAAAAAAAAAAAAAAAAAAAGAGAACCTGAGAAAGCCATGCATCGCAGAAAATAGCTCAGGAATTATGCTTATAACCTCAGAGGGTTCGTGACCCCAGGAAAACAGTCTCTGGTTTAGCCCAACCCTCATTTTTATATTTGAGGAGACCACCGAGGCCTGCAGAGGTCGTGAGGTCACAAGTAGATGAGAAGAAAGATGGTTCCAGGGCCCGCTAACCGCCTCACACTGCCGGGAGGAGCCACGGCAGGCAGGGAGCACCGCGCCGTGTCCCTGCGCCGGAGGGAACACGGATCCGTCAAGACGTCTCCCGGCTGAAGCTCACTCACCCTGAGCTGCCACGGGAGAGTCATTTCCAATACGAGTGAGGAATGCGAGGAGCATAATCACGGCTTGGCTTCTCGTCTAGAACACAAGCCTGACGCTGGAGCCAGACCGGGCCAGGGAACGCCAGAGGTGACCTGAGGACACGGATCCTTCCCCGCAGCTGGCACCTGGGCGGAGACGGGGACTCGCAGGCCGAGGCAGAGAGAGGCGCCGTCTCAGCGGGAGGCGGCACGCGCTGTTCTGGGCCGTGTTCAGGATCCCCGGCGCCCTGCCTGACACACAGGAGGGCCGCCTTCCCTTCTTTTTCCTTACCGAGCGGGAATGAAGTTTTTTTGAAAATCTCTTGGGTGCCCAGGACGGTCGGGTAATCAAGCCCGGAGAGGCTTGTGGCACAGCCTGGTTCTGAGACGACGCCCTGGCAGCCAAAACGAAGGGCACGGCCCGCCCCACACACTCCCCAACTGCAGCTCCGGGCCGAGCGGTTATCATGGCAACAGAAGGAGACACCGGAGTCTCCACTTCCCTCTCTCTGGCTCATGGACACCTGCCAGGTAGCAGATGGCCCGTGTGGACAATTACCTTCCCTTCGCTGCGGTGCAGTCCAATCAAACAGGCTGGCCTCTTGGCCGCCCATCGTCAGAGGCCCTCTCAGAAAAACAAACAAACAAACAAACAAACAAACAAACAAAACAACCCCCAAAACAGCCTTGGGGAGAAGGAGCTATAAGCCCGAAATTGAAGCAAGGCAACCCTAAAGGTAAAGAGAACTGGGCTGTATAAGAAAAGGACTTTGTGCCGAAACCGGTTTGGCTCAGTGGATAGAGCGTCGGTCTGCGGACTGAAAGGTCCCAAGTTCGATTCCGGTCAAGGGCATGTACCTCAGTTGCAGGCACATCCCCAGTAGGGGGTGTGCAGGAGGCAGCTGGTCGATGATTCTCTCTCATTGATGTTTCTAACTCTCTATTCCTCTCTCTTCCTCTCTGTAAAAATATCAATAAAATATATATATTTTTTAAAAATAAGGAAAGGACTTTGCACATTTTTCTTTTTCGAGAAAAGGTGAAGAACAAAACCACCCACGTACTATTTTGGGCTGGTGCTGGCTGGCTGTGCCGGGAAAATGCCACCATCTCCTCGAACATGCAAGTACAAGGAGGGGGGGGAGGGAGGGGGGGAGAAAGAGAAAGAGAGAGAGAGAGAGAGAGAGAGAGAGGCTGATCTGCTGCAAGACGTGAAAGTAACTGCTTGACTCGGGAGTTAGGAGGGCTGGGGTCGGGGCCAGGGTGGGAGCCAGCGGATGGTGGAGAGCAGGGTGCAGGAGGTGAGGCAATCGCACGGCAGTGAGCAAAGCAGCAGGCCGTGGTTAGCTCGGGGATGAATTAAAACAGGTAAAGGCCTGGCCAGCGTGGCTCAGTGGTTGAGCGTTGACCTATGAACCTGGAGGTCATGGTTCGATTCCCGGTCAGACACATGCCCAAGTTGCAGGCTCAACCCCTAGTATGGGGCGTGCAGGAGGTAGCCTAAAATGATTCTCTCTCATCCTTTATGCACCTCTCTCTCTCTCTGTCTCTTCCTGAGATCAATAACAAGGTATTTTAAAAATCACAGGTAGAGAACATGTCTGGAGACCTTCCTGTCTTAGCAAAGGGGCCCGCCTGCACGCTTGAGTGCAGCGCAGCATTTAAAGCCACGCCTGGCTCTGAGCCCCGGGAGAGGGCTGCAGTCTTACGATGGCTCTCTTCTCGCCATCACCGTAGATACACATTTATATATCACGGCTGTTGGCAAGTTATCGCCACCCAAGAGTCTGCCCTGACGTCCTTCCGTCCTTCCGCAGAGGGCTGACACCTCTGTGCTCCCACACCACTTCAGGAAACTGGGTGCTAACGCACAACCTGTCCCTCCCTGCGGTGGCTGCAGGCAGGAAATAGCTATCGCGGGGCTGCTGGAAGGTCAGCGATCGCACTGTGGGCAGCCAGTGGAGGTTAGGGTCCTCATTCTTCATGATTCTGTCCCTACCGAAGTCAAACTGCTAGTAAATGATACAGAGGACAAGGCTTACCCCGAGGCTTAGAGGGGTGGGGGCGGGGTGTCTGGTTATCTTTCTAAGTGGTAGAGGAGAGCATAGTAAGCTCTTGGAGACAAAGAACAACCTATTAAACCTCACCATAAACCCAAAGATCAAAGGAAAGTGGAAATGTAAACTTTCAGATAGGGAAGCTCATAAAGTCCAAGGCTAGAATTACCCCCTTTCTGTTTGTTTCTCCGAGTTTGTCCCACTCCGTTGGGAAACGGTGTCCCATTGGTTCTCACCGCAGGCTTTCAAAGCCAGTTCTTCGCAAAATGACTAGGAACTTCATTATAGGGGAAAATCCCTGTAAAGCGAATACCAGACACCTCGACTGCATATTGGAAACAAGAGCACAGGCTTCTGGGAGAGCGTGGTCCTTGTTCAGATAGCTAAATCAATGATCCTGGAGGCAGTCGGAACCTATCAGTGATATTATAAAATTTAATGAGACACGTTTGTTCATTTAATCCTCACTTGAAGATATTTTTTCACTGATCTTTTAGAGAGAGTGGAAGAGAGAGGGAAAGACAGAGAGAAACACACTGAATGACTCCCTCCTCCTGCACACACCCTAACCAGGGCCCATGCTGGGTAGGTGCCTGCAATCAAGGCACATGCCCTTGGTCAGAATCGAACCTGGGACCCTTCGGTCCACAGGC
The DNA here is from genome assembly GCA_963924515.1 of Vespertilio murinus. Lineage (NCBI taxonomy): Eukaryota > Metazoa > Chordata > Mammalia > Chiroptera > Vespertilionidae > Vespertilio > Vespertilio murinus. The sequence continues at coordinate 53,861,519 of OZ004713.1, forward strand.
CGACGCTCTATCCACTGAGCCACACCGACTAGGGCTCACTCAGACACATTTAAATGCCTTTTATGGGAAGGCCGAACCTGTGTGGTGTGGGATGGCACCCTTTTCCAACACTGCCACTCTGCTGAGCCCCTGGATAAATATAATGTCGTGGCAGAGCCCAAGCTCTGCAGGGGATGATCTGAGTTGGATTCCAGCCCTGCCATTTACTAGCTGCGTGACCTTGGACGGCATAACCTCTCTGGCACCTCAGATTCTTCCCATGTGAAATGGAGAGAGATTAATTTTTTGACCTGTGGGTGAGGAAGAGCATTCAATGCTTCAACCCACCAGCTCACAGAGTACTACCTGGCGTTATTCTATTTTGCAAGGTGCTGGGGGCTAGGAAGGGGCAAGGTCTCCGAGAGGCAGGCTCATGAGCCCCGGAGGCAGGCGGGCACGTGTGTACGCAGCATACAAAGAAGGAGGAAACCCGTTCCTACCTGGAGGGACAGAGGAAAGGCTGCACAGGCACAAGGGGGTTTAACCCGGGCCTCCTGGAGCAGGGTCAGGTTTCACTGGAGGTGGCACCTGAGAGTATCCCGAGGGCTATAATTTCAACAGGCAGATGAGGTGAGGCGCAGGAAGGGCGATCCGGCTGAGGTAAGAGCCTGAACGAAGGTGCGTGGGCTGAGGGGGGCTGTGCCTGGGGGTCAGGAGCAGTGTGGGGAGCACGAAGCCATGTGGTGGGGAAGAGAAGTGGGCCGTAAACAAATGGTCACCAAGTTTACTGACTAGGCCACAGAACGGGCAACCTATGGCCCATGGCCAAACCCAGCTCACCACCTATTTTCTTTGTAGTGCATAAGAAAGAATGCCTTTACTTTTTAAAAAAGATTAAAAAAAAAAAAAGACTTCAGAGAGAAGAAGGGAGAGGGAGAGAGAGAGAGAGAAATAGCAACGAGAGAAACATGGATTGTTGCCTCCTACATGCCCCCTACCGGGGATCAAGCCCACAACATGGACATGTGCCTTGACCTGGAATTGAACCGGTGATCTCCTGGGTAGACGCTCAACCAGCTGAGCCATACCAGCCAGACTGGCTTTGCATTTTGAAATGGGTTTAAGTGGTTATATAAGTACTTGTATAATAGCTCTGGTTTTGGCTTACAAAGCCTAAAATATTTACTATCTAGTGCTTTAAGAAAAAGCTTGCTGACCTGCTCAGGCAGCGGCAGAGGGAATGATGCGGGCAGCGTGCTCTGTCCTCAGGAATCTGCACAATGTGGAGGAGGGGGGCGGGGAGGCAAGAGACAGGGGACAAGGAGGCTTAAGGCCAGGTGACAGATGATGGAGGCTGGAGTGAGGAGTGGTGATGGGAACTGAGAGGAGAGAGAGAGAGAGAGAGACAGGCAGGCATTTGGAGAAAACACTGAGTGGACCGGACAGCTGCGTAGGAAGAGCAGAGCCTGGAAGAGCGCGTGCATGGAGGAGTGCTGGCAGGGACCCCAACACAGCGGGAGATGTGCAGAGGAGCGACCTGTGGGGGAGGGTGCCTGGGGATCTTTTGTCATCCATCCCACCTCAGAACAAGGGATTCTGGGAGTGCCTGGGGGCTCACAGTGGTGTCACAGAGGAAGGTTCTCTGGGCGCACGGTAGTGCTTTTTAACTGGTAATTTTATTTTATTATTATTTCTTAAAAATATGTATTTTATTGATTTTTTTACAGAGAGGAAGAGGGATAGAGAATTAGAAACATCGATGAGAGAGAAACATCAATCAGCTGCCTCCTGCACTCTCCCCACTGGGGATGTGCTTGCAACCAAGGTACATGCCCTTGACCAGACTCAAACCTGGGACACTTGAGTCCGCAGGCTGACGCTCTATCCACTGAGCCAAACTGGTTAGGGCTTAACTGGTCATTTTAGGTGCTAGGGACCAGGGGGTGGGGGTAGCTAGCACTAGAATTTAGGAGGCAGAGGTCAAGGGTGCTTCTGAATACCCTACAATGCGGACACAGCCCCTGTGCCTCACACAGAGCTATCTGGCTCCATATGTCCCTAGTGCTGAGGATAGGAAACCTGCCTGAAGGTGATTCGGGGTCACGAGGTCCTACAGAGGTGACCTGTCCAGGGCTACTCTCCCCAGGCGGTGAGCTGCTGCGCACGGAAGGGCAGGCCACCAGGGGCCCAAGACCAGGTTAGAGCTTTCAAGGGGCCCAAGAACCAACCGGCCTCTCCTGCACATTTGGGAGATGTCCCGAGGGCAGCTACGGGCCCGAGAGGCTCCTAGACTCTCTCTTGATTTCTGGAGGTTTTGAGCCAGTTAAACATAGGAGTTGAAATATGAATCATGAAAGCAATGGATAACTAGCGAATGTTATACATTTTGAAGTTAAAAAGAGTATATAATAATAAAAGCACCAAAGGATTTGTGGTTAGCCAGCTTTGTAGAGCAGTGGTGAGTTGGTATGGATTCTTATTAAAGGTACCACTTTAGCTGCAGTAAACTGTCTCTCTGCATTGCCTCTAATTTTAGAAAACATGGCCCTTCCTCCCTCCCTCCTTCCCTCCCTCCCTCCCTCCATCTTGCTTTCGTTCTTTTTTTAAGCATCGGGACATCTACACTACAGCTCCAAATAAGAGTAATTCTCCTTGCCAAATTATGATTAACAGAAAATGGAGATGAGTGGGAAATAATCCATCGTACTCTTTATTACACGCTTCTTTCAGCTGGAGGTAAGCAGACGTGTATTTCAGTTAACGATGCTAGACTTCCTACCTTAGCCTTCTTGCTAATACGGACCATCAGAACCAGCCTGAGGTCAGCTACAAAACTCTCGTCACCGGCACAGCACCAGGATGTGAGGAAATGCCTACGGACACTCTCAAAGTGCAGGGTTAGAGGTCCAATCCCATGCCAAGACAGGCTGGTAGCCTGAGGTCTGTCAGAAAGACGTCACCAGGAATTCCTGACCTCCCAGAGATAAGCCATAGGAGTGGGCCTCCTGGAAGCAGCCAGTGCCCTTCTCATAGGGTGCATTCGTTTGTCTGGAAAAGGGGGAGGCAGATGACTGGCATGAATGCACCCTGGGGAAGGAGATGGTCGCTGGAAGAAAGTGCAGACAACGAAGTGAGGACTAGAGGGTTTCAGAGTCACCAAAGGACGCGCCAGCCCTTGGAGGCTGTGAGGACTAGACCTTGAACTCAGGACCTCAGCCATGGAGAACTCCCAAGACATACACACGAGAGGCCTGCGAGTAGCAGGCTTCGGCAGTCGGGGCCCAGCTTGTCACTGTGCCAACTTCGAGGGGATGACGTTCTTACATGGAATCAAAGGTCGCTGAAATCAGCATGTGATTTTAATCCCTCATCTGCCCAAGGTCGGCTTTAAATGGACCTTAGAAATGATACAACAGGTAGTACTGATTTCTGGTTCTTGGATTACACGGTAATACATACAATTTTTAAAAATGAAATGTCTGTTGGAGGTTCTACTGCTACCATTAAAATAAATACCCATAATGCCTGCCCTTCTGAGCGACAGCTATCAGGAAGGTGCAGGGTGCTCCCAAGGACATGCTGCACTCTGAGCTGGCACGTGTAGAAAGAGTTAGTCTGGGTGCATTGCTAGAATGTTCCCAACAAGTGGTTTTAACGGTAAAGTGTGTCTCTGGGGTGTAGACGGGTGAAGAGAAAGAGGGAAAACTGGTAGTCAGCAAACACAGGTGAGGCGATCCCCCGTATCAACAGGAAGGGTACAGGGGGTGAGACTGCCAGGGAGGGAGTGGAGAAGGCAGCAGGAAGGACAGACCGGCTTCTCGGCTTCTGCTAAGCAAACTGGAGGCCATGTGACCTGCTTTGGCCAATGAGATGGAGTGGAAATGGTGTGTGTCACTTCCAGGGAGATGCGTTAAATTGCTGCACTTGACCTGTCTTGCCCAGGCCAGTGTATCTACTCGATGGAAGTGCCATAGATCAGCAGGAAACTGTGTCAATGAAGAAAAACAAACCCGCTATAGCTTTACATGAAAGCCACTGCGATTTCTGGGTCCTTTCCTGTTTGCCCTCTTTCTCAGAGTCTGTGTCTCAGGCACTCCTTTCTTATCCTGTCTTTCCTTTCCTCCCCTCTTTATTCTGTATGTCTGCTGCTCACCGAACTGGAAAAAATAAAAAACAACAAAAAAACCCAAACATCATGTTTTACATTCCCATTCTTAATCTGAAACATGGGTCGATTCGTTTTTTGAAGAAAGAAATAATTAAAATTTCTGAATTAAACATTTCATATTTCTCTCTTAAAAAAAAAAAAAAGCCCGAGGTAAATTACAAACCAGCTTTAGCTTATGTAAAAGACAGATGCTTTGAAAACCTTACTATTAAACCATTTATATAAACAAATGGTGCTACTATTACGAACAGGCTCTCAGTGGATTTTCCTGTGTGGGCTCGTGGCTATCAGGATAAATAAAAACAGACATAAACCTCCCCTGAACGCCGTGCCGCAGCCGCCCGCCCTCGGAGAAACCAGAGCTCCCTCTGGAGTGGGCCCTGACCGGAACGGAACTGAACGGAACGGAACGCACGGCGTCATCAGCCCCTCCCTCCGTCCTCATTGGTAACTTTGTTAAAGGCGACTGGAGCTGCAGCGCCCAGAAGCCTGTGCGAGACGAGAGCACATCTGAAGTCATCACCAGAACTCATTCCCATGCAGTCACTCAGGACACAGTGCTCAGACCTGAGCTCACCCCCACCGCTCCACGCGCTGTTTCAAGCAATTAAAGTCACTCCAGGCAGGAAGCAGCAGAGAAAGCAAGAGCAGGAAAATGCAATCGTAGCCTGGAGAAGCATGCACACTCACACAGGGCAGAGGTGTATACGCTGAGAAACTACTCAGCAAGCTCTGGTTTCAAACGAGAACATGCTCTACTGGGAAAACATGATGGATGGGGACTTTCAGGCCATTGTACAGCACCATGGAGAAAACTGGAAGGTTTGACACATAATCAGATGACCTTGGGCAGGGAGGCGAGGGAGACGTCTACGCCAGTTACACGAGGAGAGGGAGAACATGCAAAAGGAGCAAGAACCAGACAGAGAATTCTGGAAGTTGACTTACTGCCTGCTTTTGCTCTTCCTCCTAGAGGTGGTGAAAACAAACAAAACAGGTAGAGGAAAAAGGAGAGAGATTAATGCCCATCACCACAAACACCTGGAAGAAATGACAGAACAGGGCCCATCAGGCCAGGCCCCCGGGTTCGGAGGTCAGAGCCCTGACCACCACAGCACGTCATGAGCTGACAGAGCCAAGGGCTGGCCTCGGCCCCATCCAGCTCATTCAATGGGAACGTCTAGAGTTGCAAAGAAAGAACCTCAGATACCATCTAGTGCAACTTCATGGTACGCATCAAAAAGACTCAGAGAGCTTGACTTGCCCAGCATTTTTTTTTTTTAGGGTTAGGGTCAGGGTTAAAGTTAGGTTTAGGGTTAGGGTTAGGGATAGGGTTCTTGCCCAACATTTAACTATTTAGGGTAAACCAAAAGCAACAGCTCAACCGTGACTCAAAAGCCCAATCATCTGTTTCACCCTTCACAGTATGCATAGGTGTTGAGGCACATTGATGCCGTTGGCGGGCCTCAAAGTGTGGGATACAGACCAGCAGCAGCAGCAGAACCTGAAAACCTGTCAGAGAAGCCGATTTTGGACCCCACCCCGGACACACTGGGTCACATCTTGGGGTGGGGTACGACGGGTACTTAATGAGCACACTGATTCGATGACTGCTCGTTTGAGAACCACGGCTCTAAGGGGTTCCACACATCCATGGGCTCATCTCCAGCGTGGTCCCCTCCCCTCCACTTGCTTTTGGGCTGCTTTGGTTTTTTTCAAAGATGCACACGCACCTCCATCCCCACAGGACGCTTCAGGGCCCTGGGAGACCTCACTGCTTAATTAACTCAACGCGGGTTCATTTAGTACTTCTTACGCATAAGGCTCTGGATCACGAGATGGTCTCTGTCTTTCACAGCCTCGCAGTGAGGGTGAACAGAGAAGACACCTGTCAACGACCCAATCAGAAAGCACCACCAGACTTAGACAGCACCACCGTGATGGAAAGATGCACGGTGAAGAAGAGATACACACTTCCACCTTCCTCTCTCCTCAGCCTACTGTTCCTCAGCCACTGTCTTTTAGGAGATGGCTTTGCTTCCTTTCTGTGCCCCATTGTGGGGAACTGTGGTCAGAGAGCCTCTGCTCTTTGGCCCAAGTATACACATCCACAAGCTGTTGCACCGGATCTATTTAAATTGGATCCATCCGGACAGTCTTTTAAAAAATATATTTTATTGATTTTTTGCAAAGAGGAAGGGAGAGGGACAGAGAGTTAGAAACATTGGTGAAAGAGAAATATTGATCAGCTGCCTCCTGCACACCTCCCACTGGGGATGTGCCCGCAACCAAGGTACGTGCCCTTGACCGGAATCGAATCTGGAACCTTTCAGTTTGCAGGCTGATACTCTACCCACTGAGCCAAACTGGTTAGGGCCAGGCAGTCTTTTTAAAAATACATACTTTTTTATTTTTTATTTTTTTATTTCAGAGAGGAAGGGAGAGAGATAGAAACATCAATGATGAGAGAGAATCACTGATGGGTCACCTCCTGCATGCCCCCTACTGGGAACTGAGCCTGAAACCCGAGCATGTGCTCTGACCAGGAATGAACCATGACCTCCTGGTTCACAGGTCACTGCTCAACCACTGAGGCACACCGGCCGGGCCAGGCAGACGTGACTGAACATATGGAGGATGTCTCAGGAAAGGATGAGGGCTGCCCAGTGTGTGCAGATCTGGGAGCAATGGTTTTGCTAAAGACAAGGAATTGCAAAAGGGAGAGGGGAAGTAAACATTTGGAGAAAAATTTTAATCCTGCAAGGGAGAAAAGTGGACTAGAAATTAAATGGGCACCAAAAAATTTCCAGCTCGGCCCGGGAAGATGTTCTCATAGTCAAAGCCAGCTGCTAGATGCCTGGTCAAACCTACACCCACGGAGCTGGGCAGAGTGGGCCGGGGCAGGAGCCGAGCCAGCCCCAGAGGCTGGGGTCCTGAAGCTTTTGCGGTGGCGGCATTCGCAGCTCTAGCTAGGAGGGGCTCCAGTTCTGCAGGCAGGAAGCCAGCTCCCTTCCTAGCCAGGCTTCCGGGGGGTGGGGGTGAGGCAAAGAGCCCTTGGAGAGTTAGGAAACGATTTTAAAATGTAGGGTTTTGGCTGGCATTGAGTGTTAAATGGAAATTGAGATGGTGAGGGAGGGATGGGGCAAATCCTTAGAGGCTGGCATCGCATCTGAGGGCAGAAGACCAGCCTGTAATTTCTTAGAACTGTTCCTGAGTCACCTCCCTATTCTCGCAGTTTCTCGAGGTCTAGGATTGGGGGGGAAAACATTGCTTTGGTTCAGCAGAGCAGGGAAGTCTCACAAGGCAATGCTATACTGTGCACACTTGGTGACATTGGTGTGCAGTTTGTCCAAAGACATGAAACCATTAAAACCCGCCAGGTGAGGATGGGGAGGTGGACAGGGCGGTGCGCTGAGGACTGAGAGGCCGCCCGTGAGCACGGGGGTCGGGCGAGGGTGGACTTTGGCAAAGTTTGTTACTTAGGACAGCGTTGTATGACTTGAACTCACAAAAGTCCTTCAGATAACGCCTTGAAGGCTCTGTCAACACGGAAAACAGGCCCGATATAAGGTCTTAGAACGTTTCTGTTAACGACTGGTCATTAGTGTCGGTAAACACTGGCTGATGACAAGGCAATAGAAGCCAACGTGATTTAAAGGGGCAATAACGCCCTCATTACAGAGCGGACATGTAGAGCTGGTGTGTCACCTGAAGCATGGGAGACTCCTTCACACAGGGAGGGTCTGGCTGGGTGGCCAGCGAAATGCCACTGTGGTCATCTGTAGGAAAATTTACATTCAGAACCTCACTTCCAAATTCAAAACTGCAGCATTCACTGTTTTCAAACGCAATAACAGAAAATGAGGTAGAAAATCATTGGGAGCACAATTTAGAAATAGGAACATTGACGCACAACCATTTCTGGATTACAGAAGATGTATGAGGCAGAGGTTGTCGATACAATCATTAACTGGGGTGGAGGGAATGTAAGGGAAAGATACATTCTGAAACATGGGTACCTGTGTGTCATCTGAAAAATGTCATCAAAATACCAAAACAATAAGAAGGTCCCTGACACTCCTTGATGACAGGAATTGAGTCTCATTCGCCATTGATGCCAAATACCTACACACTAAGGACTTCAATTCTTTTTTAAAATTAAATGAAGATATGATTAATTTTTACCCAACCTTGTTTCTTCCCCACATCTTCTCCCCCCAAAAAAGATTTAAGATTTTTGTTAAATGAGTTCATATACAGGGGTGATGCTTCATATGCATTCTTCTCTCAAAGTACAGAATATTTGAGGAGAGGGGAGGAAAGAACTCCCTGTGAGCTGGGAGCGTGCGTGGTGGGTTTTCACTGACGAGTACCCCGGAGCGTGGGGCTGGCCTGTCCGTCTGACTAACTGCTTACAGCTGTTTTGTGAGAGAATTAAATGCTAGCAGGCTGGACGTCAGCGAAAGCTGGATGGCCCTTTGAAATTAAAATGAGAATGGTAAAGGGCGCCTCTTTACACACTGGTGAATATGTATTTTTTTAATAGTAGGAAAACATCTTTGAAATTTTAATGGAAGCCAGTGATTCCTACGTATGACCTTTCAGGAGTGTACATAACGCGCAAATTGAGACCGCCATCCTTCTAGGAAGCTGGACGATAAAGGAATGAGGTTTCGGCTGTGAATGCGGATCAGTGGGTACAGAGACAACATCCCTGGCGCGTGTCTGCAAGTTCTTCCTCCCCGTCAGAACGGCTCAGCCTGGCAGGTGGGTACACGGTAACGTGTTTGAGGACCTGACGGGGACCCTACAAAGTGGGCAGCAGGGTCCGCTTATTTTACTGAAACTGGGAGCCAACAGCGAGAGATACAAGGGACCCGAGTTCTGGGCAGCGGCACGTTCTGCTTAGCCCCCGGATACAAGCGTCAGGGCTGGAGTACAAGGTCACAGAGACGCACGCGGGGCTCTGTGCCAGGAACCCTAAGTGAGGAGCCCTGAGGGCAGCCCGCTGACGGGAAAGTGCACAGTGGTACTCAGAGGAAATTCATCCCGACTTCCCTTGGCTTGTATAAACCTTTCACCTTTTTTTTTTTTTAAAAAAAAGGTCAGCCTGGGGTACCTTCCTAGCTGCTGGTCGGAGAGCATCTTTCTGAAAGGGAGGCTTGACACAGGGAAAGTGTGTGTGTGTGTGTGTGTGTGTGTGTGTGTGTGTGTGTGTTATCTCCTGACCTACTGGTGGACTATCCTCCTAGAGGCAGGGCTCCCGACGCCTCTAAGGCCACAGATATCCCACAGACCCCCGAGTCTAGGGCCTCTCTGCCGTGCCGAGCGGCTGGTGGGTTGCTTAGCTGCATACTTGACAATGACTGCAGGGATCTGGGCCAGGTTTTATGCATAAGGCGTTCTTTCAACGAGACCCGTTTAGGACTTCAAACGTTTTGCAGGAGAAATCCTGTCAACAGGGATAACGTAGAAACACGTCCAGGCAAAAACAACCCCAGCACCCAGGATCAAAGCGAGACGCAAACTGAGCTCAAGACGAAAAGAAGTGACTGAGCAAGTCAAATGCATCTACCCGAGTTGCTCACACCGCCAGCTTCCTCTCAAGGGCCGGGTGCAGAACGGAGGGGATGAAGAGGAGCTGGCGTTTCCCCAGGTGATTTCCCAGGGCCGCTGCCGCCTGGTCTGCACCCTGGTCACTTGGGACCTGGGTGAGCTCTCGAGTCTTCTGTTGTCCTTTAGTTCCTCCCCTGTCTCACCCGTTCTGCACAGTTGCCTATTTTTTCCAAAACCTCCAGAGATTCCCCTTGTCCCAGGGTTAAATCCACCTCTCAGCCTGCTTCGAGTCCTCTGCCTTTTGCTATGTCCACGCTGGCTGCTAACTTTGTCTACCACAAAGCACAGCGGTTTCGGGGTGCAGACCTTTGGAGTGAGCAGCAGGAACGGATGTGTCTGGCACCCCTGCTGCACAGCTGGGCAAACACCTCTTCCAGTGCCAACAACACTGCCTGGGTGAGGACACTCCCGTGCCAAGCTGCCTTTCTCCGCTCTGGGGTGTAGGCGTGGTAATGTATTCTTCAACAGAAATAGATCACGAGGCCTGATTATCCCAGATTTTATTCAAGCCCCGATTCCACCTGGAGCTAATATGCTATTTCATCCCTCCCAATATAGTGATCGATCAGAGTTGGGTTGATGATCGGTGTGCTTCTGCGATACTTACTTAAAAAAAGGAATCTGTAGGTGGAATGTCTGAATATTTGTCTTAAAAGAAACTTTAAACAGTTGGGAAACAGTCACTTATCCACAGCTAATATGCCATTTGTAAACATTCATAAAAGCAACTGTCCTAGGACATTACTCTGGCTCCAGCCACTGACTTTTCCTTTTACAGTCAGGCTCTCTGCTGATGTCGGTGACTGTCACGCGGAACGCGACCGCCGCTGTGGAGGTGTGTCTGGAAACCGGCCTAGGCAGCAGCACGTAAGCCCGAGAGCGGGCTCTTACCTTCAGCAGCTTCATGAGCCCCTCCAGCTGAACCATCAGCTCCCGCCTGCTCTCCTGCAGAGCCGACATCCGCTGCTCCAGCTCATCTTTCCTTTGCCTGGCCGGGAGGAGAGGCCCATCAGAAACGAAACTCGGGAAAAGGGGCCTGAGGCCTGGCAGCATCGCTTTTGGACCCGATTCTGCTACTTATGAGGGTATGAGATGCTGAGCCTTATGCATGAAGGAATGATGGGTCTATTTTGCCCACTTTACTGTTGTGAGAATGGCATGTACACATGCTCTGGAAAGCATACATGGCCATGGAGAGGAAAAAGTACAATATAATTATGAAAATAATTGAAAAAATTCATCAGGAAGTCGAATGCCTCATCTAGAGAAATACATAAAACCAGTCCAAATTTAAATGAATAGCGGAGAAAAGGTGTAAAAAGGGCGCAGGGAAGACGGGGTTCAGTAGGCAGGGCTGCCAGCGCCAGACAGCAGGTCTGAGGAGCATGACAGACTCAGGAGGGCCGTGTCTACGAGAACTCTGCTCCCTCAGGACAGTTTCATGCCAACTCCAGCCCCGTATGTCCAAAACGAAACTTAAGACTTTCCTCCTCCGATGGTTCTCTTTCCCAACTTCCTGGTCTCTCACTTTTTCATTCCAGTTGTCAGAGCTGAAAAACTCCGTCCTCTTTGATACTTTCCTGTTTCTATACTATATTCAATTAAGCCATCCAATTCAGATAATTCTTTCCTGGAAATGTATGTGTCTTTCTATTCCCCCTCCTCCCACTTTCTCCAAGGGCTCCTTACATCACACACACACACACACACACACACACACACACACACACACACACACACTGGTCTCTCAGCCTGATGAACCTGATTGAGGCCTACTAAATAGGCAGCCTTGATCACGCCACTTAACCTGTCTGAGCCTCAACTTTCTGTTCTGTATAATGGAGCTAATAATCAGTAACATCAATATTTTGAGGAACACCTAAGATAATGACTATGAAAGTGTTTTTTTGAAGTTTGCAATCCTGCTCAAAGGAAAGCTGTATTAATTTCATCATCCGATGCCACAACCTCAATAGAATTTTTAGCATCACTGATTCTTGCCCTGCACAATCTAGACCTTGGCTCTCCAATATGGTATCCAAGAGCCACACGTGCCTACTCAGTACTTGAAACACGGCTAGTCTGCACTGACGCACTGCAAGTGTAACACACGCACGCGCACACACACACAGGCTTAAAATTTTTCGTGTGGACAAAAGAAAGTAAAATATTTCATTACTATTTTTTTCAGTGTCAATTCAATGTGGAAATGACAATATTTTGGCTATATGAGGTCAAGTAAAAGATAGTATTAAAATTAATGACTTCTATCCTTTTAGTTTTTCACTGCGGCTGTTAGAAAAGTTGTAATTACACATGTGCGTCATTGTATTTTTATTTAGGTTTTCATTTTTTACAATAAATCTTTGTTGTTCATATTATTACAAATGTTCCTCATTTTTCCCCCCTCCATTGCTCCCCTCCACCAGGTTCCCACCCTACCCCCTGCCCTTTCCCCATCCCCCATTGTTCTCATCCATAGGCACAGTTTTTGTTCAGTCTCTTCCCACACCCCCACGCCCCTTTTCCCCGAGAATCATAAATTCACTCCCCTTCCATACCTCTGATTCTATTTTATTCACCAGTTAATATTGTTCATCAGATTTTTAATTCCCTTGGTTTTTAGACTCACTTGTTGTTATGTATTTGTTGTTCATAATTTTTATCTTTATTTTCTTCCTCTTCCTAAAGAACCCCCTTCAGCAATTCATATAATTCTGGTTTGGCAGTGATGAACTCCTTTAGCTTTTTTAAATTTTATTTGTGAAGCTCTTTATCTGGCCTTCGATTCTGGCCAGCAACATAAACTCCCACCGAGGCAGGTTGTAACCACGCAGCATCCCCACTCACCTCAGCAGCCGCAGCTCTGCCAGCAGCGTGGGGTTCTGCTGGGCCTTCTCGGGGGTGGGCTGGGAGGCCTGCTCGTGCTCCAGGCGGAGGCGCTGGATCTCCTGCAGGATCTCCCTGGAGGGGACGCAAGAAAGGGAGATGCCACACCGGCCTCCATACCCTCTCTCTTCCTGCCGGAAGTTCTCACTCCAGTCGTGAAGCCTCTGCCAGCCTTCCTCTGCTTCCAAATGACCAAGATGTGACACGGACACCCTCCTAACTCTGTGCCCCCTATTCAAGGAAAGCAACCCTCTGTGGCAGAAAAAGCCATAAAACTACTCAAGAATGTGAAGATATCTCCACGGAAGGAAAATGACAACCAGGATATCCTGCTCCTCTCTAGGGAAAGGACCGGAGGACTGTGCTGACTCCCCCAAGTCTTCCCCTAACCCCCGAGAGATGGACAGATGCCTCTACTGACGCCCGTTACGTTACGTCCAACCTCCTGGGCCTGGTTTCTACCCATCAGTGCATAATGGTGTGCTGTCTGGTCTCCAAGCCTTTAAACGACCAGACAGTCACAGATGACGAGGTAGAGTAAAAGGCTGCTGGGAGTGCAGGAGGAAACGGTGCGAGGGGAGCACAGCTATGGGTGGGAGAAGGCCCTGGGAAAGTATCTCCCTGAGGCCGGCGAGCAGGCGTTGGGACCAGCACAAGGCATGCCATGCAGATACGCAATGTAGTGTCCGGGGAATTTTCTGGACTTGGGCTGGCCTATATTCCCTGAGGTGGGAACTTCCTTTGTGGTAGGAAGCCACCTGGTCTGCAAGGAAAACGAGAAGCAGACACTCCCGTGATGGTCTCGGGACTTCAGAACCTGGCCCGGCCTCGGCCTGCTCACCTGTTTTTGTTTTCCAGTTCTGCAATAAGCTGTCTTTGCTGCTTGTTGGCATCGAAGTTAAAGCTCAAGTCGGTGGGAGGACGGGTCTACGGTGAGGAGAAAGAAAGGCGTGTTGGTGTGTGTGTGCATTTTTTGTTCCTGATCCAAATATATCCAGATCCCTAGACAGACTGTTGATGTTTAAAAAAACAACAACAACAGGTTTTTGAGGTAAAAATTACCTACCAGAGAATCCACCCATTAAAAGTGTACAATGAATTCAATGAGTCTTGGTAAACATAAATAGTTGTGGAACCAACCACCACAGTCCAGTTTGGGAACATTTTCTATCACCACACACACAGAAAATAGATCCCCTTGTTTGTGATCAACTGCCATTCCCTCCCGTCCCCACTGCAGGCAGCCACCGGTCTGCTGCCCAGCTTTGCCTTTTCCTAGAAACTCCACACACACGGAATCACAGAACATGACATCGTTGGCTTCTAGCCTCCACTTAGCATGATGTTTCTGAGTTTCATTCACGTTGTTCCATGAATTAGGAGTTTCCCTCCTTTTCACTGATTCAGCTTTGGGCTATTAAAGGAAGTGGCCTTGTGTTGATGTACATTTCCATTTCTCTTGGGCCAGCACCTAAACGTGGATCTCCTGAGCTATATGGTCTAAGTCTGTATCTAACGTTCGGAGGAACTGTCAAATTGTTTTCCCAAGTGGCAATGCCCCTTTACAGTCCCACAAACAACAAATCAGGGTTTGATTCCCAACACCATGTCAACACTTGTCACTATCTTTTTGGTCTTAATCATCCTGGTGGGTGTGAAGTATCTTAACTGTGGGTTTTTAAAAATATGGATATATAATTTACATGCCATAAAATCTTACCTTTGAAAGTGTGCAATTCAGTGGTTTCAAGTATATGTATGAGATTATTAAACCATCATCACTAATTCCAGAATATCTTCACCCCCCCACAAGGAAATCCCATACTCATTAGCAGCCACCTCCCCTGGTCCCCTCCCCAACCCTGACAACTAATTTAGTTTCTGTCTCTGTAGACTTGCTGATTCTGAATATTTCATACAAATGGAATTATATAATAGGTAATCTTTTATGTCTGGCTTCTTTCACTTAGCAAAATATTTTCAAGGCTCATCTATGTTGTAGCACATATCAGTATCTCATTCTTGTTTTTACAGCCGAATAATACTCCATTATGTGTATAGACCACATCTTGTTTACTCCACAGTTGATGGCTATTTGGGCTGTTCCCATTTTTTTGTGTGTGTTAAGTTGAATAATGCTGCTATCGACATTTGTGGACAAGTTTTTGTGTAGAGACATACTTTCATTTCTCTTGGGCATATTTCTAGAAATGGAATTGCTGGGTCATACAGTAACTGCCATTTGAAAAATTGCCAAACTGGTTAACTAAGTGACTGCACTATTTTACATTCCCACTATCAACATACGAGGATTCCACTTTTCCCATGTCCTTGTCAACACTTGATATTGCCCTTCTTTTTTATTTAAAAAAATATATTTTTATTGATTTCTTAGAGGAAGGGAGAGGGAGAGACAGAAGCATCATTGGCAAGAGAGAATCATGGATCGGCTGCCTCCTGCATGTCCCCTCCTGGGGATCCAGCCCTCAACCTGGGCATGTGCCCTTGGCTAGAATCGAACCCGGGACCCTTCAGTCTGTAGGCTGACACCCTATCCACTGAGCCTAACCAGTGGGGGTTTGCCCTTCTTTTTGATTATAGTCATCCTAGCGGGTATGAAGTTCTATCTCATTGTGGATTCAATTTACGTCTTCCTAATGACTAATATGTTGAGCATACTTTTGCGTTTTATGAGCCATTTACATATTCTCTTTGGAGAAATCACTGTGGTCTTGATTTGCAAAGTCCATTGATGTTTCTAGCGCTGTTACCCCTTTAAGAATATGGAAGCGAACCAACACAAGCGAGGAAAATGGATGAACAGGTGATGCTTCCCCTTCATTGATTAACCAGGAGAAAAGCTCCCCGGAAGGCACTTCGACGGCTACGCTTCACTCTGCACATCTTTAAGTTCTGTCCAAAGCATGACCTACGACGGCGCAGAAACCGTGTTTCCTCCCTGGCGCGTGAAGACACGTAAGTACAATAAGAACATCTTTTCATGTGGCACTTCCTAAATAAACAGGGCAATGCAGCACAGCAAATCTGGGCGGGTGACTTTTTAACCAAACTACCAAATGTGTTTTCTTCTTAGAGAAAAACAAGGTGATTTTTCTTCCTCCAGAGAAGAGCGAACCAGCAGCCAATTCAGCAGATTTTCTGTATTTTAGTAAGTCTTGTGAGAGCCCGCGTTGGACCTGGGAGAAATGGCTCGCCTGAGAGGGAACCTGCTATGAATACCAGGTTTACAATTTCTGAAAACTGGAGTCACAACTAACGGCTCCCTATTAGAGCGGGGCCAGGGAGAATGATGGATGAGGAGTGATCTCTGAAAAGGAATTTGCTTCATATGATAGAAAACAAACAAGCAAACAAACAAAAGCCCCCACAGTATTTCGCTGGAAACCTCTGAAGGAGCTTTTCAGTTTTGAGTGTCTGAAGGAGGTTAATACAGCAACCAGAAGTCACCATCCATAGTGACTCCTGACCGGCAGGCATCTTTGGCACCAAGTGCTACTCAGATACAGAGACACAGAGGCTGCAGGGCTGGAGGAAGGTTCAGATCCCGGGGCAGCAGCCCCCCGGGGGACATGCAGGGAGACGCACAGGGAGAGCCTGGCGGAGCATGTCCACTGCTGGCTTAGCTCACCGGTCAGGCTGTGTACACAGTCAAGTGCATTGAATAACAGATGCACTTAGATTTGATTTATTTACTATCATAAACACCATGCTTCTCCTTTAAGACATAAAAGGCGAGGGGGAATGGGAGATATCTGTAACACTATCCACAATAAAAATATTTTTAAAAAAATAAAAATTTTTGAAAGCTAGGTTATCCTCTTTCCTAAAATGCCTCCAGGACAGTGAAGAGAAAAAGCCAGAAAGGGAATTATTAGATCATAAAGACATAGATTACTTCAGCAAGAAGAGCTCTAAAGATGATTTCCTTCAAATATTAAATACTTCATTCTTTTATTCAACCAATATTTCCTGGGCAGCCAATATGTGCTAGAAACTGGGGATGCATTAGGCCAGGGATAAAAAAAGAAAGAAACCAGATATGTATGGCCTGTTGTGATAAATGCAATGAAGAAACAGGGGGTAATGAAACAGTGAGCTGAGACAGAGACTCTTTTTAAGTGAGGTGGTTGTGAAACTGCTCTCAGACACAGTGAGATGGGAAGCAAACCAGGAGGAGGTCAAAGGGCCCAGGGGGAGGTCAGAGGGACCAGGGGGAGGTCATAGGGACCAGGGGGAGGCCAGAGGGCCCAGGGGAGGTCAGAAGGCCCAGGGAGGGAGGTCAGAAGGATCAGGGGGATGTCAGGGGAACCAGGGGAGGTCAGAGGGCCCAGGGGAGGTCAGAGGGACCAGGGGGAGGTCAGGGGGACCAGGGGGAGGTCAGGGGGCCCAGGGGGAGGTCAGAGGGACCAGGGGAGGTCAGGGGGACCAGAGGGAGGTCAGGGGGACCAGGGGGAGGTCAGGGGGACCAGGGGAAGGTGAGGGGACCAGGGGGAGGTCAGAGGGACCAGGGGGAGGTCAGGGGGGCTAGGGGGAGGTCAGAGGGACCAGGAGGAGGTCAGAGGGCCCAGGGGGAGGTCAGGGGGACCAGGGGGAGGTCAGGGGGACCAGGGGGAGGTCAGAGGGCCCAGGGGGAGGTCAGAGGGCCCAGGGGAGGTCAGAAGGCCCAGGGGGGGAGGTCAGAAGGATCAGGGGGAGGTCAGAGGGACCAGGGGGAGGTCAGGGGGACCAGGGGGAGGTCAGGGGGACCAGGAGGAGGTCAGAGGGACCAGGGGGAGGTCAGGGAGCAAGCCAGGTGGGCAGAAAGAAGGGCAGAGGTGGAGGCTTGCTGCTGGTCCTGTGTGGTTTTCTGAATCCACCTAGGATTCTGAACAGAAAAATATACCAATTCTGAATAATGCATGAACATACCCTACGCTCAAGGAGGTGAGCCTAACTCCGGTGTGGCCTGTCCATAGTGACTTCCTTTCAAAGAGGACAGGTGGGAAAGGGGGAAAGAGAAACCTGATGTTGGAAAACGCTGACGAGCACTTCCTCCGCCAGGTGAGCAAGGTCAACACCGACAGTGATCGGTAATTTATTTATTTATTTAGTTATTTATTTAATAAATGAAGTCTTTTTAATATTTTATTGGTTTTTTACAGAGAGGAAGGGGGAGAGATAGAGAGTTAGAAACATCAATGAGAGTCATCGATCAGCTGCCTCTTGCACACCCCCTACTGGGGATGTGCCCGCTACCAAGGTACATGCCCTTGACCGGAATTGAACCTGGGACCCTTCAGTCCGCAGGCCAACGCTCTATCCACTGAGCCAAACCGGTTTCAGCTGATCGGTAATTTTAATACTACGTGCCCTCGATGTGGTGTTAGAAAAAGGGCACTCACCTCTTCTTCCTCAAGTCCTACAGTCCCAGTCTAATCAGGAGAAAGACATCAGACTAATCCCAATTAAGGGCCCTTTTACAATACTTGACTAGCACTCCTCAGAAAATGGCCAAGGTCATCAGAAAACAGGGGAAGCTAGAGAAACTGCCACAGCCCAGAGGAACCCAAGGAGACGTGACAACCAAACACAAAGCGGTGTCCTGGATGAGACCCTGACCCAGAAAAGGGCATTGGGTAAAAAACTGACCAGACCTAAACAAAGGATGGCCTTCCGTCAATGATAATGGATCGGTACCGGCTCAGTAACTACAACCGGCATTCCAGGCCGAGGTGCGATGTCAGTAACGGGGGAGACTGAGTGCGGGCTCTCCGGAAGTCCTCAGCACCAGCTTCACAATTCTTCTGTGAACCCAAACCTGTTCTATAGTAAAAGTTTATGACCGACAACACTGCTCCGGCCGCCAAGTGGAGAATTTACTCAAGTGGGGTAAGAATGGAAGGGGGCAGACACGTTAGGAATCGTAGGTTTTGCTACTTACTTGCCATGCACACCCTGAGTTATTTTGCTTTTACACTACCTTTATTTTCCCGTCTGTACAGTGAGAATATTTACAAAAGAGACATCGAAGAGGATTACTTCCTTTGCTACACTCGCTTTCTCTTCGGTTTAGGTCATCTCCCAGAGCTCCATCATCATTGATGGGATGGAGACACCTCTGGGAAAACACAGGACCAGAAGCAAGACCCCTGTGACCAAAGCCGGACAAACGTTACACAACCAGGAGGGCCGACAGCCAGCAAACTGCGATCTGGTAGCATGCGTGTCTGCAGCTCCTAAAAACAGCCGGGCGAGCGTGAGTCCCAAAGCCACGTGCCTGCTACGAACCAGACTTCCCTGTATCCCAGGGGAGGTCCTGCCACCATCCCAACCCCGCTTAGACTGACTGGAGGGATGTGGATTGTTAATCTCTCTCTTGTCTCCAAAAACCCAACAACGCTTTTTTTTTTTTTTTTTTTTTTTTTTTTTTTAAGGGTAGTGGTTACAAAGCTAGCTGTGAATAAGAAGATGGGATTTTTTTTCTTTTTCTTTTTTTTTTTTAAACATAAAAAATCAAGAGATCCTCCAAACCCAGAGATTCTGATTCAGTAGATCTGTGGCAAAGTCATATATATATATATTTAGTGCTTTACAGGATTATGATGTGTAGCCAGGTGTGACAATTATTATCTTACAGGGCATTTTGAGTCATTAAATGTGTACGAGATACCACATGGATCCTGTGGATCTTTCACTCTGGGCAGCCGTGGGGAGACTTCCGGCCTGGCGCATGCTGACACACGAAGAGGCCGTGAGGGCCGGGATGGGGCCCCTGGAAAGAAAAACTTCTCAAAGACATCTTCAAGTTTGGTGGAATGAAACTACGCTATTTCCCCTTCCTTTCACCATTCTCCCAAGTGTTCCTCTATGAGTGTTTAGTTTTTTCATAAAGAAAAATGACTTTCAAAGCAAACCCAAAACATCTCATTATATCTAACGCTGGTGACATTTGTGATAAAACGTTAAGAATGTGCAGTTATTATTATGATGACGGTTTACCACACACTGTGGTTTTGTTTTTTAAAGGCGTGTAGGCACTTCAGAAACACAAGTTGGTTCTCCTAAGGGAGCCAGCGTGTTTCTTTATTCCGGGGCGAGCGTGAAGGGGTGTCGGTGTCCAGGTGTGCCACCGGGGGAGACAGGAGGAATCAATCGATGGTGAGGCACTCCCCAGGGTGTAACGCAGACTGTGCACATGATTTAATGGTCTTTCTTTGTGGAGGAGTTTTGGGGGGAAAAAAAAAGTCAATACAAAGCCTATCGGGCAGGCTATAAATAAATTCTTCTGAGCGCTACACCCACTTTATGCAAAGCACCTGTATCAGGGAGAGATTAGCAGATTAGGAGTCTGTTTAACAGAAGTCTAGTGGAGAAGAATCCTGGCTCAGAGGCCAATACGTATAAGACAGCTTCCCTTTGAAAAATGCACTGAAGATGAAAGGGACCCTATCAGTACTTAGTCTCAGGCCCATTCGAACAATCCTCATTTTCACACAAGTGGGGACTGGTATCAGAAACTATCAGGTGCAAACAGACTTATCTTGTTTGCAGTGAAGGAGAACTGCAATCTCCTTTTGAGGGTCAATGGCTTCGGAGCTTTAATTTACAGCATAAAAAAATAAATAAATACTATGTAAAGTCAACCAGACTATAGAGAGGCATTAAGTAGAACTTAATTTTTTAAAATTCAACCACAACGCTGTCCCTCTCCACAAATTCAATTGATTTTACGTATAAATTTTAATTGCTAAAATAGTTTGAACAATTGTGACAGATTGAGGGTATACGTGAGGTTTAACTCGTGAAACGGAACTTTGCTTTTTTCCCAGACATTTTCCCCCTATTCTGTTCTATTTCACTAACCTTTAGAGCTGTAATGTTAAAGAGTCTGAGGTATGGCCTCATATCAGGATTTTAAAGAAAAGATTTTGAATTCTAAACAAACCCAAAGGAATAAGTTACTTTTTGAGGAGGAAAAACAAAGCAAAACTCTCCATTGGCAACTTTCATAACTCTACCTTCTTATGCAATGTAAATACAAATTGGTACACATTTCTGTAATTAATATACTGTGTTTGCAGAATACGGTTCTGGGAGGTCTGGCTTGCCTGCCCAGCCTAATTTCACTCCAGTATTGTTCTCTGTGAAGTCTAACCTCAGGGCCTTTACACGTGTTGAGACACCTAGTAGGCACACATTGCATTTCCTGTATGTGGACAATGCTTATATAGTCTGTCATCTTGGCTTCAGATAATTCCTTCCTCCTTTCATCTCACTCTTGGCTTGTATTTGATGTTGTTTAATGCTATAGTAAATGATCTTGTTCCTAAATCTAATTGTCTAAATGTTCACTGCAAGTAGATAGAAATAATCAACATTTTTATATTGACTTTGTATATCTTGCAACATTGCTATAAAGTCACAAATTTGTTCTAGTATTGTTTTTGTAGATTCCTCAGAACTTTTTGTATAGTCATGGCATCTGCAAATAATAACGGTTTTACTTCTTCCTTTCTGGTACTTCTGCCCTTTTCTTGTGATGTTGCACTGGCTAGGCCCTCTGGTATGACTCTGAATAGGGGTGGTGAAAGGGGACATCTTTGTTTTGTTCTGAGTATTAGGTAGGGGACATATTCCAAAATTTAATCTTTAAGTGTAATATTAGCTGTGTATTTTTTTTGTAGATATTCTTTATCAGTTTGAGAAAGTTTCTTCTATTCCTCGTGTATTGAGTCTTAGCGTAAATAGGTATTATATTTTGTTACATGCTTTTTCTCATCTATTGAAGTGATCTTATAATTTTCTTCTTTAACTGCTACTATGGTTGCTTTTGAGTATTAAATACATTAGTATTCCTAAAACAAATCTCACTTGATCATGGAGTATTATCCTGTTTGCATATTGCTGGATTCAATTTGCTAATATTTTGTTAAGGATTTATTTGATCCATGTTCACAAGAGAATTTGATGATCAATTTTCTTTGCTTGTGATTGCCTTGTATTCTTTTGGTATCAGTTTATAGGGGTCTGATGAAATGACTTGGAAATGTTCTTTCTTCCTCTATTTTCTACTAGAGTTCTCGTGTAGTATACGAGCTTTATGTCAGATTGCTAGAATTTCTTCTTTAAGAATATGATAATATTTAACAGTTAAGCCACTGGAGCTTAAAGTTTTCCTTGTGGGAAGTCAGTTATCAATATAATTTCTTTAACAAGTTTAAGAATATTTAGATTTTCTATTTATTTTTATGTCAGTTTTGTTAATTTATCTTTCAAGGATTTCATCTATTTCATCTCAGCTATCAAATTCATTGCAAAAAGTTGCTCATAATATTCCTTTAGCGCCCTTATAATGGCTGTAGGATCTGTAGTGATGTCTTTTTTACATCTGTGATATTGGTAATTTGTGTTTTCTTTCTTTTTTTCTCTGTCAGGATTTCTAGGGATTTATTAATTTTATTGATCTTTTCAAAAACCAAATTGACACTTGGATTTTCTGTTCTCAATTCATTTTTTAAAGAAATGGAATATTATAGATAAAATTAGAGCCACTGTAATTCCCTCTCTAAACCCATTCCTCTCCTGCCCCTGAGATTCTTGCTCTCCCGAGTTTCATGTTTACTGTCCCCCCACCACGTGTATATTAAAGTAATGCTAACTCTTGCTGTCCACGGGAATCCTCTGATCACTCACCACGTTCCCTGCCTCCGCAGCCAGCCGGGCAGCATAGCGAGCTATCAGCCGGTGTTCCTCATCCAGTCTGCTGGGACTGTCCAGGACACTGCCAAGGAGATAAAAATTCAACAAGTGTCTATTAAACATCCCCAACTCTTGCTCCTCTTAGAAAGACAGATGGGAGATAAGCTTGTAAAAAAAAAAAAAAAAAAAAAGAATGGTAACAAAAGAAACAGAGGCCTCGGCCATAGACACCATTGGTCTTTTGACACCAAGGGGATTTAGAGAAACAAGGCCACATGTGTCATTTCTCTTCAGCAGCACATCCAACCCTCTCACACCACCAGAAGGGCATGTCTTTTTTTTAATACAAGGATTGAGAAAAGAAAGGGCATCTTGAAAGTCTGAGAGAGGGATTCCTAATAAAATATTTTTAAGAACTCATGACTTTTAGACACAGATCTTGAACTAAAAAAGACCGAGCATCATGAAAAACAGGGCCGAGAAAAAAATTAAAACTAATATTGGCTTGGGCAGGCCCAGTTTACAGTAAATTTGGAGATCACATGGTATCAAACATGTTCTTTCAATGCCTCTTTCTCTTCTTTTTACCATGTTTGTTCCATAAATACAGCCCCATCTTAGAGTGAAGTAATTTAGTCCCATTACTCTTTAACAAGAGCTCCAGCACGCTGAAAATTTAAAGACCCACCTAGGTGGGATATCAGGTAACGCTACACCTGGATACAAAAGGGTTCTTGTGTAGCAGGCCAGCTCTATGCGATGCAATGGACTTTAGATGAACTAATGCCTCCATTACTCAGCATGTTACATCCACTGTCCTTTGTTCATACCAGGGCACCCCTGGGTTAATAAGGACTGTGGCTATAGAATGCTCTTTAAGTCTGGCAAAACATGGAAGATAACAGAGATGATGATGACTGGCCGGAGATGGCTGTTGTGGCTTGCTTTTACTTTGGTCCTAGGTTCGTGGAATTCTGAAAGCCCTTGACTGGAATTAAGCAATATGACAAGGAATATGGAAAAATTTAAAGACATGAGTTTAATACTCATGAAATCTTGTTATAGTTACCGAGGGGAATCTGGGAAAGGTGAAATTAAATTAACAAAGACCCATCTGGCCTTTTCACGTACACTATCAGCTGTATTTTTCCTAGATTTTTCCCCCTCACCTTTCTATATTTCTATCTCTGTGGCTAATCCTTTAAGTTTAGTCTTCCCTCTAGGATGAATATTTTAAAAATGTGCCTATGACACTTCTGAACACTTTATAATTTTAGGTGTGCAAATGTCAGTTTCCAGCACATGTAATCATCCTCTCAAGAGATGATCTTATAATAAGAACATGCTACCACCAGTTGATGTTAATAGGTTACAGTCAAGGCTGCAAGGCCTGGGCTGACATATATTTGTGCCTTAAAGGTGTTTGTCTGAAAAAAATAAAAAAGAACTATCTTTATCTTAAAAAAAACAACAACAGAAATGAACATTTAACAGTAAAGTAGATAACATTATGGAGGGACTGGCAGCCGAAGAAGCCTGGCAGAGGACACAACAGGTTCCTCTGTGCAAAAGAGCTCCTTCTCCGTTCCTTTCCATCTTCCAGGGAAGGCTAATCTGGGGAGTCATTTGTCCCCAAGTGCAGACCCCATGGTTGCTTTCATTAGCTTTGTTTTCTAACCAGAACATTGCATTGATGAGAGGCTTTAAGGTCAAGAAACATTAGAAAGATTCCCTATTCTTCTGCTTGAACTGACTTTCATTTTCAGAACCAGCCACAGAATTTCTCATTTCTTCGTGGAAGTAGGAAGCTCAGTTCCTCAGACTGGAAGTCAAGAAGAGATGTAATACTCACCCAATCTTCACGTTCTCCCAGAGTTCCCGGCCACCAATTCTTGAGCAGGGAGGGAGCCTTATCACTAAGCAAAGACTTGGGGACCTTGACTACACCTTCCATAAAACCTCTTGGACTGGAATATCAGGTGGCAGTCACTGACCAACATGCTGTTGCTACTTTCACCATGGAAACGTTCAATCACCTGCCCTGACTGGCTTCCAGTGAGCTATGCTGCCATGGGTGAGACAACTCGATTCCTACAGACCCAGGGGTGGGGACAGAGTGCACAGGAATCCTCTGCGGGTTGAGAAGACTCTGGGATACAATGCTCACATGCCAGGCCTTCCTTCTCTCCCCTAGGAAAAGCCTATCACACATACTGGGGAAGAAGGAGGGCCCTACAATCTCTTTAAGGCTTTAGAGACAGTAAATGCCAGAAATAGCAATGCCATTTAGTCATATGGGGAAAACTATGGGGAACGGTATAAAGTATAATGGTATAAAGTACAATAATATAATATTAAAAAGGAGTCCTTTTAACATGTTTTTCTCATTATTAAGTTGGGTTTCTGTTATCATGGGAAATAAAAATGACCTTCCCCTGGAACCATGGCATGCTATAGGCAAAACTACGATCAAAAGGTAAGGTCCAGCCTCTCTCAAGTGTTTAGTTTATAACTTATGGGTTTTATTTTCTCTTAAGTGTCTGGCACAGCGGCTCCTCTTTGCTGCCATGTAGAGTGGCTGGAATGGCTTTAGATTATTTCAACTTGTCCTGCATTCTCCTTGCAGAGTGCCGGTGGGTGGGGGTATGGATTGGGCAGGTAGCTCCGGGTCTGCCTGCATGTGATAGCACTTCGTTTGGTATTAATTCTTTCAAACGGTGAACCCTGCTGTAGTCAGTGGCTATCCAACGTTTTTCCATCCTAACCTAGAATCTGGAGGGATCAGTCCTATTTTCGTATTAACATGGGGTCCCTACTAGAGAAGGTTTTCAGGGAAAGGGGTAGGTGGGGCCACTATAGTATAAATAATTATTATGATACGAGGAGGTATATTATCATTTGAATAAAGTCCCTTAGGTGTGTCAATGACCTCATACCACTGTTGAATAATCAACAATGATAGATCCTGGGGAAGAGATGATGATGTAACATGTAAAGATGTAACAGGGTGATGGTATGAAAGATTAGACAAAGTCAGCTGTCTGGGGGATGATCAACCCTATGCTTTGGATATCAACAGAAAGATTTCATTATCTAGGCGAGAATGAACAGAAAGAGGTTGCATCCAACACCCCTGTGAGTGTGTACACCTTGGGATTGCCCACCTCTGAGGTTCACACACTCTCTAAGTATAACAGAAACTGAAGGACGTGAGTTGCACGTTCAAGGGGAATTTCTGACTCTATGGTTAGGTAGGCACCTACGTGTGGCAAGGCTTCCTCTTCTTTCAAAGAACGCTTTGGAAATTCTGCCTGACATAGCTGGCAGCTTCTCCATAAAAACCCCCGCACACAGAGCTTTTTTTTCGCTCACGACCCCAGGTTCCACCCCAGCTCTCCCTCCCTTTGCTCAGCCCGTGGACACCCGCCTGCTGCCGCCCTACCACTGACCGTGCACAGTGCTGAAGGCGGGCCACATAGGAGGCTATCAGCGCATGCTCATCGGCCAAGTGGCTGGGTATGTCCTGGCTATACTGTAACCTAGGAACAGCGGGGGCCAAGACAGCAAGCGCGACACAAACACAGACACAGCGAGAAATGAACATGAATTAAAATGGGCAAACGTCAAAGAAATATAGGAAAATAACAAATCACAATAAGAAAAATTAAAACAAATCATAATGCATAATGGAATATGGTGTTAGAACCTGGGAACTCTACCTCACAGATCCTTTGGACAAAAGCAGTCCCTCAGGAGACAGTTTTGGCCAATGGAGACTTCAGCCCTTGAGTAAAGAAACCAAGGAGGGTCTCCAAGGAGCCCTGGACACCATCTTGTCCAGGTACTGGGCACAGGTGGATGCACCTTCAGGGGAATGCCCGCTGGCAGGAAAATGGGCAGAGTGGGTCTATTGAATACCACCAGGTGGCCCCGAATGCTTTTATAGCTTTTGTCTACATGGAAGAGTTTTCAATGTTTCCTAATGATCCCAGTTAAATCTTTTTATTTCTATAAGGATACTGTCTTTAGCATCATTCTGTTTTCTCCCATACAATTGGTACTTAAACCAACTTATTAGAATTGTATCTCATTGTAAGACAACACTATTTATTCTGAGTGAGGCCCTATCTTATAGATATATGCAAGGTCTTTGATCATACTATCTTTCTTTTAAAAAAAAACAACACTTTTTATTATGGAAATGTTAAAATATGTATAAAACAGAGAGTATTCTAATGACTACACTTCATGTACCCATCACTAAACTTCAACAAAAATAAACACTTTCCTACTTATTTGATCTAGTTTTCTTTCCCTAATATATATATATATATATTTTTTTTTTCAGGAAGAAATAGTTATAGCAAATCCCAGACAATTTATTTTTTCGGAAATAATTTACATAACCTCAATGCCATTATCACACCTGAAAAATTAACTAAAATGTTGTAATAACTCAGTCCATCTGAAAACTACCTCAATCTTTTTAAAAAATAATTTTACAGTTAAAATCAAGATCCAAACAAAGTCCACAAATCTTGCATTTGGTTGGTTTCTGTTTTTAAGCTTTCCCCTTTCTGTCATTTATTTGTGAGAAAAACAGGTTATCTTGTAGCATACCCTCTATTCTGGATTTAACTGATTGTTTCCTGTAGAGTCATTTATTTTGTTTCTTTATTGTCGTTAGTTAGATCTAAATGCTTGATTAAAGTTTTTGCTTTTGCATTGTTCTTTGAAAAGGGGCTAGAATCCATCATAAGTAATACAGTATATGTATACATCAAATAGGAGACACATAATGGATTTATAAGTACTGATCAGTGGACCCAGATGTTATTGGTTATATTTTTCCATTACAAAGTCCCACATCAACTTTTCACCTAATGGTTTTAGCATTTACTGGTGTTCTTGACTAGATTCATTATTTTATTAGGGGTTGAAAAATGTTAATTTTCTGCATTTACGGTATAACTTTCCTCTATTTGTTTATCTTGAAATACTGTTCATTCAGGAAAGGTACAATGGTTGATATTTTTTCTAATAAATCTTTATTATTCATATTATTACAATTGTTCCTCTTTTTCCCCCCATAGCTTGTCTCCACCCAGTTCCCATTCCCCCTTCCCTTATCTCCCACCACTGTCCTCATCCATAGATGTACAATTTTTGTCCAATCTCTTCCCATACCCCTTTATCACTGAGAACCGTCAGTCCACTCCCTTTCTATGCTCCTGATTTTATTATATTCACCAGTTTGTTTTGTTCATCAGACTTTTTATTCACGTGTCTTTTAGATTCACTTGTTGATATGTATTTGTTGTTGCTTTGTTGTTCATAACTTTTGTCTTACCTTTTTCTTCTTCTTCCTCTTCTTAAAGATCACCATTCAGCATTTCATATAATATTGGTTTGGTGGTGATGAACTCCTTTAGCTTTTTTCTTATCTGTGAAGTTCTTTATCTGATCTTTAATTCTGAATGATAGCTTTTCTGGATAGAGTAATCTTGGTTGTAGGTTCTTTATATTCATCACTTTGAATATTTCTTGCCACTCCCGTCTGGCCTGCATAGTTTCTGTTGAGAAAGCTGCTGACAATCGTATGGGTACTCCCTTGTAGGTAACTGTTTTTCTCTTGCTGCTTTTAATATTCTTTCTTTGTCTTTTGCTCTTGGCATTTTAATTGTGATGTATCTTGGTGTGCTCTTCATTGGATTCCTTTTGTTTGGAGTTCCGCCCGATGCCAGACAGTCCAGTTTCTCCCCGTATGAGTCTGGGTCCCTAGAGTCTCTCCCAGAACTGGAGTTCAGAGCAGTCGGGAGCTTGTATCTCCCTCCAGCTTGAAAAAGACAACAGTGTACTCAGTTGCCAGCCCTTTCCGCGCACCTGCCTCTGTACCTCTGCACTTCACTTCTGTGCCTCCACCCTTCCTCCGAGTCTCAGTGTGCTTTTCTCTTTCCTTCTAGTTGTATAATTCCCACTCAGCCAGCCTTCCCGTGGTTCTGGATGATGTTTTTTCTGTCTTTTAGTTATAGTTTTGAAGTGATTGTATAAGACAGCATGTTCAGGTGTTACCTATGTGGCCATCTTGATTTCTCCTCTGTTGGTTGATATTTTTTATTTAACAAGATTCAGAACAGTGAGCTAGTCAGTACCCTAGCAAACTCTAATTGTCACCAAGGACTTTTGTTTTTTTGTATCATGTGAATGCATAGGTTTGCATGTATCAGATATGCTTCAATCCACTGCAATAATCTTTTTGTTGCCCAAATTGTCCTACCTTTGCCCAGTGGGAGCCTGTAAAGAAGCCCCTGTGTTCTTCTGCCATATCCATTAGACCTTATTAGTTTCCTTGCCTAATCTCGTCTTGAATAGATCCTGCCCTGCCCTGGGAATCCACTGCTCTCCCAAGGACTCCATGTGCCCTTTCCTGGGAAAGAGGGTTTAGAGGCCACAAATCAGGGCTCAAGGGTGCTCACGGTCCCTGGCTTGTCGTCACTGCCTCTAGACTTTGTCAGTGATAAAGCTAGTGAACCTAGAAGGAACAAAAATAAATTATCTTAGTACTTTCAGATGCCATTCCATTTTCTTTAAGCTTATATTTTTTTTAATGAAAAGTCACTGAAAAATCTTACCTTTGTTCCCCTTTTTCTCTAGCCTTTTAAAAAAATATATATTTTTATTTATTTCAGAGAGAGCAAGGGAAAAGGAGAGGGAGAGAAACTCAGTGATGAGAGAACCACTGATTGGATGCCTCTTGCACACCCACAAACAGGGCATGGGCCCTGACCAGGAATCAAACCAGGACCTTCTGGTTCATAGGTTGATGCTCAACCACTGAGACTCACCGGCCAGACTCTAGCTGCTCTTAATGTTTTCTCTTTATCACTGGTTTTTAGCAATTGGATTGTGATGTGACTTGGTAAGGTTTTCTGTTCATCCTGCTTATTGTTTGTTGAGCTTCTTATACATGTGGATTTATAATTTTCATATTTGTAAAATTTTATTTGAAAATTTGGAAAAATAATTATTTACTAAAATAATTTTCTCTCCCATCTCTGTTAGACTGCTTGACATTGTTCTACAAGTCACTGACATCCTGCTTGTTTTTTTACTTTCTTCCTCTCTGCACTTCATCTTGGATAGTCTGTCTTTAAGTTCAATGGACTTCTGCATTCTGGTCTGTTAAGTCCACCCATTGAATTTTTCATATAAGGTATTATTCCTTCCAACTCTAAAAGTTGTTTTGTAATTTAATTTTTTTAAATTAAAGTAGAAAGTTATAATTACATCTACACTTGGTTCTTTTTTTTATTTCTCCCACTTTTCTCTTGTATATGTTCCTATTTTCCTTTTCATTTTTTGGTATTTATTGTGGATGGTTTAAAGTTCATATCTGCTACCTGCATAATTTCTGTTGTTTCTGGCTTTTTATATTGACTAATTTTCTCCTGATTATAGGTCACACTTTCCTATTCCTTCCTATGTCATTTAACTTTTACTGGGTGATGGAAATGGTGAGTATTCTGTTGTTGAATGTCTGGATTTGCTGTCTTCCAAGAATCTGGTTATCAGTCAATTCACTTGTGGACAGATGGATCCTTCTTGAGGCTTGGATTTAAGTTTCATTAGTGCAGATCCAGAGTAACCTTTATCTAGGGCTATTTTTGCCCCTGTCCTAAGGCGTGGACTTCCTGGGGTCTTTGCTGAAAGTCCCAAGCATCCGATGATGTCTCTCTACTCTGGCCAGGTGAAACTTAACTGTGCAAGCTCAGTTCCACGTTTAACTGTTCCACGTTAAAACGATCCCAGGGGCTGTTCTCTCCCGGGCAGTGTTCTTTGCTGGGCTAGTGACATCTCACGCTAAGCAAATACATCTCTGTTTTCAGCCAAAGACTCGGGGGTCCTCTGCAGATCCATGGAACTAGTTCTCAGCACACTTTCTCCTCACTGGCAATCTGCTCTAGGAGCCCCTGCCTCCCCTCACTCTAACCTCGGTCCCCTTATGCTCAGCAAGACTGCCTCACTCTGCTTGCACCCTGCACTGGAGCTGGGCAGACGCCTCTCAGCTGGAGGCCTGGACAATCCCAGCGATCTCATTTGCTTCTCATCCCTCAGAGATCGGCCCTGCCTTATTATTTTCTGTCTAATTTCTGAAAAAAACGTCGTTATGTTCAGACCTGTTTTCGGTGGAAGTTTACCGTGGAAGAGTCAAACTGATGATATCTTGCCTTTTCTTAAGATTCATAGCAATCGGTAACTACTCAGAGCAAGGGACTCTAATATTTACCTGTTCCCACCCAAAGATGGTATCATGTCCCAACACAATACATCTAGCTTCTGGCTCCACCATGACCCGAGTGGAAGTTCTCTTTGTAGTACCTCATTTGTAATTGGTCTACTTAAAGTGATTTGAATTCAAACTCTTTTTAAAAAAAATAAAATACTGATATATATATGTACTGTATGTATAATATATATGTGTACATATACAAGGTTTTTGTTTGTACTAACCCGAGTCAGAACTGCTGAAGGGTTTACCTTAAATGCTTGAATGGAAATGGAATTTAATCTCAACCCCGAGCAGTTAAAAACTGGAGGCCTGCCCGGGCTATCAGATGGGCTTTGGAGACCTGCCAGCACTGAGGACCCTGCAGGTCCGTAAGATTATGTGTTAATTCTCAATTACTCTGCCTTTCTGTCTTTGGAAGAAAAGAAAAAAAAAAAGACTGAAGAAAATAATTCCTGCGTTGCCCTGGAGAGAATTTCATGAATTCATACAAGCTAGCTGCTTCATGACCAGGCTGAACCCTCATGACTGTGCTTTTCAACCAAACTCTGCTTCCTGAGTTCACAGGAAGGAAGGGAATCAGCGGCGTGACTCCACGAACGGCCAGCGTCTGGCTCCACCGACTTGATTTTGCCCCCTTTCTCGGCTTCCCCGGCGCCTCTTTTGTTCTCAGCCTAAAAATACAGCAGATTGTGGCTTCTGTCGCGTTACAGTATTCACAGCTAACAAGATAAACTCTTTACCTGGCACCCAGTCAGAAAGCCATTTTAATGTGATTATAGCGCAACTCAGCTCTTCATTTGGTCATGTTTCTACAGCTTAGAAGTAATATATATATATATATATATATATATATATATATATATATATATATATATATTTACTGTGAGATCTTCTGGCCTTTACAAACTGCTTTTTCTTCTTATAAAGTATGTAAGTAAAAAAAAAAAAGTTCTAACTGATAAGATCTCGCTTTTTCTTAAGATTCATAGCAATTGGTAACCAGAGTTGGTGACTCTAATATTTACCTGTTCCCACCCAAAGATGGTATCATGTCCCAACGCAATACATCTTCATAAACCAGACGGAACAGAAAGCACGACTTAACCCTTGAGAGAAATGGCAACAAGGTGGGAGAAAAAGGGTCTCTTGAATTAAGCCTGTGCAAGCGGAGATATGACATCATATACTTACACATACATTAAAAAAATTTTTTTTTTTAGAAAATGATTTACAAAAGAAGCCTACTGCTCTGTGCCTCATGCATCTACCTTCTCCGGGGACAGCAGACCCCCTCTTCTGGAGAACTGACCCCCACCGATTGTGGAAAACCCTTGCATAGATGACATGATCCAAGACGGACCACACAGAACTTTCTTTGGGAGCTTTCAACTCGGAATAACTACCATCCCTGGGATCCTGGGGCTTAATGCCTGTGCCCCTTACGACTGGAATTCCAAAGGAATGACGGGGGTAGCAGTGACCTTCTTAAGTCTTCGGTGTGATGTTCTGAGGGAGAGAGGTTGTCGGAAAGCCCACCAAGAAGGAGATAATTAAGACAGCTAGGGTTCGATGGGAGCTGCACTGTCCCAGAAACTCCTCAGCGCTGTGGCAGGGTGGGGTGGGGAGGCTGCCCTGTCGTCGTGGAGACGACCTCTCATCCCCGCCTGGAGCCTGATCCCCAGAATGCACTCTTTGGGGCTCCTCTCACCGTCCGCATAGGCTTTCGATTTTTCCAGTTTGTGAAATCGGTGACCACTCCACCACCTGCTTCTCCGGTTCCAAAACGGAGTTGCGATGGTCTCCTCATTCGTTTTTCTTTTTTCTTGTGGGTTTTTGCTTTTAAAAAAAGTCTTGACTGACATTTTGGTGGCATTCCAAGAAGAAATACAGGCAAATGTGGCTTAACATGCTATTTCTGTTAATTCAATTTCCTCTCTTCTTTAAATTACAACTATCCTCTTTTCAGATTTCCACCTTTTGTACACTGGAGGTTTGGGTGCTTAAAATGTGCCATTCAATCCGAGGGAGGGCAGGTTAATGAATCCGAGGAAGACGCCCCTAGACCTGATCTGGACGCGCAGACAAAACCCAGGTCTCTGGGCCCCACGTGGTCTACTGGAGGCGGCGAGACTCCCGGGAAAGACATGCGTGCCTTTGCAGATGTACATGGAAACTCTCTTATGTGAAGAAGGAAAACTCCGGAAGTAGCAGTGTGTGTGGGTGTGTGTATATGGGCATGGACACCCTTTTGCACACATATGTGTGCTGGGTAGCAAAACAGCGGTCTTCCAACAACCGCTATTATGTCTCCTTCCCAGGATTACTCTCATCTGTTCTTAAAGGTGTAACCCATCACACACACACAGGATGGGCTGTCATACAATCCTTGGAGTTTTCTTATCCACGGGGGGCACACATCCCTACAGGTGACAACTCTATGGAGGCGTGTGTGTGAAGCGTCGGCAGTATTGAGAAGTTGCTGCTGCAGGAGGAGGGAAGGAAGACCGAGAGAGGCAAGAGAGGCAGGGCACCCTGGTGGCGTTTCAGTGGCTTTTGTGACCCCTGGACAGGTTCCCCAGCCCCTTGTTGCCTTTGTGGGTCTGTGCCTTTCTTTTCCTTGTTATTGGAGTAGAAACACATAATAGGAGATCCATCCTCTTACATGTCTAAGGATACAGCAATGTTAACTATTAATAGTGATATACAGGAAATCATTAGAACTCTTTCAGAGAGAGAGAGAGAGAGAGAGAGAGAGAGAGAGAGAGAGAGAGAGAGAGAGGTGTATGTTCCAGAACACTGTACCATTCAACTCTGCCCAAAAGAAGTGGTTTGGCTATTCCCCTGCTAGAAGTATTTCAGCAAGACTGTGGGCAAGCACTCTTCCCTGGTCTTGAGTCTCCATGAGAATAACTGTATTATCCGGTCCCTCTGATTATTAAATCCCTAAATCCTCTATTCCTGGGTAGTCATAGGGCTTCCTACTTAGCTTCTTCCTAAGGCTATTTTCTAAACTTGCCTGATGAAAGAATAGCCTGGAATACTTGTTAAAAGTGTAGCTTCTCGGGATCTCAGCATTTGTTGGTCCAGAGGTCCTGGGACGTAGTCCCAGATAGCTGTGTTTTTAGTAAGGGACCCAGGTGATTCTTCACAACAAATGTGGGAAAACTTGCTCTAGGAGCTGTGGCCAATGGGAACAAAGATAGCTGATCTTACGTGTCACACAGCAAGTCCTTAACGTGCGGTCCTCACAACTGTGAGGAAACTGTACAATGAAACCAATCTTACTGTAGGCTGACGGATATACACAAGACAAGTTCCTACAGCATTTCATCCATGTTATAAGGAAATGACATTGAACAAAATGATGCTATTCGAGGACTTGCTGTGTATTATTAAGTCTAAGTATTATTAACCAGATGAGATTTCTGTAGCTGAATTACTCCAAAGCAATCAGGACATGTGGTTTTCTTCGGGAAGGAGTTGGAGAGTGAGTCGGAATGCCTTTGTTGTTGTTGTTTCCTTTCTGAGTGATGACGGTTAGAAAGAATTCTTTAATGGCTAGGCCCCTGAGGGAGTTTCTGCACCGCTCAGGTCAAGGAACAGCTTACTTCAAAAAGAAAGCAAGCATTTTATATTCTTTTCAGTGCTGCCTAAGAGAATTCCGGAGAAAATTAAGAAGAGAAAGGAGACACACAGTTCTAGTTCCTTCAAAGTCCCTAAAGGAAACTGCTTGTATGATTAAGAGAGGGACTCATGCATTTCAAGTCAAATGTTTGTGTGTGTGTTTTTTAAATCACTGAAGGTTTTTGGTTTGTTTGTTTTAATATATCTTTTATTGATTTTTTTTTAATAGAGAGTCAGGGAAAGAGATAGTTAGAAACATCGATCAGCTGCCTCCTGCACACCCCCTACTGGGGATGTGCCTGCAAACAAGGCACATGCCCTTGACCGGGATAGAACCTGGGACCCTTCAGTCTGCAGCCAGAGCTCTATCCACTGAGCCAAACCGGTTAGGGCTCAACTTAAATGTTTATGAATCATGTATAGAACGACTTAGGAGAAAATAAGATATTAATTTAATTTACACAGTGTAATCAGGACACAGAATCCATCTCTGGCACTCAACTCAAGTGCAAAAGTGTTGAAACTCATGATTATCAAAATGTTGTTTAATGTTTAAAAAAACAAGATCTCAAACATGCCTCCTTTGTTTTGACACTATGTTCGCTGCTTGTCACAAATGCCGAATTTCCACCTCAAGGCACCATTCAAAGCAGACTCCCTCAGCTGCTATATGTATGAGTTAGCAGGGAAATAAATAAGTAAAAAGTAAAAAAAAAATAATATTAAAAGACTGTGAAAGGAGGAGAAGGCAACCCAGTCCTCTCTGCCCTGTGGAATCCTCTGCCTCCCAGGTCAGAGCCTGTCCCAAATGTGAGTGGCGACCGAAGCGCAAGCTGTGGCACATACCTCTTGGTGGGAGTGGGTGCTCCGGAGGACACGTGGCTGACCACGGTATCGTTCATGTTAGACAGAGGGCGAGGAGGGCTGGAAGAAAGGACATTTACGTCATATTAAAATTGCCAACGTGACTGGGAGGAACAAGTGAAAGAATGGTAAGGGCGAGAGGATGGACTACCATTCCTGAGAAGCCCAGTGGGACCCATGGGCGTGGGGGCAGAAATAAGCCAGCCTCCCAGCCTGCAGTGCGTTCACCCGGAGGGAGGCCCTCGCAGAGCAGCCGGAGGACACGGCCCCGAGGCACCGGGGAGCACCTCCCGCCAGGTGCAGCCACAAAGGGCTTCTTGCCTCGGGAGCCACGGCTGTTGCTAACTATTCCTCGTGGGAAATCTCTTACTTCCTCTCTGAAATGAAAAGAGGTTCTTTTAAAGAAACTGGTCCATCAGAACGGGGAAATGAAGCAGCAAAATCCTTCTCTTATATTTAGGTGTTTTGGTACCTGGTTTCTCCTATCTTTAAGAGCTGAGTTAGCTGTGTAAAATGTTTTTGTAGAGGTTACACTTAGCAAGTCTTGGTAAATATGAAGGGACCAGAACCTTTATTGTTTTTACAGATTTCACAGTACTTTCATGCATACATATATCAGAGAGGAAGGGAGAGGGGGAGAGAGAAACATCAATGATGACGGAGAATCATTGATCAGCTGCCTCCTGCACGCTCCCACTGGGAATCAAGCCCCATAGCCTGGGCATGTGCTCTTGGCTGATCTTGAACCTGGGACCCTTCAGTCCACAGGCTGATGCTTTATCCAATGAGCCAAGCTGGCTAGGGCTCACGGTACTTTCTAATAGAGGCTCCACTGACATTTTTTAGGTAGAGCCAAGGAACCGAGAGGAAAGGTTAAGAGGAATGGATGGGTAGATCTCCACATCTGTCTACCTATCCACTTCATTTTTTAAAAAACCAATCTCATTTCTGGGTAGGGAAATCTTTTTAATAACTTCCCATTTAAATGAAGAGGATCCAAGATAGAAAGTAATTTGCAGGGAACAGATTTAGGCCTCTTGATTTTTAAGCCACAGCACTATGCTCACTGTTACACGTTCCTGCCCGGGTATGACAGGACCATCAGTCAGACATGCAGAATTAAAGCATGCCTTTATAGGCTAGACTTCACAACCACATTACTTATCTCACTACCTGTCTTCCAGACAGATATCCACTTCTGCCCCTATGCATTCAAGTCTATTAACACTATTGGCTTTGCTGAGTTACAATCAATCAATCGTTTGAGGATGATTAAGAATGGAAATGAACACAGAGATTGGGTTGATTTTAGTCCTAAATTTACTTTTTTTTTTTTTTTTTTGCCAGTGGTTCTCTTAAATCAATTGTCCAAATGGAACAAGGAGATAATTCCTATGAAAGAAACGAATCCAGCATCATAGCTTTTCATTCTGGAGGGCACCAGAGGCATTCTGATCCTTGTAAACAGAATGGACTTTGCTTCTCTATTATTAGCAACCCATTTCCAAAATAAGATGAGGACATGAGTTGCTTTCAAAACGAATGCAGTTACCCAGTGTGTGCCAGTATTGGAGATACTGTATTCAATTTCCTTTCTGACATTCTCAAAGAGAGAGAAATGACAATAGAAAAAAAATTTTAATTCCCTATACAGGGATCCATGTGATAAAGTATCATGATCTGTAGCATTTTGTTTGATCTGATGTCTTCAAAGTCTTTAATAATCATCTCTATCTCTTGGCAAATATCATGTTCAATTATAATGTGATAGCACACATATGAAAGCCTCTTTCCTAATATTCAAAACCAGACAATAATGTTAAGTTGTAAGCTATTTGCTAACTGCCCCAAATTTCATACTCCTTCTGAACTTCTAGCGTGTTTGGTAAGGAAATGGGTATGTGTTTGCAGCCCGAGACCAAAGAGGCATTTGGAAACATAAAGGGCACCTTCACTACAATATCTACCACTAGACCCATAATTCACTGTGAAGGTTAGCCGCTCAGACACTGTCTTAGGGAATTAATACTCCAAAATGACTTCTGCTTTAAAGAGTCTTCACAGTTCCTGTAAGGCGGAGCTGAAAACAATGCTTCTCGGTGTGAAGACAGAAACTTACAAAGCAGATCTGACACCACTCATCGGATCGGTCTTGTTGATCTTCTTTAACACCCAAAACCTATTTAAAAAAACTTCAATGTGTTGCCAGATGTTCAATATTTGCCTTTGGTGAAGGTCTTAGCAAAGGAGGATCACCTCACCCCATAAAGAAAAATATATTTCCGGGGTGTTAAAGAGCTAACATAAGTGCTAAATTATATAAATTAGGACAAAAATATGGGGTTTATGGATAGAGAGGATGTTCTAAGCTCAAAATTTATAGAAAAATTAGGAAGGAAAAGACCAATTCGTTTGAAGTATTAAAAAAATCAGGATATGGAAGAAATATAAATTTGGGGGACTATTTCAACAAATATGACAAAGCAAGAATTAACAATCTTCACACAAATTCATATAAGTTAAGATTTCAATTACATAAATGAGCAAAGTGAAAATACACCTTTAAAACAAAACAAAACAAAACAAAACATACAGCTCAGCCAGTGTAGCTCAGTGGCTGAGCATGGACCCAGGAACCAAGAAGTCACTGATCCAATTCCCAGTGAGGGCACATGCCTGGGTCGCGGGCTCCATCCTCAGTAGGGGTCTATTGATGATGTTTCTCTCTCTCTCTATCTCTCTTGCTTCCTTTCTCTCTAAAAATAAATTTAATAATATTTTTTTCAAAAATATAAAAGAAACAACATAAGAGTGTTTCAATTATACAGGTAATTTGTTAAAATTATAGACCACTTTCCTTTAAAAAATGTTTTTCTTCCCTTCTCTCTTTCTCAAATAAAGAAAACATTTCACTCTACATTATCTCCATTATTAGACTAAGAAATTTGTGTGATTTCTTTATTGTATTTCGAGTGCCTGCATATGGGGCAGGCTTTCAAGAAATATCTATTGATCGTGAGTCAGCACCATGCTGTTCAATACACGGAAGTGTAGAGTGTGTGAGAAGTGATCTTTCTGTTATATCTAGCTTTGTGAGACTGTTCTCTGAGTGGAATGGTGACATTGCTAGCTGTTACATTTGGTAGGTATATTTGTAGTATTTGCAGTCGTGGCAAGTTTTCATCTGTGACTTAGTAATGGAATCAAGAGTGGAGACTGTTTCTACTAACAATGGCAATACTGGCTGGGTGCTACATATGTGCCAGACTCAGTCCGAACATTTCCCATGATCCACTCACACCTCACAACCAATAAGGTGGATACTATTATTATCTTTATTTTACAGATGGAGACACTAAGGCATGGAGAGAAGTAATGTATCTGAGGTTACAACTAAATTGTGGCTGAAGTAGGATTTGAACCCAGGCAAGATAGCTCTTGAGTCTGTTCTTAACGGTTATGATAGTAGTGTCTCAATTACCTTGGGCTGCTGGACTTTTGAAAAAACTTACTTAAGATTGTTTGGTCCATCGATTAATAGCAATAGCGTGATCTAGATCATAGTTTTATAAGGTTCTTGCTAGGAAGGTAAAATAATAGCCCCAGAGTATAGTTTTTGCGTCATTTATTCTTTCCCCTATCACATCATTAGAACTACATTATAAATGCCTATGTGAACTCAAGCCTTTTGCTTATAGAACTCACATTCTTAACCAACTTTAGGCTGCCCCAAGGAAAACTAGATAACCTAGAACAGTGGTTCTCAACCTTTCTAATGCCACGACCCTTTAATACAGTTCCTCCTGTTGTGGTGACCCCCAACCATAAAATTATTTTCGTTACTACTTTATAACTGTAATTTTGCTACTGTTAATGAATTATGATGTAAATATCTGTGTTTTCCGATGATCTTATGTGACCCACAGGTTGAGAAACTCTAGCAGGGTCGCCTAAGACCATTAGAAAACATAGATATTTACAGTACGATATAATCATATTTTTTTAAGTGTAGGATAGGGGTATCTACCCATCTGGATGGCTTTATACAGAAGAGGTCTGTCAACGGGCTTATGGAAAAGTGACAATCCTCACATGAGCCCAAGATCTCACCTCACTGCTCAGCCTTCAGTGCTGGAGCCCTTTATTTACTTACAATTTTTAAGTAGAAATTTTGTTGAAACAACAACAATATTATACTTTCACATTCTTGGTTAACCACAGAGTTTTATCTAGAGAGTGTTTACTCCTGGATCTATAAATATAAATATATATTTTACTCCTGGATCAATATCAGTATAAATATACACATATATTTATATTGATTAATTGATTTCAGAGAGGATAGGGAAGGGAGGGAGAGAGAGATAGGAAGATCAATGATGACAGAACCACCTACCGGCTGCCTCCTGCACACCTCCTACTGGGGATCAAGCCCACAACCCAGGCATGTGTCCTGACTGGGAATCAAACCATGACCTCCTGGTTCATAGGTCGACACTCAACCACTGAGCCACACCAGCCAGGCCCTATCCTATACTTTTAAAAGTATTTTCTCATTATCTTGCTCTTCTTCCCAGACTGTTATTTTGTAGAGGTTAAGATTCTGCAATTCTCTTTTACCTTGACAGCTGCCAATCACATGCTTAGGAACTCTTTACCAGATGCTTTGGTCTGTTTATTTCTGTTAGCATAAAAGGGGGACAGATTTTATTATGCCCAATGCTTTCCTTTACGTGATTCCTTTTGTGTATTGCCCACAACAATGCTTTCCAATGAGGTACTTAATCATGTTAGTAAATACATTTAATCACTTAAGATTTTTGCAGCCAACTATTTTGTCTTCAATCCTAGATACCTGTGCTGCTTCTGAAATTACCTTCCCTACTTACTCTGATCACACTTTTCTCATCTTTAAGGCTATGTAGCAGATCTCACCATACACTGAGATCAAAGCCCACACTGTAGACAACTTCATTCTTTTACCTATCAAACTACTTAGGTCTTCCACATCTTTCAAACAAACTGCTCTTTTGCTTCTTCTAAGCCCCTGCTTTCAAATCAACGAGGTACTTATCCTGAAAGTCCTTCTTCATAGATTTGCCAAAGTGACGCTCTTTTCTCTCCTCTCTTATCAGAGAAATGGCTCCTGAGATTTCAAGTATCTTTATAAAGCCCTTCTTATTGCTACAAACTCCATTTGGATAAATGAGGTCTTGATCAGTACACAAAGAAAAATCCCTGGCTTATTCACGCACAGTTCGGTGTTGGGGCTTCCAGAAAAACAACAACAAGTTGAAGGCTGTCCCTGCCCACGAGAAGTTTACGCTACGATTAGTCCTCAGAGTCAGCAGCCGCCTCGACAATAGGCATTTAAGCTTTGGCGTAACATATTACAGCTCTTAGGTAAAATCTGATTTAACAATGATCATTTACAATAAAAAATGTATAAAATTATAGCAAAGATTACAACTTAATTGTTTTTAAATCATGAACCAAAGGCCAGTAAAATGAAAGAATGTGAAACAGCCTTAAGACGTTAACAGTTAGAGACACACCTGGTTTTACTGTGCTTTGCTTTATTGCACTTCGCAAACTGAAGGCGAGACCCTCCACCAGCAAAAAGATTACAACTCGCTTTATTGTCATGCTTGCTTTATCGTGGTGGTCTAGAAGCCAAACCTCAATACCTCCGAGGTCTGTCTGTACAGGATCTGCTGAGTACTCCGCACATATTTCTTTCCTTCCCCAACCCTGGAGAGGGTTGGGAGGGGAGGGCAATACACAAACACCTGTTGAGTATGAGCGCTGCATTAGCACTGAGCTTGGACCTCAGATACACTGTCTGATTCTTGCTACTACCCATGATGGCATTCCTATTTTACAAATAAAGAAATGAAGGCCAAAGAGGACAACTAACATGATCAAGGTCACAAAGCTAGTAAGTGGCAGAACTGGTCCACTTTTATCTGGTTCTAAAGCTACTGAAGAGATCAAGTCCACAGAATCACCATCCTAACCCAGGCATCTCTATTGCCCAAACGTTTCAGGGAAGAGTAAATTCTCAAGTTTGAGAACCTTGCCCACTTTAGAACAAGTCCAAGTTGAACTAGCCTGGGGGAGGGGAGGAATTCACTTGGTATCATAATTAAATTCACAACTAAGCTTCTCGAAAGAGGAGATGCAGCGGGCTTCCAGGCCCCTGGACTGTCGCCAGGACATCGACGTGGGCTGTTATTTTTGCTGAGATCTCATTTTGGGTCTGAGTCTATACAGATCTCACAGCTTTGTACGTGTAGCGAGAAACAGCTCCTGCCTAACACAAGGCAGCTTCACCATTGCAGGAAAAAAACACACAAAAAACCTCTTCCTCATTCCAGTCTGAAGCTGCCAGAAAACACTCGGGTCCACCCAGAGTCATGGCCCACTCTCGTAGACCGAGGGCCCGCTCCTGCGGTTGGCAATCCTCTTAGCAAAACATGGTCAGGGCGGAGGCAGGACCACGTCTCCAAAGAAGAGGCTACTGTTCCCAGGAGAAAGGCTGCGGAGAGCGCCTGGGCCCGGGCCTGCTGGGCCTGCTGGATGGCCCGCCCGGCGCACAGCCTCAGCACAAAGGTCTCTCTCTTCGGCGCTGCTTCTCTTCTCAGTCACTTCCCTCCAAGAGGAGAAGCCCACACACCCGGCCACAGATGCCGGCACTGGCCCTCTACACGATCTGATAACAAAGCCGGCCTATCTAATGATGCCATTACGGTGAAGACGCACGGGACGGGGACGGATCGGTAATCACGGCCCACTGCAGCTCTGGTGAAATATCACGGAGGGCAGGTTCTAAGTTCCTTTTCCAGTGGTTCCCAAACTTGTCTGCACCTTGGAATCAATGGAGCTTTGACAACTACTAATGCCTTTGTTCCACCCTAGAGATTGTGATGCCCTAGTAATTGGTCTGGGGTGTGGCCTGGGGCTTTGGAAATTTTAGGAGATCCCTAAATTATTCAATTATCGATAATTTAGGGATCTCCTAAAATTTCCAAAACCCCAGGTCACACCCCAGACCAATTACTAGTGCATCACTAGTTGTCAAAGCTCCATTGA
Source organism: Vespertilio murinus (assembly GCA_963924515.1). Taxonomy (NCBI): domain Eukaryota; kingdom Metazoa; phylum Chordata; class Mammalia; order Chiroptera; family Vespertilionidae; genus Vespertilio; species Vespertilio murinus. The sequence goes on from OZ004713.1 coordinate 53,903,740, forward strand.
TTCCAAGGTGCAGACAAGTTTGGGAACCACTGAACATAATCCCTCAAAAGACACCCCGCCTCTTCCAGACCAGAAGTATGACAACGGTGGACCAATTTTTATCCTCCTCGCGTCCTGTGATGTTCCGCTCTTTATTCCTGTTTACCAGACCAACTCTCTCCTGTCCCTCCTTCAGGTTCACGGTTATTGGACAAAGCCAAAAAATTAAACAGACAGGCAAACAAAACTGCCTTCTGGAAAACCGTAAGGTAAGAATAAATTAATTAATAAAAATAACAAAATAGCACTGTAAATGTAGATCAACACCATGTTACATATTGACAGTGAGGCTTCTCAGACTGCCAAGGAAGTACATTTTGCGTTATTGGCCATTTACAATGAATTAATCAACAGAAAAGATTTGAAAATTCCAAAAGGAAATACTAATCATGTGGCAATTGATTCATTAATGTAAAAAAGACCTATGAATAAGCAGACATGTCTCACTTCCTGTTTCTTGCAGTTTAGGAGAGCCATTTGTGGTGTAAGACTTATAATGAACTATTTCTCTGGGAGGAAAGGTTTACCACAATCGCATTCTTACGCAGAAGATTCACCATGAAACGGCACCTAGAGACACTCCGAGGAACCCAGGTTTCCTACTCTGGCTCTAAACAAGGATAGGATTGTAAAGTGAGACAGTTATGTGCAAATTATTTAGTAGCATCACTCAGTGTAATATTATAATATTGAGAAAAAAACAGGCATAGGGCCTTACAAAACAGAGAAAAGTCAACAGGAATGTACTCCTTTATTTTATTTTATTTTTACTTTAAAAAAAATATATGTTATTGATATTTTACAGAGAGGAAGGGAGAAAGATAGAGAGCTAGAAACGTCGATGAGAGAGAAACATCGACCAGCTGCCTCTTGCACACCCCCTACTGGGGATGTGCCCGCAACCAAGGTACATGCCCTTGACCGGAATCGAACCCGGGACCTTTCAGTCCACAGACCGACGCTCTACCACTGAGCCAAACCGGTTTCGGCTGTACTCTTTTATTTTAAAAGCCTGTCCACGATGAATAGTCCCTTTGTTCTCCTCGCTCGTTAAACACAGAGAGGAAGTTGTCAATACTTTATATGGACACTGACTCCTGTGTTTCTAGAAAGACGAGAGAAGATGACAACGTAAATATTTCAGTAAGTCACTGCCCAGGGAGAGGTCTATGAAGTGAATGATGGAAGGTCATTTTCTGACCCCTTTCTATATAAGGTCAGTACTGAAACTTGTTTTTTAAAAAAAAATGGAAACAAACACATTATTAGAGAAAACAAGCTGACTCTTACGTTTCATACCATTAGCCACACAGAAAAAGAGGCAGTGGAATTTTTAAAAGAATTTCCCGAGAAATTCCAGAGGCTCTAGAATCCTACCAAAAAATAAATAAATAAATAAAATAAACAAACACAATCAGCATTAGCCCAGCAGCTCAAGCAGTAAAAACATAAAGGCATGAAAAGCTACCAAACCTTTACATTCTGTAGCAAGTGCTTCTTCTTTCTCTATGTATCTGGCCTCTATTGCATTATGCTGCTATTGTCTCTAAGGAAACAGAATAATCACATGATGAAGAGTCTTCTCTCCAGGGCAGTTTATCCCACAGAGCATTTGGGGAAAGAGCAGGTACGAGGGAACACCTGATTGGAAGTAAGCACACGTCTGCACCTGTCAGCCAGTCCATCAAGCGGCCGAAGCAGCCAATTACAGGGAGGCAGACGCAGCAAGCCGAGCAGGTACCCCTCCTCAGAAGCTTCACAGGAAGCACCCTCTCCTGCAGTAGAATCCGGTGGCCCAATTAACTGGGACAGCAATTCCATTCTGGTGGGGACTTTGGGGAGCACCCCGCCTCCTCTCCCAGGGCCTCTCCTAATTGCCAACCGCTGGATAAGAGAGCACCTGCACTGCGGCTGCCGGGGAGGGAGCGACCGGGACGTACGCTGGGAGGGATGGTGGGGCTTGATTTTGTGTTGCTGAAGAGGAGTTCATGGAAATGCAAGCAGAGCGAAGAAGGAGAAAATAGGACAGTGGTGGGTGCCTACCCCTTTGATGCAAAGAGCTCCTTCATTCATGAAGGCAGCTCACCGGGGGGCGGCTGACACAGACAGCCAAACAGTGTGCACTGCCGAGTGGGAGGAGTTCAGGGACCTCTCCCGGGGCATCCACAGGATGAGAATGCCCCCGACACTCGGAGTCATCCTGTGGCCTCTTATCATGAGGCCCAGTGCACGAATCCATGCACCTGTGGGGTCCCTCGGCCTGGCCTGCGGAATAAGACTGAAACCGGATCTCTAACACCTCCTGAGGGGTCCTGGATTGTGAGAGGGCACAGACCAGGCCGAGGGACCCCACTGGTTGGCCAGCCAGGGAGGAATCACGGGAGGGCTCTAGGGTGTGTCTGGCCTGTGTCACTCAGTTCCGATCGGCCGGAACCCAGCAGCAAGCTAACCTACCAATTGGAGCATCTGTCCCCTGGTGGTCAGTGCATGTCATAGCGAGCTGTTGAGTTGCCTTAGCATATCATTAGCATATTACGCTTTGATTGGTTGAATGACCCTCTGGTCAACGGGACACTTAGCATATTAGGCTTTTATTATATAGGATCTATATCAGTAGCTCTTAAATCTATCTGCTCCTGGTCTCCAGCTCCACTGCCATCAGCACATTTCAGCCTGCCTTCTGCTAGTGTGGGCAGACTAGCATCCACAAATGATGCAAGTTTCGACCAGTCCACTGTCCAGAGAACCTTTCCATCGTCACTGGTCTGATTTCTTATGGCCACAGCTGCTTTCCTAAGCATGGCTCCCATGTCACCGTTATGCCCCATACCATCAATTCTCTGCCAGTCTCCCAAATTAAGACCGATATCTTCCTCTTGGTGGCTACTGCCTTGCCTGAACACTGCAGCCTCGGCTTCCCACTCTGTCTTAATGTTCACTGCTGCCTTATACTTTCTAAGTGCTCTGGGCAAATACGCGACTCTCTTCAAACACAGGCCCTTGGACTTTTTTGCCACAGTGAAACAAAAAAGCAAAACAAAATGGCAAAAGGATATCTAAATATTTACACTAAAAACAGGGGAAGTCTAAATGAAACCCAGACTAACAACCCAAGGGTCTGCAAAAGAATCCCACCATTTGCTTAGATAAACGAGAGGTGAAAAAGACAACCCAACCAATCAGGACAGCTAAGTAGTTAATATAAACACACCGACATCTGTGATAAAAAGCTACAGAATAAAATACTAGACGCAGGCGTTAGGATGCTTGGCAGAAAATGAAAGAGTAGATTTATATGACATTGGAAATACAGTAAAAACAAAATAGCGGCGGGATAATATCTTCCAAGGCGACAAACTGGAAGGATATTGGGGTGGGATGGGGTGGGGAGCAGAGCACAGAATGTGAAGGGCAATGTAAACAATAACAGGCAAAATTAATTTCATGGAGAAAAAACCCTACGGGACACTCGAGACCGAAATACCTCCCTTTTAGAATAAAAACACATCAAAGGGGACGCAGAGGCAGCGACGAGGGGAAGAACACCTGTGGGGAGAACCGGGGTCCCGGTCCCGTCCCGGTGCTCAGCAGATTCCGCGGCCTGGACAAAGCAGCCCTTTGTGCGGCGGCTGCGCTGAGCTGGGAGAGGAAGAGGGCTGGTTCTAGAACAGTGGTTTTCACATGTTGTTCCCTCGGCATCAAAGGATTCCACGGATTGCTTCAGTGACCACAGAGGAGAGCAAGCACCCCGGGCCCGGCCGCCTTCCAGCGAGAGCAGCTCCCCGTCTGCTCCGCACACAGCTTCGCCGAGCACCGTGCTCCGCTGCTGCTCCAACGCCACGGCCTTTACATTAGCAGCCTCGACCATCCTGACCATCACGCCTGGTTCTTTTTTATGGTCCTTTCACAGGCTGCAGTTACAGAGAACCAGTGTTTGCTTTTTAACCGGTCTCACTCTAGAGGCTGTGAGCTTCATGAAGGCAGAGCCCTGGGGTTTGTTCTACCGCTGTGTTCACACGTTGACCTACATCGTGACGGCACACAGTGGGTGCTCAGCATTTACTGATTCGGTGATGGCGTTTTATGAATTTATTTCCCATTCCAATCTATCTAAACGTGCAAACTGGGGGAGGGCTCACCCGAGCTGAATTTTAAATGGAAAAGATGATCTAGCAAGGAATTCTAAGAGATAGCTAGCAAGCTAACATTCTTGAGTGGGAGGGTAACGATGGCTGAGTAGCTGAATAATATTCTCAGGAAGATACCTGAGCATGTGACAGCAACGGTACTTCTCAGATGGGCCAAATGCATCAGGCCAACTGCCTGTAAAATCAGTCTTGGTATTTCATTTCTGGACCAAAAGAATCTAAAAGAAATGTTAAATGCCCTAACACATTAGGAAGTTTGCCAAGGGAATAAAACAACACCCACACCATTTCACAGAATGTCTATCAAAGTCTCTGAGTAAGAGGCTCACAGAGACCTTTGGAGACAGTGCTAAGACAGAGAGTTTTAAATCAATTGGAGAAGCGGTTGAGGAACTTCTGGTTCAAGGTGGCAGACTGAGGACATGCTAAGAGCTCACCCTCCTGTACAAAGAAAAATGGCTTAAAGTTATAAAAATAAGTTAAGACATGCATAGCGAGAATCAAAACAAAAAGGCTTAACTCCCTTTAAGCCTGATAAAATAAAGAAGCATTTATTCCCGCACCCCAAGGAAGAAAATCAACAAGACGCCATCGTGGTGTCCTGGCCGTGCTGAGCTGCCATGAACCAAACACCAGGGGAGGCTGGGACTTAAACACACACACACACACACACACACACACACCCTCACAAAAAAACACCCACAGAAAACAGAGCATTAAAAAACTCTTTAAAATGAGTATAGTTAATATCCTCAGACACCTAAAGGGCAGACTAGCATCCATAAAATGTTCTGAAAAATAACTAGGGATTGAAAAAATGAAAATTATAATTACCGAGATTTTAAAAACTTACAGACTAAATACAACTGAAGATTGATAGTACATTTTGTTTTAGTTAAGACACTTGAGAGCTAAACTGTGTTCTAACTTGAGAGTTCCAGAGAGAACAGAGGGGTTGGAGAAAAGGCAATGGCATCTGAAACAGACAATGGCTGAGAATGTTCCAGAACTGATGAATGACATGAGCCTACATAGAGGAAGAATCTTCTGAATATTAAAACAAACTAAACAGAACAACAAAAAAGCTCACATCCAGATAATAGTAAAACTTCAAATTACCCATGTTATAAAGAAAATCCTAAAAGTTACCAGCAAAATATGAGAAATTCAATGGAAGGAAGGGAAAATCGGGTTGTTATTAGCAAATTGGTTACAAGATAATAGAGGAATAATATTTCCAAAGAATGAAGAGAAAACAACTTTTGCTAGACTTTAAATCCAGCCAAATTATCATTCAGTAGTGAGGGTGGATAACAATTAGGCAAGAAAAAGAAATAAAAGACATCCAAATTGTAAATGAAGTAAAACTATCTGTTTACAGGTGATGTGATCGCATATATAGAAAACCCTAGAGCTAATAACAAAACTGCAAGACACAAGGGCAATATAAACAAAACAGTTGTATTTCTACTTACTAGCAATGAACAATCTGAAAATAAAGTTAAGAAAACCTTTTCATTTATAATACCATCAAAAAGAATAAAATGCTTAGAAATAAATCCAGTCAGGAAAATGCAAGATTTGTACACTGACAATTACAAAAATCACTGGAAGAAAATTAAAGCCCTAAGTAAGTGGAAACACATCCTATGTTCATGGAATGGAAGACTTAATATTACTGAAATAGTGGTAATCTCCCAAACTGATCTACAGATTCCCTGCAAACCCTATAAAATTATAGCTGCCTTTTTTTTTTCAGAACTTTTTAAGTTGATTCTAAATTCATACGGAAATGCAAGACACACAGAACATCCAAAAAAATCTGCAAAAAAGGACAAAGATGGAGGATATATACTTCCTGATTTCAGACTTACTATAAACCTTTCAAAGGAGTCTAGCTTGCTTTGTGTTACATAAAAGGTTCGGAGCTATTCATAAATTACCCATTATTCTCTCTAGCTACACAGAAATTCCTAATTAATATCTGAAATTAGTGGCTCTAAAAAAGTTTCTCAGTCTAAACACTGTGTAAGAATTGATCAATATATTCTTTATTTTTCCTTTTTTTTAAAATATATTTTTACTGATTTTTTTTTAAAGAGAGGAAGGGAGAGGGTTAGAGAGTTAGAAACATCAATGAGAGAGAGATATTGATCAGCTGCCTCCTGCATACCTCCCACTGGGGATGTGCCCACAACCAAGGTACAAGCCTTTGACCGGAATGGAACCTGGGACCCTTCAGTCTGCAGGCCGACACTCTATCCTCTGAGCCAAACCGGTTAGGGCATGATCAGTAGATTCTGAAGGCTTTCACAGCAACTATCTAACTGGTGTTCCTGCCCCACCTGGAGCTCCATCCCGCAGCCACGCCTCCGCGTTCATTGAGGTGCTGGAATGCCCGGAGTAGAGGAACAGCTGACAGTGGTCCTCTCACCGCTTCTCCACTCTTCACTGTCCTCCTGTCCCCACAGAAAGCTGGGGAAATGACAGATGGACACAGTCCCGGGAAGCTGACGGATGCTGCTGTGAACTGTAAGCTGAAAGCGGCTTTGATGATGTATTCGAAGGGGTCTACAGGACTTTTCATGTCAAAGATGGCAGACTCTTGGATCCACTAGTACTTTTTCATTTAACTTACCCCAGGGCACCTACATCTGACTTGCTTCATTTACGATGACATGATCAAGTTCATTTTTGGAGACCCTTTTTTGGGGGGGAAAAAATCACCTTATATTTGGGGTTGCTTCCCCTATTTTTAAAGAGGAAAGAAGATATAAAAGCTTGTGGCCATTTGTACTTATATTTATCCCATTTTTCTCCTTCCTTTGTTGCTACCCCTGTTTTCCCAAAAATAAGACAGTGTCTTATATTAATTTTTGCTCCCAAAGATGCGCTAGGTCTTATTTTCGGGGGATGTATTATGTTTCCATGAAGTAGGTCTTATTTTCGGAGGATGTCTTATTTTGGGGGAAACACGGTACTTATAACATTTAAGATCATAATAAGTCAGGGGGGTAAGGCCCACGAAATCATTTGGTCGGGCTCGGCTGAGTTGATTAAATGTTTGACCAAATATAGCAGGCTAATTTTTAAGTTGATAATTTTGTATGGCCCACGATGATGACACAAATATCCCGATGGCCCTTGGCAGAAAACGGGTTCCCCACCCCTGCAATAAATTAAAAAACATATATTTTCACTTTCATGACTCCGTGTCATTCAAACTCTTTAAATGCATCTTTGTCATCACTGTCATTATTGTAACTAAAGGTTCTCTGAGTCATCACACAGCCCTCCAGAGGAAATGATGGTCATTTCTGCCCAAACTACTTCCAAACCGTGACTCTGCAGCTGATATCTCAATGGGAAATTTACCACAAGCTTCTCCTGTAATATGAAGGCAGCTGGCATTTTCATCTGTGATCACTTAATGCATTTTTATTTTTAAAATTGAATTTAACCTTTTCTACACGCATAATTAATAAGCTTGATCTAATGGGAATATAGGGAACACTGCACTCAATAATCTGAGAATCTTTTTAAGCATACAGAGAATGTTTAGAAAAAATTGTTCAGACGCTAGGGCAGAAAAAGAAATCTCAGCTCTATCAGCATATTCAATGTTATAAAAAAAAAAACACATCAAGTAACCCCCAAAAGTCTTATGTGAATATTAGGGAAACAACTGAAATCAGTTAACTGAACAATCATTTAAAGAAGTAAGACACTAAGTAACAGGGTTTGATCCTTACATGTTTTCTCTATCTAAAGATCATTTCTAAGTTGCCAATATTTCCAAGCTGCACAAGTCCCATGAATGCCTTCCAGATTTATATTTGAGCATTAAATACACACACACACACACACACACACCCACAAAAAAACACACACACAACAAAACAACAAAAAAACCCCAAAAACCTCAACAGGTCCAAAATGGAGCTCTCATTCTATCCAAAGTATAGATTTCCCCATCTCTCTCTCTCTCTCTTTAAAAAAATATATTTTATTGATGTTTTACAGAGAGGAAGGGAGAGAGATAGAGAGCCAGAAACATCGATGAGAGAGTAACATTGACCAGCTGCCTCTTGCACACCCCCTATCAGGGATGTGCCCGCAACCAATGTACATGCCCTTGACCGGAATCGAACCCGGGACCCTTCAGTCCGCAGACCAACGCTCTACCACTGAGCCAAACTGGTTTCGGCTAGATTTCCCCATCTCTTATTGTTCCAGCCATTCAGGCTCAACTGACTTCTCTTTTTCTCTAATATCCCACATCCAATCTGCCAGCAAGACTTTTATCCTTCCATTTTATACCAGTCATGCGTGTGTGTGTGTGTGTGTGTGTGTGTGTGTATATATATATATATATATATATATATATATATATATATATATATAAATGATTTTTTTTTTACAGAGAGGAAGGGAGAGGGATAGAGAGTTGGAAACATTGATGACAGAGAAATACCAATCAGCTGCCTCTTGCACACCCCAGACCGGGGACGTGCCTGCAACCAAGGTACATGCCCTTGACGAACTGAACCCGGGACCTTTCAGTCCACAGGCCGATGCTCTATCCACTGAGCAAAACCAGTTTCGGCCAGTTTTATATTTTTAAGCTCTCAGAAGGGCTGAGTTCACACAGACAACATCAATCACAGTTTAATCAATTTCCCAAAATGAAGAGGTTAAATATTCATCTCAAGAAATTCTATGGAGAAGCTCTTAAGAAGAATGTTTTTCTCCCTGGCCAGTGTGGCTCAGTGGTTGAGTGTTGGCCTATGAACCAGGAGGTCCCTGTTTCCTGGTCAAGGCACATGCTTGCGTTGTGGGCTTGATCTCCAGTGTGGGCATGCAGGAGGCGGCAGATCGATGATTCCCTCTCATCATTGTTGTTTCTATCTCTCTCTCCCTCACCCTTCCTCTCTGAAATAAAATTAAAAAAAAATGTTTTTCTTATGATAAACTGAACACTGGAAATAAGGGAAAGATAACAGCAGGGCTTATAGAGAATTAAACATGAGTTGGTGACAACTTGGAAGAAATGACTGAAGAGACTAAAGAAGTCATTTAAATTCCAAAAAGAATTCTGCTAAAAACGTGAAAAACTAAAAAGGGAGATTATTCAATACAATTTAGCAGACTATTTCCTTGAATTCATGCTTGGAGGCAAGGTATTCAGTTTTATCCAAAAGATAGTCCCATTAACATTATCTAAGAGGGGAAAAATAAGTAAGACAAAAGGGAAAGGTTACTTTACCAAAGGAGAAGACAGCTTATTTTGATCTCATCTTGAGCTCTAGGATATTTTTAAGTTGGAACATAAGAATCTTGCCCCAAGAGCTCATTTTGAAAAAATACAGTTTTTACAATGTGAGTGACTTCTTTTTGATGGCCTTCCAAAGCTTTAGTAAGATCAGCAACGTCATATCAAATAAACAAGCAAGGCCCTATCACGTGACCTTGAAAAGAGGGGCTACCTGAAAATCGCCAAATTTAATGTCATTGGACTAGAATTTACCACTGCGCTCCAGGCTCTGGAAACACCAGTCAGGAGTTAGTCCCACAAATACTTAGCGTATGCCAGGCCCTGAGAACACACAGTCCCAGGCTCAAGAAGCGGAGGTTGCAAAGGACATCTTCAGGACGTCCAGGTCCAGAGCATACTTAAGAAGTCCTTCCGGAAGGAGACGCCTCTCACCGGGTGCCCAGACGGCGGACAAACCAACCAGAGCTAACGGAATGTAGGGAAGGAAAGACAAGATCCGTAGGAATGAGCTGCTTCTAGGTTTCTAAGGCTTTATGGACGGGACAGAGTTTAAGCTCAGAGTGTGGATATACAAAACGCGGGAGTCTAAAAGAGGCAAGAAGGGCGTTCCGGAAAAGGGGTAGTTGGGCCAGGACCGTGGTCGGCAAACTGCGGATAGAGAACCACATGTGGCTCTTTGGCCCCTTGAGTGTGGCTCTTCCACAGAATACTACGGCCTGGGCAAGTCTATTTTGAAGAAGTGGTTTTAGAAGAAGTTTAAAAAATGTGGCTCTCAAAAGAAATTTCAATCGCTGTACTGTTGACATTTGGCTCTGTGGACTAATGAGTTTGCCGACCACTGGGCTAGGACATCATAAACTAGCTCAGAGGGGCAGGCAGGGATATAAGAGTTTTAAAGGGAGAAAGAAGGCAAGTCTCACCAGAGCCGAGGATTTGTACTAGATAAATTTAGCAGCAGAAGATATGATTTAAAAGGCAAGGTGGGTCCCAGATACACAGGGCCTTGAATTCCAGAAAGAGGAGTGCCTCCTTAATTCTATAGGCAGTGGAGTGTTGTGGAGTTTTGAACAGGGAAGTAATATGACAAAGGCAGTGATTCAAGAAGATTAATTTGGTAGAAATATGTAGACAGGTTTGACATTTAAGAATAAAAGGACAAAATCAGTAGGTGGTAAACTCAGCTGGGCAATATAAAACCTGTAAAGATACTAAGAAATATTCAGATTATTCTCAATTGGAACGAGGTCACAGGATACACATCCTATTAAGAAATTCCACTCAATGAATATAATTCTGAGGCTCAATGTCCACATGAAATTACATTATAGGTATATCCTAGGTTTGACTAGGGAAGAAATAAAGCTTAAGAAAAAAAGCAGATTTCTCCATTATTAAGAATTATCACTTTTCAAAAATAAATTTTTATTAATCATAATGGACCGGAATACTATGACTTCCAATTCCCAATTTTTTCACTTTCAAGAAAAATTTGAGATAAAATTGGTATGTAACATTATATGTTTCAGGTGTACAACATTATAATTCAATGTCTGTATACACTACACTGATCATCACCAAAAGTCTAGTTTCCATTCTTCACCATACAACTGAGCCCCTTAATTCATTTCACCCTATCGCCCCTCTTCCCCTCTGGTAACTACCAATCTATTGTTTATATCTGGTTTATTTTTGTTTTGTTTGTTCATTTGTGGGTTTATTTTAAAGATCGCATCTATATATATGAAAGCCTAAGTGACTGTCCAACTTTTGACCATCCGACCAGTAGCTATGACATGCAATGACTACCAGGGGGCAGACGATCTGACTAGTAGCAATGATGCACACTGACCACCAGAGGGCAGACACTCAATGCAGGAGTTGCCCAGCTGCAGTGACTTGGCAGCTGCGGTTCTCAGGTGACACACATTGAACCAGAGAGGAGGGAGCCTGATTCTGGGGTGTGTCACCTGAAAACCGCCCCCTCGAAATCTGGGACCCCTCAGGGAATGTCAGAGAGCTGGTTTGGGCCCAATCCCTGCAGGCCAGGCCGAGGGACCCCCACCAGTGCACGAATCAGTGCACCAGGCCTCTAGTACATAAATCATACAGTACTGGTCTTTTTTCATCTGACTTATTTCACTTAGGATAATACTAATAAAATCCCAATAAAATATGGAGTTCAGTTAATTATAATATCAATGCTGGTTCCTTTGTAAAGAGTTAACAAGAGAACAGGGAATGGTATATGGAAATTCTCTGTCCTATCTGCAACAATTCTGCAAACTAGTGAAACTACTATAAAATAAAAATATGATTTAAGCATTCTTTTAAATGGGCAAAAGAACTAAATAGACAATTATACCAAATAAGATACATGAATGGCTTACATGTTGAAGAGGTGCTAACATTATTAGTTATTGGAGAAATGCATATTAAAGCCACAATAAGATATCACTGCTCTTGCTGAAACTGGTTTGGCTCAGTGGATAGAGCGTCGGCCTGGGGACTGAAAGGTCCCAGGTTTGATTCTGGTCAAGGGCATGTACCTTGGTTGCGGGCACAACACCAATAGAGGGTGTGCAAGAGGCAGCTGATCGATGTTTCTCTCTCATCGTTTCTAGCTTTTTATCCCTCTCTGTAAAACTCAATAAAATATATATATTTTAAAAAAATATATCACTGCTCTCTAACTAGGAGGGCTATAATTCAAAGGAATAACAATATGCCACGTGCTAGTGAAAAGTGAAGAAACTGGAACTCTCAGGTATTGCTGGTGGGAATGTAACACGGTAAAGCCACTGTCAAAGACAGTTTGGCAATTTCTTAAAAATTTAAACATAACGTACCCTGCATGACCCAGCAATTCTAGTCCTAGGTGTTCACCTAAAGAAATGAAAACCTGTGTCCACACAAAGACGTGAATGTTCACAGCAGGTATTTTCATAACAGCAAAAAAAACCCCCGAAATGAGTCAAATGTCCATCAACTGGCAAGAGATAAATAAAACACGTCTATTAGTACAATTGGGTATTTTCAGTATTGAGAAGGAATGAACTATTGATACTTGCTACAACATGGGTAAGCCTCAAAAAATATTATGCTAAATGAAAGACCCAGAAATAAAAGACTACATATTATATTATTCTGTTTAGATGAAATTTCCAGAAAAGGCAAAACTCTAGAAATAGGAAGCATATCTGAGGTGCCCTTGAAGGTCGGGTAGGGAGACGGGGTTGACTACAAACGGAGGAGAGGGAACACCTTTGGGTGACGGAAATGTTCTAACCTGAATGGTAGCGATGGTTGCAAAACTTTAGTAAATACAGACTAACTAAACATTACTGAACTGTCCCAGTGAGTGAATCTTATGTAAATTATACCTCTAGGAAACTGTTTAAAGAAAGAAAAGACAAATCAGAAAACACAATGAGATGCTGTATCATACCCTATAAAACAAAAACGCAGCGTCTCCAAGAGGGCAGTGTTACTTAGAACGGCCACAAGGTGGAAGGGATCCAAATGCCCACTGGTAAAGGAATGGACAAGCGAAAGGTGGACAAGGCCACGCCTATTTCTCAGCCTTAAAAAGGAAGTAAACTCCGGCACATGTTACAACATGGATAAACCTTTTGCTAAGTGAAACAGTCCTGTGTGACAATCTAATACTACTTTGTATGATTCTACTTCCATGAGGTGTCTACAAAGTAGTCAAATTCAGAAAAACAGGCGGTAAAATGGTGGTTACCAGGGGCTTGTGGTAAAAAGGAAGTGAAGCTGAATGAACTTGTTGTTTCAGATTTGCAAGCTGAGATAGTTCTGGAGATCTATTCCACAACAATGTAAATACACTTAACACTGCTAAGCTGCATACCTGAAAATGGTTAAGATGACAAATGTTATGTTGTGTGCATTTTACCACAATAAAACAAAGAACGGAAAAATAAGGGATGGTGTTTGGGCCATGCTAAATCTGAAGTTTAAAAACAGAGTGCTTGCCCTCCGTTTGGCTCAGTGGATAGAGCGTCGGCCTGCGGACCGAAGGGGATTAGGTGTGATTCCAGGCACATACCTTGCTTGTAGGCTCCTCCCAGCCTGGGCCCTGGCCGGACTTGTGCGGAAGCAACCAATCGATGTATTTCTCTCACATGGACATTTCTCTGTCTTTCCCTTTCCCTCCCACTCTCCCTAAAAACCAATTGAAACATATCCCCGGATGAGGATTAAAAAATAAATAAAAATAAAAGCAGAGTGCTCTAAGGCAGTAGAGTGGTAAACAGAGAGAAAAACCCCAAGGGAAGGGTGAAGGGGACCAAAGCCACGGCCGCTTGTAAACAATTTCCCTCCTGGGACTAAGCCTTGACTTCTGTTGTATTAAATAACGCTGTTCCTCCTCACTGCATCATAATCAATCATATGACACATGAAAGGCTGTTCAATGACACTAACCATAAGAGAAATGCAAATTAAAACCACAACGAGAGCCCTGGCTGGTGCGGCTCTGCTGGAGCACCCTCCCAGGCCCCACGCACTGGAAGGTCACAGATTTGTTTCCGTCAGGGCACATGCCTGGGTTGTGGGTTCCATCCCAGATTGGGTGCGAGCGTGTGTGTGTGTGTGTGTGTGTGTGTGTGTGTGTGTGTAGGCTGATTAATGTTTTTTTCTCTCTCCCCCTTCCTCCCTCTCTAAAATCAATTAAAAAGAAAACCAATGACATCACATCACACCTGTCAGAATGGCTATCGTCAATAAATCAACAAACAACAAGCACTAGCCAGGATGTGGCGAAAAGGGAACCCTCGTGCAATGGTGGTGGGAATGCAGATTGGTGCAGCCGCTGTGGAAAACGGTATGGAGTTTCCTCAAAAAAACTAAAAATGGAACTGCCTTCTGACCCACTCACTCCAAAGAAATCCGAGCCACGAGTTTAAAATAATATATGCACCCCTATGTTCACTGCAGTGTTATTTACAATAGCCAAGATTTAGAAGCAGCCCGAGTGTCCATCAGGAGGTGAGTGGAGGGAATTACACAGCAGACTGCCACTCAGCTGTAAAAAAGCAGGGAATCTTATCTTTTGCAACTGCATGGATGGAATTGGAGAGTATTATGGTAAGTGAAATTGTCCAGTCAGAGAAAGACAAGTACCAAGTGATTTCACTTACGCATGGAATCTAATGAACAAAATAAAGTGGCCAAGGAGAGACAGACTTGAGGATACAGAGAACAGACGGACCGCTGTCAGAGGGGAGGGAGTTGGTGGCTGGGTAAAGAGGGCGAAGGGATTAAGCAAAGAAAAGAAGACTCAAGAGCACAGATAACAACAGCATGGTGGTTGCCAGAGGGAGGAGGAGGTAGAGGGAGGAACAAGAGGGTAAGTGGGGGGAAAATGGTGGTTTAAGGAGACTTGACTTGTGGTGGTAAACACACAATACAATATGCAGATGGTGTGTTGGAAGAATTGTATATCTGAAACCTATATAATTTTATTAACCAAGGTCACCCAATAATTTCAACAAAAAAAGAAGGGTAATGATGATTACCTTTTAACCATTAATTAAATAAATGAGGTATATGGACTGTGTGGTTAGATAATTAGATCTTAAGCAACAGCAAATTGCTTGAAATTAGGTTAGCAGAGAGTCTATCAGAGACATCAAGAGCTGGAAGTTTTACAAACATGTCTTGCCCAAAAGAAACAACTAATTTCTTCCAGAGACTTAGAAGCAGGAAAAGTTGCTCGAGTGCTGATGATAGCCGCACTGGTTTTGTCTGAGATTTATTTGACAAACCTTGTTTACTTAATACTCTCCACTCACCATGAAAATAGCGCAACGAACTAATCAAGGAAATATGCCTGACATCTAGTGGAAGCTTTAGGTACTGTAGGTATGCGACTAAGAGTCTGAAGAAACCTAAAAGGGTGGGTGGGCTGGCTTGGCTATATGACTGTTTATGACTGCATATAAATCACAATTAGTGACATTCATTCATTCATTCATTCATTCAATGTATTTTAGTGTCTACCATGCACCAGGCACTATGCTAGGCACTGGGAATTCGGTAAAGAACATGACAGAATTCTGGCTTTTGTGAAATAATTTACTTTATCCCAAGGGAAAGACTTTAAAAGTCTAGAACACTGTGTTTATGGCATCCTAACCTCTTAAAGCATCTCCAGACACATTATTCTTAACAATATCCTGAGATAATTAAAGTAAGTTTTATTATTACCAGTTTCACAGGAAAGCAAACTGATGTCTCTTGATATATAGTGTGTGCATATATATTTTTTTAATCTAGTTTTTCTTCTATCATTTCACATTGGGTCCCTTCTATTTTTCAACCACCAAAATTACAGTCATTCAATGTTCTCTCTCAATTGTAAAATTAACCACAGGGTACAAACAATGGCTCCATTACTGTATGTGTCCATAATAACGATTTTTCAGGAACTGAAGTGCATGGGTTAGAGCTCTAGACTCTAGTCCCAACCTCAATATACGATCTCACTAATGCTGCTTCCTGCTCTGTTACAGATTCGTGACGCTCCTACGGCAAAGGCTGCTGCGAAGGTTAAGAAAAAGGTGAGCAATGGACTCAAAACACTCTGGCTGACCCATAACTACAATGAGCTATTGAATCTCAAATCCATGAGGCTCTGAATAAATCTCTATGTCAAAAATGAAATGTGAGCAGTTAATACTGCAATATACTTTACCCCTGAGGTTCAATTCCTTTGCCAAATTTTCATTTAGGTTTTAATTTCATTTCTGGGTATGCAATGATGTTAACACCTATGATTATTATTATTATTATTTTTTTACGTTACAGCCTTCTCTCCATCTCCATTCCCGCCCTGATCATTCAGGCCACTCTCCTCTCTCACCTGGCCAATGGGGAAAAACAAACAAAACCATGGGTGGCTCATGTTTTTCACCCTTGTCCCACCGCCTATTTCCACACAGCAGGCAATAATTTTTCTTAAATACAAAATTCAACCTGTCCCTCTCCAGCCTAAAACCCTTCAGTTTGGGAAAATGTCCAAAGTCTCCAGTGGCCTTCACCTTGTCCGCAGCCTTCCTGCTGCCCGGGGTCCTAGCTCCTCCCTCTGCCCTCCACCTGCCTAACGCTATGCATCTTGTAAGCTTCACCCTAAATGTTATTCATCACAGAAGCCTTTCTTAAACTGCCAATAAGATTAAAAAAACAAAACAAAACAGACATAAGGTAAAGACTTCTTGTTAGAAAATTACACAGAGAGGACAAATATGTGATTTATATGATTTCTCAGAGCTTCAAGGTGAGTATCAATTGCTAAAACGAAGGCAAAATTAAAGCTGCAACAAAATCATCAGGAAAACAATGGAGCGGGGACAAATGGCTACCCATTAAAAAAATAAACATGAATTCTATCTCATATCTGACAACAATAAAAAGGGGGTAACAGAAATGAGAACTTTTTTACAGACAGATATTTTTATTACCTTGAGGTGAGAACATTATTTTAAATATGAAAAGGAAGCCACAAACCATGAAGAAAAACTTTAACAAATTTGATTAACAGAAATAAAGTTGTGACATTTACAAATTCAGATAAATTTTTGCAGCAGGTGTTATAATAATACTGTATGTAAAGTGTAATTAAAAAAATATTTTTTTTAAAAAAAATCCAGCTTACAATTTTCAAGAAACATACTTGAAAACCCAAGGACATAGGAAGGTTGAAAGTGAAAGGATGGTAAAGTTATATCTGGCACATACCGAGCAAAAGATATTAAAAGACATTACTAGCAGATAAAACAGACTTGAGAATAGAATTATCAGGAATAAAGAGAGTCACTACATTAAACACTCCATTTCCTAGTGAAATGTATAATTTGAAAAAAGTAAATAAGGCTATAGAATATTTGAATAATGTGATTAACAAATCTGACTTCAAAGAATACAGTTATTTACTACAAATTCTGCACCCAACAAGCACAGAATAAATGCTATTTTCAAATTTACTTGGAACATGATAAAATATGTTAGATAATAACTATGGGTTATTATATGTTAGATAATAACTATTATATGTTAGATAATAACTATGTGTCAACAAATTTAAAATAACGAAATAATGTAGACCAAAATGAAATTAAACTAAAAATTAGTAACAAAAAGGGAACTAGAGAACCCCCATATATTTGAGAAATAAGGAAGTATTCTTCTCAAAGAAGAAATCATAACAGATCTTAGAAATATTTAGGACTAAACAAAAAAATTATATAACAAACCTTGGGACACCAGTCAGACATTGCTTAAAGAAATTAATAGCCTTAAATGCATATATCAGAAAAAACAACTTGAAATGAGTAAACTACCATATCTTTAAAGAAGTTAGAAAAAGAGTAGCAAAAGAAACTATAAAATAAATATAAGGATGGAAGTGAAATTTAAAAATATAATACATACAATAAGAAAATCATCAAAACCAAAAGTTGGTCCTCTGAAAGTCCAATAGATTAGACAAACCTCTGGGCAAGATTTTTCAAAGAATAAAAAAGATAAAACGGAACCATAAATACACCAAAGTAGGAATAGAAAAGGGACATTAGCACACATTCTGTAAATAAAATACTACAAACTTTATACCAATAACTTTGAAAATTTAGAATAAGCTGACAAATTCCTACAAATATAAAATGTTCCCAAGAAATAAAAATAGTCTTATAATCATTTTAAAAATTGGAATTACCCATTAAAAATCTTCCCACAAAGAAGGCTAAGGGCCGAAACCGGTTTGGCTCAGTGGTAGGGCGTCGGTCTGCGGACTGAAAGGTCCCAGGTTCGATTCCGGTCAAGGGCATGTACATTGGCTGTGGACACATCCCCAGCAGGGGGTGTGCAAGAGGCAGCTGGTCGATGTTTCTCTCTCATCGACGTTTCTAGCTCTCTATCTCTCTCCCTTCCTCTCTGTAAAATATCAATAAAAAAATATTTTTTTAAAAAGAAGGCTAAGGGGTAAATAACTCCAATCTTGAACAAGCTCTTCTAAAAGATATAAACAGAGAGAATGCTCCTCAAGTTTTTGGAGAAAGCCAACTTTGTCCTAAACAAAACAAACAAACAAACAAACAAACAACAAAAACAAGGGGAATTACAGAACAACTGAACCATTAACATGGGAAAAAGCTAAATAAAATATTATCAAATGAAATCAAGTAGTGTATTAAAAGGAGAGTCAATTTATATTTATTCCAGAGTTGTTTAAAAAAAACAACAATGTAATGTATTACCTTAATAGAATAAAGAAGCTCATATGATCATCTCAATTAATGCAGGGAAAGTAATAAAATTTGAAACCCATTCATGACAAACAGAAAGCAGTCTTAGTGAACTAGTAATGAAAGGAAACCTCCTTTACCTGGTAAACAGTTTATACAAAGACTACATCACACGGCATTCTGAAAGCATTCTCTCTGGGATTAGCAATAACACAAGAATGCCTATTAAACTGCTTCTGTTCAATACTGCCCTGGAGGTTCCAGCCAGCATTCTAAGACCAAAGTAGGGGGAAAAGTATGATTAATGCTCAAAAGTATAAGGAGTGGGAAAGAGGAAACAAAGCTGTCACTATTTGCAGGTGATATAATTATTTAGAGAAAACCCAAAAGAATCTGAATACAAATTACTAGAACTAATGAGCAAGTTAAGCAAGATGACTGCACAGTGGATTAAAATACAAAACCAATTTGCAGCTCCATACACCAGAAACAAATAGTTAGGGCACACAGTTTCAAAAAGGGGACCGTTTGCACAACCATATACATTTGCCAAAACTCAAGAGCATGGTACACTTAACGTGGATGTATTTTAGTGCATGTAAATTATATCTTTAAAAAACTGTAGGGAAAGCATTATGCTAAGCAAAATAAGTCAGTTGGAGAAAGATAACTATCACATGATCTCACTCATTTGTGCAATATAATGAACAACATAAACTGATGAACAAAAACAGGTCCAGAGACAAAGAAGCATCGATCAGACCATCAGAGAGAAGGCAGGGGAGGGTTGGGGTAAGGGGGACAGATCAACCAAAGGACTTGTATGCATGCCTATAAGCCTAATCAATAGACACAGACACTAGGGGGGTGAAGGCATGAGTGGAGGGAGGGAGGGGAGAAAGAGACAGTGGGGAGAGAAGGATACTTATGTCATACCTTAATCAATAAAGAAAAAAATTTAAAAAACTGTAGAAAAAAAGGTACCATTTGCAATAGCAAATGTAAAGTATATAACAGTTAACCTAATATATAAAAGTCCTATCTGGGTAAAGTTATAGTTTTATTGAACCCTAGCTCGTTTGGCCCAGTGGATAGAGCATTGGCCCATAGGCTGGCGGATCCAAGGTTCAATTCCACTTAAAAGTATGAACCTCGGTTGCAGACTCAATTCCCAGCCCTCGGAGGGCAGACCAATTGGTGTGTCTCTCTCATATGGATGTTCCTCTCTTTCTGTCTCTCCCCCTACCTTCCACTCTCTCTTTAAAAAATCAATGGAAAAATATCATTCCACAAAAATAAAAAATAAAAAAGAAAGCTTTATTGAAAGACATAAAGGGATATATTTAAATAAATGTAAAGACATAACATATCCATGGAATGAAATATTTAATACTGTAAGAGGTCAATTTCCCCAATTTGATCTTTAGAGTCAATGAATAGCTGATCAAAATCCAACAAAATGTTATGAGGAACTCAATAAATTGATTCTAAACTTTATATGAAAGAGCAAAGGACAGACACGACACTCTTTAAAAAAGATTACTGCCCTGACCGATTTGGCTCAGTGGACAGAGCATCGGCCTGCGGACTGAAGGGTCCCTAGGTTTGATTCCAGTCAAGGGCATATACCTAGGTTGCAGGGGGCAGCTGATAGATGTTTCTAACTCTCTATACTTCTCCCTTCCTCTCTGTAAAGAAATCAATATATTTAAAAAATTAATAAATAAATAAAAAGATTACTTACTCCCTTACATAATTAAGATAGTGAGATACTGGCACAGGGATAAACAATTTAACCAAAGGAAGAGAAGAAAGAGCCCAGACACCACACCGTGCATATTTGGAAACTTAATTTATGAAAGTGGCGGCACTGTAAGTGAGCAGGGGAATGATGGGTTATCCAATACATGGCTCTGAGACGAATTATTATTCAAAAGCAGATAAAGAGAGAAAGAGAATTACATATTCTAATTACACTATACACAAAAATCCACTTCAGATGAAATAAAGACATCAGTGGATAGGGACCGTCTCAAAACTTAAAAAGGAAAAAAAGAGAGAGAAAAAAACAACACCACACTACAATGTTGGGATAGATAAGGACTTTTAAAAAACATAAATAATGCAATATTAAAAAAATGCTACGGACCAAAAAGGGGGAAATTTAACCCAAAAAAATGGATTAAAGCAATATAATGAACAACAGTAGGTAAAATTCATTGTGGAACACAGTGGTGGGGGAAGAAGAAGAAAGCAAAGGGAAACTGGAGGAAAAACAAGACAGAAAACCAATGCAATCACAAAGTCAGGGGCATGCTTTTGAGTCGGCAGTGTTGTGTAAGACAGAAGCTCCCATTAAACTCTGAGGAGAGAACAAGTGCACACGTCATAAAACTGGAACTACACAAAAGAACATCCAGAATCACAGCGCACTGTCTGACTCTGTAATAATGGCATTAACTGTGAATGCTGTAATCTGGTTTTCAACTTTTGGATTTAACCCTTACTAAATCTCTGAAGACTGACATAGCGGGGGACGGACGTAGAAATAGCATAAATTTTGACAATAAAAGTAAAGGCACAGATGAGAGGTTAGGAGGCAAAAGAAGACGGGAGAAATAGAAGGTATTAATTTCCTCTTTTTACAGAGAAAAGAAGTTATAAAAATAGAGGTTTAAGAATATTGTTTAAAGTTGACCAACTTAAAAAATGGTAATATAATTATGAAAAACTGAAGTGGGTTGATATATACAGTTATAAAGAAGGCTGGTGAAGAAGAAGGAGGAGGAGGAGGAGGAGGAGGAGGAGGAGAAACAGAAGCAGAAAAGAAGAAGAAGAAGAAGAAGAAGAAGAAGAAGAAGAAGAAGAAGAAGAAGAAGAAGAAGAAGAAGTAGTAGTAGTAGTAGTAGTAGTAGTTGGTTGGTTCCTTATACCACAGAAGGGATTCAGTAATGTCCCAAACTGGTAAGCTAAGAAATGGTGCTCTACATGTATTTATTATTTAGAGATATGGAGCCAAACAAAAGACAGTGACGTGGGAAGGATGTGCTGTGTTTCATTTTAAGCTCTTCTGTATCACTGCCTTTTCAAACCACGTGCTTGTATTAGTCTACCATCAGGCAGGTAAAAGAAAATAAACGTCTGCTCCAGCAGAAAGACTTCTAACACCTGATAAAGACGCATGACCAAAAAGCCTACCAACTTTATCCAATTCAGTAAACTCAGTATCATCATTCAATTCAGAATGAAGAGATCGTAATAGAGCCTGAATCTTATTCTTCTTTGTTTCTTCTCCTCCTTTCTTATACTAACATTGTTGGTCCCTGTAGCTTTCTAGCATGAATAATCAATTAAAAAAATATATAAAATATATATAACACTAGTTTTGTTTATAAAACATAACCTTATGTTTCCTCATTTTCTCTCAACACAGAAAGAGTAAGTCAGATTTCCATTTCCATGGATCTAAAGTTAAACTAAGTTTTAAAACCATTGCTTTTTCATAGAGAAGAAATTACCTCAAGCACTGATTTACCAACAACCCAAGACAACCTTGCTAAGCCCAGCACAGTAACTACCCTTCAATGCATTCATCTTTCTGTTGGAGACTGCTACACGTTTCTTAGACTCTGGACTCCAGAGCTAGGTAGACATTTCTGGCGATGTAAAGAGATGAAAGCTAGGAGTCTAAGTTCCCCCAAACCAGAAGGTTAAATGTTTATGTCAGGCGATATTTAGTTTTGATCCAAGAGAATTTAGCAAGGTCTCCAGTTCAGTCTCAGCCGCATCCATACCCACGTCTGTACTTACACTATATTTGCAAGGTCAAGTGGTTTCTCGGGCTGCTCAGGAAAAACAGGATGCGGGGGCTCTCTGGTGGGTACACACCCCAAAGATTTACTAATTGCATGGCTCAGCTTCTTTGCAGGGGATTTCTGTGTCAAAGTAGAAAATAAGGAAATAAGGAATTAAAGAAACAAGGAATTAAATCTTCAAAGGCTTGAAAAAGAATTTCAAAAGAAATGGAGACAAGAGCTATAGAAAAAAAAAGCTATTCAAACATGAACTACGTCTCATTATAACCAACATCAATGGGTTCTGCAGAAAGGAATCTACTGTTGTCCCAAGGTCATCTATGGCCCTTCCCGTCTGTGCTTCCTTTCTCATCTCTACATGCGGTCACACTGCCAACTTCATGTTAACTTTCCTTTCGAACAGCCCTATGTACCCTTTGCATGAAATCCCTCTTTTTGGTACGATGTTCAGTTCCTTCACTGGAGTCAGAAATTATTAATTTTTTTTTGTGTGGCTAAAATGCTGAGAGCTCGTGGCTTTTTAATATTAGCAAATTAGCTGAGCAACCACGGGGCAAAATGTGCCTATGAAGAGACTATTCCCAAAATAAATGTGAGGCAGAACACCGGGTGTGAAGGGTCTGGCTGTGCGTACAGACACAGATGGGTACCCTCACAGGCAGGCCGTGCACGTCAGACCTGGGACCACATTACGGTATGCTGAGGTGGGACAATAAGCTGGCATCCTAATATATTTCTGTGGAACGTAGAACAATACTCGCCCAAGCCAAGACGATCAAGTCTAAGATTTAATAATAAATACGCACCAGGTAAGCAATATGCCACAATAAAGTTTTCATTACTTAGCGGAGCTTTTTACAGGGTCCTGATTTTGTTGTCCACCCGATTCCCTTTAAATAACACTGTTGTCTGAGATTTTCTTGGCAGGATATTAACGGCAGAAAAGTTTAAACACGTCATCCTCCTGCCTCTGCAGTGTACTGCTGCATGCACGACCTTGACTGCAACATGGACCTTGCTTGCAGCCATGTACCTCGTCCATACCATGCCTCCATTTAACGTTCATATGCTGCCTGCGTGTATTTTAACACAAAATAAGCAAAAACCTATCTGCCTTCAAGCAAAGTTAGGTGAAGTTGGTTAATACATTTGTTTAAAATAAAGATGGGCTGAAACGGGTTTGGCTCAGTGGTGGAGCATTGGTCTTTGGACTGAAAGGTCCCGGGTTTGATTCTGGTCAGGGGCATGTACATTGGTTGCGGGCACTCCCCCCCCCACCCCCCGTAGGGGGTGTGCAGGAGGCACCTGGTCGACGTTTCTAGCTCTCTAGCTCTCAACCTTCCTCTCTATAAAAAATATCAATAAAATATATTTTTTTTAAAAATAAAATATATTTAAAAAATAATAATAATATAAAGATGGGATTAATATCAATTCCTTCAGAAATTTCATCTATTGACTCCAAATCACCTACCGCTATCCCTTTCAACCCATCAAATTCTGGGGAAAGTCTAAATGCAATGTCATTTCCTGAAAACCATACAGAGCTACACAAAGCAGAAGTTCTAGAAACACCCCCTTTGTCTCCCCAGCAGCTGTCCACTGGCCCTTTGCCCAGCGACTGACTGCAACGTGACTGACGGCTCCTCCTCTAACCCAGCACCTGCACTGCCCCAGACGTGTCAGCCTCCTGCTCAAACCCGCTCGAGGTTGACAATCATGTACAGAATAAGGTCTAAATCAATGCCATCACAGCCCATCGCTTCTGTACCTGCCTCCTGCCTCTCTCCTCGCCCTTCCCCTCACCCCAGCATAAAAGACAAGCTGCTCAGGGAACCTCAAACCCCGTGTCCTCCTGGCTCTCGGCACCTCAGCACCGGCCCTCCTGGGGGCTGCCTTCCCGGCCTGCTCCTCTGTAAACGCGCTGCTCAGCTCCCAAGGCTGCTCGGCAGGTGCCTCTTCCTCTGGGAAGACTTTCCCCACTGCTCCGCACGTCAGCGCCCGCCTCTCCGAGCCGCCCATGCACCGTGGATGGATTTCCGTGGGGCTCCTCCGTGTTCTAGCGCACTCTGTCAGACTGGTGCTCCGGAAGGGCAGGCTCTACATTTCATTCACTTGTGTATTTCTAGACCAGCCGTGGGCAAACTACGGCCTGCGGGCCGGGCCTGGCCCGTTGGGCTGTTCTATCCGGCCAGCGGAGCCGAAAGAGCGGAGGGTTCTCTTGCTCTCCTCCGCTCCTTCACCAGCAGCCCAAGATGAGAGTGCCAGCATGGTCAGGTTGCTTGTGTTCCGGCCCTCCAGTCCAGTTTAAGAACCCATTGTGGCCCTCGAGTCAAAAAGTTTGCCCACCTCTGTTCTAGAACCTGCTCTATGACAGAATATGTTATTTGAACAAATCATTTGCCTTGATGAATTTTCTAGTGTGCGGTTTTTTTTCCCCCTGAGCAAAACACATATGCTTTACTTTTTTGAGGTATGCTACAAGGAGGAGACAATCAGAGGACATCAGAGAAGATCTAAATTCGCCTCTACAACCGAACGCCACATCTGTAAGCCATGTATTAATTCCATGACGTTGTGCTCTCTCTGGGAGCCACCTGGGCCATTACTCATGCAGACGGTGAGATGGATTAGCATATAGACTGCTTTAGCTGCATCCTGAGTGATCACAGCCATGAAATCCCAGGTTACACACATACATTTTACAATAAACATTAAAATAACTACATGACTATTAAAATAAAAAATGGTTCCCTTCGCCCCACCTCACATTCTCCAGCAGTATGCGTGTGTGCTTTTGGAAATGCTGCTTTAAGTCAAGGTTTAAGAATAGATCCAATCTCAGGTCTCAAAAACATAGATAGAAAGGTAAAAATCAACACAGCACAGTCAATTCTAAATTATTAGAGTACATCAAGAGAGGCTTGATATGTAGGGTAAGAAAAAAATTAGAAACAAATATATATAGGAATTAGAATATTAACTTTGGGCTAGCACCAAAACAAAAAGGGTGTTACCCTGAAAACTTCAAAGATGCACATTCAATTAGGTTGCCTAAATCTATCTATCTATCTATCTATCTATCTATATATATATATATATATATATATATATATAAAAGCCTAAGGAACCATTGCAACCGTTCGAACAAACAACTGGTCGCTATGACGTGCAATGACCAGGGGGCAGATGCTCAACATAGGAGCTGCCCCCTGGTGATCAGCGCACTCCCACAGCCAACCTCCTGCGGCCAACCCACCTCCTGTGGTCCTTCCCCACAGCCAGCCCCAATCAGCCCCAATCGCCTGCCAGGGAAAGGGACCCACACCCGTGCATGAATTTGTGCACCAGGCCGGCCTCCAGCAGACAAATAAATAATTTCCTTATGAAGTTCTCAAAGACTGGATTCTGATGTAGACCTGAAGTGAATTTCACGGTGGAGTGCGGTTAAGAGGCTGAGAGTAACGGAGCCTGCAGCAAGGCTCGAAAACGGCTGTGATGGCAAGGTGGGGGCGTCGCCTCATCTGCTCCTTGGTCCCTAGGGCAACACCCGCCCTTGGCAGCCAGTCACTGAGTGTTTGTGGCTCTGATGAAGGGAGTGAGGCAGGAGGAGAACAGCCGGGCCGAGGGACTGGTGTCCCCCACACCTCGTCTCCACTACCTGCCTCCTCCTCACTCAGACTCTAAAACTGACATGTGAAGAACCTTACCCTAGGAAACCAAACCTCCTCCAAACATTTCTGGGCAATGACTTTCAACTTTGGTGTGTGCGTTTTCAATACCCTAATCTACTTCACCTAATTTCAAAACAATGCCTACCATCTCTTAAATTTTTAGACTATATGTTTTCACAATTAAAAAAATATACCAGAGTGTATAAAGCATACGTGTACAGTTTAAAAAGTTACATATTCATCTACCCACTGTTCTTCCCGAGAAATAGAACATTCTAGTCAGTCTGGAGCCCTTATCTGACGGCCCACTCCCACCGGCGGCTCCTCTCCTGATAATCAGAGTCCTGGATTTTGTACTCATCATTTCCTTCATTTCATTCTTTTAGCAATTCTGTGTAAATAATATGATTCATGTACTACATGTTTAAAGCCTATAGAGGCTCACATTTTGTTTTCTGCAACTTGCTTCTTTCACTCAGAATTATGCTACAATTCATCCATACTGACATATGTAACTGTAATTCTTCCCCCCCCACTCCCACTGTTTGATTGTACTTCATTACTTAATTACAGCCTAATTTATATATTCATTCCACTGCCAATGGACATTTGGGAAGTTTCCCCTTTCACCCTAATTCCTAATGGTGCCATAAACTTTCTTGTCCATGACTCCTGGTGGCCACATGTGAGAATTTCCCAACAATGGGATTACTGGGTCACGAGTTATGCACATTCAGTTCCACCAGGCACTGCCGACTTGTGCTCACGCAGTGGCTGCAGCGACTTCCGCTCCCCTCAGCTGCGGGACAGGCTTCCCGCCTCTTCCCGTTCTGGCCAATCCTGGTTCCTGTCAGACGTTTTAACATTTGCCAATCTGGTGGGTGATAAAACAGTATGTGGTTTCAATTTGTAATTCCTTGATTGCTAAAAGACTGAGAAACGTATGGGCCATTGTGTTTCTTCGTCTGAAATTCCTGACCCTGTCCTTGGCACCGTGCCTGCCTCTCTCTCAGTGATCTGTAAGAGTTCTTTATGTCTTTTGTATGTTAACTCAATGAAAGTTATGACTTGCAAACAACTACTTTAAGGCTTGTTTTTCACTCTATTTGTTCTTTATGCAGTCATATTTTTTATTATAATTTTTAAGTAAATCTTTATTGTTCAGATTATTGTCGATGATAACTCAGTTAATTTTCATTCGTTTTCAGGTTTAACTGACTTGAAATAATGAGGGAAGCCAGACTAAGCTTTGAACAAAGAAGAAGTATCCTAAAGTGTCAGTAGACTTTTTTTTTATGGGGATAAAGATAAAGTCCCAGCAACAGTCGACAAACTGAGGGCACACAAAATGATTCTTGATGTTGGCGATTCCATTACTTCACGTTATCAGCAGTGTCTGGACCAGAAGGGTCATCAGTTTGAAAACAGGCATTGACAAAAAAGGTATTCATTTCTGTAGATCCTTTTAAATTTTGAAAATGAACTGAATGTTAATGACTTTATAATCAAAGTGTGTATGCATTTTTGGGGAACACCCTGGATATTGTACTTTTGTATTTTAAGAAATATTCCCCCCCCCCTTAAGATTAGAAAGTCAATGTTCCACATTGTCTTTTGAAGTTTTAGTTTTTATATTTCATATTTAAGTTTCAATCTACTTAGAAATGCTTTATTTTATAGATAGAAGAGTCCAACTTTATTCCATATGGATAATCAATTGCCTCAAGATCATTAAAAAACTATTCCATTATTTTCCAACTTCATACTCTATGTCTATCCCTATACTAGTGTCAAATGATTTAGTTTTATTTTTTTTGCCATTTTAATTAGTAAATTTAATTAGTAAATTTACAACCTTTAAGTAGTCTTTAGTTGACTCTTCCATTTTTTCTCCCTCTGGAATAAATGTTTATTAAGAAATTACTGTCAGGCCCTGGCCGATGTTGCTTAGGGTTAGAGCATCAGCTGGCGCACTGAAGTAATGTGGGCTTGATTCTCAGCCAAGGGCACACACCTGGATGGCCGGTTCAATCCCTTTCCTCAACAGGATGCATGTGGGAAGCAACCAATTAATGTCTCTCTCACATAGATGTTTCTCTCTCCCTCCCTATCTCTTCCCCTCCCTCCCTCATCCCACTCTCTCACTCTCTCTCAAAAAAAAAAAAAATCAATGGAAAAAATATCCTTGGGTGGGGATTAAAAAAAAAAAAAGGGAATTAGTGTCAGGCACCAGTAGGTGCTTTGCACACATACATAGGCTCATTTATCCCTCCAATAGTCTCATAGATTCGATGTTAATGGTCTCAGCTTTATGCGTGTGAAAACTAACACTCATACAAATAGGCCCATTTCATCCTCTCATGGTACAACAGGCCCTCAGTAGGTAAAACGACTCAGAGCAAAACTCAGAGGCTACACAGACGTTGGGAGAGACGGCCGAGACAGTGAGGCATTCTTGCAAGGAGTCAGAAACAGACGAGGGACACCAGCACCACGATGGGCATCATAAAGGGGAAACTGGGCTGCGTTGGGCGTGGGGACACAGAGTTTCCGACGGAGGGGCAGACTCCGAGGGGGAGGGCGGGCGGTGACTCATGGGGAACCGCCGCACTGTGTTCCTGTGCCAGGGCTGAAACTTGTTTTCCTCGCGTTACCGTGGACCAGGCACTAAGACACTCTGAAACAGAAAGTTTGTTTGAGCTCGGATGACTGTATTTTCAATCAGCCTCGAGCCAGTTCCTTGCCAAGCACAGTCTTCAGCCCAGGGAACATGCTGGCAGGCCCGGACACTCGGGAGCACAACAGCCAGATGGAAAAAGCTGGGGATCGGTGCCATTCCTGCCATGTTCACTTCAAATCACTCTCTCTGAGTACATCATCCTGAGTACCAAGCGCCATCGAGGGGATCCGGGTAGAAGCATAAGGCTATGAAGTCCTCAGACAAGTTGGGAACCTCCTTTAACTATGCTAATATGAACACTAACCACAATATTAATCAGCATCTGTAACTTAAAATCCTATAGCTCTAATCATGCCTCAACTATGGTCATGTCATAGTTGGTGAGTACTTTAGTTGCATCTTATTTTAAGCCCAACAACATTAGTCATTATTATTTTATACAGGATGCTTAAACTTATTCACATCTACCAATTCCACTGTGTGTCATTTCTTCTTGTATTCCCCTTCTGCCTCATTAATTTTCCCCCCAAAGGACATGCTTTATTAGCTCCTGCAGCAATGCTCTATTGGTAGCAAACCCACCGAGACATTTTCTGAAACTATATCTTTATTTTCCTTTGCTCTTGAACAGATAAGATGGGTACAGAATTCTAGGTTGATCTTTTCGTTTTGTTCTTCAAACTCTTTGATCATCTTTCACATTTCCCCTTTCCCTATATCTGTGTTCAATATTCTCTACCCCAGTTAATTCCTTCAGATCTATTTTTCCATTCCATAATTTTTGCTGTAGCGGTCTCTAATTTGCTATTTAACCCCTCGACCGAGCTTAACCTTAGTATTTTTATTTCTAAAAGTTTAATTTGGTCCTTTCTTCACATTGGGCTTGCTCCTTTTTTAAAAAAATGCCACTCTTCTAAACTTAATTCTATTCAGTACTGCACTGGAGTTCTAGCCAGCGTTAAGACCAAAAGGGGGAAAACGTATGATTAGTATTTAAAAGTACAAGGAGTGGGAGGGAGGAAACAAAGAAAGCTGTCACTATTTGCAGGTGACATAATTAGTATAGGAAATCCAAAAGAATCTGAGAACAAATTGCCAGAATTAATGAGCAAGTTAAAGAAGATGACTCTCTAGTGGATTAACAATGCAGAAACAATTTGCATTTCATACACCAGGAACAAACTGTTAAGATACACATTTCAACAAACTGTTAAGATACATATTTCAAAAAAGACAGCATTTGCATGACTATATACATTTGCCTAAACTCACTGAATTGCATGCTTAACGTGGGTGCATTTTAATTGCATGGAAGTCGTATCTTAAAGAGACTACAGGAGGAAGGCACCATTAGCAACAGCAACAACATCAATTACTGTAAGAATTAATCGAACCTATTCGAGACCTTCCTGGTAAAAATTATAAAGCTGTGCTGCAGCCTGGAGGCAGCCGCTGAGCCTCAGAGGCTGCACGGAAGTCGGGAAGGGGAAACAACAGCCGCAGAGGCATAGAAGTAAGAAGACGGGGTGAGACAAGCAACTGCAAACAGTTCAATACGGTCACAGCGCCGCCTGTGAGTGAGAGAGAAATGGAAACCCCAGACTAGAGGTGTAACTGCAAAAGCTTTCAAAGCATTCCTCCTCAGGAGTAAACGTCGGGGTGTGCTATACATCATCTCTGGCTGGGAAGCCGCCTCCAGCGCTCACAGAGCAGGTAGTCCTCTGGCTCGCAGGAAGTAACAGTCTGAGGAGCAGGACGGAGCGAGGGAGGAGTGTGACCAATAAACCCGCCAGGAGCTGGCCAACAAAGGGTCTCATCAGCTCCCAACAGCAGGAGCAGAGCCCCGGAGCACGGTGGGAGTATGTTCACCGGCAGCCGGCAGCCGGAAGCCCAGGGGAGGCTGGAGGCTGGGGAGAGAGAGCCTGGGGGTTGGAAAGTCAAGCCCTGCAGCTCTCTGGGCGGCCTGGGACGTAACCGGCACCAGACACGTTTCCTGAGGGAACCCGGGGCAGAGAGCTCCTTGCCCGGTGTAGACTGACCGCTGTCTGTCTGACCACCCCTGGGTACACGGTGACGCCAACGCCCGTTACAAATCCTGCCCCAGGTCCAGACAGACGCAGAGCCCGTCGTCAACATCACACGGGACACAGACACACCAGCCGGGAGCCAGAGGAGCCACCGTGATTACCCCACACGGCTCTGAAACGGCGCTTCCCAAACTTGCCTGAAGATTTAAAAAAAATTCCTGCGGTGCTTGTTTAAAAAACAAAGCCAGACAGAGCAGATTCTTTTGCCTCAGCCCAGACCTACTAAGTGACACTTCCTAGGAGAAGAGGCTTGGTACTTTATGTATTTAAGCAGCTGTCCAGATGACTCTTCTCGGGCCATTTTTGGAAGCACTTCTCTAAAAGTTCCTGCCAACACAAAGAGGTTTAAAAAAAAAAAAAGGGGGGGGGGTATAGCCGAAACCGGTTTGGCTCAGAGGATAGAGCGTAGGCCTGCGGACTGAAAGGTCCCAGGTTCGATTCTGGTCAAGGGCATGTACCTCGGTGGCGGGCACATCCCCAGTAGGGGGTGTGCAAGAGGCAGCTGATCCATGATTCTCTCTCATCGATGTTTCTGGCTTCCTATCCCTCTCTCTTCCTCTCTGTAAAAAACTCAATAAAATATGTTAATAAATAAATAAATAATAAAAAGGTATAAAGACTAGAAAATGACTAAGCTGTCTCCTGTAGACGATGCAGTTATCTACCTAGAAGCCCCCCCCCAAACAAACAAAAACAAACAAAAAAAAGGACTGAAAGTCTATTAGAACAATGTATTGCAGAAAAGCCAGTGAAGTTTCCAGATCGAATGTCCATAGGACCACTGAATATAGGCGTCTTCCCCTCGACAGAAAGCCTGGCTGGCATTTAAAATGGCAGAGATTTACCGGCGCCCAGAGGGTCATCTCCAGCCTGGCAGCGCGTGACAGCACCCGGGAGGGGCACTCCGGGCAGGAAGGGAGCCCGGGGGAGGGGGTGGGAGCAGAGCATCTGCTTCGATGTAGGTAATCAAGAGGTTTAATGAATACACCACACAGGAACGCCGCGTAATTGGACATTTTGCAGTCACCAAGTGGAGATAAAATTTAATGAGCATACAATGCACGTATACTAAATTTACCTAGAGAAACAGTTCTACCCTGCATCTGGACCTATAGGTCTCACCATGTTCTAGACAACCAGGTGATCGTTCTAGACAACCAGGTGATTGTCGCTGATGTAGCTGAGTTAATGCAGAAGCAGATGAGCAGCCCTCGCCAGTTTGGCTCCGTGGATAGGCAGCCGTGGGCAAACTATGGCCCGAGGGCCGGATCCCGCCCATTCGGCTGTTCTATCCGGCCCACGGAGCCAAAAGAGCAGAGGGTTGGTTATCTTGCTCTCCCCTCCGCTCCTTCACCAGCAGCCCAAGATGAGAGTGTCAGCATGGTCAGGTTGCTTTTGTTCCGGCCCTCCGGTCCAGTTTAAGAACCCATGGTGGCCCTCGAGTCAAAAAGTTTGCCCACCCCTGGGATAGAGCGTCAGCCTGCGGACTGAAGGGTCCTGGGTTCGATTCTGACCAAGGGCCCATGCCTGGGTTGCGGGCTTGTTCCCCAGTAGGGGGCGTGCAGGAGGCAGCCGATCGATGATGCTCTCTCATTATTGATGTTTCTCTCCCTCCCCCTCCCTTCCTCTCAATAATTAAAAAAAAATTATTTTTTAAGAATAAAATATATTTTTTTAAACAAAACACTAATAAAAAGAAACAGACAAGCCGTTCCCAGTGGGCCTCACAGAGGGCCCCGGTCCCCCCACACATGGACGGGGAGACACACGCCCCATCCAGCGCGGCTCTGGCGGCCACCTGTGGGAGTCGGAAAAGATCTGAGGCTGGAGAAAGGCCGTGGCCAAGTGACAAATGCGGGAGGAAATGGCTCGGTGGAAGGGCCGCTTGGTTGGGTGAAGCCATCTGTCTCTCTGCGATGGAACGCTTCCTTGTCATCTCTCCGCTCTGAGAACCACCGAGGGCGGTCGGAAAAGAGGCCTTTCGGCTTCCTGAGCCGCACACCACCCCGGTCTCTGGAAAGCATCCATCTTCCTAAGCGGCTGGGTCCCTTTCAAACCGCCGCCTTCCAACTCAGCACTTCTGCAGCTGTAAATGGGCTGGAGAATCAATAGGGCATCCAAATACCACCGCCGAATGAGGCCGACGCTCTGATGCTAAAGAGAGCACTATTTAAAACCTCCCCGTCAGCCTATCGACGACGACAACGACCACAGACGCTGTGGGGCCACCTGGAGCCTATTCCTCCCTCGCGCCGATGACCCTGAAAAGTCCGTGGCTTCAGAGGGCGGGCCCGGGCCGGGGATCAGCCAGGTGGGCGGTGGGCCGGCAGAGCTCCGGGCCACTGCTCCCAGGCCGTCAGACCCCCACTCACGGGAGTCTGGAGAGGGTGCCGGGGCTCTGCCCGCTCCTGGCAAAACCCTCTCCGAGCCAAGCCTCACGGGGACCTGCCCTGGAGACTGTCCGGGGCCGAGTCCAGCACCACCTCCAGCAGGGGTTATGCCTCTGTTTCCTAAGACGTCCAGGACCCCTGCTGGGCCCTCGGTCCCATCGGTCCCATAAGGCTCTGCACTCCCCTGGCTTGACCGTCTCCCCCTGACCCTTCGCTCCCAGCACTCTCCTCCTGTCTTCCCGGTCCTGGTCCTCCCTCCGCACAACCCCCTCTCCCGCTGAGAATGTCTGCTCCGGGTGCTGCTTCCACCTCCTGGCCCTCGGGGGAGAGCGGGCTTTCCCCGAAGGCTGGGCTCCCCCTGAGGCCATTCAAGCAGCCCCTGCTTTCTCCCTCAAGTGTCTGGCTCTCCAGGGGGAGGAGGTGCCCCCCGAAAACCTCACTGCCATCCTCAGGTCCTCTCCCCTGTCCCTTCAGCCCCCGTGCGGGATGTCATGTCCTCAGACTCAAACCCTAAGCATCCCTCCTGAGTAGGGTCCAGCATTACTACCGACTTTGCCATCCACACCGGCGACCTCCCCAGCACATGAGGTGTAGTGGGGTGAATGGTGGCCCCCCCAAAAAGATACGTCCACATCCTAATCTCTGGAACCTGAGGTTACCCGATGTGGCAAATGAGTGAGCAGTACCTTTTATGGTTAAATATGTAGTTAAATTAAGGATATATATATATATATATATATATATATATATATTTTGGTTGATTTCAGAGAGGAAGGGGGAAGGAGAGATAAAAACATCAATGATGAGAGAGAGAATCACCGATTGGCTGCCTCCTGCACGCCACACAACCGGGCCATGTGCCCTGACCGGGAATCTAACCGTGACCTTCTGGCTCATAGGTCGATGTTCAACCACAGAGCCATGCCGGACAGACATGTTAAAGACCTTGAGAGCAAAAATTTTTCCTGGATTATCTTAGTGGGCCCACAACACGTCACATGCATTGTTGTAAGACAGACACCCAGAGAACAGAAAGAGGAGGAAGAGGCAATGCGACCAGTGAGGCAGAGCCTGGAGCGAGGTGGCCACAAGTCAGGGAATGCCCACCGCCGCCAGGCGCTGGGCAAGGCCAAGGACGGTGTGATGGCTCATGTAACTGTCAACGTGCCCGGTCTACGGGGTACCTAGATATCGGGTCAAACAGTTCTGTGAATGTTCCTACCTGGGTGTTTCTGGGTGAGATTCAGATGTAAATCGGTGGAACAAAGCAGACTTCCTCCCTAACACCGGTGGGCCTCCTCCCATCAGCGGAAAGCCTGGGGAGCACAAAAGGGCTGGCCCTCCCCTGAGCCAACAATCCCTCCTGCCTGCCTTCTAACAGGCTGCTGGCTTTTTCCTGCCTTCGGACTTAAAAGAGTGGGTGCACCGTCTCTTCCTGGGCCTCAAGCCTGCTGGTCTCGGGACCAAAACCACACGATCAGTTCTCCGGTCAAAGGCCTTCAGACTCGGTCTGGGTCTACACCATCAGCTGCCCGGGGTCCCGGCTTCCCACCTCGGCCTGCAGGTCTGGACAGTTAGCAGCCTGCACAGTCACACGGGCCAATTCCTTACGATAAATTCCTCCATATTTATACACCTCCTCGTGGTTCCGTATCTCTGGAGATCACGGCTGCCCCAGACATCTTGGTTTCAAACTTGGGGCATCCAGAACTGTGAGAGAATAAATCTGCTTTCAGCCACCACGTTTCTGGTCATTTCCATGGCACCCGTGGAAAACGTGCACACAGATGTTCACTGAACTCCTCTCCCTCAGCCACCCGCCCCCACTCAGCACGGGCCACGCTTCCCAGGCCCATCGCAGACCGTTCTAATGCCACACCATCGAAAAGCACGCCTTTGAACATCCCGCTCTCAATCCAACGTCGAGCGTCCCCGCCGCCTCCAAGCAGCTGGCCTCCAGCCGCAGAGGGACCACCTGTACCCGCCCTGGTCTCCCTCACGGCGCCATCTCTCTCTAAACCACCCACTTTCTTTGCATTTTGCTCATTTCTCTGTATTTTACATTCCCACTAGCAGTATATTAGGGTTCTTATTTCTTCACATTCTCATCAGCACTTGTCATTGTCAGTCTTTTTTTTTTCTCTTTAATCCTCACCCAAGGACATTTTCATGTATTTTTAGAGAGGTATGTGCCCTGACCAGAAATCAAATCCAAGACGTTTCAGTGAGAGGGATGGTACTCTTCTCCACTTAGCCACAGTAGCCAGGAAAATGTCAGGGTTTTTTTGTGTGTTTGTTTTGTGTTTTGTGTGTGTGTGTGTGTGTGTGTTTTAATTTCAGTCTTCCTTGTGGGTGTGAAATGTCACTGCATTGTGGTTTTGATCAGACATTTCCCTAATGACTACTCCTGCTGAGCGTCTTCTCATGTGCTTATTGGCCATTTGTGCATCTTGTTTGGAAAATATCAGTTTAGATCATTTGCCCATTTTCCCTCCAGTTCATTTACTTTTGTGTGTGTGTGTGTGTGGTAAAAAATTCATGACATAAAATGGATCATCTTAACCATTTTATTATTTATTTGTTTTTATTGCTGTTAATCTTCACTGAAGGATATCTTTCCATTGGTTTTTCTTTCTTTTTTAAATTATATTTTATTGATTTATTTTATTTTATTTTATTTTACAGAGAGGAAGGGAGAGGGATAGAGAGTTAGAAACATCAATGAGAGAGAAACATCCATCAGCTGCATCCTGAACACTTTCTACTTAGGGATGTGCCTGCAACCAAGGTACACGCCCTTGACCAGAGTCTGGGACCTTTCAGCCCGAAGGCCCATGCTCTATCCACTGAGCCAAACCGGTTAGGGCTTTCCATTGATTTTCAGAGAGAGTGGAAGAGAAAGGGAAAGACAGAGAGAAACACACTCATTGGTTGCCTCCTGCAGGAGTGCGGACCAGGGAGGGCCCCAGCAGGGGAGGAGCCAGCAAGCAAGGAACCTGCTCTTAACCAGAATCGAACCCGGGACCCAGTGGTCCACAGGCTGATGCTCTATCCACTGAGCAATACCAGCTAGGGCTTATCCATTTTATTTTAATCCTCATCTAAAGATATACTTTTTAAAAATTTGTTTTAGAGAGGGAGAGAGAGGCATCGAAGTGAGAGAAGCATTGATTGGCTGCCCCCTGCATGTGACAACGTGTTAAGTTTATTCGCACTGCTGTGAAACCCATCTCCTGAACTTTGTCATCTTGTAAATCTGAAACTTTACACCAATTAAAAAACAATCCCTCCTCTCCCCGTCGCCCCAGCTCCCGTAACCACCATTCCTCTGTGCCTCTGCCCATGTTTACATTGGGCTGCTTGGTGTGTTTTGCTCTTTTTGAGCTGTGAGGGTTCCTTACAATTCTGGATGCATCCCTCATCAGATATATGATTTGCAAGCAGTTTCTCTTTTCCAATGGGTTGTCTTTTTACGTTCAAGACAGTAGCTTTTGAGCATCAGAGTCTGTAATTTTGATGAAGTTCAATGTATCTGTTTTTCTGTTATTGCTTGTGCTTTTAGTATCATGTCTAGGAAGGTGCTATACATTCCAAGGTGACAAAGATGTTCTGTCCTAAAACTCTTCTGGCAAAAACCCCCAAAACAAGTCAACAATCCTAACTGCTCCGTGTCTATAACACCACAATTCGTTATGATTTCTTAAAGGAAATGGTTTAATATCACTAATGCCCAAACAGCTACAGTGGAAAGAAAAAAAAATAATAGCAGAGATTGTTCAATAAATCCAAACACTTCCTCGTTTATAGCAGATTTGGAGAAAAGGAGGAGCTTGTTCAAAGGCGAAGCCTGCCATCTGCTGGGGGAAAGGGTGACGTTTTCACCCAGAGTTCTGGAATTACCTCCATGGAGGCAACCTACCAGCAACCTGTCTGTGCTCTTCACATCACCAGTTCCTCTGTCTCTTGCTCTCTTTCTCTGCCACAGTGACCAAGGGGAATTCAGCCAAAGTTCTCGGGTAAAGTGAAGCTGGGGTAAGCAGAGCTGGAATGTGAGGCACCAGGTTTATTTCCTGCCTCTTTGTGTATCAAGAAAGGGTGAAGAGTCCTGTCTATTTTACCATAGTTAACAGGAAGGAAGGGAGGGAGAGAGGGAAGGAGGGGGGGAGGTGGGATTAACTGGGTCACCTTCTCTGTAGGACTCCACCAGGCTGCCCTCTGCCCTCTCTCTCTCCTCCCGTTCCTTCCTCTCCCAATCAGACGGGTTGTGTTTGGGGAAGTAGTGACCATGCCTGGCTCAGCCCCTTCCCCTCCCGGGCTTCCTAGGGGCTACCAACTCCAAGGGCTCACCTCCCCCAGCTCCCAGGGCCTTCGGTGCCCGGGCTCTGCTCCCGCTGGGAAGGCCCACACGGGGTGGGAGTATATTCAACTCGGGGGCTACCAGCAAATCCAACTGTTGCCTCACAATCAATTTTAAAAATTTAAAATAACTCCTCGGAAAAGTATTAACATTTACAATGTAACAAGACTCAGAATAGGATATTCTACTTAATAAAATTTTATGGTTAACTGTAACTGAAAAACTAGTAAAAAAATTTTTTTTATCTCTAACACATCATCAGATGAAGGAAGTATACACTTGGGTTGCAGTCTGTTCTTTTTAAAAAAAACACACTAATCTCTGATATAAACTTACTTGCTTTTTCTTGGTTAAGTTTTATGAAAGCTACTAGAAAAACACACACACACACCACTTTTTTTGTTCCTTAATACTTAAAGTCCAGTAGAATGACCAGGCTTCACAAGCTTGATCTTGAATTATACTAATAACCAGGTGTCTCCAAAAATGTATATATACTTTAACATCTGATAGTTCAATTTTGAAAATAAAATAATAATGTTATTTAATAAGCACTGCCTTTTAAATTATTCAAAGCGTGTGTATATACTTCTGAAAGACACCCTCTATTTTTCTACCCTTTAACAAACCAACCAACAAACAAATAAAAAAGGTAAAAACTCTGGAAATAAACTGAAAGGGAAGAAAATATATTGGTACTAAGCTTGTTACATAATTTATAAGCACAACACAAAAATCAGACATCAGCCTCCACCTAAATAGTGAATGTAAAAGACTACTTTTGAAACACTCTGATCGGTATTTCTCTCTTACAGATGTTTCTGACTCTCTATTCCTCTCTTTTCCTCTCTGTGAAAGATCAATAAAATATAGTTTTAAATAAATAATAAAATAATGTGGCAGTTGTGAAATACAGTATTTTCCCAACCTTAGCGAGGCAAAATGTAAGTCCTTTATATGGTGCAGCTTTCTTTGCAACATTTAAATTAAATTTGCCTAAAGGAAGAACTTTAAGTCTGGTTTAAAGCTCATAGCATAAGCACTGAGAGGGATACCTTCTAGAATTTTAAAATAAGAAGAAACTCGCTTTTTTACTTTAGGAAGGGGGCACTGTAACATTCCATTTTACTGAATTGTTTCAAGTGTAATAATATCTCCATCTCCTAGAACTTGCAAAACTTTGCTTTTAAAATCAAGTAGTAAAGTGAAACACATTTGCAAACCCCGTCCTGAACGTCAGGATTAAGATCTTATGACACCGAATCCTCATTTATGGGCACCTGACCCGAAAGAGGCCCACGTGCTGCTACTGATGAGACAGACTGAAAATAAAGCAATTACCCAAGAGGAATGCTCCTTCATCTGGTGCTGGTTGCTGTGAGGACCACTGGCATGGCCACGCCAAAAGCAGTTTTGGCAGAGCTGGTAGTTGTGGCACTGCTGGCATCGGTACCGGAAGCCCATCATGCTCTCGCAGTGGCAATAGGAGCACTCCACCGGGTGGAAGACTGGTGGGGGGCGGGAAGGCAGGCACGGGAGAAGGGCGGAGGATGAGGAACGGGATAAGAGGGAGAAAAAAAATCATTTTCATTTGGGGAATAAAGTCAACACAGTAGAAAACCTCATCTAATATTTTAAAAAAAGAAAAAAGATGAACACAAAATTAGAACTGAAGACTCCAGGTTGTCTCCTCGTTCATTTAACCAGCCATTTACTAGGGAAAAAAGGGAAAGACATTAAATAAGAAATTAAAATTTTCATCCACCTTAGAAAATAGCCAATTTCTTTCTTTAAAATGAAACTCATGTTTCTCAAAATTTAGATAAATATAGAAGTGAGGAGGAAATCGGAACCTTCACTCCAAAGTTTCTTTTCCAGACCTCCTGGTTTTTGGAGATTTATATCACTGTTGGTTGGTGCACGTTGTTTCCTTCACTAACATCAAATTCGTGAGAGCCAGGGCGTATATTATATGTCACTGTTAGCTGCAAATGGTATTTCACACAGTACCTTGGACTGAAGACCTGCGAATGTTTGCTGAATGAAATACTACTACATAGTTGGACACAAACGGTAACTGGTAATAACGCTAGACATGTTAAAACAGCAGTTTTAGCCAAGAGCTCTAAGTAGCAGCAAAGAACTAAAGTCCCCTGGACCCGTGGTCTGCAAACTCATTAGTCAACAGAGCCAAATATCAACAATACAATGATTGAAATTTCTTTTGAGAACCAAATTTTTTAAACTTAAACTTCTTCTAACGTCACTTCTTCAAAGTAGACTGGCCCAGGCCGTAGTATTCTGTGGAAGAGCCGCACTCAAGGGGTCAAAGAGCCACATGCGGCTTGCGAGCCTCAGTTTGACGACCACGGCTCTAGACCACTGAAGGGACAGTGATTGGAGGAAGGGAAGCTCGGTGATCTGCGGCTCTTATCTCCACCTCACTGGGCTTCTCACCTTGTCAGGTGGTGGTCAGGACGCGTAGGGATTACTGGGTCCTCTTATAGCCTGAAAGTCCAGTTCACTGAGTGGGACATGGACAATGCACAGCTGTGTGCTATAAATTGCTAGTCATACTTTTATTTATTTTTAATTAAATTTACTGGTTAAAAGGATCATATAGATGTCAAGTGTACAATTCTATGTAAGATCTCTATATTGATTGCACTGTGAGCCACCAACTATCTTCTGCCACCATCTAACAGGCTCCTTCCACCCCCCACTACTTACACTTTTACTAGTAAATGTTAGTAGCATATTCGTTCCCTCTGGCAAATCCATTTGAATGGAAGAAATGAAAGTCAACAGGAAAGAGAGATACAATATTCAAATCTTCATCTGAGTGGCTCTTTCTAGCACTGTATATCCAAAGCCAATCTTGTCTCAATTTTAAGAATTTTTAGTTCTGCTTCCAATAATATATATTAACACACTGCGGACCAGTAGTTGTATTGCTAGTTTTACCCAGGGGCCAACAGATAAGTTTCTATTGAACGAGTACAAAAAAAAGTTTTGCATAAATGTTAAAGGCACGCTTTAAAGTTAAATACCCATTGCATTTTGAAGTTATTTATTACGTGTTCTTACAAGCTAATACCTTTTTAAAGAATTCTTGTGATTGGCCACAAGCCTTAGAACAGAAAACACGAGAATGCTAGTGATCCGTCTGCAATGTGTTAGCTAGGGTATCAAGGGTCAAAAAATAAATGAATTGAGCACTAGGTAAGGAAAATAATATAGTAAGATCACAAAAGACCAGCCTAGCTGGTTTATCCAGTGGATAAAGCGCTGGCCTGCAGACTGAATGACCCCAGGTTCAATTCCGGTCAAGGGCACATGCCCTGGTTGTGAGCTCGGTCTGCAGTACGGGGTGTGCAGGAGGCAATCAATGATTCTCTCTCATCATTGGTGTTTCTTTCTCTTTCTCACTCTCCCTTCTCTGAAATCAATAAAAATATATTTAAAATAAAAAGAAATAATTATTTTTTTTTAAAAAATAGATCACTAAAGACCAAAAGAAAAGCAAAATACGAATGAGAGATACAAAGGACAAACTTCCTCTAAAAAATTCAAACTTTGGTCATCAAATAATTTCTAAGGAATCATGAAAATGCTGAGTCAGTGTTTCAAATTAAAGCTACACAACGTAGCAGAGTTCTGCCAGACAGACAACACCCTCCCAAATCAATCTAGATCTAACAGCAGTGCAGCCAACACAAGTGCAGCCAATGTTCAGAATTCCTTATGCTTTTGGGTCAATATTAAAGGACATATGTACATCATATCAAATTAGCAGATATATTCCGGTAATTGAACATGTATGTCTATGTGATTGTTCCTCTCGTACAAACCAGTCGAGAGCCAGCCATTGCTTAGTCAGTGAACTAGGTCAGTGGTTGGCAAACTCATTAGTCAACAGAGCCAAATATCAACAGTACAACGACTGAAATTTCTTTTGAGAGCCGAAAACCCACTTCTGCACATGGTTCACAAAGTTTCAATCACACTGTACGTGCATGACCACACATGGTATTTCATGGAAGAGCCACACTCAAGGGGCCCAAGAGCCACATGTGCCTCGAGAGCCACAATTTGCCGACCACTGGACTAGGTGACCAGGTGGAAAATGCTGAAAACCAGAATGAGGAAAAAACCAACGTGTGCTAGGTCAATTATAAATACGATTGAGTTTTTGTAAAGTATTCTTTTTTGGAAGAATGCATCATGCGATAGTTATCTTCTGATACACGACACACTTGCGTTAGTAAGCCAGTATAAAAAGTGCAACTTTTGCTTAAGCAAATAAATATCTGTCCTCATGAATAGAACTTCAATACAATTTGAGTAATAAGTTTCAAGGAAGGAAAAAGGCCCAACACAACAATAAAACACTAAAAATAGCATAATTTAATTTATTTCTCACCATAAATATTAAGTTATGAAGCTAAATGTTAGTGTGATAGGTAATGTTTTATCTTCTATGTATTCCAATAATTTCATATTTCTGGGTCTCTAAAAAATATCAATAACCACATAAGAATGTAATCAATAAATAATACGAAGTCACAATAAAATGTTCATATGAATAATAATACATCAAGACAAATAAGATTTTTCTATTTGGTATAGCAGATACAAAATGATTTTATGAAGATGAACTGGCTATGAAACTACTAAAACACTTAAAGGCTCTAAAACGATGCCTCCAAAGGAACCAATAGTACTGTAATCATTTAATAGTATAAATCTCTCTATCCAAAAACCCTGTTAAAAATGTTAGCTGTTTTGCCATGGCTGGTGGTTAGAGTGTCGGCCCGTGCACCAAAGGATCACAGGTTGGATTCCTGGTCAAGGGCACGTACTTAGGTTGCAGGTTCAATCCCTGGCCCCAGTCGGGTGCATGTGGGAGGCAACCAATCGATGTGTCTCTCTCACACTGGTATTTCTCTCTCTCGCCCTCCTTTTCACTCTCTAAAAAAAAAAAAGTCAATGGAAAAAGTGTCTTCGGGTGAGGATTAACAAACAAATAAACACACAAAAAGATAGCTTATTTTATTCTAGTCAAGAGATTCTGGATCTTTAAAAAAATAATCCTGATTCTAAGGTACTTATAAACTAAAGCCACAGTTTAAAAAGTGCCTGGCCTAGGTGACTCAGTGATTGAGTGTCAACCTATGAACCAAGAGGTCATGGTTTGACTCCCAGTCAGGGCACATACCCGGGTTGCAGGCTCGATCCCTAGTGTGGGGTGAGGAGGAGGCAGCTGATCAATGATTCTCTCTCATCACTGATATTTCCATATCTCTCTCCCTCTCTCTTCCTCTCTGAAATCAATTAAAAAATATATTTTTTAAGGATGGGTAGCAGAGAAGTCGCAATAAAATGTAGATGTGTGTTTCATTCTTGGGAAGGGAAAAAGAGGCCTCTGCTTTTTAGTGCCTTTCAGCTGCTTCTGTTCTCTGTGTGGAATGAGGAGAGACAGGAAGAACCTTGAGGGAAGGTTACATAGAAAAACCACAGCCTTCCCTTTAAGAAACTCAAATAACCAACATGAGGAGATAAACCGATAGCAGCAGCAGAAAAAACTGAGACGTTACTAAGCGATAAGTGCCATTTCAGTGCCAAGTGGAACAAAGATTTAAACCAAATTACCAGAGAGAATACTGAGAGTAATCAAGGTAAAATAAAAATTAAAGGAAAAAAAATGGAAGATGTGTGAAACCCAGTGCTAAATTCTATCTTAGCTACTTTCTTTCAAATTATTAAAAAGTAGTTTTAGTTTTCAGTGGTCGATATTAAATATATCCAATGTTTGACCTATGAGTTTTAAAAATTAAAGAAAAAAAGAAGCCATGGCTAAGCCAGGTGGACTCAAGCCAGAAACAGCCCCGTGGAATCTCAGGGGAAAAGCCTGGAGTTTGAACTACCAAACTCTTATGACCTGACACGAGGCCAGTGCATTAGATCCGTGCACTTGGGGGGCGGGCAGCCCAGCCTGCACTCTCTCCCAGTCCGGGAGCCCTTGGGGATGTCTGACTGACAGGGAGCGG
Source organism: Vespertilio murinus (assembly GCA_963924515.1). NCBI lineage: Eukaryota > Metazoa > Chordata > Mammalia > Chiroptera > Vespertilionidae > Vespertilio > Vespertilio murinus. Next base: position 53,947,521 of record OZ004713.1, read on the forward strand.
GCCTAAGCTGGCAGTCAGACATCCTTAGCCACTGCCGCTGCGCTCACCAGCTGTGAGTCCTGTGGAAGTGCACTGACCACCAGGGGGCAGCTCTGGTTTCAGTGTCTGCCCCCTGGAGGTCAGTGTGCATCATATCAACTGGTTGTTCTGCCATTTGGTCAATTTGCATATTACCCTTTTATTATATAACATGCTAAAGGTCAGGTGCATGAAATTCATGCAGGGGGGGAGGGGTCCCCTCAACCCAGCCTGCACTCTCTCCAATCTGGGACCCTTCAGGGCCTAAAGCAGAAGTCAGACATTACCCTTTTATTAATAGGATACTAGAGGCCAGGTGCATGAAATTCATGCAAGGGAGGGGGGGAGGTCCCCTCAGCCCAGCCTGTACCCTCTCACAAACTGGAACCACTAAATCCTAACTGCTCACCTGCTTGCTGCCTGATCATTCCCATGCTGGCCTGGTCACTCCTAACTGCCCTCCTCCCCTCTGCCAGCCTGGTCACCCATAACTGCAACCCCCACCAACCTAGTTGCCCCTTATTGTCCCTCCCCTGCCAGCCTGGTCACTCCCAACTCCCCCACCCCCTTCCTGACAGCCTGGTCATCCCCAACTGCCCCTGCCCCCTGCTGACCTGGTTGCATCACACAGCCTGCTGTTCGGTTGTCTGTCTGGTCATTTAGGTCATGACAGCCCCTGACTTTTTATATATTAGGATTACTACCGCTTGTATCCTATCTAAGTAATAAGACCCCCAACCACTTCTTTGAGAAACATATTCTTCTTTTGAAAGCTAAAATCACAAATTCAAACAACAGAGTACCAGCAAATGTCGATTACAATTTTAATCACGGCGCTGAGGACATTACAGCACTCAGGTCACATACTGCCTACAGCGCAGGAAGGGACGGGACGCTTCTGCTCACCGTTCTCAACGTGGGCGAGCCTGTGCATGAGAGGCAGCCAGACCAGGCACTGGGGGGGAGGGTCGGCCATCATCGTGTCCAAGAACATGTTTAACGTGACCTTTTTCTGTAGAGAGAAGAAAAACAGACACACTTTATATTCTTCAAACACCTCTGAACTCCAAGATTGTTAACTTGAGGACTTCCCAACCAAGTTAATGAATTACATGTGGAATTTAATTGCAAAATAAAATATTTTACATTACTACAGGCACTGCTACACACTCCACTCCACTCCACTACTCCTGTCTTCAAATGCATGTCCACGTACACTATTTTATCTGAGTCTCCAAACACCTGTACAAGTTAAACAGGTTAGGTATGACTATCTTCGTTTCACAGGTGAGACAAGGAAAGAACAAAACATTTAAATACAGAGTCCTCAGGTTACGTCAGACTCAACGTACATCATTTCGTGGTTACATCACCATCTCCCATTTATTTAAAAAAAAAATTCTATCGTTTTGACGTATGCACATATGTGCTTTATGGTTTTTTGTTTTTTTTACTATTTACCACAAGTAAAGGTCAGGTATTGGAATCTCTCTCTGAAATGTTTTTTACTGTCTCACTTCATTACTGCTGTGAGTGTGCTCCATGTGAGAGACATCGGTGCTTATGTAGGAGGGCTCCCAGTTACAGCGAAAATCGCGTTACTTAGCGCCGTAGGAACGGATCTCCGCCGTAAGCCGAGGACCGCCTGGACCTTGTCAAGGCCCTGCCCAAACCGGCGCGGAGCTGGACTAGAACTCAGATATGCTGCCCATTAGTACTACTCCCCGCACGCAGCGTGGACACCCTCTCCCGCACCCGACTATGAGGCATCAGTGGGAACAGGAACGGTGGCTGAGGGGCTGTCTACCGCGTTTCCAGCATTCACCACGGGGCCCGGCACACAGCAAGGATTTAATAAGTAATCGTGGAGTAAATACCAACGTGAGGGGCAAACACCCGCACACATCATTTAACAACCTTCTCGTTTGCATAAAATTGAAGCTCTGAGTGGCGAAGTGATGGGACCAAACCACAGAAACAGATAGAAGGATGACATCAGAACCTAATGTTCAGACGCCCATCACAGTACGCCCTCCAATCTCCAATCTCCCATCTCCTTGGCTGGGTTGCATTTTTTGGGAGGGTCCTCTCTTTGTTTCTCTCTTTTAAACAAATGTATTGTAAGCTTCCACTATGCAGGAGACACTGATAAAAATAATGTCCCAGGTGGACATAGAAAATTAGAAGACAGCCTAGAAAAAAAAGTCAGGTGATGTAGATAAAACAAGTTCTCCACAACATCTCTAATTAATGAAACACCTCTTTATTTTCTCTAACCCACAGAACGCCTTTCCCAGCTCCAAAAGGAAGGGAAAAGGAGGAGAGGGCAGTGCCACACCACCGGCGTTAAAGTCTGTAACTGCAACCCAGACACCAAAGCGCCCACTTCAAACTCTATTCCAAAAGAAGAGCAACAACAGGTGGGCACACTCAGGAGCAGCAGAGGGGACAGGAGGGCACACTCAGGAGAAGCAGAGGCGACAGGAGGGCACACTCAGGAGAAGCAGAGGCGACAGGAGGGCACACTCAGGAGAAGCAGAGGCGACAGGAGGGCACACTCAGGAGCAGCAGAGGGGACAGGAGGGCACACTCAGGAGAAGCAGAGGCGACAGGAGGGCACACTCAGGAGAAGCAGAGGCGACAGGAGGGCACACTCAGGAGAAGCAGAGGCGACAGGAGGGCACACTCAGGAGAAGCAGAGGCGACAGGAGGGCACACTCAGGAGAAGCAGAGGCGACAGGAGGGCACACTCAGGAGAAGCAGAGGGGACAGGAGGGCACACTCAGGAGAAGCAGAGGCCCACAGCCCGGGAGACAGGCCTTTCCCAGGCCCTGCCCCCACAATCCCACGTCTGGGGGTTTGGGGAGACACTGAGAATTAGGGGTGAAGCCGAAAGGCACCCAGGTGTCATCTTTCTCACCCACGTAACTGCGTTCGCAGTGCCACCACTTTACTTGAAGTGAGAAACAGGATAGAAAAAAAACGTGGTGGTGTTTCCCAAAAAAACTCTAAAACAGTGTTTATTTCAGAAAGGAAGTCAGAACGATAAAAGCGGTCAGAGCTGACAAACACTGTGCCAGAGGACTACAAAGTAACTTGGACTCTGACCACTAACACGTTTGTTCGGCACAGGGACACGGATAGCTCGTCGGGAAGACGGGCCTCCGATTCCCCTCCGACCCACCGCGACCCATGGTCCCGCCACGCAAACGTGTGACCACGCACACTGACGTCTGGGTATCTTTTTGGCAACTATGAGAATCTTGACTCCATTATAGGTAAATTAGAAGTCATTCTTATTGAAAACAACCTTTAAAAGAAGAAACGGATATACAGGGGAGAGGGGGAAATAAAAAAGGTACAGTAGATGGCAGAGCAAGAAAGCAGCTTTTGCAATAAAAACCTGAAAACTATGAAGGGGAGCCTCAGGCCGGGACCGCGCCTGCAGGCCAGCACTGCCTGGGAGGGAAAGGTTCCGAGATCCAGGCAAGAGGGTGAGGAGAGTGTGAGGTCACCAGCTGAGGACCCTCTGTGTATGGCTGTGCACTGACGGTGAGGTTTAAGAAATAGCTACTAAAATAAGCCGAGGATTTCCAAAGTGTTTTCCATCTCCGGCTTCCAAGTCACTCATTTCCGAGGCCTCGGCGGGCTCTGGGGGGATGAGTGAACAATGTTAAAGGCAAAACCAGAAAGTCACCGAACTGCAGAGGGGAAGTCCAGACGTGGAAAACGCCTGATTGTAAATAGGTAAACAACTGCTACAAACCAAAGTGAAATTAAGAGTGCCTGCTTCAAATTACCGACAAGGAAGATTTTTTTTAGCTCTTAAGAGGTGGTAAACACATTAAACTATCATATCATTTATTAAAAATGTTTAATGTTTCAACATCTTCTATTTGTTAAAAATTATATATTTACAGATCCATTTATGATCCTAATGATACTTTCTCTGAAACAGTCTTGGCTTGCCTATCATGGAGTTTAAATTTTTTTTTCCCGTCTTCAAGATAAAAAGGAACAATCAGCTTTGCTATCTCAGAAGACCCTCCTAACAAGCTCAGGGTCAGTTCCCCAAAGTTGTGCTGAGGGAGGTCACGCTGTCGCTGGAAGTCCTCTGTGAGGGAGAGGAAGGAAGCCAGACTGGGTCCCCGGGCTCTGTCTCCCATTAACCGGGTGATGTGGGGGAAAATCACTTAACACTCTGGTTTTAGTTTTCCTCTCTCTCCATGGCAGTGGTTCTCCGAGTGCAGCGAGAGGCTCTCTCGGGAGGTCCTGGAAACATTTTTTAGGAAGTCCACAAAGCCAAACTATTTTCATAATAATGCAGACATTATTATCCTTGCCAAACTCATTCTCTCATGAGTGTACAGCGGGCTGTTCCAGAGGCAACGTGGCATGTCCACAATGATCCGAAAAAGCTATCACAATGCTCCTCCCCAGGCCCGGCCTGCGGGACCCAGCAGTTGAGTGTCAACCTATGGACCAGGAGGTCATGGTTTGATTCCCTGTCAGGGCACATGCCCAGATGGTGGGCTCGATCCCCAGTGTGGGGCATGCAGGAGGCAGCCAATCAATGATTCTCTCATCATTGATATTTCTCTCTCTCTTTCTCCCCCACCCCTTTCCTCTCTGAAATTTAAAAAAAAAAAAGTATGTCAAAAAAATATTCCTCCCCTTTCCAACTACGTATCTGTGTGAGGCCAGATTTTCTTTCTATACTTTAACCAAAACATCGTATCACAGCAGACTGAATGGGTAAGCAGATATGAGATGCCAGCTGTCTTCAACTGAGCATATCTGATTTGCAAAAGTATAAAACAACATTCTCATTAAATTTTATGGTTTTAGAATCTACAGCATTTTCTCATTAAAATACATTACTTATGTACTAGGTTTATCATGGTTATTTTCAAAGACTTAAAAATACTTTTAAAATCATAATATGAAAATGCTGATATTTATAAACCACATTGGGGTCCTCAATAGTTTTTATTGTAATGAGGTCCTGAGATCAAAATTTTTGAGAACTTTTGGGATAGAATTCCAGCTCAAAAAATCTGAGTTACTAAATAACTGTGTGAAAGATAGGCCGGCTCATTTTTCTCCCTTTTTGTTTTATTTTCTCTTGAGTTGAACACATTCATTGTATTTCTCTTTTTGTTTTTAAACATTTTATTTTGAAATAATTTCAGATTTATGAGTTGCAAAGATAGTACAGAGGGTTCTGGAATGCCCTACTCTCAGCTTCTCCTACTGTTTTTTTTTTTTTAATCTTTATTGTTGAGAGTATTACAGATGCCCCCCCCTTTCCCAACATTGCCCCCCTCCATCCTGTTTCTGCCCCATCCCATGCCTTTGCCACCCTCCTGTTTGTGTCCAAAGAGAGAGAGAGAGAAACATCAATGATGAGAGAGAATCATTGATTGGCTGCCTCCTGCATGCCCCACACTGGGGATCGAGCCCACAATCTGGGCATGTCCCTGGTTAATCTCTTCCTGCCCCTCTCCCCTCTTCCCTCTTCGATTTGCTGGTCTGTTTCATGTGTCCATGCCTCTGATTCTGTTTTAGTCACCAGTTTATTTTGTTCATTAGGTTTCTTGTTTATTCTGATTTTTATGTTCCATTGTTGATAGCTATATATTTGTTGCCATTTTATTGTTCATATTAAAGGCCCAGTGCACAAAACGCAAGCACTCATGTGTAGGGGGGTTGGGGGGGAGTCCCCTCAGCCCAACCTGCATCCTTTTGCAGTCCAGGAGCCCTCGGGGTATGCCCGACTGTCGCCGTAGGCCTCAGCGAGAGGCTCCCACCACTGCCACTGAGCTTGCCAGCAGTGAGCCCGGCGCTCCTCCTGCACTGAGCATCTGCCCCCTGGAGTTCAGTGCACATCATAGTGACCGGTCATTCTGCCACTCGGTCAATTTGCATACTAGCCCTCTATTATATAGGATTTTTCCCTCCTCCTCCTCCTTCAAAAATCTAAGATCCTTGAAAGTCTCACTAAATCCCTTGAAGCTCTCATGCAGACCCTTGAGGAACATTAGAACCATGGTTTTGAGCTCTGTATCTAGTAGTTTGTTTGATCCCATTTCTCTCATTTGTGATGTTTCTTTATCTCCACACTTTGACTGCTTCCCTGTGTTTGTTTCTATGTGTTAGGTAGAGCTCCTTTGTCTCCTGGGATTGGAAGAGTGGCCGTGCGTAGTAGGTGTCCTATAGGGCCCAGTGGCTCAACCGCCTGTATCTCTCATTTTTTATAGCACAATAACATTTATGACAAAAACTATAATAAATTGTAAATTGTGGAAATTCCTCCCCACAATTCTCAATTTTCTGTATTTCCCTCCAAGTGTATAAATGTTTCTATGTAATTATGTGTATAGTGTAGTAAAAATATATAAGCTGTTTTTTCACTTAACATTTTATTGTTTTCCTACAAGGTCTTTATTTCTAATCATTTTAGCAGCTGTCTGATGCACTGAGCAAAAACACTATGATTTGTTTATGTCTTCCTCAATGAAACACTGAGGCTGCTTCTCCCTCTGTGCGCATTCTCATGTTTGTCCTTAGAAAGGAGTGGTTCTGTTTGTCGCCTACATCACCACCCTCTGTCGTTCTGAACCTCAATATTGACAATTTCTTACCCTAAATGCCATTTTCACTTCCATCCCTACAATCTTGGCGAAATCTTTCCTGTTTTAAAAGGAGGGTGGAATCATCTCTTAAAAATGAGAAATCCAGTAGTATATGAGGAAACAAGTAATATAATTTAGCATTAAGTCATTATAGCTGCAATTTCCAATCTCATTATTTCCATTAACAATTCTTGCCTGGCTGGTATGGTTTAATGGTTGCATGTCGACCTATGAACCCGAAGGTCATGGTTTGATTCCTGGTCAGAACACATGCCCGGATTTCAGGCTTGATCCCCTGTGTGGGGCGTGCAGGAGGCAGCCAATAGACTATTCTCTCTGATCATTGATATTTCTATCTCTCTCTCTCTCCCTCTCCCTTCCTCTCTGAAATCAATAAAAAAAAAAATTTTAAAAACATAATTCCTCAGTAAGTCACAATTTGGAAAGACAACAACTCTATTTCCTTATGGGCAGCAGGTAAATATTTCTTATCCAGTGCCTTATTACTTACTTGGTAATCAGTTAAAGTATGACATCTAGTTCAAACTTGAAAACAACCCTTTAAAAAACTTTTAGATTAAAATGTTTTTATCTAACTCTTGTGTAGAGTTATATAGAAACATTTTACCTGACAAGGACAAGCATGCTGTTATAAAAACAAACAAACAACAACAAAACTAGTTATATGCTAGTGCTATGGGTGAGCCTTTCTATTATTATTAAACAATGAATTTGTCCATATCCACAGATTTATTTTGGACTTTGAAAATTAGCGTACTTTGCAATGACACAATGTAATGTTGCTGCACTTTTTATCAGAGATATTTTATTTTTCATAGCTAAAAAGATATTTGGAAAAACTTCATTTTCCTCTCTGCAAAGATTGTTTCATTTGAGAAAATCATGGAATAGTATCAGGGAAAACAAGGTTGTAAGTACATCCACGAGCTTTAAGCTTTCTCTGAGAATTCAAGCCAAAGACCCCTTCTCATACCTATTTGATTTAAAATCCTTACCCGATCAATCCCACAAACACCCAGTAAGCACTGATCATTTCCCAGACACTGTTGCCATGGGGATGTAAAGCTGGAAACCAAGGTGCACCCCTCCGGGGGAAGCGTGAGCTGGATGGAACATGCCCAGGGCTGCAGGAGAGGAGCAGCTACGGTAATCCCACATGAAAGACCCAGAGCATCAAAAGGGGGATATTTTAGCAGGGATTTGGAACACGGGGCCTTTGTTGGAGAAGAGGGGTCAGGGTTATTGGCATTTCAGTGACAGCTAACAGCATAAACTAAGACCACAACTGTGTTAGTTTAAGATTCACTCAAAATGCACGTTACTCAACACAAGAGATGTGCAAATTAAAAAAGAGCACGTTTCACCTATCAGACGGGCAGAAACTCCTAAGTGTAAGAACATGCGCTGTTGGCAAGGCTGTGGAGAACGGATGCCCCTTTGCACTGCTGGTGGGAGGGTCAAGGGGTGCAACTCCTGGGGCCTCAGCAACGTCGGAAAGAACCCAGGGCTCAGACGGAGCGGTCCCCGGAGCGGCGTGGAATGAAGGTGAAAGCGAGGCTGGGGTTAAGAGTGAAGCACCGTGGTGCCATGATAAGAACCTCACTCAGCCTGGCCGGTGTGGCTCAGTGGTTGAGCATCGACCTATGGGCCAGGAGGTCACGTTTGATTCATGGTCAGAGCACATGCCCGGGTTGTGAGCTAGATCCCCAATAGCCAATAAATGATTCTCTCTTGTCATTGATGTTTCAACCTCTCTCCCCCTCTCCTTTCTGAAATCAATGCGGGGGGGGGGGGGAGAGTTTCTTAAAAAAAACCTCATCAAGCCCTAACTGGTTTGGCTCAGTGGATAGAGCGTCAGCCTGCAGACTGAAGGGTCCCGGATTTGGTTCCGGTCAGGGACATGAAGCTCAGTTGTGGGCACGTAGGGAGTGTGCAGGAGGCAGCTGAATTGATGTTTCTCTCTCATCGATGTTTCTGTCTCTTTCCCTCTCCCTTCCTCTCTGTGAAAAATCAATAAAATATATTAAAACAACAACAAAAGAAACTCTCATCAAGTAGGAAATAGGACTTAGTCATGTGTGGTTTTTAAGCAAAATCAGGAAATCAGCTGAGCTGTATTTTAAAAATAATGACTCAAATTTGGTTTATGATGAAAAGAAATGATAAAACAAGCTGTATCTGAGGAGGCATCGTCTTCTTTAAACTGCCATTAGGCCATCAAGTAAAGCGACCAGGAGACCAGGGCCTCAGGTTTTTTGGTGAAGAACGGCTCTGCTTTGCCTGAAGACGGTGAGCCACATAGCTGGAGGGCAGGAGGGGACCGGGAGAAAAGGGCACGCTATGCTTATCATCCCCTTCAACACTGTCAGCAGAGGGCCAATTTGTTTCACGTACACCTTCTCTCCCCCTACAACCTGGATTATCTTGAAGCAAATTCCAGACGTATTCCGTCTTGAATTAACTTTACTCCAGTGTTTTATTATGTGGACACCTCGGATGCGTCTGAGGCTTAGAGCATTCTTCTAAGAGTCTTTTTGTGGACATAGCTTTCTGCTTCACGTGGGGGAGAACTTAGGAGCAGAATTACTAGGTGAAGAAAAGGTGTCTGTTTAGGTTTAAAACAAACCACCAGGGCTTCTTCCGAAGGGGCTGGTGAGAGTTCCGGCTGCTCCTAATCTCCGCCACGATTTGGTGTCGGTCCCTGAATTTTAGCTATTCCAGCAGATGCCTTCTGTTGAATTAACTTATACACTTTGGTTGTTTTGTGTTTTTAAAACTATTAAACTATATGAACATATACCCCTTACTTGGGTTAGTATGTGAAAAGCAGGCAAGTTGTTTTTATAAAAAGTATCTGATGGTGTATGAGCTAGCTCACATTAAAAAAATAAAATAAAATAAAATAAAATAACCGCCTATAGGAAAACAAACCATATGGGAAAAGAACATTTTAAAAAGAAACCCCAGACGCACTGAATTTAGCTCCTGCTGCATGAAACTCTGTCCCAGGTCTCATTTTGTTGTTGTTGATGTTATATTCATAGACCAAACACAATTCAACTTTCCTGGGGACGAAGATAAGCCGTTTTGAATTTTCCAATCCTGCCATGTACAAAACCAGACTGAGGTTTTTTTATAGGAATCTGAAGCAGGTGAAAAGCAACGATTAGGTTGTGAGTTCAAAGGCCTGTCAGTCATGGCATAGGTAATTTGCAGAATCCTAGACAGCATTCTTAGAATTAACCACTAGAATTTTAAAATATCATTCAACATTTTAAACCATTATTCCAATACCAGAGGCCCAGTGCATGAAATGTGTGCACTCGGGAGGGGGGGTGTCTCCCAGCCCGGACTGGGACCCCTTGGCGGACACTCCTCTGGCAGTCCGGGGCTCTGGCAGTCCAGGACCCCTTGCTCCTTACCGCCCGTCTGCAGTGGAGGTGGGAGAGGGTCCTGCCACCGCCATTGCACTCGCCAGCTATGAGCCCGGCTTCTGGCTGAGCAGCGCTTCCCCTGTGGGAGTGCAATGTTGAGCATATGCCCCCTGGTGGTCAATCCGTGTCATCGCGACCAGTTGTTCTACCGTTGGATCGATTTGCATATTAGGGTTTTATTATATAGTATTAACTTCTCATTATAGTATTCACATTATAAGTAAATCGAAGATTACTTTAGATAGTACCCCACATAACTGTCAACCATTGGTCAAACGTTGCTCTTCACTGGTACTTCTCTGTATGAAGTCCCCTTCCCATTACTTCACTTAACGGGAACATTCCATAGCCTGATGGTTTCTAGCCTGGCCTCCAGGAAGCACCTGTGTGAAGAGCTCCCTGGACATCAGAGACAAGAGTCCTTCCCCCCAGCAATGTGGTGTCTTCCTCCTCGTCACCTCAGTCTCAGTTCTGGGGGGTGTTTCAATGCCTGCAGGACACGTAATGCCAGGATATGTTTGGGCAGCCTCGTGCTATTTGAAAATGCATATTCAGGGGGAAATGTAGACTGTGCTTCATTAGAATAAATTGAACCACATAGATATTCTTAACACACTAAAAGCTGATGTTGCTGTTTATGCTGAGAGAGAGAAAAAATGGCGTGTGGAGGCTAACTTCCACAAGCACAGTGAGCCAGGTGTGCAGGAAGTGGGAAGAACACCTCCTCAGAAGCTGCTAAAAATAACTCTTCTATGTTATGGGTGCAACTTCAACGCTGAAGCTGAGAAGCTCTAAGCAAACCACAAAAGACTGTTGGAAAGATGAATTCAGATACGCATGAATTCTGAACTTTCGATGTAAAAACGGGTGTATAGGTGCTTGTTTTTGGTTCTTCTGGGAATCAAAGTATCATAGGTCAGGAGGGTCTGTCCCTTTTATATTTTGACCTTTTGTTTAAATCATGTCAGACTTACAGGAAAGTGACAAAGGACTATTGTAAAAATTATATTTGTCATCAAACTAGATTCCTCAAGTGTTCACACTGCAGTACAGACACAATCTACCCTTATATGTTTATTTCTATTTGTTTATTGTATTTTTGAAAATTTTAAATGTTTTTGTGTTGTTGTTAGTATCACAGATATCTCCCACTTTTACCCTCTCCACCCCTCCTCTCAGCCACACTGTATTTCTTAAAAACCATGGCATCCTCTTAATTCAGATATCAAAAGCAGGAAATTGCCATTCACTGACAGGATACTACTGTCTGGTCTACAAGCTTTCTTCCGATTTTCCAACTGTCCCACTGATGTCCTTTATCAGAAAGAAAATCCTGCCGAAACTGGTTTGGCTCAGTGGATAGAGCATTGGCCTGCGGACTGAAGGGTCCCGGGTTCGATTCCGGCAAGGGCATGTACCTTGGTTGCGGGCACATCCCCAGTAGGGGGCGTGCAAGAGGCAGCTGATCGATGACTCTCTCTCATCGACTTTCTAACTATCTCTCTCCCTTCCTCTCTGTAAAAAAAATCAATAAAGTATATTTTAAAAAAAGAAAAAAGAAAAGAAAATCCTGGCTCACGGGCTGGGTTCAGCCTTCATGTCTCTTTGGACCTGCAGTCGGGACAGTTCCTGTTGTTTTTTTTATCTTTCGTGACCCTGACATCTTTAAAGCTACAGGCCAGTCATGTTTCAGAAATCCCTGCCACCGGGAGGTGAGACCGGGTGTGCTTCCCCGGCAGGAGGACCACGGGATACCCGGAACTCCTCAGAGCACCTTCCTGCAGCCCGCCCCTCCCTGGTGACAGGGATCTTGTCCCTTGGTTCAGGTCGTACCTGACAGGTTTCTCTGTGGAGAGCGGCTACCGCGTCCGGACAAGTTCAAGCCTCGGGACTAATGAGAGGGCACGGTCCTCTCTTGGCAAAGCCTTCCCAGCACAATGACGGCCAGAGGCTATAGCTGAAGCTTGACCTTACGGCCCAAACCTGTGGTCCCAGGTGGCTAAGTGAGGTAGGCTGCAAAAGCTGCAGCCAAGTGTTGCCAAAACAAAGCTCGATAGAGTTCAGGTGCATGTAACTGAGTAAATCCAAAACCTGCGAGGACTCGGTAAACATCTTGACCACGCCCTTACCCTGCCTGGTGGATGCTGGCTATAAAACAGGCTCGGCTTGCAGGCTGCGGCGCTGTCTCTCCACCCGTGAGCAGCGGCCACCTAGCCCCAGCTTTATTCTCTGGACTGGCTTCTTCACTCCCTCACCGCCCTCCCTCAGGCTCGCCCCAGGCCGTGCTGAGCACGGCACATTTCCCCCTTGTAGAGTCGTTATGTTTCCTTTGTAATTAATAAATATTTTATGGGGAGACACTTCCAACTATGTCTCTGTCTTTTTTCCATTAATTTTTTACCCATTGGTTTTAACAATGGATTTTTCCCCGAATTCCCAGCTTTCCAGAATGTTCCAAGTGCAGCCTGAAGTTCCTTTTATCGCATTGCTACCTGAAAAAAACCAATGGATGCTATAGCCAGCGTCCACTCTGCTCCGAGTCCTCTGAGGCCCAGTTAATGTCTTAGGAATTCGCTCCTATCACCTGCAGGGGACGACCACAAAGGGACCCCCACAGATAAAGAGGAAACCACACCTATCCTTCTCGCCTATGGAAATGGCAGTGTACCCTGAGGGACCGCGGCCGGCAGCTGGGAGCGGTGCGGCTCTGCGTGTCCTCGGTGTTCAGGACACCAGCACCGTGCAGAGCTGAACATCCACGCTCCTGTGCTTCCGCTTACAGAACTCGTACGGAGAGGGGGGTGTGTCCAGTAGCAATAATACAGGCCCTTCGTCATGAATGTTTTCTTTACACTTTTAGTTACTTAACATATGTCAAATGTTATTTCTTCAGAAAAGACTCTCCTCCTCCTCCTTCTCCTCCTCCTCCTCCTCTCTCTCTCTCGAAAAAAAAATTTAAAAAAAAAAAGAGTTCTCAGGTGAATTTTTTATCCCCGCATTCCACCTGCCCAAACTCCCCACCCGGACATACACCTCTGTTTCTTGCCTGCCCAGAACCTATACCCGTCTGCTGAAGCCCCTGGGGGGTCCTGGGAACACGTGGGGGTGAGTGCCCCTCAGTCCTCGGCTCTGCGGCCTGCCTTACCTGCTGTGGGAAACAGGTGCGGACTGAGTGCTCGGTGTAACCGAACGAAGGCCCTTCAAAGACAGCTGTTGGGAGCTTCAGCACTTCCTTCAGAAACTGGTCAAACTTGCTAAATACCAGTAAGCCATTGGAATCTGACATCTGGGAGAAAACATCTATGAGAACAAAACCAAATAAAGTCAAACTATCGAGAAACATCCACTTTGGATACACGGCTCTATGTCATTTGTATCATTAGGAAGATCGTGAAGTTTCATTACAAAGTGCCATGAAGTCAGCACGATTTGTAGTCAACGTGAATTCTCCGTTTTTATTAACACTGCGTGGGTACTCTGTGGATGAGGCCCACCTACTTAACATTCATCCTAAACCTCAAACCCAGTAACTGCGCAGGCATGTCCGCCTACCTACTCCTTTTCAGTGTACAGAACTAGATGATATATAATTTTTTTATTAAATTCATACCAGCATATCTTTATGCCTTAACATTTATATATGTATTTATATAAGACACATGCATGTTTGAGTGTATGACTATATTAGCATATTGGTGATGAGGTGTGAAATAAATTGTATTATATTTGTATGTTCATATACTAATGATGCAATGTATTCCCATGACAGAATAAACTGGAAGGAAGCACACAGCATGTTAAAAATATTCCATCTCGTGAGCTCCAAAGTAGAATAAAAAGAACTCAGATAGCCTGACTGGCATGGCTCAGTGGCTGAGCGTCAACCTATGAACCAGGAGGTCACAGTTCGATTCCCGGTCAGGGCACATGCCCGGGGTTGCAGGCTCAATCTCCAATGGGGGGCATGTAAGAGGCGGCCAACCAATGATTCTCTCCCATCATTGATGCTTCTATCTCTCCCTCTCCCTTCCTCTCTGAAATCAATAAAAAATATTTTTTAACACATTAAGCGCCCAGCCTGTTTTGTCTTTCAGACAGAAAGTATAGTGTCAGTCACCGGTGACTGACTGGGCACTGAATGTGTTAAAAATGTTTCAAATTAAAGGCACAAATATTGGTTAAGTCATTTCACAGGCTATCTTGACATTAAAACAAGAAAACAAACAAAAGAATCAAAGAAAAAAGGGGAGTGGGCAAAATTATAGGAAAAAATATAAAAGAAAAGATAAAAGCAGAAAGATCAAAATAAAAGGAAAGGAAAGTAGAAACACTAAGGCATAGTCCTTAAACTAGAAAACCTGATTTAAAGGAACATTAACGCAGGTAACAGCAGCAAGCACCTTCAGAGGCAGGAAGATGGAGAAACTCAGAACAATGACAACGGTGCCCAGGAAGCAGGTAGAAGAAAGAGAACAATCAGAGATGACTGGGTGTTACAATGCGGTGTGACAGCTCACAGCCACTCCCACTGGACAGAACACAGCGGGGAACCAGAAAGCCAGGGGACAGGGATTCTCCAAACAGCCAGTCACACTGCAAAAGCTCGAGTGCTTCTCATGGTTACGGGGACTCAGGATGTCCTTACTTTAAGAAGAATGCTGGGAAGGTTCACTACATTTCCTCTGTCCGTAGTCTATCCAAAGTAAATCAGAGGCAAAGAGAGATTCGTAGAGACTGGTACACTGAGAACACCATCACACCTACCAGTGATAAAGGACAGCCGGCATCGCCATGGCCACCAACAAGCAGAGCAACAAACACTCAAGAAATGGAAAACACACACACACACACACACACACACACACACACACACACACAGTCTGAAAACATGAGATGGGACAAATAACCCAACCCTCACAATTAGCCCTAAATGCACCCGAGAATGACATTCCTCGGAGATGAAGGGTGTTTACACTATGATCAGAGAGCTCTGTTTAATGTGAGGGCCAGACCACATCTAAGGTGATCTCTGCCCTGAATGATTATAATTTTAAAGAGTGGAGGCAAGCTTCAATACCTGGATATTTTATTTATGTGACTCAGCTCATTCTCCAGCTAAGATATTATGGTACAATAAGAATAATGGAACAGTGACAGACGGTAAAGCAAACTATAGTTTTGAATATGAAAGGGATAATCAAGCCATATTTTAAATCTATCTGAATAACATAAACGTGGTAACGAGTGGCCTAGCATGGCGTGAAACTAACTGGTCAACCCATACTCAGTGTGCAATGGCCTGCCATTCTGAGCACACTTAACCTGTCACGCTTGCCTGGGCGTGCGCATACTTTAGTGCTGCTGGAATACCGGTCGGTGTGGGCCTCCAAGAAGTGCAAAAGCCACATTAAAAAAAGAAAAAGAAAGAAAAAAGAAAAACAACCAAAAACCTGCTATCATGTAGGTACCTTCCAAATTTCACATACTGCTAAGATTTCCAACAGATCCAACAGAGAATTTCAGTAATTCTGTACTCAATCAACAATTTGTACTTAGCAAAATCTTAGCACTGACTATGTGCCAGGTATCCACTCTATTTAGATGTAATCGTAGAAACTTCATAATTCCAGAGATATCTAAATTGTGCATTTTTATATATAATCAATTTTCTATTATCAACCAGTTTATTCAGTAACTGATTAAATGGTGATTTATATTCATTGGCTAGCCATTTAAAAATATTTTATTTTTTTCAATTACAGTTGACATGTAATATTATTTTATATTAGTTTCAGGTGTATAGCACAGTGATTAGACATTTATATAATTTGCAAAGTGATCCGCCAAAAAGTCTAGTACCAGCCTGGCACCATACACAGGTATGGCAATATTACTGACTACAATAATATCCCCTACACTGTACATTACATCCCCATGACTGTTTTGTAACTACCAATTGTACGTCTTACTCCCTTCACCTTTTTCACCCATGTTGATGTATATTCTTTACCTGGAATCATCATCATTAAAAACAAAACCCCAACTTTCTTTTTCTTTCTGTTTGAATAAAGAATAATTTCATCTATATTATATTATCTTCCTCAGGGGGTAAAAATGCTAGAATTTAAAAAAATTACTAAGAGCCTGGCCAGAATGGCTTAGTGGTTGAGCACTGACCTATGAACTAGGAGGTCACGGTTTGATTCCCAGGTTGTGGGCTCCACCCTCAGTAGGAGGCATGCAGGAGGTGGCCAATCCATGAGTCTCTCTCTCCCTCTCCCTTCCTCTCTGAAATCAATACAAATATATCGTTTTAAAAAGGATTAAGGAATTTCAGTTCAAAAGAGTAATGTTACCATGTTAAAAAAACAAACTCAGAAGAGCACTTAAATAAAATGATACTTTTCACTACCAAATATTTATTTTACATGGCAACTATTTATGAAACAAAGACAAACCAAGTGACAATTTGACCAAAAACATCAAAGAACTTTAGAATATCAAAATCTATATCTAGTGAGCCATCTAGTTTTCCAACTTTCAGTGTCATGGTAACAGGGAAGTATCGATCAGACTGTCAAACCTCAGAGGGAAGGTAGGGGAGAGTGGGGGTAAGAGGGAGAGATCAACCAAAGGACTTGTGTGTATGCACATAAGCCTAACCAGTGGTCATGGACAACAGGGGGTGGGGACATGCATGGGGAGGGGTTTGGGATGGGAATGGGGAGATGAGGACAAATATGTGACACCTTAATCAATAAAGAAAAAAATTTTTTTAAAAAGCACATGTTGATGGGGGTGGGAGGATGGAGGAATTGAGCAAAAAATAAAAAAAGAGAATTCATGAACATGGACAATATGTGCTGATTGGGGGAGGCAGGGAGGTGGAAGAGGGCATTAAGTCGACAAATGGTGATGGAAAAAATTAAATTAGTTAACTAAAAATAAATTAAAATGAATAGAATAGAATAGAATAGAATAGAATAGAATAGAATAGAATGCTACCCCTAACCAGGGAAGTATAGATTTCACTTTCGTGAAAGATAATCTAAGCGCTGACCTCTAATGCACCTAATGAAGTAATCTTGCCCAAGAGCTTGTACTTGAATCTGAAGTTTCTATATCTTTCAATTTAAAAAAAAAATGCAGGGCACAGAGGAACATCATGGGGACAAAATCATCAAAATCCAGTCTATGAGAAATGATACAAGACAAATGACCCATTTTCTTCAACAAATCGATTCACCGGGTATCTCAACATTTCATTAAACCCACGTCTTCTATCTTAACTCCCTGAAATCTGAGCTCCTTCCTCCATGGGTGCCTGTAGGATGGCACTTTGGTCACAACACAGGGCCAGAAGAGAGGAGTAACCAGGTAGCTCAGAGCAGGCTCTGAAGCTAGACAGCCTGCTCTGGGCTCCCAGCCCCGCCCTCAGTTAACTCCTCTATAAAACGGAGAAAATACCACCTGCTGCTCAAAGACATTCTAAGGATTCAGTGAGAAAATATATGTAAAGCGTCTGGCACAATGCTTGGCATATCTTAGGCAGTTAGTAACTATCTTGAGTGAATGAATGAAAATCATCAGCAGAAAAAGTAAATAATTGTGCATTTCACCTCCTCAGACTTCATCTAGTATCTAGTGAACACTAAAATGTCAAAATGTCCAATAGTAAGGGGGGGAAATAGAAAAGATAATTGGAAACACATGCTGCCAATTTCTAAACAACTGAGCTTGACTCCAAGATGCTCCGGAAGAGTTTATGCAGCAAATTCAACCTGATGAAGAAGGGAATTATTAAGAAAAGGGCTGCCCCACCAGTGTGACTCAGTGGTTGAGCGTTGACCTATAAATCAGGAGATCATGGTTCGATTCCCAATCAGGGCACATGCCCAGGTTGCGGGCTCCATCCCCAGCAGGGAGTGTGCAGGAGGTAGCTGATCAATGATTCTCTCTCATCACTGAAATTTCTATTACTCTCTCCCTCTCCCTTCCTCTCTGAAATCAATAAAAATATACTTTTTTAAAAAAGAAAAGGCTGACCTTGACCAAACCTGGTAAAAACAATCAAATTTATTTTCTAATTAAAAGTAATCAACACTATCATCTTCAGACACAATAATTTTTAATAATATGAAAAACACTTCTTGCCGAAACCGGTTTGGCTCAGTGGTAGAGCGTTGGTCTGCGGACTGAAAGGTCCCGGGTTCAATTCCTGTCAAGGGCATGTACCTTGGTTGTGGGCACATCCCCGGTGGGGGGTGTGCGGGAGGCAGCTGGTCGGTGTTTCTCTCTCATCGACATTTCTAGCTCTCTCTCTCCCTTCCTCTCTGTAAAATATCAATAAAATATTTATAAAAAAAAACAAAAAACACTTTTTAAAGAATTTTTAAAATGTCAACATCTCTGCCCTGAATCTCAATTATCTTGCTTTAAACTAAAAAACAAATAGTATACACATTAATTCAACCAACTTTTCCATCTGAACATTAGGTGGCATAATTTACTACATACTTTGAGTCAGGTGAATAATATATTAGTAAAAAAAAATAAATAACAATGTTCAACATAGAATCATCCAAAATTCTGAAAAAAATATTCCTTTAAAACTGCTTAAAAGTTCTAATTTGAAAATAAAATATTTCAAATAATATGAAAATACTTACATCTCAATTTGTCCAGCATTTTCCCACCACACATAGTTGCTAACATAGCTTTAACTGAAAATACCGTCATTTTGCCTCGGCCCTCACTGAAAAAGAAATTATATTAGAAATAATTGTTACATGGAACCACAATGGCAATCAAATGTATTACTATACATCAGGAAGCCAGTAAATTGAACCTTACCCTTTTCTGCATATTACTTTGGATAGTTAGAAACCTTGGATTTTTTTTTTCCTTTGTAGAATTAAGGCTTCATCTCATCTAAGTGAATAATGCTAGACATGAACCCAAATTATTTAGGAACTAGAGGCCCAATGCACAGAATTCATGCAAGGGCCTTGGCCCCGGCCCGCCACCATGGTGGCTGGGTCCTCTGCTGCGACCCCCACCCGCTGCCGCTTTGTCGGGAAGGAAGGATGTCCGGGGGGACGTCCAGTCTAATTAGCATATCACAGATGAGTGTTATAAACTTTCTGTAGGGCAATTTCTACTGGCTGTGTAGGCAGGACCCAACTGGAGGAACCAGAAGTAAATTTCTCATCAACTTAGCCCATTAGATTCACAGCTGCAACGTTTTTAAGTATTCAAAACTCCGAGGCACCGCCTGTTCTGAACACTAAGTCAGAAATGTGTCCGTCCATTAGGGCATCACCACCACAGTTTACGGCTATGTAATGAACCACCAGGGTGCGCACCGCTATGAAGGTTTTATAGTGCATTCATCTTTGTTTATTTTCACTGTAACAACCTTCATAGTCCCATGTTTATCCTAAGGAGCTCGATCATACCTGCCTCAGGTCTCCCATTTCACAACTGTGGCAAAAGTGAAGGAGAAGGCTCACTAATAATCTCTTTAGGAACTGGAGAGATGGAGTGGAGAGTAACATGGACGAGCTGCCCAACAGTGTCAGCAAGGCCCCCGGCCCCATCAGCTGCGCCCTGGCTCACAGCAGGTGCAAACCCCACCAGCCAGTTTTTACAGTCATCACAGTAAGTAAACAAGGGCTATTGTGCTCGTTTTACACAGCTGTGCTCACCGAGTGTCATAGCAACTTAGTAAAATAAACACCTGTGCAATGACGAGAACGATGTTATCTTAGTTTTTTATAAAGCAAGTGTCATCCTATTTATATTTACTAATGGCCCTATTACATTTACTATTTATATTAACTATTTATATTTATATTTATGTTTACTATGTGTCTCCCATTTTCCAAACCTCCTTTGTATATAGTAAGACCATATCTGGAAAAAAAAGGCAAATAATCTATAAGGTTCTCAGGGAAAGCATCTCCATGAAATACCAATGTTAGTCTGGTTTTTAACTATAACATCTCATTAAGAAGTGGAACAACAAATCTCTCTCTCTCTCTCTCTGAGTGTGTGTGTGTGTCTTTCTCCCCTTTTCATGCTGAATGCTAAAAACAAAACAATTATTTTTTTAAAGCAAAAATAAACCAGTAAAATCAACTAAAGGACTTCTATGCAGGCATATATAAGCACAACCAATAGACATAAGACACGGCGGAGGGTGGGGTGAGGGGGGAGGAGGTCAAGTACCAGGGGGTAGGGGAGGCTGGCTGGGGGAGGTCAATGGGGGAAAAGAAAGGAGATATATGTACTACTATTTGTAATACCTTAAACAATAAATGTTTAAAAATGAAAAGAAAAGAAAAACCAGTACATTTTAAATTCTGAATATACCCAGTTGGCATCTTATGGAATGGATATTGCTCACTTAGCAGCCTAACAACCTATGACTATACCCTTTACCTAATTAAATCTTTTTTCTTGGGGAAAAAAAACTCACTCTTGATCCTTCCCACTACATATCCGAATTTGATCTATAGACACTGGCCAAGTACCATTTAAAACTAAAAGTTAGCTGCCCCTGGCCATGACACATACGACCTCACCCGTGTCCGTGTCTCCAGTGATTCCAAGGTAAAGGCAGGTTCATACCGGAATCAATTCCCTTCAAACAAGACTTGGGAAAGATCTGGTTTCATCAAAAAACACGGCTCACTTAAAACCTGACCTGTGTCGGTTCAGAGCTGATCAGTAGGCCAATATTAAGGATGTGACACAGTGAGCGGCAACGACAAAACCCCGAGTGAAGACACTAAAATGAACAGGTGAGCAGGTAGTAGTTGCTGTGGATGACAGGAGGGCCGAAGCTTGTTATTTTAACCCTGCCCAAACAGAATCGCTCCGGGGAGCACTCTCCCTCCATAAAGAGAACGATTTTCTTTCCCAGACATCTCTGCATGATTCATTTCCAGAGACCTATCATTTCACAGGCTCACAATAAACCGAGCACATGACTTCTAGAAAGAGTTCTCCTCATCCAAAACTGAGAAAACACAATGACCACCTGTGGGCTGAGCTTAGCAGACAGTGAGTCACCTGGATAAACACCTGTGTCGGAACACGCAGGTAGGGACCTCGCGGCCCCGCGGCCCTCACCTGTGCCCTCCGCATGGGAACTGCTCATTTCTTTGTCATGTCTCAAAGGCGGCCTGCGTTTTCATATTTACACTCCCCTCATCCGGGTGATGTTTACCGCTCTGCTCTATCCCATAAGAGAGCTTGTTATTCAAATTAATACTTTTGAAAAACAAGATGATGTTTTTACTTAAGAAAACAAGCTGTTTTTACATATTTAGCAAACCACTGTGGATGCTGCCAACTATAATTGAGTGCTCCTCTCATGAAAACAACTTCTGTTTTAGAAACATTATTCCCAATTATCACGTGCGGCTAAAAGGAATAAGAGCATCTCTCTTTGATTTCCAAAAACTCCTATTTTTCCAATTAATCCCAATTAACAAAACTTTCAGCGAATGGGTTATGGGATAATCAACTGCAAATCAAGAATCCATTTGGCAAATATCAAATAGCTTCATTAAGTAAAATCAACAAAAAAAATGTTATTCCATTTTATCATCATCAGAATGCCTGATCATTTTTTTTTTGTACCTGATAATTTTCATTCCAGCTTTATAAATATTTATTAAGAACCCAGGGCTGCACTTGAGAAATCAAAGAAATGCAAAATAGAACCTCTGCTCTCAAGGATTTTCCATCTTATCTGTACACTTAGGAAGCAGTTCAGAGCATGATTATTCAGAACGGACTTATCACTGAGTAATTCCCCTCCTGACTGTGACTCCAAGTTGACGACCGGCAGCGAGAAAGCATGGAAGAGGGACGGTTAAGAAACAAACCCTCTTCCTGAAGATTAAGTGAGCATGCACGGTACTAGCCTGTCGTAGGCGGCGACCATGAAGTTGAGGAGGAGGCTGATGGACTGGTCCACGCTGATCTGGTGAGTGGAGGGCAGGCGCTTGTTCAGCTGGTAGTACACGGAGGAGATGACGGTCTCGAGGCGGGACACGCTCATCTCCGCGCTGTGGTCCAGCGTGTTAAGGCCGTTGTCTCGGAAGGCTTCGATCATGTTCCAGATATCAACGAGATGGACTGACACACAAAGAGAAGACACACTGTCAACCGCGTCAGGTTTTAACTCGTCAGAAAGACATACAGATTTGACACGGAGCGGGCCCGTGACGGGTGGCAGACTGTGCCGCCCCAAGACGCCACTGTGGCATAAGGACTCTTCTGAGCTACAGAGACTTGAAAAGCAGCCGTGCCAAAAAGGGCACTTGGTATGCGGGTGCTCCTGTATTGGGCGCGTATGTGTCTACCAGAGTTATGTCTTCTTGCTGGATTGCTCCCTTGAGCATTATGAAGTAGCCTTCCTTATCTCTTGCTATGTCCTCCACTAGGAGATAAAGAGGGCACCTGAACCCCCACCTTTTCTTCCTGACGGCCGGAAATGAAACTCCCACGTGAAAGATGGCTTTCTTACTCCGGGGGGGGGGGGGGGGGGAGATTCTGATCACAGAGACAGTGGATTGGGGCCAAAATTAATCTGCACAGACTTGTTAAAATAACTCTTCTTAGTCTCCCCATATACACATGTCAGTTACTTTTCCACAACTGCTGCCCGTTATGCATCCTAGTACATTAGCACTTAGATCTAGTCACTTCTCTGGGTCCTCCTTTCCTACGGGGCTCCCGGGCACATGTAAAAATGTGTATGTTTTTTCTCCTGCTAATCCGCCTCGTGTCAATTTAATTCTCGGGCCCAACCAGAGATCCTGAGAGAGTAGCCGTGAAGTCCTGACTCCTCTACCATAGCCTCAAAAACATGTGAGGCAAAGTCTAACTGAATGTCAAAGAGAAAAATCCAGCAAGCTTTGAGGGGAACATTAACACACCTCTCTTAGTAAGTGAGAGAGCAAACAGACAGACAGTTAAGTACAGATAGAAAATTAAACTTTACAACAACAGAGTAGTAGTAATGAACAGTGTATGAAGTATTATCCCGATGATTAAAAAACATGCTTTATTTTCTAGAAAATACAAAAGACAAGTATAGAAATTGACCTTATTCTGAGTCATAAAACTACTTTCAACAAACTTCAAAGGATATAAGTCATGTTCTCTGGCCAAAATAAAACTAAGTTAGAAATCATTACCAAAAAGATAACTTTTTTAATTGACTTGATCTCTAGAAAAGAAGAAACACAGTAGGGAACTTCCTTAATCTTATTAAGGGTATCTACAAAAACCTGCGTCAGACATATTACTTGATAGTAAAACGCTGAGAGCCTTCCCTCTGATGTTGGGGGTGAGAACAGCAATGCCCACTCTTGCCCTGGTCGGTGTGGTTCAGCTGGTTGAAACATCGCTCCAAATATCAGAAGGTGGCAGGTTTGATCCCCAGTCAGGGCATATGCGGGAGGCAACCAATCGATGTTTCTCTCTCACGTTAATGTTTGTCTTTTTTCCCCCTCCTTCTCTATCTCTCTTAAATCAATTTTAAAAACTTTAAATTAAAAAAAGAAGAAATGCCTACTATCATCATTTCTATTGTACTTCAGGTCCTAAGAATATAATGATGCAATAATTATTGGTATAAGTATTGGAAATAAAGAAATATAACTGTGATTATTCAGAAATTAGATAGAAAACAAAAAAAGATTCTATGGATAAATTATTAAATTTAACATTTGAGTTCAGAACAATTGCTAGACATACTAGACATACTATGGATCAAGATATAAAAGTCATTGTATTTCTAGATATCAATAACAATGAATTTTAGAAGTATCATAAGTCATCAAAGACTTAGAAATAAATCCAATGAAGAATGCACAACATCTCTACAAAAAAGTCTATAAATATAATTGGCAGAAATAAACAACTAAATAAGTGGAGGAATATACTATGTTCACAAGAGGAAATCTCGATATTGGAAACATGTCAACTCTTTCAACTTGATCTATAGATTCAATGCAATCCCAACAAAACCCCACACGGCTATACATTAAAAAGGATGAATTCTATTGTACGTTAATTATACTTTACAAAAAGGAAGAAGACAAAAATCCCAGCAAACTTCTTTGTGTTATTTTGTTTGTCCTTAGCAGAGATTGACACAGAGTTTAAAATATGAATGAAAATAAAATGTAAAAAGGTCAATCTTATAAAAAAAAATTAAAATTAAAAAAAAAAAAACAGAACAAAGGAGGAATGTCTACCTGATATCAAGCCCTTTTACTATAAAGTTGTAATAGTTACAACCAGACAAACAGCCCAGTGGAACACAGGTCCGGAGCAGCCCTCACATACAGACACCGCTATAAACGTTCTCGTACCCTTCTCCAAAGAATGTGGGGGAAAGATGCTGAGCAGGAAGAAAAGGGTGAACTTTCTAATACAGTATAGAGACAACATGTGGAAAAAACTGGAATTTTTTTCATGTAGGTTCAATAGTTAAGTGTTACAAAATAAAACTTCTAGAACAATGCATCTTTTACTTTACTAAGGTCACTAGCCTGGTTATGACTCTCAACACTTCGCTTACAGACTACTATTTCCCAAGAGTAATTACAGGAAGAATTACAAAAATGGTAGGTTCTTTAGAACAGTGGTTTCCAAAGTTTTTTTGTTTGTTTTTTACCACAACCCACAAAATTATATTTAAATCATCACACACACATACACACACCCACACACACACCCTCCAGACATAAATTGACAAAAGTTTTACAAAATACCTTTCAGATTTACAATATAAGCTGTCTTCTGGTTTTCCTTTTTTTCCCTCTATTACATGCTTTACATTCTGTCCAGAGTCACCAAAATGATTTCATAAGCCATAAATGGGTCACAATCCATAATTTGAAAAACACTCTTTGGTACATCAGTCTAGGATGGAACTAGTAAACTCTTCAGAAAGCATTTTAAGCTAGGATTTTTTGGTAAGACTTACAGTAGGGTAAATTTAGCTGTAAAAGTGATTTTCCAAAGGCACATGTTTATGTTAAACTAGTGATCTGGTGCAAGGATTCGTGCACATCAAAAGGAAGTGAATTGCAAGGTGGCCAGCAGGGTGGGACTGGGCGAGATGGGCCAAACACGCCTCCCACGGTCCCTCCCCTGTGGAGTGAGCAGGGTCCTTCCGTCAGGGTGGAGTCCTTGGGCCTGGTCTGTGGAGATCAGGCCGAAACCAGCTCTCCGACATCCCCCAAGGGGACCCTGAGTGCGAGAGGGCACTCTGCAGAGTTGCTGTCGTACAGGGAGTGGAACGCAAATGCAAGTGTGCAGTTAACCAGATTCAAGGCTGACAGTGCCCAGCAACAACATAACCCACGGCCAAAGATGAAATCACACGGCCCCTCAAGGAATTGGGTACCCTCCTCCCTGTTTTTGGGGTGTGTCACCCAAGAACTGCCACTGCCACATCACTGCAGCTCAGCAGCTCCTACATTGAGTGTCTGCCCCCTGGTGGTCAGTACACATTATAGCAACCAGTCAGACAAGTGGAGGGACACTTAGCATATTAGCCTTTTATATACATAGATGGCAAAACCAGGATTAAAGCTGAGGTGTTTCCCCGTTCTACGGCTACTGATCTTTCCGCTATACAAAACAGTTTTTCATCAATACACACATACTGTATATAAGAAAAGGACAATAATTGCCATAAGTTAATTCATGCTCATGGAAATTAAGAGAAGAAAGATTCTTATGCATGCCATGTGTATACATACATATTTATAAGTAGCAATTGTGGTAGCCACTGCTTATGGAAAAGGCTGATTGTTGTTATATTAAGTTTAATTCTTATTATACACTAGAGGCCTGATGCACAAAACTTGTGCAAGAGTAGGCCTTCCTTCCCCCGACTGCCAGTATCGGCTTCTCTCTGGACACCAGCAGGCACCCAGAACCCGGGCTTCCCTCTCAGAGGGAGGCCCCGCCCACTGTCCACAGCCTGCCAGTCAATGGCCTGGGCCTCCCTCTTTGGGGAGATCATGGAGCCCCCCGATTGATCGCCCCACCAGCCTGTGACCTGGGCCTCCCTCTGTGGGGTGATCACGGGGCAATGGCTGAGCCCCTGACCAAGCGCGTCGCACCTGCCTTGCTGGCCTGGCACCAGAGGGTGGCACAGTGTGGTCCCGGATGGTCATCTGGATGGTCATTCTGCTGTTTTGACCATTCGGTTGATTTGCATGTTATGCTTGTATTATATAGGATATTTCTATCAAAATATTAATGTTTTTCTTTTCCTCCAGAAGCCAATAAATTGCATTAATTCTGCATAAAATTTTTCATTGAAAAGTGACATGGAGAAATACATTTCCCCATTTGAAGAACATAAATAATATGCCAGCCTCAAAACTAGTTACATATTGAGTTTACTAAATATTTTGAGGGAGACACAGAGCAAAGTGCCAACTTCTTCCCATTACAAAGTTTATATTCTGATAAATACGACAAAATAATTCCATTAAAATTACAATAAGACTAAAAGGTATTAAAATCTTTTATATTATTGAGAGTTCTACACAGCTACTAGAGAAATGACTTACGGTTGCATCGTTTTTGTACAAATCGTAATTTGCAAGCTGTTCTGTAAGTTGATAGCCGTATGACATCAAAGTTCTGAGCACCTGAAAGAAGGGCAAATAAAGCACGGTAAGTGGACTTACTGGCTAATTTCTAAATGCTGGAAAGAGACTTGATACCATAGTGTTGGCACACTGAGTCTTCTGATAGAACACAAAGGCAGGAGGAAGGGTTAGGGTACCCTTCCTGTGTGGCCCTCCACACCAATAATTAATCTGCCTAATTATCCCATCTGTTAGCCTAAGAAAGCTCTGAGGGAGGAACACTCACGATTTGCGTGAATTAACTGACATATGTGTCAGGAAGTGGGTAAGGCGGTGCAGTAGGAAAGACCCTAGTGCAGAGTCAGAGACGCAGGTTCCAGCCCTGGCCTCACTGCCACCCACAGAACACGGCCACAGCCACGTCACACACCTCTCCTCAGGCTCAGCGCCCTCCTCTGTAAAGTGAGGGAACTGGACCCGCTTATCTCTGGGTTCCCCTTCCAAGTCTGTGGATAACAGAATATCTAGTGCACTGTCCCTCCCGATCAAGAACTAAAGATTCTTTCCCTCCACCTGCCTCTGAGCAGGTTACCGTGACCGCCTGAAGGAGCGCTGTGGCAGGCGTGACTGCGTGACTCCTCGAGATGGGTGGTACAGGGTGGTCAGCTATAGAGGGCCAAATGGGAAGACACCTGGACATTCTTTAGATTGTTGCTCACTGGGCCGGGGGTTTTGGCAGGATCATGTCAGTTGCACTCCCGCCCTGGGAGTGCGGAGATGTTCTTAGTTCCTGGCTTGTGTTTGTCCAGGAGGAAGGAGTGGGTGGGCCCGGGACCCTCCCAGGCTCCTTGTTTTTCTGTGAAACCCCCTTGTTAGATTGGAGGATAAATAGATGTGCTGTGTGGCTCAGGAGGTCGTCAGTCTGCCTCTCCAGCAGGGGAGGTCAGCCAGCTCCCAGCTTAAAATCTATCTCTGTGTCTTCTCTCTTTACTTCTAATATTTCTCAATCCCTGGCCGCCTCCCCTTAGAACCAGTTCGTTCATCTCTCTTTCCATGCGGGACGCGGAGAAGGGAGATCCCGCCACATCAGGCCCCCGCAGTCAGCTTGCCCTGCTCTCCTGCTCTCGGGATGCCCGTCCTGGGAACCTTAACTGGCTCTCCCTCTGTGGAAGGGCCTCAGGGGCCATCCCAGGCTGGGCTCCTGCCCGCCTCCTCCAGCTTCAGCGGAGCAGCACCATTTTATAACAAGCAAATGCTTGTTAAAAGGTTTCACAATCGCTGGCCCAGACCAGAAACCCTATTTCCGGCAGAAGAATTTGAAGACCTGCAAGTATGTGTGCCTTAGTCAAGGTCACTCAGTCAAGGTCACCTAGACAAGAAGTCACGGAACAAAACACCTTTCAAATACTGTGGGCTGTCCTACTCCTCCCAGCCACCTTTTTCTTCATTCAGTCTTACATAATAATGCAACTTTTAAAAATATAATTATTGATTTTTCACAGAGAGGAAGGGAGAGGGATAGACAGTTAGAAATATCAATGAGAGAGAAACATTGATCAGCAGACTACTGCACACCCCCTACTGGCTATGTGCCCACAACCAAGGTAATATCATACCCTTGACCGGAATCAAACCTGGGACCCTTCAGTCCACAGGCCGATGCTCTATCTACTGAGCTAAACCAGTTAGGGCAATAATGTAATTTTTAACAGAAGATTTAACACTATATAGTAAGTAATATACCAAAGTACACATTCATGCTATTAATTTTTCCTCTTGCTCTAAGTGTTGGCCTGACAGTCTTCTCAACCTCCAAATTTATATCTAGTACAAGGTAATTTATATGACGTATTAATTATGCATCAGCCCCGGCAAGCTCACAGTAACAACGGAGTCACAGCAAGAGGTCTAAATTGACTGGCAGGCCTTGATCTTACAGACATTCTAGGTAACATCTCCGGCTCATTCTTTATGGGTGGCTTAAAGAAAGAAGTTCAAATCAGCTCAATTAAAATAATAAGGTCTGCCGAAACCGGTTTGGCTCAGTGGATAGAGCGTCGGCCTGCGGACTGAAAGGTCCCGGGTTTGATTCCGGTCAGGGGCATGTGCCTTGGTTTCGGGGCATATCCCCGGTGGGGGGTGTGCAGGAGGCAGCTGATCGATGATTCTCTCACATCGATGTTTCTAACTCTCTATCCCTCTCTCTTCCTCTCTGTAAAAGATCAATAAAATATATTAAAAATAATAAAAATACGCCGAGGTCGGTTTGGCTCAGTGGTAGAGCGTCGGTCTGCGGACTGAGGGGTCCGGGTTCGATTCTCGCCAAGGGCATGTACCTTGGTTGCGGGCACATCCCCGGTGGGGGGTGTGCAAGAGGCGGCTGGTCGATGTTTCTCTCTCATCGACGTTTCTGGCTCTCTATCTCTCTCCCTTCCTCTCTGTAAAATATCAATAAAATATTTTAAAAAAAAAATAATAATAATAATAAGGTCTGTCTTGGGGTCCTCCAACTCCATGATTCTTGAACTCTCTGGCTTCCCTTTCTAATGCCTGTAACTTAAAATTTCTGATTAAAATTGTGACTGGATCAGGAAGAAAAAAGGGGGGGGGGGCATTCCTGCGCGCGCGCACATACACACACACACACACACACACACACAAGGACTCACGCATCTCTATGAACAGCTGCCTCTTCTCCGCTGTCGTCTTCCGCTTGTTCCCGCTTTCCTCAATCATCCTAGAGACAAGGAAGGACACAATAAAGCACTGTACACTTTGGCGATCCAACCGAGTGCTCATCAAATTCTATTGTGAGGAGAGAGCCTCAGGACATCAAGCTGCAAATGCACAAATTCAGACAGTACCCGCGATAATAAAGTGGAACCTGATACCAAAAAAAAAAGGGTAAATCCTTTATTTCTTTATTGGGTCATTTCTAAAATAGTAAAAGTCAATACTTAACTGAGCCCACACATGCCTCCTGGGCTGAAAATCTGGGCTCTACCTTAGTTCTAACTCTGATTGTTTCCTCTGCGGAGTCCTCTACTGGGTGAGATACAGGTTCCCATACCCCTACCATTCTTCATGAACGTGTTGCTAAATATAATCTAGAAAATAATCATAATGGAAGGCTACAATAGAGAGCATAAAAACAGCAAAGCTTATACAAAAAATATGTAAATAAAATCTATTTTCATATTTAAAAAAAAAAAAGAAATTCATCCCCACACTCAAAGAACTCCTGAATGAACTTTTTATCACCTGATAATAGTTCACACTGACAGACTTAGGCTATGCCAGTGACTGTTAACTCTCTCCATGAGTTATCTCATTTAATACTCCCATCAGCCCTAGGTGCTGGCAGTATAACTATGACATCATCCCCATCTTATTGATTAGGAAACAGATGCCTGGGAAAGAAGACTAACTTGCTCAAGGGCACACAACCCAGAAGTGGTCGAGTAGAACCTGAACCCCCTCATTAAACTTCTTACGTAACTGTGTCTTTTAGATGGATCCTTTCAAACATCGAGACCTAAAAAGCTAGCACACAAACAGCCCGTTGCACGGGCCTACTGATGCAAGCTTTGTGACAATTTTAGCTGAACTTTGCCTTATTCTATGAAGAAAAGTATATAGACCAACAGCATAAGCCAGATTATTTTCCTAAGCAGATTACATTGTTGTAACTCATTCTCAAATACGTTAGAATCACAAATTAAGTAAATGATGACCACAGAAATTCCACAGCCACTAAAGCAAAGTGACTGGGGGGAAAAAGTTTAGCTGTAAATATATCCTAAAGAAAATTTAAAAT
Source organism: Vespertilio murinus (assembly GCA_963924515.1). Taxonomy (NCBI): domain Eukaryota; kingdom Metazoa; phylum Chordata; class Mammalia; order Chiroptera; family Vespertilionidae; genus Vespertilio; species Vespertilio murinus. Next base: position 53,978,083 of record OZ004713.1, read on the forward strand.
GAAAATATATTCCTTAATATTCTGCCATTAATATTTTGATGATTAAGACTGCTTCTTTTCCAGATCACTGAAACGTTACCAAACAGGCTGCAACACACGTGATGGTTTCTTAATAATTTGTCCCCAAGAGCAAAGAATTTTAAAAAAAAAGGAAGTCAAAGAAAAAGCAACCAGAAACAGAAAAGGGAAAAAAATGAAATCTCGGTTCTAAAGAAAAAACAGGAGCCAAAACCGGTTTGGCTCAGTGGTAGAGCATCGGTCTGCGGACTGAAAGGTCCCGGGTTCGATTCCGGTTAAGGGCATGTACATTGGTTGGGTGCACATCCCCGGTAGGGGGTGTGCAAGAGGCAGCTGGCCGATGTGTCTCTCTCATCGACGTTTCTAGCTCTCTATCTCTATCCCTTCCTCTCTGTTAAAAAATCAATAAAATATATATATTTAAAAAAAGAAAAGAAAAAACAGGAGTTGGTACCAGTAGCCTGCGATTACTAAGAAAAAATATATATTCAAACACCTGCTCCCCCCTCCCCCATCGTGGTCTCTCACTAAATAATACACACAGACTAACACAGAGAATATTATAACGCTCTTTATAATACATCTCATTTATTATCTCCTTTTTCCTATTTTTGCTGTTTCTTTACACCCCTTTTTCTCAAAATAGGGTCTGAGAAGTCCCTGAGGTCATGACCGTTTTTAAAACGCTGTCTCTACTTCCAGATTCATTTTGAAAAAGTCAATGCAAACATATCGAGAATCATCTAGATGGCCACCTAACTACAAGCACTGCCAGGCCTTTTCTCGCGCACACACCTGCACGTTGGGGTTCCTGCAGCCTTGGGAGCAGGAGACCCCCCGAAAGTAGGGGAGACTAACTGGAGAAGCCATACTACCGTCGGCCAGATCTGACCTGCCGCCTGTTCCTGCAAATACAGTTTTACTGGAACACATACCTCTTCATTCATGTGTCCTCTACAGTAGACAGATGCAACAGACAGCACCTGGCCTGCAAAGTAGAGCCCAGTTACTCTCTGGCTCTTTAAGGAAAAGCATGGAGACCCACCTAAAGCAGCAGTAACTGATGCTGCATTACCGCACGTCTGGCTGCATTGCCGCAGTTAGACCAGCAGGTCCCCGCTGCCAAAAGGACAATGGCCACCCCAGATGGGCTCGTGTTGCAGCTCCATTACTGCAAGTCTGTCCTTGAGGAGGTGCCCTCGCCACTCTAGCCGTGTTTCCCAAACTTCTCTCACGATGAGAACCACCTGGTGGAGTTGTTAGACTACAGAGCTTAGAGCACTGGTTAAGTATACAGTTTTACCTATACGTTCCCAAAAGTTCTAGTTTAGCACTTCTTCGTTGGGATTCAGGAATCTGTAGTTTAACAACTCCACCAGGTGATTCTCATCATGAGAGAAGTTTGGGAAACCCTGCGTCTAAGGCTTGCTCCTCTCTGCTTTCTAAAACAATTCAACTGAAAAAAGTAGCCAGTTCCAACGTGAAGAAACACTAGCTGTGCTAGACCTCCAGCTCCTCGCTACGCGGCCCCGCCACAGCTAGTTCCTGAGGAGACTTCGAATAAAAATGTGGACCTACCTCAGGCACTCGCTGGTTCCGGAATCTAACTCCCAAGTAAAACTGGACTCAGGCGCATGAAAGATAATCAAGACCGGCCCAAAGACAAGGATTTGATACAAATGTTTCAGAAATAATGTTTCCATTGCTTTAGGAAATCATATTCATGTAACTACTTCCTTAAAAGCTCACAAAATTGTTCATACTACAGAAAAACCCTCAAAACGCAGAGCTACCGCATAAGGCTAACCACGACTATAAAATAATTATGGAATATAAGCAACCTGTCTAGCTACATATGGTGCCAACGAAAATTAAAATATTATATTCATGTTGCAGTACCAATTTAACCATCATATATGCAGACGACTAAAGATTATAAATAAATTAAAAATGAAAATGCATTCATCAGATATGGCGTTTTTTTTCCCCCTGAAAATTTTATTTTGTCGCTGTATTGCCTGGCAGTTTTTAGAAAGTTGAATATGTTGGATGTCTGTACTTAAAAGTGTATTAAAATGTCTAAATATGTTTCCTGGGAGACAGACGCTCTTAGTGGTGAATACATACTTACTGACACGAGTATTTTGGATGGCAATTTCTACCGAAATTTTAATGTATGCTACCTTTGGCCTAGTAAAAATGACTCTTTATTTGGTTAAAAGGGAGAGAGGAGAGGAGAGGGAAGGAGAGGAAAGGGTAAAGGGAGGAGTGGGGGGACGGAAGCAGAGAGCAGGCAGAAGGAGAGAAGGGGAATACACAGTGTAAAACGGCTTAACTAACTTGCAGCCCAGCCATCCTCTGAGGGCCCAGTCCACAGAGGTTAAAAAGAACGAGGCAGGTGAGTGCATTTTATGAAAAGAGGACAGAAAGAGAGGCATGTACGCCAAAGGCAGGGACGCAGGCAGCATCACAATGCAGCAGATGCTGTCCGCCCTGCCAAGACACCTGCCCGGCGGCCACCGGGCCCAGCTGTGCTCCTCCCTGGAGCACGGCCCTCAGGGGAGCCCTGGGAAGCAATGCCCGGGGACTAGTCCACCCCTACGGGGGCCCCGGTGACTGGCAGACAGGTACGAGGCTCAGGCCCAGAGCGCTGGATCCGAGTTAAATGGAGGGAGCTCACGCCAACCTCCCTCCCGCCCAATGCGCAGCCTGCACAGCGTGTGTGCCGGCGTCATCCGAGCTCCGTGAACAGTCTGTATGTAGCAGCAGGTGGACCGGAGAACACGGAGTTCACAGAACTGCTGAGCAGATGACGCGTCTGCCCTTCTCCCCCTCTCGCATCACCTGGCTGCACCCCACCCAGAGCGAACTCCCAACCTGGGAATGCGGGGCGCGCACAGGGGAACCCCCAGAGCCCCCTTGTTCTGGCTCACAGGAGAGCCGGGCTGAAGCCCAGAGACAGCAAGAGACACTCCCCAGGTCTTCTTCTCTCTCCTTCCTTTTCCTCACGTTCTCCCACCCCAGCCCCAGGCAATCCCACAGCAGAGGTGGCCCACGGCGGCGGCAGCGGCAGCAGCGGGAGCCGCTGGCTGGGAAACGCAGAAATAAAAGATGTGGAGAAAAGGAACCCTCTGTTCGCCAGCTGCAGCTCCGAGGGGGGGCACTGGTTGTTGATTCCCTCTCGCGGCCATTGCAGTGCAGCTGCAGGAGGGGCCGAGTCTGGCCCAAGGAGGGAAGACGGAGTCCAGAGGAGCCAGAGGCCCGGCCCTCAGGGAGCAGCGCAGGAAAGCGGCCCCTCCAGCCGTTTGTGAAACACCGGGACCTTCTCCAGCCCGCACACCAGGGATCTGATCGCCACCAGCATGCCCGAAAATTAATCTCCGGGAGAGGGACCCCCCCAGCAAGCTCGCTCTCTGCTTCCTGCCCCTCGGACCCCTGGCGCCTTGCCTTTTCTCGGCCTCCTCATCCGGAGATAACCAGGCCTCCTATCACTCCCTTCGCATACCGGCTCTCACGGCAGGCCCTGCATTTCCTTCCTCACAATCGCTCTCACATCCACCCTTTTCCCACTTCAACTGCCAAAACCTGTGTCCACGCGAACCGACAAACGACACTCTCTGACTCCATGGCCTCAGGGCTCTGCGCCCCTTCTTCCGGCCGCCGGCCTGTGGACACAGAGACACCGCGAGGTGTATTTACTCAAACACGGTCAATCGCCGATGGGTCCGAATCGCCCTACTCAGAAGCTTCATTCCACACAATTTAAAAAAAAAAAAAAATCAGAGCACAAAGTGAAATATTCCAGAGAAAGACAAATATTGTGATCCCACTCACAAGGGGGATCTAATGATACACAAAAAAAGAAAAAAGTCAGACTCATTCTGGAAGCAGAGTAGAAGGAAGGGTGGCAGCCAGGGGCTCGGGGGCGGGGAAAATGGAGAGATGTTGGTCAAAGGACACAAACTTTTAGTTATAAGATGGGAACTGAAAGTGCAGCTTGGCGATGATTGTGGATAATACCACACCGTATGCCTGAAATGTGCTAAGAGAACAGATCTTAAACATTCTCGATACACACACACACACACACACACACACACACACACGTGACCATGTGATGTGATGGATGTGTGAGAAAACAAAACCATAGAAATGGCAAAATGATCCGTGATCGACAGAGATTTAGGGGGAAGGGAAGAGGGGTGAACAGATGAAGCACAGACTTCTGGGGTGGCGAAACTTCACTCTAGTGGTGGCTACATGACCATATGTATGCATTTGTCAAACCAATAGACATTTACAACACCGAGTGAAAATGTGTGTATATTTTCATTATATCCTTTAGGACGTCAGAGGATCCAAGGATGAAATGCAGAATGTGACAAAACAGCCTCGCTGAAGGGGGTGGGGGTTGGGGGATGGAAATGACTTTGGGAATGAATGGTGTCTGTGAGACTAAAAGCAAAACAAAATATACCTAAGTACTCTACTCCAGTTTCCCATCGGTCACATGGTACCAATTCTAACATAACAATTACAGAGCGATGGCATTGGGTAGAGTGTGAGGTTACAGAGAAGCAAGACGAGAAGCTAGAATGATCCGTGTGGTAATGGATTACAACCGCAGACATCGGTATAAGATCACCTTTCTCTTAATACAGATACAGATAGTTACATACAGAAGTAATTATGGATATGTGTGCATGCATGGGTTAGTATATACACACATGTCCTTGCTCTGTCATCTGAGATGTAGAAACAACAACATCCCTAGCTGCCATGAGGATGCACCTAACGCCCCAACGTTGGTTAACACCTGAGCTATATGTAATGAACGTACCTAGCCCAGGGGTTGGTTGATGAGACCTTTCTCCAACAAAAGGAACCTGGAGAAATGAGTGAGGCAGGAAATAATACAAGAGGAGATTAGAACATCCTGTGATATAGGAAGTAAAGAAGTTGTGGGAGAAAAATAAACCATATGACAAGAGTATATAAAAGGGACTCAGAAGCCACAGAAAGCTCCCAACAGCCAAAGTTGGAACAACCTCAGCGACAAAATAAGTAAGGTAGTCCTGCACATCCATCAGTCGACACTGACATAAATGAGTGAATATATCGACACATGAAGAAGAGTAGACACTCTGTGAAGAATTCCAAATAATTGATGTCGATACTCAGCCCTGAAGAAAGTGAAGCACAACTTCCACTCTTTCAGTGTGGGCTTCGCACAGGGACTTCCTTACAAAGACCCAGCATGGGGCAGGGGGGAGGAGGGAGGAGGGAGGAGGAGGTGGGCGAGAAGTAACTGGATGGCGGAGAAACCTGGTCAGTACCACCTCAGCCAGTGCAGTTCCACATCGTAGGTAAGTCATGCTGGCAATACACATCCTTGACAGGATGAAATGGCCTTTTACCTCTGTTGTCTTCCTCCCCTAACCCGATAAACCCAGTTTAATCATGAGAAAAACACCAGGCAAATATCAACTGAGGGATAATCTACAAATACCTGACCAGTACTCCTCAGATTATTCACCAAAAACCAGACCAGAAAAGTGTGAGAAACTTGATAAAACCAAGAGACATCAAAGGAGACATGACAACTACATGTAATGTGGCATCCCAGGTGGGACTGTGGAACAGACAAAGGCCATGAGGAGAACCCTAAGGAAATCTGAATAAAGTGTGGACTTTGGAAATAATGTACCATCAGCCCTAACTGTTTTGGCTCAGTGGATAGAGCGTCGGCCTGCAGACTCAAGGGTCCCAGGTTCTATTCCGGTCAAGGGCATGTACCTTGGTTGCGAACACATCCCCAGTAAGGGGTGTGCAGGAGGCAGCTGATTGATGTTTCTCTCTCATCAATGTTTCTAACTCTCTCTCCCTTCCTCTCTGTAAAAAAAATAAATTAAATAATTTTTAAAAATAATGTACCATCATTGGTTCACTCATTGTAACAAATGTACTAATGTATGAGGTTAATAACAGAACAGAGTATGGGTTGCTATTATTTTCCATTTTTCTGTAAGTCTAAAACTGTTCTAAAAAATAAAGTTTTAAACTTTTTATAAAGACAGTACAAACACGTACTAGACAAATCCGCACTTACACATGGAGACGTCAACACTCCTCCATGATCGACGCAAGTGGAAAGTCAAAAAGGACTAAACACCCTCAGCCTACCAGACCTAGTTGGTATGTATGTCACCCAACAGTGACAAATACAGGTTCCTCTCCAGTGCACACGGAACACGCACCACCAGCTCAGAGTGAGGCCTCTGGAGAGGAGGCAGAACACGGGACCGCAGAGGGACTGCAACTCTATGAGCTCCGTTTTATCAGGCTGGTTCTGGGTACAACACACTATTCTTTATGCTACTATAGATCCTATTCCACAACAAAATTGTGAGTCCTTTACTTGGGATATATTCTCTGGTAAGCCTTTCCTTTTGTGGTTTGGGGATACAGGTCTTCACGTATTGAATTAATAAAACGGAGTATATCAAGTACCATATGCTCGTACTTTGACCCAATTGAACAGAAACTCTCACAAACTCCACGGTTGGGCACAATATTACTTCAGATCTTCAGCAATGTCCTATATGAGAAATCCCAACATTATCTGCCAACAAGGCAGGCATTTCACCATCTAAAATTATTCATTTGTCTGTATTTATTTGAGCTACTACCACCAAAACAAGAAGAACAAAGGTGTGTAGCTCTTTGGTTTTTTATTTCTGATGTAGGAACTCCACAAAATTTCTAAAAATGTAAAATTAAGTTTAAAATGTAAGGTACTAATTAGCACATGACTAACCATCACTGAAAAGGCTCAATAACTTTGCCTTCATAATCTGAATGTTTAGTTTTAAAATATCTCAACTGATAGGAATAGCCTCATGGTATCATTAGTAACTATCTTGGGCACAAGAAAATTAATTATATATATATATATATATATATATATATATATATATATATAACCCTAAACCCTAATATGCAAATAGACTGAATGGTGGAACAACCGAACAGCCAAACAACCGGTTGCTATGCCGTGCGCTGACCACCAGGGGGCGTGCACAGAACATGATGGGCATTAGCAACAGGCAGCAGAGCATAGGACATGGGCATCAGCAGAGTTGGGATGGGGGAGCAGGTGAGCAGGGGCACCAGACGCTGTCATCGGGCTGAGCTTCTGGTGGTTACTGAAAATTCTTCGCTCCCGCGCACCGTGGTCCCACCCAGTGCTCACACCTGCTGCCGGCGCCAGCCCTTTACATCTGCGTCAGTGCTGGAGCCCTTGTCCGCACCCTCTGCTGGCGCCTAGCACCAGTCCTGATTGCTTGGCGCCATCAGCGGGTGTGAGTGGCGGCTGCTGCCCCAATTGCCCCTCAGGAACAGGGGGAGGTGGAGAAGCCCTGAGTGGTGATTGGGGCCAACAGCCACTGCTCACACCAGCTGATGGCACCTGCCCCAATCGCTCTGCGCCGTCAGTGGGGTCAGCACGTGGGAGCAGGGCTGCCGACAGACAAGCGACCTGGGCCTCAGTGGGAGAGGCTGGGCGGGGTGGAGGATGGGCTGAGACCCACCCCCGTGCCCACCGCAGCCTCATGGCCCACAGTTCCTTTCAAGCTGCATGAATTAGTGCACTGGGACCCTAGTATATAAATAAATCTTTATAACAAACAGTATTTCTAACAACTTTAAGGTGTTGCTTTTACTGATTCCCCTTCGATCTCTTTTAGATCATTATTGTTTTTGTATTTTGCAATTGACTGACAACCAGCCCATAACAGATAAAGAAGTGTCAGCTCTGCTTTATCTTGCAGTTCATGTGTCCCAGCATTATTATTTCAATCCTCAATTGAATCTGAAACTTCCATCTGCAGTGTCTTTGTAGGAATCTTTTTAAACGCTTTGTCTATTGAGCAAGGTTCATTTCATTCCAATCAGATAATAGGATCTGAGAGACCACTAAACCAAGCAGAGGCGAACTGCAATGTGCCTGCACAGAACGTGAGCAAATAAAATACGGGAGCTCGCACAGCAGCCTCTGCGGCTGCGGGGTCCCCACTCCCTCCTCTCAGCTTACCTCGCTCACCACACCTGCTGGGTATCATCAGACACACAGATGGGAGTCAAGGATCAACCTATGAATTAAATATTAGCGAAGGTAACTGCCCATATTTTCTTGCTATAGCCTACCTACAGCAAGGTAGGCTATAGCAAAAGAAGAGGATTGTTTTTGCATGCCTCCCACTTTGAAAACCATTGATTATAAATGTGAGAGAGAGAGAGAGAGAGAGAGGAAAGGGGAGGAGGAGGAGGAGACAGGACTGTGCCTGGGCTTGAGGAGAAAATGAGGAATTTAAGTAAAATGGATGGTAGAATTATTTAAGTAAATTTAGAGCCTAAGTGGTTAGTTAATGTGGCCTAAGGTTACAAAGCTAGTAATTTATGGATTTAGGCAACCGATATGACTCAGAAGTCCACTCCCTTTCCGCTGTGCCACATCGCCCCCTTCAGGACAAACACTAGGATTCCAAATTGTGGAGCTGGATCAGAACTTAGTTCACAGTGAAACAGGGCCTGGCGCCTTGTGGGTCCCACCAAGGAAGCAGTGTGCTCCGGAGCTAGACTATGTCTGCAGGCAGAAGCTGAGTAACGCCCGTGGTAGAGACGGAAGGAGAGAGACAGGCCCCACAAAGGTCTCCAGCATGTCTGTCCTGCACCTCCGTGTCAAATCCCCTTCACTTCCTGGAATCCTTCCGTTCGTGTCTTAACCCTTCCAGCTCCCCGTGGCTTCACAGCACCCAGGTACCAAAGCTTCCTGTGCAAGTTCACCGCGTCCCCGCAAAACTGCTGTCACTCAGGTTTTCTCTGGATGCCCGTGACGGGGAGATCGGAGATGGCTGCGGTGGTCATCGCCCAGTACTAGTACTGAGCTGCAACTGGTCAAACGTCCCTGGAGGAGAACTTCCTTGCTTATTTCAGGAGAATCCTCCACTGTCCTTCCTCTAATACGTCTTCTCTCTTCTCTTTCAGATTTTAAAAAAAAAAAAAAAGTACATTTTTTAAGACCATAGAGATTTTCCATTTACAAATCTGAAAAACTTTCTAGGTTCCAATAAAAAACAAAATTTAAAATACATATTGTACTCCACGAGCACAAAGAGCCCTGAAGAGCAAAAAAAGAACCACTTAGGGCTGAAGTAACAATTAAATAAATTATGGAAGGCTTTTAGTACAAAGCCTGGCACAAAATAAGAGCCTAATTAAAAAAAAAAAAAAAAAAAAAAAAAAAAGGCCCGTGAAATGTGTTCCGATCTAAATCAAATTATTTGTATTTCTTTTCCACCACAAAAGCAATGTGCAGCCTTCACATCTAAATCCTGAATATTAACAACTATTTCTTTTCTGAGTCCTCATAACTGTAATTTGAGTGAACACATTGGTAGTAATGATTAGGAGCTACAGAAACCACAAGCACAGCAAGAGAGGATCTCCGTGTCAGGGCTTAGAAGTAACCTGTCCCAGACCCCACGCTTTACACCAAATGGGAATCTTGGCCCAGCATATAACTGAGCGTCACAATAAAGCCATGAGCAGAGAAGCCAACAACATTCTATGTGCAAACACCAGGACTATTTTTCCGTGTCCGTGATCTGTAGGGAAATTTTATAAACGACAAATTAAAACCACAAATGTACCAAAAGATCGTGTTTTCGAGTGTTTTAAAAGACGAGCCACAAACTGGAAGAAGATATCTGAAACCATCTGAGCGAAATCTGAGAATCCAAACTGCAGTGAAGCCGGGCCAGCCCGGCTCAGGGGCTGAGTGTCGACCCAGGAACCGGGAGGTCCCAGTTCCACCCAGGCCGGGGCCCTTACTGGGCTGCGGACAATCCCCGGGGTGAGGCTTTCTTTCAGGAGGCAGCCGATCGATGATTCTCTCTCATCACTGATGCTTCTCTCTCTCTCCCCCTCCCTTCCTCTCTGAAATAAATAAATATATATATATTAAAGAGCATATTTTATTTTTTTAATGTAGTAAAAATTAAAAACCAGCTGATGTGGCTCAGTTAAGCATCATCCCATGCACCAAAAGGCTGCTAGTTCAATTCCCATACAACGTATGTTTCGCTGGGTTATCAGGAACTCAGAAAGGACTCTCCTACCATTAACACATTAAAGAGAAAATAATAATTTCAACAAATGCCCCCCCAAAAAAAGCCCTTGATACAATTCAACACCCAATAAAAACGCACATCAAGAACAGAAGAGGGGGGGGGGGGGCGGTGAGAACCAGAGGAGGAGCGGACTCTATTCATGTTGTCCTGAGATAGCCACCATAAAACAAGCAGATTGTCAAATGAGGAGCGGATTCTATTCATGTGATCCTGAGATAGTCACCATAAAACAAGCAGATTGTCAAATGACAGCGGGGAGGGGAAGGAGACCTGGGGGGAGATAAGAGAACAACTGAAGGACTGGTATGCATGAATACAACCAACGAACACAGAACTCTGGGGAGGGAGGGCATGAATGGGAGGTGGGGGGGGGGGCAAAGGTAAGCTATGTACACATATAATACCTTAATAAAAAAATAATAATAATTTTAAAAAAAGAACAGAAGAGAGTCAAAACTTGTTTGGCTCAGTGGATAGAGCATCGGCCTGCAGACTGGAAGGTCCCGGGTTCGATTCCGATCAAGGGCATGTACCTTGATTGCGGGCACATCCCCAATTGGGGGTGTGCAGGAGGCAGCTGATCAATGATTCTCTCTCATACAGGTTTCTAACTCTCTATCCCTCTCTCTTCCTCTCTGTGAAAAATCAATAAAATATATTTAAAAAAAAAAAAAAAAGAACAGGAGAGAACTTCCTCAGGTTGACAACGACATCTATCAGAGACCTGCAGTGAGCGTGCCACCTCACAGCGAGACCCTGGAAGAAGATGAAAGTGCCCATTATCATCGCTGCCACTCAGCTCCCGCACGGAAGGTCTCGGAGCCGCAGTAACAGGGAACACGAAAACAGCGGTGTCAAGGGTAGGACGAAGGCTGGCCAGGTAAGTCTTCGTGTCAAAGCAGCTCAGTAAGTAGACACTTGGGCGCATCCCTCCTCCTCCAAACACACGGTAACAGATAAACTATGTTCCAATGGCTTAGAGAGGTTCAACAAGAAAAGCCTTCATTTGGACCAGAAACAGAACAGACACAAGACTGGGCGCAAAGCGGACACGGAGCCCCGGAGCAGGTGTCTGCTCCCTGCAGGGCCACGGGGACACGGAGCAGAAGACCCGCAGACGCCGGAGACAGCTCGCGGCTCAGAGCCCAGGATGAGGCCGGAGCGAGAGGAAGCCGAGACACGCTGCCAGTCTCTGCCTGGAACTGCAGTTTGTGCAACGCTCCGGGCTTAAAAATGCGGGAAGATAAAAACAGACGCGTGACCAGGAACTGAACCAGAACATTCACGGACTCTGTGGGGGGGTCTAAAAGAGCCCCAATTATCTCAAAAAAGCAGGACCCCTGACCCACCTCTATGGTATCTAACTTTTTTATTAGGTTCCCGCAGATCAAGAAAAGCACCTAAAAATCACAGAGAAGGGTGAGCACAGAAATAAGAACAACATGAAAAGCACTGACACTCAAATGAATTTGTCCATCAACACTTCAAAATACCCAAAGAAATATAAATGCTAAGAAAGATAGCCAACAAAAGCTACAATTGGAATATGAATTCATTCCAGATGAAGTTCGTATCACAGAACAGTTTGACAAATACTTATTTTTAAGTACATGTAAGGTGCTAGACTACACACATTTTTTAAATTACTGAAAATGCAAACCTGTGCAGCCACCTTTGAAAACAAGCCGTTTCTTACAAAGCTAAACACTCTCCCAACAATATGATCCAGCAATCATACTTGTAGGTACTTATTCAAAAAAGCTGAAACTTTATGTCCACACAAAAACCTGCACATAAATAATTAACAGGACCTTTACTCATAATTACCAAACACTGGAAGTCACCAAAATGTCCCTCAAAAGCGGGCACACTGTGGTCCTTTCACACAATGGCATGTTACTCAACAATAAAAAGAAATGAGCTGTCAAGCCAGCGAGAGACGCTGAGGGACCGTAAGCGCTCGATGCTGACTGGTGAAAGCAGCCCTTCGGGGAGGCTGCACACGGTAAGATCCCAGACAGAGATGTTCTGGAAGAGGCAAAGCCAGGGACACAGTAAAATGGTCAGTGGTTACCGGGATCACTTCAGGAGAGGGGAGGGAAGAACTGAGCAGGGGGGGCACGGAGGACGTGTAAGACAGTGAAGTTATTCTGTGTGACATACGTGAAATGTCATGTAATGATATTAACATTGTAATATCATGATATACCATGTAATGATATACCATGTAATTAATGATTCCTGACACACAGCTGTGAGAACCTAAAGAACTGCTAGTCTGTGACACACGGAGTGAAGCTTCACATAAACCATGAGCTAAAGTTAATAACAACAACAACGATAACAGTCAATGTGGACTTATCAGTTGTAGCAAATGTACACACACTAAAGCAAGACGTTACCAACAGGGGAAACTACGCGTGGGGAAGAGGGGGTGCATAAGAACTCTCTGCACCATCCACCCATTTTGGCCACCTTCAGGTATGTACTAGCATGTAATTTTTTAAATTGGCATAGACAGTTTCACTTCTGGATATACAGGGAGTGGTTCAGATTATTGTGATCTCTGAACACATAATAATCTGGCCACTCAGTGTATAGCCTATATAATAAAAGGCTAACAGGCAAATTGTCCCCTCGACCAGGAGTTTGACCAGCAGGCAGGCCAGCCAACCACCCATGCCCCCTCTTCCTGGCCAGGCTGGCTGGACCCCATCCATGCACGAATTCATGCACTGGGCATAAATATAAATATAAATATAAATATAAATATAAATATAAATATATCACACACACTGAGTGGCCAGATTATTAGGCGTTCAGAGACCATAACTATCTGGCCACTCAGTGTATATACAAAATTACCAAAAGGGACTTGCACATGTATCTACACACCCATTTTCACAACAGCATGATTCACAGCAGCCAAAAGCTGCAGAGAACCACACTGCCCTGCTGGGTGAGGGAATAAACAAATGTAACATCCACGTACAATGAAATAGTATTCAGCTTTCAACAAGGAAGAAAACCTGACACACGCAACTCTGAAGAGGTCATGCTAAGTTAAACCGAACGCAGAGACAAAGACAGTGTGATTCCACTTCTGTGCGGCACCAGAGCGGTCCAGGTCATGGGCAGAAAGTGCAGTGGTGGTCGCTGGGGCTGAAGGGAGGAGAGACTGGGAGTTAGGGTTCCATGCGTAGAGTTTCATATTGGGAAACATGAAAAAACTTAATGCCACGGAACTGTACACTTAAAAATGGATATAATGGTGAATTTTATAGTATGTATATTTTACCACAATAAAAAATATGAGGAAAAGTGCTGAAAAACTGGTTATCACAATTGAAAAGTAAATTATATCTCTTTACTATACTATCTAGAAATTTCACACTATAAGCAAAACTTTTTTTTTTTAATCCTCACCCAAGGATATGGTTTTTTAAAGTCCATTTTAGAGAGAGGAAGGGAGAGTGAAAGAGAGAGAGAAACACAGGGTTGTTTGCCTCCCATATGCGCTCTGAACAGGGACCAAACCCAGGTGAGTGCCCGGATGACGTCCCAACCAACTAGCGAGGCAAAACTTACTTTTTCAATTTTAGAAGGACATACAAAAATATGTAATTCAGACCCTGGAATAGAGAAAAATGTACTTAGCAAGATGGCACAAACACACACAAATTTAATTTATGGGAATTTCTTTCACAAGCGTAACACGGACATTCAAAACGTGTATACCACTAACGACGCTGTGCGCAAAGGGAAAAGGCAAGCCTCAGGCTGGCAGGATGCAGTCACAACACATAGACTGATAAAAAAAAATTAGTATCCAAAGTCACCTAACTGCGACGGTCAGTTCGGCCTACCCCTGAACACACTCCGGCAGGTAAAAGTAAATGAACCCGATCCACGAGCAGCAGCCTGGTCAAACCTCCACCCATCCAACATTGTAAACTTCGCCCTCTCCACCCGGCAAGGCTCCCTTCCACTCTCTGCAGCAGAGCCTGAAACGCCCGGACAACACACCTTCACCAGAGGGTGCGCACGCACGGGCAGGGCGGACCTCGGGAAGACCTCTGATGCTCTGTTCCAGAACAAGCCGCAGGTGTCACGGGCGTGGGGGCCTGGGGAAAGCCTGCTTTTACCCGCACTGCCTGTGCGGAGGTGACAATGCAGAGGAGGGTCAGGGAGGGTCAGAGCGAACTGTGTACAGCTCTGGTGGAGAGGGAGGGGGCCGAGGAGGCTTGTCCCCTGTCTGTGCCGTCAGAGCTTTATCAGAGCGCGCACTCATGAGCCACGGGCACAGCCGCAGCCCCCGCCACTCAGACTGAGCACCGTGCACCCCAGAAGCTGGCACTCCCGGGGACTCTGTCACCAACGGCGTCTCCCAAACCTGGGCCGCACACATCCTGCTCAAGGAGACACCAGCCCTGAAGCTCGTGTAACTAGAAATAAGTTAAACGGGAGGGTGGAGTGAGCCCCAGACATTGTCTCCTGAACCAGAAGGTTCCTGTTTTGACTCCCGGTCAGCGCAGGAACCTGGGTGTTGGGTCCCATCCCTGATAGGAGCTCATGCAGTAGCAGGCAGCCAATTCTCTCACATTGGTGTTTCTCTCTCTCTCTCTCTCTCTCTCTTTCTCTCTCTCTCTTTCCCCCCCCCCCCCCTTTACCTCTTTTATCTAAAATCAATGAGCATGTCTTGGGGAGGAGGTAAGTTTCTCTGGGATAGTGGCTGGACAAAGTAATGCACCTTTTTAAAAAATATATATATTTTACAGAGAGATAGAGAGCTAGAAACGTCGATGAGAGAGAAACATCGACCAACTGCCTCCTGCACACCCCCCACCAGGGACATGCCCGCAACCAAGGTACATGCCCTTGACCGGAATCCAACCCGGGACCCTTCAGTTCGCAGGCCGAAGCTCTGCCACTGAGCCAAACCGGTTTCGGCAAATAATGCACCTTTTTAAAACGCACCCACTCTAGCAGAGGCGCCCATGCATTTTATTACATGTAAACTACGCATCAATGAAGCGGATGTTGAAACACTTATAAATTAAATAATACCTAAATAAAATACAAAGGTCACCGAGAGAACCTGGAACGAAGCGCCACACGTCACAGGGCCCACACAAGGACTGGCGGCGCCTGCTGGGTGCTCGCTGAAGTACGCAGCAGTGGCACCGAAGAGAAACTCGTTCTTCAGGGGTGGCCGCACAATGCCAAATCTGGATTAATGTGGCCCTCACTGTCCATATGAGGAAACAAAGGCCCCGAGAGGATTCTAGGAAGGGTCTAAAACAAAGGGTGCCTCGCCACTCCGCCGGTCAGCAGCCTGGTTTTCCAAGCAGAGATTTGCCTCTCGCATTCCGTGGGCGCTTAGGAACCTTCTCCGTCCTGCTTTGGCTATGCAACCCCCTTCAAAGGTGACTCCGCTTGCGTATGATAAAAATCCTCACAGAACTCATAAAAAGGTCAAGTTTTGATTTGGCAGACAAAGTAACCCGACAGGCACTGCAACCCCGGGAACTGAAAGAGCAGACGGAGCGGGAGAGTCCAGAAACCTAAGCAAGGCCGCCAGCAGGCAGCGTTCCAGCCCACACAGGGGCTCGCTGCAGACCTGCAGGCCACGAACCAACCGGGACAAGTAAAAAAAAAGTGTCCTCCGGACAAAAGTACCCTTCGTCCAGGGGCAGCGAAGAGGAGATTTGAAGCCATGGCCCAGGAGTAAGTTCTAACAGCTGGCCTGCGATAAAGACGAGAAGGTGGCATAATGGCCACAGAAGGCCACTCTGTCACCTCAGCCACTGGTTTCAGCGCTCAGACCTCGGTTACCTTACATGGCAAAAAAGGGGGGGGGGCGGTACAAGGGAAGCCCATCAGCCACCCCTGCCAGTATTAGAGTGATTAATACTGCTCTGTACACTGAAAGAGGTTTGGCTCAGTGGAGAGAGCATCGGCCTGCGGACTGAAAGATCCCAGGTTTGATTACGGTCAAGGGCATGTACCTTGGTTGTGGGCACATCCCCAGTGGGGGGTGTGCAAGAGGCAGCTGATCGATGATTCTTTCTCATTGAAGTTTCTGTCTCTCTATCCCTCTCTCTTCCTCTCTGTAAAAAATCAATAAAACATATTTTTAAATATATATTTTTAAATCCTCAGCAGTAAATATCCAGCAGATATCTGTGTAATATCCAGCAGAACCATGTGGGTTCATTCATTCACACAATAAACATTGCTTGCAGTCACTGAGAAGTCAGCTGGCCGTGATCATGGGGCTTAATAACAGTTGGGAAGGAAGGAAATTTCTTTTCTCCTTTGCAATTTTTTTTTAAATTTTTCTCTCCCTTTAAACGTTACAAGAGCCTTCAAGACTCTCCTAAGTTGCTCCCTTCATCCTCCTGCTTTATCCCCAACACCAAGCCACGCACGGCTCCAACTTTCCAATCCTGGGAGGAGGACGGGGTGGACAAGAGACCCAAGATGAATAATAAGGTGTGAGACAAAAATGCACTGCTGCTTTGTCTTCCACGTTCGTAGCTTCACAAACGAATTGTTAGCTCCTCGGCAGTACACGGTGGCTGTGTGTGACACTGCTGTGGCCCCCAGGGCTGGCCCACGGAGGCCGGCTCATCAATAAACGTCTGCTGAGAATGCAGGCGGTCTCCCTAATCCCGAATCCCGGGGCCTGGCCCGGGGACTGGACAGCGGGCATCGTCAGCGGCATCCTCCCCTCCGGCTCACTTTCCTCCCACGGCGACCCCGTGCACAGGTTCACGGTTAGGCGCCTCGGGAAACCGTGTTCGGGGCGATCTGAAGTGAATTCCGTTCCCTCTGCCAGGGCCTGCCTGCCTCACCTGCCCCCTGCCAGGACCTGCCTCCCGTGCCCCCTTCAGCACCGAGCGCGGAGCCCGCTCCCGGGGAACGCGGCTCCGGCAGCCGCAGCCCGGCGCCCGCCCCCGGCTCCGCGCCGACGGCCGCGGCGCGCTCGGAACTCGGGAGACCCCCCCCCCTCCCCGGCCCGGGGTTCCGAGCCCCGCGGCGCCGGCCCGGGCTGCACCCCATCCCCTCCGCGCGCCGCTCCGGGGCCGGGAGCGCGGAGCCGTCTCCCCTCACAGCGGCGGCGCGCGCGGTGCCGCGGCCCCGGCTCCCCGCCCGCCTCTGCGCCGCCCCCGGCCCTGCACCCGCGCGGGCTCCGGAGGTCGGGGCGCTGCGCGGGCTCCCCCCGCTCCCCGCGGGCGCGAGGCTCCGGCACCGCGCAGCTCCAGGTCCGCCGCCGCGGACCCCCCACCTTACTCACTTCCCGGCCGGCGCAGGGGGAGTCCGGACGGTCTCGGCGGCCGCAGCCTCCCCCGCCAACCTCCGGCCCGGCGTCCGCGGCGCAGGCGGCGGCGGCGGCGCCCGCTCAGGCCCTGGAGCCGCCCCCGCGACGAGCGTCCTCAACTCCCGGCTCGCGCCGCTTCCCCGCCCGGCACGCGCGGCGAGCCCGCCCCCGGCGCGAGGGCGCGAGGGCGCGAGGGCGCGAGGTCTCCGCGCTTCAGGCGGGCGCGCGCCGACGCGAGCGCGCGGCGGGGGCGTGGCTTTCCGTGCGGGGGGGGCGTGGCTTCCGCTCGGGAGGGGCGGGGCAGCGGCAGGGGCCCGCCCCCTGCGGCCCGGTGGGCCCGCCCCCCAGCTCGCCCCTCGCTTCCCCGCCTGCGTGTGAAACTCGGCCCCCCGCGCTCGACTCCCGACTCCCGGACCCCGATCGGGGCCGCTGAGGTGCGTTTTCAGCGCCGCCCGCCTTGGCCAGGCCAGCTGGATGGATGCTCCGCCCGACGTGACTCGGAGGTAAAGAATGCGAAGAACCGCCCAGGAATCAATCATTCATCCGCGCCTGGAGCGCGGCCTCCTCCCCGGAGCCGTTTGGCCAAAGGAATTCCACTCGGCGGAGCTCTGCCCGGGTCCCCGGCCACCTCCCCGGTCACGGTCCCTGCCCGCGAGGAGCGCAGAGCTTGGCGGAAGGGCAGCCGCGGCCGCTGGCCCGTGCCAAGCCAAGGTCTGGGCAGGGGAGGAAGGGATGGCTTCCGGCTTGGCCCGCGGGGACCGGTTCCTGGAAGAGGTGGCATTTGCGTTCGGCCTTGACCGGGAGAAAAAGAAAGAGGCTTCGGGGGAAAGGTCGAGGGCACCAAAGCCTAGGGGAAACAGCTCGGGCAAAGAAAGAGAGGGTGGCCAAGGTCTCCCATCTCAGCATCAACTTCTTTCTTGTCACAGTATCATCCATTTTTGATAGAATCCTTTCCAAGCCATGTGAAACATAGGAGATTATCCCCAGTTAGGAACAGCTAAGCTTCTTTGAATGAGTCAAAGAACCTTTTTTTCCCCCCTCTCAACGTTATTCAAGGCTGAAAAAAGCAGTGTCCTTCAAGGGCTGATGTATGTGAAGTAAGTTACATCCCTAAGTGAAGAGACCCAAAGCCAGCGTTCTTGGATCTGGTTTTTCACTGCTTTTTGGCACCTTATGTTAAGGCAGATCGTGCCACCTGCGGCTGCCTGCCTGCCTTCAGAACACCCTCCTCCTCCTCCTCCTCCTCCTCCTCCTCCTCCTCCTCGTCCTCGTCCTTCTCCTCCTCTCATCTTCCTATTTTAAAACTCCTACGGTGAAGGAAATGCTGGCCACCCACTGTAAGTGAGAGTAAACATCGCTCGGAACAGGTGTCACCTTTCACACAGGAACTTCGCCACCATACTGCATGCCGGGAAGACTTTTTCACTTGTGTGCGGGGCCTTGGCTGTGTTCTGAATATGTTAAGATACTCAGAACACAGGTAACAGACGTCTTGTGTATTCATTTACCACCTTTGAGCACCAGCTGGAGGAGGCATTGAAAGGGTCCTTTGGATGAAACCGGTTTGGCTCAGCAGATAGAGCGTCGATTTGCAGACTGTAAAGTCCCAGGTTCGATTCCTGTCAAGGGTATGTACCTTGGTTGCAAGCACATCCCCAGTAGGAGGTGTGTGCAGGAGGCAGCTGGTCGATGTTTCTTTCTCCCTTCCTCTCTGTTTAAAAAAAAAAAATCAATAAAATATTTTTTTAAAAAAGAAAGAAAGAAAGAAAGAAAGAGTCCTTTGGAGAAAAGATGTGTATTTGATGTAAAATAAATATGTAAATGTTACTTTAAATATTAATTTTATGTAAAATAAATATGCAAATATTACTTTGAATATGTAAATATTTCCCCTATTGCTTGAACCCCAAGTAATGTCAATATGCACCATTCTGGGAACTATTAGCACCATTCTGGGAACTGACTACTGTACGTACACTCGCATTAGCATCTCCCCATCTTTGTTCTGCATTTCATCGCCTCTCATGCTCAGAAAACTTATTTCAGTCACATTTCAATCATTCTCCCCGCCCCTCTGTTTTCCAAAATCATCAGCTCCTCTTACCTACTTGCCCTATTCCTTCACCATCTATTCATGTTCAGGCTTTTCCTGTCCTAAAGAAAAAGGAAGAAACCCCTCTGTCGTTCCAGATTGTGCTGTAAATTCTTATTCGAACTCCTTAAAGCAGTTTATCTCTGCCAACTCAGCTGCTCCTCACTCCTCACCTCACGGCTCTGGAGCTTTTGTCCCCACCACATCACTGCACTTCTCTCAGTCATGAACGTCTGTTTAATCCTAAATGCCACCAGCCATTTCTGAGTCCTCCTTTTCCTAGAGTTCTCCATAGTGTTTGACAATACAGAGCATCCCACTCTTTTTGGAACATCCTTTGCCTTTACAACATGACTCCTCCGCTAACCCCTCTGGCCAGGATTCTGGAAGCCATGTGGAACAGAAAACCACCCAGCCAAACCCCACCCGAATCCCTGACCCCAAAGATGGTGAAATTATAACTAAAATGATTCTTAGTTTAAGTCATTACTGTTTAGGATAGGTAGTTTGTTACGGAGTCTGTTGACCAAAATGTTTGGCGTCAGACTCCTCAAGAGCAAACCAAGGCAGAAATGATGTGACATTTTCTGAAGACTCAAGGAAAGAAGATGCAAGGTAACGATTTTATACCCATCCATCATGCTGTTTTTCAAACACCATAGGCTATAGGGAAAAACAAAAAGCTTTTTAAAATGCAAAGAACTATGCACATAAGCCCATCCTAAGTACTATAGCAGGGGTCAGCAACTTTTTTCCAAAGCACCAAGATAGTAACTATTTTGCTTTGCAGACCTAACTAGTCACCTCGGTCACTTGTAGCACAAAAGCAGCCATCGGTATAATGCCGACAAGTGGGTGTGGCTATGTCTCAAATACACTGAGCTTCCCAAAATAGGCTCTAGGCTAGATTTGGCCTATGAATTGCAGTTTGCCACTTCTATGCTAGAGGAAATTATTTCTCCCCAAAAGAGCACAAAGTCCATACGACTTAAGAAACATATACCCTGACCAAGTGGGGTTTATGTGTTTGTTTGTTTGCTAGAGCTACCATAACAAAGTACCACAGGCCGGCCTGAAGAGCAGGGATGTATTTCCTCACAGAACTGGAGGCTGGAAGTGCAAGACCGAGCTGTTGACGGTGTTGGCTTCTGGGGCCTCTCTCTGGGGCTCATGGATGGCCTTCTCCCTGTGTCCTCACACGGTCTTCCTTTGTGCTGTGGGCATCTGTGTGCTAATCCCCTCTTCTTATAAAGACACCAATTAGATTGGAGCAGGGCCCACCCTAATGGCCTCCTTTTAATTTAATTATGTCTTTAAAGGCCCTGTCTTCAAATATAGTCACGTTCTGCAATACTAGTTAGGACTTCCACTATTTAAATGTAAAAGCTATAACAATAAAACGCTTAGGGGAAAACATGCATGTAAATCTTCATTACCTTGGGCTTGGCAAAGCCTTCTTAGATAAAACACCACAAGCACAAGTGACAGAAGAAAAAACAGACAAATTGTGCTTCATCAAAATGTTAAAACTTTCGCGCATCAAAGGACACCACTTAAAAAGTGCAAAGGCAGTCTACAGGATGAGAGGAAATACTTTCAAATAATGCATGTGATAAGAAACTTATCTCCAGAATATATAAACAGCACTACAATTATAAAACAAACAACCCAGTTGAAAAATGAGGAAATGATTTGAGCAGACATTTCTTCAAAGGAGATATATAGATGGCCAATAAGCACGTGGAAAGATGCTCAACATGGTTAGCTATCAGTAGAATGTAAATCAAAAACAAGGAGCTGAAACCGGCTTGGCTCAGTGGATAGAGCGTCGGCCTGAGGACTGAGGGGTCCCAGGTTCAATTCCGGTCAAGGGCATGTACCTTGGTTGCAGGCACATCCCCAGTGGGGAGTGTGCAAGAGGCAGCTGATCGATGATTCTCTATCTCATCGATGTTTTTAACTCTCTATCCCTCTCTCTTCTTCTCTGTAAAAAATCAATGAAATATTTTGGGGGGAAAAACAAGGAGATACCACTCCAACCCCAGTAGGATGGCTGTGATGAAAACCACAGACAATGTGTTGGTGAGAACGTGGAGAAATTAGGATATCGATACATTGCTGGTAGAAATGTAAAATGGCGCAGCTGCTCCAGAAAACAGGTGCAGTTCCTCAAAATGTTACACATGAAGTTCTCATATGACCTAGGAATTCTATTTTGAGATGTGCACCCAAGAGACTTGAAAATATAAGCCCACACGAAAACCTATGCACAAATGTTCACCATGTCTGCTTCATAGTAGCAAAAAATGAAAACAATCCAAAACTCCATCAACTGATGAATGGATAAACAAGATGTGATTAGTCCATTCATACAATAGAATATTATTCGGCAATAAAAAGTAATGGAGCACATACTATAACATGGATAAAACTTGAAAACATTATGCCAAGGGAAAGACTCCAATCACAGAAAAACCACATGTTGTACTGTTGAATATGGTACATGAGATGTCCAGAAGAGGCAAATATTTATAGAGACAGAAGGTAGACGTGTGGTTGCAGGGGCTGGAGGAGCTGGAGGGACTGAAAAAGGACGACTAATAGGTATGAGGCTACTTTTCGAGTTGATTAAATTGTTCTAACGTTGATTGTGGTAATGGTTATACAACTCTGTGGTAGACTAAAAACCACTGAATTGTACACTTTAAATAAAGGAAGGAAGAAATATGTGAACTGTGTCTCAATCAATGTGGTTCTTTGAAAGAGGAAAACCATAAGACAATCCTGAAAGACACAAAAGTATACTTGGTTTTGGTTAAAATAGTTTAACATTGTTAACATGGCAGTTCTCCTTATGGTCATTTATAAAGTTAATGATTCCCCACCAAAAAAAAATAAATAACAAAATTTTCTTCTGTAGCTAGATAAATGGATACCAAAGTTCATATGGAAAAAATAAACACTCAAAAATAGCTAGCACAACACTGGAAAGGAAGAAGTATGAGAGGTGACTAGCCCGAGCAAATACTAAAACATACGACAGAGCCACCTGAATGAGTACACCATGGTGCTGGCACAGGAACAGGCAGACCAATGGAAGGTGCAGGTATCAGTCCAACTACATGTGCAAATCCCCTGTCTGCTAAGCAGTCCAATGGCTGAGGCAAAGAATGGTACTGAGGCAAACTGGACAGCCATGCACAGCCTCTCTGTGTTGGTGAGGTTATGGGGGAACAAATATTACTAAATGGAATGAAAACACACAACCCCCTGCCCTAACCAGTTTGGCTCAGTGGATAGAGCGTCGGTCTGCAGACTGAAGAGTCCCAGGTTCGATTCTGGTCAAGGGCATATACCTTGGTTGCGGGCACATTCCCAGTAGGGTGTGTGCAGGAGGCAGCTAATCAATGTTTTTCTCTCATCAATGTTTCTAACTCTTTATCCCTCTCCCTTCCTCTCTGTAAAAAGTCGATAAAATATGTTTTTTTTTTTTAAAGAAGGAAAAGTATGCAACCCCTGTGGAGGAGCACTTGGCAATATCGAATGAAACGATGTGTACATTTAACCTCTCAACCTAGCACTCCAACTTCTAGGAATTTACCCAAAAGGCACCTCCAAAGATAATCTGTACTCTTACATATGAAACCTCCTGCATTGTACCATGATTTGTATTTGCAGAATATTGGAAACCACCTAAATGCCCAAACATAGATGACTAGTTGAATAAACTCTGATCCTTACACATATTTGACTACTAGAGAGCAATAAGAAGGAGTAAAGATGATCTTTATGGATTGAGATTTACATACTGGTAATTGCAAAACAGTCACAGAGATGTAACGTACTGCATAGAAATAGAACCAATACTATTGTATTTCTCTGTATGCTGCCAGGTGGGTCCTGGAAATTTCAGAGGGGACACTTGTAAAGTATATGAATTTCTAACCGCTATGCTGTGCACCTGGCAACTAATACAAAATAATACTGAGTATGAACTGTAATTGGGGAAAAAAAACTTTTAAAAAGAAATAATATCTTTATGAACGGAGATATCATAGTTTCCAGGGTATATTATTAAGCAAGGCACGAAAGCAAACATAAGATGCTACCTTTTGCTTATTTTAGTAAAAGGAATCACCAGAACAATAAGCCAGAAAACAATAAAACTGGCGCCTTAAGGAAATGGGTGAGGGAACAGGGAAGAAAGTTTAGGGGAGGAAGGGAAAATCCTGAATATGCCATATCTTTTTATGTAGTTTTAGCTTTTGGAAACATGTTAGTGTTATATACATTCAAAAAATAAAATTAAATCAACACGCGTAGGGAAAAGTTGAAAACCTGTTAACCAAATGCAAACAGAAAACAAGCCCAATTGTATGTCAAACTAATGACAACCACAATGAAGGGAAAAGAAGTAAACCAAGTAATTCTGAATATAGTCCTTGATACACCTTCAGTCTAATGCAAACAATAAACTAGGGGAGAAAGAATCAATGCCGGTAAAAAAAAAAAAAGAAAGAAAGAAAGAAAGAAAGAAAGAAAGAAAGAAAGAGAAAGAAAAGAAAAGAAAAGAAAAGAAACACAATGGCTAATAAGCATAGTGTAAAATGTTGATTATATTTACTTCTAATATTTACAAATTAAACTAGCAACATATTTGAACTGTAATAGTCAGTGTTAAAGAGTTTTTTTGAAGAAATGTAAATAATATAGTCCTTCTGGGAGGGGATTTGATATAAAAGATGTAACGAAAAATAAAACATATATATCATAACAAATAAAACATATCAAA
Source organism: Vespertilio murinus (assembly GCA_963924515.1). NCBI lineage: Eukaryota > Metazoa > Chordata > Mammalia > Chiroptera > Vespertilionidae > Vespertilio > Vespertilio murinus. Next base: position 54,002,499 of record OZ004713.1, read on the forward strand.
CTGTTTAAAAAGGTCAAAACCCTTTGACCAGAAATCCAAATTCTTGCAGTTTATTTTGTGAAGACATTAAATGATGCATAATTAAATTTGTGCATTAGGATAGTTTACCAGAGTTACTTCTAAAAACTAAAATTTTCAAAAAGGTACGGGGCTTTGATTAATTAAATTATGAGATATCCATGAGATAGAAGATGCCACAGGTATTAAAATCACAGGGTAAAATAATGTTTCATGTCATGAAAACATGTAAAATGTATATGTCGTGTGATTTGAATTTTGCTTAAAAATATGTGTGAGAGACAAGTCTAAGAGAAAAGAGGGCAAAAGGAGAAAGAGACATTTTTTAGAAGAGCAAACACAGTCCCGCTGGTGTGGCTCAGTGGTTGAGTATCAACCTACAAACCAGGTCACGGTTCGATTCCCAGTCAGGGCACATGGCCAGGTTGCGGGCTCCATTCCCCAGGGTGGGCCGTGCAGAAGGCAGCCTATCAATGATACTCTCTCATCACTGATGTTTCTATCTCTCTCTTCCTCTCTGAAACCAATAAAAATATTTGTGTGTTTTTTTTAAAAAAGCCAACACATATGACACATAAATGTATGAAAAAAATCCTCAATTTCACTAGTAAATGTATCCAGGTAAATTCAAGTTAATACTACAATATTATATACCTTCTTAGAAAGGCAAAAGTTTTTAAGTCTGCTAATGTCAGGTGCTGGACAGGAGATTAATCATCGGGGACTCTGCACTGATGCTGGGAATATAAATCGGAGCAATTGTTCTGGCACATTCAAGTTGAGATTTCATATACTTTTTTTCCCAGCCATTTCACCCCAAAGGCACCCAACAGAGGCACCCAGAGGCCTGGACAGGCCCTGGTTAGAATGGCCACGAGCTAACAACAGCCAGAGGCCCAGCAAGAGAAGGAGGGAATAAATCGCGTCTGTCTCCGCAATGGAAATATCAAACAGCAGCAGAAACGAAAGAACTACCTCCAGTAACACAGCCCCGATAAAGGGAACCAATGTATTTTTTGAGAAAAGCAAGAGACATATGATTGTAGAATGAAATCATTTTTGCAATGCTTAAAATCAAGTAAGCCCAAACAGCCTGTAAAATTATTTTTACCAAGCAAGGGGATAATAAGACCCAACTTGGAGAAAGCAGTCACCCTGGGCAAGGAAGTGGCCGGCTGGGAGAGCACTCAGGTGACAATCATTGCCAGTCATTGCCTAATGTCTTGTTTCTTGTTACATATCTTCTGTATCAAATGCCATATTTTTTTAGTTTCCAGTTACAGTCAACATTCAATATTATATTAGTTTCAGGTGTACAGCAAAGTGGTTAGATATCAAATATCCCATTATAAAACAATGGAGTGAAAGAGGCTGTGTGTGTGTGTGTGTGTGTGTGTGTGTGTTTCCCCCTGAATAAAAGACTGGAAGAATATAAACCAGGAATTTATTCAGGGGTTATCTCTGGGTGGAAGGATTGAGAATGATTTCAATTTTCCTCATATTTGTTTATATTTCCGAAATGTCTTAAAATGAACATTTGCACTTTTTTTCCAGAACAGGAAAAAAAATGCTTTTTTAAAAAAGTCTGTGCTAGCACCTGTCCCATTCTCACTCTGCAGCATGCACACCCAGGTCTCCATGTCCACGGTCAGAAATGGTCCGGGAAGGGAAGCACCGTGAGTCCCCGAGGTCGCGTGTGACACGCCGTTGGGCCAGGCAGTCGCTGCCAGTGTCGGGAACACAGTTGGACGGGGCGGGCGCACAGAGCCGCGTGGGAGGGCCGACGTCTGCCCGCCGAGGGCCCGCTGAGCAGCAGGAAGGTCGGAACAGCTCAAGGAAAATAATTTCATGAAGCTGAAAACCCATCCCCTGAAGTCAGGAATCCACTGCCATGGCCCCCGCCCTCCACCCCAAAAACCCTAACACCATGCAGGTCAGAACACTGGGAAGTAAATACCACGACTTTGCCCTGTTCATTTTGGTAAGTGAACGCCAGAATGTGTGTCACCCTGTCCTCTGGCACGTCCAGATGACACGATGGGACTGGACAGGGTCCAGCAGAGCCTCGTTAACACGGAGGCAGGAAGGGTGTGCTCTGCAGGCTGAGCAAAAGGCAGACGCTGGCCTTCAGAGGAAGAGGAGAGCTCAGACGTGAGTGCCAGCAGTGTTCGCCTCGGTCTGCCTCGGAATACAGAGGCAGTCACCATGCCGGGCGAGGCCAGCAGCGGGGGGCAGCTGTCAGGTCTGGGGGGATCCCTGAGAACTGCTCTTTGGCACAGTGGGCAGCAGCGTGGAAAGCACTCCCCGCCCCCCTCCAATCCCCCAAACCCCGCCTGGCTGGCTGGTTGGTTCTCAGTCTTGTCCGAACAGGGAAGGAAGGCAAGCAGGGAGGCTCGGGGCGGGGACGTGTGGCCAGGAAGAGGGCCGGAGCCGGGACAGGAGCGTGCTGAGTCTCCGGAGCAGCTTGTGGGGAGGCCGTGACACGTCACATGGAAAACCTTGAGGGATGAAACTCCCCAGGATTCACATCACGGCCAGCCGTCACCTTCCACAGAGCTGTCCCTGAGAGCCGTGCTGGGTGTAAGCACCAGGGCTGCCGTGTTTCCACGCCGTGAGAAGCTCAGGAAGCCCAAGCTGAGGGCACCCCCAAAGGCCCTCCAGAATGACCCCAACAGGCAACCCAGAAGCCGCAGTCCCCCAGGAAGGCTATCTCCCAGCTGCTGCCGGTTCACCAAAGCCTGGTCACCTAGGCGGTGTGTTCAGACGCCTCGAACGATCCGATCCCCGGGGTCTCTGGTGGTGAAACTTGCTGCCCTGGCTCAGGATCAGTAACTCCAACTGTCCTCAGCCAGGCTGCATTGGGGGGGAAAGCTACCGGCGAAGATGAACTGATTTTTTTTAAAGCGCCCTGATTGATAGAATGTGTGACCGAAGCAGAGAGCCACCGAGCGTCCCCATTTGTTAATGGAGTTAATGATTCGGAGAGCTGGCTGGCTGCGGGGTGAGGGCAAAGGGCATGGCGAACCGGCGAGGGTGGAAGGACAGCTCTGCCCGCTCCCTCGTGCCCGCATGCGCTCCCGCGCTCTCCAGGCTGCTCTTGCAGGGGCGCTGGGGTGGGGAGTGAGCTGCTCTCCATTCCAGGTTACCAGACTTGGACGTTGGAAGCAGAAGCCTCTCGGGTCCCCGTGACGGTGCGAGGAAGGAGAGAGAAGAGAGCTATGCGTTCCCCTTCCTCTCCGGGCCCACCCCTGGGCTCCCCTCTCGGACCACCGGAGAGAAGGGCGCGTGAGGCCAGCACCTGCAGCCACGGGAAAACGCTTTCTCATCACCAAAGCCGAGCTGTTCCTTCTGCGTTGGCTCCTCAGCTCTCACCGGTTCCCCTGTCCCGGGGTTAGCCTCTTCTGCTCCAGGTCTTTTGCGTCCTGAGCTCAGCGCTCCAGAACTCCACCTGCAGCGGCCTTAAAGGTTCTGTCCAGCAGGGCGTGGGCCCCAGAGACACCATCAGCGGAGCCACCCAGCTGACCGGTGGGACTGAGAAAATATTATTGCTTTAAGACTCAAAACCTGTCGAAACCGGCTTGGCTCAGTGGATAGGGGTCAGCCTGCGGACTGAAAGGTCCCGGGTTCGATTCCAGTCAAGGGCATGTACCTTGGTTGCAGGTACATCCCTGGTAGGGGGTGTGCAGGAGGCAGGTGATCAATGATTCTCTCTCATCGATGTTTCTAACTCTCTATCCCTCTCTCTTCCTCTTTGTAAAAAATCAATAAAATATATTAATAATAATTTTTAAAAAGACTCAAAACCTTGGGGGGAGTGGTTAGGCCACAGCAGATCGTGTACAGAAACGGAGGCGATGCCACGCAAACACACGAGCCACATAGCCTTGGCTTTGCATTGTGTGGCGGAAGGGGCTGGACGTGGCACTGGCACTGAGTGCAGCCCGGATGTTTTTTGGGGGGAGCGAGGAGGTTGGGGGGGGGCTATTGGAAGGATAGCTGCCTGCCTGTGTCTTACAGCAGCGACACGACTGCAGTGGTGAAAGCAGAGCTGCCAGACCGTCCTCTCCCGTTGGCCGGTCAGTCGGGAGGGAGAAAACACACCCAATGGGCTCGGAAATCGGGCTCAGATGGTCCCAGGCAGCGCGGTGAGTGCCGGCTGTCTTTTTCTGAAGTCCTGACGGGAAGGCAGGGGCGGGAGCAGCTGCTCCGCGTGCCGGCGGGATGAGCAGGACGTGGCAGGTCGGCGATGTGCTGCGCCCCAAAATAAAATGCGTCACCTTCCCAGCCTCTCTGACCCACCAAAGGGTCTCAGAGACGTGGCTTCGGAAGCAAGGTCAAACGCAGTCCGTGGCTGTGGCTATGTTCAGACCACAGAAGTTTAAGCTGATGCCAGGAGACCCTCTCCGTGAGGACAGGGAGCTTCTGAGAACCTGGGGCCGCTGCCCGACGGCTCTGCAGCGTACCAGCCCTGCACACCCTACACGGAATGAATGTCTTCAGGCCAAACTGGCAAGAGGAACCCCTCAGTCCATCCGCAGACACTAGGATGGGAAATGACAAATTATTGTTCGTCCCTAAGTCAGTGGTCGGCAAACCATTAGCCAACAGAGCCACATATCAACGGCACAATGATTGAAGTTTCTTTGGAGAGCCACATTTTTTAAACTGAAACTTCTTCTAACGCCACTTCTTCAACATAGACTCGCCCAGGCCGTGGTATTTTGTGGAAAGAGCCACACTTCTGGGGCCAAAGAGCCGCATGTGGCTCTCGAGCCACAGTTTGCCGACCACGGGTCTATGTAAACATTTTCAGGATGGGCTAGTAAGGCAGCAGTAGATGAATGACCCATAGGAGGATGGGGAAAAGCCCTCACGGAGGAGCTAGTACTTGACCATCAGAGAGGGTGAGCCCAGGGAGGGCCGGGGAGAGGGCCATGTGGCACTGCAAGAGAGGGCGGCGTAAGTGGCACTGCAAGATGAGGGTGGGCAAAGGCCCAGGGCCACTTCACGCTGAGCATGCCTGTCTGTCCGCAGGACCTCCTCCAAGGAGGGGACGAGAGCCCCTTTTAGGAAACAGCACCAGGAAGCCTTCACTGCTCAACAGGGGTCTTGGCTGAGCCATGGGGCTTACAGGTCCAGGCTTTCCCAGCTCGGCTGCCCAAAGGCACCCCGTGGAAGGGACTCTCGGGGTCGTGGTGGCCGGAAGACAAGCGTGCAGTGTCCTCTCTCAGCTGCGCCTTCACGGGGAGCGAGCAGACACCCCAGCTGCTGGGCCTGGCAGACAACCCGGAGACCTGAGGTCCAGGGGCTCAGGTTTCCTCTGGATGAGCTTTTGTCTTCAGACGTGCAGCGTGAGCGAGGAACATAACTCCCCTGGGTCGCGTGTCTTCATTTCTAAAACGAGCAGATGTCCTCCAGGTCCGAAAGTCTGAAGCTCTAGGAAGACATTTGGAAGCGTAAGCAAATAGGAAAGTGCTTCCCATGTAAAAAAGCAGACGTATATGTGTAGCATCTGAGCAGGCACTGCAGTAAAGTGGATGATGGTGGCCCTGAAATGCTATCTCTATGAATAAAAGCCTCAGTGACCTGTCAACCGGTCACTATGCCATGCACTGACCACCAGGGAGCAGACGCTCAATGCAGGAGCCGCCCCCTGATAGTCAGTGTGCTCCCACAGCCAACCTCCTGTGGACTCTCCCCCAGCCAGCCGGGGCGAGAGCGAGATGGCCCCCATCGGCCCCCATCACGGGTCAGGCTGAGGAACCGCACCTGTGCGCGAATTAGCTAATGAATGACGAATAAAGAAACAAAAAGGCCAATTGAAAGAAAGGGAGACTACAGCAATGCACATCATTAATCAATAAATGAAGCAATAAATAAAAATAAAGTGAATTATTGAAAAAAAAAGAATCAGGGAGGTGAGGGCATGTATGGGAGTGGGGGGGGGCAATGCTAAGATACATACATATTAATACCTTAATAAAAAAATGAATAAAAAATAAAGCTTATAAGCTACCCCCCAACACACACACACACACACACACATGCAAAAAAGAATCAACCAATGAATGCATGACTAAGTAGAACAGCAAATGGATTTTTTTCCTCTCACTCACTTTTCTCCCTCTCTCTAGAATCAATCTTGAAAAGGGATGGGTGGAGACAAGATGGATTGGAACGTAACGAAGTTGGAAGGGAGATCCTTTCCCGTGGGCCTGGTGGCGGTGTCGAAACACTGAAAGCATCTGGAAGAGTCACCGTGAAAAATGAGCCACAGCTCCCGCTCGAGCTGGAAGACCTGGGGTTTCCGAGCAGCACAGAGGTCCCTGTTGAGAGGGAGCGGGCGGGCGGCAGGAGCTCAGCCAGCTGGCTGGCGGCCTCCAGCGGCAGCAGCCGCGGGGCGGAGACTGCCCAGGTGGGGCTGACACAGTCTAACGGGAGGCTGGGACGTGAGGGATTTCGGGAGCTTTCAAGGACACGCTGGGGAGAGCCAGCCTATCCAAGGACACGCTGGGAGAGCCAGCCTCGCCCGGTCTCTCCTCCTCTCTGCCAAGCCAGACGGCAGGGCCTGTGCTCCGTCAGCTACGCTCGGGGGCAGACAGCGCTGTTTCAGAGGACAGGAAGCTGACAACCGTGGGTTATTTTCAGCGAAACATCTTTTTAAAACTTTAAACTGGGGTAGATTACGCATAACGAAAACGTGCCCTTTTGACCCTTTTTTTAAAGTGAACAGTTCCGTAGCATTAGACACATTCACATCGTGGTGCGATCATCACCGCCGCCCATCCCCGGAGCTCTTCCGTCTTCCCCCGCGAAGCCATGTCCCCAGGAAACCAAGTCTCGATTTCTCCCTCCACCCCCGCCCCACCCCTGGCAGCCACTGTTCTGCTTTCTACCTCTGTGGATTTTATTGTTCCAGGCATCTCATATAATTGAAAACATACAATCATGGTCTTTTTGTGGACTGGCTTGTTTCGCTTAGCGCGATCTCTTCAAAGTTCGCCCATGTTGTCAAATGGGCCGGGATTCCTTTCCTTTTGAAGGCCGCACGCTATTCCACTCCAGGGGTGCGCGTTTTGTCGACCTAGTCATCAGTGAATGAACACTTGGGCTTCTTCCACCTTTTGGCTATTGTGACTAATGTTACTATGAACATTTGGAGTATAAATATCTACGAAATCCCTATGTTCCGTTATTTTCTTCATTTTTTTCCCCAAGGTGGAATTGTCCGTGATATATGTAACGGAATAAAAATAGATCAATACAACTTTGACCCAAATGAGTATCAGCACCCCTGCCTGGACAGGACTGATGGCATCCCCGCTGCTCAGACTAGTCTTTTCAGAGCCCTAGTCTTTTAGGATTCAAGGCCTGGCTCTAGACCAGGGGTGGGCAAACTTTTTGACTCGAGGGCCACAATGGGTTCTTAAACTGGACCGGAAGGCAGGAAGAAAAGCATGGATGGAGTGTTTGTGTGAACTAATATGAATTCAAAGTAAACATCATTACATAAAAGGGTACGGTCTTTTTGGGTTTTTTTAATTCAATAATTTTATTCACCGGATCCAGCCCGCAGGCCGTAGTTTGGCCAGCCCCGCTCTAAACAGACACGTGGCTATTTCAAAAGCACACACAGTGGCTCTGTGAAGCAGGAGGGCCACAAACAGCTGTGGTTTGGGCACGGAGGATAAGAATAGAGCTGGTCACTGGTAAAAATAAACCCAAGTGTGGGTTCAAAGCTCAGGCTTTGCCGTCAACACAGCCGCTACTGATATCTGTGCTCCACTAGTCTTCGCTCTGTCACCTGAGGCAGGTCATTCTAGCTCCTTGATTCCTCAGTTTCCCCATCTGTAAATTGAGTAGCTACACAGATGGATGAGATTTGTAGACATAAGAGCTTAAGACAGAATCTAGCACAGAACAGGTGCTCAGTGAATGCCGGCTTCCTTCTCTTCCCATCTCAGTGGCTTCCTTCTCTGCCCTCCTCTGCTCTTCAGAACTTGGGGTGCCTAGGACCCCTCTGCTGTCTGGCACCTTCCCCGGTAGCTACCGGGAAAAGAAAAAGGGCAGAGACTCCACTCCTTTGCCTCCACGTGGTGAAAGACGCCCATTGTAGGTACATACAACACATTACAGGTTCATACTTTATTGGCTGATGAATCAGAGGTCAGCTCTAACGTATAAATACATATCAGAGTCGTCAGCCATTTATCACTGTAACTAGCGTCTAGTGCAGGGGTGGGCAAACTTTTTGACTCGAGGGCCACCATGGGTTCTTAAACTAGACCGGAGGGCCGGAACAAAAGCATGGATGGAGTGTTTGTGTGAACGAATATAAATTCAAAGCAAACATCATTACATAAAAGGGCACGGTCTTTTTTATTATTATTATTTCAATAGTTTAGACCAGCCAAACGGGCCGGATCCGGCCCGCGGGCCGTAGTTTGCCCACGGCTGGCCTAGTGTGTACTATTATGCATGATTAAGTTCTGTCTAGCAGAGTAATTACAAGGCGCCATTAAATATGCCCTGTCATTCTCAGGCCCCAGCCCTGACCTACCGTTCTGGGGGTGAGGCCTAAGGGTCGGTGCTTCACCCCAAGGCGACTCCGACTCCTCAGTCTGTGGCCTCTCGCTTGGCCGGCAGCAGGCTGGCCCAGGGGCTTGGGCGGGGCCGGTGGCTGTAGCTTCGGGGTGAAGGGCTCCGGGAGCAGGAAGTCCGTACACTACCCGCCTTACGACCTGGAGCAGAAATGCTGGCGGCAGCCTTCTGGTCCTGGGGCCCACCGCAGCTCTACCCTGAGCTGAGCAGTGGGCTCTGGCTTTGGGACCCTCACAGGCCACCGTTCCCTCCATATAGTACAAGAGGACGACACCTCCCTCGACATTTGCTTTCCTGACGTAAGGTTTTGTGGTTTTTGCTTGTTTGTTTTTCAAGGAAAAGCACGAGTTGTCCCTAGAGCCAGGGCTAGTGTCAGGTCGGGCAGGTGAGTGATTGGTGCTTGGCATCCTGTCATCACCCGTCCTCAGGTGTCCATTGCCCTCGCAGGCCGTGGACACCAGAACCCCGCTCCGTGGCACCCCTCCCACCCACCCACCCACCCACTCCTGGGAAGCATTGCATTCTCTGGCACCTTCTTCAGCTGCGTGACTCCTGCAAAAACCGAGACATGCAACAAGCAAGGCATTAGGGAGTCCGTGAAATCATCATAGAGGTCGCACAGGAACTTAGGAAATACTCATAAAAGAATGTTTATATCAATATGTATTAGTAAGTGTAGAAAATGTAGACGTCATTAGAGCTATACAAATATGAAAAACAAAACAATATGCGGAAAATGGAATTGCGAGAGTGGTGACCATCTTTTGTTCCCTTAAGACTTTTTATTATTTTTTTTACTTTTATTTTTTAAGTATATTTTTATTGATTTCAGAGAGGAAGGGAGAGAGCTAGAGAGAGAGAAACATCAATGATGAGAGAGAATCGTTGATTGGCTGCCTCCTGCATATCCCCCACGGAGGGGGGGGTGTGGATTGAGCCCACAACCCACGCTGTGCCCTTGGCTGGAATCGAACCTGAAACCCTTTAGTCTGCAGGCTAACGCTCTACCCACTGAGCCAAACCAGCTAGGGCTTAAGACCTTTTTAGAATGTGTTTCTGTTATTAGAGCCCCTTTCTTCTGTTATTTTTTTATTTTTTTAATTGATTTCAGAGCGGGAGAAACATCCATGATGAGAATTATCGACTAGCTGCCTCCTGCACCCTCCCCACTGGGGTCAAGCGGACAACTGGGGCATATGCCCTGACTGACCGAGAGTTGAACCGTGACCCCCTGGTGTACAGGTTGCACCACACTGGCTGGCTGTCCCTCTGAATGACAGGATGACAAGCCGCAGTCAGGACCGAGCCCTTCGGGAACTACTGAGCAGTCGCTAACCTTGAAAGGTCAAAAGCCCTCCCGGGTGAGGTGGCAGTCGAGGGGCTGGCGGCTCTGAGCACAGCCTGTTCTCGGCGAGGGAGCCGCCGCCACCCCTTTCAGCAGCCGGTTCATGGCCTGGTGCAGAGGCCGGCGGAGAGGAGCAGCCCTGACAGCTGCGTGGGCTGCCGGCCGGCGGCGGCAGGGCGATGCTCCGTGACAGACAGTACATGGAACTCGGGGCTAAGTGGTGCGAAGCTCGGAATCAGCTCTTTAGTGCACTCTCTCTGGCTGAGCTATCTATACTGTGAGTCAACGCATGCTTGGCCCCCGGCTCTGCTCCATGCCGCCCCGCCTGTGCGTGGATGGAGGGAGGGAGAGGTGAGCTGGGAAGTGCGTCTTCCTTTCACAGCCTGCGAGCTGAGGGAGCTGCGATCACCTCCATAAATACCTCGGGCTGGAAATGCCCGGGCCTGGCTGCGTGGGGCTGGAGCTGCCTGCACAAGGGGTGGGGCCATGGAAGGGAGCATTCCTCAGAAAGTCCAGCTTTCCTGCGGTGAGCTCGGTGATCACAGCATCGTTCCCTGGGGGACAGGGGGCAGTCCGAGAGAAAGCCAGCTCCTGCGGTGGTAGGAAGCATCTGGAGAACTTCGTTGGGAAGAGGAGGCCAAGGTGGGGTGCGCAGGGCAAGGAATGCTGTGACCTGCAGGAGCCCTGGGGCCCCGGTGCGGAGGGCCCTGTGGGGAAGAGGGCTGGCAGAAGGTGCGGAAAAGCATCTTTGTCGGAGAAACAAGAGGAGGTACAGTCTCACCGTGTGCATTCCTGTTCAGCTGTTAGCTCTTCTAATCCCTGCGGATCCTAAGCAGATAAGCCCTCCATCACTGAGTTCCTTCCAGCCCAGGTCTCAAAAAAACGGTTCTGTAAAAATGAAAGCAATGAGCTACACAAAAAGTTGCTGGCTCACAGATGAAACTTGAAACAGTGCTGCACTAAAATTTTTAAAAAAATGCAAATTTCACACGTAGTCTCAAGAGTGTGCGGCCAGTTGAGGCTCCTCTCTTGCACGCAGCACCTGTAACTTAGGTCACGGGAGGTGTGCGGAAGGGTCAGGTTCCAGCCCTGTTAGCACTGTGGTAAGACATAACCTAGGCATGAGCAGAAAAGAGAGGGATGTTTTTACACTCTCTCTATCAACGCTATAATTCTCTTTAAAAATATATATATTTTTATTGATATTTTACAGAGAGGAAGGGAAAGAGAGATAGAGAGCTAGAAACGTCGATGAGAGAGAAACATCGACCAGCCGCCTCCTGCACACCCCCAACCGGGGATGTGCTTGCAACCAGTGTACATACCCTTGACCGGAATCAAACCCAGGACCTTTCAGTCTGCAGACCAACGCTCTACCACTGAGCCAAACCGGTTTTGGCAATGCTATAATCCTTAATTCATGGCTACAGGTTAATTATTCAATAAGTTACCTTCACTCATTTAAAGGGGAGGAACCTACTTGGTACATGTCTGTCTTCAAAATTTCAGTTATTAACATCTACAGAACAAATTCAAAAAGCCTTAATATACAATAGTTTCAATAACAAAACAAAACAAAAAAAAAACCTAAAAAACCATACAATAGTTTCCAAGAGAAAATGTAGCACAATATACCAAAATGTATGGGATGCAGCTAGGCCAATGCATAGAGGGCAACTCGCAGCTATAAAGGCCCAGAAGTGCTAGCCAGAAAATGAGACAAGAGAATGAAAGAAAGGGCACCCTTCCTTTGGATTGGAAAGGAAGAAGTAAAGAACAATTAATACCGCAAAAATAAGTGTTTTGGGTTCAATGGAGTCCCCCCCAAAAAAAGGTAGGTTGAAGTCCTAACTCCCGGACCCCGGAATGTGACCTTAATGGGAATAGGAGATTGCAGGTGTAATGAATCAAGATGAGGTCATGCTGGAGTGGAACAGGTCCTTCATTCAATCTGGCTACGTCCTTAGAAGAAGAGGAAGCAGAGACACACGGAGAGAAGGCCATGTGACAACACAGGCTGAGGCTGGGGCGACGCCCCTGTGAGCCACGGGACGCCAAGGATGGTTGGTGACACCGGAAACGAGGAGAAAGGCATGGGACGCTTTCCCCCTGGAGCCCTGGGAGAACAGGCCCTGCTGACCCTTGACTTCAGACTTCTCGCCTCCAGACCTGCCCGAGAGTAGATTTCTGTGAAGCTATCCAGTCTGTGCTAATTCGTAAGAACAGCCCCAGGATACTAACACAACAAGTAAATATCCCCTTCCGTTCACATGAAATGAGGAAACACCAGGAAAGGTGGGATTGTCCTAACGCGCAGAAAGACAGCCACGTTGCCCGCCACATCCACGCTCCCGCTTTGATTAGGAGACCTCTGCTCCTTTGGGAACGGCCGAGGCCTGAGGGCCCTCCCCGCCAGACTCCCGTCTGCACCGTCTGGCGCCACCCACGGACTCACGTCAGCAACCACACCGGTGACCACACAACTGCCCAGAGCGGAACATTTGTTTCAAGAACAAGAGAGCGCCAAGAAATGATCTACCCCGCCCTCACCGGTCCGGGTCAGCGGATAGAGCGTTGGCTTGTGGACTCAGGGGTCCCAGGCTCGATTCCGGTCAAGGGCATGCACCTTGGTTGCGGGCACATCCCCAGTGGGAGGTGTGCAGGAGGCAACTGGTCGATGTTTCTCTCTCTCCCTCTCCCTTCCTCGCTGTAAAAATTCAATAAAATATATACATTTTTTTTTAAAAAAAAGAAAAGATCTACCCCTGTGCCAGCTAGCTCTCTCCCCCGCAAACGTTCGCACACACGTGTAGCTCACCACGCATGCTCCCCAGCATGGCAGGCTGCCAGGCCTCCGGGCTTCTCCGATGCCAGGCCTCCTGCTCGGGCCTCCTCAGCAGGCGGCGATCGGCAAGGCCCGGCCCGCAGGAGCGCTGAGCGCGTTCCAGCCCTGGGTCCTGCCTCGCCTGGCTCAGCTCCGCGATCCATGCTGCGTGTTTGCCTCTGCCTGCTCTTCCCGGCCAGCCCGGTCCTGCCTGCTCCTCACCCTGGCATGCCTGCTGCACACCAGCCTGGCACAGCTTAGAGGCAGTTGGCTCCAAACCAGGCCCCGCTCATCGGCCCCTCCTCAGCCTCCACCACGGAGAACAGAGCCCCCGCCCGGAGCCATTCGGGGAACTGGAATGCAGGGAGGGGGTGCGGGCATCGCATCGCAGGCTCTCCCCGGAAGAGTAGGTGTGTCTGTCTGTCTGTCTGTCCGGCAGAGCATGAGTCAGCCCAACCTTGCACGGTTCAAATCTCCGGTTACCACAAAGCAAGCTGGCAGCCTCTCAGGGCCTCAGTGTCCTCCTCTGTACCGTCGGGGTGACTCAGTAAACCCCTCCACTCGGTGACGGGGACGGGGGTGGGCAAAAAGGGGTCCGTCTTGTGAAAAGCTAGGGCGCAGGTCAGAGAAGTTAATGAAACGGCCAGACCTCCAGGGCTGTGGTTCTGGGAGTCAGATCCTTTCCGGTCCCAGCTGTGTTCGCTGCCACCGGGGCATTGTTAAGTCTGTTTCGCACGCTGATGGGAACAGGCCTGGGGCCTGGCTCGGTGGCTGGCCAGGGCTCCCGGGTCAGCAGCGGGCACTCGGGGAATCTCCTAGCTCCCTGACCCCCGTGGTGTCTCTTGGATCCAGGGAGGTTTGGCTGGAGAGTTCCGAGGACACAAAGACGCACCCTGCCTCCCACTTTCCCCGGGCGGCTGTGGCCCTCCCGGCTCCGCTCGGTTAGAACTTCATCTCATTTGAGAGCAGCAGCTGGAGGAACGGGGAACAGTGGGAAGGAGGAGGCAAATCACAACGAAGGAATACCTGAATTTGCTTTGTTGAGGAGTTTTACTTCACAGCCTATGTTGTGAGGATTTGGGTTAATAATATATGACTACTAGAGGCCCAATGCTCGGAATTCACGCATGGGGTGGGGATGGGGCTCCCTCAGCCCGCCCTGCACCCTCTCTATCTGGGACCCCTCTGGGAATCTCCAACTGCCAGTTTAGGTTCCATCCCACAGTTGGACATCCCTCTTGCAATACGGGACCGCTGCCCCCTAACTGCTCACCTGCCTGCCTGATCACCTCAAACTGCTCCCCTGACAGCCCAGTCGCACCTACCCTGCTGGCCTGATGGCCCCTGATCACACTGCCTGCCTGCCTGCCTGCCTGATCGCCCCTAACTGCCTCTGCCTCGGCCCTGCCACCGTAGTTTTGTCTGGAAGGACGTCCGGAAGACGTCTGGTCTACCTGGTCTAATTAGCATATTACCCTCTTATTAGTATATCTATTAGTTATAGTGCTTGTCGTGTAGTATTTGCTCATTAAATGAGGTATCACTCCACAAATGTTCATTAAGTACCTACTCTGTCCCGAGCATTATACTAGTGTTCGGTCCGAGGACTGTGACAGTAAGTTGGATGCGTGTTGTTTCTGCCCTTATGACGCTGGCAGGTTGGTAGGAATAGCAGCTTGGAGCAGTGCCTTGGAAGCTATGAAGGGTAAGCTATCATTATATTCTTTTCTAAAATACCATGTTTCCCTGGGCACTTTAAGACATTTACGGTAAGATCTTATAGGTACACTTTGGAAACAGAATATTTTATCCTCTTTCCTAAAGAAATGGTTCTCAAAAAGGGGTCCGTTTTGCTGCCCAGGGGATACTGGGCAATGCCGGGAGACATGTTTTTGTTTTCATAACCGGGGGCTGGGCGCGTGCTGCTGGGAGCTCCGGGCGAAGGGCGGGGATGCTGCTGACCAGCCTGCCGTGCACAGGACAGCGCCACGGCACAGGCTCGCCTGGCCCCCGGGTTAACACGCCAAGGCCACAAACTGCAGCCCAGAGGGGACCTGCGTGGCTCACAGCCAGTTGCTTCCGGCAGCAAAGGGAGAGGAACACACTCCACCCTGGTGAGTCTTAGAAAAGCGGGCCCCTCTGAGCTATGTGCTCCGTGCCGCTCGCCTGGCTCGGTGGGGCAGAGAGCGGACCTGGGCTTCTGCAGGCGGAGAGCTGAGCGCTGTGTCTGCATGTGCAGAGTGCTACGCTTGGCTGGTTCTCTTCCAGAAAGAAGTTTTCAAACAGAAGCTCCTGCAAAGGACCTTGTCTTTTTTTACCCCTTTGGAAACGCTACCAAGATAGGTCGAGGCCGCCGAGCCCAAGCTTCCGGTTCTCCTGCTGGTCTTTCTTCCTGTAGACAAGGTTTTAAAAGTTGTCTGGGCACAGTTAGGCCGATTGGTCTTGGGGGCAGCCCAGCCTTCCACAGCACCTGGCTTCGACCTGATAGTTTTCTCCTCTGTGTGCAGCAAAGCAGTAACGTTCTGGAGAAACCCGAGGATGAAGCGAGAAGGAAATGGAGGAAGGAAGGGAGAGGGGAAGTAGGGTGGGTGGGGGATGGGAGAGGGGATGGACAGACTAGTAAGCCCAGAAAGGATACAATGGCCAGTTTTAACTTTCCCCACTTCAGGAGTCCAGGTTTCCAGCCTCAGCTTGCCTCTTGGTCTCCTATACCCCTTCCCAAAGCACTGCACCGGCCTCCTCCTCTCTCCTCCGGCTCCTGGGCAGCTCCTGTCTCATCTCTGGGCCCTGTGTGCAAACAGCATACTCCTACGGGGCAAAGCTAGGGTGTGTGTGTGTGTGTGTGTGTGTGTGTGTATGAAATTCAAGACTATTTTCACTCCCATCACCTTGCCATAGTGCAGTGTTTCCCAAAGTGTGGTACGCATACCCCCAGGGGTATGGGAAGAGTTTGGTGGGGGTACGCGTTGCACCGGAGTTTGGTGGGGATATGCACTGCACTGTGCTTAGCTGTGCCTAATTCTACATTCTCATGAGTCAAGTCAAGACAGTCTTGTGAGGCGTGAGATGGTCCGGTGTGCAAATAAATGTTATTTATAATATAACTTTTATTTATATTTTATTATGAATAATTTTATTTTTCGTTTATTATTATTTTGTGTATGTACCAAAAAAAAGAAAAATATTTTGATTGTTATTAAAATACATCCTTTTTTTTTTTTTTTTTGACGAGGGTTACTCAGCAAATTATAGAAGAGGTACACATATGTCAAAAGTTTGGGAAGCACTGCCATAGTGAATGATCACTAAGTAGGTGCTGGTTGTTGATAGAACTTGACGGTCCATTGGTAGCAGCCACAGGATGTATGAGTCATGTTCCCGCTCATATGGGTTAGAGGATGATTCAGGCTACGATGTGAATCCTTTGAACTCCGCATTTCACGTCCCATTGGCTTTGCAAGCTGCACGCCTTTTTTCAGAAATGAGATTTGCTTTTAAAAGGCACCAGCGTCTGATCTGAAACGTGCAAACCACTCTTCGCCGATGCAGTGTTTTACTTGGATCTTGCTGCAGGTGCTCCGTGTGCCGTTACAGACTCTTTGTCTGAGCCCACCTGCAGACGTGATGCCTCACTCATAAAAGTCATCCTCCACAGAAGGAAACAAAATTTAACCAGAATCGCTTGTGGTACTCGTGGTTAACAGAGTTTTGGGCTCGCTTAAGCATCGTTGTTCATGCTTTAAAAAGACCTGCTACTGGCAGACGCCAAGTGCTCTGTAGTACTTCCCTCATGTAAACAAGATTTTCATGAAAGCTTCCTGAGACGATATTTCATTGTTTAAACTTGCCCCTGACATAATAGCCTTTAATAATAAAACCTGGCCGGTGTGGCTCAGTGGTAGAGCACCTGAAGGGTCGTGGGTTTGATGCCTGGTCAAGGGCACGTATCTGGGTTGCAGGTTTGATCACCAGCCCTGATCTAATCCATCTCTCTCTCTCTCTCTTTCTCTCTCTCTTTCTCTCCTCTCTCTCTCTCCCCCCTTCTTTCCTTCTCCTTCTCTCTTTTTCTTCCCCTCCCTCCCTTTGCCCCCAAAGTACCTTTTCTTCTCTTGATTTTCTCCAACTTTGGTGTTTTCTTATTGCTGACAATATTACAGATGTTCCCATTCCCTCCCACGCCACACCCGCCTCAGTCCTCCTCCATCCAGCCCCCACCCCTCTCTAACGTTGGTTTTGAACTCCTTAGAAATTCAGCGAGAGCTTCTGCTAGGTGCCTTATAGACAGTGTGATACTGAATAAGCTCCCCACAGGCCTGGCTCAGGGCACGTGCTCAGTCAGTGTTTGTGAGGTGGGAGCACAAGGAGGGCTTTGCCAGGATGGGTTATCAATACAGCCCGCAGCTGTCGGCTGCGTGTCCACTGCGGACCTTCCCTTGTTCTCTGCCTCATTGGGCATTTCCAGGACTGGGGGATCCCTCACCAGGCCCGTCTCCCGCCAGCTCTGAATAGGGCCATTGTGCTGGAGGTTGAAGCAGCATCCTCTTCAATGGGGCTTCTGGCAGCCCACACATTCCTCGGTCAGCCGGTCAGCCGGTCAGCCGGTCAGCGGGCACGTCTGCTCTCTGAGCATTTGCCTCCAGGCCCCACAGGCCAGGCCGATTGCGTGGAAGCCCTGGCCAGTGAGAGGAATGGAAATGACGGGGCCTGGAAATTCTTCACTCTTTGTTCCTCTGGTGGGTGACAGGATAATTAGTCCAAGTGAGATGCAGCCTCTCCCAGACTATACTTAGTCTAATTGCAGAGATTTCTTTCCCCCCCGAAGAAGGCTGGGGTTTCTCCCTAATGGGTGGTAAGTGCCAGAAGGGGAACAGAATCAAGCAGGCCAGCCACAGCCGTGCCAGAGCATGCTCCCCCTCCCTCAGGAGGGAGGCAGTGGCTTGTGGCCAGGATTCAGGAAATGGGGTCCCACCCACAACTCTACCACTAACTAGCTAGGTGACCGAGGACCCTTTATCCCCTCTGAGCCTCAGCTTTTTATGTTAAACAAGCATGATGATCTCTATCTCACAGGCACTAAAACTAATGAGTTTAGCAACATCAGTATAAACATATAAATTGAGCCCTGGCCAGGTAGCTCAGTTGGTTAAAGCATCATCCAACACGTGAAGGTTATGGGTTTGATCCCCATTCAGGGTGCATTTAAAACCAGCTAAAGAATGCATAAATAAGTGGATATTACTCTTGCTCCAAAATCAATAAAAATTTGAAAATATATACATTGGATGTTTCTGTCCATCAATTAACACTCAGAAGTTGAGTGAATTAAAAAAAAATTTTAAGTGTCACAGTATCACTTTTTAAAAAGTTAAATCTGACAAAAGATGTGCAAGATCTGTTCACTAAAACCTAAGAGACATTACAGAATATGCAAATAACTGAAAAGATGGATCAATGGCAAATACCAAGATCTCAAGTCTCTCCAAACTGATCTATACCTTAAATAATCCCAAGGTCCTGTTTTTGTAGAGGCTGACCGCTGATTCTATAATTCATGTGGAAATCAAAGGATCTAAAATAGCCTACCCAACCTTGAAAATAAAGAACAAAGCTGGAGGACTAACACTTTTATAAAGCCACAGTAATTGAGATAAAGTGGTATTGGTACAAAGATATACAAATATGTACATTTCCATCAGTAATGCACAAGTGTTCCGATTTCTCTACATCTTTGCCAACACTTCTATTTACTTGTTTTTTGATAACATCTATCCTACTGGGTGTAAAGTTGTATCTCATTGTGGTTTTGATTTGCATTTTGATTACTCTAGTGATTAGGGATAGTGAGCATCTTTCCCTATGCTTAGTGGCCATTTATATAGCCAGTTCTTCATTTATTTTTAATTGGTTTTTCTTTTGTAATGGAATCATGGAAATTCTTTATACATTCTAAATATTATTAGAAATATGATTTACAAACATTTTCTCCCATTTTGTAGGTATAGATTGCCTTTTTACTGTTGATAATGTCCTTCGATACACAAGTTTTTAATTTTTAATGAAATCCAATTTATTTTTTCTTCTGTTGCCTATGCTTTTGGCACCATAGCCAAGAAATCATTGTCAGATTGAATTATGAAGCTCTTCTCATTTTGTTCTGAGAGGTTTTTAAAATATATATATATTTTATTGACTTTTTTAAAGAGAGGAAGAGAGAGGGATAAAGAGTTAGAAACATCGATGAGAGAAAATCATCGATCAGCTGCACACCTCCCACCGGGGATGTGCCCACAACCAAGGTATATGCCCTTGACTAGAATCGAACCTGGGACCCTTTAGTCCACAGACTGATGCTCTATCCACCGAGCCAAACCGGTTTTGGCTGTTCTGAGAGTTTTTAATGTTAATTTCTGTATATGATGTAGCGTAAGAGTCCAATGTCATTCTCTTGCATGTGAATATCAACATTTATTGAAAAGACTGTACTGTCCTCATTTTGGCACCCTTGTCAAAAATCATTTGACCTTATATCTGAGGGATTATTTCTGGGCTCTCTCTTCTATTCCATTGGTCTGTGTATCTGTATTTATGCTATTACCACACTGTTTTGATTTCTGTAGCTTTGCACTGTAGACTTGCTTTTTATTTTTTAGATACCCACACTCTTTTTCTGGCTCGTGTTGAGTTCTTTTAATCCTTAAGTGTTGCCTGAAGAGACCAGCATTCTGTGGCACCCAAATTTAGCCAGAACTCAGGGACAATTGTGCCATCAGGAACAGGGGAAGGTGCAACAAGCAGGTAAGTCATTCAACATGATGTCTGGTTCCTTTGGAAAAGAAAAGGCACAACCTAGCATAAAACTGTTTGCCTTTATTCAACATAAATGAGTCATTAAAATAAAATACAGTTCATCCATGTGCAGAAATATTATTATACATTCAATTCTGAAGAAGGTAGCTTTATACAACCAATGAAAGGAAGTCTAAAATTGAGAGGAATACAGACGACAGTGAGAAGCTAAAAGGCAGTTTCATGTGTCAAAGTGCTAAGGCCTCTGTGCACAAGGATTTTAAAGTGAACAAGACCAATGTAAGGTCATTTCTTCCATTCTGATTTCTCTTGGTGCTGGTGAAGGTCCTCAGGTGTGATACAGCGAGTAACAGAATTAAAATGGGTTTTTGAAGACTAGATCATAGCACTTATGGCTAAGAAAAAAGGTGTTAAGTTCTAGAGTCATTTGCCATGTACTCTAGATCTTTCATGGACTCTAAGTCGTGAAATCTCTAAGAATAAAGTTGTCCTTCCAACAGTAGTTTATTATCAGAGATCAAATGACCAGGTTCTTTCCCAGCTCAGTCGATCTCCTTATGCAACAAAAGGGAAACCAAATTTGAGACTCAGGAAGAAGTCCATTAATTTAAAGCAGGTACAGTGATTACTAAAATCCTCAAATTGCCACTGCCTAAAATGAAAAAAACTTATGATTCAAGGTCAAAGTCCAACTTCATCATTCCTATGCTCTAGGTATCTGAAAACATTAGACACTGGTTTTTGAAAAAAGATAAAAACTGATTCAAGAAACATAAAATTTTATGTACCATAATTTCCATAGGAAGAGCATAGATTGGGTGTGAAATAGTTCTAAATTATTTTCATATATTTTGATAACATTTAATGCATTGTTTTCTTATTTGGCTAACCTTTATTTTAAATATTTAAATAGAGGGCCCATGATTAAAATTAATAAAATTAAGTGTTGACAGAAGTTGGTTTAATAACATTTATAAGCCAATGTCTGGATCACTTAACAGACACAGGTGCACAACCCTAAATCGTGTTCAGAGGCTAAAGCTGCCACCACAATTTAATTGAAAATCCACGGCGGGGGGGGGGGGGGGGGGGGAGGATGAGGAAAATTATACCATAATCAACAAAGAAATTTTTTTTAAAAAAAAAAGTCCACAAAATGCTTCCAATCAAATTCCATGTTCCACTCATGGCAATTCATTATAGGAACCCAAAACTTTAAAAACAACAATAATAATTTAAACTCTACTTAAATCTAGCTTACATCCAATCTTGGGTCTACAGTCCTTCTCTGGGCATTCTCAAGGCTTGCAGTCACGATGAAAATCAGATGTTTTTAAATATCTCCTTTTGAGTTTGAAGAACCAAAAAACTTGAGTTTAAAGTTACTCTATAGGAGAGCCCACCATCAACTCACCGCCTCCCTCCACAGCTGACCATCTCTGGCTCTCTTCCAGGTTGTCTGCCCTTCTTTTAAAAGGAAATCTTTCTAGGAGATTCCCTCTTTAGGTTGAAACTGAAAGCTACATGGAGGTATAGAGATTCCTTAGTTTATAGTCTCTATGAAAGAAGCCCAATCTTCAGTTTAAGGTCATTAAGTACTAGGAAAATATAGGATATCCACCCTCCTACTTCCTGGACAGAGATGAGACTACACACCTTACAGTGGAATACACCTAATAAATACCTCTTTGACTAAAGGTAAATATGGGTGTTTTGGGCATACAGAATTCAAGTTGCCCATATAGTAACACAAGTAAAAGACAAATGGTAAGGAAAATTCAATAAGCACTGATCAGATACAATGACATTCTTTTGAAATCTTCTACCAGAGTCTTAAAGAATTAGTATTTAGGCCACTAAAAAGGGCTAGGGTTAGGTTGAAGCCTCTTTTAATTCAAGTTTTATAACTTAAAGATAGAAGTGGTGAGGGGAAGCCAATTCTACAATATTGGAGTAAAAAAGAACACTATTATCTATTGAAGAAAAAAAAAGGGGGGGTTGTGCAATATCCCTTCAGAGATAAGCTGCTTTCTCACCAGGTACCAGATGAAGATCAAGGTATGATTTTTTTTAAATTCCCTTTAGCTTCTTTTGGGTTATTTACCCACTTGTTATTCAGAAGGGTTCATTAAACATAAGCTAAAGCATCTTTACTGACATACTGACAGGAATTAATTGAAAGGAATTGCTTTTGGCCTGATTATTTCATCAATTTAGCTATTACTGAGACTTCTTAAAGTTGCTATCAACTAAATCTTCCAATGAAAGTTCTCAAAAATAAAATATTAACATGGCTCCTGACTTCCACATTGTTGTCTCATCTAGGTCGATGCCTCTTTTCTTCATGGTTTGCCACTGTTTTGCTCAGTGTCTCAAATGCTTCTATTTCATAATTCATTTGCAATTAAATTTCCAACATGGTAGCATATATTACTCCTTGAGCCCTGCATTAAACATATGCTGTGTGGTTACTATGTTAGCAAGACCTTTCACAATCTACATGGCTGTTCTTGTTTACCAGAACTTCCACAGTGCTTAGTACATGTAGGGGTCCAATAAATATCTGAATTAGCAAATAACATTTGTACACAAACAGCTGGAAAGTTTGCAAAATTTTATTTCGGAAGACCACTTATAGCCAAGTGGTGTCCAAAGCAATGAACACAGGTTTCTAAGACTGTGATGTCGATAAATTTGAGGATTCAAGTTGAAGCTGTGTCCTGGTATAGTGCTTTCTCTCAATTGCAGACCAAATATACCTTTAGGCTCCTGTCATTACCTGAATGAGTTTTACTTCCAATGAGGTAGGAGGCCCTTTTAAATAATAAATATGTACTAGAAATGAGGTGGGGGAGGTCTTTGTAAATGTTGTCACCATGGACTGGTTTACACACATTTAAATATTTCACCTTCCTATCTTATATGTGGGAATTATGGAAATGCAGATATTCCCTGAGGCTTAATAAATTTTCTTTTGAAATAGTGTAACTTCAGTAAAGATTTAGAGTTCTGTCGTTTTGGACAGTTACTAGGAAAGTATCTTCAGGCAACCCTAATATATGAAATCTCAGTTTTTGAAAAATAGTAAGGCTCTTTTAAAAAGCATTCTATGTATCCTTGTTAACTTCCAAAATATGCTACTATTGGTGAAAATAACCACAGCTGAGCAAATTTGGGGTGAACTACACAATAAAGTCAATTTCATGAGTCATTAAGATATATTCTTGAAATTCTGACCTCATAAATCTATTATTCGTTTTAAAAGAATGGGCTACCTACCACAAACCTTTATCTCCAGACTGTCTAGTTATCACTTGGTTTCCTCAAGCATATCCTAAAACTAAGTATTTATAACCACAAAATTACTTCTCTTAATCAGGATTCCAGATTAGCTTGAAGTATGGGACGTTTATTTAATGTCTTCTAACATCTGGCTCAGTCATCTTCACAAATGCCCATCCTGACGCAAGGGAGATCGAAATCCACGTTCACCTAGCTCTCCTACCTCTCCAGATCAACCAGGGATATAAGGCTGGCCATGAAACTCATTTCTCCGAGAAAAAGTGGGAAGCAGTAAGTGTTCTATTATCTTCATGAGATTATTTCTCCACACACCCCTAGGCCTAGAAGGTGTTGGCAGTGAATGTTTATTAATGAATTATTAACTAGTGTGGAGAAAGGAAAACCTATTTTCCCCGGAGAGATTTTCTTACCATTCTTTGTTTTAGAAGCAAACAATGAGCATATTTGTTTTTTAAAAAGAATGCACCTAGGGTTTTACTGTTTTTATTTTACTTTCCTAGTGACATTAGGTGGTCAGGAGACCGAACAGTTTAAGGGTGAAAATAAGACGGACAGATTGAGACTTCAATGTTTTTACTATAGTTCTGAAATAAATGTTACCTGGATTTATCACCAAAATTACTCATTTCACTCCCCTCTGTACAACCTGTGGTACTCTCCCAATAGTGATATAAGGCAACTGAGGGCCCTTGCCCACATCACTCAGATACATGTCAGAACTCGAGATTCCCCGAAGACTCCAGTCTTTATTTCCACTATAATTATCTTTTACTTAATAAAATGAAAAATAATATACGAATACACACAATCTATATACATATATTTATTGCAAATACTTAAAGTTCTTATGTAAAATGATTTTTCTATATTTGTGAAAAAATATGACTTTTTAAATGGTGTTGACACCAACTTTTCTGTACATACCCTCAATCCCAATGTTAACAATTCCTTTAAAAAGGCAAAAAGACACAAAAGTTTAGCTTTTACCAAACCAGTCTATACAAACCTTATAGCCAGAAGGGGAAAAAATAGCTTGTGGTAAATAAGTCAAATTTCCTTTAAAATAAAAAATAAACTCCAACCCCCTTATTGCATTTTTTGGAAATAATCTGAATGTCTTTAGAGTAACTTCCTTTTGAAATTGTTTGTGCCTTAACAGTAAGGTCCTACATTACACATACCATATATGAGAAATTCAGTCTTCCACTGTTACTTTTTACATAGATATTAAAATATATATTACTTAAAATATATTACTGGAAAGCTATTTTTAAAATTGATCTTTAATAGTTGTATCAAATGTAAAGCATTAATAAAAATAAAGTAACCAATAATCTATGCGGCTCTTCAACTTTAGAAATGTTTTTACCTATTGTTTTCTTTCAACAGGTAATGTAGGTATTGAAACATGGTAGGAAAGACCTCGGCTATCATCATGTTTCTCAGTCTCTTTGGATTTGTCTATAAATTGAGCTGAAAACTACCCATGGCCAAGTTTTCACTTAGCACACAGCTGTAATGCAATGGGGAGACCTTCCCTCCTTGTCGTGAAATCAAACTTCTAGGTTACAGAGAACAATCCTGGCACTGCTGACAGTGAGTTTTAGAAATAAATAGCAGTGTAATGACCAGAGAAGACCCCCTAATCACAACAAATAATTTCACCCAAGAGTTTTTTTAAATGACTCTAAGGCAGAGAATGGCAATAATAAGCAATTAGGATGATGACTATCAGGTCATTAATACGTATGATTTACTCCTTCACCTGGAAGGCAATGAGGTCTTCCTTTGGCTATTTAAATCAGATAACTTCCTAAAACAACTACATCTGTGTGCCTTCCCAGCCCATGCAAGTATGCTTCTCCTACCCCAAGTAAAAATACATATCAGGTCTGATTCTTTAAAGTGTTACATGGGATACCACAGATAGCTTTAGTATCTTGAGCACAGGAGTTAAGAAATAAAAGCAGAGCAAACAACTCCAGGTTATTTGGCTTTATTCTCTAACAGGATGGAGAATTTTAGTCAAAATTCTTTAAGACTCTGGGAGCCTCTTTACCAGATGACTTGGTATTTCTCGTGAGACTGAGATGACACACGTTAGTGCCTGCTCGCCACGGTGCCCTGCGGGGGGAGGTACGGGAGGCACACCCTGGAGGCATCATAAGCATCAGGCAGAATGCCCGACTAGTCACTCGAAACAGTGCAACTTAGTATCAGAAAAATAAGCTTAGCACTTACTAGGTTGATTTAAATGGTAATTATGAAAACCTAAAATAAAAATTGCTTTAAAGGTACTAGAGTGCCATACTTTAATAATTTTATGATTTTTCTTGTTCCTCCTACCTTATTTTCAAGATATAATTTTCCCCTCTATTCAAGATATAATATTCCCCTCTATTCAGTTCATGGCTTTCAACTTGAAACCACTGTTTTCAAACAAACTGATACATGGGTTGTATTCAGTTTACTACCAATCTAAGAAACCGAACTATTCCTCTTTTGGTCAATATTGAGGCAGCATACCTAGTTGACAATTTCTGTTTTAGGGGCAGTAATAAATGCAGGTATTTTATTAGCTGGGTATTAAATTACTTCTGAAGAAAATCTTGTGAACAGTAAATCTTAGGACCATCTGCAAGAGTGTGGGTCAAGATGAAGAGGCACGGTGTGGTTTGCTCTCTAAATGACATTGAATATCCCTGATCCTTTCCTGGTTAGTCTGTCCATCCTCAGCTTAAAGGAACCACAGAGCAGACATTTTCTATTTCAGGAAAGTTGTGAAGAAGAAAAGCCACATTAATTAATCCCAACTGGTAACTAATTGGCCAGTTCTAAACTCTCAGAAACTTCCAGCACACAGACCAACCTCCAGTCTGCCACTCAAGTGGAGAGTGCAGAAGCTGGGCTCTAACCAGTTAGTCTTTCCAGGTTCCCCCTGAATTTCCCAGGCACTGCAAATTTGGGAACAGACCTCGGTTTCTGTTTGCTGCTGGTTCTCAGCTGGAGAACTTAAACCTTATCCCTGGGTCCTTGCAGCTTTCATTTCTCTTAGCTCTGTGTGTGCTGGAAGAAAAAGGGAAGTTAGAATGACATATTGTCTTGGCTGCAACAAGAACATAGATAGTAGTCCTCTATTTGCCTTGGACCACACAAAAAACAGAAGCAAAAAATGAAAATTAGTGAAATAATGAGTCTCTTAGGGAGTATGAAAATATTAAGAGTGTATAATAACATGGAGGAAGGGGAAGACAGGGTAGCAGAATGGAAGCAGAGCCAAGATTATTACTGCTACTTTCTCCTAATCTGGAATGTGACTTAATTAACAAGTTTACACTGTTCTGCATGTTATAAATATCACATCCTGAATATTAAGTACAACTACAACTGTACTAGTTATAGTATTCTTACTTTACAGACTTGGAATTAGAAAACTCTAAATCAATATGCAAATGATGCACGTTGACAATACCCGATTTTAAAATATCAAATTCTGATAAATGGTAGGCTTATTTTAATGTTCTTTAACCATGACCTAAATATATGAACTGGAAAATTCCTTAGTTGCTAAATACAGGCTTAAAAACACAAGGACACAAAAAAGAATAAAAACAAACAACGAAGTTTTAGAGGTAATTTCTCTCCTTTCTAGATGTTCCCCTATCCCAGTGGTCGGCAAACTCTAAAAGAGCCAAATATCACCAGTACAACAATTGAAATTTCTTTGGAGAGCCAAATTTTTAAAACTTAAACTACTTCTAACACCACTTTTTCAAAACAGACTCGCCCAGGCTGTAATATTTTGTGGAAAAGCCACACTCAAGGGGCCAAAGAGCCTCATGTGGCTCGTGAGCCGCAGTTTGCCGACCACGGGCCTAGCCATTTACTGAAGCCCCTTCACATTAAAAATTTCTAGTGCATACACAGCAGAAATCCAAAATGGGACATCTTTTCTAAAACAGGAAAAGTGTCTGACTTTTATTGTATGTGTCAGTGCATACATGTCTTCAAATATATTACTCCTTACTCCTCAGATGCCTGGGAAGTCAAAACAGGTTTACCAGAATGGGCAAATGTGGCGCTCAGGAGCTTACTACCTGTAGCAAGAACGGACTATAGAACATTAGGTAATGTGTTGGGAAAAAAAGAGGCTTCCTTGTTTCTAATGTTAAAAATCTTTCCCAAATATCTTTGTTGTTTCTATATCTTTACTCCCTTTGCCCAATGAAACACATAATTCAAATGACCCCAGCACTAACACTTTCCTGTTCATTTTATACTAGTATTTCAAACCAGTTGTAAGCTCCCATGATTACGTACTTGGGTTACTGCTGGAACTGTTGCCCTGCCCGGGCTAAGGTGCCACCAGGGGCCAGAGAGGCCCCCTCTTCCTGGACCGCCTTCACTATCTCAGGGCAGAGGAACGGGATTAGGCAACAGCTGGGATCCACAAATCGCATGCAGTGTGCTTGGCAATAGTACTGGCTTATGGAAGCCAAGAACCAAGTCAAGAGCTTTCAGAGTCTGAAGCACTCGCTGTGAAATGAATACCTTATCAAAAACTTGAACTTAAGACTCCATCTAAAGTAAAGGGACTTAGTAAACCCTGAATCCATATTCTGGAAAGGCTGAATAATCCTATAGGCAGATGGTTAAGACATAATCAGCATGAAAGGTCATTTCCCCAGACCATTTTGTTCACTCCTTCCTCTTCCCAGCCTCTTAGGAAAGGACAGAAGGCAAACAAGCTTCCTTCCACCATGCATGGCATCAAACTTAGAGTCACATGAAATAGACCGTAGATTTGAATGAAAAGTAATACATCATTACCTAAACACTTGGGAAAATAATGTTAAAACAAAATGTGACATATTTACATGATTTTGTAAGTGCAAACTTGTCACAAATTCACAAAGTCTTGCTTGACTTAGACTTACTATACAAGGTGCTCTTCCTCTAAAATGTAAGATCTGTACTCTGTATACCTGATTAAGTAACAATTGTCTCTTGACAACTGAAATCTACTTGTTTATTTCTGTGATTCCAAAAGGACGCGAACACAGCCCATGAACCCTCCCCTCAGCCTCCTGTACAGTGTGCTCTTTCGGCTCGTTACCGAACAACAAGGCAGGACACACACAGTTTGGAGGGGCCAATGCAGTCATCATGGCAGAAGGCTCCACAGCCCTTGCACATGATCATGGCTTTCAATCGGCAGTAACACTTCGAAGGCGCGTCCTCTATGCTGTTCTCTTCGGGAAATGCCTGAACAGGAATGGTCTGGCCGTGGCCGCTGGGATTCATAGCCTGGCTAGCAGGGATGGTAGTGACAGTCACTGAAAAGGACATGACATCACCTACATTGCTAGACACCTGGCCACAGTCAGGCATCCCCGCGACAGCAGAGTTATGGTCCATGTCAGACGAGGTGGACACATTGATCATGCCTCGGTAGCTGGGCCCGATCTGTGTGGGGCTCCCGTACAGCTTTGGGGTTTGCAGTGGTGGGAGGAGGAGAGGCTGAGTGGGACTGTCTGCCGGAGGAGGAAGAGCAGTGGCACTGAAAGCCTCGGGGCTGCTGTGCACTGCCTTACCCCTCACTGCATGAGCCATCTGCTGCTGTGCTGCCTGAATAAGATCTCTGGCTAGGGTCTTTTCATCAAATGTCTGGCCTCTGGTGAGCAGATAGTTATCCTTGTTTAATGCGGTTTGCACTGGTGGCTCTACCTTCACATTCTTTTTAGCTAAACAATCAGTGGACAGGGTTTCTCTACTGTGGGGTCCTGAGCTTGCTTCACACTTGCCAGAACTCTGAGAAGCCTGGGGCTCCTCCTTCACCATGGCCGATTCTTCTTCGTCAGCAGTACTTTCCTCATCAGTGTCTTCTCTGTCGCTGCTAGTATCTCCTGCTTCGTTTTTACAGTCTGTATATCCCATTTTCAAGGCGTCGGTGGGGCTACTTAGACAAAAGCGATCTTCCGGGTTTAGCGAATGGGTCCTCCTAAAGCTCTCCGAACCCCGGCCGTAGGTGGAAATGTTAAGTAAGTAGTGACCTGACATTGCAGGCTTGGAAGTCCTTCTGCCAGCAAAGCCCAGCATGAACCGCTGGCTCGTGGAGATGTCTTCCGACTGGAAACCTGAGTGGCTGAAGTTGAACGGGGAGGGCTGCACAAATGAGAGAACGTTATGCCTCTGAATCTGAACCCTCTGGACGAGAGTCTGAAGGATCTGGTCTTGGGTTGTTCTGCTTATTCCTTCCTGGTGTGCGTCAATGCTGGGGTCCCTCAGGTCCTTACCTGAAAAGAGCTGAAGGGGTCTGGGAACCTGGGAGAGATGCTTACTTTGCAAGGTTTTACCCAGTTGCTGTACAGCTGGGTGAGAAGGCCTCTCATGAACTTCCTCTCTGGTGCTGTTTTCTGTTTTGTGGGTGCCTGTGGGTGCTCCTATCCCTATTTCCTCTTTTGCAGTCAGTGGAACAGTTTTCATTTCAACTTTGGTGAGTGGTTTAGGCAGAATTTGCTCCATGGGAACATCTTTGCCCTGGAGCAGCTGAGTGACCAGAGGATTATTAGCGGGGATACTTGAGCTTGGCCGTGAAATGGGTCCATTCATATTTGAAGAAGTTCCTGGAGTTTTAAGGCTAGAAATTGCTGGCAAAGTGCTTGAGGATGGAACTGGTCCGGGAGGTGCCACAGTTCCACTGACCTGGGGTATGGAAAGCTTTTCTAAAGTGGCTGCTATCAGTAAAGATGTCAAAGGGGAGGAAGTCATATTCACGGAAGCCCTGGCAGTAGTCTCTGCTGAGGCTGAAGTGTTTGGTGTGTTCTTACTACAACCTGCTTTGGGCTCCACTGTGCCATCAGCTGCAAAAGGAACAGGTGTAGCACCTGAGATTAGAGCAGGACCTGCTGGAGCAGGAGGCAACTTCTCCTGCCTGCAATGACTGGGCCCTTGTGGGTGGCTGAGAGAGGCCACCGTGGCTGCTGCCCTGGTGGCATTCAGTTTCTCAGTATTCAATGTCCCTACAGTTGGTGGGGGTGGGTTAGTGTGAGCTAGGGATGGGACACTTGTGCATGCTCCACTGACGGCAGATGTTGGAGGCACTGAGGGGGTTTGCTGTAGTTGTGCTCCAGAGACACTAAGAGGCTGTGGCTGGCCTGGGGTCTTGGTCTCAGATTGGGGCTGAGTCTCTGAACCACAGGGTAAAAGCTCTCTCGGACCTCCCCTGCTTCCAGTTCCTGCCAGTTCCAGTGTGGGGCCCTTTCCAGTTTCTCTGACTCTGTCTGAGTCTGGGTTCCCTCCTCTAGCGGTTTTCCTTTCACCACCCTCTCCTGGACCTTGTCCACCCCCTGGGCCAGGTCCTGGAATGGTCCCTCCAACTGAGGCGGCAGCAGCAGCTGCGGCGGCGGCGGCAGCTGCTGCCCTCTGTGCTTTGACCAGCTGGGCTTTTGCTTTGATGTCGGCAAGAGTTCTGGCTCCTGTTCTGTTAGGACTAGTGATGGAGACTGGAAAACGAGCCCTGGGAGAGACCTGCGATGTAGGAAACAGCATGGGGGAGATTCTGGAGACCGGGATCTGAAAGAAGTAGAGGGGAAACAACAGAGCTTAGTTTTCATTTACAAGAACAACAAAATGTTATTAACATACTTTAGAATAGGATGAACACTACAACACCCGTGACAAAGATGGGAAGTTTCTAATGAGAGACCAAATCATGCAGACAGCAACACATTTTTATATACATTTATAACATTTGTAATAAAATTCCAATTTTGTTTTTCTATATAAATTTTGTTTAAAAGGTATTTTGCTATAAATGACTTTAAGCTTTGTCTAAGAAAGCAGGATTTGAAATAGAGTCTAAGGTAAAATTAGAGTTACTAAAGCAACTTCTGGTACAAATTTTTTTATTGATTATAGTATCACATAATTGTCCTCATCCCCCCCATTCCCATCCCAAACCCCTCCCTACATATGCCCCACCCCCCTGTTGTCCATGGCCACCGGCTAGGCCCATATGCATGCACACAAGTCCTTTGGTTGATCTCTCCCCCTTAACCCCCACCCTCTCCTACTTTCCCTCTGAGGTTTGAGAGTCTGATCGCGGCTTCTCTTTCTCTGAGTCTGTTTTTGTTCACCAGTCTATGTTGTTCATTATTTCCTCTACATGTGTGAGATCATGTGATCCAAGAAATACCCTTGTAAGAACCTAAACTGCGACAAGCCTTAATGGTTATGCTGAGAGGCAAATTAATCAGTGGTACAAATTCTTTTTTAGGTGGATGAAGAAGAAGAAGCTAAAAGGAAAAAAGTTAAATAGGATTAGCGTGGTGACAATGGATTTAAGTTTTCAGCATTGAGTCTCTTTGGATTAGCAAACTATGATGTAATTCAGCCTCTTTACAGATTAGGAAATAGAAAGGATGGATCTCACCAAGTATCATTGATATAAAGTAAAATCTAAACATAACTCAGCTCTCAGGTCTGGAGATTAGTTCTGATTAGCATTTATTAAAGAAAGGTTTCAGCCCTAGATGATCTGGCTCAGTGGACAGAGCATCAGCCTGTGGACTGAAGGGTTCCAGGTTTGATTCTGGTCAAGGGCACATGCCTGGGTTGTGGGCTCGACTCCCAGTAGGGGGCGTGCAGCAGGCAGCCAATCAATGATTCTCTCTCATCATTGATGTTTCTCTCTCTCTTTCCCTCTCCTTTCTTCTCTGAAATCAATAAAGATATATATTTTTAAAATATATTTTATTGATATTTTACAGAGAGGAAGGGAGAGAGATAGAGAGCTAGAAACGTTGTTGAGAGAGAAACATCGACCAGCTGCCTCTTGCACACCCGCTTCCGGGGATGTGCCCGCAACCAATGTACATGCCCTTGACCGGAATCGAACCCGGGACCTTTCAGTCCGCAGACCGACGCTCTACCACTGAGCCAAACCGGTTTCGGCAATAAAGATATATTTTTTTTAAAAAGGTTTCTACTATCTTTATAAGAATAGTAAAAATAATTATCGTATAAATGAGAATATCTGGCAAAGCATGACAGAATATGTTAGTGGTAGAAAATTGTCAAAAATAAGAAGAGATTCCTAAGTAATGAAACCATAAATGGTAAAAATAAAAAGTAATGAAGAATATCATACTTTTAGTAATAAGAGGCAAAATGAGAAACAGAAATCATGTGGTACATGATATGAGTCAAGTACTAGTAAATGAATGCTTCCACAGGATATTTCCTGACAGAAATAACTTTGATTCACCTAAGTTAAATAAAAGAGGGGAGAAGGGAAGCAGTATTTCTATATGGCTTATTAATACCCAGTGCCTGGGCTCATAGTACACACAATGGTATTAATAAATACTATTAATAAGTATTGATTAAATAAATAAAAGGACTGCAAACTAATATTAAGCACAAGCCCAAGAATTAATAAACCTTTAAATTAAAAGTAGAAATATATTTTATTTGGGTTTTCAAAGGTAGACTACTGATTAGATGCAGTCTTTATATACAGAGAGACATTGCTATAAGAATTTGAAAGATTTGACAGATAGAAATATAAGGTTAAAGAAGAAATTAAGACATATCCTAAGCAGGAGAGCTTAGCAACACTCTGCCATCTTACCAATGTCCTTCAAGTAACCAGCAGTGACTCATGGAGGCCACATATTTCCTTTAAAAGAATAGACTAGCCCAGCCAGTGTGGTTCAGTGGTTGAGCATTAACATACGAACCAGGAGGTTACAGTTCAATTCCCAATCAGGGCATATGCCTGGGTTGTGGGCTCGATTCCCAGTAGGGGTGGGGGGAAATGTGCAGGAGGCAGCCGATAATGACACTCTCTCATCACTGTTGTTTCCACTCTCCCTTCCTCTCTGAAATCAATAAAAATATGTATTTTTTTTTAAAAAAAGGATGGACTAAAGATAGCTCTAGAACCACATATCACATAAGTTATAATAGTAAGAAAAAGGCCAGGGTATACTTCAATATCATGGCTTTTGGTACAAATATATGATCTTTGGGTCACACCAATGCCTCATGTTTATCATTATACTTCTTACTAGAGGTCCAGTGCACGAATTTGTATTCCAGTGGGGTCCCTCTGCCTGGCCTGCGGGATTGGACTGAAACTGACTCTCTAACATCCCCCTAGGGGTCCCAGATTGTGAGAGGACGCAGGCCGGGCCTAAGGACCCCACAGGTGCATGACTGGCACTGGGGAGAGACACAGGAGGTTGGCCAGCAGGGGAGAGACCACGGGAGGGCTCCTGGGCATGTCTGATCCATCCTGCTCAGTCCCGATTGGCCAGACCCCAGCAGCAAGCTAACCAACCGGTCGGAGCATCTGGACCCTGATGGTCAGTGCACATCATAGCAACTGGTCAACTATTAGACTGTCTGCCCCCTGGTGGTCAGTTCACATCATAACAAGCAGTTGAGCAGCCTTAGCATGTCAAACTTTGATTGGCTGAATGGCCAACCAGTCGACCAGAAACTTAGCATATTAGGCTTTTACTATATAGGATTTTGCCACATGAGACAATAATTTTCATAACTGTCTTAAGATACAAAAGTAGCTATTACATACATTACTTAGTCAAACAACACAAAGATCTGTAGGAATGTAGTCCAAATAGCTGTTTATTGACAGTTTTGTTTATATAAGACCACAGTTGTCTTATATGAATATATATAACTGCTTCTACCGTTAAAAAATACCAAATTACTTCACATTTGATAGGCATGACCAAAAACTTAGTGTTGAGGCCACCTCTCTCCTTCAGTTTGGTAAGTTCTCTTACCTTGAGAGGTGGTACTCTCCGCACTTGGATCCTGTCCCCTCTACTGAGAAAGGGCTGTGGGGAGACTTGAAATGGCTGCTGGTGCTGGCGATTCTCAGTGACACGCGGCCTCTTCTCCCAGCTTGTAGGGGCCTCTTCTTGGGTGAGAGATTTCCTCTTGAGGCTTTCTGGGCTGTGATCAACCAGAGCTGATGAAGGCTCTTTCATAGTGGCCTCCTGTGGATCTGCTTCTGTGATGGGCTTCATTATTGGTTTCTCTACTCCAGGACTCTTGGGTTTGCTTGGAGACTTAACTGAAGCTTCTTGGCTTTCATTTTTGTTACAATTAGAAGCTGTAGTGAGATGATTCTCTTTCTCAGATTCCTGTTCAGCAGAGGCAACTGGCTTCTGCCCCAAGACATCCTCATCCTTTGGGCACTTGATGGGAAGAATGCTGCTACGCTCCTTTGTATCGCTGGGAGAGGAAAGAAGGGGCTCTGTGGATTCAGGGTTTGGCTGCACCTTATCTTGGCTTTCGTGCTCTTCTTTTCTGACTGGGGATGGCATATGCACTTCTTCTTTAGATTCTGCCTGGGGAATTACAGGAATTATACTGACAGGAGAGACCTCTGAAGGAAGCATGGATTTTGGTTGCTCAGCTGAGGGTTTCTTTACTTTAGGATCGCTGGGTGAAGCTGTCAATTTCTTTGAATCCTCAAGGCTCAGGCCGGAACTAAATGGTGGAAGAAAGAAATATTCTAGTTGAGAAATAGCCCAAGTTATTGAAAGCATTGAGATAATGGTATATGGCAATGCCTAGAAGAACCTGATGCATAATAGGTATCCTTCTTATAATACCTTCATTACTACTACTACTACTACTACTACTACTACTACTACTGAAGGTTCTGGAGCCAGAGTGCCTGGATTCAAATCTTAGCTCTAATACTGACTTGCCATGTTATATTAAGTGACTAGACTTCTGTATCTCAGTTTCTTCAACTGTGCACTGAGGTTAATCATTTGATAGCATTGTTATGACCATTAACTAAGTAATGCATGTAAAATACTTAAGATTAGTACCTAGCCCATAATAAAAGTTCAGTAATGTTCATTATTATTATTATTACTTCCTGTTATAAAGGGGCCACACTGTAGAGACATGCATCACGAACTATCCTCAAGGGAAGTGAAAGAAGGCCAAGACCCATACACCCTAAGATTGTGGGTTTAGACCGGATCAACTCTGCTCTGCAGTATCTATAGAAAGACTAGCTCCTAAAACCTGAGACCCTAAGGAGATAATAGGAGAGTTGGCTGTCAATGTTCTCCAGAGGATGAGAATTGTAATTCTGAGTTTTTGAAAAGCCTATTTAATTTACTTGATATAGCTCTGTAATTCTGATATCCAGTGCCTCTAAGCTATCCTGGGAGTGAGTGAAGGTCAATTGGGACTTCCATAGTCTGGCCTGGCTAAGAACTAGGCTACTCTGTAGGGGTTACTAGGGACTCCTAATGTTTTAGAATGTTGTTTAATGGGAAGCACTGGAGGTTCAGTGGTAGAATTCTTGCCTCCCATTTGGGAGACCTGGATTCCATTCCCAGCCTATGGGTTTCGTTTCTGGCCTATATATTCTAGAATATTGCTTATTCTAGAATATTGTTTAACAGGCAAAACCAAGGCAACCCTCTTTGGTGACTTCAAATAATCTGCACTACACTTCTGAGATGAAATGGCTAAGGACAAAACTGGACAGTAATTAAAAAAAAACACCCAGCCCTTCTATAAAAGCTGGCAAAAAGCTAAATACTGAAGGATCCAAGAACTGCTATAATGCTCTATCTGCCTAATGAGGAGAGAATGAACAAGATTTATGGAATACCTGGTATCTGTAATGATTATCAAAATGCATACATACCATCATTTCTATAGAACTCAAAACTCATACCAAGAATATAGAAAAATCAGTATATGAGACTCTTTATCCTAACAGGAATCATTTCCTAAATGACCATGAAGATGTCAATGAACATTACTTGGAGATAAGGAAGAGAGCCAATAGTTCTCAAGCTGTGGTTATGGAGTCTCCCTAAGGGTTCCCATTTAGGTATGCAAAAGAAAGGGAAATTAACAAATTTCACCTAAGACTGGTGTTCAATCCTATTTCAAACAATACAGTTCCACTGTCTCCTATTTTAATGTCCCCCATTAAGACTTCATCCCGATTTTTTTATTAGAAAAAATAAAGCTTTTCTAATTTATTAGACTACAGCTTCTTGAGAACAGGATTTATATCTTGTTTCAGAATGCCTTCTATAGAGGAGAGGCTGTTTAATTAAACACTGGATATAATAGTCCTTATTACAGGATCCCTAGAATTCTTTAGTGATTCATATTGTGAAATTAAAATTAATTACTATATGAACTATATAGAACTTCAGTATTTTTATATTTTATAAAGATACTGGAAGAAAAGCCAATCTACTTAAAAAAGAGACTTTAATCCAAGATCATTAAAAAAAAAAATTTTTTTTTTAAAGAAACCATCCCAACTATAATGGTAATGTTTTAAGAGTTAAAGATTATGACTATTCCAACTCTGTGTACTTGAAAATTGTAAAGAGAAAAAAATTTTCTCAGTAAAGAATTGTGAAAATATAGAAGGAAATTAAGGACTACATTTTCTGGGAAGGTAATAAGATGAAGTACCACATGACAGAACCTATCTTGGTATTACCTCTGACCATAGTAGCTTTCAAAGAATTGCTCTTTCCATGGCTCTACTTTTTTCTCCTTCTCAATTTCTTGTCGAATTCTCACCTGCATCTCAGGTGTAAACTCACCTATAAATGTAAAAAATACATATATTTTCAATAGACATGCTGTTTGCCACTTTTAAATATTTGTAAATCATGAAAGACTCATGAAGCAGTCAGAATACAGTACTGTGAAAGCAACAAAAATGTGCCCAAATTCCTCACTGTAAGAAAGTACCCAAGTGCCATTAAGAGCAATAAAAAACACGTGTCACCACTCCATGTAGTTTTCAGTACGCAGCCGAGGCCAACTGGGCCTCTTCTCTGGACTTTCCTAGTAGTACCTTCCTCTTGCTCCAAACATATTTTCTCTACCGATTTCTTTTATCTCAAACCTTGATTCTGTAATTACTTTCCACTAGAAAAATGCTCCTGTGTTTTCAGTAAATAATGCCACTGAGCATTTTATTTTAAAGTTCTGTTTTTTCAAGGCAACATGTGCTTTAGGTTTTTTATCTCTAACTGCATAATGAACAGCTGTGTCCATTAGAGGCATTGAGATTCCAGTAAAAACGTATGAAGTTCCTTTGGAGTTGTCAGTTTTCTAATAGTACCAGTTTATTGCGCTAGAAATGAAGCATGCAAGATGCCAAAGACCAGCTCTGCATATGCCATTTATTTATATCAACTACCAACTACCTCAATCCTTCCCACTCCCTCAGCAGAAAACAGTCAATGTGCTTGGTAGGCCATCTTCAAACTCATGGCTCAGAAAGGCTTCTTCCTTTTATACTCTAACTAGTGGCACGGTGCATGTATTTGTGCATATTGGAAGGAAATTAATTAGAAGGAATAATTTAATGTCACTATTCGCCCTTTCTCTATAATAGAAGTTTCAAACAAATTCACAACCAACAATGACAGATCAAAACACATGTGTGCGATTGGTGCCAGTGAAAGCTTTATATCACACATGCACAAATCATGTTTATTTTGAAAATGCCAGTGCGCCTCCTATGAATTGGCTGGTCGGTCAATAAGATGGACGGATGGTAGGTCACTTAGCCTTTTATATAAATAGATACTCAAAACACTGGGAAATAAGAGGTGGAAATGGCAGATTTTAAAACTTCCGGGGAGTAGGAAGAGGGAAAGAAGTTTTAGAGAACATTGAAAATCACAATCCTGAGCATATGAGTAGAAAAAGAATTCGGCTGTCAGAATCCAACCCAGACATTGTGCTCTTTTGTTGAGTTTACTGTGTGTAGCAAAAAAAAGGAATAAAAGTACTGAATGTATTGAACTCTGTTCACATGTATACAGGATTCAGTTTCTGCTGCTCAAAAAATATAATCTACTAGAGGCGCAGTGCACAAAATTTGTGCACGGACAGGGTCCCTGGGACTGGCCAGTGATCAGGACTGATTAGGGCCTTCCTTCCCCAACTGCTGACCTGGGCCTTCTTTTGTTCCGCACTACATCAGAATTAAAAGCAAGGCATACATGGTAAATCAGTAACCATAGGCAACAATTCTAAGTCATAATCTCTATTTATTAAAACCTCTGACTGCCACTAAACTCTACATTTGTAATTGGTAAGTTTTACAGTATATAAATATTTTTCAATAATGCTGTTTTTTAAGAAGTCCTTAGTGATTCTTTTCACTGTTAGTTTTACTGAGGTTGGGCAGTACTAAAAAGGTTATCTCACTGTTTACTAAACCATAATTCACACCATCATAAAATAACTAATTCTATACTCTACTTTTAGGGAGCTTATTAGAATTTGAATTTGAATTCACCTAGAATTACTGAATCAGAATGTTTGGGAATAAGACCTAAACATATGTACTCTTTAGTTTCCCAAATGACTTTAAACCCTTAAAAGAAACATATTGTTGAACTCCATCCGGAGCCAAACCTGAATACATAAGTTCCTGATAAAAGTCCAGCAATGTATTTCACAAAAGACAGCTAGTTTTACCTTATGGAAATACCTTGTCCTTTGCCTCCCAAAACTGCTCAAATACCCACTGAGGTACCAATATGCCCTCATAGTAGCTCGAAGTGCATACACATGCTAGGAGACAAGGTAGAACACTTACCTTCTGAGAGTCTTTCCTTCCAGCCTTGGGCTGCTGAAGTGAAGAACTCGTTGTTAAGGGCTGAACCATTTAGCTTCATCAGACCATCTGGGCCAACCTGGGTCAAAAAGTAAGCCAAGGAAAGCTTACAAAGAAAGCCAAACGTTTCATGTGGAATATAACTTTATTTATTTATTTATTTATTCTTAGAAAAGAATGTATGTACATTCAATTTTATAGAAGCATGACTATATCATATTATGCCGCTTATTATGGACACTACTGTTATAAAGTAATCTTTTTTACTAATAAATTTATTTCCTTTTTACCACTTTTCCCTTCTTCCTCTCCTTTCAATTCCATTCCCATTGATTATACTAAAAAGAAAACATCTTCAAAATTCATAAGGGTTTTTCTTCTGAGAGGTTTATTATTTGTTTTATAAAACTGTGACAAAGTTACATACACTGCTCTGAATCTCACTTGGTTCAAGAATACATTGTGGCAGTCTCTCTAAAAGTCCACTGGTACAGTTTTAGCAACTTTGTAATACCTGCATATTATTTCATTGTATAATGTACCTCAATTCATTTATCAATTTCCTATGCATATACAAATACTTTGTTTCCCATGTTTTCCCATAATCAACAAAGTTGCAATATGCGTTCTGGTAAAGATGAACATACTAG
Organism: Vespertilio murinus; assembly: GCA_963924515.1. Lineage (NCBI taxonomy): Eukaryota > Metazoa > Chordata > Mammalia > Chiroptera > Vespertilionidae > Vespertilio > Vespertilio murinus. The sequence continues at coordinate 54,041,720 of OZ004713.1, forward strand.
TGCTTTTATTTCTGTGGGATAGGTTCTGAGAGCAAAAAAATATTTATGTGTTATTAGATATTATTTTCTGAAAAGGCTAACACAATTCACATTTCTACTAGAAATACATGAGTACACCTTTTAACCTGTAAACAATAGATGTGAAGATACTATTTAATTTTTGCCACCCAATGGGTTTGAAATGGGAAAGATTTCCTTTATCCTGCCCAGCATGTTGTGCATCTTTTGTACTTTCATTGAATGTTTCTATTTGTCATCTTGTAATATGCCAATTCCCTATCATTTGCTCATTTTTCTATGAGGCTGCTTATTTTTATTATCAACTTGTGAGAATCCTTTACTATTCATAGTAAAACTGTCATGTCAAAAACATTTCACCCAATCTATCTATTGACTTGATTTGTGATGTCATGATGTCTTGCCAAAGGTTTTAAGACTCTTATTTATATTACAGATTTTTTATTTCCTGTCCTGATTTAAAAGCACAAAATCTCATTTAAGGGCATAAAACACAGTATTTGAAAAAAACCTGGATGGAAAAACGTAATAAAACTGCCATTCTCCCTAAAGTTAATTATCTACATTCCTATAAGAATCCCCATGCAGACTTTCTTATTAATAAAATGACCTTAATATTCACATGGAAAAAAATAACAAAATTGAGAAGGGGGGCAAATTGCCTTTTTTTTTTAAATTGCCTTTTCAATTGCACCTGTAAAGTACATGTAAATATGTAGAACATATAACACAAATGGTATTTCAAACTGTAGGAAAAAGATGGTTATTCAAGTATGTAGTTTTAGAAGAACTGGTTATTCAGTAGAAAATAAAGTTGAACCCCAATTTTGGGGCATTACAAAAATAATTCTAGATGAATTAAATACCTAAATGTTAGTTTGAAATAAAAAAAACCAATTTTTTGAAGAAAATTTAAATAACTACTTGTACATCCTGGGGACTGAGTTTATAAAGGGGGAAAAAAACCTCTCATCAAAATGTTAAGATTACAAATTACATTAAAATATTCTTATTTTTTGCCGAAACCGGTTTGGCTCAGTGGTAGAGCGTCGGTCTGCGGACTGAAAGGTCCCAGGTTCGATTCCGGTCAAGGGCATGTACCTTGGCTGCGGGCACATCCCCGGTAGGGGATGTGCAAGAGGCAGCAGGTTGATGTTTCTCTCTCATCGATGTTTCTAGCTCTCTATCTCTCTCCCTTCCTCTCTGTAAAATATCAATAAAAAATATTTTTAAAAAAAATATTATTTTTTTGTTTAGTACCTTTGATACCGCTTCTTTATGGGTATAAATAAAAAGCTATTTTAAAAGATTTAAGGAGTTCAAAAGGAGATGAAGGAAGCATTAGAATGGTTCTAATGCTTCTGCTTGAAATCACGCACCTGTCGATCCACCTCTGGAAGCAGTAAAAGCAGTCGCTGTTGGCAATCTCCAGGAAGGACTGAAAAGGTGTGCTTGTTGATCAGTGCTCGAAGATTTGTATTAACCAGAATGGAGTCTGGTGTCTCCACATCAATTTCAGCACATTTAGTCCTTTTCATTTGCCCTACAAAAATACGAATAAGAATCATTTGGGCTTCCTTCACATTCCTGTTTATATCTAAACTATAGCATGTTCTGCAATGCAAACAAACAAACAAACAAACATCTATAATTGTAAATATTTTAAATGTCACATTATGAAGAAGGTAACACTTAAGGCTCTTAGAAATTTCTTCTAAGACTAACAAAGCAAGTTCTGTTCATTCAAAAAAGGATAAAAAAATACAATTTATCTTCTCTGCAAAAATAGAACAAGGTCTATAAAACTGAACCTTCTGCCATAATAAAAGTACATTTTATGTATGTTTGAGAATTGGATATATCCCAAATAGAATTGAGGAAGTTTATGATAAATAACATATATACTAAATTTGATTTAAAAAATAGAAATTTTTTTATATCTATATATAAATTATACTGAGGCCCTTGTACTCTTCCCATGAAAATTTTTCAACAATTTGAATTTGTGTTATCTAATAACTAGAGGCCCGGTGCACGAAATTCGTGCATGGGGGGATGGAGGAGTCCCTTTCAGCCCGGCCTGCACCCTCTCCAACCCAGGACTCTTAGGGAGATGTCCGACTGCCAGTTTAGGGATGGGGCCTAAACCGGTAGTCGGACATCCCTCTCGCAATCTGGGGCTCCTAAACGCTCACCGGCCTGCCTGATCACCCCTAACCACTCTACCTGCCTCTAAAATACTTGTCACCCACTAACTGCCCCCCTGCAGGCCTTGTCACCCTCTAACTGCCTCTGTTTACAGTTTTTATTTCTGCTACTATATTATTTAATATCCTAGAACTCTATTTTCTGATACTTAATATAGTATTCTATTCTTCCATGGATACAATATCATCTTTTAGTTCTTTCCATAGATATTGCAGTTTTAAAATATAGAATTGTATTCCTGAAACCTATATAATTTTATTAACCAACTAGAGGCCCAGTGCATGAATTTCAAGGTGTCCCTCAGCCCAGCTTGCACCCTCTCCAATCTGGGACCCATTGGGGGATGTCCAACTGCCTGTTTATTGGGCCTAAGCCAGCAGTCAGACATTCCTCTCACAATCCGGGAGTGCTGGCTTCTAACCACTTGCCTGCCTGGCTGCCTGATTGTCCCTAACCACTCTGCCTGCCAGCCTGATAGCCCTCTAACCACCCCCCTGCTGGCATGATTTACACCTAATTGTTCCCTTGCCAGCCTGATAAACCCAGCTGCCCTCCCCTACAGGCCTGGTTGCTCCCAATTGCCCTCCCCTGCCACTATCTTGTGACAATGTGGGGGCGGCCATCTTGTGATGTGAGGGCATGAGGACCAATTTGCATATTGCCTCATTATATAGTATGTATCACCCCAATAAATTAATAATTTTTAAAAATATATTTTATTGATTTTTTTACAGAGAGGAAGGGAGAAGGATAGAGAGTTAGAAACATCGATGTGAGAGAAACATCAATCAGCTGCCTCTTGCACACCCGCTACTGGGGATGTGCCTGCAACCAAGGTACATGCCCTTGACCGGAATCGAACCTGGGACCTTTCAGTCCATAGGCCGACGCTCTATCCACTGTGCCAAAAGGGTTTCGGCAAGAATTTTTAAAAATAAAAGTTATTTGGCCCAGCCAGCATGGCTCAGTGGTTGAGCATCAACCTATAAACCAGGAGGTCACAGTTGGATTCCCAGTTAAGGCAAATGCACCAGTTGGGGGCTTAATCCTCCATGTGGGTTGTGCAAAAGGCAGCCAATCAATGATTCTCTCACATTATTGATATTTCTATCTCTCTCTTGCTCTCCCTTTCTCTCAGAAATCAGTTAAAATATATATATATATATTTTTTTTTTAAAGGTTGCTTTAAATTTTCTTCTTCCTGAATGGTCTGTTTCTTCTGAAACGTATTTTGGCCTCACAATGGTATTTTCTTCAAAGGTGATCCATAGTAGGCATAATTAAAAGACAGGCATTTAAAAAGGCTGACTGAAAAGTTCGGGTGGGTTTATAGACTGGAGAGCACCACAGAAATGTGACCAAGATGATTTCTGTTTAGTAGTGAATCTATAAATGTGCCTGCATATTTTTTTCCTGTGGTTATTCCATTTCTTTAGTTACCAATCCACCAATCTCCTGCTGGAACATAGTAAAACTAGTGGTAATAGAAATATGCCTCATTACTAGTATTCTGGAAGCCAAACAAGAAGATCACTATTCAGTATTCGTATTTTACTTAATTTCTCATTGACTCATTGTCTGCCCTCTGCTATGTGTAATATCTCTGAATTGGAAATCTATATGGCTCAATTTCACTTCAAAATAAATCTACCTCCTACTTATTTGGCTGAGGCATCAAACTGTTTCTTACTTTTTATTTTTAACTCATTTATAGAAAGAGAGGAAGGGAGAGAAAAAAACATTGACTTGTTATGAAGCTCTTAACCAACTAAGCTACCCGGCCAGGACCTTAAAGAAGGTTCTTCTTTTCAGATCTCTGTCTCACCCACTCTATCTATTATATCTCCAATTCGGGAGCCTTTCTGGTAGTCTATAGACTTAAGCTGGCTTGCTTATTACTGGCATCTGCTACTCAGCTTTGCGAAATACCCATCCAGTTTTCATCTTTCAAAGTTGTTGACATTGCCTACCCATCTGCTATCTCCTTGTTTTCTTCACCCTTATGGAGTTAAGCTTTTGTATTTCCATATTCTCATTTTTGTGGGATTCAGAGGGAGCAGGAAAAAAATGTTCCGCTTGCCAGGTTTAATTATAAGCCCTTTCTGTACAGTTTGAAATAAAACGTAAATAATGCCAGACAAAGCAACTTTTGATCAGAAAAAGAAATAAGCCACAAAAGTGGCCTGATAAAAGATCTTATTCTGAATGAAGTTCGGTAAGGACAGGACAGGACAATGTTTAAGACCTCATAGGTGAACAGGAAGTAAAATTAAGCCATGCAGCTGATGAATTTCAGATATTGCGTTGATAAATTAAGTTGATAAAAACACCAAGTCTTTGTAAATTAACTTACTTGTGTGGAGTCTGTCAGACCTTTGGAATGACTTCTTCCCCAACCCTAACAAAGGATTTTCCACTTTAGCTGATGAAGAAAAGCTAGAGTTTGAGTTCTGGGAACTGCTTGACTGTCCATCAGATTGCTTTCCTTCCCATGCTGCTAGGGAAAAATATATGTAAATTGATGACATTAAGGTTATAGGTAGAAATTAATTAACCAAACAATTAAACCATTCAACACTAACTAAAAGTAGTTATGTATGAGGCAAGGTGACCTTACAAATATGTTTTGAGTCTGAGAATTAAGCCTCGAAGAAAAGTAAAATCCTGCCCGGATGGTGTGGTTTAGTCAACCCAGGAACCAAGAGGTTGATGGTTCTGTTGCTGGTTTGATTCCCGGTTAGGGCACATGCCAGGGTTTCGAGCTTGATCCCCAGAGGGGGGCATGCAGGAGACAGCCGATCAATGATATTCTTCTCTTATCGATGTTTCTATCTCTCCATCCCTTTCCTTCTCTTTAAAAATCAATTAAAAAAAATTTTTTAAAGGTAAAATTCCTTATTTTCTTTCAGTACATTATTGCCTTTTGGTGGTAAATTTCCTTCCTAACATGGCTGCAAAGTCCTGCAAAATACAGTTTAAATCTAGCAGGCACATATAATTAACTGGCATCAAAATGAATTGCATAATAAAATACAAAGTCTATATCCAGACCAGTTTAAATTAAAAACAAAAGTAAACAACAACAACAAATCTAAAGGCCTGTAGGTGTGTCCAATGAAAATTTAAAGGCCGCATATATGTTTAGTAAGACCTTTTATTTTTATTTTTTTATTAAATATATTTTTATTGATTTCAGAGAGGAAGGTAAAGAGAGATAGAAACATCAACGATGAGAGAGAATCATTGATCGGTTGCCTCCTGCAAGTTCCATACTGGGGATCGAGCCTGAAACCCAGGCATGTGCCCTGACTGGGAATTAAACCCGTGACCTTCTGGTTCATAGGTTGATGCTAAACCACTGAGTCATGCCAGCTGGGCAAAACCTTTTCTTTTTTTTTAAAAAAAAATATATATTTTATTGATATTTTACAGAGAAGAAGGGAGAGAGATAGAGAGCTAGAAACGTCAATGAGAGAGAAACATCGACCAGCTGCCTCTTGCACACCCCCTACTGGGGATATGCCCACAACCAATGTACATGCCCTTGACCGGAATCGAACCCAGGACCCTTCAGTCCGCAGACCGACGCTCTACCACTGAGCCAAACCGGTTTTGGCCAAAACCTTTTCTTTTTAAAGGAGGTAATTTGTGAAGAGTTCAGTTTGAGCATCTTTTGGAAAATTCATCCTTTCTAAGGTTATTGATCAGCAGCTTCCAAATATTACTAAGATATCTTGGAAGTTACACTATTCATAGATTTCATTCTAACACACAAATTCCACTTATATATATTTTTAATAACTGCATGAATATTTGCATAAATTTTCTGTTTACCTTGGAAAGGTTTACTATTAAAGCAATGATTTGGCAGTATAAGAATTATATAAATAAATACAATAATTTAAAAATAAATGCTACAGTATACAGATTGGAAAACCAACATGAAACTATCAGAAAAAGAAACTTCCATTGATTATGAAGATTAAGCAAAAACAACAAAACAAAATAAAACAAGACAACCAAACCCCCCCTCAGAGACAGACAACAGTATAGTGATTATCAAAGGTGGGAAGGCAAGAGAGGGTAACATGGAGGATAAATGGTGTGGAAGGAGACTTTACTTGTGGTAGTGAACACACAATACAATATACAGGTGATGTATTATAGAACTGTTCCTATGAAACCCATGTAATTTTATTAACCAATGTCAATCCAATAAATTCAATTAAGAAATAAAATAAAATAATAAAAGTAAAGAAGCTTCCATTGAAAAGACACTCCCATCTACCTACCAGATTTGGCAGTCACAGAGTCACTGGCAGCTTTGACAGCCTTCAGAGAGATATGCTGACTGGAGGAGAGGGCCATACTTGGCCGGCATTGCTGCTGCTGCTTCCGCTGCTGCTGCTGCTTTAGAGCCTAGAAAGAGAAAACTGACTGTGAGAAACAAGATAGTCAGTTTTAGTAATATGAAAAAGTAAATGACTTATTAAGTAGTAAAGAGCATGCAATTTTTTGCTATTACAAACTTTAATGCAAATATTATTCTGTGTTTTTATGTATATACTAGAAGCCCGGTGCACCAGGGGGAGGAGGGGCAGTGGGCAGTTGGCTGGCTGGCCCTACCCATGATCAGGGTGTTAGGAGCCAATGAGGGGTGGGGCTGGCCAGGGGGAGGAACCGATGGGGGCCCGGATGAGGCTGGTTGGCTGCTGCAGTGCGCATCATAGCCACCAGTCATTCTGGTCGTTCTGCCATTATGGTCGCTGGGCTTTTATATATATAGATATATGTGTATGTATTTTTCTTAATATTAGTTCTAAAATGTTCAACTGTTTAGTTATGGGGTATATACTTTAAAATTTTAATAAATAAACCCTGGCTGGTGTGGCTCAGTTGGCTGAGGGATTGCCAGTTCAATACCAGATCAGGGCACATTCTCAGATTGTGGGCTTGATACCTGGTAGGTGGTATGCAGGACACAGCTGATCAATGTTTCTCTGTCTCATCCATGTTTCTCTCTCTCTCCTTCTCCCTTACTCTCTCTTTAAAAATCAATAAAAAATATATTTAAAGAATAAAAGAAATAATTAAGTTTTAATAAATGTTATAAAATCTGTCTCCTAAGTAATTATAGTAATTTATATTCTACCAACAAACTACAGTAGCCATTTTCCCCACCCACTTGCCAATGTTTGATATAATTAAGATTTTTATAACAATCTGAGAATTAAAGTAGTCCACTATTTTCATGATTTCTTAACTACTAGTGAGTTTCTATTTATTAACCATTTGCGTTTTAAAAAATCAAAAGCGAATTCTTAGAAAAGCCCAATAAAATAGACAAACTATTGGCTAATAGCATTAAGGCAGGCGGCAGGGGGAGGGAGGGAGATTCTATATATATAAAAAAACCCTAATATGCAAATCAACCAAGCGGCAGAATGACCAGTAACTATGATAAGCACTGACCACTAGGGGGCAGACACTCAATGCAGGGGATGCTTCTGGAGGTCAGCTTGTTCCCACTGGGGGAGCACTGCTCAGCTAGAATCCAGTGTCATGGCTGGTGAGCACAGCAGCGGTGTCGGGACCCTCTCCAAGGCAGCACCAAGGAGCAGGGAGCAGTGAGCCTGGCTGTGGGACCAGTCACTATGACATGCATTGACCACTAGGGGGCAGACACTCAATGCAGGTGATGCTCTTGGTGGTCAGCGTGTTCCCACAGGGGAAGTGCTGCTCAGCCAGAATCCAGGATCAGGGCTGGTGAGCACAGCAGCGGTGGCGGGAGCCTCTCCTGCCTCCGATGCAGCACTAAGAACCCCTTGGCGGACATTCCCTGAGGGGATCCCAGACTGCGAGACAACACAGGCCGGGTTGAGGGGACTCCCCTTATCCCCCATGCATGAATGTCATCCACTGGGCCTCTAGTACATTATAAATGAACAACAGTGAAGAACAAAAAAGAGACATATAAAAATACTATGTATAACTTTATACCAATATTTGAAAAAAATCAGGTGAAGTGGATCACTTTCTAAGAAAAGTAAATTTCCAAATTTGGCTCCACAAGCTGAAAACCAAAAGACTAGTAAAAGCAGATAAAGTAAAATTGAAATGCTAGGAAAACAATTTTAAAAAGTGAGATTTACAGAATTTTCAAGAAAAAGATAAATTATTCAAAATTTCCCCAGAAACCTAGAAAAATACAGGATGTTCCAAAAAATGTATACACACTTTGAATAATTATTAATTCCAATAAGTTAAATCTGAAAAGAAAGAAACATCAATGGAGCTATCAGCTGTTGAAGACTGTATACACTTATGGATGTGGGGGAGAGGGGGACACCCTGCATAGAGAGCTACACAATTTAGTTTAGGATGTTAGAACAATCTTGATTCCAAAATCGTTTCTGGATAGCACAAAAGGAAAAAAAACAAACTCTCAACAAAATCCAAGCTAAAATCTTTTCTTTCCCCAAGCTAAAATCTTAAAAAAGAAAATTCCATAACATATTTAAAAATATATAACAATCATACAGTTTATTTTAGAGAGCTAAGTACAGATGAGCATAAAAACCTAGCCCGGCTGGTGTTGCTCAGTTGTTGAACATCTACCTATGAACCAGGAGGTCACAGTTGGATTCCCAGTAAGGGCACATGACAGGGTTGCGGGCTTGATCCCCAGTAGGGGGCATACAGGAGACAGCTGATCAATGATTCTCATCATTGATGTTTCTATCTCTCCCTCCTTCATCCTTCCTCTCTGAAATCAATAAAAATAAATCTAGTTGTGGAATTTTATATATTACTAGATTTAAAGAAGAAAGCCACCTGATTATCTCAATAAATGCTGAAGAAAACAAACCTGAAAAATTCAACAACTATTCATAATTTTTAAAATGAACACATACACAAACAAAAACCTCTTAGCAAATTAGGAACACATAAAATGTGATCAAAAGAGTATATGCCACAAACCAATGACCCAGAGATACATACATTATTAAGTCCTAATTGGGAAACGGCATGAAATTTCTCCTTTAAAGAACATAATATCCTTCCAAGAAATTGTTAATGGCTGCCAGAGTCATGCATTTTTAATGTAAGAGATCATACTTCTGATAAACAGAGACTAGCATCATTACCTGCTTTAGAGCCTTCTTGCTGTGCTTCTGTGATGGAGATATGACTTTACCTGCTGGAATTGTGGGTGATGGGCAACCTGACTGGGGAGAGGATGGCTGTGACAGTCTAGATGATACTAAGGGGGAAAATGACAACGAAAAATTTGTTATCAGAGTTTATATCAAGCACCATGCCTTCCCCAATCATATTCTGCTACCTGTATTAAGAACTGTGACCAAACACTTTTGGGAAGGATCTTCTTTTTGGAGTTCTACGGCAAACAGCCTCCCTTTTCAGTTTATTTCCTCAGAAAGCTCTAGTGAGGGATGATAGGATGGGGAAGGAGTGGGTGTTAGTATTCATACCTTTTCACTCTTTAATTTTTCAAAAGAATTGTTCGAAGAAACAGGAAGCAGAATGTAAACCATTAGTCACCAGATTAGATAAACTTAGAAAAGGTTCTAGAGCCTGTTTGTTGGACAGTATGTATGTTCTTCAGGTAAATCTAACAACATGATATAGTGGGAGAAACCTGGATTGATAGAATAGCTCCCAGTTTTCCCTATCTTTAAAATAAAGGCAATAAGGCCATTCCACCGCAAAAACTAGAACAGCTTTAATACTGCTATTTCCACATCTCTTAAATCAATAGTTTTAGGGCTACTAGGGTGAGAGGACACTTGAGAATTTCCCTAATGGAAGCAATGTAGGTTGACAAAATGTAAACAACTCTCTACTTCATTACTAGCTGTTTTATACCCCAGAGCTTAGCCCAACCTTAGTCTTATGTGAATGAGGGTCTTCCCCTCCAAGAGCCTGTATCTCTTATAATAAAGCATAATTGATCTTTGTTTTATAAAGTTTAACAGTGCATTATCTATGATGAGATAAATTGTTGATTCGGACCCCTTAACAATAAAAATAAAATAATCACTACTACTAGTGATGACTTTGATGTTTACTAATGCCTTCTCCTTTAATAGTAGTTGGACTAAAAAGGCTTAATAGCAAAATGGAATCCCATAGTGTGTGCTAAAGAGCTTTAAGATACCAAATCAGTTATGTTGGTAGGTAGCTACCTAACATGGCAATGCAGAAGCATGGTTCACTGGGATACAAAAGTTTTGAAACAGAGCATTTCAATTGTCTCTTATATCCTAAGAAAAGAATACACAGTAAATAACATTTTAAAGAGGACAAGAGCAGAGAATACTAAAATGACTTATCTATGTAGCTTTAGCTTTATATTTCAACCCTTATGATATAGTTCAGTGGTCGCCAACCTTTCAGACCTCATGGACCACTAAATTCATAATTTTAAAACCAGTGGACCACTAATACTTTTTTTTAAAAAGACAAATACAGCCAAAACCGGTTTGGCTCAGTGGTAGAGCGTTGGTCTGCGGACTGAAAGGTCCCGGGTTCGATTCCTGTTAAGGGCATGTACATTGGTTGTGGGCACATCCCAGTAGGGGGTGTGCAAGAGGCAACTGGTAGATGTTTCTCTCTCATCGATGTTTCTAGCTATCTCTCTCCCTTCCTCTCTGTAAAATATCAGTAAAATATATATTTTTTAAAAAGATAAATACATTTGTAAAATAATGATTAGAGCACTTCCATCTTATTAATATGAAATGCAGCTATTTAATACAACATTATAAGTACTTATTTAATCATAGCAAGATCTTCAAAAGTTGTTTAATTATAAAAAATTTATTAAAGTTTTATTTTTACAAAATAATTGAAGCTTATATAAGTACTAGAGGCCCAATGCATTAAATTCATGCATGGGTAGAGTACCTAGGCCTGGCTGACAATCAGGACTGATCTGTGGGGTGACCAGCAGGGCCAGGGGGGCCCCTGCTGGCACCTGCCTTGGCTGGGTTGGGGCCTGTGGGCAGCTCCTGCATTGAGAGTCTGCCCCTGGTGGTCAGTGCACATCATAGTGACCGGTTGTTCCACCGTTCGGTCACTTTGCACATTAGTCATTTATTATATAGGACTAGAGACTCAGTGCACGAAATTCGTGCGGAGGGGTGGGGATTGTCCCTCAACCCAGCTTGCATCCTCTCCAATCTGTGAACCTTGAGGGATGTTTGACTGCCCGTTTAATTTATTTATTTTAAATATATTTTATTGATTTTTTTACAGAGGAAGAAGAAGAGTTAGAAACATCGATAAGAGAGAAACATCTATCGGTTGCCTCCTGCACACCCCCTACTGGGGATGTGCCTGCAACCAAGGTACATGCTCTTGACTGGAATCGAACCTGGGACAGTTCATTCCACAGGCCAATGCTCTATCCACTGAGCCAAATTGATCAGGGCTCGACTGCCCGTTTACAGGGATGGAGTCATGGGGGTGTGGCCAGACTGGGTAAGGGGCTAATGGCTATTTGCAGGCTGCCCATACCCCCTTCAGGGTGGGAGTCCCCATTGGGATGCCTGGGCGATGGGCTAATGGCTGTTTGCAAGCTGGCCACACCCCCTGGTAACCCAAGCTCCCAGCCTCTCCTTTTATCTTTTCTTTTTTTCAGCACCTCCCTGAGCAGAGAATAGGGGCCGCTGGAAGTAGGTATCTGGGATTTATTTATCTTCTATAATTGAAACTTTGTAGCCTTGAGCGGAGACCATGGCAAGCGGGAAGCTTGGCTTCCTCCACCACTTGGGGCAACCCAAGCCTCCTGCTCAATCCAGCTCTATGGCTTCCACCATCTTTGTTGGATTAATTTGCATATTTGCTCCTGATTAGCTTGTGGGTATGGCAGAGTGATGGTCAATTTGCATGTTTCTCTTTTATTAGTGTAAATTACACAGTTTTAGAGTGTGGTATTTACTCCTGTTGGCTTGAAATAAGTTCATGGGTTTTTGGCTCCAATGCCATTACTGCAAGATAGAGAGTCGTATTTATTTCAAGACGAGATTGGTACTTAGTTTTAATTGCTGTGACAAATGAAAATGTTTTGTTTTTTTCCCCCCACATAAATATGTTGTTGAAAATTGAATCAAAATTTTCAGCTTTTTCACTCCCCAATGGGTATTCACTTTTAATGGAGATTCAAAAATGAAATCTTAGCAAGGATGACTGGAATTTAGCTTTGAGACTGTTGTTGGATGATAGATCGATGAGGCTTTCTTTTTCATTCATGCTTAAATTGCTATCTTCAATGTCTGCTACAAATGGATCTATTATCCACATATTGCCATGCCTGGAATCTTCTTTCTTCGGGTAATAACGACCAAAAGATTCTGTGAGTGATTGTAAGTGCTGGACAATGGTTATCACCTGTCAGTTGACATCCTTCTCTCTCATATATCATCAAAGTTTGAAAACATTTGCAGATCTTCTTCAGCCAACCACGTTTGCCACAGTAATATTTTCTTTTGAAAAGCATCCATTTTACCTCGTAGTGTGAACATGTCCTTAAGTTGTTCTTGCAGGGTTATGTTTAGTTCATTCAATAGCAAAAAATATCTGCCAGGTATGCAAGCTTGGCTACCCACTCATCATCAGAGAACTGTTCTTGTAATTTCAGATTATTCTGCCCCTGAAAAAATATTTTGACTTCTTTGCACAAGGCGAACAGTGTTGCACATATGTTTTGAATTCTCCTGGGTTCATATATAAACTGTAACTTTATGTTTAATTTTCTTAGAAACTACCAAATTGTTTGCCAAAATGAACACACCATTTTAACAGTTCTACCAGAAATGTAGAATTTCTTCTAATTTCTCCTTGCCAACACTTGTTACTGTCTTTTTGATTTGACCAATTTTTTAAAGGGAAAGAATGAAAATAAAGTTTAAAAGTATTAATATTTAACTAGGTTTATTTTGTTTTTAATGATTTGCATATATCTGAGAATACATTTCCTCACCTGCCTCAAAGCCCTTTTTTAAACAAACAAAACCACAAACATATCTCAAAGCCAACTGAACTAAAGCATAAAGACTCTGGGACCCACCAGTGAGGCAAACTCAAATATACATCGATGTGAGAGAGACACATTGCTTGCCTCACCCATGAACCTCAACTGGGGCCGAACCTGCAACCCAGTTACGTGTCCTTGACCAGGAATCAAATCCATGACCCTGCACTGCACTGAATGATGCCCTAACTATTGAGCACACCGGCCAGGCCTAGAGTAGCACTTTTAATTTCCTTCACAAACTTTTCCTTTGCATTCAAAATCTGCCTAAATGTTTGATGCTTTTGCCTATCTCAGCTTTGGACGTACCTTCCTTGCTAGGTTTAATATTTCCAGTTTTTTACTTAAAGTGAGAGAGGTGAGACCCTTCACTTGAACACTTAAAGGCCACTACAGGGTTAAGTGGCCTAATTATATTATCGTGTCTCAGGGAATAGGGAGGACAAAGGAGAGAAACAGAAATGAGGAATGGTCAACTGGTGGAGCCATTCACTTATTGGTGAAGTTCACCATCTTACATGGACACAGTTCGTGGTGTCCCAAAACGATTACAATAATAACCATAACAAATATAGTAATAATGAAAAAATCTGAAATATTGTGAGAATTACCAAAATGTGACACAGGAAGCAAATGTTATTAGGAAAATGGCATTAACAGACATGCTCAACATAGGGTTGTCACAAACGTTCACTTTGTAAAAAACGTAGCCTCTGTGAAGTGCAATAAAGTGAAGCACAATAAAATGAGGTATAATATGAGAAAATAGAATGGAAGAGAATTCTTTTGACCTTCATACCAATGGTTAGAAATAAATTGAACTAATATAAACTCTATTGAGTAGAAAAATAAGTCAAAGCTAGTATATTAACTCATATACTAACTGGACAAGTGGGTAAAACCAACAGGAAAAGATCTATAAACAAAAATAATTGTTTTAAAAAATACATTTTTATTGATTTCAGAGGGAAGAGCAAGGGAGAGAGATAGAAACATCAATGATGAGAGAGAATCATTGATCGGCTGCTTCCTGCATGCTGCAAACTGGGAATCAAGCCTGCAACCCAGGCAGTACCCCAACCAGGAATCGAACCATGACCTCCTGGTGCATACATAGGTCAATGCTCAACCACTGAGCCACGCTGGACAGGCATTTATAAACAAAAATCTTGTTCTTCTTGGTATGTGGCTATGAAAATATGAGTCAACAGTGTTGCCATTCTCGGATCAATACTACATATAATGGAGACTAGCAATAAAGATTAACAATCTGATCCCAACTTCTTTCCTCTTCTTTTCCCCCACAAATTCCCTCTCTTCCAGCCAAACTTTTCTTCCGATGGTTTCTTGAAAACACTGTACACACACTTCTACCTTTACATCTATTTTTTTTCCATGATATGTTCTGTCTTCACTAGAAATTATACTCTCGAGGGAAAAATATATAAAATCTTTCTATGTCTCATATAAAACTCACTAACCTAGGCAAAGCTAACTACTCTCTTTTCTAATTCTGTCATAATATGATAAACACAAACACTTGCTACTTATTAAGTATTTGCTAATTATCTGCTTATTTCTATACCTCTAGATATGGGTGGAACTCACACCTTATTCAAATTGTTCTCCTAAATACCTGGCAAACGGTACATGATGGGAAAAGATTAAATGTAGCAAATAGTTTAAACAGACGTTTCTTTAGCTTTGTAAATAAAGAATGACCTAAACAATACTTCTCAAGATTATATCCCGATCTACTGGTTCTCTAATGTGAACTGCTCAACATATTAAAAGCATTCATTTAAAAACCTATTTAGAACCTGGTTAGAAACAAAAATGTTTCATATAAACATAATGACACAACAACAGAACAACAAATTCTAATCAAAAGATCAGCTGTTACTTATTTGATTAAAAAAAAAAAATGTTACTCCCCAAAATCAAAGAGCAACCTAGTGGAGAAAGCTTTAAAATAAAGTGGTTTCAGAAAAACATTTAAAACTTGGTGCTCATTAAAGCCAGTTTTGCATAATTTACTAAAGTAGTTTCAGGTTGTTGGTTATACCACCCACTGAATATATGTGCAAAAGATACTGCTTTTCAGATATATTATAGCACTGAGAGTTTCCCATTTCAATAGATAGTTATTATATTGAATAACATCAACAGGATATGGACTATTCATATTAAATACATTTGAATTTAAAGCTTCAGTAAGTAATCACTGATATTTTATTTTCCGTAAAAACATTCAATAGGCCCCTTTGAAATATTAGATGCTATCAGAAGTAATGAAGCAGAAATACAAAAATTAAAATTTAGCTTTATATATATGTGAAGGCTTAATAATTAAAACAATAATAGCAATTGAAATTTCCAAAATTATTTTATTTTAATCTTTAAAAACACTAATCCTTCTCTAAAGGGAAAGTTCTTATTTACAGGATAGTCTTTCTTGAAGGGAATTTCATTTCCAGAAGTAAGATTGTTACATTCCCACAGCAAGTGCAGTCTACTCCAGGCTGGGCCTACTCCTAGTGATATTCAAACAGTCCCATAATGAAAGATGGAGAGGCCATACCTGAATACCTTCCCTTGCTTCTGGGCACCCTAACTAGCCAAGTCATAACAGTGTAGCCATCTTTAATACATGACAGAGCTATGTACACATATAATACCTTAATAAATAAATTTAAAAAAAAATACATGACAGAGCTAAAACCTCCAACTCAGCCACCAACCACTCCAGAAGAGAAAAAGAACCTCTCTCCCAAAGGTTTCTCCCCACCTAAGTTAACTTTGTCCAAAGGAGTTTTACTCCCTATTATCCTTTTTAAAAGAGATATTTCTATACATAATCATCCCTATTCAGCAACTTAACATATAAATAAATGTTAGAGGACAGGGAGGACTATGGTATTTCAACTAAAAACACAATATACTGTATATATCAAATCCCTGATTTATAATAGTTCTGGACAAGCAGTAAAATTAACATTAGGTCATGCTCCTGGGAAGAACTAGTAATTTCTTGTAAGTGAAAAGATACATTTCACATCTTAAGACACTTTAAAAGCAGACTAAAATCTGAAAAACTTTATTTAGAAGATAACAATATTTCTGCAGTTACTTCATACTGCAGTATTTATATTTTATTTTGGGGAAAAGGCAAAGACTTACTTAGCTATGATCCTACCAAAAAAAAAGCAACAGAAAAGCTGAATTTAATCATTTTTCTGGAGTCATTCCACCTTACCTTGGCTTGGAATTTCATAAAGCTCTTCTCTGAACATTGTTTCCTGTCTGAAAATTAAGAACCAAAAACTACAAGCTTCTAGGTTCTTCCACTTTACATGAAAATCAATAAACTAGTTTTAATATTGGGCTGAATTTCAAAGTTCGGTTCTCTATTCCTATTTGGCTGAAAGGTACAATTATATCAAGAGAGCTTCTATCGATTTACAACTAGAAGTATCAGTTTTGCTGTCAGAGCTCTTTATTTTTGTACATAAAAGGAAGTGGGTTTTGATATTATCTCAATGTTCTTCCTGTCTTACAATGCATTTGAAATAAAGTGATGTCAGATTGAGAGGAAAAGCCCTAAATAAGAAAAAGGAATAGGCACAATTAGTTTGCTTTACCTTTATTAATTACTGCAACTGACTTAGAGCTGCTCTGCTGCCTGCTGCTCCGATCACTGCTAACTATACATTTTCCACTTTAATTTCACTGGACTACAAGAACATTCATAAATATATAGCATATACCTAAAAATGTCCATATCTGTACCATGTGTGACCCATGAATGAAAGATTAAATCATTCTTCACTATTGGTAGGCCAGCATTTATGCATTTCTTAAGAATATCAGAGCTGCTAGAGTAAACATGAATTCAATATGACATCATGTGTACCTCTCATCTCCACCTTCCAAACACCATATACAGCCCATTCTTTCTTTTTAACAGACTACCTATAATCAGAAAAGACTGTGATGGAACATTTCATTAACCAAGGATAAATACCCAATATTGTGATAAGTTCTAGAAAAGGAATGAATCAAAGGCAATTCAAAACAATTTATCTCAACCACAATTTTTATTTCGCTATTACCTTGCTGTTAGTATCTTCTACTCTTACTAGAGGCCCAATGCACGAAATTGGTGCAAGAGTAGGCCTTCCTTCCCCCAGCTGCCGGCACCGGCTTCCTTCAGGCACCTGGGACCCAGGCTTTCCTCCAGCCACCAGCTGGCACCTAGGACTCAGGTTTCCCTCCCAGCCCAGCCTTTGTTCAGAAGGATGTCTGGTCTAATTAGCATATTACACTTTTATTATTATAGATTGTGAGTATTAGGCAATGTTATGCTATTTTAATCTACCTCATAAGCTACTGACAATGGGGTTCTATTGTTATTTCTTCTATCTTCCTGTATACTAATACATTTATCTTAAATTCTTAGACACAACCTTTGACAACATTGTACAGCCCCTACTCAAAACAGCTACTGTAGCATATGTGGCTAATGAACAGTCAAGACCTCTAAGACCATGGTCTCGTTTCCAGTTTATTAGTCTGGCCTTCTTTAATACTGATTTCCGTTTCCAGCCACATCCAGACATTCTAAATCTTGCTGTTTCTCTAGCCTGATGACTTAGCTTGGTTCTTAATCTTAGATCAGTGGTTGGCGAACCAAGGCTCGCGAGCCACATGAGGCTCTTTAGCCCCTTGAGTGTGGCTCTTCCACAAAATACCATGGCCTGGGCGAGTCTATTTTGAAGAAGTGGCATTAGAAGAAGTTTAATAAAAATTTGGCTCTTAAAAGAAATTTCAATCACTGTACTGTTGATATTTGACTCTGTTGACTAAGGAGTTTGCCGACCACCGCCTTAGATCAACAATTTCCAAACTTAAAAAGTTGAAATTGGGGAGGCACCAAAGGAGGGACAGAACTTTTAATACATTCAGCTCTACCCTTCCAAAAAAACATCCTTAGTGCATAAAGAATACAGGCCTGGACTATACCTCCTTTCACTGTTGACAGGGATTGCTTTAAAAATATGTATCAGAATATTAGTAACAGGTCCTGGCTTTGTCTCACCTTTATTCCACTCATTCATAAAATTTGAGGTTTGGGTTGCTATTCAAGTGGTTGTGATCTTAAAAGCTAAAATCCTCACAATCTTAAATTTTCCTCAATTTAATTTCCTCATTTCCTCTGGTATGTGTCATAGCCATACCAGAGAACTCACATGATTCTACCAATTATCTCAATTCTCTCCAGGAACAGCATACACATTAACACAGAGATGAGGATAAATAAGAATTTTTCTGATATAGTTCTTTTTTAAAAAAATATATTTTATTGATTTTATACAGAGAGGAATTGAGAGAGATAGAGTTAGAAATGTCAATGAGAGAGAAACATCAACCAGTCGCCTCCTGCGCACCCCTCACTGGGGATGTGCCCGCAACCAAGGTACATGCCCTTGACCGGAATCGAACCTGGGACCTTTCAGTCCGCAGTCCGATGCTCTACCCACTAAGCCAAACTGGTTTCGGCTTTCTGATATAGTTCTACATCAATACTTCTAAAGGAACTTAAATTTAATGTGTCAAGTATTCCAAAAAACAACTCTTAGTTTCTAGATCCAAAGACAGCTCACCTAAAACTCAAACCTAAAAGGATATCCAAACTAGGAAAACTATTAATGTCTATTTTGCTATGTAAAATCAGTCCAGAGTAAAAAAAAAAAAAAAAAAGGCTTGTATCAGTCCTTAAAAAGGAATCATCATGGTTTAAAATCTGCCTTGCCATGTATAGCTAAATTTATTAATATTTTGGTACAAAAACAATTTGTCCTCTACAAGACTCTGACAAGAAGCTACAGATAATTAGCAAGAATAGGTAATACCCTCGAGGGATGTCCAACTGCCCGGTGGGATCAGGCCTAGACAACCCTCTCACAATCCAGGACTGCTGTATCCCAACCGCTCGCCTGCCTGATTGCCCCTAACTGCTTCTGCCTGCCAGCCTGATCACCCCTTAACCACTCAACCCCTAACCCCTTAATCCCTACCAGCCAGATCGATGCATAACTGCTCCCCTCTCGGCCCAATTGCCCGTAACTACCCTCCCCTGCTGGTGTGGTAACCCCTAACTGCCCTCCCCTGCTGGCCTGGTCACCCCTAACTGCCCTCTCCTGCCGACCTGGTGGCCCCTAACTGTCCTCCCCTGTATGCCTGGTTGCCCCCAAATGCCCTCCCCTGCAGGCCCAGACACACCTAACTTCCCATCCTTGCCAGCCTGGTCACCTCTAAATGGCCTCTCCTGCCAGCCCGATTGCCCCTAACTGCCCCCCCTCCCCTGCTGACCTAGTCACCCCCAACTACCCTCTGCTGCAGGCCTGGTCATCCCCAATTGCCCTCCTCTGCCAGCCTGATTGCCCCCAACTGCCCTCCCTTGCAGGCCTGGTCCCTCCCAACTATCTTGTGGTGGCTATCTTGTGTCCACATGGGGGTGGCCATCTTGTGAGTTAGAGTGATGGTCAATTTGCATATTACCTCTTTATTATATAGGATAAGCAGTGATATAATATTATTTGATGGTATACTATATTAAAGATATATATTATCAATGCTAAAGAAATAGCTAAAACAAAGTTGCATAGATAATAAGGTAACTGTAGAGATAAAACAAAATATTTTTTAAAACTCAGTCTAAATTTTAAAAAGAGCATAGAAAAATTAGGATAAAAAAACAAATAGCAAAATGGCGGATTTAAACCAAACCCATCAATAATTACTTAAATATAAATAGTCTAACTTGTATTCAGAGCATATGAAGAACTCTCATAACTCAACAATAAAAAGACAATCCAAGGTAAAAATGGGCAAGTAATTTGTGTTGTTTTTTTTTAAATACTTTTTTATTGCTGATAGTATTACAGATGTCTCCTGTTTCCCCCCAGCCCCGTACCCATTTCCTCCCGGACCCTACTCAGACCCCCCCAACCCCATATCTTCACCACCCTATTGCCAAGGTCCATGGGCTCTGCGTGTAAGTACATACGTTCTTTGGTTTATAATTTGAATATAGACATTTCTCCAAAGAAGATTTACAAATGGTCAATAAACCCATGAACATATTTTCAACATAATTAGCCTTCAAGGAAATGAAAATCAAAACTACAATGAGGTACCACTGCACACTCACAATAATGACTGTAAACTAGAAAAAACAGACCATGACATGTGTCAAAAGGGTATTGAGAAATTAGAATCCTCATATATTACTGGCAAGAAAGTAAAATGGTGCAGACAATTTTAGATATAATTTGGCCACTCCTCAAAATGTTAAACACAGAGTTATCATAACCCAGCAAATTAATTCACTCATATACCCAAGAGAATTAAAAACTTGTCCACAAAAACTTGTACACAAATATTTATTGCAGCATTATTCATAATAGCCAAAAAGTAGAAATAATCAAAATGTCTATTAATTGGCAAATGAATAAAATGTGATATAGCCATAAAATGCAATATTATCTAAATACTAAATATAAAAGACTAAGTGAACAACTGTTATGTACATCTGATAGGCAGTACATATGATGCTCACTGGCAATTTAAAAATAAATGGTGACTTGTGTATGCACAATACATATAAAGCTCTCGCTGGTGCCAATCATACACGTGTATTTTAATATGTCATTGTTGATCATGAATTTGGTTGACACTTCCATTACAGAAAAAGGGCGAATAGCGATATTCAAATATCTCTTCTAATCAATGTCCTTTCAATGTGCACGAATCCCTGCATCGGGCCACTAGTTTAGTAATAAAAAGGAATGAGTACTAATATATGATACAATATGTATCCAACTTTGCAGTGAGAGAGATGGAGAGTCTGTGCATAGAGTTTGAAGTTGTTAGGGAGAAAAGGCTATGGGGACAGAAAAATATGACCTAGTGGAGTTCCTCCAATGCACGGCAGTAAATATACAGTAGACTGTACCCGTTATATGCTACCCACATGGTAGGGATCCTCCATACAATTACCAGAATTACCAGAACAGTGAGTGGGCAAAAAATAAAAATAAAAAATGAGGGATGGAAAAATGATCATGAAGGCCAGACCCAATAGTGCCAGCCTACCTCAGACCACAGTTCTCACCTTACTACCTATGGAAACCCTCTGAACACTGAGCACATTATCCCAGCTTTCCGGTGCAGGAAGAAGTAATGGAGGGTGCTGACAAGCAGGATGCGGGAGAACAAAGTAGGCCAGTGAGAGAGAATATGTACTGGGGTTATAGTACACGATTCCTCAGGGACCCTCCTCACCAAAGGCAGCACAGAGGACAGCAATACAGAGGAGAAGGAAAACAAAGGGGATGAGACCCAAGGTCAGCATCCACCTCAATATCCGTACCACCGCAACTTCAATTACTTCTACAGATGCCCAGAAAACCTAAATCACAACATGGCAAAGAGACAAAAGCAGCTAATTCACCAGCTGAGCATTTGTTTATCTGAGGCTGAGCAGGACAGCTCACCGCCTTTACCATCATCCAGTTCCGTTGTCCAAAAAGAAGAAATGATATACAATACCAGCAGTAAGAAATGAACAGAATAACGGAGCTAAAGACCAATAAGCAAAACTATCTCCACTATCTAGTCAGCTTGGGGGGTTTACATTATCCACACCTGTTTGGATAAAGACAAATAGTGAGTTGTTTTCTTTAAGCCTGGTGTTTCTCAGTACACCTTTAAAGGTTTTCAATTGTTTCATATCTGGTCAAACTGAGATTTTTTAAAATCTCATTTTTAATTTATAATAAAAGTTTATAACTGTTGTGTGTTTTGTTTTTAATATATTTTATTGATTTTTTACAGAGAGGAAGGGAAAAGGGTAGAGAGAAACATTGATCAGCTGCCTTCTTCATACCCCCCACTGGGGATGTGCCCGCAACCAAGGTACATGCCCTTGACTGGAATCAAACCTGGGACCTTTCAGTCCGCAGGCCCACACTCTATTCACTGAGCCAAACCAGTTAGGGCCTATTGTGTGTGTTTTTAAGTCAACCATGATGTTATGATTTGTATTAATAAATGTGTATTTGGGTTTTGTCTCCTTTTCTGGTAAAAAATAAAAAATAAAAAAGAATAGGTAATAATATGTATCCTTAAATAAAAAATCCATGTCAGGGAAGCTGTAGCACAAGACACTGTTCCTTAAAGAAGGTTATTGGGTAAACTATGAAGCAGACACCAAGCAGGGGATGAGCGCAAGGCTAGCACAGTAAATTTAGTCTTTGCTAATAGAAATAAAAAGCATTCTTTTCCTAGTAAGAAGAGAGTTATTAAGAGTAAAAAGTGTTCAAATTTTAGAAGAGAAAATTAGTGCGTAAACAAAATCAAGAGTATCCTAAAGCAGGCTATAGATGGCCAAGAGCTGAAAATAAACCCAGGTAAAACCTAGAGCCACAGTGTCCAATGTGGTAGCCACTAGCCATAAGTGACTACTGAAATTTAAGTTAAAATAAAATTTAAAATTCAGTTCCTTGGTCACACTTGCCATATTCTAAGTGCTCAATAGACACATGTAGCTAGTGGCTACTTTGCTGCGTTGGACAGCATAGATACAGAACACTTCCATGACAGAAGGAAATTCTATTGGGCAGTACTGATCTAAAGGGTAAGGGAAGGAGACTAATAGATGGAGGGTCTGAAATAAAAGCAACTACTAACAAGGGTACTTTATCCTACAGTACTTTATTAATGGATCGGGTGTAATTACCTTTCCTTTTCCACCTGTTCTTTTTTCCCTCCTTGTTGCTGCCATCACTGCTGCTGCTGCTGTTCTCAGAACTCTGGGAATCTGACTGGCCGTCACTGCTTTCTTCTGAACCTTCTGACAGCTCTTTCACCCCATCCGGCACATCTTTCTGAAAATGTAGGCATCCAGTTAGGATCAGTCATTACCAATTCAGCTAATAAGAATTAAGTCTTTGATACCCATTGTTACAACTCAAGTGGGTTGATTAATATCCAAAGGTAAAAATTTTACATGCCAATCATATGTAGGCACAACACAGAACTTAAATTAGATAAGAATTTGGTGTGTATATATATGTATGTCAGATAAATATATCAGGATAAAAAAAACATAATAAAAATGTTATAAAGCATGTGTGCATGTATCAGCTATATATATATATATATATATATATATATATATATATATACACACACACACACACACACACACACACATATATACATACCGTATTTGCCGGCGTATAAGACGATTTTTTGGCCCTGAAAAATATGCCTCCAAGTGGGGGGTAGTCTTATACGGCGAGTATATAACAAACTCTGTATTTTTAGTGGAAATGTTAGGGGGTTGTCTTATACGCCGGCAAATACTTATTTTTCAGGGCCAAAAAATCGTCTTATACGCCGGCAAATACGGTGTGTGTGTGTGTGTGTGTGTGTGTGTGTGTATATATATATCTATATATATATTAGTACCATTATGTATTGTGAATTCAATCAAGAGTCTGGGAAGCAAAAAATAGCCCATTATTTGAATCTAATTATTTCCCAAATATTGGTTAGTAACTATCAAGAATTAAATACAAAATAAATCTTTTTTTTTTAATCACATGAATCTTTGGTTTCTATACTGGATTTTGAGAATGTCAGTCAGAAAGTATACCTGTGAGAGATAAAATATGACAGTTGTAAGATCAACAAGTAGTAAATTAAGACTTTCTGGGTTTGAATTCTGGCTTTATCTTCTCTCCTAACTATGTACTCTTCATCAAAATCTTAACCTCTCATGCTTCAGTTTCCCTGTCTATAAGACAGGAATAACAGTACCTTCCTTAAAAGATCACTCTGAAATTAAATGAGTTAATAAATGAAAAACTGTACCTGACATATAAGAGCTCAATAAATATTAGCTATTATGAATTTATATCATATATAAAAATAACTAATGTTATTTCTAAGTTATAAAATTACATACAGATGGTTCTTTTTCCTCTCAATATTTTTATTTTCCCATATAATTTATTATTCTAGTCAGAATTCTGACATGTAACCCACCTAACCTACAATTGACACTCAAAAACTCTGATCTAGTAAAGAACTACTTTTCTCCACTTATGTTTATATCCTAATGCCATTTTTCATGTTATACACTTCATTAAAATACCCCGTATTTTTCTATTCTTACCTTCAAAATGCAGGACAACTTTTACAGAGTTAGTTGTCAACCATACCTCTTGACCTGCAGGGTCAGCAAGTATTTTAAATACAAATATAACTAACTTTTTTGCCTCTATCTCTTTCACTACTTTTGTATTTCAGGCCAATTATTTCTTTCAAACAATCATAAACATATTTTTTACAAGTTTTCCTGCTTTACCCTTAAACATACCCTACCTAATTATCTTTCTAAACTAGAGGCCCGGTGCATGAAATTTGTGCACGGGGGTTGGGTGGTCCCTCAGCCCAGCCTGCACCCTCTCCAATCCAGGACCACTCGGGGGATGTCCGACTGCCTCTCACAATCTGGGACGGCTGGCTCCTAACCACTCACCTGCCTGCCTGCCTGCCTGATTGCTCCTAACCCCTCTGCCTGCCTTCCTGATAGCTTCTAACCACTTCTGCCTGCTTGATCGCCCCTAACTGCTCCCCCTGCTGGCCTGATCGCCCCTAACCACCTCTGCCTCGCCCCACACCCGGGACCCTGGCTTCCCTCCCTTTGGCCGGCCATAGGCCCAGGACCCGGGCCAGCCACAGCTGCAGAGGATCATGAGGCAGGCAGCTTATCCCTCTCCCGGGGCCCAGCCACTGGCGCCCAGAGCGCAGCCTGGCTGGTCCCCAATTTCTCTCTCACAAGCTCATTTGTGCCTGGCTGGTCCCCATTCTTCTCTAGCTAGCTCATTTGTGTCTGGCTCTATAATAAAGAGCTAATATGCAAATGGTCCTCATACCCTTGCTCTGGAACTGTTCAGACACTCAACACTGGGAAGAGTGAGCAGTTATTAGCTCTTTATTATATAGGAGGATATAGAATTGATCATGATACTCTTTTAAAAAATTCTGCCATCTTCTTAACACACATATTCACCTCACCTCCCTGACCACTCCCTCTTTCTCTCACCACACAGGTTTTCAAAAGCCTCCAAAGTATGATCATTTACCTAACATTTATCCCACCCATAACTCCTATCACACTAGTCCACATACAGATTATGGTCTAACCACTCCAATGTACTCTATTTCAAATCCATTCTAAATCATTCTAGCTGTGCTTTTGCTTAAGCTATTCCCTTGTCCTGGAAGGCCATCTTTACATTACTTATCTGCCAAAGTTCAACTCAAATCTTACAAGTTTAAAAAACTAAACAAACACACAAAAACTTTCTTGACTCCTTTATTCAAAATTAATCTTTCTCTATATCATCACAGTACTTTATGGTAATACAGTATACTTTATATCACAGTTAAATTTTGCCAATGTACAATTATTTCAATAACTATGTGAGCTTTAAGAGCTCGGGGATCACAGTTTATCCTTCTTTATCACCTCCACAGTGTCCAGCATGGAGTACATTATTAACAATATAGAAAGTCTAGAACACTAAAACCTAAAAGAAAAGCAAACAACTCCATATGGTACTATAGCCCTGCAATCCCAGGAAGTTAACAAAGTATATAAAAAGGAGGTACTATAGGTAAATTAGATCTTTTTCATGTTAATGGGCTTTGTACAACCACTGATTATGCATTAAACTATGATTAAGCATAAAGTTTAAGAGGTAAGAGGAATACACACATGAGCCAAGCCAAACTAATTAAATAATTAAGCCAAATCAAAACTAACTGGAGTCTCCTGCTTTAGTTCCTGAGACTCTTTCCTCTTTAGACTTACAGCCTGCAGAGTGGAATCATGTACAAAGAGGAAAGTGCCTGCCTGAGAGTGAAGTCAAAATAAAGTGGAGAGATCTGATAACATCCCTGTTATCAACTGTTACCAATCTGATAATATCATTTGAGCTTTTAAATCAAGGTTGTGTTTCCCTAGAATTTTCAGTTATCTAAACTAATAAGTTCTGTTTTATTCAAACTATTCTGTTTTACTCAAGTTCATTCAGAAAGGACACCGATAGGTCAAGGTTCCTTCTCAAGTACAGGAATTAAAAATTACTAAGCCTAAAAATAAATAAATAAATAAAATAAAATAAATAAAAATTACTAAGCCTGCTATGGTAAAAAGAACATGGGCTTAGAAATTCAGTCAGATCCTGGTTCTGATTCTCATAGCATTTAGCCAATAAGAAAATCCAATCTTTTGAACTTTGGCTTTCTCCATTATAATAATAACCATAAGTCTAAACTGTAATGGAGAATTAAATGAGAAGGTACTACAACACATCAAGGTTGTATCACTTATTATTCAAATGTGAGGTCCTTGAAAAAGTTTCTGGAAGACATTTTTTTTTTCATCCTTTCAAGATATTATCATAAACAATAAAAAATAAATTGATTTCTCTTCTCTGATCTACCTAGATGGTTACAGATTAGTAAAAAGAAAAAGAAGCCAAAACCGGTTTGGCTCATTGGATAGAGCGTCGGCCTGCGGACTGAAAAGTCCCAGGTTCAATTCCGGTCAAGGGCATGTACTTTGGTTGCAGGCACATCCCTGATATGGGGTGTGCAGGAGGCAGCTGGCCGATGTCTCTCTCTCATCAATGTTTCTAGCTCTCTATCTCTCTCCTCTCCCTTCTCTCTGTAAAAAAATCAATAAAATATATATTTTTTAAAAGAGCTGTGAATCCGCAAGGAAGTGCTGGCTCTTAAAAAAGAAAAAAAAAAGAAAAAGAAAATATTTTGAATATAGGGTCAAAAATATTATCTCTTCAAAAACAGAATTCTGTCCTCTATGATGCAAATATTATTTTTATGTAGTCACTTCATGATTTACTTTTTAAATGACTCCAAAAATATTTACCTTCAAAGTATATACTCCCATTCTGCCTGGAACCTTATAGAAGATGCCCTCTTCACCTCGGGAGTTTGTGTGCAGCATTGCGTTCAGGCATGCAAGAGGGGAAGTCCCACTGCAAAAAAAACAAAAAAAAACAAAACAAAACACACAATGATTAGTGTCCATCTCTGAATATCCAATGTAACACATACTTAAGATAAAATTAACTGGTCAACACTCATTTGATATAAACAGATTTTATAAACTATAAAAAGTCCATAATCTACTGAGAGGCTAGAACAGAGAAAATGAATGTAGAGGTTCATTCTCATATTATCTAAACAAAAAATCATTCCTTAAGTTTCTTATTCCTTGTCAGTATCTAATAATTAAGCCAAGAAAAACTTATCTCATGAAAGTATCACAAATAATGTGTAAAGATTCTATTTCACTTAAATTTTTGTCAATTATAGCTCACTAAAGCTAAATTCTTTCTAAAAAACACTAATTCATTTAGCACAAACTTCAACTGTCCAGAAGTAAAATAGAGGGGAAAAGAACACTCACAGATTCAAATGAAAAATATTAATCTCCTTGCCAACTGCTGCACCAGACTAAATCTGAGTTGTGAGACACATACATTTACATGGTCTCTTGTATTTTTCCCCAATATAATTGACACATAGTTTCAGTTGTACAACCTGATTCCATCTATGTATATATTGTGCTAATCTCTCATATTTGGACCTATTATGAAATCGCTTAAAAGTAGGCGTTGAAATGTTTCTCTTCTTTTTTTTATAGGTATGTCTGAGAAATGTTTATTTTTTTCCTGAAATTTATTTTTATTTTATTTTTTCCATCACCATATATCCCCTTTTTTGCCCCCTTCCATCTCTACCTATACTCCTGCCCTTTGCAATCATCACTTCTGTCCATGTCCATGAGTTCTCTCTTTCTATTTTGCTGTCCCTCCACCACCACAAGTTGTCTGCTTGCTCTCTATGAGTCTGTTTCTCTTTTGCTTGGTAGTTCAGTTTGTTCATTAAATTCTACATATGAGTGAAATCATGTGGTACTTGTCTTTCTCTGACTGGCTTATTTCACTTAGCATAATGTTCTCCAGGTCTATCAATGCTATCTAAAGGGTAAATTTTTCTCTTTTTTTGAGAGTCGTATTCAATTATGTAAATGTACCTGGCTTTGTCATCCACTCATCTATTAATGGATACTTGGGCTGTTTCCAAATCTTGGCTATTGTAAATAACACTGTGATGAACATAGGGGTACATATCGTCTTTTGAATTAAGTGTTCGGGGTTTGTTTGGATCAATTCCCTCAAATGGAATCGCTGGATCATAAGGCAGTTCCATTTCTGGTTTTTTATTTACTTTTTGAAATATATTTTTATTGACTTTAGAGAAGGGAGAGGGAAACATCAATGATGAGAGAGAATAATTGATTGGCTACCTCCTGCACCACTACCTCCGCCCACACCCACACACTGGGGAATGGAGCTGGCAATCTGGGCATGTGCCCTCTCCAGGAATTGAACTATGACCTCCTGTGGTTCATAGGTTGCCACTCAATCACTGAGCCAGACCTGGCCGGGATAATTTTTAATTTTTTAAGGTAACTCCATACTGTTTTCTACAGTGACTGCACCAATCTGTATTCCCACCAACAGTGCATAAGGATTCCCTTTTCTCCACATCGTCGCCAACACTTGCATGCTGACTTATTGATGACAGCCATTCCGACAGATGTGAGGTGATAGCTGATTGTCGTTTTAATTTGCACTTCTCTGATGATTACTGACGCTGAGCATCTTTCCATATGTCTATTGGCCACCAGTATGTCCTCTTTGGAGAACTGGCTAGTCAGGTCTTTTACCCATTTTTTAATTGGGCTGTTTATTATTGTTTTTGGTGTTGAGTTTTATAAGTTCTTTACAAATTTTGAATATTAATCCCTTCTCAGATGTATCATTGGTGAGTATGTTCTTCCATTCAGTGGGTTGTCTTTTCATTTTGTTGATGGTTTCCTTTGCTGTGCTAAACTCTTTAGTTTGATGTAGTCCCATTTGTTTATTAATTTTTTCTTTTCTTAATCCTTACCCAAGGACATTTTTTCATTTATTTTTTAGGGAGAGTGAAAGAGAGAGGGAAAGACAGAGAGAAATATCAATGTGAGAGAAACACAGATTGGTTGCTTCCTGCATGAGCCCCGACCAGGGCTGGGGAGGAGCCTGCAACCAAGGTGTGTGCCCTTAGACAAGAATCGAACCCGAGGCCCTTAGGTCTGCTGGCTGATGCTCTATCGACTGAACCAAACCAGCTAGGGCCCATGTGTTTATTTTTTTTCTTTTGTTTCCCTTGCCTGGGGAAATATATCAGAAAAATATATTGCTACGAGAAATGTCCCAGAATTTACTATGTTTTCTTCTAGGACTTTTATGATTTCGAGCCTAACATTTACTATGTCTTTAATCCATTTTGAGTTTATTCTTGTGTGCAGTATAAGAAGAAAAAACTAAAAGACATCCAAATTGGAAAGGAAAAAATGAAACTGTTATTATTTGCAGATGACATGGTATTATACATAGAAAACCAGAAAGACTCCTCCAAAAACTTCTAGATTTAATAAATGACTTAGAAAAATAGCAGGGTGAAAAAAAATCCAGAAATTGATGGCATTTTTATACACTAATAACTCTCAGAAACAAAACAAAACAAAACAAAAATCCCATTTACCATTACAACAAAAAGATACCTAGGAATAAACTTAACCAAGGAGATAAAAGACCTGTACTGGGAAAACTATATGATTGGACATTTAAAAAGAAATAGAAGATCCATCTGATAGCCCCCTTCAAACATTTAAGGGTCTTCATAAAACCCTGAAGTCTACTACTTTCAAAATTTGGGTCTCTCATCACTGGCATTCCTTCCTGCAACCAATCTAAAGAAATTAATATAATGAACTTTTATAGTCCATCCTCAAAATTCACCAGTGTCTTCCATTATTTATTACCCCCATTTCAAGCCTTTGATAAAGAGCTTTAAGGGACTTCATTGGTCTAATTTATTTCATCCTAGAGATATTTTCTCCTGCAATAGATTACCCTGCCTAATGTCTACTTTAATCCCAATCTCTTGTCCATTTTTTCTGTACTCCCTCCAATGAAATAGCCTTGTCAAAACGAGGTCTTAATTAGCTTTCCTATCTCTGACTGAACTGCTATACACTCTACATTTATCCTTCAAAGCTCAATGCCTTGAATTTCAATAGGGTGAAAGACTCAGACTTTCAAGATTAAAAGAAAAGTGGAGTCATCTAGCTCTCCTTACAGATGCTTGAATGCATTCTTTCAGATCAACTTTAAATGTAAAAAGATAATAAATTTGTCTCTTTCACTCACATGATACACTTACACACACACACACAGACACACACACACACACACCTGTTATCATTATCCACATATGAACTAAAAAATTCAACACAGATAGTTTTAAAAGCTAGAACTCATTTTTATGGCATGCTTACTTGACAGCATACAGAACAAAATCGAACTCAACACACCATTATATTGGAAAATAGTGAGTTTAAGGATCACTAAATTAATAGACTTAATAGGTCTTAATTTCACTGGAAATCATAGTATTATTATAAACTCTTTCATTAAAACCTTTTTCTAGCTTTCCATTGATCTAACCACCTGCAATTCTACTAAGAAGTCCATTTGGTTAACAACTAATCTATTTTAAAAAAGAAATAACATACAAATTTTAAATTCAAAAAGTAGCATCTGCCTCACCCATACTTTAATGAATTAGTTTCTTCAAACTGTTTTTGTCCATAAACATACCATGAAACAAATGATAGTGAAACCATTGGAGAGAGAGAAAAGGGTATGAAGGGAAATTTTCAACAGGCATTTTTGGAAAAGCCCAATTGGGACCCCACAAGGAGAGGTATGTATTAATAGACCAGTGAAACAAAACAAGAGAGCAATCTAGAAATATCCTAGAGAGGGAAATCATAAAAAGAAACCAACAAAGGTTCTTTGGAAATTTTGCTTCATTATGCTCTCTGTCCTCTTAATACTTCACTGTAAATCTTCACTCATTCTTCCCATTATTGTCTTTTTTCCATTGTTTTTTTTTTTTTTTTTTTTTTTAAGCATAGTTTGCCTACTGTCAGTAAGATGTGAGCAAAACTGTTTGGAAAGAGAGTCCAGTGATTATGTTTTATTTTCAAGTAAATATATGGAAAATAAGGTTCAATTTTTAGATAATCACAAGCTCTTGGTATAGAAGGACCTTGGAGAACACTGTAACTTTTCACCTGAAGTGAAATACAAAGCAGTTCATCAAGAGCCTTATCCAGCCAAAACCGGTTTGGCTCAGTGGTAGAGCGTCGGTCTGCGGACTGAAGGTCCCGGGTTCGATCCTGGTTAAGGGCATGTACATTGGTTGCGGGCACATCCCCGGTAGGGGGTGTGCAAGAGGCAGCTGGTTGATGTTTCTCTCTCATCGACGTTTCTAGCTCTCTATCTCTCTACCTTCCTCTCTGTAAAAATATCAATAAAATATATATTTAAAAAAAAAAAAAGAGCCTTATCCAATGTACTGATCCTACTAAAAAGTGAGACAACAGAAGCAGCACTTATGTTTCTGAGTCAGACATATGTGGATTCAAGTTTTCTATCTAACTGGTTATGCAATTCCTCACTACTTCAACATCTTTATCTATGAAATAAAGATTTCAGATTGTTTCTTTAGGTTTAATAGATCATATGCATAAAGTACCTGAATCCTATCTCAGTCCATGACCATTTCCATGATTGGTTCACTAAGAGCATCTTGCATTACAATCTTATAAGAATAAAACATAAAAAAAAAAATAGACTTTAAGAGAAATATAATGCTCCTAAAAGGTCACCTTGTAACTACTACATATAAAGAAATATTAAATGTCTATATTTCAACTGATCAAGATACTAACATTTCTTAACTGGATGGTTAAAGTTCCTAAAAACCACACGTCTCTGAACTAAAGAGGTGTAGACGCTTGTATATGAGGACACACTATTTGCGATAAAAGAAGTATTGGTGAGAAAAATAAAAATAAAATATATATCAATATAACAAATATACGGACGTAGTTCTGAGACAGAGCTGGAGAGAGAATAAATCTAACAGATTTAAGTACATCAAAAAGTAAGGCTTTGTGATCTTAAATCGTTGCCCTATTTGGTATTTCTTGTTCATTTAGCAATATAGTTTATACATCTAACAGTAAAGCTATTTATTCTAATTATGTTCTGCATCTGATTAATAGCTGTCAGTCTTGACATAACTAACCATTTACGTCAAGATTCAGAGCTTTTTGCCAAAACCAGTTTGGCTCAGCAGTAGAGCATCAGTCTGGGGACTGAAAGGTCCCGGGTTCGATTCCGGTCAAGGGCATGTACATTGGTTATGGGCACATCCCCGGTAGCGGGTGTGCAAGAGGCAGCTGGTCGATGTTTCTCTCTCATCGACGTTTCAAGCTCTCTATCTCTCTCCCTTCCTCTCTGTAAAATATCAATAAAACATATTTAAAAAAAAGATTCAGAGCTTTTAAGGAGTCCATTGATCCTTTAATTTTGCCAATTTCTGGCATTTTCTAACTCATAGAAGTAACTTAAGAGTTACAGTAAAGCTTATATAATTAAATGGCTTTGACTGAGGGAATTATCTTACCTCAAGCAGCAAACAAAAATAAAGACTAAAATAGGAGAAGCAAGGTGACACAAGCAAGTGGGATCTGACCACAAAAAGCAGTCCAGCCCAGGAAGCCTCTTTGTCCTTCTGGACCTGGGACTACCAGTGCACGAGCAGGGGTCCTGTCACAAACGCCTGACTCAGGAAGCCTCTCTGTTCCCATAGGCTGGAGACTCCTTTTTCCCCACATCTAGAGGCACAAGGCAGCCAACTCCACCCAACTCAAAAAGCAACAGCAAAGATTATTGGAAGCCTCTGTGTCACCAGATAATACAAGACCACAGTCTACCTCAAGAGTCACCTGAGCAGTGTGAATGCCTGCTTAAACAAAAGATTTATACTTAATAGGACCCAACATCTCATAATAGCTAAAATATCCAATTTTCAATAAAAATAATATCACCCATCATACTAAGAACCAGGAAAAATCACAACCTAATGGGAAAAGACAATCAACTAATGCCAACAGTGAGACATATGTTGAGATTATAAGATAAGAATTTTAAAACAGCGGTTATAAAAACGTTTCAATAATTATACATTATCTTGAAACAAATGATAAAAACGGTAAATATAAGCAAAGAAATAGAAGCTATAACAAATAAAATTATAGAACTGAAAAGTATAAGAAATGTAAAAACTTGCTAGATGAAAAAAAAATGAAAACACAAAACTCAGTAGATGGGCTCAATAGTAAAATGGAGATACCAAAATAAAATCAATGACCTTGAGGACAGATCAATGAAATTTACCAGTGTGAACAAGAGAGAAAGAAACACTGAACAAAATGAACAGAAACTCAGAGAATTGTTTGATAATAATAGAAGATTCAAAATTTATATCAGAGTCTGAGAAGGAAAGGAGAAAAAAGATTTCAAGAATTAATGGCTGAAAATTTCTTTTATTTAGTGAAAAAGAAACCTACATAGTCAAGAAACTCAGGGAATCTAAATAGGATAAACTCAAAAAAGTCCACACACCAAGACACATAATAATTAAATTTCTAAGCACTAAATAAACATTTTTTTTAAATCTTAAAAGTAGAAAGGGGAAAAAATAAAAAACCATTGCCTACAGGGAAACACTAATTCAAATGAGAGCAAATTTCTCATCTGAAACCACAGAGACCATAAGGAAGTGGCGTAACATTTTATAAGTGCTGAACAAAAGCAAATGTTATCTTAAACATTTCCAATATCATAAGTATTTTCATTAATCTGCAGAATACTAGGCATTCCAATGCTAGTAAGTCAAATGATGATTTTAATAAAATTAATAGTAATTGAGTTTCTAAAATTATGACAAATAATGCTTGTAAATGGCAAGAACAAAAAGGTACATATAATAAAACATTTACATAGTAATATCACTTTAAGTTTCTAGACTAATTATATCAATTTATAAAGTAAAAATCATGCATCCAAAGGTAAGTTCAATTAAACTTATCAAAGAGTGCTTTATAGTTGTATAATAATTCTTTAGAATAAAATAATACTTCTTACCTTCTGGAGTTGGAATGCACCCCAAGAAAATGAAAGGAGGGAAAAAAAGAGCTTTTAATTTCTCTTTATAAAGCAACAATAAAGCCAAAATATAAATTCTCCCTTCCCCTCCCAGCATTGTCCACAATTTTTAAAATTAGCATCCTCCCCCAGTTTTGCTACATAAAACATTAATTTCTTCTTCAGAATTTACCTTAGGCCAAAATATCACTGTATCTAACAATACACAATTAAATTCACCTATACAGCCTATACCATTTCAGATAACAGTTGCAGTACTCTATTTGTGTGGCAGAATAAAAATATTACAATAATTTACACTTAAATGTGGGTACCATGAATATTCTCCATTCTTTAACATTCTTCCCATGCATCTCAATATCCAAGGAGCCATCATAAAGCCAACAGCTATGGACCCTAGTAGCTTCCCTTTGATCCATAATGGAACTCATTGTGAAGCGCAATAACAATGAATAGGAATTTTTTCTGCCAATATCCATGCATTTTGTGTGTTTTTTATGTTGCTTATTAGTCCTTTCAACATCCTTACAAGGTTTGTGGGCTTGAAAGCAGATTGCAACTAGCAGATAAAGAAAATGCAGACCAAACTCAAAGGTATCTAAGCCAACCTTATATACATATAGTGCCAACTTAATAATGTTCTTCATTCTTAAACTGAGCTCTTTCTAATGAAATCACCTCAAGGCAATTTAGCTTGGCAAATAGCCAGATGATCTGCTCTGGGGGAATAATAATTTCTGCTGTAAAGTAGTAGAGAATGCTGACTTTATTTTCCTTGCTGTATAATTTTACATAAGAGGTGGGGGGAAAATTAGGTGATGGGATTAGTTATTGGTGTAAGTTGGGCTAACACATACTTAGATACCATATGAGAGAGATTATTTTGTTCACAAGCAAATGTATTAACACAATGGGGACTCCTCCAAAAATGTCAATTTCAATATGGCAAATGTTTACTGGGTACGATCTTTGCTAAATGGTTACCAGAGTTCTTTACAATTCCAACTTGTTTGGGATACAAGACTGAAGCAGAAGAATTCCTTGTTAGGTAATAATTTTGAGCTCCACATGACAACAATATAAAAATCTATTTAAAAGCTATTAAGGTGTCCAGCCGCATGGCTCAATGGTTGAGCAAAGACCTATGAAACAGGAGGTTACAGTTCAATTCCTGGTCAGGGCACATGCCCAGGTTGTGGGCTCAATCCCCGGAGTGTGGCGTGCAGGAGGCAGCCGGTCAGTGATTCTCTCTCATCATTGATGTTTCTCTCTTTCTCCCTCTCCCTTCCTCCCTGAAATCAATAAAAATATATTTTAAAAAATAAAAGCTGTTAGGGTAGTTTTTAAATGTACTGCCTGTTTCAGAAGTTATTAATATAATGGCTGTAGTTTAAATTTCAAATTCTTTCATAAAGTAATTTATAATTAGGAAGCAACTAATCTATTGTTATATGTCAGCATATGACACAGAACTTATTTGAAAAGTAATAAAGCACATATGCTAATCACAATGGTAGAGAGAACTATGGATCTAGAGGCGGGATGATAGACTGAAAAGAGCAAAGCCAGACGCAGTAGCTCTGTTTCTAGTTTCACTGAAGCCAGCTGTACATCCTGGCCAAGTCTGGCCAAGTCTCAATCCCCATGGGTCTTAATTCTTCAATAATAAAATGAGATGTAACCTAATTATCTTTTCCAGCTATAACATTCCATGACTAAATTATGTGACTGGTTTGGAAAAGGGATAGGGGAAGGAGGAAAGGATGATGAATGCAATAAAGATTACCCACTTAGGGGATATTGTTAATCAGGGGCATCACACTGTTCTGTAACTAACTAAACTTCAATTACAAGGAGTGCATGGCCAAATCAGCTGCTTGTTCCCAAATCTGTCAGTACTACTGTATAAATAGCACTTATTTCTCCCTTTCCAGGTCTTTTTCCATAAAGAACCAATGCTTTTTAAATAGTTATCAACTTCTTTCAGAGGTAACAAGTAATGATCACCTAATTTAAAAGCTAAGCAGTTAGCTCTGGCCAATGTTCTCAGTGGTTAGAGTATAACAGTTCCATTCCCAGTCAAGGACATATACCTTGTTGCAGCTTGGTCCCCAGTCCTTGTAGGGGCAATGTGCAGGAAGCAACCAATTGATGTTTTTTTATCTCTCTCCCTCTCTTTCTCTACCCCGTCTTTCCTCTCTCCCTCTCACACTCTCTAAAGATCAATGAGAAAAAAATGTTCTTTGGGTGAGGATTAACAAAAAAATTAAAATAAAATAAAAGCTAGGCAGATGGCTACACTCATTAACTACATAACTTACTGTTCCTCACCAATCCTATGGTGTAAAAGATTCAAACTCATGACTCACCAAAATTACTAATTATTATGTGTCATGAACCCCAGGGACCACTCATGAATGGTCTAATTCAAAAAATACTCAAGCTGCGGATGATGAATTCATGAACACTAAGAATCTTCCTAATTTCATTTTCCTCTTCTATTCATGAAAGATAAGAAAAACTAATAAGAGAATAGGATATTAGGAAATTAATACTCTTCTTTTGCTTCTTTCCTCAAAACTCTCCGTTAGCTGTTAATAAGAATCAAGATTATACACTTAGCGGCCAGATTATGATCTCTGAATGCGTAATAATCTGGCCACTCAATGTATATTCTATATAATAAAGGGATAATATGCAAATTGTCCCCTCAACTAGGAGTTTGACCAGCAGGAAGGCCAGCCAACCACCCATGTCCCCTCTCCCTGGCCAAGCTGGCCAGACCCCACCCATGCACAAATTCATACACTTAGCCTCTAAAGTGTGTGTGTGTGTGTGTGTGTGTGTGTGTGTGTGTGTGTGTCTGCACGAGCGCGTGTACAAAATGGCTAGATTATTATTTTTCAGAGATCATAATAATCTGGCCTCTCAGTGTATAGCTAATAGGATGAGCAACACAAGTTAAGAAGACTCCACTCAGAGAAGCATTAAAAGCAATGACTACTTTAGAAGGAAGCCTTACAGTCCTACACACTTAATGCTGTAAAAACAAATGTATAAACATTAATGGCAGCCACAGCTGATGGAGGGAAGAAACCTGCTTTACAACAGACTAAGCAGTAATGAGTTGTCGAGATCAGTAAATGGTGAGCAGGAACAGTCCCAAAGTATATATAAGCACTTTGATCTATGTACTATTCTGTGTATAGGTTTTATCAACATTATGTATGCTGGCCAAAACCGGTGTGGCTCAGTGGATAGAGAATCGGTCTGCGGACTGAAAGGTCCCAGGTCCAATTCTGGTCAAGGGCATGTACCTTGGTTGCGGGCACATTCCCAGTGGGGGTGTGCAAAAGGCAGCTGATCGATGATTCTCTCTCATCGATGTTTCTAACTCTCTATCCCTCTCTCTTCCTCTCTGTAAAAAAAATCAATAAAATATATTTTTAAAAAATATTATGTATGCTTAATATCTATATTCAGTTGCTCTTTTCTGATAACAATCCAGAATATCCAAATCGCACACAAATAGTCTCTTGAGTTCTTAACTGTTAGATACATACTGGAATGTTGGGAGGACTATTTATAATTTATCCTGGACAATGCACACTTTTTAATTTGGAATTTTCCGAAAGCAAATCTTTATGTTTAAAAACTGTTTTCAGTACCTGACTTATAAACTTAGGCTATAATGTAAGTCAAAGTATCTTATCACAAAAGAAAAAGGATTTTTAATTTCTGTAATACACCAGGAACTATTTAGTCACCAACATCCGAAACAAATTAAGCAAGATTCTTCAAAATGGGCAAGCAGACAAAAAACTACACAGTGAAAAAGAGTTGAAATCCATGTATTGAGGACTGAGAAATAAAACTGTAAAAAATAGCACATCTTCAATAAGCACAGTATCCATTTCATTCTATAACCTGTCTAAAAATTTTAAAGATTATAAAACTACCATTTGACATATCACAGCAATGAGAATAAGTTATAATTACATTTGAACATGATCTTCCAACTTATATTTCATATATTCAATAAGTAGGTTTTCAATATCAGTTATATGCCAAGGATTATGGAGGGAGGGGGAGGAAGGACGGAGTGGGACGGGAAAAGCAAACAGTGTTACTGCCCTAATGGAACTAGCTTAAACTATAGAGAAGCTACATGATGTTTTTTGGTTTTTTTGTTTGTTTTTTAAATATATTTTATTGATATTTTACAGAGAGGAAGAGAGAGAGATAGAGAGCTAGAAACGTCGATGAGAGAGAAACATCGACTAGCTGCCTCTTGCACACCCCCTACCGGGGATGTGCCCGCAACCAATGTACATGTCCTTGACCGGAATCGAACCTGGGACCAACGCTCTACCACTGAGCCAAACCGGTTTCGGCCATGATGTTTTTAATATTACAAAAATATGTAATTTTAAACTTTAAGTGTCATGAAAAAACAACACAGAACACTATAATAAACTAAAAAAAGGAAAATATAATCTAGACCAGAAAGTCCAAGTTTTCTGAAAAAGACATTCAAACTGACACCTGAAAAATAAATAAAAGAGTTAAGTGAGGGAAAGCACATTCCTTGCTAAAGCATCAGCATGTACCAAGGCTGCAGTGGGCAGCAAATTCCCTACATATTTGGGAATTGACAAGCCAAAACTGGCATTTAAAGCTATGAGAATGGACGAAAGTACACGTAAGTTGGAGAGAAGGTAATGAGAAAAAGAGAGAAGAAAAACCTAATAGAGGAAGGTATACAGGAATGTTTGTGGTCACTTCAGGCAACAAAACAGTTTCCAGGAAAAAAAAAGTAATCATCAGCTGTGATAAGTAATGCTGACAAGAGAGGTGAGAACTAAAAGTCCCATGGAGTTGGCAAAATGTAAGTCACTTATGACTTAGAAAGAACTGGGTTGTGGTCACATAACTGCACCAGCATAAGTTCTTCCTTCTGTTCTTTTTTATTTACATTCTTTACTTATTTACTGTTCTTGCCTACTCCCTAGAAATGATAATGACAAGTTTAAAGTCATAGAGCCTTACTATGTTAGAGCTGGATGAACCTGCAATTGGCATTTTGACCTAAAGGACTAGTGAAGTCTGATCTCTACATACCAGATTTCCTGCCACATTTTCCCAGTGTGTAGCAAGTCTAATTTTATGAAAAAAATGAATTCCCTAGCCCATTCCCATTCTATAAGACCCAATAGTGTTATAAACGAGTATTAGAATACCTTAGCTTAATTCATTCCTTTGTCACAATAATCACTTATCCTCTTCTCCTACAGCCTTATACAAATTGATATGTGATAAAGTGGGTATTGTACTTTAATTTTAATCTAATAAATATGATTAATTCAAATAACAATAACAACTTAGAATTATATCATTGATACATCTTAAAATAATTTACAAAAAATGTTTAAGAGCTAACGTATTTCAAATACATTTTGATTGATAGCCTTGCAGGGTACAGTATTCTTAGATTCAGACCCTTCCTTTGCATGACTTTGTATATGTCATCCCATTCCCTTCTGGCCTGATGAGTTTCTGTTGAGAAATCAGTTGCTAGTCTGATGGGGGTTCCTTTATATGTAACTTTCTGTCTCTCTCTGGCTGCTTTTAAGATTCTGGTTTTGTTGATGGTTTTTGCCAATTTAATTATAATGTGCCTAGGTGTTGGTCTTTGGGGATTCATTTTGTTTGGGACTGCGAGCATCTTGGATTTGTGTGGGTTTTTTCTTCTCTATCTCAGGAAAGTTTTCTGTCATTATTTCTTGAAATACTTTTTCCATATCTTGCTCAGTTTCCTTTCCTTCTGGGACCCCTATTATTCTAATATTGTTTTGTTTTGTATTGTCCCAAAGCTCCCGTAGACTCTCCTCCTGTTTTTTTTCTAGCAGCTGCTCTAATTGGGCATTTTTTTCCATCTTGTCTTCTAGCTCACTGATGTGGTCCTCCGCTTCTTCTAGTCTACTCTTGATGCTTTCTATTGAGTTCTTCATAGTAGCGATGTCATTTTTCATTTCTTCTTGGGTCACCTTCATTTCCTCTTGGTTCTTCTTCATTTCCTATTGGGTCTTACTCATATTGTCAAATTTGTCTTCCATTCTTTTTAGCCATCTCATGATCATCTGAATTCTTGCTCTGGTAGGTTGCTTGTCTCTAACTTGTTTACTTCCTTTTCTGGTGATGCCTGATTTTCTTTCATAGGCGGGTTGTTTCTTTGCCTTCTTCCCCCCCCCACCCCCCATGATCTCTCTTTTTAGGATGTCTGGTTATGTAGTTCTCTCTCTCTCCTGCTTAGATTTAAAGGTACAAAATACAACACAACCAGGTACAACACACAAGGCACTGAACAGAAATGTGTTTGCAATATTAATATCCTCCAATAAAGGTGACTAGAACCCAGCTAACAAAAACATACAATCAAATAAAAAGAATAAGCAAACCAATCTTACAAAAAAGCATAAAACTTTGATATAGTTAGCATTCAACATACAACTACAAAGGGGTAGAGAGAAGGACTGTTTTTTGTTTTTTTTAGGATAGCGACAAGGTAGGTGTGAATGGGCTTGGAGTAGGGGGTTGGAAGTTAGATATACACAGGTAGGGTAAACAGAAAGAATAGGGAAAATCTAGAGCAGTAAAGGGTTAAGATAAGCAGGACACCAAAGGGAAAGGGTTAGAAAGAGAGTGATGGCATAAAGGTAGGGTTGAGTTAGAATAGAGCATTGGAGAAGGTATAAATAGTCTGTAGAATAGTAATCCCGAAGGGGGGAAAGAGAGGGGGGAAAAAAGGTATATAATATGGCACTTAAAAGATAATAATAAAAATAAACAAAAGAAAATAAGATAAAAAAGATAAAATAGTAGTAGTAATAATAGATTACATATAAAAATGAATTAATTAAAAAGGTAAAATCAAGTAAGGGAAGATGAAAACAATAATTTCTTGAGTAAACTTTGCAACTAATGTAAATAAAAAACAACAAAACAAAAAATTAAACAATTAGAAAATCAAAATCAAAAATTAAATAAAATTTGCAGTAATGAAGGTCATTCACTTCCTCTGTTGTTCTGTCTAGCTCACCAGTTCCCAGTCTGAGCGGTAATTGCAGTTCCCTGT
Organism: Vespertilio murinus; assembly: GCA_963924515.1. Lineage (NCBI taxonomy): Eukaryota > Metazoa > Chordata > Mammalia > Chiroptera > Vespertilionidae > Vespertilio > Vespertilio murinus. Next base: position 54,083,436 of record OZ004713.1, read on the forward strand.
GTTTCTTCTGTGTTGTAAACAGGTCCTGATTTTTAAGCAGTTCTAGAGTCCATATGTACTTTAGCCTCTGGGTGGCAGTGTTTCTGGGTTGACTTCCAGGGCTCTGAAGCCTTTCTAGCTTTTTTCCCCTCTCTGTGTCCCTGATCTATGAAGAGGTGGGGGTGGGGCAGGATCGAGCTGACCGCACTCCCCTGTAACTCTCCAAATATGCCTCGGAGTCAGATCCAAACATGCTGCTCCTTAGATATCCCCCCACTTAGGAGCCCTGTCCACAGTCAGGGGCGCCTCCAGCCCAAACCTGGGGGTTTCTTGTAAACCCAGGCCCAGTCCTCCAGCCTCCGTACGCCTGGCGCACACAGGCTACCACACCGCGGGGAACTCACCGGATCTCCACGAAATCTGACCTTTTGGCCTTGGGATGGAACGCTCCTTTGAGTCCAAGTGTTCGCACTGATTGTGGTCAGCGTTTTGGGGCTCACAGCTGCTTGGTGGTCTTTGCGGCTGTGGATATTCAGGCCTCTGACACTAACCTCTTCCCGTCAAGATGGCGAGATTTCCCCGTCCGAGCCCATAGGTAGCTTCAGGAAGGGACCCAGCTGTGGGTGCTTAACTGTCAGGGGCACCCTGATCAGCTGACCCCGTTTTCCCGGGTGTTCGCCTTTCTCTTGGCTTGCTGACAAGCACTCCCAGCGCGACCCTCGGCTGCTCTCTCTTTCTTCTTTGGGACCAGGCTCAAAACCTGCCTACCTGTTCTTCTGCCATTTTCTCCACTCTCAAATACATTTTAATTTACAAATGTTCACACAATTTTTCAGGGGCATACATTATATAAAGCAAGTTATACTAATTTATATACTTCATGTTTTATATTAATAAAGCAAACTTAATTTATTCCCAACCTACTGACATTTGGTCACAAATCAAAAGTTTTTAACTGCATTAGCAAAGAAAAGCAATAAAAAAGAACTCAAATTGAATTTCATGGTAAAGAAAAAAGAATGAGAATGAAAATCTATAATATTTTGTTGTTTATTTACAAGTGCATCAGCATAATTCACTATTTCTCAATAGAAATACTACTGACATTTGAAGTGAACAATTTTTCAAAGGAAGACATTTAGCATGCCTGTTAACTTTATAGTCATTGTGGCAATCAAAAAACAGCCCCCCTCCCTGCCGCAAAAAAATGCTGAACATTAATTTTAACATTTTTATGACAAGGGGTCTTGATTATGGACAGTGACTATTATGTGCTATCCTATCTATATTATAAAAAGCCTGTGGCCGTTGCCCAATGACCAATCATCAGGAGGTGCATGGAGCACCTCTCAGTCCCCCAAGAGCTACTCGCAGCAATGGTGTGGGGCTCAAAGCTCACAGGGCGTGGTCCACAGGCTCTGATCACAGCAAGGCTGACAGCCAGAAGGCAGGGATAGCTGTGAGCATAGCAAGGTGCGCAAATTGTCCTCTTGGCCAGAGTTCTGCTGGGAGTTCGACGGCTCGACCAGTTGCTATGATGCGCATTGACCACCAGGGGGCAGAAGCTCCAACCAATAGTTTAACTTGCTGAGGGCACTGGTGGCTGGACTGGAAAGTGAGGTGTGAGGTGAGAGCTGTCAGGAAGCTCCCAAGGTTTGGCCCAAGCCTCAGGCAGAGGCAGGCAAGGGCAGGAGCCAGGAGGGACCAGGTGGCACGGGAGGCTGGCATGGTCATTAGCAGCCCGTGGCGTTCTCAGTGCCCAATTTATAATCTTCAAAGATGCTTCTTTTTATTTGTTAAGTTTCACTAACTATTCCAGGAGAGTGGGTAGCACCATTAAGGTGGGGGGGGGGGGGGGAGGACAGGCCAGGTGCAGCTTGGTCTTGAGCTCCCAGGGATGCAGCAGAGAGGGGATTAGGGCTGAGTCAAAGAAACCAAGTCCAAAACTTGAAAGGAAGCAGGAGGCAGTGACAGCTGCGCAGGGGCCTAGGAAAGCTGCTGGGTGGGGCAGCCGAGGAGCCCGGTGCCTCTCCAAGGGGACAGGCTCCACATCCCTTCCTCACCCCCCCTCCCGCCCCATGCCGTGACCCATCACCCCAGCTCTCCTCCAAGGCCCTGCCTGGGCTTGCCCGGCACCACCCCACCCAGCACCACCCCACCCTGCACAGCCCCACCCCGCCCCCACACAACCTTTGGGAGCTCCGCCACTGGAAAAGAAAGGGGAGGCTGCAGACAAGAGGTCGTAGGAGGGGGCAGAGCAGGGCCCACCAAGTTAGATGGAGGGGAGGGAGGGAGGAACCCCACAGGACTGGGGTCAGAGATGGGCGGCGAAGGAGGCTGGTGCAAAAACGTCGCCCTTAGTTGAAGTAGAAATCCTGACCCCATTTTACAGACCCCAGCTGTGTGTGTGTGTGTGTGTGTGTGTGTGTGTGTGTGTATGGGGGGGGAGGGAAGCAAAGACAAAAGAGGGTGTGAGGGAACTGGATGGACATGCCCTGGAACCCTCCCACAATCCCTCTCTGGCCACTGGCCCTGATAGGCCCCAATTGCCAGCCAGGCAGGATTCCACCCATGCACAAATTTTGTGCACTGGGCCTCTAGTTGTAATATAATAAGGCTCCTAGAAATTAAAATATGTTTACCTTCAATCCTATATTAATTTATCCCAGGCTGCTATATTTGAAAGTAAGACTAATATATGAAATACATACTCCTTATATTTATCTATTCCATTGTGTGTTTTGTACACAAGGTTATTTCTTCCTAGACTGCCTACCTCTAGTACTCCCCTTGCACTAGAGTAATTTTTATATGCTAATGACCGAACTTATTATATCAAAAGCCTGAATTGATAGATGAAGGCTTAAAGATGGCTCTAGGCCGCATAAGAATTAAAGTGCATGGGTGTAGAGATAGTTACTTTCTAAGAATTTATTAAAGCTTACTTTTGGTTTTATAACTGTGCAATAATTGAAAATGTCAAAGATCTGACAACTGAATAAATAAGAAATTAACAATGCAGTTATCACTAAATATCTTCAGGATTGAAATACACTGCTATATACTATAAAATACTCTAAATCATGGACTATAATTGTTATTAATAATATTTAAATAACTCACCTGATTTCTTTTAGTCCTTCTCTCTGGATAACTTGAAGAATTTCTTTATGACTCATGGGTGTATTGGGGTATTTTTCTAAGACCTGAGAAACAAGTATATAATAATAAATTATTTTTCTTATTGTAAGTTCTTATTCTTATTATATATTTAAGTATATTCCTTATTCTTATTAAAATTATGTATTAATTTCATCCAGCACATACATATCCAGAGATTTTTCATCCCTTTTATTTTGGGATAAGAAAAGTGGAATATTCCCCGGGTGAGCCGAGTGTCCCAGGGGGCCGTGTGCCCCGGGCGAGCCGTGTGTCCCAGGGGAAGCAGTGGGACCCAGGGGAAGGGGCAGTGAAAACCAGAGGAGCAGCAGACTCTATTCATATGGTCCTGAGATAGTCACCATAAAACAAGCAGACTGCCAAATGAGGAGCAGACTCTATTCATGGGGTCCTGAGATGGTCACCATAAAACAAGCAGATTGTCAAATGACAGCAGGGTGGGGAAGGAGACCTGGGGGGAGATAGGAGAACAACCGAGGGACTGGTATGCATGAACATAAATACAACCAACAAACACAGAACTCTGGGGAGGGAGGGCATAAATGGGAGGTGAGGGGGGGGGGCAATGGTAACCTATGTACACAGATAATACCTTAATAAAATAAAATTTAAAAAGAAAAAAAAAAGAAAAGTGGAATATTAATGAAATATAAATAGGATCTTCTCTCATTTAGTCACAAACAAGTCAAGCTTGAAGCAGAAATAGATAAAAGGGGTATAATTAATAACTCAATTATTAATTATTAATAATTACTTTCTGTCTCTACCCCCTACATCACAGGCCTACCTGTGTACCTACTATAAGCACCTTAAAGATTTTCCATCTTCACATTCCAGCAAAGCCTAATACAGCATGGATCCTCAAAAATGTGTAACCAAAACAAATACAGTTATAATGAAATTAAAATGTTACCTGTGTTCTGATTCTAATAAAAACAGAATAAGATCAGTTTATTCTCTCTCCCAATGAATATATACAACTAGAAACCTAAACAGAATACATGGAGCAGCTATCTGAGGACTCTGAAAATGGTAGCAGTTGGCTTGAGGGAGGAAACCACAACTGTAAGTACCTTGGGACTACTTAGCCTGGACTCAATGGCAGTCCAAACTCAAAAATGCACTCTAAGTGCAGTCAGAAATGATTTCAAGAGAAGACTTTCCTTTTTGGTCTGAAGAGCAAGGGAGGACCCTCTGGGATTTTGTTTTGTTTTCCCTTTCTCTTGGCCCCTGTCTCCAGGCAATCTAAAGGCAGCAGTTGTGGCAGTGATGACAGCAGCAATGGACAGACAGGGACCTAAATCTCTAAGAAAGGTCCCATGAGTGTGAAGAGAATCCTCATGGCTTATATTCCTTCACTACCATCTTGCTGCTTGGCATAGGAGGTAGATGTGATTGTGGAAGTGTGTAGCAAAACAAGAATGACAATTCCAGTTATCTAGTGACAGGACAAGGGAGAAGGGTCTCTAGAAGTCATAAAAGTGCAAAAGAAAGAAAAAGAGACTCAAGAAAGAGATACAATCAAGTTCTATAAAAACCCCTGAGGTCACCCCAAACTATGCTTTCCAACCTTCAACATACTACTTACCTGGTTCTCAAAATAGCCACTAGGAGGCACATATGCAGAACAGACCCAAATAGTATGTACCCATCCAAGTTTTCCAACACCATTTATTGAAGAGATTATTTCTACTCTATTGTATGCTTTTGCCTCTTTTGTCAATAGTTCTATTTTCATACTAAATTTCTTAAAACTTATATTATCACATTTACTGCAAATACTTTTCCAGTCTATTTTTCATCTTTTCATTTCTGTTGTTTTTCCACCAAGATTTCTATTAACTTCATGTATTATAACTGATTGGGTCTTTTTTCTTTAAAGAATAATTTATTTCCCAGCTGGCATGGCGCAATGGTTAAGCATCAATGCATGAACCAGGAGGTCACAGTTCAATTCCTGGTCAGAGCACTTGCCTGGGTTGCAGGTTCAATCACCAGTGTGGAGCATGCAGGAGGCAGCTGATCAATGATTCTCTCTTCACTGATGTTTCTATCTCACTCTCACTCTCCATTCTTCTCTGGAATCAATAAAAACATATTACTTAATTTAAAAAAGAATAATAATTTATTGATTTTTAGAAAGAGAGAGAAATATCTAATGTGAGAGTGCAACATCATGCGGCTGTATCCTGCATACCCACTACCAGCAACACAGGCATGTGCCCGTGATTAGGAATCAAACAGGCAACCCCTGGTACACAGGGCAACACCCAACCATCTGAGCCACACCAGCCAGGGCTCCTTTTGTTCTAACATGTCTACATTTAAGTGGACGTTCTCTCCCTTCAATAGATTAGTATTTTTCATGTTTTCATTTGACTCTTTTAATTTACTTATTTTTAATAGGAAAATGTGCATGGACATAGAATGAGAAAAATGTAGAGAAACCAAAGAGGAAAAACCAGAGAGAAAAACAACATGGTTACATATATTTCTGAGCAAAAACACAGTATTCTATTAGATCATTATTACAATATTATCAGTGCATTGCAATATTACTTTTTTTATCACAGGTTTAATGTAAATGAAAATACTAGTTTTATGAAAACATTTAGCTTAATTTAACCACAGGAGGGCAGTGTATATCAAACAAAATATTCCACAGGATCTGTTTATGGAACCACATTAACACAATTTTTAGAAACTACTTTGATAATGTGAATAACTGCTCAGCCCAGCCGGCATGGCTCAGTGACTGAGCCTGGACCTATGAGCCAGGAGGCCACCGTTCAATTCAGGTCAGGGGACATGCCCAGGTTGCGTGCTCAGCCCCCAGTGTGGGCTGTGCAGGAGGCAGCCAATCAGTGATTCTCTGTCATCATTGATGTTTCTCTCCCTCTCTTCCTCTCTGAAATCAATAAAAATACATTGAAAAATAAAATGTACAGATAATAGCATGAATCTTTATAGATTTACTTCAGTGTTTTATGGCTTACTTGCTGTCCAAAAACCTTTAATTAGGTTAATCAATGCCACTGTAATAATGAATGCGGTCACCCAGGAAATACGCAGAATGACTGATGAGAGCCTATGCTTCAGAACCAATATACCCATGTTTACAAGTCAGAGAAGGAAAACTAGGAAATAAACTAAGGAGTGGCCAGAGAAACTGGAAGAAAACCAAACAATATGGTGCCTCACAAAAGACATCCTTCTAAGAAGGATGAAGGGGTCAGCAATGTCAAAAACTGCCTAGAAGTTGAGATAACAACTTCAAAATCCACTGGACTTAGCAATAAGAAGCCTTATAACTAGCTTTACAAGTTTAAATTCCATTTCATCAGAAGGGAAGAAATCAAATTTGAGGGGGTTTAGCACTGAAAGGGAAGTCCAAAGTTGGCAACAGGGAGTTAAAACAACTCCTAGAAAAGTGAACAAAATCTGAATTCAAGGAATTTTGTTAAATGGATTTGAACAAGTTTCACTGGACAAAGATAAAAGGAGACCAAAGTACCCTTAGCTATCCCAACTTTCCCCATCCCAACATGAGACACAAATAGATGCAGACACAAATGAGACAAGTCCCTTATTATCCGAACTTGTGCTAATTTGACACTCAGAAACAAAATTAATTCAGAGGATGAAGTATCCCACACCTACAAACTCACTATACAAAAACACTCATTGTGTGAGTTCAGGAACTGATCCGATAATAACAGAGAATACATGGGATTTAGACAGAAGAAATAATTTATAGAGCCAAATATTAGAAAAGGAAAGAAGGAAAAGGACCTTACCTGGCTGCTTAGCAGTATCTCTTGATCACTACCTCTGTCCTGAGATGCACTTGTCTGTTCAGCTTCTGTGACACCAGACTCTCCTTGTTTCCCTTCTAACTCTTCACCAGCAACTTTTCATTCTCCACAATCTTTTAATGTTGATTTCCCTCAGGATTCTCTTAATTTCTACAGCCCTTGGGCATTTCATCCTCCCATGGTCTTAAAAGTATTTATGCTCCTACTGCAGCACTCTATACACCTCCAGTAGTACTTATCACACTGTATTTATTATAGTTGCATTTTAAATCATCTGTCCTGCCCACTGGTACATAAGCTCAGGAGGGCTGGGACCATCTGTCTTGTTCTTCTAGTATCCCTAATGCCTACCTATGGGAGGTCTAAAACCTGTGATGGTTGACTGAGGAATTAGGAACACAGGCTTTAGACAGCAGTAAAAATGCTTCTCTCTCTCTCTCTCTCTCTCTCTCTCTCTCTCTCTCTATATATATATATATATATATATATATATGTGTGTGTGTGTGTGTGTGTGTGTGTGTTATTTTTTTAAACAAGAAAGATGAAAGGTAAGTGCAATTGCAAATAAGTGTGCAGATTCAGGAGCAGAAACTTGAATATAAGAAGTGGCTGAGAATATTTAAATACAAATCTATAGAGAGAGGCAGCTTAGGAAAACCAGAGATTACACAGGCTGGCTTTAAAAGTCCAGGGGTAGTTTTACCTCAATTCTGATCAAGTATTCTGAAATAGTTCATTCCTAGCTTAGATTGTTTTTATCTGACTATCCAGGAAATCTAGATGTTATGTAGACTCCCTAGTTTAAGCAACAACAAAAAAAGTTCTCAAAACCTAATTTTCTCAAAATTCTGAAGAATTAATAACACTTAGTTTTTCTAGCACTTAAGTGTCAGATACTACCTAAGTGTTTTACATACATTAGGCTCATTCAATCTTTAAAATAAGCCTATGCGGCAGGTACTATTATGACGTTTTTTCAGATACGAAAACTAAGGCACATAAAATACGTCACTTGACCATGGTCACATCAGTTAATACGTGATGGAGAACAAAATTCTTTGCTCATAAGCCTTATGCTATATATACTCCCTCTCCATCAGTTACACATCCACTCTACTCCTAAATTAACTCTTATTTTAATGGACATTTACTAAGTACTCCTTAAGTGTCAAAAATTGGGGCCACAAAGATGAATAAGAAACAAGTCCTGTTGTTCCTAACTAGGGTGGAGGAAATATGGGGAAGGGAGAGACAGACAACTATAATATCAGAAAAAATACTAAAAAAGGCATTAAATACTATAGAAACAAAGATAAAGAACCTTTAATTCCTTCTATGAAAATTATGCAATATTTCAAATAACAGAAATTACAAAATAATAAAACACTTAAGTACCAACTAGCTTTGTCAAATCCACAAAGGAAATGAAAGAACTTTCTGAAAAGATAGAAAGTTAGCAATTCTAATGGTAGAAACAGACAATATGTAAGCAAAAACTATATATATTTTTAAAATAGTGGTTTAAGTGCAATAAACAAAATAAAACAGGGTGATAAGGTTCATAGTAAATGAGAAAAGAGAGAATTCTGAGCAGTCAGGCCTCAATGACTACCCTACATTGAAGCTGAGAACTGTATGACACGTAGCCAGGCATGGTAACAAGAGTGGGCTTAATATGGAACGCTAGCCGTGTAAGGAATAAACTGTAAGGGAGTGTCAGTATCCTGCAACACACACTGCCAACATCCCACCTTTGCTCATGCCATTCTCTGTATCTGACTTAACTTCTCCACTCCATTCTATACCTAAAAGTCTATCTGTCACCTAATAAAATGGCAAAAGTTTTCAAAAGTATAAATAGTCAATCTTTCAAGGGTTCAGTAAGACAGGCAACACACACTACCCAGCTGGGACAGTAAAGTGATACACCTTCGGAAAAGAATTTGGTAACATGTAACTTTAAGGGCTTTTCAAAGACTGACATCCTCTTACCCAATAACTTTTCCTCCAGCAATCTATAAAAGCACAATAACAGAAATTCATACACAATCTAGGCACAAAGGTGTTCACTGCAGTTATTATTTGTAACAGTTATAAAAATAAACACTAAAAGTTCCCAATAAATTAATTTAACTTCCCCTCCCAATGAGATCTCTAGTTCAATAGCAAAGCAGAAACCACAGGCCTCTTTATCTTTATGGTAATCCAATTAGACAATGCCTGAAAGACAGGAGGAACTCAATAAATTATTTCTAAATTGAAAACAGTGATACATTATGTTGTCATTAAAGATATCTTTAATCAGCCTGCCTGGCATGGCTCAATGGTTAAGCATCAACCTATGAATCAGGAGGTCACAGTATGGTTCCCAGTCAGCGTACATGCCCAGGTTGCAGGCTGGATCCCCAGGGTGGGCATGCAGGATGCAGCAGATCGATAATTTTCTCTCATCATTGTTTCTATCTCTCTTTCTCCCTCTCTTCCTCTCTGAAATTAATAAAAAAAATAGTTTTCTAAATGAAAAACTTGGTACATGTATGCACATGCATGCTCATGAAAAAAATCTAAAGAAAAATAGGGAAAAAATGGAAAACCTATCACACAGAGTAAGTAGTTAAAAATCAATGAGAAAAACACCAACAATTCAAAATAAAGAACAAAAGATATAAAGAGAAACAGAAATACAAGTGGTCAGTAAACATCTAAAAAGATGTTCAACCACAGTCATATAATCACAAATATAGAATTGAAATCAAACCAGCTTTTTTTTCACCTAATGAACTGACAAAGTTGAAAATGACTAAAAGTCTAGGATGTGGGGAGCAAATACTGTTATCCACAGCTGTAAAATGATACAACCCTTTTTGAAGCACAATTTGGCGTAGATGGATATATCTTTGACTTAGCAATACTATATAACAAAAGCCTAATATGCAAATCGACCAAATGCCAGAATGACCAGTGGCACAACTGGTCACTATGATGCACACTGACCACCAGGGGGCAGACGCTCAATGCAGAAGCTGCCCCGAGTCAGTCAAGGTGGGTGCCACCTGATTGCCCCACCAGTTGCCCCACAGATAGGCCCTGATCGCTGTCAGGCCTAGGGATCCTACCCATGCATGAATTTCATGCACCAAGCCTCTAGTTCCAATATAAAAATTATATGACTATAGAGGCCCAGTGCACAAAATCCGTGCACTGAGGGGTGAGGGTCCTCTCAGCCCAGCCTGTGCCCTCTCACAGTCCAGGAGCCCTTGGGGGATGTCTGACTGATGGCTTAGGCCTGCTCCCCCTAAGCCATCTGTTGGACATCCTTAGTGCTGCCACAGAGTCAGGAGAGGCTCCGTTGAGCATCTGCCCCCGGTGGTCAGTGCATATCACAGCAACTGGTCGTTCAGCCATTTGGTCGATTTTCGTATTAGCCATTTATTATTCTATATAATACAGGCGTAATATGTAAATTGTCCCCTTGACTGGGAGTTTGACCAGGGGGCAGGGCCAGCCAGGGGAAGGGAGCAGGCATCCAGAGAATGGGAGGGAGTATCCGGCCGGCAGCCGCTAGGGACCCTACCAGTGCACAAATTTTGTGCACTGAGTGGGCCTCTAGTATAGGATATCCTCACAAAGACACAAATATATATGTACAACAATATTTACTGAAGCCATGTTGGTTACTGAAAATGGCCTGAATTCCAACCAAGTGTCCACTGACCAATGATTTAAACAAAATGTGGTACACACACACACACACACACACACACACAGCATAAATACACTTAAAAGGAAATTCTGCCCTGGCCAGTTTTGCTCAGTGGTTGGAGCAACGGCCCAAGAACTGAAGGGTCCCAGGTTTGATTTCAGTCAACAGCACATAAACTGGGTTACAGACTCAATCTCTGGATGATAATGAGGTACATGTGAGAGGCAACCAATAAAGTGTCTCTCTCACATCAATGTTTCTCTCTCTTTGTCTTTCCCCCTCCCTTCCACTCTCTCTAAAAGAAATCAAAGGAAAATATACTCAGGTGAGGATTAACAAAACAACAAAAACAAAAAAAAGGAAATTCTGACACATGCTATGACATGGTGGAACCCTGATGACATTACGTTAAGTAAAATAGGTGAATCATAAAATGACAAACATTGTATGATTTCATTTAAATGAGGTATCTAGAGTAGTACAAACTCATAGAAATGGAAAGTAGAATGGTGGTTGCCTGGGACTATGAGGGGAGATGAGAAATGAAAAATTAATTAATGTCTACTGTGTCTCAGTTCTACAAGATGGAAAAAGTTCTAGAGATTTAGTATACAGTTCAGTAGTATTAAGTATAATAAAATGATTAAGATGATAGCCCAGCCGGAGTGGCATAGTGATTGAGCGTTGACCTATGAACCAGGAGGTCATGGTTCAATTCTGGGTCAGGGCATATGCCCGGTTTCGGGCTCCATCCCCAGGGGCAGCCAATCAATGATTCTCTCTCATCATTGATGTTTCTATCTCTCTTTCTCCCTCTTCCTTCCTCTCTGAAGTGGATTTAAAAAAAAAAAATACAGCCCCGTATTTCCTAGCTATCCTGGCTTTATTTTTCCCTATACCACTTGCCACTAACATAATAGACAGGGTATTTCTCTCCCTTCCTCTCTTTCTCTAAAAAATCAACAAAAACATTTAAAACACATACACACACACACCCCATGTTTTCACTATGAGAACTGAAACAAGAAGGCAGAGCATCACCTTGCTCAATCTTAGCAGGAACCTCCGCTGGAAATGTTGGCATCAGGTGACTCAAATTTTTTGCCACTCTGCACATGTCCATGAATGACCACAAAAAGTGTCATGCGCATTGATTTGGAGTTAAGAGTCAATTTTAGCAAGTAGGTGAATTCACAAGTATTTGTATCAACTATTATCTCTTTCAGGAAATAAAATTGAGAGGAAGAATTCCCAGCTTTTTTTATGAGGCAACATTATTCTGATACCAAAACCCAGACATAGTACAAGAAAACTACAGATTAATATCCCTCATGAACATAACTGTGAATGTCCTCAACAAAATATTAGCAAATACAGCACAATATATAAAAAGTATATTATACCACAACCAAGTAAGATTTCATTCCCCTCTCCCCAGGAACACAAGGCCAATTCAAAATTTGGAAACTAATGTCATCTACCATATTAGTAGTCTAAAAATTAAAAGCAAATGATTGTATCAAAGATTCAGAGAATGACACATAAAATAGTTCTTAATACATAAAAAAAAAGCAGGTTAGAAACAGAAAGAAATTGATTACAACTACATAGAAAAGAAAACTGTATCAAAGACTAGAAGTCCCAAAATGTTAAGCTATACTATGTCAGATGATGGTGATTTTTTCTTTACTTTTCCAAATTAATTTAATTTCTATAATTTAAGTAATTCATGAAATTTTTGTGAAATAGGAAACCTATGTTTTATCTGCTAGAAAAACTATAACTAAATTTATTTTAAATTCAACATCAGTAGAGCAAAAAATAACACACCAATCCTAACCTAGAACCAGCCAGGGCCCATCCTTTTAATTCAGAGTCCTGCTCTAACAACCAAAACCTGTCTACAACCAATAAATCCCACAAATGGCCCAATTAGACTGAAACACAGATGTTATCACCTACATAAAAACCCCCTATGACTCTTAGGATAAAAGTATTTGTCAGCCTGCTTCTATTACTCTGCACACTTTGGTCCAAACCTACCTTTTCTGGTCTTATTTTCCACTCTGCTCCACAATACTCCAAGGTAAATTAGCTATGCATCAAACATACCTTGCATCTTTCAGTCTTCCCTCTGCCTGGAATGCCTTTACCCATACTCACCTCTAAATGTTTTATCCATCATCCCTGACTACCCAGGTCAAACCTCTAAGACCAACCCTCACCGAGTCCCCCTCCACCAAATTTCAGTATTATTACTATTTTGCTATTATACAGCCCCAACACAAATTTACTTTACGACTGTGTTTTATTACAAAACTTGGTGAAAACAACTCAAATTTATCTCAGTTTCTGTGTGGAAGGATTCTGGACATGGGTTAACTGGATTTTCTGTTTAGGGTCTCACTAGGTTGAAATTAAACTGTCAGCTCAGACTGTGAAATCATCTGAGGTGTGGCGTTCTTTTCCAAGTTTACTACCAAGCTTACCTGCTGGCAGGTTTCAGTTCCTTTCTGTTTGGCCAGCAGTCACTCAGTCTTAGAGGCTGCCTGCATTCCTTGCTACATGGTGTTCTCAGAGGCAGTTTCCAAAGTATAAGTCAAGAGTGGGGTTTGGTACAGAATCTCCTGTAGCAGGAAATGAGACAGGTTCCCAAACTTGTTCACAGCTAGTTTAAGTCCCTGTGTGGTTACACACTGACCTTCAGAAACAAGTGGCAAATGGTATCCCTGAGGTTATAAGGCTTTTCGGCAGTAGTCTCAAACCTGTGAATCTTTGCTAAGAAATAACATCTTTACAGTATATAGTTTTCTCATCAGGAAATATAAAATAATCCATATTTACTAATTCTTCAATAATATTAACCATATTCACAACATACTAGCCATTATAAAAAGAACTTTTCATACATTCTCATCTAATATCCCTAATATAAGTTCTACTATTATCTCTATTTTAAAGTTGAGGAAACAGAAAACTTAGTATAAATCTCTATAACTGCAAAAGTGGTCCTTAGACCAAAGCACCAGCATTCTAACTGGGGACTTGTTAGAAATGCAGAATTTCTGACTCGGCTGTTGTGGCTCAGTGGTTCAACCCATGAACCAAGAGGTCACTGGTTCAATTCCCTATCAGGGTACATGCCAGGGCTGCAGGCTGGATCCCCAGTAGAGGGTGTGCTAAAGGTAGCTGATTAATGTTTCTTCTCATCAATGTTTCTATCTCTCTATCCCTCTCCCTTCTTCTCTAAAACTCAATTAAAAATATATATATATTTTAAAAAATACAGACTTTCTGGCTACACTGCAGAATTACTGAATAAAAATCTACATTGGAGCAAGCTCTCCAGATGATTCTTATACACATTAATGTTTGTGTACTTATTTAAAGAATCTTCCAAGCTGACATAATGTTAGAACCAACAACAAAACCAGATTAAGGTTATTCCCAAGTTGCTATGAAAAAGTTTTTTAGTCCCCATTATGTCTTTCATGTGTAATTAATATTTATAAAACTTCTTTCCATTACATTTTTTCTTGTAATCCATTTATTTTACATCTATATAATGTGCACACACACCACATAAAATAAAATATTTCTTCATATTAATATGTCTCATGGTACCATCTGCATAAACTTACAAAATTTGTCAGAAGCACTCAAATCATATAGAAAACTAACCACTATAAATCGATAGCAATATATTTAAATTTTACATTACTATTTAGAAATGTCACTAACATTAAGCACTTTGAAACTGAATATGGCTAAACCAGCTATTAAATAATTCAGATATCAGTGGGTTAAAGATTCAGAATGATTTAGGCCATCCCAAGCTGTGAACTCCAATGAAAGTCCATTCTAAATGTAGTATCAACTGCTAACTGTCAGTAAACCAAAAATTCTTCCAATGAAAAGTCTTTTACAACAAAATTTTTACTAAAAGATGGATCAAATTACTCAGGAGACACTATAATAAGGTTTACAGTGTCCCCTGAGGCCCAGGATCGAGTACATATGTATTCACCATTTAACCAGTTTTAGTTTTGTCAAGGAAGATCAAAAGTAAAAATTATCACAGAATAAATGCAAAAGGGTCTTTGGAGGCAAATACCCAGGTGGGACTTGAAATAATTTTCTTTCACAAACAAGACAGAAATACTCCACCTGTTTTCCTGGCAAACAACACTTAATATAATTGACTAACTTTATTCAAATTGAAAGGGAGAACACTGTCTTCTTTACCTCCAATTAAAAAGATTAAGCCCTGGCCAGTGTGACTAAAATGGTTGAGTGTGCCCTCTGCTCTGAAAGGTCACCAGTTCAATTCCTAGTCAGGGCATATTCCCAGGTTGCAGACTCAATCCCCAGTACAGAGGGTGCAGGAAGCAGCCAATCAATGATTCTTGTCATTGATGTTCCTATCTTTCTCCTTCTCCCTTTCTCTCTGAAATCAATAAAAATATTTTTAAATAATAATGTTTATATAACTTTAATAGAAAAAGTTTAAAGCAAGTAATACTATTGTATTTAAGTCATATTTAAAGAGTTCAAAAACTGCACCTGTTATTCTTTGTATTTTTAATTCTAAACTTTCTAAATAATTTTTTCCTTTACAAAAATAAAGAAGTTCAAAAACTTAGTACATTCAATTACCTTTTAAAACACTAAAAAATGCCTTAACCAGTTTGGCTCAGGAGCGTTGGCCTGCAAGCCAAAGGGTCCCAGGCGATTGCAGGCAAGGGCACACACTTTGGTTGCAGGTTCCTCCCTGGCCCGAGCCTTGGTTGAGTGAGGTTCATGCAGGAGACAAGTAAATCAATATGTTTCTCTCACATCGATGTTTCTCTCTGTCTTTATCTCTCTCTTCCACTCTCCCTAAATATCAATGGAAAAATATCCTTGGGTAAAGATTAACAAAATAATAATAATGTAAAAAAAAAAAAAAAAGTAAAACACTAAAAGCAGCACTGGCCAGGTGGCTCAGTTGGTTGGAGCATCGTTCCATACACCAAAAGGCTGCAGGTTCGATTCTTGGTTAGAGCACATACCTGGGTTTTCAGTTTTAAAAAAGTTACTCATGGTAAATAGATTGCTATTTCTCTCTCTCCCTCTCTCTCCAAATCAATAAAACATCCTATATCCTCAGGTGAGGATTAAAAACACACACACTAAAAACATGATAAATCAAACTGCACTAAAAATACCAAATTTCATAATACTAAAAACTATGATAGCCTCTATGAGACATGGAAAGAAAAAAAATACAGAACCTAAGGGGTTTCAGAGTTTATTCTGTAAAAAAGACACAAATAGCAGGTTTTAGAAAAACCTACTGGTCAGTTCCCTATAATTGTATATTCCACATACTAGCCTCTTTCCAGGCAGTTTTGTAATGAAAACATAATGCCCTTTCACCGACAGCAAAACTGCACAGCCTTTTAAAGGTGGATAGATTCTGTGGATGATGAAACAACAAGGACTTCTGCAAATCTGACCTTATTTTCTCAGCTTCTGTCTGAATTCTAGGAGATGCAGCAGCAGCATCTTTCACAGAGAGGTTTAAGTTGTGTTCAAAATTAGATTTTAATTTTTTTCTTCAATGAGTTAGGAGCATTGTGGGACATAAAAACAGAAGGACTAAAAAAGATAAAAGCAAAACACAGGGAACTTTATTTCATTTTTATGGCAAGATGTAAGATCACTCAAGAAAGTGTTACATCAAATCATCTAGCAGATAAGACTTGCAAATAGCAATTTCATAAATGTTGAAATATAATTTTATGTCAATTATACCTCAATAAAACATAATTTATTGTTTTAAAAATCATGGATCAGCCTAGCCAGTGTGGCTCATGGTTGAGCATCAACCTAGGAATCAGGAGGTTCCAGTTCTATCCCAGGTTAAGGCACATGCCCAGGTTGCAGGATCAATCCCCAGTAGGGGGCGTGCAGGAGGCAGCAGATCAATGATTCTCATCTGTGTTTCTATCTTTCTCTCCCTCTCTCTTCCTCTCTGAAATTAATAGTTATATATTTTTAATAAAAAATAAAAAATCATGGATAAGAGCAGTTTATCAATTTTTTAAGAAACATTTTTTTAGCCTTAGCTGGTTTAACTCAGTGAATAATCAGCCTGCAGACTGAAAGGTCCCAGGTTCAATTCCAGTCAAAGGGCACTTACCCAGATCGTGAATTTCATCCCCATGTGGAAGGTAACAGATGGATATTTCTCTTTCTCCCTTCCTCTCTCTAAAATCAATTTTATTTTCCATTTTCTATACTTCCTACATAAAAGTCTTACTCCAACAGAAATTTGTTTTAAAATATATTTTATTGATTTTTTTACAAAGAGGAAGGAGGGATAGAGAGTCAGAAACATCGATAAGAGAGAAACATCAATCAGCTGCCTCTTGCACACCCCCCACTGGGAATGTGCCCGCAACCAAGGTACATGCCCTTGACCAGAATTGAACCCGGGACCTTTCAGTCCGCAGGGGACGCTCTATCCACTGAGCCAAACCGGTTTGGGCTCAACAGAAATTTTTTATCTTTCATCTTTTTTTTTTTAATATATTTTATTGATTTTACACAGAGAGGAATTGAGAGGGATAGAGTTAGAAACGTCGATGAGAGAGAAACATCGACCAGCTGCCTCTTGCACCCCCTCCACTGGGTATGTGCCTGCAATCGAGATGTGTGCCCTTGACCGGAATCAAACCCAGGACCCTTCAGTCCGCAGGCCGACGCTATCCACTGAGCCAAACCGGTTTCGGCTTATCTTCCATCTTATTCCCCAACATTAAATAACTTTAGATAAATGACAAAAATAAAAATCTATGGCCCTAACTGGTTTGATTCAGCAGACAGAGTGTTGGCCTGTGGACCGAAGGGTCCCGGGTTCAATTCTGGTCAAGAACACGTGCTCAGGTTTTGGGCTTGATCCCCAGTAGCAGCCAACCAATGATCCTCTCTCATCATTGATGTTACTATCACTCCTTTTCCCTTTCTTTCTGAAATCAATAAAAAAAGAAAAAAAATCTATGTACATTCAAAATAATATTAACATGTAAATTAAGTCTATATAAATGCCATCCAAAAAAAACCCCAAACAAACCACTTTTTCTTCAGTCTACAAACCATGTGCTACAGATCTATACTACAGACTTCTGTGCTCCCCAACTCTAACACCCATACTTCACTTAATCGTACTTGGGACTGCTTTACCCCCAAAAGGTACCCGAAGACATCTCTAGTGCACATGTCCAAGGTCTGTCTCTCTGCCCTCCCACCTAAAACCACAACAAATCTGTCCTCTTAGATTGTTTTTCTCTTTAATGCTTTCCTAGTTGTGGTGGGTGACAAGAGAAAAGTAAAACGTTTTTTAAAAAAAGAAACAGGATTAACAATATTATACTGTACTATTTTGAAAGCTCTGCTTTGCAAAAACAGCTAAATTCCTCAGGATATCATCATATTTAGATGATACCATGTCTTTTTTAAAAATAAGCATAAATAAACATTAGAGTCAAGTGTAATGTTTCTCAATATCTCTTACTATAAACGTTTCTATTTAAATTGCACCAAACACTATTCTACTAATCTCTCACCTGAATAATGGATTTTATAATAGTGTATTTTTTTAAGACAAATATAAATAAGATCAGAAGGAGAACTCTAGTGTCCTTAGTTATTGGAACCTATCTATACATTTAACCAGCCTTTTGGCAAAATGGTATAATTTTACTATTATATAATAGTTATGAATCTTATTATTTATTTTTTGTAATTTTTAAAAATTGATTTCAAAGAGGAAAAGAGAGGGAGAGACAGACAGAAACATCAATGATGAGACAGAATCATGGATTGGATGCCTCCTGCATGCCCCACCCTGGGGATGGACCCCACAACCGAGGCATGTGCCCTGACAAACCATGACCTCCTGGTATGGTTCATAGGTTGGTGCTGAACCACCAGCCGGGTTATTTTCTTTAGATTGTTCACAGCAACTTTACATCAACCCATGTAGCTATCATATACACCCATATCACGTATGTATATAAATGATTGAATAATTTTATCTGTTGCTTCATTAGGAATACAACCCTATTTTAATAGTGCTCCCTAAAACAGGACAGCTCTACAATACAGGTACCAAGAACACAATAAAATAAGAAGCAGATCCTGCCTGTATTCATAATTTATTATGTCCTTGCTGAGACTCTGTTCCTAGAATATTTGACTGTAATGATATGAAATGAATTTAAAACTTACTTCTACCTGGCCAGAGTAGCTCAGTTGGTTAAGCATCATCCTTTGCACTGAAAGGTTGCCTGGTTTGATTCCTGGTCAGGGCACATACCAGGGGTGTTCCATCCCCGGTCAGGGAATGTACAGAAGGCAATCAATTGATGTGTCTCTCTTACATAAATGTTTCTCTCTCTCTCTCTCTCTCTAAGCATGTCCTCAGATGAGAATTTTAAAAAAAAATTACTTCTAGTTTTCTTGATCTTATAAATATATGCACCCGCCCTTTTTTTAGTGATCTTAGGGAGAAAAGAAGGGGGAGGGAGAAGAGAGATGGAGAGAGAAACATCTATTTTTTGTTCCACTTATTTATCCACTCATTGGTTGCTTCTGTATATGCCCTAACCAGGAATGAACCCAAAACCTTGGCATATTCGGAGGATGCTATACCCAGTGGTCGTCAAACTCATTAGTCAACAGAGCCAAATATCAACAGTACAATGATTGAAATTTCTTTTGAGAGCCAAAGTTTTTAAACTTAACTTCTTCTAAACGCTACTTCTTCAAAATAGACTCGCCCAGGCTGTGGTATTTTGTGGAAGAGCCACACTCAAGGGGCCAAAGAGCCGCAGTTTGCCAACCTCAGCTCTAACCAACTGAGCTATTCTACCAGGGCACTATTTCTTAATTTGGGTCAAAGTTACTTCCATTTGTCAAATCACCAATTCTCTGATCTGATTCTAAAGTCTAAAATATTAAAGAACTACTTTTGTTTATTCCTCTTATATTTTCTCTAATAAACTTCCTATAAGCAGAAATATTTTGAGCACTAAAGTTTAATTCCTCACTTTATAGATGATAAAACAAACCAAAAAGGGTATGGTATTTTCTAGATTTTGACTACTAGAAAGAAAGTCTTAGTGTCACCATTCTCTTTCCAAAGTTCATTTTTATTTAGACTGAAGCCTTATACATTTACCAGAATAAAATAAAGACCCCAAACCACTAATACACTGATCCCTTCAGGAATTCACTTAGAACTCTATTAATTAAACTAGTCTTGTCCAGTCCTTGTGGTTCAGTGGATTGGGAGTTGTCCTGTGGTTCGATTCCTGGTGAGATCACATGACCAGATTGTGGGCTGGATCCCCAGTGGGGAGTGTACAGGAAGCAGATGATCTCTCATTGATGTTTCTCTCTCTCTCTCCCTCTCCTTTCCTCCCTCTCCAAAAATCAATAAAACATTTTAAGAAATAAAAACTAGTCTTTCCATCTTTAAAATACTACTTTTCACACAGCTAGCTAGAGCATGAAATGTTGATTATAAATAATCATATTAGTTCATTACAGGTAAACATAAACAGATGTAAAGAAATGTCTCCTATTTGTCACAATCTCCCAATGATTAGACTATTTCATCCTAAGAGATAATACTTCAAAAAATACTAAGATTCTAGAGACAAAATTAATTAACATAACTAGGGTTAGGGTCTGCTTACCTAACAGTTCAAGTTTACAAGTAAAATTTACCATCCCCCTTTTAATAAAAGGAAAGAGCTCTTGAAGTCTTCGCCAAGTTTAGAAAAAAAGTAAAAACAGTCTTCCATGAAGGGGCAATTTCCGGACCACCAAGGGAATTATTTCTATAGAATTTTTAAAATCTTTTAAAAGGTAACTACCAGCAGTCACAATTATGAAGACAAACTGTATGTACAAACACTCAATAAGTAAAATGTGCTTTTATTTACTTTTTCACATTTCCAGCTGAAACAGTTTAAGGCTCATCAACCCCCTAACGTATACCAAAATGTTAACAGATACAGCTGAGGAGTCAAATATGTGATTTTTAAAAATGTTCTTCTTTATACGTTTCCATAATCTTCACAAATTTCCCAGAGTGAACATTTATTGCTTTTATACTGTATTCAGAAACATCTCTTTCAAAAGAAGAAACCAATCATATAATAAAAGGTTCATTCAGAAGGGCTCTCCATGTTGTACAAGTATTACTGACATGATTCACCATTAAAGATCATGCCTCCACCCCTTCTCACTTCCCAAAGCTCAAAGGCTGTGTGATGTTCCTGTTACTTTTCTGCTGCCTCCTCGCTTCCACACGTATATACAGACACTTTCAATTTTTTTTTTCATCAAACACAGTTCTCCCTAATCCTACATAGTCCTATTTTTTTAAAAACCTACCTCTCTAAGTCTCGTTATAGCAAATTCAGAAAGGATAAAAAAAAAAACTTTTTTTTTAAAAGATGGTTTTACCCACTAAGTACAACTTCGCGAAGCCACACCATCACTTTAATTACGGAAAAGTCAAGGCCGGGTAAACTACACGTCCCGCCATGCATTGCTGCCTTGTTCAGAGTAGGTCTCTACGGAAACAGAAAAGAAAAAAAAATTCTACAAGTCCCACCTGTTACTTGGTTTCTAAACACCTCCTGCACTTTTCCGCTCCAACAGCGAACAAACAAACAAAAAAACAAAACAGGAGCCTCGTGACCTCGCGTGGGACCGGGGGAGCGCAGAGGAGCAGGGAGCCCGAGGCCAGGCGCCTTGTCTGCTCTCCCGGGTCGATTCTGCCCGGCGCCGGGGCTCCCCTCTTGGCTCCGGGGCTGGGTGCACGCGCAAGTCCTCTCCGGTCTACCTCCAATGGGGGATCCTCAGCCGCACAAGGGAGGAGGACCCGTTACTGTTGCAAGCACCACAGACTTCCCCCGTGCCGTGCCGGGGGCGACCCCCACAGACGGGGGCTGAGAGCGCCGTGACCCCGAGAAGCAAGCTTCAAAACACGTCCAAGAGGACTCGTCGCAGCCGCGGGGAGAAGCAAGCATAACGCCGCGACGACCCTCTTCCCGCCGGGCGCCTCCATGCCCACAAGGGTCACGCCCGGACCCTAACCGCCGCCTCCCGGCGCGGTTTCGTGCCCCCCACCCCCCGCCCTCCGCCTCCGCCGGGTCGCTGGGCCAATGACCTCCCTTCTCCTGCCTCCGGAGGTCGGCGAGGGAACCAAACCCTCCCGGCGGCCTCCCCCTCCGCTGCTTCCCCCTTACCGTCTTGGCGGCCTCCGCCCAGGTCCTGCCCTTCTTCCTACGGCCCTTTTCCCTCATGTCGGGTCTTGAACTGGCTGGGAGGCTCCCGGGTCCGGGCTCCGGCCGCCCTCTCCCCGCCTGCTCTGCCCTGAGCTGCTTTTCCCGCGGCGCCGGGAAAGGTGGGAGGAAGGGGAAGTCGGCGGGCCGGGGGAGCACCCAAGCGGAGGAAGCCGCGGGGGGTGGTGTGCAGAGGCGCGGCGGCGGCGGGACGGGGGGGGGGGGGGTTCTAAGGGGCGGCCGGTCTGGCTGCCGTTGCCACTGCTACCGCCGCTGCCATATTGGGTCCTTACTGTACAGGCAGCCGCTACGGTCATGTGACCGCTCCCGCGCGGCCCGTCACTACTGTACGCAGCCGGCGGCGCGAGCGAGCGCACGCGCACGCGCGCCTCCGCCCAAGGCGCGCGCGGCGGCAGCTGGGAGAGCGAGCCGGCGGCTGCCGCGCCTCGCCACGCCCCCCCGCCCCTCCGGAGCATGCGCGTGAGGACAGACCGGCGCCAGCCGGCGCGTGGCGCCGGGCTCTCACGCCCGCCCACCCCTGCGGAAGCGGAACTCGATCCGTCCCGGAAGGTTCATTGAAAGGGGTGGTCACCCTGTGCCAGGCGCCGCCTTGGCTGTAGCGACTTGGAAGAGGCAGTCTCTAACCCCTCAAGGGGCGAGCCTCCCAACGATCACCTTCAGGAAGCCTCGTACTTGCGTTTGTTTGTTTGTTTATTTGTTTGTTTGTTTGTTTGTTTGTTTCGTGTGTCCGGGTTTTATCTTTACAAAAGTTATCTTTTTGAAGACTTGGAACAATTCTCCTTTCCCGAGTGGATGAAGCAACTTGGAATTGAGTGATTTTTCCAAGCTCACAAGTCTAGGATTGTAGAGAAACCAAGAATCAGATTGCTAGCCCAGAGCCCTTTCCATCTCCCCCGAATGCCTGTCACACTTGGTGAGCTCAGCTCCTCCGGCACAGGGTCTGTACATATCATATTGGGCGCCCAGTAAATATTTGCTGAATGATGCAGCTATGTCTGTGGTCAGAAACCATTATTTGCATTGTCCATAACAGCCTCCTAGAAGATCAGGAATGCGGCATCTTCGGTCGAGTTATCCACATCTTTATTCTTTGCAAAGTAAAAAAGAAAGAAAGAAAGAAAGAAATGTATAATAAGGCCTACTGATCTCCTAAGGCTAAGCCACCTGCTTCTAGAAGCAGCTTCCAGTTTACTAAAGTTACCATATTCTAAAACAGACCTGAGTATTGGGCTGCTTCTTGGAAGGTAAGGCAGGTGAGAGCAATCCTTGGAGTCCATGTAGCGTTTCAGAAGTTCATGGACTCCCTAAAGTTATGGACAATATTTTGTATGTGTTAACTGTTCTTTTTTTTTTTTTTTTTTTTTTGAGAAGAGGATTCAAAACTTTTCCTCAAATTTCCAAAAGGGGTCTGTTACACTAAAGAAAAGTCTTCATAGGGCTTTTGAGAGGGCATCTAGATACTCATATTTCCTTTAAGTCATTTGATCAGCAGCCATTCATAAGGATATATTTTCACAAACTCCTTTTGTAACTCATAGCACTATCCGTAATACCAAGGTATGTACCATCTCTCTCTAAAGGCTAGGTCTATGGTCAGTTCAAGAAACGCCTCTCCATTCCCAGCTGTTGACTGGGGCTTGCCATGTAGCCCTGTTCACTGGGCAGTCTTCCTCATCTTGTTTTCAGATCCCTAGGCCAGTAACTAGGCCAATAACTCCCACTGTCTTTACAGGCATGCACCATACACAAATATTTCAGTCAATGCCTGACCACATATATGATAGTGGTCCCCTAAGATTATAGCAGAACTGAAAGATTATTACCTAGCTTTTGTGATGTAGCATAAGGCCTTACTCAGTGTTTGTGGTGATTGTGGTGTAAGCAAACCTCCTGAACTGCCAGTCTTATAAACATACTAGAAGCCCAGTGCACAAAATTTGTGCACTCATGGGGGAGGGGTCCCTCAGCTTAGCCTGCACCCTCTCATAATCTGGGAGCCCTCGGGAGATAGCTGAGTTGGATATCCTTAGCGCTGCTGCAGAGGCAAGCGAGGCTCCCATCACTGCTGCTATGCTCGCCAGCCGTGAGCGCTTCTGGCCTAGCAGTGCTCCCCCATAGGAAAATACTGACCACCAGGGAGCAGCTCCTGCATTGAGCGTCTGCCCCCTGGTGGTCAGTGCGTGTCATAGCCACAGGTCATTCCACTGCTCAGTTGGTTTGCATATTAGCCGGGCTATGTATTTATTATACTATAATTTTATTTTTATTATACCATATTTTTATATTTCTGGAAGAATACACAAGAACTTATTAAAAGTAATTATCTCAGAGTAGTGGGACTGGTGGTTGGAGATTATGTAAAGAAGATATTTCTTTTTTAATAAGCACTATTAAAGATGATTATTAGTCATACCTAATAGTTGTTTTTTCAAAGAAGAGAAAATTATAATCCTCCTGTTCTTCCTAGGTTTTCTCTGCTGCTGCATGGAAGTTATCTAAAATTAACTCAATTAAAGTGTTTTTATCCCATGGAGTAACACTACACACTACAGTACCCCTTCTAAAACATTACACTATACCCCAGAAGTAAGATGGGCAAATATGGACAGTTAGCAAAAGAGGAAATTCATTAGGTAATAAACACTTAAAAAGAGCATCTACTTCATGAGTATCAGTGAAATCTAAATTAAAATATAATTAACTAATAAAATAAGTTATTTAAAGAATCCTGATTAAACATTCTTGTATAAAAATGAACAAGTGCCGAAACCGGTTTGGCTCAGTGGTAGAGCGTAAATCTGCGGACTGAAAGGTCCCTAGTTCGATTCCGGTCAAGGGCATGTACATTGGTTGCTGGCACATCCCCAGTAGGGGGTGTGCAAGAGGCAGCTGGTCGATGTTTCTCTCTCATTGACGTTTCTTGCTCTCTGTCTCTCTCAATTCCTCTCTGTAAAAAAAAAATCAATAAAACATATTTTTAAAATAAATAAATAAAAAATAAAAATTAACAAGCTCTATCAGAGGCTGGGGTAGGGGAGGATGGAGAGTCACTATTTAATAGGTACAGAGTTTCAGTTTGGGATAATGAAAACATTCCACTATGAATGTACTTAATGTCACTGAATTGTACTCTTGAAAATTCAGCAACTGGCCAGTGTGGTTCCGTTGGCTGGGCATTGTCCCATGCAATGAAGGGTTGCCAGTTCAATTCCTATGTGTGTTTCACTCTGTTTTTCTCTCTGTCTCTCCATCTCCTTTTCTCTCTCTCTAAAAATCAATGAAAATATATATATATTTAAAAGCATCTACTCTGATCTTTGTTATTTTCTTCCTTCTACCAACTGTGAAATCAGTTTATTCTTCCTTTTCTAGTTCCTTGTAGTATAAAGTTGGGTTGTCTGTTTGAGAGTGTTTTTTTAAAAATATATTTTTTCTTCAGGTAAGATTTTATTGCTATAAACTTCTCTCTTAGAACTGCTTGCTTTATCCCACAAGTCTTGGTATATTGTATTTCTGTTCTCATTTATCTCAAGAAATATTTTGATTTCTCATTGATTTCTTTGACCCGTTGGTTATTCAGAGCATGTTGTTTAATCTCTGCATATTTGTATATTGTTCAGTTTTCTCCTTATAATCAATTTCTACTTTCATATCATTTGACTAAAAAAAGATCCTTGATAGATAAGGGGTCAGTTGGGGGAAGGAAGAAGGGAGACATAGGTAATACTTTCAACAAATAAAGATTTAAATTAAAAAATAGATGCTTAATAGTATTGCAGAATTTTAAATTTATTAAAACTTGTTTTGTGGCCTAACATATGATATGTCCTGGAGAATGATCCATGTGTGCTTGAGAAGGATGTGTGTTCTGATACTTTGGATGAAATGTTCTGTAAATATCTGTTAAGTCCATCTGGTCTAACTTGTTACTTAAGTCCCATGTTTCTTTTTTTTTTAATATATTTTATTGATTTTTTTACAGAGAGGAAGGGAGAGGGATGGAAAGTTAGAAACATCGGGCAGCTGCCTCCTGTGTGCCTGCAACATTAGCTTAGACAAAATTATGTTTTTATTTTCACTAATTTTAAACTGATTTGTCACCTATGACTTTGTCACTAACAGAAATCACAGATAGGGGGAGGGCTCGGGAATGACTCAGGGAGGGCTTGGGGAGGATTCGGGAGGGCTCGGGAAGGGCTCAGGGAGGGCTCCGGGAGGGCTCGGGGAGGACTCAGGGAGGGCTCGTGGGGGGCACTCGGGGAGGACTCAGAGAGGGCTTGGGGAAAGCTCAGGGAAGACTCGGGGAGGGCTCAGGAAGGATTCGGGGAGGGCTGGGGGAGGATTTGGGGAGGGCTCAGGGAGGATTCGGGGAGGGCTCTGGGAGGGTTCGGGGAAGGGCTCCGGAAGGACTAGGGGAGGGCTCCTGGAGGATTCGGGGAGAGCTCAGGGAGGGCTCAGGAAGGGCTCTGGAAGGACTCGGGGAGGGCTCTCAAGGAAAATAAATAAATAAATAAATAAATAAATAAATAAATAAAAGAAATCACAGATATTTTTATATTGTATTACAGTTACACAATTTCAATATTTTTAAAAAATATATTCCATTGATTTTTTACAGAGAGGAAGGGAGAGGGATAGAGAGTTAGAAACATCCCACTGGGGATGTGCCTGCAACCAAGGTACATGCCTTTGACTGGAATTGAACCTGGGATACTTCAGTCCAAAGGCCGATGCTCTAGCCACAGAACCAAACAGGTCAGGGCATAATTTCAATATTTTAGACCTTCCACTAGATCATGTCATGAAAATGAAGCACACCCGGCTGGTGTGGCTCAGTGATTGAGCATCAATCCATGAACCAAGAGGTTGCTGGTTTGATTCCCAGTCAAGGGCACATGCTTGCTTAGAGACTTGATCCCCATTTGGGGGCATGCAGGAGACAACCAATTGATGTTTCTCTCTCATCGATGTTTCCACCTCTCTCTCCCTTCCTTTCTCTCTAAAAATCAATAAAAACAATAAAAATTAATAAAAAATCAATATTCAAAGCACATATAATGCCATATCACAAAGTTGTTTTTCTAATAAGCTGATCACTGTATGTGAATATAAATGTCTTTGGAATCTTATGTACTTTATTTACACATTGAAAGAGATTCTGAGAAGGGTTCAATAGGCTTCAACAAACTGTCAAAGGAATTCATAGCAAAAACAAACAAACAAGCAAACACAGAACAGTTGTTGAAAATGAAATCCTGGTTTCACCACATAAGCATGTGACTTCAGACAAATTTTTTTTTAAATCTTTCTTGGCCTCAGTTTTCTCACGTGGAAAATGGGTGTGATATTGATAGTATCTGTTTCATAACTTTTTAATAAAGATTAAATACAAGTAAAGAGCTTAGAATAATGACTGGTATACAATAAACATTCAATAAATGATCATTTTATAACTTGTTTAGATCTCCGTTTGTGAAGAAAATCCAACAAACAGTCTCTAAAATTCAGCATCTCTCGAAACTCTCTCCTATATGCGAAGATTTTCCTCAATGCTATTTAAGGCAACAGCCCAGAGACCCTATTTTCTCTCCTTTTCCTTATGAGAATCAATCAAGTGTCAACACAAGGTTCTCATTTTCTGCAGAGAAATAAAAAGGCAACTTCCTGAGAAGGCTATTGTATAAAGGCTGATTTAGAATTGGTGGACCCCCACCCCCTTGGAAAATATCCTATTCCAGGTTCTCTAAGGCATGAATCTGGATACTATTGACAGGCATGAACTAGCTCGCTTCATGGCAATGTTGGGAAAACCAGAGCCGACTTCAGCTGGCCCGGACTGCAGGTGGTCAGAGGCTCAGAGATGTAGGAAGCAGGAAGGAAGGCGGCGGAGTTGGAGGCCAGCCAGGAGCAAGCTGGGAATAGCCAGGCCATGCTGCTCCTTGGTTACCACGGGCTTTGTCCAGCCAGATGTCCTCGGCATCTCCTTGGTTTTCTGCCTGAGGAATTTGACTATTCATGCTGAAGCTGTCTCAAATGCGGTCCACAGTCACAATAGTCCTCAGAAGCCAAACACATTATAAAATGTTCATCCTGGCAAGAGATAGTTTACATAGATGGGGACACAGCCTGGGTGTAAAAGAATTTAGGTTCAAGTCCCATCTTTGTTACTTTCTACTTGGATCAACTAAAGCAATTTCTTTAGATGGCCTAATCTTCAGTTTTCTCATCTGCCAAAAATTGAGAATATGTACTCCATGAACATTCATTTTGGAGCCTGTCATGTGACAGGCTTGTTAGGACACTATGGAGTGATACAATCCTGAACAGCCGCTTTGCCCTCGTACCACCATGTTAACCTATTCTCAATACCCCAGGCTCAGATTTGGGTGTTGAGAATACAGAAGGAAACCAGGTAGGTAAAGTAGGTAAGGTCATGCCGTCATGGAGCTTTCTTCAAGTGGAGACAGGAGAGAAATAAACAGACAATCTTAGATACCGAAAAATGCTTGAAAGACAATAAAACAAGTAGCTGTGCAAGAGAGTGACCGAGTTGGGAGCATCTTTAGATGACAAGGAAAGCCTCTGAGAATGTGAGCTGAAACAGAAGACAAGAAAAGCGAGAAGGAACTAGCCTGGAGAAGATCAGAGCATTCCAGGTAGAGGAAGGGGGATTTCAAAGGCCCTAAAGTTGAGGAGAGAGTTTGGTATGTTCATGGAATATAAAGGAGATCTAGAATGGAGTGAGGTGAAGAGGGATCTAGGAAGAGGTGGGGCGGGACTGAGGAAGTGGGGGAGGACGTGGGAGATGTGAGGAGAGCAGAGGATGTGTGAAATAATTGTTTTGGAAAATGGGGAGCGGACATACTAAGGAAGTGCAGTAGGTTGCTTGGCAGCAATGAGAGACTCCTTTGGAAATGTGTGGTCATGAATTTAAACTAGAGCTAGCTGGCATAGTGGGTGTTGTTCTGAGGGTTAGATAAAATGAATGGCAGTTTTTGATAGATGGTAAACAAAGTTAAACCACTATCATAAGAAGTACCAAAAAAACACATTTATTTTTGCCACCATTTGCCGTTCACAGAAGAAGTAAATAATACACCATAAATTCTGATCTTTGGTTTAAGACTAAGGTTTTCTTTTAAACTTAGTTTTTCTTTTGCACCTGGATATTTTAAACCTGAATGTTTTTGCATGTGTGATACAAAATGCTGTGATATTTGCTCCTGCGGTCTTCTTTATTTTATTTACTTTTTAATTTATCTCAGAGAGGAAGGAAGAGGGAGAGAGAGATAGAGACATCAATGAGAGAGAATCACTGATCAGCTGCCTCCTGCACGCCCCCTACTGGGGATCGAGCCTGCAACCTGGGCATGTGCCCTTGACTGGAATTGAACCTGGGACCCTTCAGTCAGAAGCCCGAAGCTCTATCCACTGAGCCAAACCGGCTAGGGTGCTCTTATGGTCTTAATAAACTGGAAGTACATTTCTTTGGTCAATCCCTTGTAGAACCACTTCCTTTTATTCCAAATACAGGAACACAGCTCATCTTGGTATACACACAAAATTTGCTTCACTTTATCTTTTTGAGTGTTCAGACAAAAGAAAGATTTCCCTATTTTAAAATGTTAATCACCACCATTTGTTACCTGGTAACAACTCTGCAGCTTACAATATCACATCTATTGCAACTTTAAATATAATCTCCCTACAATGTTAGAATGGAGATAATCATACCTAAGATTTCCTATAATTTCATCTGACCAATGAGATTCCTTTTTATGGTTACATCCCTTTTATTTTATTTTTACTTATTGACTTGAGAGAGAGAAATACTGATTTGTTGTTCCACTTATTTATGCATTGGTTTATTTATTCATTGGTTGATTCTTATATGTGTCCTGACCTGGGATCAAACCTACAACCTTGGCATATGGGGACAATACTCCAACTGAGCTACCCTGCCGAGGTCCGATGAGATCTTTTTTCCACAAATCCCTTTTTTCAGACTTCTTAAATTTGAAAAGTCCTGATATGGGAAAAACACTAATAACTGATATGGGATATAGCAGAAACGCTGAATGAACTAATTTTGGAGTTCTGGATCTGGAGTTGGTGAGGACCTCAGGAGCAGTGGCTGGGAGACAGGTAGGTGCTGAGAGGTGAGAATGACAACAGATTTTATGGGAGGCTAAAGAGAAATTCAGCAGGAATAGTAAGCGAGCTCACCTGCTAGGAGGCAGAGAACAGTGGCAGATTCTATGCATGCAGTCTGACGGCAGGCTGTGCGGACTCCGGCTTTTATACAGTCGGAGAAGATGAAAATAACGAGGTAGGCCTCCAATCTCAGTCTTTGAGAGTCCCAACTCCATGCTCTGGAAAGTTTTCCCAGGTGGGGGTGCCTCCCAGAGGCACCATCCACTCCGGCATCCTTGATTCCTCAAAGGAACCTCCTCTTATCTACCTCCCACCCCATTCCACATATGGTATGTTTACAAGTTGGAGAAAAAGAGGTTCTGAGGTTGTAGCAAATGTGGCTGGTTTCCGACACATCCGCTCAGCACTCAGTGTTCCTGTATATGCTGACAGCTCCTTCCTGCAAGCATCTGGGACTCTCTGCCTGAGAGTTTTCCCTGATCACTGGAGCCGGCTTGTCTCACGATGCAGGGCAGATAAAAAAAAAAAAAAAAAAAAAAAGCCAGGTCTTAATGCCTTGAAGGAACAACTGTCGAACAATGATTGGCTGGAGTTGGTGTAGAAATACGTATTTCAGTTACTTATTGCTGTGTAACAAACCACCCCCAAACCAGTGGCTTAAGACAACACTGGTCTGTTATTTCTCTTGATTCTGTGGGTAGGCTGGGTGGTTCCTCTTCCTTGCTCACTCACATAGCTGTATTCACTGCAGAGTTAGCTGGACTAAAAGCTCCAAGCTGGCATGACTTACATTTCTTGCAGTTGACCTTGACTGCTGGCTTGGGATTTTGGTATTCTTCCACATTGGCCCTCTTTCATTTACTGGGCTAGACCAGCTTCCTTCCCAGCGGAGATATTAGCACATCGAGAGGCCAAAGGCAGAAGCAGCAAGGAGTCTCAAGGCCTAGACTTTGAAGCTGGCACAATATCACTTTTTCCCCATTCTTATTGGTCAAAGCAAGTCATGAGATCATCCTGATTCAAGGAGCAAAGGCTATAGACCATGATGCTCCTATGAACAAGATAGATAGGTAGACAATATAATTTGCTTAAATTATATACTCAAAACAAGATCAAGCGTGAATGTGACAGACACACAGACACATTCTAGAGTGAGCCCCCTTCCTCCATGAGTCACACTATTATATAATTCTCTCTCCTTGAAAACCCATGCCTTAATTCTTGCCTGTAGATTATGGCAAAGGTGATGGGATAGTCACTTCCTTAATTAGGTTACCTCATTTAAAAAAGTCCATCTTGCCTAGTCAGTGTGGCTCAGCGATTGAGCATCAACCCAGGAACCAAGAAGTTGCCTGTTTGATTACTGGCCAGGGCACACGCCCTGGTTGATCTCAACTGGGAAATATCTAAGAGGCAGCTGATCGATGTGTTTCTCTCTCATCATGTGTTTCTATCTCTCTATCCTTCTCCCTTCTCCTCTCTCTAAAAATCAATTAAA
The DNA here is from genome assembly GCA_963924515.1 of Vespertilio murinus. Lineage (NCBI taxonomy): Eukaryota > Metazoa > Chordata > Mammalia > Chiroptera > Vespertilionidae > Vespertilio > Vespertilio murinus. The sequence goes on from OZ004713.1 coordinate 54,115,131, forward strand.
AAAAAACAAAACAGCCCTAGCTGGTTTCACTCAGTGGATAGAATGTTGGCCTGAAGACTAAAGGGTACCAGGTTCAATTCCAGTCAACGACACATCCCTGGGTTGTGGGCTCAATCCCCAGTGAGGGGTGCACAGGAGGCAGCTGATCAATAATTCCCTCTCATCATTGATGTTTCTATCTCTCTCTCTCTCCCCCTCTCCCTTCCTCTCTGAAATCAATAAAAATATATTTTAAAATAAATAAATAAGTAAAAATCAATAAAGACAAGGCTTGGGTCCCCTCCCTGCAGCAGGAACCTTTTCTGCAATACAACCGCTTTCATAAATAAATAAATAAATAACAACATTTAAAAAACAACAACAAGCCAAAACTGATTTGGCTCAGTGAATAGAGTGTCAGCCTGCGGACTGAAAGATCCCGGGTTCAATTCTGGTCAAGGGCATGTACCTTGGTTGCAGGCACATCCCCAGTAGGGGGTGTGCAGGAGGCAGCTGATGGATGTTTCTCTCTCATCAATGTTTCTAACTCTCTATCTCTCTCCCTTCCTCTCTGTAAAAAAATCAATTAAAAAAATATTGGAGCCGAGACCAGCTTGGCTCATTGGATAGAGCGTCGGCCTGGGGGCTGGAAGGTCCCAAGTTTGATTCCGGTCAAGGGCATGTACCTTGGTTGCGGGCACATCCCCAGTAGGAGGTGTGCAGGAGGCAGCTGATCGATGATTCTCATCTATGTTTCTAACTCTCTATCCCTCTCCCTTTCTCTCTGTAAAAAATCAATTTTAAAAATATATATATATAAAAGAAAATAGAAAAAGGGTGATGGAGTAGAAATTACCTGGGTGAGCCTGGGGAGGCCCCTCTGAGAAGGCGACATTTGATTTGAGACCTGAATGATAAAAAGGAACCAGTCACCCGCAAGCCTGGGGGAAGGGCATTCAAAAAAAAAAAACAAAAAAACGGACTTAGCAAGTGCGAAGGGCCCACACAGGGAACAAGCATAGCATATTGAGGAACTAAATTAAAGGGGCCACTGCTGCCGAAACTGGTTTGGCTCAGTGGATAGAGCGTCGGCCTGCAGACTGAAGGGTCCCGGGGTTTGATTCCGGTCAAGGGCACGTACCTTGGTTTCGGCCACATCCCCAGTGGGGGGTGTGCAAGAGGCTGCTGATTGATGATTCTTTCTCATCGATTTTTCTAACTCTCTATTCCTCTCTGTAAAAAAAATCAATAAAATATTTTTAAATAAAAAATAAAAGGGCCAGTGTAGCTGGGGTATGTGCAGGGGAAAGAGTGACACACGATTGTCAAGAATCCGATCATGTAGAACTCTATAGGCCATTAAAAAAAGGTCCAGTTTCTAAAGTCCACTGCAAAGCCATGGGAGGGTTTGAAGCAGGGGACTCATGTAATCTTATCTGAACACATTTAAAATGCACTTTCTTTGCTATGAAATATCTCTGGCTATGGTGTGGAGAACGCACCACGAGGTACAGGAGGGGAGGTGAAAGGAAAGGTCGAAACGGAGAGGCCAGTTCGGGTGCTTGCAGCTTCCTGGGCAGAGTTGGGGGTGGGGGGTGCGGCCGTGAAAACGGAGACAACAGTCAGCTGGGCAGCAGCGAGGACTGGCTGGTGGGGTGACCCTTAGCACAACGCCTTGTTCCCTGTAGGCCTTCGGCCAAGAGTCACTAAATAAATGGACGAATAAAGCCCCCTTCCTTTCTGCAGTGCCGGGATCAGAACCCTCGCTTCACCGACGAAATGAAGAATGCTGTCGGTGATCATCCCAAAGCCGATTTCATGTGGTAGTTGGTAGCAGGGGTTTTGTGAGTTGAATTCTAGCTCTCTTTTAAAGATATTTTATTTGCTATCCTCCACCCCACCCCCTTTTCAGATAGAATGGCTTTCCGTCTCCAAAGCAAACCGAGTGGGGGTGAGCTATTTCCCTGGGAGGTGAGGAGTAGGCTGGTCTCTGGGGCTCTGGTTGCTGGGAGAGGCAGGGAGGGGTGAGTGTTTTTTCCCTCCTGCACTGAGGGCAAAAAAAAATCGATGTATTCCTTTCCACCAAACCTCTTCATTATCCTTTCCACTGCGTCCCGTCCTACTGGGACAAATGCAATCAGAATATGGATTTAATTTGACAAGGGGAAAGGGCCACAAACGCTAAGTTGTCAGGACTGTGACATACGACAGCCCTGATCTCTGCAAGAACAAAGATGAGTCAAGCGGCTCTTGCAGATCAAAGGGAGCTAGCTGCCAGGCTGCACCACTGACCCGCTTGTCACGTAAATGGAAGAAACACACACAGACACACACACACACACACACACACACACACACACACACGCTAGCCAAACCTCTAGAATTCTCTGGTTCTAGAAAATCATTTTAACCTTAAGTTTCAAAAAGTTGCATACACAATCATAAAAGCAGAAAACCCGTTGTTGGTTTTTTTTTGCAGAGGTGACGCTGAAATTCTTGCTCCAGCAAAAAGGGTTCCGAGGTCAGCTTTCACTTCTTTAGCTCCCGGGACCCAGGAGGGCGGGCGCCCCGCTGGAGCAGGAGGCGCCTCCTGCCGAGCTCCTTCCAGGCCCCCCACGCGGGGCTGGTGGTGCATTGTGCTTTCTGAGTGCACTGTTTTCCAGGTGGCACCCAGGATAGCTCTCTCACCTCTTTATCACTTCTCTGCAAACCCATTTCCTCTCTCTCTCTCTCTCTCTCTCTCTCTCTCTCTCTCTCTCTCTCTCTCTTTGTCTCTCATATGTATTTTAACCAACCAAATACAAAGCCAGCCCAACTGCAGAACTGAAGTTGGTTGGTTGTATGTTCAAGCATTATTTTATGTTCCACAGTCTTATGTTCTTCATTTAAAATGTAGAGAAGTAAAATACATTATCACACTACTCAAAAATAAAAGTATTGGGGGGGGAGGGGCAATGGTAAGCTATGTACACATATAATACCTTAATAAATAAATAAAAAATAAAAGTATTTGTGTGTGTGTGTGTGTGTGTGTGTATTATCACAATTTCCCGTTCTGTGGGTCTCTGGCCCCAGAGAAGAGAGAGAGAGAGGTGGGTGTTAGGTCTGAGCAAATAATTGAATCAGACACCCCCTCTCCTGGTAACTGACCTTTAGACCACTTCACCACAGACACTCCCTTTTGTTTAGCACTCACTGGCGAGGACCACATTCCACTTGCTAACACCATTATCTTTCCCCTCAGGACCCGCCCAGAGGATTCTCCACCCAGAAAAAACCCACCTGGAGTCTTTAAAATCGCTAACTCCCCCTCCCTGGGTGCGGGCCAGAATTCATAATTCTTTACCCCTTTGGGCCTCCTGCGTTTCTCTTTGGAGACCCTAACAGTGGGGAGCAAGGAAGGAAGGAAGGAAGGGAACATGTGCTTGAATTTCCTCCTGGGAGAACAGCTTAATTGCTTCATCAGACTTTATACCTATTTTTAAATAAAGATGGTCTTTAATCAGCTATATTCCAGGGTTGGCACTTGCTCAGGAAAGGGGAGGTCACAGACTAGACCTCAAATATGACCATTTGATACAATTTTTGAAAAGTGACTGAGCCCAGCTGGGTAGGTAGCTCAGCTGGCTAGAGTGTTGTCCTGATAACAAGGCAGTAGGTTCAATCTCCAGTCAGGGTATATATAAGACTAAAAAAAAAATAAAAAAAGATTCAACCAATGAATGCAGGGATAAGTCGAGCAACAAATCGATGTTTCTCTCTCTCCCTCTCCCCCCTCCCTCCCTCCCTCCCTTCTTCTGTCTCTAAAATCCATCAATAAAAAAAAAATTAAAACGTCAGTTTGTGTGAATACGTGGGATGTGGGACTCTGGAAACTGTTCATCTCTCTATGGAGACCAAATGCCTGGCTACGTGAGGATGCACGAGTTCAAAAGCCAGACTTATGCACAGTGAGCAGTAGGTGGTGAGACGCTGGGTTTTCACTTTCCGCATTCAGAAAGAAGTTCTCCTGATGATTGGATTGGTAAGCCCCTAGAGGAGGGGCAGTTCACATCCTTTCTTCCTCCTCTTGTGCTTTTCCAAATTTGCTTCAGCACACAGAGAGGAATGTCAAATGCGGGAGGGTCCCTGCTTCAAATAGAATGTCTCTCCGGACTACCCTCCCTTTCTTTCTCCCTTCCTTAGCCACCCAGCCCGAAGCCGTGAGGCACAGCCCTTCATTGCAGGGGCCTGGCAGAGGTTAGTGCCCGTGTGAGGAGGCCAATTGAGCAGGGTGGCAGCTCTGTGTGGGTCAAGAAATTGGCCATCGACTAGGGCACTGGGCACAAGCTACTACATTGACGTTAATGGGAACCAGGTTTCTCAACTGTCAGAGAAAGGAGCTGTAAATATGAAAACAGGAACACTGGAATAAACCCTGATATTGAGTTGGAACAGTATGAACTCATGGTTAGATAGGTAGAGGTAAAGTAAGCATAATTATACAGTGTGTGTGAGCGAGCAAGTATGTGTATCCTATGTATATTCATTCCGAGCTCTGTCCACTGAGGGAGCCTGGGAGGAGAGCCAGTCTTTAGCAATAAACACTCCATTCACCACTAAAGGTCCTCCTTGGATGAGTCTGTAACATCTTTTTGTGCCATAAAGTAAGGAAGTGCTCAGAGAATAATGGAAACGTTTCAGAAGGACACAGAAGCCAGCTTGAAGGCACAGCCACTAACCAAATCTGGCATAATTTGAACATCAAATAATAATAATAATAAATTATAAATTATAACCCACCGAATAAAATAGGAATGCATGAGTCCACATTGATATAAACAAACAAATAAGGAGAAGAGAAAGAAGTTTCTCACAAGTTAACGTCATCTAATAAACATAGAAGAAACAATAAAATTAAAAGCCTCCATTTAGCAGCCATCTAGTAATAATTAGTTCAAGCCCTAGCTGGTTTGGCTTAGTGGACAGAGTGTTGGCCTGCAGACCAGAGGGTGCCGGGTTCGATTCTGGTCAGGGGAAAGTACCTCGGTTGCAGGCTCCTCCCCATCTGGGGTCCTGGTTTGGGATGGTGCAAGGGGCAACCAATCCATGTGTTTTTCTCAGATCACTATTCTTCTGTCTTTCCCTTTCTCTTCCACTCTCTCTAAAAATCAATGGAAAAATACCCTTGGGATAAATAATAATAATAAATTCAAGCAGGAAACATCAACGAGTATTCAAACCGGTGGTTGAAATTTAGAGGAGTGGAATAGAATAGTCACCTGGTTTCACAGTATCTCCTTGCCAAATAGAGCCTGACAGGCACCACCTTAGTAAATAATCAAAGCTAACAGGATCAGTAATAGCACAAAGCAATGTCGTCGTCGTGTTCCACCTGACGGGATACAGTGAGAAGACCACAGCACCTGAATCCAACCGTGAGGAGACCTGAATCGAGGCACAGCCCACACATTAACTGGCCTTTAATATTAATGAATGTGAAGGGCACACAAGTCAAGAGTGGACGGAGGAAGACTTCCGGAGGGGAGAGTAAAGCGACCTGACAACTAAGTGCAACAGACGATCCTGGATTGGATCCTTTTGTGGTAAAGGTCATCCTTGGGACAGCTGGCAAAACCTGAACAGGATTTCCGTGCATGTGGGAGTTCTTAGCATGATTATTGCAACTGTTCTGTGAGCTTAAAATTATTTCAAAAATAAAAATAGCCCCGCCGACACGGCTCAGTGGTTGAGCGTTGACCTATGAACCAGGAGGTCACAGTGCAATTCCCGGTCAGGGCACAAACCGGGGTTGAAGCTTTGACCCCAGTAGGAAGCATGCAGGAGGCAGCCGATCGATGAGTCTGATCACTAATGTTTCTATCTCTCTTTCTCTCCCTTCCTCTCTGAAATCAATTAAAAAATATTATAAAATAAAAAGAAACACACAACAAAAAATATAAACTGTGTCTGACTAGTAAGTCCTTGCTCCTTCCAGGCCCGTCTCCCCCCATCACCATTTGTGTGCCTTTGGAAATCCCTTTGCTTTCTGGGTCTTCTTTCCCTGTTGCAACCGGGAGCGTTGGGTGTGAGTAACTAATCACTTTGTTTTTTTTAATCCAAACAAGTTAGCACCCTGTCCCCTCCCTCCATCCAGTTGTGACGAAGAAACATGTGGTTGAACACAGGGACTCCAGGGTCTCTGTGTCCTCCGTGGCTTCGTGCCCTCTGCCTCTACCATCCTTGAGCACAGCCGCGGTGTCCACACAGGCAGGGCAGGCCCACTGTGAGCATGACTCAGAACCACAGATCGCTAAAACCCAGATGCTCAGACTTGAAAGAGCGGTTCCTTGGAATCAGTGGAGGTGCTCATTTCAAATGCAGGTTCCTGGCACATAGATGGGGTCTGTCTGGCACCGTTTTAACTGCATAAGTGGATAGACCTAGCCTGGCACAGGACCACAAATCCATCAGGAACTTAGGTCTCCTGGTGTCTCTACCCCATCAACCTTTCACATGCTGCGCTTATTGCCTCAGGGTTGCAAGATGGTTGCTGCTCCCTGAACAAACCTGGCCCAATCTTGTCCACAAAGTTTGCATTTGCTTTTCCTCTCCTGACCTCCTGCAGGAATTTGCTCAGATGTCACCTACTTAGTATGGACCTTAAAACCACAATCTCCCCCTCACCTTAGTACCTGGAACTCCCGATCTCCTCCCTTCTCTGCTTTATTTTTCTTGATTGCACTTACCACCATTATGTGTATACTATGTATGTGCAATGTGTTTTTCTTTCTCTCCACCCTAGAAGGCAAGCACTGTATGGACAGGGATATCTGTTGTTCTCTGCCCTGCTGCATCTCCAGGACTTAGAACAATACTTGGAGTGCATGGGTAGCAGATGCTAATTTTTTTGTTCAATGGAAGAATATACTTCCCGAAGGTGCATTTGAGTTCTAGGCAGGAAGAAGAAAGGGGAAGAGGAGAGATGGGAGATATCTAAATCAGGAAAGCAAAATAATTTCCCAGAAATCCCTAGCCAACTTTCATTGACATCTCCTAGGCCAAAACCATGTCACATGACCACCCCCTGCTGCAAGGGAGTCTGGAAAGAGTATTTCTAATTGTGTGCACTGCCCTCCTTAAACAAAATTACTTGTAAATAAGGCAGAGGGAAGAATGGATATCGGAGGGGCAGCCTATCATGTCCACCACATGGGTCTATCCTGGACCTAAAGAAGTGAGACCTCTGAGGGTGGTCATTTTGATGCGGGTGAATTGTCGTAAGAAAAATGAACAGAATAATAGAATGAGCCATCCTGGGTGAATGGACACACTGGTCATAGACCTCTGGTTAACTGTTAGAGCATACCCTACCCTTCCTGTTATCCTCATTATCTTTTTTTGGAGAAATACCTTTATTTGCACCCCTGCCCACATATACATGGTCACAGCAGTAGGACTCTTGGAGGTATTATTCATATATCATGTTGCCACCCATCTGACCCAAAACACTGAATCAGAATCACATTACCACGAACTTGGCACTGGGACTGAGACGCTAAGTCTCTCCGGATGACTGGATCATGTAAACAGAGCTGCTGGCAGATAGATCTTCTATGTCGTGAACTGGAGCAGCCGAGGAAAGAGCAGGAACCCCACACAGAAAGAAATGAGGTGAAAGAGAGAGGGTCTTTGTGGTGTGTGAGTCCCTGGTAGTAGGCCATTCCTGAGGCCCGGTTCTGTTCTCACCCTTGGCGTCCACTGCACACCTCTGTGTTCTCATTTTGCTCAGGCCAGCTTAAGCGAATCTTTAGTCCTGGCCAAGAGTTCACACACACACACACACACACACACACACACACACACACCACACCCCTAGGCAATGAAAACAGAAGGAAGTAACTCCAGAGATCAGGTGCCAGAGTCTTGGAGGAAGAAGTGAAACATGGCAGTTTCTTTATCAACAGTCAACAAAGGACTGGGCCAAGGGCGAGTTCTTCCGGCTGCTTCGTGGAGCTCTAGAAAACCACCCTCGTCGGCCACACGGGTGAGCCCACTGCTAACGGGAGGAATGAGGGCTTCTAGAACAGGAGTGGAGGTGAAGGGTCTGCAGATTTGGTTCTGTTTCCCACCACTCTGCCCACGGCTTCCACTGCTTGTTCTCTGCTAGTTCTCTGAGGTACCGATGGCTCAGACCGGTTGTGTGGCACATAAAGAAAAAAATATGGGTCCTGGAGTCTCCACGTCCAACGTTATTACTAACCAACCGTTAGCCAAGGCTCTGCATACCCCATTTTATTGCGCTCCATTTTTATGGCGCTTCCTAGGTGTTGCTTTGTTTTTGCAGATTAAAGGCAAGACCCTCCACGACAAAAAAGATTACAACTCTCTTTATTGCAGTAGTCTGGAACGGAACGCACAGTCTCTCTGAAGTACGCCTATAGTCGATTGCCCCAAATGTCCCCTATAAGCCAGTGGCAACCATTCCCCCCGGGGAGGATACAATGAGCCTACCTGTGCAAAGCACCCATCACAACACCTGGCAAGTCCGTCTCCCAACGCAGAGCCGCCCCAGCCTGGAGCCCTGTCACAGGCAGGCCAGGAGCCCGGGGTGAGGCCGGGAGCATCTCCAGGAAAACGGTCATGGCCAAAACAATGCTTCTTGACGGCCTGTCCTGCAACAGACCAACCCCGCCCTTCCCAGGAAGCCGGGGGCTCCGGGTTTGTTTTCTTAGCAGCGACCACTTTCCATTTCCTGTAAGACCTCCCTGCTACAGGGAGCCGATGGCCAGAACCTAAAAGGGAGGGAAAGAGACCCTGGGGAGAGACGACCAGGGAAAGGTAGTCTTTATTTTAACTTGATGCCCACCATGTGCCGGGCACGCCATTGGCTGCGTTAGCTTGTCTTGGCTGATAAGAGGAGGTGCAGACGGGGCAGAGCTGCCACGGGCTATCGATCTGGATGGCATCCAGGCAGTTCTGAAATCTGCTAATGGCTCAGAATGAACAGGGCGGGGATGCTACGCGAACAGGAACAGCTGCAGCCGTGGCTCTGGCACAGACGCCAGCCTAGACTGCCTGGGACCCGCCGCTCGGCCATAGTAGGCAGGCGCGTCCCCTTTTATTACCAGCCAGTCTCCTTTTATCAACCGCAGCTGGGCTCCCGGTGCCACCAAACAAACCCCCGTTAGGAAAACAAGGGAGAGGAAGATGGGAGGAAATGAAAACGGGAGTAACAGTAGGAAGAAACAAAGGGAAGAGAAGGCAGGCCACCAACGCGGTAACGATACTCATTCCTTTATTGTTGACTGTTAGTCTGAACAGGGGCTGGGGCCTTCGGGCTGCTGGCAGCACCCGGGTGCAGGTGCGTTTCTTGTCATCTGAGCCAAGGAGACAGAGGGCAATGTTTTATATATATATACATATATTTATATATTACATATGTAATATATGGGCCACTGCGTTAGCTGTTGTCCTAAATAAAGACCATAGCGACAGACACGGAAATTTGGTCCTAATCGAGGCCCTTACTTTGCCAACCAAATGTCTGATACATCGAGAGAGAGAGAGAGAGAGAGAGAGAGAGAGAGAGAGAGAGAGAGAAGCAGAGAGGCTGAGATCCAACCACCCCAGTGGCCCTGTTCCCAGCATATCTTACACTGAGTGTCGAGTATCCCCGGTGGAGTTAAACACACACAAACACGCACACACATACGCACATACACAGAACTGCAGGCAGGAGCTCCTCCTCTGACCATCCCTTGGGCGCAGCCCTCAGACCAGGGGCAGTGAACTTGGGTAGATTGTGCTATAAGACGGTGAGGGTCAAGGGACCAGACAACGCAGAGCCAACGTGTCCAAGGGGCGAATGGGGTGATACGTGCTGCTTCATCCACAGACGAGAAGGAGGTCCCTGGGAGAGGCTGCCCAATGCAGACCCGGAGGCCCCTGGGCCCAGGCCACCTGGGGGATCTCTGCATACAACTCCTGCCCCAGCCTCAGCCGAATCAAGTATCTGAATTCTGAGTCTCAAATTATCTCTTGGGCTCTGATGAAAAAAATGTGATATCCTTGATGGACAGGGGCAAATGGCAACTGAGTTGCCCAACCATCTAGTCCAGAAATGGCAGCATATTGATTTAAAAAAACAACAACGATAGCGTGGTCCTCAGAGCAGAACTTGAAAAGTGTAAAAAGGGTTAATTTCCTGATGGAAAGAGAGTAACCAGGCAATCAGCCCCACCACCACCTCCCACACACTACATTTCAGGGAAATCAGTCAATTTTAGGCTTTTATATAATGACTAAATTCCTCGTATCCTAGGAATCATAGACTCCCACTACAGGGGCGTTTTAAAACCCTAACCCATTGGTTTTCTCTCATGATTACCTCTTCAAACCTCCACCAACACACATACTTTAAAAAGTCAATGAAAATTAATCTCTTTTCTTTTTCTTTTTTTGGTAGAAATTTACTTATCACTTGAGATACCTGGAGACAGCTTGGGATGTCACAAAGGAAGGTGCAGAGCACTTCCACAGGGACCAGTTTCCACAATGCCGTAGACGGGGTCAGTTTTCCACGAAACAGAGCCCAACACACGGGACTCAGAAGCAGGGGGCACAGGCCAAGCTGGCGGATCGTGGCCAGGTCTCCGTCTCCTGTACTAAGCGAAGGGGGAGGCAACAGGTGCCGACGCCTTTGCTTAGCCGGGGGGCGGGGGTAATGCCATCGCTCCCTCCACCATGAACTGGGATCCAGGCAGCTACGGGGAAGACATTCGAAGCAGGAAGGAGCAGCATCTCAAAAACAGGGAGTTGGCTCGGACCACCGGTTGACCAAAGTTACTTCTTGGAGGGGCACAGACACAAAGGACGTGGGAGGAGAGGAGGGACTTCCCTTGGTGACCGTCCGAAGTGTCTCCGTTCCTGTCCCGTTTCCTGCAGGTCCGAGGCGGCAGCGACTGGTTGGTTCACAATTCCTACCCGAGGCTTGGGGAGGTGCCCAGGAGGCAGTCTGGGAGGCCATGGATTCTTGGCAAGCTGAAGAGCATGGGCCGGGAGGGTGAGGTCTTTTACGTCTTTGAGGAGCCCGAGAAGCTGAGCAAGGTTTTGTGAGGCCCAGAAGGTGCTGGGAGCACTGTCGGGACCTCTCCTGTCCTCAGGGGACGCCCGGCATTTCTCTAGTCCCAGTACGTGCTTAGGAGCTGCTTGCCGCCAGCACAGGAGGAGATGGAGATGTTGGAGACAGGGAGAAAAAGTCCTCTCTTCTCAGGCACTGGCCACCTTCCCTTCTGGGGAGAACTGACAGGGAGGAGCGTGAGGTCTGGCTGGGGGAGGGAAGGGGGTCTATAGTCAGCAGAAAAGGAGGCTATGCAGTGACCACGGCAGGCTCAGGCGAGGGCCTCTCCCCACACTAACTGAGCTCCATGAATAAATAACATTAATTAAATAAAGGAGGCTGGGAAGAGCAGGCAGAGGCACGGTCTGCCGGAGTCTCACCCCCTCACACACACACACATACACGCACACGCACACACACACACACACACACACACACACGCACACACGCCAAGCGGCAGGTGAGATGATCCAGGGTTGGCGACCCCATCCCAGGAGCCTGTCGGACGCGCAGCCTCACTGCAGGCTGTCACTCATGGTCCAGCACTGTCGCAGGGCGCAGAGCAGCGGAGGCCAGTGAGGCATGTGGGGCAGAGGGTGGAGGCCGCTGAGGACTCTGGCACCTGCAGGGGGGGGGGACAAGTGGGTGAAAGAAAAAGTCAGGAAAGAGGACAGTGAGGACCGTCCATTCCCTCACTGTATTGTTGTAGAAACTCTTCCCCCACAACCCCAGGCATCACCCCCCTTCACACCCTCCGGCAGCCCGGTAGCCGGGGCAGTCTCCCTGCCTCTGATCCTAAGGCCATTCATGGCCCATTCTGGTCATGGTGGTACTGACCAGGATCTGGATTTTCGAACTTTCGATGTGGAGGGTCTTTCCAGAAAGCTGTCCAACCGCATGAGCCTCTCCATGTGCAGTGCACGGGGATCTTGGTCTTGGTCATGAGAGAACTCCATCTCGAAGACAGTTGGAGGGGACACATCCAGCTCCAGGAACATTATGTTTTCAGCCTGCGGTAGGAGCATCAGACCAGACATAAGCAGCAGCCCGGTGACTGCACCTTCTGGCACTCAGTAAATACGGGGTGCAGCAAGGGTGATGAGGCAGGTGGAGGAAGCAGAGACTGTGAGCATTACCCCCCCCTCCGCCCCCCGGGCTCTCTCTCCCCTCCCCCCTCCTATTTTCCAGCTTCTTACCCTGTACCTGGGGTGGGACCCCATTGCCATGGCCACCCGAGCATACTGGCTGATTGGCCTCTTGTAGCCCACCGCAGACGTTGGCCGCTTCTTCATTTGGCTGTTATTGCTGTCGGGGAGAGAGAGGCTATATTAGAATGGATTTCCTTCAAGCACAAAGGGAAGATGATATTCTGAGGAAGTATCATTCAGGTAGGCGGAAGGCCCCACAGACTGCAGGTTCTGGAATTTTCTTCTCTTTTCTCTAATGCAACCTCACAACTGGTGAGGGACAGAAGGAAGAGAGGTAGGGTCTAGGACTCTAGGTAGAGAGGGGTAAAGTGAGGGATGTGTGTGTGTGTGTGGGGGGGGGGGGGAATAGGAGACATCTGTAATAATATCAGCAATAAAAATAAAATATAATTTTTAAGAAGTGATACCGAGTCAACTGGATTATGCACAGGCAAAAAAATGAAGTTGGACCCTTACCTTGCACCAAATATAAAAGTTAACCCCAAATGGATCATAGACTTATAAATGTAAAATCTATAAAATCTATAAAATCTAATCTATATTACTCTGTTTCAAATAAAACATAGTAATAAATCTTTATGATCCTATGTTATGCAATAGTTTCTTACCTTTGACATCAAAAGCTCAAGTAACTAATGAAAAAAATAGGTAAATAGGACTTGATGAACACTACAAACTTTTTGCTTCAAAGGGCAGTATAAAGAAAGTGAAAAGACAACCTACGAAATAGGGGGAAATATTTGCAAGTCATATATTTGATAAGGAACTTGTATCCAGAATCTATATATAACTTTTATAAATCAACAACAAAAAAGACATGCAACCGGCTTTAAAAATGGACAAAGGAGCTGAATAGCCATTTCTCCAAGGAAGATCTACAAATGGCCAATGAGCACATGAAGAGATGCTCAACATTATTAATTACAGCCAAACCTTGTGTCTCGAACGTCTCCCATCTCCAACAATTTGGTTCTTGACTGTTCACACAAAAAATGTCTTGGTTGTCGACCAAAACTTCAGTTTTCAACCTGACAACTCTTTCGTGCTGAACGGAACCAGTGACCTCTTGGTTCATGGGTTAACTTTCAACCACTGAACCACACTGGCTGGGCATATTTTAAGATTCTAATATAGCAATATACAGATTCATATATATTTTTATGTATATATTCTCTTGTTGATGGTTATCTAGGTTGATTCCTCCTCCCCCTCACACACATCATTAAATACATGAAATACAGTGCTGCTGTGAACATTTCTGTACAGGTATCTTCAAGTACATATTCAACAGATTCCCTGGGGTAAATACCCAGGAATGGAATGGTTGATGGTTGCATTGTAGAGTATGTGCATCTCAACTTTACTAGATATTGCCAAGTTGCTTTTCAAAGTGATTATTCCTATGAAAATTTCCATTGCCAACTCATGGTATGCCAGACTTTTTACTTTCAGCAATTTGATGAGTGTAATGTATTACTGGATTGTTAGAAACAGAAAAAGATGGAAAAGAATACAAGAAAGTTACTTTAATTAAAAACAAAACAAAACACCCCACACAGGTTTTGGAGGAAGACAGACCGGGGTTTGAATGCTGGCTCTGAGAGCTTTGAGACCCCGGGAAGTGGCTTCCTCTCTCTGAGCTCAGCTATGGCAGCCGGTCCTCCAGCAAGGCTGGGAGGAACCAAGACAAACTCCGAGCACGGGACACCGCAAGGACTCTGCACCTGGCCCTGCGATGATGACTTCTTCTCAATGCCACTTGCTAATTTCAAGCAGAGACACAAATGGGCAATGAGAGAAGCCAAAAGGCAGACAGCTAGAAGACAGAGGAGGGGAGGAAACGGCAAGTGATTCACAGGTACGACGCTCTGTCCTTGAACAGAGCAAGGCAGGCAGGAGCCCACAAACAATGCCTGCCGTCTGCAGCGAGAGTAATAACATCCTTGAGGTTCATTTTATGAAATATAAAAGAAGAGTGCTGCCCCCCCCGGGGGGGGGCCCCGCTGACTCCTCTTCAGAGAGGAAGGCGAGAAGGCTGCAGAAGCCCCACGTCTCAGGCTCTGCTGCGGTGGAGCCCCGGAGACTGTGCCCCTGAGAGGCAGCACCGGTGACAGCTCGGAGGGCGGCGGGGGAATGAGTAAAATAATAGCTTTTCGTAGATGAGGGGAGCCTGCATATCCCATTTGAATTGGCCACCAGCCTCCTGAGGTGTAGGCAGGGCAGACACCAGGCTGTCTGTCTTTGGTGTCCAAGGTCATCTGATTAGGAAGAGACAGGAACCGAACCTTCCCGGATATTCCGCGATGCTGTACTGTCTCAAGAGTACACGTGAACCGGCCTGGGGTTGAAGCGCGCCTTGAAGGCTGCAGGCTCTGAGAACAGGACAGAGGACACGGCTGGGCTGGGCGAGCAGAGCAGTGGATCAGTGTGAATTGGCAGCCTGACCCCACAAAGATGCCAGGGCTATTCTGGGTGGCATGCGGGAAGAAGGGGCTGGGGGAGGGGCGTCTGTAATTGGGACACCAAACTCCCCCTCTACTCCCTCTTCTGCCCCAGGCCTATACTTTCCGTGATCGACCCTCTGCAGGAGGCCGAAGAGCTAAAGCTACAATAGAATTTTGTGCACTGTAAACCATGTGCTACAGACACTGCCCAATATCCAGCCCTTAGAAGATAATTTTGTAAGAACACAATTAAAAATAAAGTCTATAATGAGAAATGAAAAATAAAAGGTCACACTCGAAAAAGTTATTGCTACAGCTGGTTGAAAAAATTGTTGGTGATTAAGGAGGAAGGCACCTCACCCGAAGATGTTGTGTATCAACCAGTGACCACATAGGAATAATGGTGAAAAAATAGAAGATAGACTTCCAAAATAAGTTGATTTGGGCATTTTTCAAGAGTTGCCTGACAGCCCTAGCCGGTTTGGCTCAGCGGATGGAGCATCAGCCAACAGACTGAAAGTCTAGGTTTATTTCTGGTCAAGGGCACATGCCACGTTGAGAGCTTGGTCCCCAGTAGGGGGCGTGCAGGAGGCAGCTGATTATGGATATTTCTATCTCTCTATTCCTCTCCCTAAAATCAATAAAAACAGATGTGTGGGTTTTTTTAAATTAAATAAAATATATCCCTTCTCGGTTATGGATTATAGAAGACTAAAGAAGCATGACAAATGCGATGCACCATCTCAGGTGTGTGGATTGGGGGAGGGGAGGAAGCTGCCGTAAAGGACATTATTTTATTTTTTTAAAATATATTTTTATTGATATTTTACAGAGAGGAAGGGAGAGAGATAGAGAGCTAGAAACGTCGATGAGAGAGAAACATCGACCAGCTGCCTCTTGCACACCCCCCACCGGGGATGTGCCGGCAACCAATGTACATGCCCTTGACCGGAATCGAACCTGGGACCTTTCAGTCCACAGACCGACACTCTACCACTGAGCCAAACCGGTTTCGGCCATAAAGGACATTGTTGTGGTACTGGATAAAAGTGAAGATTGCTTATAGACTACTATTGTGTTGATATGAAGTTTCCTAAGTTTGAACACTGTACTGTGGTTATGTAAGACAAGGTCCTCATTTTTAGGAAACACAGGTGATGGGCCAGGACATCTGCAACTTAATCTCAAATGGTTGGCGTGGCGGGGTGGAGGAGTTTAATTACTAACACAAGAGGTGGCAAAATATTAATTGGTGAATGTTCATGAGGGTATATGGGAATTCTTTGTATCATTCTTGCAATTCTTATTTTTCAAAATGAAAAGTTTAAAAAAACACATCCCTTCTCAGATTTCATCTCATACCTAGCCAAACACAAAGAAATTCCTCCATCTGCAAACTTTAAACCCAAGTTTTCTAAGCACAAGATCACCCTAGAGCAGAAGCTTCACTAGCATTTCCTTCCAGCAGAGGGCGCTGGAGCAGTAGTTTTTGAGCTTGGCTTCCTTGTAGGAAGCCTCACCTGGAAGTTTTTTTTGGGGAAAAAAATTATCCTGGGGTCCACCCAAGATCCTTTAAATCCGACTCTTTGTAGCCCAGCTTACAGGTGATTCTAGCTTCGACCAGGGTGGAGAATGTCTGTATTCGATGCCTTACTACTGTGGGTCTCTGCCTGGATTGGAAAGGTAGATTTTAAGTCCAAAAATTACACCTTTAAAGAGTCTTCTACTCATGAACTTGCCACTTACAAACCTGTGTAGCGTCACCTTGGGTAGGACCAGCCTTTCAGAAAGTGGTCAGATGAAGCAGCACCTGAGGCTCCAGTGAGAAGCCACAGACCTATACAGCTAGCTTCCCACCCAGCTCAGGGGGCACTCCTGCCCCATCTTGGCATTAACATTTGTGGACACAGAGAGCAAAGAACCTCTGGGCCAGTGCATTGGTATTTGGCCTCCTAAATACCTCAATGTATGTCACTGAGTCTACAGGACTGAACCAAAAGCAAGGTGTCATCAGGACTGGTTTCTTCTAGAAGCTCCAGGGCAGAGTCTGTTCCTTGCCAATGCCAACCTCTGGAGGCTGTGGGCATCCCCCGGAAGCCTTGGCCTCACAGCTACGTCACTGTGGTCTCTTGTTGCTATTGTTCCATCTCCTACTTCTGGAGTCTCATCTTCCTCCGCCTTCCTTTTTTAAATGTGATTACATTTTAGGGCCACCTGGGCAAGACAGGAGACTCTCCTCCAGCCCCTTAATTTAATCATCCCTGCAAAGTCTCTTTTGCCGGATTAGGTCGTCTTCACAGGTTCCAAGAATTAGGACCCTACAGAGCAGAAGCCTCGCTGGCATTTCTTTGGAGGCCATTACTCAGCGTTCCACAGGGGTAATTTGAAGATTCTGCATATCCTTTTCTAGTGAATGGCGTTGGTGATTTATTTAATGTGAAATGTGTAATAAATTGTATAAACTTGTAATTTGTTTAATATGTCCATCGCTAAGCTTAATATATAAATTGAATAAAAATATATAATAACTTAAAAATAAACCTTCTATACACACAGATTCCCAATTAAGGGACAGAGGCACTTGCAGCTGAGTGAGGCAGTCACTGTTGGGTTTGAATATCCGGCCTTGTTCATGGCTACCAGCAGAGGGAGCTGCACACACAGCCAATGGACCCAAACTACCTAAGGGCTAGGTCAGAATGTGGAAACAGGTGGAAATGCTGAATCACGGAGCTGAGTGAAGCTATAAAGCTTGGGTCCCACCTCTATCATCTCTTGATCTGGTTACTTCCCTGAATTCCCCACCGGCCTTGAATGCTGACTGAGTTGGATTTACCTTCTGTCTGCAGAGTCTCCCATGGTGCCCGACACACAGGAAGGTAAATATTAACTATTGCTGCTGCTCTTGGCACCAGACAAATGAAAAGTCATCAGACTGGCCAAATGTTAGCATTCACTGGGATTGCCAAGAGGCTGAGACGCTCTCCCCATCCCCCCGTCCCCCCTTCAGGCCTTTCATACAAAACTTTCTGCATCCCTGGCTCAGGAGACACTTTTTTGGGGGGGTGAGGGGATAGAGACACCCTTTCTTCATGGAGAGCCCTACATCAGGTCCTGAAAAATCCATCTTCCCTCTGTAATACCCCCTTCGCTCTCCAATCTACAGAAGCCTGCCTCCCCACAGGCCCCTGGCCACCTCCTCCCTGGCCCGAGCCCCGAGGCCCAGACGACGGGGTGAGAGACTCACACTCCGGCTGGCACGAGTGGCTGGAACTTCCACTGCTCCTCCTCGCAGTCCAGGAAAAGCCGGTTCATGATCTTGTTCTTCTCCTCAGGGGGGATGAAGTTTTCAATAATTAGGTACCTGGGAGCAGAAAGAAGGTAGAGATGGGAATTGGGGAGAGAGAGAGACCCCCCCCCCCCCAATATGTAAAGTTGAAGGATCAGAAGTAAGAAGGGACACAGGTGGAGAAACCAACACGTTGGGGGAGGAGAAATAGCAGGCCTTGAAAATAACTTCTAATGCAAAGAGTGTCGGTTCAGGGCCAAAGGGGGTTCCTTTTGACCAGCACTCAGCATGCACTTGGGGGAGAGAGGGTGGTCATCAAATGGAGGCTGAGGAGGGAAGGAGGTGGAAGAAACTCCAGAACCTAGGCCTCTCCCTCATCCCTCGGCCACGTGATTCCTAAGACACGACGTGGACTCATGGGCGACGGGCGGGATGAGGCCTTCAGGAAGGAGAAGATCCTGTCGGGAGAAGCAGGGGCCCGCGGGACGGCCATGGGCCAGGAATGGGAAGGGGAGGGAGCCTACTTGAGCTTGAGCTCCCTGGTCTGCTCGTTCTGCGCCTCCTCCAGGTCCTGCCGCACACGGATGTACTCGTCGTGCTGGTCCTGGATCTCCGCCTTCACCGCCTGCAGCTTGGCGTAGAGCTGGGTGGGGGCGGGTGCAGCTTAGAGGCCACCCAGGGCAGGGTCCCGGGCTCAGGGTCCCGGGCTCAGCTCAGGGCGAGGCCAGGGCCGGCTCTGAATCTCCCTCTCTCTCGGCTCCACCGCGAGTCAGGGCGGGTGATTCAAAGGCTGCCCTGTCCCTCCTACAGGCTGGCCTGTTCCCTGCTCTCTCTCAGCTGCCGTCAGCAGCATGGAATGTTCAAACCGGAAGGGACCCTGGGACCTTTTGGTTCAGCACCGTTTTTCCATAGGGTGAGGAAACTCGGGCGCAGATTTGCTCAAGCAGAATCAGGGCCTAAGCCCAGGGCTTAGGCAGAGGAGGGGTTCTGAGCCAGTGTGGAAGGTGAACCACCCCACTCCGACCTCTCCAGGGGTTCTCAGAAGTGGGGGTGTGGAGGGCAGCACTGACCCTGCTGCCCCGCTCCTGGCCACTGAGGGTGTGTCCCTGGGAACTGCCACTGTGACGGGGCCACTGCCTGGCCTACATTGGCAACCCTCAGAGCTCTCCAATTCTTCCTGAGCTGAGATGTGCTGCTTCCTACCCTCGACCCTCATCCCAGGCACACACCTTCCCCGGCATTGCCTTTGCAGGGTTCTGGTGATGAGATGTCCTCATCCCTTCACCCGCCCTCGAGGGCCCAGTGCTTCCTCCGGGAGCTCCCCAGGCTCACCACTCCGCTGGCCCTGCTCCAGGCCCCGCTATCCAAGCTGTGACTCACTGGCGACACTGTAAAGGGGGAAGTTACCCGGCCCCATGAGGACAATCACCCTGGAGGCCAGAGATGACGGTGTTCCCAGCCCGTCAGGCCTAGCCTGGCCCAGGAGAAACAGCTCCATTCCACCCTGACGCCAGCCCCTGGCTTCCCCGCGCCGCACCCCGGCAGCCCGGGCGATGGAACTGGGTTCAGCAGTTCAGGCAAAGTGGGGAGAGGACCTAAAAGACACACCCCTTGGACGGGTGACGGTCCTGGGCAGAGGCTGCCAGGCCCTCACACACCCGGACTCCATCCTGCCGTGGCATCTCACTTTTTTAAAAAAAATAAATTTTTATTGATTTTAGAGAAGAAGGGAGAGGGAGATAGAAACATCAATGATGAGAGAGAATCACTGACCAGCTGCCTCCTGCACATCCCCTCCTGGGGACTGAGCCTGCAACCCAGGCATGTGCCCTGACCGGGAATCGAACCAGGGACCCTTCAGTCTGCAGGCCGACATTCCATCCACTGAGCCAAACCAGCCAGGGCGCATCTCACCTTCTTGAGTTTCTTGGTTTTGACCTCCACCTCCTGTTGCAGGGACGTGTAGGTGCCCCGCAGCTCCATGGTCTCCTCGTCGCGGAGCATCATCTCCTGCTGCATCTCCCGCTCGCGGCGTTTCTAGGCCAGGGCAGGGCACAGGGCTCAGAGCAGCAGCACACGCCAGGGAAGGTCAAGGGAGCTCGGGACAGGCTCACTCTGCCTCCCGTGGGACATGGCTGCCCTCTGGCCCCGGCTGCCAGGAGGGAGAAGGGAGGGTGGCACGGCCCACATCCCTGGCTCCCACCCCAACCTCCGTGGAGCCTCTCCTCTCTGAACCGTCTTCCCGGCTCCTCTGGCCATGCCTTTCCTAGGCACTGCCCCTGTGGGCGGAGACCCAGCCCTAATCACTGGCACATTCCAGAGGTGCCCACCACTTACACAGATGTCCGCATACGGGCTCCCCAGCCGCCTCACCATCTCCCCACGCGGTGTTACAGTTGACTGGTAAGAACAACCAATTGTGGTTCGTGATGATTCAGGGCACAGCCATGCACTTGGCACCTTGTGGAAGGCCCAGGAATTCGTACCAGGTGCTGTGGAGGCTGACAGGGTGGAGAGCCACCGCTTTCTCCAACCCACCAGCTGGCAGTGCCCCTGCCAGAGACAGGCCCTGGGCTGGTGGACCCATGGGATCCAGGGCAGCTTCTCTGAGGTTCTCAGCACTGGTCCAAGGATTCTGAGTCCAGGATGGCTTACTGCCAGATGCCCTTCAGACATGACCCCAAGGCCAAGCCCCTTCCCCCCCCCCCCCCCCCCCCGGGACCTGAGGCCCCAGGCCTACCTGCTCGGCAATCTCCTGCCTCTTCAGTTCCAACATCTTTTGCTGCTCGTTTGTGTGATCCATGATGTTCCTGCCCCCGATGAGCAGCTTGCTCTCCATGGCCTGGGGACACAGACAGGGTTAGACAGGCTTTGTACAGGGGCACAGGCTGAGAGGTTCTGCCTCCCTCTTCTCTGTGGCCCTTCCAAGAAGGGACACAAGGTGTGTCCCAATGGGGCCTTCGACGAGAAGGAAGTGTTTTCTGTTTTCCTGCAGCTTCTTGGCCCCCAGCACAAGGCTCCCATTGTTGGCAGGACCATTAGGAGAGGAAAGGAGAGGGGATCCGTCAGGGAACGTAAGGCACCTGATCTGTTCGCTTGGGATCCTGATGGAAGGTGGTTCACAGGCCTGGGAGGGGGTGCAGATGGCAACCTAATCCTGGCACTCAGCACCCAGCTGGTGTTCGGGAGGGGGAGACAGAAGATAGTCACTGGGTGGCCCAGCTTTTTGGATGACTATCTCCTGATGCAGGAAGAGGGCTCTCAACACAGGCAACGGAAGAGCCTCGTGGTAGGCGGACAGGGAAAGCAGGAGAGAAGCCAAAGGCAGGAGACTCTGTAACACCGAGAGTCTCCAGAGGCACTTCGCTTTGGAGATGGCCAGACAGACCGGGCCCTACCACAAACGGCGGAGCGTTGGCCAAATTACCTGCTTTGGTTCTCACATCTAACATCAGAACCGACTACGACCCAGCTTGAGCATCTTGGGACCTTTCCTCTGATTCCCTCCAATCTGCACATCTCCTCCTCTGGCCTCCTCAATAGCCAGGCACCTTCCTGGTGCTCTGCTATCACACCCCATTACTGGTGCCCTTTCTGTCTCTCCTGAGAGCTCCCTCAGGGAAGGCATCATGTCTTTTTTCTTTTTTTAATATATTTTATTGATTTTTTACAGGAGGAAGAGAGAGGGATAGAGAGTTAGAAACATCGATGAGAGAGAATCATCGACCAGCTGCCTCTTGCACACCCCCTACTGGGAATGTGCCCGCAACTAAGGTACATGCCCTTGACCGGAATTGAACTTGGGACCCTTGAGTCCACAGGTCAACGCTCTATCCACTGAGCCAAACCGGTTTCGGCGCATCATGTCTTTTTAAAAATATATATATTTTATTGATTTTCCACAGAGAGGAAGGGAGAGGGATAGAGAGCTAGAAACATAGATGATAGAGAAACATCAACCAGCTGCCTCCTGCACACCCCCCACTGGGGATGTGCCTGCAACCAATGTACATGCCCCTGACTAGAATCGAACCTGGGACCTTTCAGTCCACAGACCGACAAAACCAAGAAGAAGAAACCCATCATTTTCTTTGTACTGCAGGCCGGGTTTATCACATCTGATCCCCCTTGAAGCAATGGGTCTCAAACTTCCATGTATAGTAGAATCATCTTTTAAAAAACCCAATGCCAGTTAAACTGGAATGGGGGAGAGAGGACAGGTGGTGAGGTCCAAACATGGGTGGTTTTGAAAGGCTTCTAGGTGATTTCATTGTGCGGTTGAATTTGAGAATCACTGCTTTTTGAAGTCTCCTGAATCAGCATTAAAATGCAGAATCTCAGGTCCTACCAGACCTAGTGAATAAAAAAACTGCATTGTAACGAGATCTCAGGTGACTTTAAGGGGCATATTATTAGCACAATCATTTTTCCAATGAAAACTCAGAGAGGTTAAGTAATTCATCCAAGGTCACATCGTGGGCATTAAATATAAATGGAGAATCCAGACCCAGGTTGGCCTGGCTCCAAAGCCCATGTTCTTTCTACTGCGGACATTGCGTTGAGAGCTCCAGGAAGCAGAACCTGCTAAAAGAAAAGCAACATGTGTCCAGCAAGAGAAAATCGTATCTGACTGATCTCCAAGGTCATTACCGTTCATGGGAAAGCCAGTGGCCAGAATTTTAGAGGTTAAAATGATCCTGGCAAGGTTCTTCATCCGAGGTTATTCAAAGGTACATGGCGACCGAAACTGGTTAGAGCGTTGGCCTGTGGACTGAAAGGTCCCAGGTTCGATTCCGGTCAAGGTCATGTATCTTTGTTGCGGGCACATTCCCAGTAGGGGGTGTGCAAGAGGCAACTGATCGATGTTTCTCTCTCATTGATGTTTCTCACTCTCTATCACTATCTCTTCCTCTCTGCAAAAACTCAATAAAATATATTTAAAAAAACACAAGCAAACAAACAAAAAACACTAAGTTACATGGCGGTGAAGAGACGGAGAAAGGGAAATGTTTTCTCATAACCGAAAGGTGGGTTAGCAAAAGGAAACAGAAATAAATGGGCGTCCCTCGAGATGGAAAGTGTTCCAGTGTTACACGTTGGGGGGACTGACCTCCGCTGGAAAGTGTGCACTGGTGAAATGAAATGCCCAGCTTCACAGAAGCTCCCACATCCTTCCTGGTGGTGGAGCACCAGAGAATCGCTAGGCCGGGTGAGCCGACAAAAAATGGCGGATGAGCATCAGTGAGAGCTCTACAGTTTTGGGAAAAGTACTCCTAGCCCTACTCACTAGAGGGTAGCTCTGAGCAATCAGTTACAAGCCAGAAGGGGGGCAGGTGAGCAGAGGATCAATCTCTATTGTTCCCAGAAGGCATCGGCTTACTATGCTGCCACAGCGAAAAAAGACAACAGCATCTGCCCAGCCACCGTGGCGAAGGCTTTTTAGAAACAAAACAAGAGTCATTCTATCCGCATATAAAACCACAGCGAAGCTGAATCTGGAGTAGTGTGCACAGTTCCCTCCCTCTGTCTCCGGGGACACGAAGGCGAGAGATCCAGAGGAAGGCGGCTAAAACCATTCAGAGAAGGGCTATTCTAAGAGACTTTAAAAAATAGGACTCCACTCTGCAAAGACAAAGGAAGGTGAGAGGCTAGGCCTGGAAACTGCACAACCAAGACAGGTGTGAAAAGCAAAGAGCCAGACCTTCCCAATCAGTCCTGGTACTCAGAGTAAGAACTTACAGCTTGAGTTTTTAGGATAAATAAAGGGAAGTTCTACTGTTTATGGGTGATAAATGTATGGGATCTGGCATCTCGGAAGCATGAAATCAAATACTGAACAGTTTATGTCCGGCTGATGCTCAGTGGTTTAACATTGACCTGTGAACCAGGAGGTTACGGTTCCATTCCTGGCCAGGGCACATGAAGGGTTATGGGCTCAGTCTCCAGTGTGGGGCGTGCAGGAGGCAACTGATCTGATTCTCTCTCATAATTGATGTTTCTATCTTTCTCTCCCTCTCCCTTCCTCTCTGAAACCAATAAAAATATATTTTAAAAAATAAAAAATAGCCGAAACCGGTTTGGCTCAGTGGACAGGCATCGGTCTGCGGACTGAAAGGTCCCAGGTTCGATTCCGGTCAAGGGCATGTACATTGGTTGTGGGCACATCCCCAATAGGGGGTGTGCAGGAGGCAGCTGGTCGATGTTTCGCTCTCATTGACGTTTCTAGCTCTCTATCCCTCTCCCTTCCTCTCTGTGGAAAATTAATAAAATATATTTAAAAAATAAAAATAAAATAAAATAAAAAATAAATACTTAACTGTTTATTAAGAAATTCTGGGGACATATTTTTAACCTTTTATTGTCTTCCTTTCCTTTCAGGAAAAAAGAAAATAATTTTAGGGGGAGAACCAAGATGGAGGCCTCAGTAAGCACCTAAGCTGCTGCCTTGCACAATTTCAAAAACAACAACTAAAATCAGAACGGACTTCATCCAAAAACACAGGAAAGCTGGTGGAGTGGGAAATCTACAACTAGAAAGAAAGAGAGAGGCTCACGGATCCGATTGGGAACTGCAAAGCGCTGAGGTAGGGTGATGCGCCCAGAGAGGAAGTGTGGCCAAATGCCTGGCTGGCGGGAGGGGAAAGGAATTGCACTGAACCCTTTCTGACTGTACTGAACCCCAACCCTGGCCGAAACCCTGTGGACCCAGGTTCATACGGGTGGAGTCTGGACTGTAGAGAAAGGCACCCAGAGACTCAGAAACTGGGAGACCGGGGAAGCCGGAAGCCGCAGCAGGCAGGGTCTACGGTTGCTCGCGCCAGTGAGTAAAGAATTATAAATATTTGGGGTATCTTAGAACATACTGTCAAGTTACCTTTCTAATGGTTCATACCACTCAAACTACTGCCAGCAATAATAATGGAACCACTTTTACTAGAATATCATATGCATGAGGGCTTATTATTTTTTTAATTGTCTATAATAAGAGATATAAAATTGAGCCTCCCTGTTAACACTCCTATACCTTAGAGGCCTGATATCCCTCTCACAAGATACACTTTTATGCTTTTTTTGGGGTGATTTTTAAGTGAGGAGGTAGATCTCTGATTCAAAACAATTGTTTACTTAACCCACTTTTCTATCTATCCACCCCTAGTACCACTCTCTCCTCATTCAACATTCTGCCTGGCAATGTCCAAAGTGGTTCAAGAACTAGGTAACGGACCCATTTGGACATAGGAGCCAGAACTGGAACTGCTAATCAGGCCTGGAATTTGATGGATAAGCCAAGACTACCAGGCCCCCATCCCCACGCCAAGATTCCCAGGACTGGGTTCTGTGTTGGTTCCAGCTCATCCACCTTAGTATGGACCTCCTCTTTGGGACCTCTCCTCTGGTTGAGGCCTGGACTCCACCAAGAGAATTCCTGGACGACGCCTGGCTGCCCATTACCACCCCGTTCAGTGTGCTCACTGCCCCAGCGCTTCTCCGCCTGCTCTGCCAGAACCCAGCACGGACGGACGGACGTGGTCTGAATGACAACTGAATCTGCCTTATCAGCTACTGGCCAAACCCTGCCCACTTGCCCAGCCCACCCCCACCATCAGCCAAGCCTGCCTGACAGAAACCTAGATTGTGCTCGAAGAAGGGGTTGGCCTCAATCCAGGGGTAAGGTCTCAGCCCCCTCCTCTCCTCAGCCTCAATGCATACCGTCTGCTTCACCCCCACACTCTGAAATATGTCATGCACGAGCTTCAATTCTTTGCTGAGAAACAGGCTTTTTTTCTTCTTCTTCTTGCTTTTGTTTTTTATTTTCCCCCATTTCTCCGAGGATACCAGTGGCCACCTTCTCCTTTTCCTCAGAGACCTCTATCCTTAATCATCAACCTATGCAGAGCAGGGAGGGACAGGAATGCCTTCCGTGCCGAGGCCCACTTCAGGCCGGGGGCGGTGAGCAGAAAGGCAGGAAATGGGGGCTTCCTGGTCCCCAGGAAAGGTTCTCTGGAGTTCTAAGCTGCCCGAGTGTCTGCCTCTGTGATCTCTTGGACAAAGGAGTCCTGGCGAGTGAAGCCTGTGGGCAGAACGGGGTTTAGTCCTGCTGGCTCTAAACACATCCAGTGTAGCTAAGAGGCCAGCAGAAGCTGCGGGGGCAGGAAAGACAGGCTGGGAGCCCTAGGCACCACGGTCTGACTCTGGAGAGAGGGATACAAATCACATGCTAACTAGGTGACCTCAGGGAATCATCAACCCTAAACCCTCTGGCTTTACAGATGAAGAAACTGAGGCCCAGAGACAAAGTACGCTAAGCCCAGAGTTTATAATCAAGGAATCTTTAAGTGTATTTGCTCCTATATTGACTATGCACTTTCCAGATAATCTCCCATTTTGATCTGAGTCTTTAAAAAATTATTATTTTAAAAAATATATATTTTATTGATTTTTTACAGAGAAGAAGAGAGAGGGATAGAGAGTTGGAAACATCCATGAGAGAGAGTCATTGACCAGCTGCCTCTTGCACACCCCCTACTGGGGATGTGCCTGCAACCAAGGTACATGCCCTTGACCAGAATCGAACCCGGGACCCTTCAGTCCGCAGGCCGATGCTCTATCCACTGAGCCAAACCGGTTTCGGCTAAAAAAAAAAAAAAAAAAAAAAAAAAAAAAAAAAAAAAAAAAAAAATTATTGATTTCAGAGAGGAAGAGGGGGAGAGAGAGAGATAGATAGAAATATCCATGATGAGAGAGAATCAGTGATTGGCTGCCTCCGACATGCGCCATATTTGGGGATTGAGCCTGTGAACCAGGTAGGTGTCCTGACCAAGAATCGAACCATGACCTCCTGGATCATAGGTCGATGCTCAACCACTGAGCCAAGCAAGTCCTGATTCCAGGCATTAGAGGTCAGGTGCTATGACACTTAACTGCCGAGATCACCAGAGGGGCCATGTTCGTTTGCACACACAGCTCGGGATATTCAGAGGCTCACCTTTTCCTATTCCAGAAGCAACCGGAGTAGAAGACCAGAAGGCAGAGCAAGGTAAGTGCTGCTCCGGAAAGCCAGCATGGAGACAGCCAGGCCCGGCCAGGCCCGGCCAGCCACCCTTCCGAGAAGATACCATCAAGTATGATTTACAAGCACAGAGGAGCCAAAGGGGCTCTTGCCTGCCACTGCCAGCTAATCTGTGACATTTCGCAGGAGCCAGGAATCTCAGATACAAGTTGCCGTGTGCCTTTTACATTAATCATCAAAATAGCCTTATGAGATAACCCTATAATGATCCCCATTCGACAGAAAAGAAAGCTCAGGCTCCGGCAGGTGAAGTGACGTGCGCAAGGTTATGGTGCCAGTAATGGGCAGAAGCGGTATTTGAACACCAGCCTCCTACTTCTAAGCCCAGGGTCCTTTTCCGTCTGCCAGCTTTCTCCCAGGTTCCCGCGGGAAGGCACCTTGGAGAGAAGCAACACTTGGTATTTGCATCTCTGTCAACTAGGCAACCATCAGAAAAGCTCAGAGCACCTTTTCTTCCTCTCCCAGGCAGGGTGCTGTGAATGCTTCTGCTTCTGTGAGGCTGTGGAGGGTGGCGGGGGGCCTCGGAGATGAATAGGCTAGAGTTTTTAACCCAGAGCTTGGGGGGAGGCGCTCAGTATCATTAGCATCCCTAAGAGAAGCTCAAACCCGGAATGCTCAGGGGAAGGGCCACCACCTCACACGTTCCGGGTAAATGACATAAAGGCTGCTGGGAACCCAGCTGGCATGGCTCAGGGGTTGATCGACCTATAATGGCTCGATCCCCACTGTGGGGAGTGCGAGAGGCAGCCAATCAATGGTTCTTGTTCATTACTGTTATTTCTCTCTCACTTCCTCTCTGAAATTAATAATAATAATAATTATTATATATATATTTAAAATATATATTTTATTGATTTTTCACAGAGAGGAAGAGAGAGGGATAGAGAGTTAGATATATCGATGAGAGAGAAACATCAATCAGCTGCCTCTTGCACACCCCCGCAACCAAGGTACATGCCCTTGACCAGAATCGAACTTGGGACCTCTCAGTCCACAGGCCGACACTCTATCCGCTGACCCAAACCGGTTTTGGCAATAATAATGTATTTTTAAAAGACTGCTGCGAATAACAGCCTGGGTCCTTGTCACACTCTGCCACCCTGTTTGCTCAGGCATCAGCCCCTGCACTTCCGTTTTCTCCTCTGTGATATGGGGAGAATCCCCACTACCTTGCAGGCTTTGGATGAAAACTGGGTAATAGCTGGTAAATGATAAAGCATTCAAACATCAGGGGTTATTTGCTGTTTCAGTATCTAATTGACATTTACCCACTACTCATCACAAAGAGCAAAACAAAACAACCAGCACAAGAGTCTCTTAGGACATACAGTTATCCCTGTCATCACAGGCTATTTCTCCTGTGGTGGCTTCCTGGTTGTAGATCTTGAGAAGCCAGCAAGAAGGGAAGAAGAAATGAAAGAGAAAATGGCGAAGGGAAGAAGAGTGCTATTTTCAGTGATTCTCTGTCCTGGGATTGGACACAAATCAGGAGTCTCATCAAGAAGGATGGACAATTAGAGATCAGGAAACATCTGGGCTGTACTCTACTCCAGCCTCATACTGGACAGGCAGGGTATGGATGCCCAGTTCACCTTGAAGAAAAGTAGGAAGAAAAAAGTCAGCTCATCTACTGCAGTCTTGACCTTCATCTTTCTCCCCTAATTCCCTTCGTTGTGGTATTCTACAAGGTTTCTCTTCAGCTCCAGGGATGCAAATCCAGCCAGACAACAGAATGCTACGATGTCAGGAGTGGATGAGACTTAAGGATGCATAAAGTACAGACGCAGCATTTTCCAAAGGGCGTACAGGGTAGTCCCGCATCATACAGATGCCAGCTGCCAGACGACGCTCCGTCATTCCTCCAGCCCTCACTGCCCGCATTTAGGCGGATCTCTAATCTGAGCTCCTGACACACTGCTTCCAAGGCGAATCAGCAAATGGTGCAGAAAGCAAGGAAACATCTGTTGAATACTTTTTACAGTCCCTGGGAGGGCACTGACTTACCCAAGATCACCAGATTATCAATAACTGGGTATCATTGAGTATTATCATCAACCCTGGATTTCCCTCAATTATGCTTTAAGCCAATCTTCCAATAAGGTGTGAACACATTTGTTTTTATACATTTTCTCCCTTCAAAAATTTAGATTAGTTTTTCTTTAGTTAGCAAAGTACTATATGCTTGCCATAAAAAAGATTTAAAAAAATTTTTAAAGTATAAAGTAAAAAATAAAATTATCCTTTAGTATTGAAATCCTTAGAGATAACCGCTATTAGTGAGTTATTGTGATTCTAAAAACTTTATCTTACTATTTGTTTATAAATATATTTTTATTGACTTCAGAGAGAGGAAGGAAGAGGGAGAGATAGAAACATCAATGATGAGAAAGAATTGTTGGTTGGCTGCCTCCTGCATGCCCCCTACTGGGGATCAAGCCTGCAACCCAGGTATGTGCCCTAATTCAGGAATTGTCTTTTTTTAAAAAAAATATATTTTATTGACATTTTACAGAGAGAAAGGGAGAGAGATAGAGAGCTAGAAACGTTGATGAGAGAGAAACACTGACCAGCTGCCTCCTGCACCCCCCCCACCAGGGATGTGCCCGCAACCAATGTACATGCCCTTGACCGGAATCGAACCTGGGACCCTTCAGTCCGCAGACCGACACTCTACCACTGAGCCAAACCGGTTTCGGCCTAATCCAGGAACTGAACTGTGACCTCCTGGATCATAGCTCCATGCTCAACCACTGAGCCACACCAGCCGGGCTAGAAACTTTAAAACCAAAGTTAACTATATCTACTGATTTACGTTCTTGGCCATGGCTACTCCAAAAGATTTGTTGATTATAGGAATGAGTGGCACTCGACTGAGGTCAGGGGCCAGGGACTTGCATCACACAAAAGGGCAGATGAGGTAAGCATCTCAGCAGACAAAGAGCTCCCAGGGAGATCTGGCTTAAATCCTTCTTTTCTGAGTTCATAGTACAGTGTGGAGGTAAAGATCATGGGCTTTGGACATAGGCTCAGATTCTGGCCCTAACACTTCCTAGGCATGTGACTATGGGTTGTTTCTTCCTTAACGTGCCTCAGTGTCCTCATTTGTCACATGGAGATTAAAATAGTGCTACTTCTTATGGTACTATTGTGAGGACTGAAGAAAACACTGCACATAATAGTGCTTGGCATTAAGCATGCACTAAAGAAATGGTAGCTACCATTATTATTATTGTTATTATTTTTCTGCTGGCACACCTCAAGGAGAAAGTATGAATTACCTAGCACTATAGAAGCAATTCAACTCAGGGCCTGCCTGGTACTCCTTCTGTTGAGGACATCTGGGAGAAAAAGGAGACAACTCAAAAGTAACACGTTAGTCCAGTGGTCAGCAAACGACGGATCTGGAGCCACATGCGGCTCTTTGGCCCCTTGAGTGTGGCTCTTCCACAAAATACCACATGCATATACACACGTACAGTGCAATCGGAACTTCGCTCTCAAAAGAAATTTCAGTTGTTGTACTGTTGATATTTGGCTCTGTTGGCGAATGATGAGTGGTTGGCTCTGTTGCCAACCATGCTTTAGTCTGACTAGGAGTTAATGACCAGAAATGTCTCCGGATATTAAAACTTCTGGATACCAAACCACAAGGGCAGGTGCCCTACAGGCTGTGAGCGCAGGCACCTGTCCTGCCTGGCCTGCAGGGCTGAGGGACCTGTGGGAAGGCCATTCTCTTATCCCCTCAGAAAGGCAGCTCTCAGGGGTGCTCCAGACTGGCCAGTCGCCGCAGGCTGGCAGGGGTGCCCTTCTCTAGCTGCAGTCCAGGCCCTTCCTCCTAGTCCTCGGTGCACGCTGAGAACACTATCACGGCCACTTCGTCCAATCGAGCACTAACCGGGGCTGAAAAATGACTAAGGGCAATATGATAATGCACTCAACCCGCCAACACACATCAACAGAAACCCAACACCCCACCCAAAGGCCTGCTGAGCTTCCACATAACTTGAAGCCCAGAACCTTTATGGAAATGTATTAGTTTTATATACCTCCTGCTGGTCAAATCATTACAAAATGCCACAGTGCCCTAACCGGTTTGGCTCAGTGGATAGAGCGTTGGCCTGCAGACTCAAGGGTCCCAGGTTCGATTCTAGTCAAGGGCATGTACCTTGGATGCGGGCACTTACCCAGTAGGGGGTGTGCAGGAGGCAGCTGATGGATGTTTCTCTCTCATCGATGTTTCAAACTCTCTATTCCTCTCCCTTCCTCTCTGTAAAGGATCAATAAAATATTTTTTTTAAACGCCCCAGCTATGGCAATTCTGTTAACTGATCACACCGGCAGGGAAAGGAAGGAGGATAAGTCACTGCTTCCATCAATGCCAAGAGGACTCCAATGCCAGACCCAGCTTGGAGCACTGGTCTCTTATTAGCATGAGGCTTCGCTCAAGGATCCCGGATGACTCCGATTGGGTAGGGTGCACACAAGGCCTGGTCACCCAGCCCCCTAAGCCTCTGTGTCTAGTATGGGGCTGGTGTCCTTGGGGACCTTGGATGGAACCAGGCCAGCTTTGGAAAATTAGATGCTCCCTATATTATTGGGGAGTCTCTGGAAACTGGATATAGCCCTATGACAGTGGAATGGCACTGAGTATTTAACACCCTCCTCCACAGTATGTTTTCCCAATTGGGGTTTCTTCTCCCAGAAACCCTACCCTTTTACCCACTCACTCTCTTTTCACCCTGACTCTGTGACTTTGTTTCTCTTTCCCCTCTTCACTGCCCCTCTCTATTTATTTTCTGTCCTTCTCCTCATGTTCTTCTCTTTCTGCTCTTCTTTGCCTTGTTTTTCTCTAATTGGCCATGATAGAAAGCTAAATATATATATATTTTATTATTGGTTGAATTCATACATTAAAATCTAATTTTAGCCAAAACCGGTTTGGCTCAGTGGTAGAGTGTAGGTCTGCGGACTGAAGGGTCCCGGGGTTCGATTCTGGTCAAGGGCATGTACCTTGGTTGCGGGCACATCCCCAGTGGGGGGTGTGCAAGAGGCAGCTGGCCAATGATTCTCTCTCATCGACGTTTCTGGCTCTCTATCTCTCTCCCTTCTTCTCTGTAAAATATCAATAAAATATATACTTTTAAAAAAATCTAATTTTAATTTTCAAAACAATGAAACATTTATGTTTTACTCTAGAAAATGTTATCTTCACAATGAAGGCCTTTTAAGAGGAAGAAACTGGCAGTCATCCAGGTCAATGGCTTTTCTTATACCCGAATCCTTTTAGAGCACCTCTGACATTCAGTTTCTCCTTGAACACAACCAGACATGGTAGTCATTGCCTCTTGAAACAGCACAATTCTGTTAAAAAGTTCTTCTTTATATTGAGCTGAATATACTCCCATAATTCCCTTATCACTGAGGATATAAAAACACTGCAATCAGCCAAAGCTGCAGTGA
The DNA here is from genome assembly GCA_963924515.1 of Vespertilio murinus. NCBI lineage: Eukaryota > Metazoa > Chordata > Mammalia > Chiroptera > Vespertilionidae > Vespertilio > Vespertilio murinus. Next base: position 54,147,682 of record OZ004713.1, read on the forward strand.
GGCACCTTTAGGGTAAAAGGATAGAGGTAGACCAGCTGGCTGTGAGGTTAGCCTATTGGAGTAGCTTGCTTGGGCAGGAAGACTGAAGAGATATATTGCAGTCAGACTCTGGCGGGCTTTGAATGCAGAGTAAAATGTCATGTGTTTGACATATGAGGAAGATAGCCTAGTGAAAAAACCCACTGGACAGTGGGAGATAACACTAAAAAACAGTTATTACTTACTGACCACTTACATGCCAGGAACTATGCAAAGTGCTTTACCACCGTTATCTCATTTAATGCTCTCAATAGCAGTATGGTATCACCCTATTTTATAGATGAAAAAATTGGAAAACATAAAACAAAAAAACTGAGGCCTCAGAACTAATAAGTCACTAAACCCAGGCCTGCCTGAGTCTGATGCCTGTGCTCTGAATACAAAGCTCTACAAAATAAGGTCAGCAGAGAGACCAGGACAGGAGACCTCAATTTGGGAGTCACTTACACAGAGGGAGAGAATGCCAAGAACAAAAGGCCATAGGTTTCTTTCCAGCCCCCTTCTGAAGACGAGCCCCCAATCTCCAGTTCCAGTCTTGTGATTGCTCCTAAACTCCACTGACATATCACAGCTGACCTTTGGATTTTTGTCACCAGCTCCTGTCATTTTTCACCACCTTCCCAGCAACCAGTTCCAAGCCTGATATTCCTAATTTTTAAAAAAATATATATTTTATTGATATTTTACAGAGAGGAAGGGAGAGAGATAGAGAGCTAGAAACGTCGATGAGAGAGAAACATCGCCCAGCTGCCTCTTGCACACCACCTACTGAGGATGTGCCTGCAACCAATGTACATGCCCTTGATCGGAATTAAACCTGGGACCTTTCAGTCCGCAGACTGACTACCACTGAGCCAAACCGGTTTTGGCTCCTAATTCTTTAAGCGTAAAAGTGGATCCAATTTTGTGTCAAACCAACCTGGGCCCAAATGGAAGTGCCATATGCAAACCCTGAGGCTTTGGGCAAGTTACTGAACCTTAATGGGTCTCCATTTTCTCATCTATGAAATGGAAAGGCACAAGACCTTTCTTGGAAGGTGCTTGTGGGGATTAAGTGGGACAATTTGTATATAACATATAGCATAGTGTTTGGCATCTAGAAAATGTTAGGTAAGTGGGATTATTATTGCTATGACTGTTGTTTCTCAGGTTTAAAACCCCCTCTCTTACATATCCATGGATGGCTCATTCCGAAGCTGAGAGGTGGGAGGAGGAAGAGGGGCCCACAAAGGAGATGATAAAAAGTCAGTGCAGTTTGTGCTCCCTGCAGCGACCTCATCCTCTGACCTCTGGGCTGTAGGGTCTCTTCCACACCCACAGAGAGAGCTGGGCTCTAGCCAAGACCCCCATTCTCCCACCACTTTCTTACTTGGGGATCAACAAGCAGTGTTGCTGTTTCTACCTCTTCCACTCTCTTCAGTTGGAGCCTGCATTTTGTGTCATCTGTGGCCTTTGCCTCCCCCAAACACCCTCCTTTCCCTCGAAGTATCTAGAATATGGTGACTAGACGTACCACTAAAGGCGGGACAGTCCCGATTTTTAACAATTTGTCCCACGACCCGCGACATTTAAAAAAAAATCGGGAGCCTTCGGATGTGGGACAAATTGTTAAAAATCGAGACTGTCCCGCCAAAAGCAGGACGTCTGATCACCTTAATCTAGAATCAAAGTTTTAGAAATCGTCTAGTCCAATCCCTCAAAAATTGAAGTTTAAAATTAAAAGCCATCTTAAAAAATGTTCTCCCCTGGCTGGCGTAGCTCATTGGTTGAGCATTGACCTATAGACCAGGAGGTCACAGTTTGATTCCTAATCAGGGCACATGCCCAGGATGTGGGCTCCATCCCCAGTGTGGGGTGTGCAGGAGGCAGCAGATGAGTGATTCTCTCTCATCATTGATGTTTCCGTCTCTCCCCGCCCTCTTCCGTCCTCTCTGAAATCAATTAAAATAGATCTTTAAAAATTCCTTGCTCAATTAAATTTAGCAAAGTAGGCCTTCTCCCAGCCAATCTGCATGCATCCATCATCACTGCAGTAAGTGCACTGCGTGTGCACAAACATTTGCATTTTCACTGTGCAGAACCATCCTCAGTGCAGGTCTGTCTGGGACTTTACTCCCCTCCTCACAGGCCTGTCAGCTCTCCAGGGCCCCAGGGGTATACATAAGTAAGATGGCTAATGATGGACAGTAACGGGGCACTGCTCACAATCACAAATCCTCACACATCTGCACACTCTAGCATCCCCCCGAGGTCCATGGTAAAGAGGAAGGGAGAGATGAAAGGAGACTCCGAGGAGACAGGCACGGTGTTTGTACACAGTGAGGGGAGAACAAAGGGAACAGGAAGCCTGGGGGTGGCAAGCAGGAAACGCAGGCAGAAGGTTAGATGAGTCAAAGAGAGTGAATGAGGGCACTGGGTCGCATCAGCTATTGCTCAGCTGCCTCCAGAGGGTAGTGTGAACTGGAAGAAGGGAAGGGGGGGGGGGAGGCGAGAAGGGGACTGGGTTCCATCACTCGGAAAGTGGGTACCAGTTCAGCTCATTTCCAGGAGGGGCCTTAGCCCTCGCCTTCTGATCTGGTCTCGCCTTGCCTCCTCCATCTATCTGGCTCTGGCTCTGCTCCTAGGGCTTCAGGGTTATGGCAAGGCAGCCGGGATGGCCAAGGAAGGAAGGAGTTAAGCTAACAATAAAGATGTCAGTCCTGGAGATGACTGGACCCCTGCTGGGCAGACAGAAGCCACCCGTGGCTGCTAGTGCCCTCCATTTATCTGGAGCTTTCAACATATTTCAAATGCCCTCACACGAAAAGATCTCATTTAGTCTGCAGCACAGCCCTGTGAAAGAGGCAGGTCTGGGGTTATCTCTCACATGTCCCTCTCCTCTTTTCCCTGTGGGTCCCCCTCAAGAACCCTCAAATCGCTTCCTCCCCAGAAATACCTCCCCACCACGGGCTGTCAGGAGATCCTCTGCCTAGGCTCCATTCCTGGCTTGCTTCCTCTGTCTGTCCTGGGCTGGGTCTGACGAGAAGTCACAGGATGTGGAATCATTCCCCTCTTGGAATTTCCCAGGCACCCTCCCCCCTTGCTTATATCTGAAAGCCTGGCACTCACTGTCCTTTCACCCACTCCCCAGAGAGCTGTGTCAGACGTCTCCTCATTAGGCGGATGGAAACCTGAGGCCTAGAGAGGCGAAGGCCTTTGGCCTGAGTCACATGGTGAGCAAACATGGAGGGCTCCGTGATGACTTAGGAAGAACACAGGACTGACTGGGGGAATCAGAAAACCCGGGTTCCAGTCCCGGCTCTGCCCCTTGTCAACTGGAGTCACCAAACAATCACTCATCTGTCAAATGGAAATAATACTCATCTCTTGGGGTTGCTGGGAAGATTATGAGAAACCAACGATGTCTAAGTATTATCTAAAAATGAATTTCTCTATCAAGTGGCATGGGTAACAACAGGATTATGGCATCACGGAAAGAGGCCGGGCCAACTGTAGTTTGGGCTCTCCTTAACTCACCTGTGGGGCCCTCCCTGGGCACGTGCCGGCCTCAGTTTCCCAAGGCCGTGCCGGTTCTAAGACACGGTTCTGAGGGCAATGCCTCCCGGGCAAAAAATTCTGGCATCCGCCACCCTGATCTCTTGACTGTCCTATCATCTGTGCCCCGCATGGCCTTAGATTCAAGATTCTTATTGTGGGAGCCAGTCAGTCCCCCTGCGGTGGGAGGTCCCACCGGAAGCTTTGCTTCATCCCTCCACCCTCTTCCTCAGGGCTGAAGTGTGCTTCCTTACTCTCTTGGCCTCCGTTGTTTCTCAGCCTTAAGGATGGAAGGAGGGAGGTATGGGAAGGGGGAGGGGTAAGGGGCATGGCAGGTGGGGGTGCTCTTGGTAGTGAAACCAGTGACTGGTGGCCTCTGTAAGATTTCCCAATGGAAAGCACAAGACTGCCTGGATTCCCTTCCTCCTAGGAAGAGCTGACTAACTGTCCTGCCTTTCACATCCTGCTCCTCTCAGGATGGCCCCAAATGTGCCAGGTCCCCGAGGAAGCAGCTCAGCATGACCCTTGCGGAGCTCAGAGAGGCGAGTTAAACACTAACTGTGCCAGGCTGGGGCCCCGGTGCCGCAGCACCTCCCTCCCCACGACACGGACAATGGCTCCGGCTCGTCCGTCACCATCCCAGCGGCTCCGGCTCTCCCTTTCCAGACGGCGCTTCCCTGCTCCCAGCCCACACCCCTGAGAAGAAGGAGTAAGAAGGAGAGATGTTTTGTTGTCCCCAGGAAGTGACCAGCTATGGCTCTGTGACCTTCTTCCAACCCCCAGTGTTGATGGCCTCAGGGACCTAAAAATGCCAGGGACATTGAGTTATGGCATCTGCAGCACTAAAATGTAGCCGGTCTGTGGCTGGCAGGCAGGGGCCTCTGTGTCTTAGCCCAGCCCCTGAGGCCTGCAGGCCCATGGGGAGGGAACAGCTCAGGAAGGACGCTGAGGCCTGATGTCTCCCAGGCCAATGGGGAATTGGCTCTTACTGGGATGAGGCCTTATTCTGCCTCCGTTAGTTAATACAGGTCAAAGCATGAGCAGATTGGAGGAGCCTCAGAAATCATCCAGGCCAACCTTCCATTTCACCAAAAGAAAAACCGAGGCTTGAGGAAAAGAGGAAGCCACTTACACAAGGTCTCTCAATGAGCCCAGACTCCAGGTGTCCAGCGTAGAGCCCAGTCTGTACTCTTTCCACCCGCTGGGTGATCCCCCAAATCTCCTTCTTAACGATGCCAGGTGATGGGCCTGCTCCACCTGGGCGCAATGCACCCCATTCACGGGGAGCAGAACCCATTCCTAGTCCCACCTGCCACCCAAGACCTGAAGAGCATGAGGCCCAAGGGTTCCCGCTCAGCTCTGCCACGCCGTAGGATGGTCCCTGGGTCATGTCCCTTCTCCGAGCCTCAGTTCCTCGCCTGTAAAGTGGGGATTTAAGAACCAGTTCCCCCAGATGGCTACTGTAGGGATCAAGTGAGATCACGTATGTGGGGCGTTGTGTAAACGGTGAAGTGCTGTCCAGATGTCAGATGTCATGGAGATGGTGTGAGGTCTGCAGGTGCAGCAGAGGGCGGCGGTCACGGGTGAGGAGGCCATGCAGGAGTGAAAGCCCACGACGAAACGAGGCTGAGGGCCCGCCCGCCCGCCCCACGGACCTGACTGGTACCAGGGGCCGCCAGCAGAGACCGACAGGCAGCAGGTCAGACCAGCTCAAGCCCCTTGGCCTCAGAGACTGGCTGCCTGCTTTGCCGTGTGTGTGTGTGTGTGTGTGTGTGTGTGTGTGTGTGTGTGTCCCTATCTGTCCTCCTGGGTACTCCAGGGAGGCTAGCTAGTGGGGACCAGTTCAGCTCCCCTGGAATCTGACTGGCTTTTCCAGGGGAGCATCTTGCAGGAGGGCCGTGGATGGTGCTGAGAAGGGACACCTTGCTTCAGGCCAGCTCACAGACCCACAAGGGAAAGCCTGCCAGCCCTGATACCCGCCCCCCCCCCCCCCCCCCCGGGACCTCTGGATGTCCCTGCTTCCTCGGGGCCCTTACCTTGTACTTGGCTGCGAGCAGCTCTGTGGCCTGCTGCTCGCGCCGCAGTTCTTCCAGCATCTTCTCCTTCTCCTCCAGCAGCTTCTGCTTCTCCTCGCTGACCAGGCTTCGGTCGTCCTGGATGGCTGCCTTCTCTTCCTCCAGCTGCTCCTTCTGCTCCTGCAGGTAATTCTCCATGTTCTTGTCCAAGGCCGAGTCCAGGATGGGCTGGGGCGGGCGATGGTTGTTGTTGTTGTCGTCCTCCTCTTCGGCCACCCACGCCTCGATCACTGGCCCCTCGGGGTAGCCGGCCGGGGCCGACGCGGCCTTCTTCCGGCGGCTGCCCTTCCTCCGGAGCCGCTTTCCCAGCATCCCTTTCTTCTCCAGCTGGGCCTTCAGGCGGGCGATCTCCTCCTGGAACTCCCTCAGCAGCGTGTCCTTGGGGTCCTCGTTCACCCGGGGCCTGTTCTTGATGTTTTTGGCCCGGTTGGCGAAGCGCAGGGTAGACAGGCTCTCGTCGTAGCTGTGAGAAGCTGGCCCCAGCGTGGCCACCATGATGGTCTTGGCATTCCCCCCGAGAGAGTCCTGGAGCAGCCGGGTCAGCTTGGAGTCCCGGTAGGGGATGTGGGTGCTCCTGTTGCCGGCCAGAGCAGCGATCACGTTGCCCAGGGCGGACAGCGAGAGGTTGATTTTGGAGGCCTCCTTGGGCCTCTCCCCGCTCCCGCCGCCCCCTCCGCCGCCGCCGCCACCTGTGGACTGGGTGGCAGCCCCTCCGGCTGTGTTGGGGCCCGCCTTGTTCTGCCTCTCGCTGCCAGCCAGGTCCACCAGGTTGAGCTTGCCCACGCGGATGTGGTCCTGGCCATCGGAGCCGCGCTCGCTGCACTCCACGGTGATGACGAAGATGGCGTGGGAGCGGGAGCTGACCTCGTTCATGTGCGTGCTGCCCACCGCCCGGGTCTGGTTCCCCAGGTTCATCACGTGCTCGATCTCCTTGACGTTCTTGGTGACGAAGGAGGAGAGGTCCTTGATGTAGACCCCTGTCTCCGGGTTTTCCTTCAGCTCCAGCCTCTTGCCGGGCTCCTTGGAGAGCAGGTCTCGGATCTCCTCCTGGTAGATCTCCAGGTAGGAGGCCCGGACCAGGTACTGCTGGTTCTGGGAGCGGGAGATGTGGGTGAAGATGTGCTCAAAGGCGTTGGGGATGACCCCACGCAGCTCCGGCTCCACCCAGGTCCCCTGCATGGTGTAGGTCTTGCCAGTGCCCGTCTGGCCGTAGGCAAACACCGTGCCGTTGAAGCCCTGGAGCACCGAGTCCACCAGGGGCCTCACCGTCTCGTCGTACAGGTCTGCCTGCTTGGAGCTGGCGTCGTACACCGCATCAAAGGTGAAGGTCTTGGGCAGCTCCCCCGGGGCGGCACGGGGGTTCCGCAGGGTCACCTGGCCCAGTTTCACGTCCATGGTCAGGATCTGCTCGTGGCCAGCAGCCTCCTCCTTCCGGCTGAGGGGGCGGCACCGGGCCACCACCTTCAGGGCCTCGCTGGCCTTGGTTTTATTGGCCATCTTGCTCCTGTCCTTCCCTGCCCCAGGGACCCGTCCGCGGGGATGGGCAGTCCTGCGTCCTCCCTAGGTAGGTCTCAGCGGGGCCGGCCCAGCCCGGAGACGCCGCCGCCGCTCTTCAATCCGCATGCAGCCTCCTAGGGTGGGGATGCTGGGAGGTGGCCCCGCCGCCAACGCCGCCGCCGCCGCTGCAGTCCGGGCCTCCTCCGCTCTCTGGTCCTCGCTGCACCGGCAGGACGGGGAGAGATTAGGCAGAATCTCCGGGCAGCCGCGGGAGCCGTGCCGGCCGGATGGCAGCAGTGCCCGGAGCCTGCCCCATGCCGGGGCAGAAGAGCCCAGCCGTCCACAGCTCCGGCAACAATGAGATAAAGGAAGAGGAAAATGGGGATGGGGGTGGGCGGCGGAGCTGTCTTCTCAGCCTCCTCCTCTAGGGAGCCATGGCGGGGGCTGCGGGTCCCGGGCGGGCCGGGGTCTCGCCGGCCCTGCGGAGGGCAGAGGCTCACCTGGAGTCCTCGTCCCCAGCTGGGGGGTCATTCATTGCAGCCGCCGCCGCCGCAGGCTCTGCCCTTCCCCGCCGCCGCCGGAGAATGAGAGAAAAACAGAAGGCGATGGGGCGGAGCAGCGGCGGCGAGACTGATGTTGCCGCTGCGCTGCTGCGGCCCCAGCTAAGCCTCCGGGCTGGGGTGGGGCGCGGGGCGGGGCCGCGCGGCGGGAGGCGCCGGTCCGCGGCTGCCAGGGCGCCCGGGGCCCGGGTGCATCGCCGATCGGCACCCTCAGACCCCTCCGGAGTGACAGACTCTGGTGCCGACTAGGGTCGTGCGCCCACCGGGCCGGTGGCAGCGCAGCCACCGCCCGCCGTCACCCCACGAAGCCGAGCATGCTGGGAGTTGTAGTCCCGCCTTTGTTACCCCGGATCTGGCAGGTCTCCGCTGCTGCCTTCTCACGTAGGGGGAGGCCCCGCCCTCCCTGGCATGAAACTCCCCGAGTGGCTGCTGAGGTTTCAGCCTACCTGGCGGGGGAGGGGAGGTGACCCCCTACCCACGGCCACCATCCTTGTCTCTCCAATGCGCCTGCCTTTCTGTCTGCAGACAGGTACGTGTCACCCTCCCCTTCAGGGACTCTAGGTACCCTAGTTCCTCATCTTTTCCTCTCCCTACCCTGGTTTACTTCTGCCTTCTTCTCTCTCCTGGAGCCACCTTCCAGCTGATTTTCTCCTCACCTTCTCTCCCCACACGCACCCTCCTTCTCTACCAGCCTTCTATCCTATGTAATAAAAGGCTAATATGCAAATAGACACAACAACTGGTTGCTATGTCATGCGATGACCACCAGGGGGTGGAACATGGCAGGCGTTGGCTGTGGCAGGATGGTGGAACAGGTGAGTGGGGGCGCCAGACAAAGGCGGGGTACTGGTTGCTGTCATCAGGATGAGTCTCTGGTAGTTACTGAAAATTCTTTGCTCCCATGCAGTTCTCGTGGTCCTGCCTAGAGCTCGCATCTGCTGCTGGTGCTGGTCTTGCTTGCACCTGCTGCTGGTGCTGGCGCCAATAGCTTCCCACTGGTAGTGGGTGTGATCGGGGCTGGAATCAGCACATGGGAGCAGCGGCAGGAGCAGAGCTGCCAGCACACAAGGGACCAGGGCCCATGGTGGGAGGGGTAGGGTGGGGGCACAGAGGATGGGTCAAACCCACCCCAGTGCCCAACGCAGCCTCTCAGCCCACAGTTCCTTTCAAGGTGCACGACTTTGTGCACTGGGCCCCTAATATCTTATAAAAGGCTCTCCATCTTCTGACTCTTGCCTAACTTCCTATCCTCCCCCACAGCTACTCTCCTATGGAAAGTCTGTGTTCCAGACGTTCCTTCCTTCAAACCTCACTTGCTAAAACCTAGGCCCCATTCAAGGAGCTGGAACTTCTTGTCCTCAAGGAGTCTACATTCTATAAACCATGTTTTGTTTCCTTAACTGGCTGTGCTGTGTTGCATCTTTGTGCCTTTGCCCAGAGGACCCTGTGCCCCTTGTGTGCTTGGCCCCCTGACACTTGGGCAGCTCAAGCACCTCCTCTGTGAAGTCTTCCCCGACCAATGTCTTTCCCATAGCGGATAGAGACACATAATTTGCATAAAACAAAAAACTCATATTCCAGTTCCAGTTTTGATCTTCATCCAACTGTTGACTTTGGGCAGTCACTTACCTTGCCCAGCTTTAGTCTCCTCATCTGTTTAAGAAAAATTGGAAAGGGGGCAAGAAATAGTATCTACTTCTGGGATGGTTGTGAGACTCAACGAATGAATCATAAAGTATTGCACCAATGAAAAGACTTATTTCAAGCAAGCCCTTAATAATGTACCTGACCTTGGATTGTCTGATAGCTCCTGCTTCCTTGAGCATCCTGGATAGCTCAAGCCTATGCTTGCTTTTCCTCTTTGGTGTCTTTGTATTTTCCCCTCTAGGATACAAATCACTTATAATTCTTCAAATCCGAGGACAAAGCCAGTATCCTCTCCATGTTCCACTCTGCAGAGTGGAGCTGAATCTGTGGACTGGGCCCCAGTTGTCCTCCTTCATATGAGATCCAGATAGAGGAGACGCTATTATCTGAAACTTCCAGGCCATTCTAGGAGGCATCAGAGGAATCTGTCCATACAACATTTTCAATCATGTTATTCTCTAGAGAGCCTAATTGTTTGCTCTTCAACTCTGCAGAACCTATCTCCTTCTTCCCCATCGTCAAGTCCCTAGGACCTGAATGCCACCTCAACTGGAAGCTTAAGGCTTAGTTGGTGGCTGGTCCACGTCTGTAACTTTGTGGCCTTTCTCAGCCCTCTCTTTCTTTGATCAAGCTTACCTGCTTGTGATTAACATGGCTTTCGAATAGATTCTTGGGTGAGGTTTTGGCTTTGTACACTAACCTCTCTTGGCTCTGGCAACCTGACTTCTGGATGGACGATTTGGCTGTTGAACTATTTTCTTGTTGCACTTGGCTTTGGTTTTTGGATTACCCTTTCTCTGCTTTGGCTAACCCACCTGACTACAGTGCTGGGTAAACAGATCCTTTCCCCGTCCTCCCCACCTGATGTCATCACCTGACAGGGCACTTGTCCAAATGTGCCCATATGGGAGGGATACTGGATTCCCATTGCTTACATGATATAAGATCCTGAGTAAAATGTTAAACTTCTGAGCAGCTATTTTCTTAGTGGGAAAAGTGAGGATAAGAATGCTTGCCTAGCCGAAATGGGTTTGGCTCAGTGGAGCGTCGGTCTGCGGACTGAAAGGTCCCGGGTTCGATTCCGGTCAAGGGCATGTACATTGGTTGCGGGCACATCCCCAGTAGGGGGTGTGCAAGAGGCAGCTGGTTGATGTTTCTCTCTCATCGACATTTCTAGCTCTCTATCTCTTTCCTTCCTCTCTGTAAAATATCAATAAAATATATATTAAAAAAAAGAATGCTTGCCTAACTCAGAGGGTTTATATGAGCATTAAATGAGATAATGTATGTGAAAACTCCCAGGACATAGAAGACATTCAAGAAATTGTAGTTTTCCTTCCTTTTGTCCTGTGCATTCAGGTTGCTCACATTCTTTGCCTCCCTTTTCAGCACTGTCTTCGGCCATCCTTCTTTCCTGCACCCTCTCACATACTCAAGTCTCCAGCCATTCTGGTTCACTTAAGGTCCTTCAAACACGTAATTTTTCATGTTTCTGTATCTTTGCTCATGCTGTTCCTCAGCCAGAAATGTCCTTCTAACTTTGTCCCTGCCTACAGAGCTTCACCTTCTATTAATTCCATTACTTGGCCTTCCACGGCTTCTACTTCTACAGCTCAATAGAGACTTCTCTTACGAAGAACATCAGTTAACTCCATGGCCAATTCCAGCGGCCCCTTTCAATAGGAGCACTTGACATAATCCACTTCATCCTTTATCAAACTCACTGCCCATGGTTTCCATGATTCTTCACTTTTCTGGTATTCTTCCTACAGTTCCCAGGAGTTCCGGTTGCTCAATATCAATCTTCTTCACTGGTTGATCTCACTCAACCCCAACATTAAATGTTGGAGTTCACTAAGGCTAAATACTAAGCCCCTTTTTCTTCTAATGTCCCTCTCTGATATCACTATAGCTTATGGGTTCAGTCATTGTCTAAGTGATTCCTAAATTTGTATCTCCAGTCCACACTTCTCTGAGTTCCAAGTTATATGTCCAGTTCTCTAATGGACATAGCCACTTGGAGAGTTCCCATACATAGGAAAGTCTACTTGTTCCTCTAAGTATGGTTCTTAGCTCTGTCAACAATTCTTTCCCCACCCTCAATATTCAAACATAAATCCTATCGACTCAACTTTGCAAATATTTTTCAGATCTATCTACTTCTTCTCCAAGCCATTACCTTCTCTGGCCTGACCTCCCAAAATACCTCCCATCTGGTTTTCCTAGGTGTGCTCTTATCTCTACCCATCCATTCTCTCTAAGGTAATCTTTTAATAACAAATGATTAATCATATCACCCAATGCTTAAAACCTTTCAAGGCTTCTCTTAAGGTAAAACCCCAATCATTAATTCAGCCCCCAGGGCCCTACATGACCTGGTACCTGCTCATCTCTCCTGTCACATCTCATGCCACTTTCCACCTTGCTCTCTGGGCTGTTATAACAATGGTTTTCTTCAGCTCTTCTCCAACTTCCTACCACAGGGCCCTTACACATTCTGATTCTACTGCATAGAACATTTATCCTCACCATCTCTGCCTAGGTAACCTGCTCTTCATCCTTCCGCTCTCAGCTTCAATGTCACTTCATAAGGGCACCTTTATTGACTTTCCCACCTAGTTTATGCCCCTTTGTAATATGTTCTCATTGTTCCCTGTATTTCTTTCATAGAAGTTAGCATAATTATAATTAAATGGTTATTCACCCACCTCCTCTGCTGTTTTTTGAAAACATAATGTATATGCTTCCCTCATAAAATATTATACATATTATACACATGGTCAATCTACAATGACTAGTCTAGTTCCTGGCATATAATATGTGCTCAGTAACAATTTTTACAAATAAATGAAATAAATAAAAGTCCCTTATGAATATCACCTCTTATGAATATCTGGGGATCTTTCTTTGACTTCCCTGAGGCTACCTTCTAACTAATCTTTACATTTTTTTCATGATCCTGCTGCTCATTATTGAACTAGTCTTATAGTACTCATCATAGTCTGACTTATACTATGGTTAACTGCATATGTCTCCCTTACCATAATGCAGTGTTTCCCAAAGTGTGGCACGCGTACCCCCAGGGGTACAGGAAGAGTTTGGTGGGGATATGCACTGCACCGTGCTTAGCTGTGCCTAATTCTACATTCTCATGAGTCAAGTCAAGACAGTCTTGTGAGGCGTGAGATGGTCCTGTGTGCAAATAAATGTTATTTATAATATAACTTTTATTTATATTTTATTATGAATAATTTTACTTTTCATTTATTATTATTTTGTGTATGTACTAAAAAAATAAAAAATAAATATATTTTGATTGTTATTAAAATACATCCATTTTTTTTTTTACAAGGGGTACTCAGCGTTACGAAAATTATAGAAGGGGTACACATATGTCAAAAGTTTGAAAAACACTGTCATAATGTATAACTCCTGATGACAGGAGCTGTGGGTTTTGTCATTGTGCCTCATGTACCCATATCTAGCACAGTACCAAATACACTTTAGGTAATCAATATTGGTTTTTAACCAAGTGAATGAATGTTCCAAGACCTTCAGGGCAAGAAAATGGGAAGGCAAAATGAAGAACAGTAATAACTTCCTAGATTTGTAGAATTCTTTACAGTTAATAGAGTATTATCACATATATAACTCACTTGATCCTCACATCAACCCCAGGAGAGGGGAAAATGTTGATATTCTCTTATTGTAAAGAGGATTCCAAGCTTCAGACTAATTAAACCTGGAAGGCAAAGTCAATCTTCAGACTCCAAATCTGCAACCTGGGGTTTTTCCCTATGTCAAGGGGAGAGCTTACCACGGAGAGGGCAGAACAGGTGTTTCTCAGTCCTGGTGTGAATGGCAGTTTCTTTGGAGGCCAGACCCATCCTTGACTTGCTAGGAAGCTTCCTTCCTGTTTCTCCTTTGACAATGACCGTTATATTTTTCCCGGGGATTTCCACACCAGCCTCTTCTTCCAGTATGATCCCACTAACAGAGTGAAATTATACCAGGAGACAGAGTTAGCTCTTTAGTAATTCTCGGGCCTGCAAATTTCCATGTGCAAGTAATTCGGGATTTGAGTTTGCCTTGTAAAATCAAGTTCTGCCAGCAGATGGAGACATGAGTATGTGACAGAATCACTGGATGAGCTCCAAGTTCCTGGCATCTCAATCATTTAGACATAATTTAATTCAAGAGACACCCAGTTGTGTTCAAACCTAGATTACTAATAGTTCCTCTTTTCCTACTTTCTCTGCTGTAATTTCTGGTAAATGGGATTTGAGTCAACTCCCTATCCCCTTACCTAAAAAAAAAAATAGAAAAATCTAAATATTAAAAAGGCAATGTTTGCCCAGCCAGTGTAGGTGTGGCTCAGTGGATTGTCAACCCATGCACCAAGAAGTTACTGGTTCGATTTCTGGTAAAGGGCACATGCCCAGGCTGTGGGCTCCATCTCCAGTGAGGGGGCATGCAGGAGACAACCAATTGATATCCCTCTTGCATTAATGTTTCCATTCTCCCTTCCCCTCTCTCTAAAAATCAATTTAAAAATTTTTTTTAATGCTCTGTTCTTGGTAGCTTTGTTGAGCACCTAATAGGTGGATACAGGTGTTTATTTAACCTTCACATTAACCCAGGTGGTAAGTGGCAGTACTAAGACTTGAGAAGCATTGAGACTTGAGCCTAATTTCTCTAACTCCATAACCTGTGTTCTTTCCGCCACCGGGCCCTGAGGTTTAGCTCTCAATCTATCCCCTCGCTGGACCAACTCTACCTTCTTTCAACACTTTCCTGCCCCTGCCAGCCTCAGGGGTCTCTTCCCTTCTTTACCACCTTTAACAATGAGCATCTGCTTTTTTGTTTTATGATGTGATCCTATCACTATGAAAATATTCTGTCTCCCCAACCGCCTTTCTTCTGCTTTGCTATACTTAAGTTTCTCACTACAAAAGTAACTAAAGGTCGCCCTGGCCAAAGGGTTGCTGATTTGATTCCAGTAAGAGCTCATGCCCAGAGTGTGCGGAGGTCAATCCTTGGTAAGGGGTATGCATGAGGCAGCCAATTAATGTTTCACTCCCACATTACTATTTCTCTCATCCTCCCTCTCCCTTCCTCTTTCTATAAAAATCAATTAAAAAATTATATATTTTAAGAAGTGATTGAAGAACATGTTTTGAAGAGTTTTCACTATATTGGATTTCTTTCTTTCTTTTTTCCCCCCTCAATCCTCACCTGAAGATATGTTTGTTTTTTATTGATTTGAAAGAGAGAGAGAGAAACATTGATTGGTTACCTCCCGTGAATGCCCTGACCGAGATCGAACCCACACCAAAGTATGTGCCCTGACCAAGAATGGAACCCAAATGGAACTCCAACCAACCGAGCCACCCGGCCAGGGCTGGGTATCTTAAATTTTAAAAATATTATACACGTTATCAAATCCACTTCCTCTTACTCCACATGCAGTCCATCGACAAATCCTATCTGGGTCCTGCCTACAGAAATCTACCAATCCTCACTCCAAAACCCTGTGTGCCACCACCACTGCCACCCTAACCCATGCCACCTTCGCCTCTTGCCTGGACACCATGGTGGCATTTTAGCAGGAAACCCTGCTTCCACCACCCTAGTCTCCCTCCTCCACGGAACAGCCAGAGTCTTCCTTCTAGAGGACAAATCAAATCACACCACTTCCTGCTCTAAACTTCCAGTGCCCTCTCCTCTCTCTCAGAACAGAATCCAAAGTCCCTCACCAGGGCGCTCAGGCCTTCCCCGATCGATCGGGTCCCTGGCTACTTCTCCCATTTCATGTCTCCATACCCTCCCCGCCCCTCTCTCTGATCCAGGAACACTGGCCTCCTTGTTCTCCGGGCCTGCCAGGCACATTCCAGTCCCAGGGCTGCTCTTTCCTCTGCCCGGGGCTTCTCCCACGGCTGCTCATGGTTCTCTCTCTCATTCAGCTGTGTTTTCAAACGTCATCTCCTCAGAGAAGCCTCCGTAAGCATCTCTTCATCACTCTCCTGCTCTTACTATCCTTTGTTTATTCATAGCGCTTGCCACAATATAACGTTCTAGATGTTTCTATGTTTGTTTACGGATTGTTTTCCATTAGAAAACAAGCACCATGACAGAATTTTAAAAAATATATATTTTACTGATATTTCACAGCGAGGAAGGGAGAAGGATAGAGAGCTAGAGACATTGATGAGAGAGGATCATCGATCAGCTGCCTCTTGCACACCCCCTACCGGGGATGTGTCCGCAACCAATGTACATGCCCTTGACCGGAATCGAATCTGGGACCTTTCAGTCCGCAGGCCAACGCTCTATCCACTGAGCCAAACCAGTTTCGGCAGCCATGACAGAATTTTATTATGTATCCCAATGTCTGGAAGTATGACCAGTTCATCATAAACTCCAGGAAGCATCTGTTTAATGAATAAATGAGTGAACGCAGTTATTAATAGCATCCATAATCATTATTTTGAAGGTTGCTTAGCAGTGTAAATTGTTTCCATTGTGAAATATTAGGTTGAACCAAAGGAAATCACCATTTTGTAGGCTAAAAATGGCTGAATATTGTCAATTTCACATATTTCAGTTGCATTACCACTTAAATAACTATTATAAAACAACATCCCCGTACCAGCCACCCAAGGCCAAAAAAAGGACATTGCCAGGATCCCTGAAGTCCCCTGCATCTCCAGACTGCCCTTCTGGTGCCCTCACGCTGACTCACCACCGCCAATCAGCAATCAGACCAAGGTCCTGGCTTCTGCATCCTGGAATGCTGCAGGGGCGGTTTCCTGGTGTGATTCACCAACAGCAAGAATGTTTCTGTCTGACACAGAGACCGACTTGGGGAGGGGGACTCGGTGTCCTCAGCCAGGAAGCTTCCTCGGAGCCTCCCAGTCCCCAGAGATCTCTGCCTTTCCGAGCTCACAATCTTTCATCCCCAGGGTTATTGTGTGCCCCCAAGAAGGTGCTCGCTCCGCCCTCTTCGCCGTGACCTTCCCCCGCGGTGCCTCTCCTCCAGCTGTGAGCAGCTGCAGGTCACGGGCATGCATGAATTCCTCTGCCTTGCCCTAACCCAGGGGCTGGACAGGGATAACACTCAAAGTGAGAGTGAGCCAGCAGATGAGGTTTGTGGGGTGCTTAGGCATGAGCACATTTTGTGGTGAGAATCCCACCAGGAGGAGGGGTTCCAAAACGATCCCAAATTCACCCCTCTGGCCTATTGGCTGGCTACTGTCACAACAGAGGAGTGACAAAGGGGCCAGGGTAAACTCCCACGGCTCTGGCAAGTACACTTTCAAAAAACCAAGCCTGTCTCACTGGCGAAGGCTTAAGTGTCCTCTGAAATAGCCCCACCTCAAGGTCATGCTAACTGATGGAGAAGTTAATCCCATAAGGCAGTGTTTCCCAAAGTGTGGTACGCGTACCCCCAGGGGTACGGGAAGAGTTTGGTGGGGGTACGCGTTGCACTGGAGTTTGGTAGGGATATGCACTGCACCGTGCTTAGCTGCGCCTAATTCTACGTTCTCATGAGTCAGGTCAAGACAATCTTGTGAGGCATGAGATGGTCCGGTGTGCAAATAAATGTTATTTATAATATAACTTTTATTTGTATTTTATTATGAATAATTTTATTTTTCATTTATTATTATTTTATGTATGTACTAAAAAATAAATATATTTTGATTGTTATTAAAATACATCCTTTTTTTGACAAGGGGTACTCACGTTATGAAAATTATAGAAGGGGTACACATATGTCAAAAGTTTGGGAAACACTGCCCTAAGGAGATCCTGTCTGTGCCCTCTGAAGGTTTAGAATCTAAACAGAACAGCAGCTGGTACGTACTGGGAGCAGAGTGGCTCCGGGAGCTGGGTGCAGGCGCCAGCTGGAGTCAGGAAACCTGAGCTCAGGCCTGGCTCTGCCCACAGTACACCCCGTGAGTGACACCGGGCCTCCTGGTGACTTCAGTTCCTGAGCCTGTGCCCTTATATGCCCAGCAAGGGGCAGCCGTGCCCAGGCACGGCGCAGAGATGGCGTCAGAAGGAATGACACGTTACATAAGAAAGTACTTTGAAAAGATGAAGGTGCTAGGCTGACGTGAAGGGTTGTTAGGAAGAAGCTTGCTGAGCGATGAACAGGGCGGCTTCAGACACTTCTCCGTGTGACTTGCTGGGTAGCAGAAACAAGCCCGAGTTTGTTCAGCGCTTGGTCATTCACAGAGGGTTTCTCTGGGTTCTTTATCTCACCTGAGCCTCCGTGGCCCAGCGAGGCGGACAGGGCGGGGATTATTTCCCTTGACCACTGATCAGATGAAGAAAAGGAGGCTTAGAGACCATGATTTTCCCATGGCCCTGTAAGGAGGCTTAGGACCAAAACCTCCCTGTGTAAGCTCTCTATGCTCATGACGGGCCCATTACGGTGTTCTCTCTCTGTGTCAGTTGCTGAAACAATTTCCCACAAGTTGCTGAGGCAATTTCCCATAAGACCTGTGTGAACACATCCTAACAGGCCCTAGAACCCCCACGTGACTGGAAGGGGTGTGGCAGGAAGGGGGAGAGGAGTGAAAAGGGGGTGTGGTTATCTCATGAGCAATGGGGAAGTTATTAAAGGTTGTAAGCAGAGAAATGCTATGATCAGGGCTATATATATTTAATAAATACTTTCCTTCCCCACTTCTTTTCCTTCTCCTTCTTTTCTGCTTCTCCCCTCTTCTTTCTCCTTTTTTATTTTATTTACTTTATAAAATTCCCTAGGAAGAAAAAGAAAATTTGGGGACCTTCCATCATGAGAACCCTTGAGTGCCCAGCTAGCTGGCTCCTTGCATTTATCTTTTTATTTTACCTCAGTTTCCAATGAGAACAATGGCGGTTGTAGTTCTCATTTTGTTCAGCTTTTCAAGGTTTTTTCTTTTTTCTTTCTTTCTTTCTTTTAAGGCCAGGATTCAGGAAAGGAGTGAGCTGTAGCAGGCATGGCCCTGGACCACTTGGCTCCCCAAAGGCTGGAACCAGGTCCCCGGGTCCCTCTTTGGCCTCCTGGGAAGGACTGTGCTTCAGGCACTGCCTGAAGTGGCCAGCACCTGGGATTCCAGCGTGTGCCCTTCTCCAGGGGGTGCCTGCCATTCAGAGTGACCAGGAAGCCCATGGGTACCTCCTGGGGCGCTCCCCTCCGGGCTGTCTGATTCTCTTCCTGAGCCTACCGGCCTAACTTCCTTCCCATAGTCTGGGTCCCACACAGATCGCATGCCTGGCAGCTGGGTCCCAGGTCAGAGGGTTTGGAGAGGATGTAAACAGAAAGGGTTGCAGGTTGGTGAGCTTATGTTGTGTATGTGTACATGTGTGCATACATGCATGTGTGTGTGTGTATACCTGTATGCATGTGTCTATATACGTGTGTGTATATGTACACATGCATGAGTATGTAACATCCTGGGAGGAAAAAGTACACACTGTCTCCAGAGAAAACCTCTGCCTAATCTATCTTGCTCAATATTATATCCCCAGTACCAGGCAAGTACTTGGCACTTAACAAATATTCTTTGAATCCATGAATGAGTGAACCATAAATGGATGAAACAAGACTGGAACTGGAGTGTATCCGCCACTAGTAGGTCTCAAAGGAATGCCAGCAGGGCAGGCCTGGTGCTGATGGAGGGGGAGTGTAGAGGAGGTAAAGAAGGGAGTATGGCCAGAACCGGTTTGGCTCAGTGGATAGGGCATCGGTCTGTGGACTGAAAGGTCCCAGGTTCAATTCTGGTCAAGGGCATGTACATTGGTTGTAGGCACATCCCCAGTGGGGAGTGTGCAGGAGGCAGCTGGTCAATGTTTCTCTCTCATCAATGTTTCTAGCTCTCTATCCCTCTCCCTTCCTCTCTGAAAAAAATCAGAGAGGAATTTATTTTATTATTTTTTTTAAAGAAAGGAGTATGGGCAGCTTTTAAGGAGTAAAGAAAGGGAGGCCATAGGGCAGTGGGAGGGGTGGGCCACGGTTGGGATGGGAGAACCTGAGCTGAGAGGAGGAGTCCTGCAGAGAACATCACTGGCCACGAGGCCTTCTTGTACCCTCATCCACATCCACGTTACCTGTCCCAGACCTGGCCCTGGCTGCTGGCCTTCCAGACTAAAGCCAGGCACCCTTTTCTCTTGCTTTCCTCGAACACGGACCTTACAGCTTGCCCACACCAGGGTCACTGAGTTGGTCACTGCTAGACATTTTTGACAGCCTTTCCACTTGGCTGCTTGAACAGCGGCCTTGCCCCCCGTTGGGGTTTCCAGAGCACTCCAGCTTCTTCCAGGTGTGCCCTCCCTCCCAGGAAGTAGAGCACCTTGGTGTGCGGATGCGGAGAAGAGCAGAGGAAAGACCACCTCACTGCAGGGGACACAGATGGGGCGCCTCTTCCTCTCTGATGCTCAAGTTCCTCACTTGAGCTAGCTCCAGGAGGGCTTCTCTTCCAACCAGATGATACTACAGAGCCACCCGAACAGATTTAAAATGCAACCACACACCTCCTTTATGACCCTCAGCCAGGTCCTTCTCTCTCAATTACCCTGCCTCTGTCATCATTACCAGTGCTTGGAATTACATTTTTGTCATGCCCTCATTCACCCAGGATGCACCTCTTACCTCTCCATCCTCCTCTATGCCCATTGTCCCTGCTCTACTCCAAACCTTCCTGACCCTCAGCCTCTATCTCTGCATCAGCTTCCTTCCTGCACCTCTGGCTCCAGAATCTCGCTTCCCCATCCAATTCTGCAGACCTCCACATTATTTATTTCCTTTTTCATTTTTTGAAATTATACATTATATCTTGTATTTACTCAGAAGAATATATATAAAACACAGGCATAATTTAGAGTGAATGTATATGGAGGGCCATAACCATTCCCCATGTTAAGGAGCAGAACACTGTCAGTACCCATTATTTTCTTTATAATTATTTTTTAAAATATATTTTATTGATTTTTTTTTACAGAGAAGAAGAATGAGGGATAGAGAGTTAGAAACATCGATGAGAGAGAATCATCGATCAGCTGTCTCTTGCACAGCCTCCACTGGGGATGTGCCCGCAACCAAGTTAAATGCCCTTGACCAGAATCGAACCTGGGACCTTTCAGTCCGCAGACCGACGCTCTAACCACTGAGCCAAACCAGTTTCGGTGATTATTTTCTTTATTTTTTTAATTTAGTTTTTTTCTTTTTAAAAAAAATGTATTGATTTGAGAGAGAGAGAGGGAGGGAAGGAAGAAGGAAGGGATGAGGCAGGGAGAGAGAGAAAGAGAGAAATTGATTTGTTGTTCCACTTATTTATGCATTCATAGGTTGATTCTTATACATCCCCTAAATGGGAATCGAACCCACAACCTTGGTGTGTCAGGTCGACTTTCTAACCAACTGAGTTACCTGGCCAGGACTCCCATTATTTTCTTTAAAACTTTTTATTGATTTCAGAGAGGAAGCGAAAGATAGACACATCCATGATGAGCATCATTGATTGCCTGCTGCACGCCCCATACTGGGGACCAGGCCCACAACCCATCATGTGCCCTTGACCAGAATCAAACCTGAGTCCGCAGGCCAATTCTTTATTCACTGAGCCAAACTGGCTAGGCCTAAATGTCTCTTTTAAGTTCGTCAAAAACCTCAGGAAGCTCCCTATTCCTTGTCTAATTTTCCCAGCAAGCCTCTAAGGCAAACTCCATCAGGCTGGCTCACCGTGCTTAATAATCCTCTCCCATACTGCCTTCCCTCTGGTCATTACACTGAGTCTAGGAAAACCAGAGCAAAACATAAATCTACTTCTGGTCTCCTTACAGTTATTGATTAACTGTCTGAATTTAAACATATTGTCTAGCTTTCTAAATCAGTCAGGATTATTTGGTTAGCGAGTAAGAGAAATCAAATTAAAACTGGCTTAAATCAAGAAGGAAATGTGTCTGGCTAGCATGCTCAGTGGTTGAGCGCTGACCTATGAATCAGGAGATCACAGTTGGATTCCCAGTCAGGGCACATGCCAGGGTTTTGGCCGCCATGCTCAGTGTGGGAGGCAGCCATTCAGTGATTCTCTCTCATCGTGGATGTTTCTCTCTCTCTCCTTCTCCCTTCCTTCTCTGAAATCAATAAAAATGCTATTTTTTTTTTAAAAAAAGAAGGAAATGTAATGACTTGCCTCTCTGGAAAATCCTAGGAAAAGACTAGTTTCAGGCACAGGTGGACTTGAAGACCCAAACAAAGTCTCTTGGCTCCACTTTCCTCTGTGTTGGCTTTATCCTCTTCCCCGATTGTTCCAGGAATCATCTAGATGTCTCATTCACCAGCTTGGGTCACATGTCTATCCCTAAACTACTGTGGCCTGTGGTAGGCTAGGCCTGGTATGCTCACCTTGGACCCAAGGGTGGAGCCAGAACCCTTGGTTGGTCTGAGAATGAAGAGAGATGCCTTCCCAAGAAAATTCAGGGTTCTAGTTGCTGAAGGTGGAAGAGAGGGCTGCTGAGCAGACAAAATCAACCGATACTCTCCCGTTCTCACTTCCTTTGTGAATGGGAATTTGTTCTGCAAACTGCTTAAAGATGTTGGGGGCAGGGAGGTCAGAGAGGGAGGGAAGATTAGGGCTACAAAGGTTTTTTGAAAACTTCAAAATTCAATAGAGAACTGCCTTTTCCCAGCACCGAAAGCCTCTTGGGAACCCGCGGATCCCCTCAGCATTTAGTTCCCCTGCATCACTTAGTAACTACTTAGACATGGTCTTTCATTATCTTGTTTACTTGTTGTTTAGGAATATTACAGTGTAGCAGACAGTTCTCTACTCCTTATAAGGCACAAGCTACAGCGAACACATTTTAAGTGTGCAGGATACTCTTTTTGGTTGATTCAAGAGTTGACCTAGCTAGGTTGGAAAGGTTTCTACTCATATCATAGTTAACTTGGTCCCAGGACCCACAAATCTCCATTTGACATCTGGTCTCATGATATATATACTTAGTTCCAAAGTTCTGGTGAAACTATGGGCACCTTTCCCGGGTTCCTTGTCCTGGCTTTTGTCTCTTCCTTGAGAAGGTGCCAATGTACCACTTATTTCCCCAGAGCTACTCCCTTTGTACCCAGAGCCAACAGAGATTCTCACCCTGCCATGCCCAACTCTTCCACCAGCCCCAATTTCTACTTTCAGGAATACAGGGTGTGTGGGGGGTTGTTTGATTGTTCGTTTGTTTTTGGTTTGGTTGTGTGTGTGTGTGTGTGTGTGTGTGTGTGTTAACGAAGTAACTGGAAGGGAGGCAGAACTTGAATATGAACCCAGAAGAGGCCTTCTTCCCTTTCAGACAATGGATAGTTCCTTATGGCCCAATGGGTGAGCCCCACCCCAACCATTTAATTCCCTAAACAAGCATACAAGACACACATACACACAAAATGTAATAAGGGCTTAGAGACAAACAGCATCAACCCAAAGAATCTCTTTCCTTCAGAGGGGTACCCTTCACTCTGGGAGGCCACGGCAAAGACATGTGGGGGCCCTGGGATTTTCCTTTCATTTTCTTGTGTCTTCAGGAACCACCCCTAGCTTTCCATCCAAGTTTACTCAGTTTTCCCAGGCAGAGGAGTGTGCTGAGGCCGCAGGCAAGAGAGGAGGCCCAAGACAGAGGAAGGACAGGGTGTTGCTTTCTCAACTTGTTGAGACCAAAGTTGTGTAGCAAGACAAGCTGGAGCATGCTCAGCATTTCTCCTTCCTGACTTGGGTTTCACCTCGGCCCCAGTTCAGTGGCAGCCCTCTTGGCTCAGAGGGCTGAGGGATCCCAGAGGAGGAAGCTTGTACAATCCCTCATCTAGTAGGGTGGGGGTGGGGTGGAGTTTTATAGTAAGCTTCTAACGAAGACTGAGTCAGTTATATTGCTCCAAGTCTGGAGTTGGCTTCTCTTGTTCCTCTACCCTACTCACCTTGCCCTCTAATCACACCAAATTTCTAATCACCCCTGACCATGACAGGCATGACTTCTGTACAGATTCATGGATAGTACGCTACACAGTTCCTAGAGGTGCCATTCCCATAGACAAAGGAGTGAACAGTGCCTCCGAGAATCATGTACAACTGTACCAGGCAGCCCTGAGCCAAGATGTTTTATGACTTTCTTCCTTCCCATATATTGCACCCTCTGCCAAGAACACCCTTGTTTGCCTTTCTTCCCATCATCTCTTCATCTGGTGAACCATTCAACAGTTAGCTTTCAAACTCTCAAACAGTGTTGAGGAACATATATGGCACAACGGAATGCTTTTGGAAGTGCTCAAAGCCATTGAGAAAAAAAAAACACCTTGATACAAGAGTCTCAAACCAGCACACTGTTAGCTCCTTCTGCCTGGTAGTTTTATTATGCCTGTGGGGTTTTTTGAAAGGCAATCTAAGTAAAATTTATCAAAATGAAAAAGACATAATAGCAAGTTTTGGTGAAGACATGAAATAACTGGAACTCAGATACGATGCCAGTGGGAATGTAAATTGGAATAACGACTGTGAGAAGCTGCTTGGTGACATCTGTTAAAGTGGGAGAGAAGCCTAGCCTATGATTCAGCAATTCTATTCCAGAAATACAAACAGATAACACAAAAAACTGAGCAACCATGATCATAGCAACACTATTCATAATAGCGCCACACTGGAAACAACTCAAATGCTATCAACAGCAAAAGAGATGAATAATATGGTATATTCATAAAATGTAATGTTATACAGCAATGAAAAGAAATGAATTAATGTCCTAACCGGTTTGGCTCAGTGCATAGACTGTCAACCTGCGGACTCACGGGTCCCAGGTTCGATTCCAGTCAAGGGCATGTACCTTGGTTGTGGGCACATCCTCAGTAGGGCGTGTGCAGGAGGCAGCTGATTGATGTTCCTCTCTCATTGATGTTTCTGACTCTCTCTTCTCCCTTCCTCTGTAAAAAATCAATAAAATATATATTTTTAAAAAGAAATGAACTATTGCTTCACAATAAAATGGATAATTCTGACAAACATAATGTTGAGTGAAAGAAGCCAGACATAAAAGAGTAGACACTACATGATTTTATTTATATAAAGTTCAAAAACAGACACTATAGTGTTAGAAATTACAATAGCCTTAGCCAGTGTGGCTCAATTGGCTGGAGCATCAATCCATATACCCAAAGGTGGTGAGTTTGGTCCGGGCACGTACCCAAGATGTGGGTTTGATCCCCAGTCAGGGCATGTGCAGGAAGCAGCCAATTGATGTTGCTCTCTTCCATCCATGCTTCTCTATCTCTCTCTTTTTTTAAAAAATCAATAAAAAATACATCATTGGGTGAAGATTAAAAAACAACAAATACACAGAACATTAGTTAGCTGATACAGCCGTAAGCCTTACATACATGTACCTGGAGTCCCAGAAAGGGGGTGGGGTGAAGCAGAATCCAGGAAAAAATATATTTGAAAAAATAATGGCTGAAAAATTTTCCAAATTTGATAAAAACTATAAACTCACACATCAAAGAAGCTCAACAAGCCCCAAGCAGAAAAGCATAAAGAAAACTTCACCAAGGCACCTCATAATCAAATTGCTGAAGAAAACTAATGATAAGAAAGTGTTAAAAGCAGCCAGAAGGGGAAAAAAAACAGATTATGTGCAGAGGAACAAAGATAAGGATGCTAGCAAACATCTTGGACACAATGCAAATCATAAAAAAAAAATGTGGAGAAACATCTTTAAAACACTTGAAAGAAAACTGCCAACCGAAAAAAAAATAACTTTCAGAAATTAAGTTATAAAATGGACTTTCAGAAATACGAAACTGAAACTCTGCTTCTGGGTGTGCTAAAGACTATACTGCACAACTCTTGCCTGCAGAAAACAGTCCTGAAAACCCCTGGGTTTAATACAAAAGGAACTACCTAAAGATACTAAATAAAGAAAAGAGTTGGACAGTCTACTCACCTCTCAGACTGTCCTGGAGGGATAAACAACCTATGGTATGCCCATGCAACGGAACACTACTCAGCAATTGGAAGGGAACACACTCCATGCACAATATGAATGAACCTTACAGGCATTATGCTAAGAGAAAGAAGCCAGACCCAAGACTCTGTCATGTTTGGTTCCATTTATATAAAATTCTGGAAAAGGAAAAGCAACAGTGATAAAAAAGTAGATCAATAGTTGCCAGGAGCCAGAGTTGGAGGGGGAAAATTGACTGCATAAGGGCCATGAAGGAAACGTTTGGTGTAATAGAGGTACTCTGTAACGTGATTGTGGCAGTGGCTGCATTTGTAAAACTCACCGAGTTCTATACTAATAGGTGGTAAGTTTTACTGTGTCTAAGTTACACCTCAATAAAGCTGACCAAATAAAATAAAGGCTCACTTTGCACACATAGATTAACCACTTGTCTGCTCTCTGCTTCCGGCGTGCCTGAGTTTACAATCCCTGACAAGTATTTTATGTTTTCAAAGCTTTTCACAGCCTTTAATGTGCTAGCTGAGATTTGGAAACATGAGAATTGGCCTTTCAGATTTGGTCTTCGTGAACCCCAAGAGACAGCAGAAGTTATACAACCTGTTACGGTGTAAAAAGGGGAGTGGGGCATGTACCACAAGGCCCAGGCTTCCACTAGCTTCTGCACGTTAGGAAAAGTGTCTCTGTATTGCATTCTATACGGCATTCTAGGAACATCCATGGTTAGACCCAGGCATACTCACACCCTTGCTCTCCCACACAGCCCATCTGCCACCTTCCCCTTCCCCCAGCCTCCTAGGTACTGAACTATGTCAGGTTTAGAGTTGGGGGAGGGGGGTGTTAGAAGTTGGGCCTCTGAGAGGAACAGGTGGTAAGAGACAGACCTCAATTACACCACAGGGCCTTTGAGACAGGCATGGCTGTGTACTGGCTGTGGGTGTGTGCAAGCATTGGCCCTCAAGTCTGTGCATAACTGTGTATGCTAGCGGGGGTTTCCGTAGATGGGTGCTGCTCCAGCCAAGAGGCCTAGAATGCTTACCTGGTTTCACTCAAGTGGGTCGTGTATGTTGCCTCCTTCAATGATCCTGGTGGCCCTGGATAAGGATCCTTAAAACTTCTCTTCTTTCTAAGGAGAAACTCCTACCAGTAACCTGAGAAAAGGTAAGAAGAGGTGGAGTTGTCAAATCTCCTTTCTTTCCACACCTTCCCGAATGAGACTTTATATCAGAAATGTCTCAGGTCTCCATGCCAACTTCTCCACACGTACCAGCAGGACCTGGGACGGGGTGGGAGGAAGGCAGCTGAGGGGGCCTTCTTTGCCCTTCATATCTGACCACCCAGAAGTCTCCCTCTCCCCTCTGACATCTTGTCTCCCATAGAGCATAGATGTCAGGCAGTCTTTGTACTCCACATTGGAGCCAATAATGACAGGGGACCTTGGTCTAGTGTGGCCCCCTTCCAGGATGTTCTCTCTTCAGTCTTGCAGATGCTGGACCTCAAGGAAGGAATTGCATTCTTATGCTTCAGTATTGAGATGCTCATCTTTCCATTACATCTTGTTCCTTCTTTTAAAAAATATTTTTTATTGATTTCTTTAAAAAAAACATATTTTATTGATTTTTTTTTTTTACAGAGAGGAAGAGAGAGAGATAGAGAGAAACATCGATGAGAGAGAATCATCAATCAGCTGCCTCTTGCACACCCTCTACTGGGGATGTGCCTGCAACCAAGGTACATGCCCTTGACTGGAATCAAACCCAGGACCTTTCAGTCCGCAGGCCAACACTTTATCCACTGAGCCAAACCGGTTTCAGCAATTTTTATTGATTTCTAAGAGGAAGGAAGATAGAGGAAGAGATAACATCAGTAATGAGAGAGAATCATTGAATGGCTGCCTCCTGCATGCCCCACAATGGGGCTCAAGCCCACAACCCAGGCATGTGCATTCATAGGTCAGTGCTCAACCACTGAGCCATGCCAGCCGGGCCTTTTTTTTTTTTTTTTTTTTTTTAACAAATACATGTTGAACAACTATGCTGCCATGTACTGGCTAGGTACCAGTGATATTTCAGTAAACAACAAGAACAACAAAAATATATATTCGTGCCTTTATCTATCACATTCAGTTTTTAAAGTCAACTTAAGGACAATCGCCTTTACCAAATACTATTTCCTCCCTATCTTGACTGTCAAAGTAAATCTTTGCCCTTCAAATCTAAGCTCAAATAGCAAAGAGACTGGAAGGTTCACACCACCACATAGTTATCAGGGGTACCTTTATGGGTGGCTTTAATTGTCCTTTGTTTCTGTATTTTCTGAAGTTCCAACATTTGTTGTTACTTTAAAAAACAACCACCTCAGTTTAAATATTGCCTCCGCAGGGGCACTTCCCCTGACTACCCCTCTGTCCAGTATGGCTCAGGGATTCCTCTTCTGTACACACGGCACCCTGCACTTTCCTCTCTCCTAGGCATTGGTGAAGCACAGGAACCATGAATGTGTGCATCCTCCCTTGGACTGTGAACTGGAGTGGAGGGCAGGGAATATGCTTTATTCATTACTGAATTCCCAGCCCCTAACAAGAGGCATGGTGTAAGAGTTGTGTTGAATGAACAAATGGGTGAGGTTATCAAGTCCTGGCCTCAGAAACAAGGCTGAGGTCCAGAGACCAGACCTTTGGAGGTAAGTGTAGAAACTGAAACACATTCTCTCAGAGTCTGGGTCAGACTAGAGGGGGAATTTGATACTGAATCCTTTGAGACTGGGCTAAAGCTTAAGTCTTCCTGGTGAAGGTGAGAGGGGGAGGTCTCACAGAACCTGGGATACAGCTGAGCCTGTAGAAAGGAATTGAGTAACCTTAGGTGTGAAATATCACAATTTGAAATTATTGGTTTTTGTTGTTATTGTCACCTCTCATCAGTGTGGGCACTCCTTGAGCACAGGGATCTTAATCTGACTTGCACCACAAGGGCTCGGACCGATGCCTGGCACATAGATGGCACTCAGTAAATATTTGTTGAATTAATGTTGAATGAATAAACTCACTCTAAACCAAACCCATGAAAGAGAAGCCAGATACAGCATGATTCATTCATCCAGCAGAACATAATTGACAATAGGCCCGAAGAAAGCCCAGTCATCACATTTTTTAACTCTGTGGGAAGGCGTACTTCAGAAGCCACAAGCAGATCTGAGAGTTGTTTGGTAAATACAGAGTTGGACTAAGGGGACTTGGAAGATCTTAAGAGACTGTGTCACTGAGCTGTGGCACCCTGATGAGTCATGCTTTCCCACACGGGAACAGACGTCCCTTGCCAAACAGGATCCTGCCTTGCCCAACGCTGCCTTCTCTTTCCTGTCACTGTGGGAGAGACACTAACAGTCTGTCCTCTCTCGTTCTCCCCTCTCTGTGCTCCCTATTGGTCATAATGCTTCAGTCCTTTAGGCTTGCCATCGCGTCACATCACATTGTGTCCTTTATTGGTTATATTTTCCATTGTGATTTCCCAGTGAGATTTTGGGTACAATTTCACATATCCTGCTAAAGATAAATAATCCTAGATCCCCAGATCAAAACCTTCCACTTGTCTGAGTTGCAAAGTCACTCAGTGTCCGTGTACCTCAATTTCCCTATGTTTAGAAGATGAAATACTATATACCTTTTCCATGTATCCCACACAGCTGTTAAGCCAAAGAAACTGAAGATTATGAAAGTGAGTTGCTCAGAAGTTGTGCTTTGACCCTTATAATTAAAATTCCATTCCAGATTTGCCAGTAATGAGTTATATCACAATAAGTAAGTCATTTTGTGAGATACTTAGTCCACTGTTTTGTTCTTAATAAGCCTTCAGGAAATATTTATTATTACATGGACTGAGACACCTCCCTACTTTCCCCAAGAGCATGCTTGAGGGAAAAGGTCAGTTGCTGCTCAGGTAGCTATTGTGTTGAGTGTGCTATATAGCTTGAATGGTTTGGGGGGAAAAAGAGGGAATGTCAGAAGTAGCAGGAGGAATGAAGAGACCTGGCAATATGGTAGCAAGAAAACTTTTGGACGAAAAACAGGTATAACTCGATGTTAAGCCTAGTCAGATGGAGGGATCTAATTAAGTATTGCTTTATGATCTGTGATGTAACCCTCTTCTCCATCTTCCCATGGGGCCTTCAGTAAAATCTCTATTAGTCATAAATACTGTTGCATTTGAATGTATTGGGGGGATGCAAAGTGCTCAGCCTGGCCTTGATGGGTACAGGGTATAAGCTGATGATCCAATCATCCTCTGGTTATATTATCACTGTAAAAATAAGGGGGTGAATTATGTGACCATATGGGCTCTCCAAATCTTAGTGGTCTATGATTTTACATATGCAAGATATAGACTATCACCAGGAAATTTTTTTATTTATATATTTAGTTAGTTCTGAAAGACGGGGGGGGGGGGGATTGAGGGGGAGAGAGGGAGGGGAGAGAGAGAGAAGAAACATCAACTTGTCCTAATTATATATGGATTCACTGGTTCGCTCTTACATGTGTGTTGATGGGAGATGGAATCCACAACCTTTGGATATATTAGGAGAATGCTCTAACCAACTGAGCTACCTGGCCAGGAATGCCAGGAAATTCTGATGCAGTGGGTTGGGGTGGAGCTTGTGAATTCCCATGAAAAAATGTTTCCCGGATTATTATGATGCACACCAACATGTTGGCATCATTGTACACATACTCATCATATTTTACAGTCAAATGTTTAATCACCCACAGAAAAAATATCACCCTCCTCCTCAATCTCCAGCATGCAACACAAAAAACAATTGGGTGTGTTCAGAAAATATAAACTCACATTAATATTGTTCTAAGTAAAAACATGTTTATAAAAATATAGTTGTATCAGTAGGAGAAAGAATGCAACAAATGGTGCCAGATGCAAAAAAAAAATTTTGAACCCCTTCCTCATACCATATTAAAAGATTAACCAAAATGGATCATAAACCTAAATGTAGGAGCTAAAACCATAAAACTCTTAAAAGGCAAAATAGGAGTAGTTCTTCTTGACCTTGGACTAGGCAGTGGTTTTTTAGATATGATACCAAAAACACAAGTGAGAGAGAAATAAAAAAGGTAAATTGGACTCTGTCAAAATCTAAAACTTTTGTGCTTCAGTGGATAGCATCAAGAAACTGCAAAGAGCCTAACCCGGTTTGGCTCAGTGGATAGAGCATCGCCTGCGAACTGAAAGGTCCCTGGTTCGATTCTGGTCAAGGGCATGTACCTTGGTTTCGGGTACATCCCCAGTAGGGGGTGTGCAAGAGGCAGCTGGTCGATGATTCTCTCTCATCGATGTTTCTAACTCTCTATCCCTCTCTCTTCCTCTCTGTAAAAAATCTATAAAATATATATATTTTTAAAAAGAAACTCCACAGAATCGGAGAAAATATTTGCAAGTCATATATCTGATAAGGGACTTGTATCCAGAATACATAAATAACTCTTACAAAATAAAAAGACAGCTCAATTCAAAACCAGGTAAAGGATTTGAATATACATTTCTCAACAGAAGATACACAAAAGACAACAAGCATATGAAAGATGCTCAAGATTATGAATGTTAGGAAAATGCAAATTAAAACCACTAAGATAGCTAAAATAAAAAAGACAGGCAATAACATGTGTTGCTGAGAATGTGGAGAAACTAAAACTCTTAAACATTGCTAGTAGGAATTTAAAATGGTGTAGCTACTTTGGAAAATAATTTGACAGATCCTCAAAAAGTTAAACATGAAGTTAGCATATAGCTCAGCAATCCTAGGTATGTAACAAAGAGAAGTGGAACATATGTCCACACAACAACTGGTATATAAGTGTTCACAGCAGCATAATTTGTAATAACAAAAAAGTAGAAACAACATAAATGTACACCATTCATGCATATATAAACAAAATTTGAGATAGCTATAGAATGAAATATTGTTCATTCATAAAAGGAATAGAGTACAAATTCATGCCGAAACATGCAAAACCTTGAAAACATTATGCTAAGTGAAAAAGGCAATCACAAAAACCCACATATTGTATGCTTCTATTTGTATAAAATGTCCAGAATAGGCAAATTCACAGAGACAGAAAGTGGATTAGTGGTTAGTAGGGATTAAAGGAAGGTGGGGGAATGGAGTTTGGGGAGTGATGGTAATGGATACAGTTTCTTTTGGGGACATGAAAATATTCCAAAATAAGATGGTGGTAATAGTTGCACAATTCTGTGACTATACAAAACACCCCTAGATTGTATATTTAAGTGAATTTTGGATGTCTGAGTTAAATCTCAATAAAGTTGTTATAAAAATAATGTTGTATACACACTATGGTCAATTATATAATAATTAAAGATTATTATATAAAATAGAACATTTTAGATTATGCATTGTTCAGCCAATTACATACACACACTGTGTTAGTCAGGACTTCTTTTGCAAGTGACAGAAATTCAGCTTAAACTGGATTAAGAAAATAATAGAATGTATTGGCTCACATAGCCAAAAATTATAGGGGTTGTTGGCTTTAGGCGTAGCTAAATCTGGAGGCTCAGATGATTCCAGGATCCTTTTCTTTCCATTTCTCAGCTCTGCTTTCCTCTGTGTTGGCCTCGTTCTCAGGCAGACTCCACCCAAGTGGTGACAAGATGGCCACCAATGTCTACAGGATTACAACCTTCCAACTTAGCAGAGAAAGAAAAAGCCTTTCCTAACAAAAATCCAGGAGTAGACTTTGACTGTCATGGACTAGCTCATGTGACTGGCCTGGTATTACGGTAAGGGACAAACTACAGTGAGTTATTGTTGATGCTATACATGTCCAAATTGGATTTTTTTAAAGTATGTGATCTTTGGGTGTTTTTGAAAAGAAAGATGAATACTTGGAACCAATTTTAATTCACCTAGAACAAATGGATTCAACTCTTAACTAAACAAATAGATTGCAAAAGTGGCAGGAAAGGATAATGCTTGAAATTTGGCATTTCTGTTTTTGCAAGGTACTAGACAAGTCTTTCATGTTATTCTTGCAAACAAAGACTGGATAACTGAGGTAGGTGGAGTTATGGTTCATTGATCAGCCATTTCCAAAGAGGACTGACTGATGGGTCAACCAATGGATGGTGACCCATAGAGATCTGCTCTTAGTTCTGACCTGATTTCCACTCTCCCTAAAAATCAATGGAAAAATATCCTCAGGTGAGGAATAACAAAACAATACAAAAAAGTAAAAGAAAAAGAATTGGGTCTCCATATTGCCCCAGCCCTGATTGCTTTTGGACTTGAGTCTAAAGGTAGAATCCTCCTCTATAGGAAGGTGAATGGTGTCTTTATATTTCCTTCTGCTTTTCTCCTAAAGCAAATCCCAGAGTTACCCAGAAAAGGAAGATTTTCCTTGACAGATGGTAGGAGATGCTGGTACACAGCTCATCCTTTCTACCCAGGGACAGATTCCATAGTCCCTTCTACATCTCCCTAATAGCACGGAGGTGGTTTACAGCTCCCTTCAGAGCTAAAGTTCCAGGCCTGAGATTGCTGTTTTGGATGACAAGGGCAGTGCAAGGGTAGGAACTCTGGTGAGAGTAAGGGAGCAAGAAGCCACTGACCGACCAGACCAACCAACTGAGGAAGATGCTGAGACAGGGCGGGGTTGGGCTGGCCCAACTGGTTCAGACCAGCCTTGAAAGGGCAAGTCAGATCTGGCTGAGCAGTGGGGGCTGGGTGGGGAGTGGTGCTGATTCAGGGCCTGGCAAGTCAGGTGACAGCACAAGGACAGCTGTTGCCTGGGTGTTTTTAGAAAACTTTGGCTGCCAAAGACTCTTATAGGCTGCTTCTGCACCTACCTACTCAGAAGCAGGCAGAGAAAATGAGGGCATCATTAAAATAAGCTCTAGGCATGGGGAATTAATATCTGGCCATATTCTATTGATCCTTGCCATGATGTGCCTGGAAAATAGGAGCAGAAATTCATCAAGAGACCTCTGAATCCCCTTTGAATGCTCTGAAAAGTCACTAATCTGTTCCTCTTGGTCTTTTTAGGTACCTTGGGGAGGATTTGTGTAGAGGTTAAGAGAGCGGCATTGAAGTCAGGAAGGTCTAGATTCTAGAATCTAAAGCCTACCTTATTACTTATTTCTTGTATGACTTTGATCAAGTTTCCCAACTTAAAAGAACACAAAACACATTTCTAATTATGGAAAATTTCAAATACCTGCAAATTAGACACAACAGTATAATAAATTCCCATATACCCATTATCCAGCTAGTATAATTATCAACCCATGGCCAATCTTGTTTCATCTACATCCTCCTTATCTCCCCTCCTTCCAATGATTTTGGAGATCTGAGGCATCATCTCGTTCCATCCCTCTTAACTTTCTTTTAAAATATATTTTTACTGAGTTAAGAGAGGAAGGAAGAGGGAGAGATAGAAACATCAATGATGAGAGAAAAATCATTGATTGGCTGTCTTCTGCACACCCGCACTGGGGATGGAGCCCGAAACCTGGGCATGTGCCCTGATGGAACCAAACCGTGACCTCCTGATTCATAGGTCAACCACTGAGCCACGCTGACTAGGCGTCCCTCTTAACCTCTTTAAACTCTTGTTTCCTCATCTGGAAATGGGGATTATAGTAGTCCCTACTATAATGTGAGGTCATGCATATAAAGGGTCAGTACAATGCAGGGACTCAGTAAATGACAACTTATATTATTAGGTAAAATATAAAAACAGGGAAAGTCTCTGCTACCCTCCCTCCTCTCTCCCTGTGCTCCTCTTTTCTCCTGGTGACCCTTCCATCTAGCATCCGAGGATTTTCTCGTGTCAGCACTAGGCCTACTGCTGACACCACGACAGGGTTAGGATGACCACCCAGCTGCCCAGGCCTCAGAACGGGCTGAGAGCATAGGAAGCCTGAGTCATAGGGAGGGGCTTAGAGGGCGGTGGCGGAGACATGGGGGAGAGGGACCAAATGTACAGCAGACTTGGGAGAGAGACTGGCAGAAAGAGATCAGGATTGAGCTGAGGTATGGCAGGTCCAAGTGGCAAGGCCAGCAGAAGATGGGAAAGAGAAGTGGACATGGTGGGAATACCAGGCAAAATTGGAGTCACCTAGGAGTTCTACCAGAATATATCAGTCAGAGATCCTGGCTGCCACACAAATAGACTTTGGCAAAAAGGAGCAGAAAATAAATTTATGGAAAGGCTGTTGGGAAGCTCTCAGTATTGTTGGGAAGACTCGATAACCAGGCTGAAGAATTGGGGAGCAGAGACAGACCACGGATGCAGTCTGTTGAGGCCAGACAATGAGGCCATCACTGTCCCCACTGAAAACCAAGAGATTCTGCAGCCCAAAGCACAGCTATGGCCAGCACTGGACCTGGGATAGCATCCGGCTCTGGGAATTACATTATCAAATATAATACAACCTCTCATATTATATTATACACAGGTGCCCTGGAAACCAAGTGGTGCTGCTATACCCTACTGCCCGCACAGTACATGCCCCATGGTGCCTCCTCCTCTGTGTCCTTAGCCCCTGTGTCAAGGTTTTAGGCTGGTGCATCAGACCGGTGGAGCCCAAATCATGCCTCCACAGCCTAGATGTGTATTTAGAGTTACAATGTGAGGTGGGTGCTGAGGAAGGGAATCCAGTGGGAGGAGGGCTCTGCATAACTGAAAACTTGTGGTGTAGAGGTTCCTGGTCAAAGGAAGGAAATTCAATGCTGGGCAGCCCAAGATCTGGAAAATGTTCATTACCCAAGGGAGTGAGTGAACATGGGTGGGGGGTGGGAGACCGGCACTGGTAGGAACAAGGCAGAGAATCGGGATCTCCACGTGCCCGTCAGGGACACCAATGCCCTGCGGCAGGACAAAAGGCAGTGGAACCCTGGATGCACGGGCTACCCAGGCAAAGACCTGGCTTCCTCTTGGCGGTATTTTGGATAACAGAGATGGCGCTCCAGTATGAATCTTGACAGTGTCTAATTCAATTTGTATGTAGTATGAAGGCTTTTGACACCCTGAGCTTCTGCCCTCTTTCTGGCTCCAGGAAAGAGGTGGGGCAGCCTGCACATAACTAGGTGCTTAGTCTAAAGAGCTGGATCCAGACAGGGCAGGGCAAAGGCTGACAGGCGACAGCTGAGAGCTGAGCACCAAGCTTCGTGAACAGACAATTCCGTGAAGTCTGAGCTTCCATAATCAAATCAATGTGATCAAACAAATCTGTCACGAATTTTTAAATTTGCATAACTATGTTATGTTATGTGGCAGTCAGGCATAAAAGCAGACAGTTAGAATCTGTATTCTTTTTATCAAACCAAATCAAATATTTAGTTTTTTTTCTCACTTTGCTATTAATCTGACATATGTAAGGCATATCAATATCAATTTCCTCTATCTCCATGTACTATTTAATCCCTTCCTCACTTTTGTTTAAAAATTTAGATCTGGGAGGTAGAAAGAGCACTGGATTAATCATCCTTGCTTCTTAGCACACTAACCACTGACATGTTTTTAAAAATATATTTAAATTGATTTTTTACAGAGAGGAAGGGAGAGGAATAGAGAGTTAGAAATATCAATGACAGAGAAACATCAATCAACTGCATCCTGCACACTACCTACTGGGGATGTGCCTGCAACCAAGCTACATGCCCTTGACCAGAATAGAACTTGGGACCGTTGAGTCCACAGGCCGACAATCTATCCACTGAGCCAAACCAGTTTAGGGCTAACCACTGACATTTTTCATCTGTGAGAGGTCCTGCTCATTTTATCTCATTTCATATTTTTCCTCCCCCCTCTTCTCATTGCCCTCCCTCTTCATAGGTTCCTGCTCTAATGTACTTGATGCATTTTATTAAATATATATGAACCCTCATAAAGTACAGTTTCGTATGTTTTTAATTTACATGGATGGCATTGTACAATAAATCATTTTGGGGTTTTTTCTTTTGTTTCAGTTCTCTATGTTGCTGCATGTACAGCTGGTTACTAGCTTATTACTGTTATACAGTATTTTATAGCACGTGGGCTAAGCCATGGACAGGGATGCTACAAGCTCAATTCTCGGTTCAATAGAAGACATTCTTACATGGTAGATGGTAGACGCTAGAATGCTAACCCAAATCCTCCCCAAGCCTCATCTTACAAACACTTAGCCTTGACTCTGAACTCATTAGAGCAGTTTCTTCCCTCTAGATGGCCTGAACTGGC
This sequence comes from Vespertilio murinus, assembly GCA_963924515.1. Taxonomy (NCBI): domain Eukaryota; kingdom Metazoa; phylum Chordata; class Mammalia; order Chiroptera; family Vespertilionidae; genus Vespertilio; species Vespertilio murinus. The sequence goes on from OZ004713.1 coordinate 54,184,263, forward strand.
CACCAGAATTTGGCCTGTTTCTGTGATGAACTAGGAAAACATTGTTCTTTGCTTTGCTTGTTTGCTAATTTATTAGAAAACTGAAGTGATAACAACCTTGACTTGGGTCTGAGTTATTCCTTCCTCTATTAGCCAATTCTCAAACCCAAGCCAATCCTTTGGGATCTGGACTAACCAATATGCTTCTACCACATTTTATTTATTTATGCCCCTAGTAACAGATGCTTAGATTGATTTCAACATCTAGCTGCCACAACCAAAGCCATGATGAGAATTTCTCTTGGACACACCCAGGAGTGGTATTGTTGGGTCACAGGCATGCACATCATTTATTAAATATTGGCCGATTACTTTGCAGAATAGCTGAACCAGATTGTACTCCTATCATCTATGCATGAGAGCTCTTATCTCTCTACATCCTCACCAACACTTAATGTTGTATCCATCTTTCTAATTTTTTATTCTCTGATGGGCAGAAAATACTACCTTAATGTTGTTTTAATTTAAATTTATCTAATTACAAGTGAGTTTGAGTATTTCTTCATATATTTTTCTTATACTTCTGTGAGTTGCCGATTCTTTCTTTTGTCTATTTTAATTTGTATACATAAGATGTAATTTTTATCATAACTTATTGAAAGTTTTAGTAACTTAAAGAATGGTTACTATGTAAGCTTGATCTGGAAGGTGGATTCTTCTCAATCAGGTGTTACATCGCCTAGTCTTAGGGAGTATCCCAATCGGCCCTTATTTCTATAACCTACTAATGTTAGCCTGATCCGGGCATTTCCACAGGGTTATGTCCTCAATTCTAGCACAGTGCTCAATTATGAATGCCACATTCCAAGCGGGTCATATGCAAACCAGAATGGTATGCTGTCTTATATGAAGGAAGTTCACTTGGAGCAATTTAGAGGAAAATACCAATGCTATCTCCAAATAGTTGAAGAGCTTATCACATGAATGTGGGAAAAGGTTTATTCTATGTTGCTTCAACGGACAGAATTAAAGCAAATGGGTGATGTGACAGGGAAGCATCCTGAGCAGTATAGGAACACCATTCCATCAAAAGTCAGTTCTTTTTAGAAAAATATATATTTTTTATTGATTTCAGAGAAAGGAAGATGAAGAGAGATAGAAACATCAATGATGAGAGAGAATCATCCTGCACACCCCACATTGGGGATTGAGCCCACAGCCTGGGCATATGCCCTGACCGGGAATCAAACTGTGACCTCCTAGGTTCATAGGTTGATGCTCAACCACTGAGCCACGCTAGCTGGGCAGAAGTCAGTCTCTTGGCATCAGGAGGCTCACAAGCAGTAGTCACAGAGGCTGGACAGGCCTGTGGTTGGTCAGAACATGTATGCATGGAGCAGAAAATTAGTTTAAATGGCCTCCAGGATTTATTCTAATGCAGATATAACTGATTCTAATGAATATTTATTGAGCCCCTATTGCATGCAAAACATGAGGCTCAATGTTATAAGAGATACAACAGTAGTCCCTTAGATGATTTACATCTTATAAGGGGAAGAGAACTAATGTTTAAGGAACTGCTAGTCCCACTGCCAGGTTCTTTGCATGAAATACTTCAATTTTCACCAGAGTTTGCTTTGGTAGTTACTGATAACCTCACTTTCCAGAAGAGGAAACTGAAATTCAAGTGAGTAGTAATTATATAAGATAACCAGTTAAAATGAGCTAGAACAAGAATTCAAGATAGAACAGGGATTCAACTGTGACTCCATTAGATCATGCCATGAATCTATATGTCATAAATGCAGCTTCTTATTTCTTGGCTTCACAGAGTTAAAGCATTTTCCTCTTGTTATTGCCTTTTTAGGTATGATGGGTCTGTCTCTAGATCTTGACATTTGAAGGTACAGTTTTCTAGAGAAACAGCTAAAGTTGAATTAATTTCTGTTCAATTTGGGTTCCAAGTTTCTCCTTAAGCAGCCCTCTTTCCTCACTTTTCCAGGACTCCCCTGATCCTCAAATGAAAAAAGTTTTCTCAATTCTTGTGCTGGTAATAACATTTCTGAATGTTAACTAATGGCCAAAGACAGCGTCTTTCTTTAATCCTTACTCAAGCCTATAGCAATTTCTATCTTGTATTCACTTTGCAGAATAGAAAGCAGGTTCAGAGAGGTTAGGTAACTTACTCAAGGTCTCTATTTCACAAGAGACAGATGTAGAACCCTTGGTTTAGTCCACTCCAGGCCCATGTTTTTAACCACTGTTGATTTCAGAGAGGAAGGGAGAGGGAGAGAGAGATAGAAACATGAATGATGAGAAAGAATCATTGATTGGCTGCCTCCTGCATGCCCCACACTGGGGATCCAGCTTACAACCTGGGCATATGGTCAGACTGGAAATCAAACTGTGACCTCCTAGTTCATAGGTCAATGCTCAACCACTGAGCCCCCCAGCCTGACTCATTACTCTTTTTGATGATACGTTTGAATTTTGGCCACTCAAGTCAGTCCCAATTCTTGCTTCTTCCAGTTTTAATCTTTCATTTCTCCTTCTTCTCACCTTTTCCTGTTCTTAGCTCAACTTTCTTTGACACCATTTTTCTTCCAGTATGGCTTGCTACTTTGATCATTTATAAGTATTCTCACTTGTAATTTTTCTGCTTTCTTTTTCCTTATGGTACAATTCATCACTTACCTCCCTTTTTTTAAAAACACACACACATATTTTACTGATTTTTTTACAGAGAGGAAGTGAGAGGGATAGAGAATTAGAAACATTGATGAGAGAGAAACATCAGCTGCCTCCTGCACACTCCCTACAGGATGTGCCTGTAACCAAGGTACATGCCCTTGATCAGAATTGAACCTGGGACTCTTGAATCCACAGGCCAACATCTATCCACTGAGCCAAACTGGTTAGGGCACCAAAAATAAATATATATATATATTGGTTTCAGAGAGGAAGAGAGAGGGAAAAATAGAAACATCGATGATGAGAGAGAATCATTGATGGCTGCCTCCTGCATGCCCCCTATTGGGGATCAAGCCCATAACCCAAGCATGTAACCCAGGAATCGATCCTGGGACCCTCTAGTCCACCAAACCAGTTAGGGCTCATCACTCTTACCTCTTAATGATAATGCTAATCACTATATTTGCATAGTGTTTTATGCCACATAAAGCACATTAATTTGTATTATCTTGTTTAATTTTTTAATCACGCTCATGAAGTACTATGTTCTTTTGACTTATTAAGAAAAAATATGCTTAGTGAGGTTAAATGAATCATCCATTGTCACAGAGTTAGTCAGTAACAGAACAGGTTTGTGAGTACGTTTTCTGCCTCCCAGTTTAGTGTTCATTCTACTATATCACAGTTTCTCTATTAGCCTTAACACTATTTCTTGTTCACAGAAACAAACTTTATCATGGAGTTAGGTAAGTTCTTCATATATTTTCTTTAAAAAGTGAGTAAATAAATAAGTAAAACATTCCTCCAAGAGTTTTATCTTTCCATTAATTTTGAATTTTCAATTTATCCCCAACATTTTGAACATTTCTCCAAATTAGTATCGTTTTCTAGGAAACAAACCGTGAATCTCCGAGTTTCATTTTCTTTTTCCTTCAATAAGCATGTTTTGATTTTCTAGTATATTTAAGGCAGTGTACAAAGTGATATATACAATAATCACAGCCCTCAAGAAGATTCCAATTTGAGAAAATAAGATATGTACACAAGTATCTTTCATAAAACGTAGAAAATGTGTCATAAGATTTGTCGAAACAGAGAGCTATTGGCAGAAGAATATCCACAGGGCTATTCACCAAAATGCTAATAGTGGCCATCCCTGGGGGTAGAAGTATTTTCTATTTTTTAATTTAAGTATAGTTGATATACAATCTTATATTGATTATATTAGTTTCAGGTATACAAAGTAGTGATTTGACATTTTTATACTTTACAATGTGATTACCCTATTAATTCTAGTAATCATTTGTCACTGTGTGAACTTATCACAATATTATTGATTATATTTACCTTCCCCTTTGCACCCTCTCTTCCTCCCTCCCTCCCTCCTGGTAACTGTCCCTTTAGTTGGGGGTAGACGTTCTAATAATTAAAAGTTTTTGTTTTCCTTATTGGCAGGTTCTAAGTATCTAAGAATAAATATACATTATTTGTGAAATAAAAGGGAGAAACATAATTGATACTTAAAAGTGCTATGGGAGTTCAAAGGAGAAACGAGTTCCTTCTCGCAAGAGTGTTGGGTTTTTTTTTGGGGGGGGGGATGATGTAGCTTCTTATCTCAAAAAAAAATTGAGAACATTTAAGCTAAAGGCTGAAGAGATGAAGCTGGGGTGAAGAGAATGCATTTTGTATAGAGAGAACCACATTAAATTAAGCATGAAATCCAGCAGATATATAGTAACTGTGAAAAAGAGCACTAGTTCATCTTGTCTGGAGACCAGTGTGTGAAAGCTGGGATAGGAAATTGGAGGCCCTTAAGTGCCAGCTGAGTAGGCCAACACTGAGGTATCCCTGGAGGAGACTAGAACAAACACATCAGGTGGGCGGGGAAGGCTCAGGGGGCAATAATTCTCGAACAGGAGGTAGGACTAAATCAAGATATGCAGACAGAGCAGGATATTGGCAGGCTATGGTGATGAGAAAAGTTGCAGCCTCTTGGCAATCAGTAGTTAGTATCTCATGGAAGTCCCTGGGAGAAGCTTGGGAATACGGACATAGCAAGTAGGCAGTGTATAAACAGGCAAACTCCCTGAGGTTTTACAGCAAGGTGATGACATAGCAGTGGGGCTACTGTTCAAGGGAAGACTCCATTCTTAAGAACAGAGAGCCAAAACTGGTTTGGCTTAATGGATAGAGCGTCGGTCTGCGGACTGAAAGGTCCCAGGTTCGATTCTGGTCAAGGGCATGTACATTGTTTGCGGGCACATCCCCAGTGGGGGGTGTGCAGGAGGCAGCTGGTCGATGTTTCTCTCTCATCGATGTTTCTAGCTCTCTATCCCTCTCCCTTTCTCTCTGTAAAAAAATCAACAAAATATATATATTTTTTAAAAGAAGAAGAACAGAGAGAGCAAGGGGTGAAGAGAGTAAAGAGGAACAAATCAAGTGAAAGGAGACTGAAAAATATAAGCAGGAAGAGGGATAAAGATGATCCAGAGTCAATACCTCTTAAGGCAGAGATTTCTTATAAAGCAGGTCCTGTGAGCTGATCCTGAAGACTGGAACTATGAGCTGGCCAGCTGTGCATTTTCTAGAAAAATATAGAAATAACACCTTAATAGTATAAACATATAAATATACCAATTTTCTTTCTTGACTTTCCAAACATTTGGACTAGATTTTTTACAGAGCAATTTGAAAAAGGCATAAAACCTAAGCTAGTACTAAATTGACACTTTCTTTCATTTAGTTTGAAACTTTTTCAAATATTACTTCACATCTCTAGGTTTGCCTTTTAGGCCTACATAGACCCCCATTTTATCCTTTTATTTTATTTTATTTTTTCAAGAATCAGGGGGTCTTCCATGCTTGATCACTCCAGCTTCCTTCAGTGGTAGATATAGCTCTAAGCTTAGGCCTCACTCCAGCAAAACCTTTAACTTTAGGGAAGCCAAACATTAAGTACTGGCAGAGCCTCCCAAGTCTCACTTTCATGCAATATGGTGTCCCGTGGAGGTTTGCTTCTCCTTCCCCCCGCCCATATAGTGTGGGCTCTGCCACTAACAGAGTGATTTCTGACAAGTCCCTAACCTCTCTGAGCCTTAGACTCATCTGTAAATTCCGAACACAAGTTAAATTGTGATTTAAAAGATATGACAGCCCTAAAATTCTAAGATCCTAACCCAATAATAAATAAATTGTATTAAGAAGTATAATTCATTTTGAAAATAGGTTTTTATTGGTTTCAGAGAGGAAGGGAGAGGGAGAGAGATAGAAACATCAATGACGAGAGGAATCATTGATCAGCTGTCTCCTGCACCAGCTGAGCCCATAATACGGGCACGTGCCCCAACGGAGAATCACACTGTGATCTCCCGGTTCGTAGGTTGATGCTCAGTCACTGAGCCTGGCCAACGGGGAGATAATTAATTTAAGTTTGGAGTCAATGGAGAAAAGGTTCTAATGAATGAAACTGCTTAAAACATGGTATAAAGAACACTTTTTAAAAAAGTTTTTTGTTTTTAGCTGCCCATTACCCCCAAAATTTATATAGGGAAATTAATTAGGCTCTCTACATTTAAAAACCGTAACAATTCTAAAATGCATTACAACACCGAGGCTTGAGTCAATAGAACTTATTTTGAAAGAATCAAGCTAACAAGATATTCCTGAGGTGCTCAGGGTTGATTCTGAGTTGATAACAAAACTGTGAAGCACTGACCATCGCTCATTTTGTGATTCCCATAGCTAGCCTATTTTAGAATCGACGGCCTTATCATAATAAGACGTTCCCAATTGAAAGAATCATGTTTAAATGACAAGACTAAAAAGAGGGAGCAAAGAAACAAACTGAAGAAAGATGTACTCGAGAAGACAAGTATCTTGAGTAATGAAGCTTAAGGGTCAATTTTGAAGGAAGAATGTAAAACAAGTCTAAAGAATGGGTGACTGAAGTATGAATAATTGCCTGAAAGACTAATTTTAATTACATATTAAATACACAAATATCTTGGTGGTGGTTAGGATGTAAAAATGTAGTTCTCGCCCTAACCTATTTGGTTCAGTGGATGGAGCTTCAGCCTGTGGACTGAAGGGTCCCAGGTTCGATTCCGGTCAAGGTCATGTACCTTGGTTTCGGGCACATCCCCAGTAGGGAGTGTGCTGGAAGCAGCTGATTGATGTTTCTCTCTCATCAATGTTTCTAATTCTCTATTCCTCTCTGTAAAAAAAAAAATTAATAAAGTATATATATTTTTAATGTAGTTCTCAACACTGTTTCTTGCTTTTCAGGTGTCTGTTTTCTCCTGTGTCAGGTTGAACCAGTCCAGGACCAACTACTCTGCCAACCTAGGTGGGGTTTGGAGCCATGAAGCACACTGATACTGATGGGACAGGTGTGTGAATATTGATTAATTAATCCATTGATTTAAGAGAGGGAGAGGAAGAGAGAGAGAAACCCGAATGATAAGAGAATCATTGATTGGCTGCCTCCTGCACGCCCCACAAGCGATCAAGCCCCCAACTCGGGGCATGTGCCCTGACCAGGAATCCAACCTCGGCCTCCTGGTTCATAGGTCCAGGCTCCCCCACTGAGCCATGCCGGGCCTGGGCTGGAGTATGAATATTTAAAATTACAGAAAGGAAGAAGCGGAAAGGGTAGTAGTTATAAATAAGGCTGATGGGAGAGAGGAAGGATGTAAGGCGCCTGAAAGGAAAGTGCAAGGAGAGCCAGTGTGGGGTTGGGGTTGGCTTCAGTATCCTTCAGTTTTTGGACACCGGTGGTTCGGTTTTGGCGGGAGGCGGGGGACCTGCCTTCTCGGTACAGCGCTCTTGGGCTCTCCGTGTTCTAAATGGACGCCCAGGCCGGGAGCGGGTGCTCCATGGGCAGACAGCGCAGCACAGCACCGAAGGTTCCACGTGGTGGGTAGGTTCTCCCAGCGCCCGGGGGCTCCTCAGCCTTCCACTCCTCGCCCTGGAAGGCCGATGACATCATGCCAGCCAGAGCAGCAGCAGCGCGGCCGGCTTTTCCATTCCCAGCCTGCCATCTCTTTGCTCCTTCAGTAAAACGGGAGGTAGCTCTCATGGTTCCCCTGTCACGACCAGCCCACGACGGGAGGCGCACGCCAGGATGCGTCGCCTGTCAGCAAAGTATGAAGCGACCTAGGCGCTGCGTCGACCAGGTTCGGCTCTACAGGAACCCAGGGCCACCAAGCCCTTGGTCGCTGCACCCAGGGCAGCTCGACACCCCGGTCACACACAGCCCAGCCCGGAGCATCCTCAGCGCAGCGGGCAGGGCGACCCCGGGAGCGAGAAGGGGGCTCTACAGCCTACTGCGCCTGCGCAGTTGCTACGCAGCGCCACCCGCTCGGGGCACGCTCGTCCCGCCGCGCACCCTATCGGGCGGCCGCGGGGAGCGCGCCCGTGGCCTCGCCCTCTCTCGCCCCGCCCCTCTCGTCTCGGTCCGGCCCGAGGCAGAGGCTGAGGCTGAGGCTCGGAGACCCAGCGCCCCGCCCACCCCCACCCCCGCCCCCGGCTGTCCCCCCCACACCCCGTGGCGCGCGTGCGCACAGGCGGACCGCAGGGCGAGGGCGCGACGGGAGGGCGGGCCTACGTCCTTGCGTGAGTCCGGCGGCGCGCACGCACGCCGGCGTGAGAGGGCACGGGGAAAAGGTGGCTCTGGCCGGGGCGGCTGGGCTTCCTGTGGCTATGTAGCTGGAGCTCTCTCGGCTCGGGGTCCTCCTTCGGCTGCCATCGCCGCCGAGCCCTAGCGCGCGGAGTTTCCGGCTCGGGAGAGAGGCTGTCTTCGGCGCGCCCCGCCGCGCTCCCTCGACGGCCGAGCTCGCTGGCTCGCCCGTGGGAGCGGTCCCGGCCGAGCAGCCCTGACGGGGGGAGGGGAGGCCATTTTGTCCCGACCGACTCCCCGGAACCGGGCCGAGCGCGGCTGGGAGAGGCTGCGGGAGCCGCGGTCGCCGCCCTCGGAGTCCCCGAACGCCGCCGCCGCCGGTGCTTCCTCGACGAGGCCGCTCGTAGGTCGCCCGCGCCCCCTCGAACCCTCCTTTTCCCCACGCTTCCCCGGCCCTCCGGCCTGAAGAACACCCGGGCGGGGAGGAGTTGGCCGTGGTGAGAGGGACCGATCCCCTGGGGCCGCCGGCGGCGAGCGCCCGCGCCGCTCCTCCCAATGGCGAAGAAGACGTACGACCTGCTTTTCAAGCTGCTCCTGATCGGGGACTCGGGAGTGGGCAAGACCTGCGTCCTTTTTCGTTTTTCGGACGATGCCTTCAACACCACCTTCATTTCCACCATAGGTAAGACCCGGTGGGAGGGTGGGGTGTGTGTGTGTGTGTGTGTGTGTGGCCCGTGCAGCTGCAAAAACCCTGTCTTTTTCACTCCAGACATCTTGCTTCCCGGAATATACGCCTTTGTTTCAGTGATGCCGACCCTGGGCGAAAAAAAACCCACACACACAAAAACCCCCAAGTTTCTGAATCCGCACCGAGCTCCCTGGGGCGGGGTCTTCCCAGGCTTTTCTCTTTCTGCTTTCGAGTCTCCCATTCCGCCCAGTGCCTGTTGTTACCAAATCTGCGGCATGCACAGGTGACTGTGCCTTTAAGCGGCCGGACGGCCCTTTCCCATATGTGTGCCGGCCCCCCTGGGGTGTCGATGTCGGGAAGGGGCTTTATTTTCAGGGTGGGGATGGAAGCAGTCGCCAGTCGGTCCCTTGGTAAAGGCCTGATTGATATACGGGGGTGCAGAGAAGATGCCATATGGTCACAACTTAAAGAGTCAACCTGCGGGCTGCGGTGAGGAATCGTGAGAGCAAATTAGAGGGGGGAAGAGAGCTGGGCCTCCGTTGACTAATTCATTGATGTGTCAGACCATCGGAGGCCCTTGTGCTTGGGGTGGGACCATGGCCTGTGAGCCTCCACGGTGCCTTCTGAGACGAGCCGTCTCAAGGGAGAGGATCAGTTTTTTGTTTTTTCTTCTTTCTCTCTCTCTCTCTCTCTCTCTCACCCCAAAACTTTCTGTTTTACTTTGCGCTAGAACTTGCAGCAAAGTGTTTTGCCAGTCCTAACCCTAGGGCTTCTAAATGTACTTTCACCTCATGTTTCAGAATTACTTAACTGTGATTCTGAAGATGGACCTTTTTTGAAATCGGTTTCCCATTTGGGAAAAAGGAAAGGGAAGGCTCTAGGAAAGCCCCTTTTGACTCAGGTTGGAAAAGTTAGTGGCATTAACACAGATTGTGTTAGAAGGAATTGTATGTGAAGCCCACCCCCCAATAAATATGCCTTTAAAGGACGCTTGGTTGCCCCTGTCACTTGAAGGCCAGCACTCGGTCTTGGGACCGTGCAATGAAACTCCTTTTTGTTTTTAGAGTGTGTGTATGTGTGTGTGTGTGTGTGTGTGTGTGTGTGTGCATATGTGTGTGCGCGCGCGCGGCGGGCTTTAGTGTAACTAGATTTATATTTAGATGATTTTAAAAAGTAACTGTAGTCTTCTTTGAACTCTGGAAGTTGTCAAATTAAGCTGATGTCATACAATGTATAGCATTATTGAAGTCGTTGATTTGGATCTCATGACATATATAGCAACTGCTTAATTCATTCTCATAAAATAAGTTGTCTTGACATGAATTGAGCAAGTGATCATTTAAAATATATTATTTTACTCCCCCTTTTTTGGACGGGGAGTGACAGCCTAATGATTGTTTCCTGAGTATTTTACTGTTCTCTTAACCCCTCATAAATTTCGTGAAACTTAGAACTTGTCTATGCCTGTGGGTTAGCACTTCCTACCACTAAGTTTACTTTTAATATTCCACTTCAGTCGTAGCTGAGTTAGGTGATTGGATAGTTAAGCAAACATTTACCGAGTACCTAATGCCAGGCACTGTTTTAGGCACTAGTGATAAGTGATGATAAGAGACCCCTTTGGGAGCAACCTAGTGAGGGCATCCACATTGGGGTGTGCCAGGGGCTCGTTAGGGGTAAGCGTAGGAAGGAGGGCTGACTAGCCTCAATCTGGAAAGCCTGTGTTGGCATGCATGGAGATGATGTTAAAACGAAATCTCCTGGCCGGGAAGCTCAGTTGGTTAGAGCATCCCTATATGCCAAGCGTTCAGGTTCGATCCCTGGTCAGGACACAAGCAAGAGACAACCAGCAAATGCATAAATGGGTGGAACAACAAATCGATGTCAGTGTGTCTAGCTCTCTCTCAATTCCTCGTTTTCTCTAAAATAAAAGTAAAATAAAATAAAGCCTGAGTGACAGATAGGAATTGGACTAGAGGGTGGGATAGTCTTTCTGGGAAAGGGAGTGGAGATTAAATCTGTAGTGAGATCAAGGATTTAATTCATGTGATCACCTTTAACCTGCCATTGAAAAGGGTTGGGTGGAAAGCAGGAAACAAAGCATTACCTCCATTTACTCCACTCTTTTGTAATGGGTGCACACTCCACTAAAACATAATCCTGTAAGATAATGACATAAGGTTTTTGTGTAGTCCTTTTGCGTGGGAAAATGGGTGATGGTTTTGGATAAAGCCTACTGGGTTGGAATTGTTGGCAGGTTAATGGGACTTTGGCACTTTGGCAAGTTACTTAATCTCTTTCAGTTTCTTCTTTAGTGTTAATGATAGTATCCACCGCATAGGATAGTTATAAGGATTTTATGGGTCAATGTGAGTAAAGTCCCTCGCACAGTGCCAGGCACACTAAGGGCATGGTACATATTGGCTATAAATAGAGTATGTGAACCTGCTGCTGCTCAGGGGTGGCAGAATAAAACACTTTCTGGATTGAATGTCCTACACAAGCGGCCACCCTCATATTTGTAAGTGCTCAGCTAAACAATTTCACTTTAGATTCTGAGACTTTCGCATTTTGATAGAAAATGTGTGATATGTTTGATTTTTTGTTATATGGTTTGTTGAACAGTGTAAGTTGAGAAATGAATAAATAAATATAAAATTCTGAGTACAATTCATGCATTAGCTCTCTGTACTATTGTCTTAAACCAGTGCTCTGTCCAAAAGAAATAAAATTTGAGCGATAAAGATAATATTTTTTAGTGGCCACGTTAAAAAAGTAAAAGATGCTCTGGCTGGTGGTTAGAGCTTGGGGTTGCGGTCTCTGTTCCCAGTCAAGGGCACACGCCAGGGTTGCAGGTTTAAGCCTTTGGGGAGTGAAGCATGTGGGAGTCAACCAATTGATTTGTCTCTCTCACATAGATGTTCCTTTCTCCCTCCCTCCCTCCTTCCCCCCTATTCTTCCCTTCCACTTTCTCTTAAAAACCAATGGAAAAAATATTCTTAGGTGAAGATGAACCAAAAAATAAAACAAAAAAACCTAAAAGAAGAATTTAATAATATATTTTTGCTTACTTTATTCATAATGTTTTATTTTGTAGTCAGTATTAAAGATGGTTGACATATTTTACATTCTTTTTCTCCAGTGTGCATATTATACTTACAGCTCGTTTTATTTATTTATTTATTTAAAATATATATTTTATTGATTTTCCACAGAAAGGAAGGGAGAGGGATAGAGAGTTAGAAACATCGATGAGAGAAAAACATAGACCAGCTGCCTCCTGCATACCCCCTACTGGGGATGTGCCCGCAACCAATGTACATGCCCTTGACCGGAATCGAACCTGGGACCTTTCAGTCTGCAGACCGACACTCTATCCACTGAGCCAAACCAGTTTCAGCTACAGCTCATTTTAATTTAGGCACATTTTAAGTGTGGCACTTGGACAGTGAATGTCTATATAGTTTGTCTAAACTAACCAATTGCCTAATGTGCAGATAACTAGAAATACTTCGAATATACGCTACTTTTAGGACATTTAAAATTTTATCAGTTGGCTAGGGTTTTTTGTTTCATTTTGCTTTTTTTAAAAAAAAATCTAAAATATTCTCTAATTATAAATGACTAGAGGCCTGTTGCACGGATTCATGCACCGGTGGGATCCCTCAGCCTGGCCTGTGCCTTCTTGCAATCCAGAACCCCTTGGGGGATGTCAGACTGCCAGTTTCAGCCTGATACCCACAGGCCAAGCTGAGGGATCCCACCGGTGCACAAATCCATGCACCAGGCATCTAGTATGCATATAAGATATTTGGTTAATCTCTTCCCCCCCTTCCTTCTGAGATTCATCAGTCTGTTCCATGTTTCCATGCCTGTGCATTGAGCGTCTGCTCCCTCATGGTCAGTGCGTGTCATAGCTACCGGTCAAACTGGTTTAGGCTTTTATGTATAGAGATAGTGAAACTTGAGTTGTCACCTAATTGTGAAAACCTCCTGAGGTTTGAATAGAAGTTGTTTCTGGCAGATTCAGAGGGGTCAAATTGTTATATAAGGAAAGCCATCATTTATTCAGGCACAGCTATTTCAGTTACTTATTGGTTATTGATTCTTGGAAGAAATAATTTTTATAGGCATATGGTGCTTACTTGCAGTGCCCACAAAGACCACTGTATTTAAATTTTTCTGTATACTTTCAGTTTCCCACACATCTATATTAGAAATTATGTATGATACTCACTCATAGTAAGATTTGTTGCAGATGGTTGCAAAAAACAATTACTGGTATGTTCCACACTCACTAATTTCAAAGGAAATAGAAGGACAGTAGAAACTCCACAAGGGCAGAGATCTTTGTCTTCTTTTTTGTTGATAGATGTTAAGCACCTAGAAGAGTCCTTGCATTTCATGGGTGCGTGACAAATAATGGTGGGAAATAGACAGACAGGTAGTACAATCAGGATTCACTAACACAGAATTGGTGCTGGTTGTATTTTAATATTTTCCTGTCTACCTACTTCCTGAGTATTATATATGTGAAGTAGATTGTTATCAGATTTTACTTGAGAATATCAGCTGTTTGGCTAATAGAGTAATTTTAGGATAAAACTGGTCTTGGAAATTCAAAGATTGAGAAGTATTTGCTAAATAAGAGTTAGAAACATCTATGAGAGAGCGATCGATCAGCTGCCTCCTGCACACCCTCTACTACTGGTTTTGAATGAGCAGATTTCAGTGGATGATCTGACCATAACCCTCTTGGCAGTAAAGCTCAGGAAAGCATTACCCTTTAGTGATAATGGCAATTACATAGACTTATCCCAAAGTAGAAATTTTTGGTGGACTGTTTTATTGAATGTATACCTTTTGGTATTGTTAATCCTCCTTCCATCTCTAGATTATTGTTACTTTTTAAAAATTTACATATTTTTATTGATTTCAGAAAGGAAAGGAGAGAAAGTGATAGAAAAGAGACATCAGTGATAAGAGAATTTTTGATTGATTGGCTGCCTCCTGCATGCCCCCTACTGGGAATCGAACCTGCAATTCAGGCATGTGTCCTGACCAGGAATTGAACCGTGACCTCCTAGTTCATAGGTTGACACTCAACCACTGAGCCGTACTGGCCGGGCTATTATTACTTTTTCCATAGGGTATATCTTTCATGGGAAATGGAGTCTCTGGGCTTTGTATAAGAAATTAAATTGGTAACGCCTCTTGCTCCTAGGAAAAGTATAATGAATGTATCCTTTTTGTTGTCTTTCTGGGGTGTTTTTACTAAGCTTTAGAAGAGTAGGATGGTTTCACTAATCTGCATTTAAGAACTGGTTGGTTAAATTGAACTGAGCCCATTTTATATGGAGAAGCTTCTTTTCAGAGAAATGAGTAAAACCTTTGTCATATTAAACATGTCTGTGCTTTGCTGTGATACTCAGGCAGCAAGTGGCTCATGCTGCAGGAATGCCAGAGTGCCTAAGGAATTTCTTTCATTCGAACACATATTTTTAGGATTGATTACAAACTATTCAGACATTTTCCCAAAAAAGATATACATATTACCAAGAAGCACATGAATAGATGTTCTACATCAGTAATCATTAAAGAAATGTAAGTCAGTACCACTATGAGATTACATTTCACCTCAATTAGGATGGCTGACTTAATAAAAAATGAATTTCCTTGTACAATTACCTGTTCAGTGCTTGCTTTCAGTTCTTTTAGGTATATATACCTAGAAATGGAATTGCTGGATTATATTATAGTTATATTTTTAATGCTTTTGAGAAATCACCATATTTTTTTTCCATGGTGGCTGCACTGTAGTACATTCTCATTAGTCCTGCACCCAGGTTTCAATATCTTCATGTCATCAACATTTGTTATTATCTGTTAAACAGCATTATTCACAATAGTCAAAATGTAGAAATAATTCTAATGTCCAAGGGATTAATGGGTACATGAAATGTAGTTTATGCACAAGGTGGAATATTATTCAGCCTAAAAAAAAAAAGAAATGAAATTCCAATATATGCTACCACAGTGTTTGAAAACACTGTGCTAAGTAAAATAGTCCAGATACAAAAGGACACTTATGATGTGCAGTCACTTATGTGAGGTACATAGAATAGACAAATTTATAAAGTAGAAAGTAGTTACCAGGGCCTGGAAACTGGGTCATGTGGAGTTATTTACTGTTTAATGGGTACATAGTTTTAGTTAATGGGGAATTATTGATTATTGGGTACAGATTTCATTTTGGAAAGATGAAAAAGTTACAGAGATGGGTAGTGATGATGGTTGCATACCAATATGAATATATTTAATGCCACTGAATTGTAACTTAAAATTGTTAAAATGCCATTTATAGGCATCTAAAGTCAAATTCATAGAAACAGAAAGTAAACTGGTGGGAGGTAAAATGATAGTCCCCAAGGACAAGGGAGGTGAAATAAGAAATGATTATAGAGTTTCAACTTTGAGAGATGAAAAAGTTCTGGAGATTTATTGCACAACAATGTGGATATACTTAACACCACTGAATTCTACATTTAAAATGCTTAACATGGTAAGTTTTGTTATGTATATTTTACTACCAAAAAACCCCAAAACCAAACAAATAAAAACTATTCAACACTTAATCCAACTCTCTAAAGAGCATTTGATTACAGACAGCTAGCTCCTCACTATCCCATGTAATAACTAGTGTTAACCAATGGTCATTGAGTCGAGAGGATCCAATGGTATTTTCCCATGCTTAATGTCACTCACTGGTCTGCATCTTTAGATGCTGAAGGAAGTTTGTGTTTTGTTACGTGTACTTACATAGAACTCCATGGAATGTTAGAATCACATAATATTAATGCAGGAAAGCTCTCTATAATGAATCTTAAGAGTCAGGAAACAGGCAGGTGAAGTAATTTTCTAAAATATATGAAAAACTTTTTACCAGAATCTATACACAGTCATATTCATAGCCCTGTTTCTCTTTCTAAGAATTTCATTACTTTACGCATATGGAAAAATTGATAGGATGATTCTCCTACTCATTAGTTTCTATTTGAAAAGTAGAGTTGCAGTATTTTTGTTCTGTTTTTTGGTTTTTGGGTGTTTTTTTGTTTTTGTTTTTTTACAGAAGTGGAAAAGTAACAAGCCAGCATCAAATATCAAGCGATTTGTTCAGGTTACTTGTTCTTTGCAAATTTAGAGCATAACATGGCAGAGCTGAGCTGCTAATGTTAGGGATAATTATTTTCTTTTAAAGAATTGTAGTGTATAATGGTGTACAAGATGTGGCAAAGGAAATACTGATATTCCTGTTTGGTTTGTAAAGTGGAAAGTGATAGAAGAAATAATGGCATTCTGTTTTAACTTTTAAAAGTACAAGGCTGCCCAGTTTTTTCTGTGGTAGCATCTATGGTGAATAGAGAAGCAGAGGCTTGTTGTATTAATTTACAATTGTTATTTAGCACAAAATAAAAATTGTTTGATTGGCTAGTGAGATCTGCATGGGAAAACTGCTTATGGAGATAGGTCATAAAGATAGTTTAAAGGAGCTTCAGAGGGTGTTGTGGTTAACAGAACATTGTCTAAATCCATAAAACTGATACAAGTCTTGTAAAGGTCATGGGTTTGCTTCCTTTAAATAGATAAATATTGGAAATTAATGGAGTAAATAATATGGATTATAAGAAAAGGAATTTGAAAAGATTATTAGAATAAAAATTTGGTGAAGAAAACTCATTTGAAGGGAAATCCAAAATGAAAAAATTTTTTGATGACAGTGCCATATAGGGTTACATGCAAAAGTGATTGCTTGATATTTATTCTTTTTTCCAGAGATGAAAAATAATATGTTTTTGAGGAATACAGCAACTGGTATTGGAACATTAAGTTTCCAGTATGACCCAGAAACAAAGCATCCAAGGTTGTAAAACATTAGAAAATGGAAAAAATGTTATTCTGGAGACTCAAAAAATACAACATATCAAAATCAGAACAGAGGACAGTGTTGATTTGTTTTTTTCATATCAATGGCAATGCTTATGCAGATTTTTTTAAATGAAATTTTTATTTAAGGCAATTGTATATTCATATGCAGTTGTAAAAAATAATACAAAGGGCTTCATTGTACACTTTGCCTAGTTTCTCTCAATGGTAACATTTTGTGAAACTAATTACAACCAAGATATTGACATTTGTTGTAGTGCACTATTTTTATTCAGATTTCCCCATTTTTACGTGTGTGTGTGTGTGTGTGTGTGTGTGTGTGTGTGTGTTAAATTCTCTACAGTTTTATTACCATCGCAATCAAGATACCAAACAGTTCAAGGGACAAGGATCCTGGGTATTCTTTTTCTTTTCTTTTCTTTTCTTTTCTTTTCTTTTCTTTCTTTTTTTTTTTTTTAAACATATTTTTACTCATTTCAGAGAGGAAAGAAGAGGGAGTGAGAAATAGAAACATCAATGCAGAGAGAGAACCATTAATCAGCTACCTCCTGTACATCCCACACTAGGAGTCTGGCCCACAACCCAGGCATCTGGCTTTGACCTACTGGTTCATAGGTTGATGCTCAACCACTAAGCCATGCTAGCCGGGCCTGGGTATTCTTTTATAACTATACTAGAGGCCTGGTGCATGAAATTCGTGCGTGGAGGTGGGGGGAAGGATGTCTGACTGCCGGTTTAGGCCTGATCCCCACCTCCAACTGTTCCCCCCCCACACACAGTTTCATCCAGAAGGACATCCAGTATAATTAGCATATTATACTTTTATTATTGTAGACTAGGGGCCCAGTGCACAAATTTGTGCACCTTGAAAGGAGCTGTGAGCTGCTCATACAAAATCTGAGCCTTGGTAAAGTACACCAGTCAATCCTCAAGTACTGATTGTCAGAGGACAGTTCCTCTGAAATGTGAATGGACCGGCTTTGAAGATAAATATAAGGATTTTTCCATATTAAAGAATACCTTTAAGTAATCTCTTTATTTTAAACTGATTCAAAAGGGTTTGCACAGATGTGTAAATGTCAGAGCCATAAATAGCACCTTGTGAAACTGGCTTATGCCTAACCTTTAAGATGGACTTCCAGGAGGTCAGCCATGCTCTAAACTTAATATGCCTCCTGAGGAATAGTGGGCTTTTTATTTATCTGTATTTTTAAAAAAAATCCTCACTGGAAGACATGTTTAGAGAGAGCAAAGGAGAAGGGAAGGGAGGGAGAGGTGAGATAGTTACCTCCTGTATGTTGCCTGACCAGGAATTGAACTGGCAACTTTTCCATTCACAGGTCGACCCTCAACCAATGGAGTCACTCCAGGGCTTTAAATATTAATTTTAAGGAAAGCATTGTAGCCTAACTTAATTTCAAGAGTAAATAATTCAGAATTTTTGTTAATTTGTTTTTGACTGTTTAAAACATATCTTCCTAAAAACAGTGTTGTCCCACGCCGGCTTGAAATTGCATAATTATATGTTGTTTTGCAGATTTTGAAATCTACACCTTTCTGTACCTTTGTGGTATTTATGTTAATTTTTTGTCAGAAATATTTTTATGTACCTATTATGGCATACTATTTATTAAATTATTTATCACCTATTACATATTAACTCTTATGACCTTTTATTTTTTATTTTTGGCATTTGTTGGTATTCAGTTTTTGAGTGAATACTCAGAATCTGAAGTAAATTATTTCATTTTTATACCTCAGAAAGACTGGTTCTGTTTTTTTAGAAAAAACAGAGGGAGTGAGAAAATTTTGTTTGTGAAGTTCCAAGGACATTTATCTGGGTACTGTTAATACTTAAATACGGAGAACATGACTCTTGGTGGGCATGTGATAATTTTGCCAATGGCAAACAAACTAAGAAAGAGCTTTTATTTTTTTCTCAAATTAACTGTATTTACTTAAAATATATTAGAACAGTGCTAAATTTTAATTCATAGCATGTGTCTGGTAATTTCCAGATTTTTAAAAAATGGTTGTAAATGGCCGAAACCGGTTTGGCTCAGTGGATAGAGCATCGCCCTGCAGACTGAAAGGTCCCGGGTTCGATTCCGGTCAAGGGCATGTACCTTGGTTGCAAGCACATCCCCAGTGGGGTTGGTGCAAGAGGCAGCTGATTGATGATTCTCTCTCATCGATGTTTCTAACTCTTTTTCCCTCTCTCTTCCTCTCTGTAAAAAAATCAATAAAACATATATATTTTTTAATGTAGCCTTGGCTTATATGCTATGTGGTTAGAGCACTAGCCCGAGCACCAAAGGGTCTCGGGTTCAATTCCTAATCAAGGGTATGTGCCTGGGTTTCTGGGTTCACTTCCCATCCTCTGGTGCATTGTGTCGGAGGCAACCAGTTGATGTTTCTCTCTCCCTCCCCCGCTTCCTTCCTCCCCTCCCTGAGAAGATATTTTCCTCTAGTGAAGATTAACAAAAAATAAAATACAAAAAATGAATGTATTTGTTAGAGCAAACTTTTTTTTTTTAGTATCAATACAGTATTTGACTTAAAATCATGATCCAGGAAGAATATTCTTTTTGTCATTCATATAACTTTATTCGCTATATCTCTAATGCCATGTTTCTTGTAAATTTATGAAGAATGTTTTTTTCACATGGTTGTGTTGCTTTTTAAAAAATAGAATTTTCTGCAGTCCTCTAAGTTGTATTTTAGGGTTGATAAATTGGAGATTGTGGATGCTTTGATTTGGTACTTCCTGTTTGCAAGCTTTTATTTTCAATAACTGCAATTTACCAGAGACCTCAAAACCTTAAGATGTTTTGGGCATTTCAATTCTTTGAATACTTTAATACTTACAACAGATTTAAAACTGTAAACAAAATTTAGAAGATTCATTTATAAAAATTTACAAAGTAGTTCTTTACAGGTTCAAAAATTACCAAAATATGATTGGCAACACATGCAATAGAAATCGCATGCTGCTTTGCATGCTAGTGTGTGGGAATTATCTGGTTGATAATAAATTTTATAGTTCAGTCACTATTTCTAAATTTTAGCTTATCCTTTAGTTGGTAGGATATTGTAACCTTTTTGTATGCAGTTATGAATAACTAGAGGCCCGGTGCATGAATTGATGCATGGGTGGGGCCCAGCTGGTATGCCCCAATCAGGGCTGATCAGGCAGGGCCAGCCAAGGAAAGGGGCTGCAGGCAGTTGGCCAGACAGCCCTACCCCCTTCCCCATTGGGATGAGGGGGTTGATCGGGGGTGCGGCCGGCCAGCCAACAGCCCCCAGCCCCTGTCCAGGGCCAGTCCTGTCCCCTGGTCGAACTCCTGTTGAACTCCCAGTCGAGGGGGCAATTTGCATATTAGGCTCTTATTTTATAGGATGTGTATTCTGCAGTCATTCCAAGTATGTTTTTTGTTCTGTAGGATGTTTTATTTTATTTTTCTTTGCTTAGTGGGAATACTGTTTTTTCCATGATACTAAACCACTAGAATTTGTATTCTCATCACTAAAAGAAAAAAATTACCTTTAGTGTTATATACTTTTTATTGAATTCACAAATAATATTCACAGTACAATGATATCAGATGTTTTACTTTCAACAGAATGAACTTCCAAAAGCTTTATTTTGATTCCATGAGTTGGATAAAAGATGCCATGCTATTAATGGGATGATGGTTTTTCTTTTTGAAACATGTTATACACTTTTATATGTGATCTCTTTGTGAAGTTCTTATGGTAATGAATCTAACAGATGAATATTCTTTTTTTTTAATGGGCAAAAAATTGTAGAATTGAAAAAATGAAAAATCAATTCAGAACACTCATTTGATTAAAGTTAAGCATTAGAATGTTTTGTAAAGGCATCTTTTGCAGCTGTATGTTTTCACTCTTACAGTAAATACTAACTTTTGCATTAATTACTGTTGTTTCATGTCAGTGTTGTCACTTTAAATATAAACTCTCTGAGTAAATTGTTAAAAAGGCTTATTGCAAAATATCTAGATTAGTTACAGATGTACACTATAAAATAATGATAAAATCATTGTAGCCAACACATTTATACTCTGTATATCCTGAAAGAACTGTTCATGCACATTTCATGTATACATACAGTTTTTCATGTTTTCTACTTATTCCATTGACTGGTAACCTGATGACTTTTTTTGCATCTTGTTGAAGCAACAGTTTTAAGCATTCTCCTCCTAGCATCTGTTAAGACCAGAAGGAGTTGGCTGCTTTTTAATATCTTTGATATCAGCTTGCTGTGCTGGAAGGGGAAATGTATTTTGCATTTGTAGAGGATTGAGAAATAGGGACAGGTTATCTATCGCTGGTAATCTTTTTAGATTTAACCATGTGTTACTGTTTACTTTGCACATTTGTCTCACATAACAATAGAGTTCCTTGGCAGAATTTTTAGTACCAATTGAAGGTCTACTAAACGCTCTCTACTTACTTTAATTCCCCCCAATTTATTTATTTCATTTTTTAAATTGTTTGAAGGATTACAAATAGTAGTACCTATGTCTTTTTCCCCCCCCTTGACCTCCCCCCAGCTTCCCCTAACCCCCTCCCCCCATATGCCTTCACCTCTCCCATTCCCCCCCATGTCTTGTATCCATTGGATATGTTTATATGCATGCATACAAGTCCTTTGGTTGATCTCTTACAGCCCCCCGCCCCCAACCTCCCTGGTCTCCACTTACTTTAAAGCAACTGTGTTAAAAGTGTAAAATCTGAAGCAGTTAATACATATGGACAGGATGTTGGAAAACATGACAAATGAAGACTCTTCTGGTCAAACAGATTTAGTGATCCCCTTAGTTGCAGCAGTTTGGTGGGATGATAAGTATTTATCAAATAAACAAAAGAACAAACTAGAAATGTGAAATCAGAATAAATGGAGGTTCTTATTCTTAATCTATTTCAGGGCATGGGAAGGTGGATCAGGAAATGCTCTCCTAAGAAACTGACATTTATGCCGATATCTGAGATGTTATTAGAAGTAAGGTAGGAGAAAAGAGTAAGGAGAGGAAGGACATCCCAGGCAGAGGAAATAGTCACAAAAAGGTTCTTGGTGAGTAAAGTAGGCTTTTGAGTTCAAAACTGAAAGAAGGTCTGGTTGCTGGTGTGAGTCAGTAGGAGAACAGAAACAGGTGTTGAAGAGCAGGTGTTGGCCAGATCATGCAGAGCCTGATAGTCCTTGCTAAAGATTTGAATCCCATCAAACGTTTGAGAGTAATGTGACATTTAAATTTAAAAAAAAGATGACTGGCCCAGATAATATGCAGAATGAATTGTAGTTGAAGTTCTAGTTCAGTGGTCTGCAAACTGCGGCTTGTGAGCCACATGTGGCTCTGGCCCCTTGAGTTTTTAGCAAAGGCCAGCTTAGGAGTACCCTAATTAAGTTATAACAGTGTACCTACCTATACAGTTTTAAGTTTTAAAAAATTGGCTCTCAAAAGAAATTCCAATCTTTTGTTGTATTGTTGATATTTGGCTCTGTTGACTAATGAGTTTGCCGACCACTGTTCTAGATAAAGATTTATCAAAGATGTACTTAAACTCATATATACATTGAGTGATTTAATCTTTAAGGAGCATGAGAGACTGTATAAAAGGACCTATCAGTAACCATGAGCCTTTAATTTTTCATGGAAATGGTCTTTTAGTGCCAAATATATTAAAATATTGAGCCAAGAGGCAGGGTTCTAATCAGAGTTAATTTAATTTGTGAGCTTGAGCAAGTCATTTAACCTCTGAGCCTCATTCTATATTTGTAAATTGGGCATGTTAGAGAAATATGTGTTTAACTTAATAGTGTTAATCTCTTAACTCTTGTTAACATATGGGCTGAGTCTTGCTGAGTCATTTTTCTCAGACTGTGTGGGCAGGGTTTAATTAAAGCCAGCTAAGCAAACATGCCTCTTTTGTAGAAGTTTCATGTTTTATTTTTTGTTTTTAATAAAAAAAAATTTGGATAGCTGTTAGTATATCAGTTAATACACATTCCTCAAGAGAATACTGTACACTATGGCTAGGACCACTGATGCACCTCCTTGTATTTTAGTGGCGATTTGAAATTAAAAATTTTTGATTTGTGTTATGCCTCTCTATGATCTCATATTTAAAAACATTTTTCATCTGACAATACATTCTTATTGGAAAATTTTTGTCTCCCTCCATAAGCTTGACAGCTTTCCATTACTTAGGAGATTCCCCTGATGATGTCCATGGTAATATTAATGAATATGATTTTTTTTTTGGTATTGTGTAATGAGATGTGTTAACATTTAGAAGAACTGTGTAGTGAACCAATATTTTCCAAATGTCCAATACATGATATTATAAAACCATGCATGGGTAAAAAGATACAATCAAAGAATAAAGTAACAGATGGAGTTAATGTAATATGAAATATTCATTGATATGGTTTCAGATTCCACATTGTAACTAATCTCTAAGAAACTATCCCTTATTGACTTTTATAGTGTCCCAGGCGAATATTTAGAATTATCTGAATAGGCTCTTAAAATGCTCCTCCTTTTCCAACTACATATCTGTATGCAACTAGACTTTTTTCATATTTTTCATGTTTCAACCAAAATAGTATATTGCAACAGATTGCAGAAGCAAATATGAAAATCCAATTGCCTATTAAGCTGGACACTAAATTTACAAAACTATAAAATCATGCCACTCACTAGCTTATTTTTGCTTTGGAAATATATTTTTTTCATATAAAGTTTATGCGTCTACTACTTTAAATTTTTTTCTTAGTTTTAATCTCTATTATAGTAAATATAAATTGGTATTACCCACATAAACAAAAACTTTTTGGAATCCTCAGTAATTTTAGGAGTATAGGGGGGCTTCTTCAGAACAAAAAGTTTGAGATTTGGTGGTATACTTCTTTCATTACTTCTCTGGTTTCTAATTCAGTTTATAATCAAGTAGGAGAGATTGACATAAATGAAAAATGAAATGATAGGATAATATGAAGTAATTACTGAGAAAAGTCATTTAAAGGAAATTCATTCAAAATAGTAAACATTTTCCTAGCAAATGATGGAAAACAAAAAGGTTTGGAACTTATAGAGAAATTAAATGTAACTTGTGAAAGCAGGTTTTATCTTGTATTTGACAAAATTTAGATTGTAGTTTTAATTCTTAGTTATCATTTAGCACTGAGAGAGACTCTAGTGTGGGTTGGCATACTTTTTCTGACAAAATTATATAAATAAAGTCCTTTAAACTTATTTTTGACTTATATAATGTGAACATAGAGTCATTAAAATATATTTTAAAGCATTCATTTTTAGGGACTATTAATATTTTGTTAATACAATTTTATTTTTAAGTCCATTTGTTCTATCATTCTTCTGTTTCTAGTCCTATATTCATTCCTCATTGTCAATGGCTCAGTAGTTCTCCCCTATCATTTTTCACTACATCTTTTACTGGATTTGCAGTCTCGTTGTAGCTAAGTTTACAGTGTTTTATTGGAACTATTTGGCAAGAGACATACCAACAATGTTCAAATTCCACTACTCTGTTGAAATGAAATGGTTTTGTGCTTTGGCTGGTGGTATCCTAAGTGAATCAGTGCAGATGTAACTTGTGTAAGCAGATGTCTTGTCAGCTGATAAATAAGCTAGGGAGGAGGTGGCTTGAAAGGGTTTTTGTTGTTGTTTTATAGACAAAACAAAATCTGAGCTGAAAGCTAGATGTGAGGAAGAGGTAAAGGTTTGTGGAAGCCAAATAACTTAGCAGAAATTTAAAATAGTTGTGTTTTTATCTAATACAGAATAAACAAATACCATCGCAAAGTATTCCTATGTAAAAGTATAACTAACCCTAGCCAGTTTGTCTCAGTAGATAGTGTTGGCCTGCGGACTGAAGGATTCCGGGTTTGATTCTGGTCAAGGGCATATGCCTGGGTTGTGGGCTCGATCCCCAGTGGGGGGACATGCAGAAGGCAGCTGGTCAATGATTCTCTCTCATTATTGATGTTTCTACCTCTCCCCCTCATTTCCTCTCTGAAATCAATAAAAAAAAAATATTTTAAAAAAAAGTATCATAACCAAATGACAGGTTGTCATGATATTATGTGGAGATTAAGCATTATGTATTAATAAATTTGAAACAGTTAATCAAAAAGTCCTAGATTCTAATAATGTGGTGGCCTTTAGAGATAGTATATGAACTCATTTTTTAACAGTTTAAAATAACTTTTATTGCCCTAGCTGGTTTGGCTTAGTGGATAGAGTGTCTGCCTGCAGACTGAAGGTTTGATTCCGGCCTAGGGCATATGTCTGGGTGTGGGCTCCATCCCCAGTAGAGGCCATACAGGAGGCAGCCGATCAGTGATTCTTATCATTCATGTTTCTATCTTTCCTCCCTCTCTGAAATCAGTAAAAGTATATTTTTAAAAAATAAAATAATTTTTATTATGTGACAAGTTGTAACATCCATAAAAGGGAATGGTAGGTGGAAAGCAGGCAAAGTTTTGGAGATAAGTGAGCAAATGCGGGGAAAATTCACAAGAGAGTTTCTGACCTAAGAGTCATGCTGTTCGCTCTTATCTGGGATACAGTTTGGACTGGATCAAGATGCCTAATCAGGAGAAAAACATAAGGGCAGGCCGCAAGGAGGATGGGCAGTTTGTCTCACTCGTGGCCAAGCATTAGACTGGGAGAAGGCTGAAGTTGAGTAGCTAGAGTAATACTCAGAACCAACTTAATAGCTTCATTGTTTTGTTTTTTTTAACATAATAGGCTATCTGCACATGGACTCATTTGATCCTCACAACGTATTGGAAATCATAATTCATACTATAGTTGGGGAAACCAGAGGTATGTTTAGAGAGGTTCAAGTTTCACCCAGTGCAACATGGCTAGTATGCAGCAGAGCCAGAGATCGTGTTTGCCGGTGTCCTCTTAATTATTGTGCTCCATACTGCCTTTTTTTTTTTAAAAAAAAATATATATTTTTATTGATTTTTTACAGAGAGGAAGAGAGAGGGATAGAGAGTTAGAAACATCAATGAGAGAGAAACATCGATCAGCCACCCCCTGCACACCCCCCACTGGGGATGTGCCCAAAACCAAGGTACATGCCCTTGACCGGAATCAAACGTGGGACCTTTCAGTCCACTGAGCCAAACCAGTTTCAGCCATACTGCCTTTCTTAATTTTTAAAATGAATCCATACTGAACTTATATTTTTTATTGATATCTGTTATATACTAACAGATAATCAAATTTTCAAATAAGAAAATTTAACTTTTTCTAGTTGGGTGACAAAAGGCATATCTTTTGTGCATAGAGAAACATGTTAATTCTTTGATTTTATGGTGTTGCTCTTCTTTTTTTTTATATTATTGTCTACTAGCTAGTATTGTGGAATTTATTAGATTTCCCAGCTGTCTTCTCTATACTATTTCTAAGAATCTTAATGACCTTTTGAATTAAGGGAGTTTCTCTAAAATTAGTACATAACAAAAAACAAACAAACCAAAAAAAATCAAGACAGTAATTTCATTTATAATAACATCAAAAAGAATCAGTATTTAGGAATAAATTTAACACAGAGTACAATACTTGCATACTGAAAACACTGTTCAAAGAAATTAAAGAAGATTTAAGCAAATGGAAAGATACCCAGGATTTATGGATCAGAAGGCAAGATGGCAGTACTACCCAAAGTGATCTACAGATTCAATGCAATTCCTACCAAAATCCTAGCTGACTTATTTGTATAAGTTGCCAAGTGGCTCCTAAGAGTAAATGAAAATTCAGAGGACCCAGAATAGCCAACATAATCTTTAAAAAAAAGAAGCACAAAGTTGAAAACACACTATCTGATTTCAAAACTTACAAGAAGCTATAGTAATCAAGACATTGTGGTACTAGTTCAAAGATAGACATACAGATCAGTGGATTAGAATTGATTGAGAGTTCATAAATAACCTTTACATTTTCATCAATAGATTTTTAATAAATACCAAACATCTTAAACTACTCTTCTTTCCTGTTTACCCTCTGTCTTCTACCTTCTCAACTTCCTCCATTACTTAAATCAATAAGTACCTTATTGTTGAGTATGGTGATTTCTGAGATGGTATTTATTCACATGCATCTGGCCTGACAGAACTGGCTTATGCTCCAAGGACTAGTAATCTAGGAAACTGCCAGTTACTAACAGCAGTTAAGAGAAGAACGAATAGGTATGTATGTGAAATACAATAGCCCCTCCTTATCCATAGTTTTGCTTTCTGCAGTTTCAGTTACCTGAGTCAGCTTTGGTTCAAGAACATTAAATGGAAAGTTCCAGAAATAATTGATCAGTTTTAAATCACACATCTTTCTGAGTAGCAATGGTGACATTTCACAATGCCCTGTCCTGCCCCATCCAACCCAGGAAGGCAATCAATCACCCCTTTGTCCAGAGTGTCAGCACTGTGTACTAGACCTTCCCCTTAGTCCCTTGGTAGCTGTGTTAGTTATCAGATCACCTGCAGCTCAATCACAGGTGCTTACTTTACTTAATGGCCCCAAAACTCAAGAATAGTGATGCTGGCAATTCAGATAAGCTAAAGAGAGAATTCAAGGAGAACGTACTTCTTTAAGTGAAAAGGTGGAAAGTTCTTGATTTAATAAGGAAAGAAAAAAAATGTATGCTGAAGACGCTAAGATCTAATAAGAACAAATCTGCTATCCTTGAAATTGTGAAGAAGGGAAAAAAACTTATGCTAGTTTTGCTTTTGCATTGTTAACTAAAAAAAAAAAATTATGGCCACAGTGCATGATTAAATGCTTGGTTAATATGGAAAAGGCACTAAGTTTGTGTGTGAAGACATGAACAGAAAATGCATTCCCAATTGAGAGCAGCTTGTTGCACCAGAAAGCCTTGAGCCTGTATGAAGACTTCAGCAAGGGATGTGCTAAAACAAGTGACCTCATTCACATAAATTTTATTACAGTATATTAGAGTCTATTTTTATTATTAGCTATTTTTACTAATTTCTTACTGTGCCTAATTTATAAGCTAAACTTTATCATAAATACAGTGAAAAACACCATATATGTGGGGTTTGGTACTATCCTGGGTACTATCCATGGCATCTACTGAGAGTCTTGGAACGTATCCTCCACAGAGAAGGAAGACTACCACACATACATATTTATAATTCAGTATCACTGTTGCTGGTAGCTAGATCTGGAGTAGTAAAATAATTTGCTTTTTAATAATTATATAATGAAAGAAAGCAAATTAAGAAATCACTATAAAATCCAGATTACTTAGGCTTTGTTTCTTCAATCTGTAGTATCAAACTGCCAGTATTGTTGCCTTGAAGGTATGAGAAATATCTGCTGCCACATGTGGATAAAGAATAGTAGCTAGGCCGAAACCAGTTTGGCTCAGTGGTAGAGCGTCGGTCTGCGGACTGAAAGGTCCCAGGTTCCATTCCGGTCAAGGGCATGTACATTGGTTGCGGGCACCTCCCCGGTAGGGGGTGTGCAGGAGGCAGCTGGTCAATGTTTCTCTCTCATCGACCTCTCTAGCTCTCTATCTCTCTCCCTTCCTCTCTGTAAAATATCAATTTTAAAAAAGTATCACTTATTAAATAAATTGTACTTTAAAAAAATAAAAGAATAGTAGCTGGATTTTTTTTAACACCATGAAACAATAGAAGGCAGAGGGACTGAGCAAAGGATCCATGATTTTTGTTGGGTTCTCAAATTATTTTGAACTTATTCCAAAAGAGATTAAGGATTGCTTCATCTTTAGAAGACAGTAAAGCTGTTGAGAACTTTCACTTCTAGATATTATAGTGTAACTGGTACTAGACTACCCTTTGGCCATAAACAGCTAGCTAACTGGACAAAACACATGAGACAACTTTTTTTTTTTTTTTTTTTTTTTAGAAATTTGGTAACAGGCAGGGCAGGACTGCAATCCCCAAGAGAAGGAAAACAAATTGTGCTCTATCTCCCTGGCTGTCTAAACCAGATTCCAGTGCGGGATCTAAACAAAGCATGGCAGGCCTGTTGGGCCAAGGAAATAGAAATGAGAGACTGGGGAGGCTGGAATTAATTACCATTAAAGATGGGGTTATACAAACAAATCTAGAAATCTGCAGAGGAGTTTCTTTGAGTCTTTGGCTGGATATTAAGCTGCATGAGGCTTCATGGGCTGGACAAACAACAGCTATTGGGGGAAGGACAATTACCAGAGAGCTGGTAAAAGTATTGAAGTTTATAATGAGTTAGAAGATATTTTAGTTCTGACCAGCTAGAGTGGAGAGCTTTTGTTGAATATTAGGGCCATTTGGGAGAGAACCCCAGAAATGGCATTCCTTAGGAGTGGGGCTAAAGTAACGCGAGAGAAAAGGCTACTCCAGCCCTACTCTAAAACTGTGCTGAAAAAACATGTCTCAAAAGGATTATGGTGATTCTCAACTAAGTTAGCTGCCTACCTGAACAAAACTTAACATTTAAAACATCCATATATTGCCCTGGCCAGTGTATCTCTGTTGAGCATGGTCCTGTGTGTCAAGAGGTTGCCAATTTCGCCAAAACCGGTTTGGCTCAGTGGTAGAGCGTCGGTCTGCGGACTGAAAGGTCCCAGGTTCGATTCCGGTCAAGGGCATATACATGGGTTGCGGGCACATCCCCGATAGGGGGTGCGCAAGAGGCAGCTGATCGATGTTTCTCTCTCATTGACATCTCTAGCTCTCTATCTCTCTCCCTTCCTCTCTGTAAAATATCAATAAAATATATTTTAAAGAAAAAAAGAGGTTGCCAATTTCATTCCAGGTCAGGGTACATGCCCAGGTTGTGAATTCGATCCCCAGTAGGGAGCATGCAGGAGACAGCTAATTGGTGTTCCTACTTCTTCCTTCCCTTCTCTCTCTAAAATAAATAAAAATGTATTTTTAAAAAGCAATGGATGTTTAAAATTTATTTGAATAAAAAATTTATGCATTGAAAAAATACACAAAATGTTAATCTAATCCAAAATAACTAGACATAATGATGAAATAGGAAAATCAGTAAATGGAAATAGACCTAGAAATGACAGGCTTGATAAATTTAGAAGATAGATGTTGCATTTAAAGGAAAGTGTGAGCATGAGAGAAAGACAAGATGTAAAAAAGACACATTAGAATTTCTAGAATTGAAAAATACAATTGAAATGAAAAATTCTAATGGGCTTAATAGCAGATTAGGCACTGCAGAAGAAAAGATCAGTGAAAGGGTAATAGAAACTTAGTAAAAATGAGGCATGGGTAGGGGGAGTCTAAAGGGGAAAAGAGCTTCAGTGATGTGTGACATTATCAAGTAGTCTAATATATGTGCATTTGGAGTCTAAGAGTCTATGGTTGCAGAAGAAATACTTGAAGAAACAATAGTTGAAAAATTTCCAAATATGATGAAAGCTATAATTCCATAGACCTAATGAGCCTAGGTAGGATACACTGGGTTATACCCTAATCCAATCATTTATAAGAGAAATCTTGAGCCAGAGGGGGGTTGGAGAAATACACACACACACACACACACACACACACACACACACGACAAAAATAAGAAACTTGATTTTTTTCATGAAAAAAAATGTAAATCAGCAACTGAAACTAACTCTATTACAAATTAATAACAGCCATACTGAAGAGAGAGAAGGAATAATCAAAGTAACCTTAGGAAATGGTATTTTGATTTGAT
Source organism: Vespertilio murinus (assembly GCA_963924515.1). Taxonomy (NCBI): domain Eukaryota; kingdom Metazoa; phylum Chordata; class Mammalia; order Chiroptera; family Vespertilionidae; genus Vespertilio; species Vespertilio murinus. The sequence goes on from OZ004713.1 coordinate 54,214,933, forward strand.
ACTGTAAGACTAAAGATAAAAAGAAAATTGTATGCAAGTATTATATTTAACAAACCTAGTTTCTCATAGGGCATTGGTTAGTAAGTCTGAAACTACTTTATGTATATAGCAGGTCCTCAAATAATGTAGTTTTGTTCAACATTGTTTCATTACAACATTGATGAGAAGCAAAACCCAGGATCACTATCTTGTGTGGAGTTGCACATTCTCCCAATGTCTGTATGGGTTTTCTCCAGGTACTCTGGTTTCCTCCCACATCCTAAAGATGTGCATGTTAGGTGAATTGGTGTGTAATTGTCCAAGTCTGAGTGGGTATGACCCTCTGAAAATGGCATCTATCAAAGTCCCAGTTTCCAAGAACCTATTGACTACATTATGAGTGGATTTACTGTATACTAGGATTGAATATATAAGTAAACAAATTTTAAATACTGAGAGCCAGGTTTCTAATTGTTAAAGAAGAGGGTTACAAGAAAAGGAGAGAGTCTAGATGAATTCTTGTGCTATTGGATTGCAATCAGAGGTGTAAGTATGAACTGATTATCTTATATATACATACAGATAGGTATGGAATTGTAGATGTGTATGTGTATGGATTAGTATACATAAATATACTAATCTGTTTTGTGGGAAGGCCTCAAAGTAATGACATCAGGTAGCAAAGAGCATGCTTAGTGTCCAGATCTTGGACTCTACAAATCTTCAATAAAAGTAGCCAGGGCTCTTCAAAGAACTAACTGGTTGATTCCCAGAGCTGGAGTAGGAGAAATGCAAGATGTTCCTGGAACATTGTTAATGCTAGAAAACAAAGAAGTGCTCAGAAAAGGTGCATTGTACCAGTTTTACTTTCTTGTTTCTGATAAATGGTTGTGTAAGTGTTAACATTAGGGGAAGATTGGTAAAAAATATACATGAACTCTGCTATTTTTGCAAGTTTTCTGTAAAATCATTTTAAAATAAAAAGTTTCTTAAGTTTACATTTCTTTCAGGGAGAGAAAGGGGAAAAAGAAAGAAATAGTGCAAGTCAGAAGATAATGGAGTAACATTTAAAGGAAAAAACTACCCATTCGAAAACAATCCTAACAAAAATATCTTTCAAAAATGAAAGCAAAATAAAGACATTTTCCAGATGAACAAAAGCTGGGAGAATTTCTTGCTGGCAGTCTTGCACACTATTAAGAAATTTTCAAGGAAGTTTTTCAGGCCAAAGAAAATTATTCCAGATAGAAACTCAAATTTACGCAAAGCATGAAGAGGATAAAAAATGGTAAAAATGTGGAAAAGGAAAAAAATTTTTTCTCAAATTTTAATTTATTTCAAAGACAATGGAATGTTTAAAGCAAAAATATTAATATTTTAAAAAGTAAAATTTAGACATATAATAAGAAGAAGTACAGCTTTTTAAAAGCCCAATAATAGGAGGGAGAAAATAGAAGTATACTACTGTAAAGTTCTAGTATTTATATAAGAAGCAATATAAAATTGTTTGAAGGTAGATGGTGGTGTTAAAGATGTATATTATAAGCCCTATCACAACCTCTAAAAAAATGTACATCTAATAAGCTACTAATCAAACACTCAAGTGGCTATATTAATATTAGACAAAGTATATTTCAGAGAAAGGGTTATATTTTAAGGAATAAAGGGTTTTGTTTTGTTTTTACGATAAATGTGTCCATTTGTCATATTTATATATTTAACCAGAGGCCTGGAGCATGCAATTCATGCACTGTAGGGTCCCTAGTAGCTGCTGGCTGCCAGCCAAGTACTCCCTCCCTTCCCCCGGCCACCTACTGCTGTTGGGGCCTCCCTCCCTCCCTTCCCCTGGCTGGCCCCGCTCCCTGGCTGAACTCCCCGTCAAGGGGACAATTTGCATACTATGCTTTTATTATCTATATAATAAAAACCCAGTGGTTGTAACAACTGGTCACCAGGAGGTGCATTGATAGGGTCCCGTGGCACTGGCAGAACTTGACACTGGGTCCCGGGGTGCGCTGGGTCTGGGTCTCGTGCAATTTCATGCGCTGGGCCTCTAGTATAGGATAACAGAGTTTCAAAATACTTGAAACAAAAACTGACTGAGTTGGAAAGAGAAATAGGCAATCCATAATTACATAGTTGGATATTTCACCATTCTTCTTTAGTAGTTGATAGAGTATCTGGACATGTATTAAAGTAATTAACTCTTGCCCTAGCCCAGTGGTCTGCAAAGAGCCACATGTGGCTCTTTGGCCCCTTGAGTGTGGCCCTTCGACAAAACACTACGATCTGGGCTGTGATACAAATTTGAAAATTATCAGTGTACGTGTAGAATTTAAAGCCTTGAAATTTGGGGAAATTAAGGGAATTGGGTAGAAAAGAGAAGTTCACTGCAATTTTTATTTTATTTATTGAATGATTTTTAGAGAGAGAGGATACATATGAATTCATTGGTTAATTCTTGTATGTGCCCTCACCTGAGATGGATCCCGTAGCCTTGGCGTATCGGGGTGGCCTGGACAGGGCTCATTGCAATTTTTAGAAAAGGTCAGAGTGATGAGGAGAAACCAGTAATGAAGATTGACGAATAGCTGTAGAGGTAGACACACCAAGAGAATTTTTGTGCAGAAAAGAATGAGGAATTGCTTCAACTACTGCTAATTAGTTTGAAGATAGACAAGGTGAGATGGAGAGGGAAACTCATGGAGTCTTGGATGAGGTTTATATCTTAAACAGTGTAGATGTATATCTTTTTTTTAAAATATATATTTTATTGATATTTTACAGAGAGGAAAGGAGAGAGATAGAGAGCTAGAAACGTCGATGAGAAAGAAACATCAACCAGCTGCCTCCTGCACACCCCCCACCCGGGATGTGCCCGCAACCAATGTACATGCCCTTGACCGGAATCGAACCCGGGACCTTTCAGTCCGCAGACCGACGCTCTACCACTGAGCCAAACCGGTTTCGGCTAGATGTATATCTTAAAATCAGGCAAGTGTGGGTAGGCATGGTCTGAGGCTGTAAACATTGTAATTTGAGGTTTATAAATATCAGACAAGTGGCCCTTTTTACCTTGGGTATGGCAAACATAATGGGACCAAGCTGGAGATTTTGGTTGGTTAAATAGCAAATTCTATGGGACCTACAGTACTTTTGCTTCATGTATTTTGATGCTCTGTATTACTAAATGCATATGCTTTAATTGATCCCTTTGTCATTATGAAATGACCCCTTTTTTCCCTTACGGTTTTCTTTTGCTCTGCAAGCTAGGAAGGCTATATTTTTTCCTAGTAAGAAAGGTTTTATTCCTTTGCAATAAATATTTTAAATTGTACTTTTTAAAAGTTTCCTAACTGTAAGAACTCATTCTTTCTCTATAGCTATTTCTTCTACCATCTTGGATCTTATATATTACCACTCAGGTTTAAAATTTGACACATTTGCTCAGAATTGAGTATTTAGTGACCATCTAGAGCCAAACATACACAAACATATTTTAAAAATACATTTTAGTCCAGTTAATTTTAGTATAGCTCAGTTCAGAGCCAGATACAATTTACCTTTTTTTTTCCTTCTATGTTGTAGGAATAGATTTTAAGATCAAAACTGTTGAATTACAAGGAAAGAAGATCAAGCTACAGATATGGTAAGTGACGCTAATTTACTCACTTGGTGTAGTAGAATTCCAAGTCTGAAGGTCTTGTCACCTGTTTAGATGCCGTGAGACCTCCCTTTCTAAAGCCAGCAATCAGGTGACTTCCTTTCAGTGAAGTAAAAAAAAATATTGCCATGGATTTTGGAGTCCATGAGATCTAGCTGAGTATTTTGCCTTTTCTATTTACTGTATGAACTTCATTCAGCAAGTTACATATTCATTATGAACCTCTTATGTCTTCATATGGAAAATGGATTTTCAAACGATTGTTATAAGGATTTCATGAAATAATCTACATAAAGCCTTTAGCACAATATTGTGCTCACACTCAATATAAAAAAATAATATAATCCTTTTGATGCTTTGACAGATTTATGCTGAAATATTTATTTCCTTTAACATGTAACTTTATAGGCATTATTTTTATTTAATTCTTATAACCCCCATAGAAGTATAATAAATTTTTTAAATTTGTAACAAGTATGAATCATAGACTTTAAAATTATAATAGTGATTTTCATTTAATATTGTTTTACATGTGTGTTTTAACCTAGTAAATACAATTTCTCTATGAAATATGACATATAATAAACTGTATATTCAAATGTGTGGGTTGGTAAGTTTTGATGTGTATAAATCTGTGAAGACATATCACAATCAAGGTAATGAACATATTCATCAAAAGTTTTCTCCAGCCTCTGTAATTTCTCCTTCTTCCGATCCCTGTTCTCCAGGCAACCACTCCTCTGCTCTCTGTCACTGTAGGATAGTTTCCATTTTCTAGTACTCTACATAAATTCAGTCATATAGTGTTCTTTGGTTTGTCTGTTTGTTTGTTTTCTTTTTGTGGGGAACTTATCTGGATTCTTTAACTCAGTATAATTATTTTGAAAATTATCCATGATTTTATGTGTATCAGTAAGTTCTTTACTTTTTAGCCTTTTTTTTTTTAAGGAGGGGTGGTCAGAAATGCTTGCCCCAGTCACTAAAAATTGTTAGTGTCCCATTGTAGAAAACTTAACTATTTACCTTCGTAAGGTGCCAGAGACTTTGTAGTCATCTTTGATTCCATACCCTTTAACCCCAACACCCAATTTAGCAAACCTCTTAAAATTTATCTAGAATCCATATACAATTTGCCATTTCCATTGTTACCCCAGTAGAAGCCACTATTACTGATTTGAATCATTGTAACAGGTCCTAATTCCCTTTTGCCGCTTTCTGGTAATTTTTTCACAGAACAGCCAGAGTAATAGCCTTTTCAAGTCTAAATCTGGTCATCATGGTTGTCATTCCTTCTCCTATTTATAACTGTTTTAAAATGAAGGTCCAAATTTCAAATCCAGATTTTTTTCATTGCTTTTCAGAGAGAGAGAGAGAGAGAGAGAGAGAGAGCGCGCGCAATGTGAGAGACACATTAATTGGTTGCCTTCTGCACTTGCATCCCAACTCAGGATAGGGGAGCGAACCCAAAACCCAGGTAATGCCTTTGACCCTTCAGTGTGGGGGTGATACTCTGACCATGGAGCCACACTGGTCAGGGCCAAATTTACCATATTTTAAAAATGTAAAAATTTATTGTTCTCCCCCTCTACTACAGTGTAAGTTTTTTTGAGGGTGGGGTTCAATCTGTCTAATGTATGGTTATATAACCACCTAGAACAGAGCCTGGCAAATGTAGGCGCTCAATAGATATTTGTTGACAAAATGACTTTCATTAATTTCTGTTTATATCCCTCGCTCACATTAAGTATCACCTTTATAGAGGACCACCCTGATCATTTTATCTAGATTACTTCCTCCCTTGTCCTATTCCTCCTCATGCCACCTGTTTACCTTGTTGGTATTTGTCATAATTTAGGATTATATATTTATTTACTTGTTTATTCCTATCCCCATAGGATTGTAAACTTTGCAGGACTGGAATCGGGCTTTAGACATTTTTTTCGTTTTAGACTTTTAAAAAAAAAATGAAGATAATAATTTAAGCTCAGGGTGTTTTGGATATAGAGAAATGTATCTATGAGGAAATCCAGATCTTGTTAAAATAAAACTCAATCTGAGAATTTTGACATTCTAATTTACATTGGGAGCCTCTGGCTTACAGAGCAGATTGATGCTGTCTCTGGCCTGTTCCAGGGCTGTGAGTGCCCAGACTAAAAATAACTATCATAATAGCAGCTAGAGTACACAACTTCCCTGGCCCTGTGTGTAGGACTAACAATTAAGGAAATAAGCTATTTCAGTTGCTTAGAGCATATCACTCCTTTTATAATATGTCATTGGGAAAAATATTCTCTTAGCTGTGTATTGTCATTTTATGTAAGAATTCTATTGTCGGTTTACAATTTCAGAAATGTGAGTATTATACATAGACTTAGAAGAAAAAAGTTAAGTAGTTTTGTAAAAACCTGTATTATGGTGGCATACAAAAATATTGTGGACATAGGCAATGTTTAATTGCTCTTCAGATAGTTCACATCTGTTTTTATTTGAACCAACCTGCTATCCTTAGACCCGGGTGTATGTGTTGGGGCAAACCTAAAAATAATTTGAGGATGAATAAGCAGCTGTGGCTATTTTTAGCCCTGGGCAAAGGGTCACCAATTAGCCTAGCAGTAGTGGGGCAAGGACTCTGGAGATTGCCTTAACATTGGTGTGGCTGTTATAATGAAGATCCATGAGAAGGATCATTGGAGATCAAGGAGTCAAGCAGCCAGATCATCTTGTAGGGTGGATAGTGATGTTGAAAAGTGTCAAAGTATGAAATGTATAAATGAAAATCAGTTATAAAAAGCTTTAAAAATCTTAATAGGGAGAGCATATAAAAAGGGGGAAGATATTTGTGTTTAAGAGATTTTGGAAGATGGAGGAGACAAATTAAAGAACAGAGTAGTGTGCCAAAACCGGTTTGGCTCAGTGGATAGAGCCTCGGCCTGCAGACTGAAGGGTCCCAGGTTCGATTCCGGTCAAGGGCATGTACCTTGGTTGCAGGCAGGCACATCCCCAGTAGGGGGTGTGCAAGAGGCAGCTGATCAATGTTTCTCTCTCATCGATATTTCTAACTCTCTATCCCTCTCTCTTCCTCTCTGTAAAAAATCAATAAAATATTTAAAAAACAAAACAAAAACAGAGTAGTGTGCCATGGATCAAAACAGATTGTTGCTTTGAACTTAAATAGTGATTATTTTTCTTTTCAGGGGACTATTAATGTTTCATTGTCTCTTATATTAGTTCATAACCAGGATACTATCTAATAAAATAATGAGTAATATGAAAATTAACCATCATTCCACAACAAAGATGGCAGCACCCATAGCAGCTGGGGCCGGACGCTGGTGGCATCGTCCCAGTAACGTGAGCCCAGTAGGCAAGTGCAGCCCGAAGGCAACACCCAGCAGGGCCTGCTTGCCCATTGCCATGGTGTAGAGCAGACAGGCCCTGCCGAGAACCACGAGGAGTGGGTCTAAGATGTCAGTAGGGTATCCCCTGGGCTTCCAGATTGGTGAGGGCTGAGGAATTCTCTCCCTCCCCTTGCACAAATTACATGCACCAGACCTCTAGTTATACTGTAAAATCTCCTTTCCTGGGGCTGTTGATGTAAACTTAGTTGCTTTTGCAGTGTTCTTTCTTAGTGCAGAATTTAGTTATAAATTTGACACTGAAGTGTGTGTATTATTTGCTAATTGTGTAAGGTGAGTGAATGGGGAAGAAGAAAGCCTATAATACATAGTGTTGGGGTGGTGCTCATAGTGAAATGTAGTGTTAGGTCTCCCTAAATTGTTATTACTTATGACAAAAATTGAAATGAAAGTTTTCTATTCCTCCTACACTAACTACAGCTGCTCGGCACTGCTGGAAGCCCAGGCCCTGTTACACTCTTTGTCTTGGATAAGTACATTTCCAACCTGGGTTTTAAGTAGGGAATATTAATCCCTCTCTAGGGTTATAGAATAATTAGTTAACTCATACTTTTTACCAGTACAGAAAATAACTAAACTAGTTCTACTGTGATGAGACAGTTTTTTGTTTTTTTCATGAAAGCATTTATAAATTACACCTGATTTAAGGTACTTTGTAACTAAATATCTAAGATTAATAAAACAGAAAAATGGAAGGTTTAAATATAGTATCTCTAAAGGACAGTTTGTTTACTATGCTTGCTTTTGTAAAATTTACCTATAAACTTTTTTGAAAAATATATTGTTATTGATTTGGGAGAAGAGAGAGATAGAAACATCAATGATGAGAGAGAATAATTGATTGTCTGCTTCCTGCAGTTGCCCCCTACTGGGGATCAAGCCCATAACCTGGTCATGTGCCCTTGACTAGAATCGAACCCAGGACCCCTTTGGTCTGCAGACTGACCCTCTATCCACTGAGCCAAACCAGCTTAGGGCCCTATAAACTTCTTGGCGACCAGTGCAACAAAAGGGATGCGGAGGGAGTGTTACCCACAAAAATAATGTAAAGTGGGGGCATTATATCAAATATAGGATAAATTTTTCATAGAGTTAGATTTTATAGTGATGTTTTAAAAAATATATATTTTATTGATTTTTTACAGAGAGGAAGAGAGAGGGATAGAGAGTTAGAAACATCAATGAGATAGAATCATCGACCAGCTGCCTCTTGCACACGCCCTACTAGGGATGTGCCGCAACCAAGGTACATGCCCTTGACCGAGATTGAACCTGAGACTTTCAGTCCGTAGGCTGACGCTCTATCTTTTGAGCCAAACCAGTTTCAGCTATAATGATTCTTAATAAGTTGATATAATGTTAAAGGCAATGGATATAAAAATTGTAGTCTAAGAATATAAATAAACATATAAATGCAAATACGTGTGTGTGTATGTGTGTAGCCTCTTACTGGTTTAACATGATTTAAGGATACAACCTAGAAGAATTGGTAGCATGTCTCTTAAATGGTTTTCTTTTTAATATTTTTTAAATTGTTGACAGTAATATAGATGTTTCCTGTCTCCCTGGTCTCCCCTCCCCACCCCACCCCCTATTGGTTTTTCTTAAATGGCATTTCTCTTGGCAATTTTTTGGATAAGTATTGCATTACTCCTAACTCTGCTTCTTGCACACACCCATTTTCAACACAGTAGACAGAATAATTCTTTATAAACCCAGGCTTTTCTTTGCACAAATGCACCAATAGATTTCCTATCTCACACAGGGAAAGCAGGAATAATTGAAGAGGCTGATAAGATCCTACATAATTTTTAATTCCCCCTCCACACACAAGCACACATCTGTTTTTAATTGATTTTAGAGAGAGAGGAAGGGAGAGGGAGAAAAAGGGGGAAGCTTCGAATGGCTGCCTCCCATATACACTGCACCCCAAGTATGTACCCTGACTGGGAATCAAACCCATAGCCCTTCAGTGTGCTGGACAATGTTCCAACTAAGCCACATGGGCCAGGGCTACTGGGTTTCATTTAAAAATAACTTTAAGAGTTTTATATGTCACTTTTTACTGTTTTCTCTTCCACATTTTCATCCAATATAGGTAGGTCATTAATTTTCTTTGACTAACAAGTTTTATATATATATATATGTTTATAGATAGCCATAATGGTTAACCATTTAAGAATTATATAAGTGGTGGTTCTTTTTTGTGTTGTGACATAATTTCTGTCTTAACCAAACGATTCTACTGTTTCACCTTTTATAATTAGAGGCCCAGTGCACAACATTCGTGCACTGAGGGGGGAGGGTTGGGAATTCCTCAGCCCGGCCTGCTCCCTCTCACAGTACGGGAGCCCTTGGGGGATGTCTACCTGCTAGGCTAGGCCCAATCTCCATGGGGTGTGGGCCTAACCTGACAGGCAGACACCCTCCTTGGGGTCCTTAGCTCTGACGCCACCGCCACTGGGCTTGCCAGCAGTCAGCTAGCTTCTGGCTGAGTGGCATTTCCGCATGAGAGCGCACACTGACCACCAGGGGACAGCTCCTGCATTGAGCGTCTGCCCCCTGGTGGTCAGTGTGCGTCATAGTGACCAGTCATTCTCCCTCTTCTGCTGTTTAGTTGATTTGCATATTAGGTGTTTATTATATAGGATATAGAATGTAAAAGTGCTCAACACAAATTATTGTTTATTTCAGGGATACAGCAGGCCAGGAGCGATTTCACACTATCACAACCTCCTACTACAGAGGAGCAATGGGTATTATGTTAGTATATGACATCACCAATGGTAAAAGTTTTGAAAACATCAGCAAATGGCTTAGAAACATAGATGAGGTAAGATGGAGAAATTGCATAAACCCTTCATAAACACATTTGTATACTTGGTTGAGAAGAATAAGTGTTCTAATTGGTCTTTAGGATATATTGTACTATCATTATTGAAGTCATTATTATTGAGCATTTCTTTTTGATGGAGTGAGCCTTTGTTTTTAAATGAGCAGTATAGCGTTTTGAGACTTTAAGAGCTCTGTAGAATTTTTAATTAATGATTCTATAGAGTAATGCATTATCTAAAATCATGATCCAGCTTGAATTTAGATTATGATAAGAGATTTAAGCTTTAGATCTTTTGCCTAGATCCTTTTTTGGTAAGATCACATTTAGAAACCAGATAGCCTTATATAGTGGGAAAATAATATTTTGACAGGGATATGTCTTTGTTTCTTTTCCTAGGTAATTTAAGAATTTATGTAGGTTTTCAGCTTGGGATGGTTTCATGGTGATTGTTTTAAAACTTTCAAATTATTGAAATGGCACTGTAAATTAAGAAAAAGTCACTTGGGGGGAATATTAAGCCATAATTCATGGTAGGGTGAAAATAAAAATTTTTATTCCGTTTCAGCATGCCAATGAAGATGTGGAAAGAATGTTACTAGGAAACAAGTGTGATATGGATGATAAGAGAGTTGTTCCTAAGGGAAAAGGAGAACAGGTAAGAAGTTCTGAATGAAACTAATGTGCTCTCCGTAATTTGTGAGGATGGCACTGCTGGAGGGTGCCCTGAGCTGCTCACATCAGTTTTTTAAACGCTGTTGGAAACAGTAGCATATCATTTAAGTGAATTTTTTTTCAATACATAACCAGCTCTGTGGCAGTACTATTTTCAGCTTTATTTATACTACAAAGAGGGAAAAGACAAATTAGTGATCTCAATTTTTTAAATTTAGGACATTAAAGAAATGTATCAATTGTTTCAGTTTGACAGTAGCTTGTGACAAGCAGAAACTAGATACTGCTTAAGTCGCTTGAAACTTTTCTTAAGTTTGCCCCTAGAGTAAAATAATTGATCCTTGAATAATGTGGGGTTTAGGGGTGCTGACCCTTGACTCCTGTACAGTCAAAAATCCACATAAACACTTGACTACTGTTGTCCCTTAGTATCCACAGGGACTTGGTTCTAGATCCTCTGTGGAAACCAAAATCCAAGGATGCTCAAATCCCTTATATAAAATGGCATAGGATAATGCATACAGTTGGCCCTCTGCATCTGCAGATACAAAACCCAAGGATATGAAAGGCCAAATATACAGGATGTCCCAAAAAATGTATACATACTTTAATAGCTGATAGCTCAATTTTTAAAATCAAATGTATTTTAATAAACACAGCCTTTATAATTACTTAAAGTGTGTGCATACATTTGGGGGGGGGCATACTCTATTACCTACTGGAAAATATTTACGTGTAAATGGACCCATATAGTTCAGGCCTGAGTTCTAGAGTCAACTGAACTTTTAGAATATCTGAAGTAAACTCTTATGGTGAAGAGATGATTCTTTTATTTTGTTTATTTATTTTTAAAAAGCTTGACTGTTTTAATCTTAACCCATTTAAATATGTTTTATATAGCTTAGTTGAAACTGCTGCCTTTAGCATAATATTACTATTTTCTCTTAAGTCATGAGTTGGCAGTCTGATACTTGATAATTTTATGATGACATTTTGCTTCTATTTCAGATTGCAAGGGAGCATGGTATTAGATTTTTTGAGACTAGTGCAAAAGCAAATATAAACATTGAAAAGGCCTTTCTCACATTAGCTGAAGATATCCTTCGAAAGGTAAGCTGCTATTTTTACCTACTGCTAAGGTGCCCCATTCCATAGTTGAATACTTTGTCTTTTCTGAAGTACTTACTAGATTTACATACAAATCTAGTATGGGCGTGGGTGTTACTGTTTCAAAACATTTATGCATTACCAGTAACTAATCCTCCAAAGTGAAGTGAGGAACTGGAAGAACAGAGCCATCTAGAAATCTCTAGAATCCAGACAGTTCAGTTAATATTCTGAATACATATGCTTAGACTCTAGAAGTGAGGAACTGGAAGAACAGAGCCATCTAGAAAGCTGTAGAATCCAGTCAGTTCAGTTAATATTCTGAACACACATGCTTAGACTCTAGTACCCAGTTTCCTACTCCTTTTTTTCCTTCTTTGTCTGATTTTGTGGTGGCTTTCTATTTACTTTTGGATTCATTTCTCTTATGCATCTTGTACATTTCCATAGATTATTTTTTAAACTTTAAGGTAAGCGGCAATACTGTATTCTGAAGTTATTGCTGCAGAATCACAATTCTTCTGCATGGTCATTCTCAGACATGCCAGTAAAGGGCATGCATATATTATATACTGAATAAACGGACTAAAGCTACCCAAGTTTCATTAGGGAATCATTTCAATCTGTGATGTAAAAAATAGTAATGACTAGATTTGGTTATGAGTCTTGAATTCTCTATTCAGTGTGTGGTATATTTATATGCAAATAAAATTAGAAAAAATCTGAAACAAATCCTAAAAGAGAAACAGACATTATATAGGAGAAAATTTCATTGCTTCTGGTAACCTTTCTGTTTTTATACTTGAAATTTTAATATTTTTTAAACACCAACCCAGAGATATTACACACACACACACACACACACACACACACACGCGCGCGCGCGTGAGTGTGTTTGTATGTATATATAAAATAGAGGTGGTATATCAAATAAAAATTTAGTAAAATTTCTGAGAAACGAAGCAACTTAATTTTTTTGGAGTGAAATGTTACGTGTTAACTAGGATTGAGTGTTCAGACTGCATAGGATAGTTACCAGTTATTGCCATTCAGGATGACTGCAAAACAAAAGTTGTGCCCTTTCACATCTGCCAACATCCTGCATATTACGTTTGATAGTTAATATATATTGAGTAATAGAAAGTAAGTTAGGATATAATTATGTAGTGTGATCTTACTTTTCAAAATTATATATGATACCAAACACACGTGTATGCATGAACACTCACACATCTTTGGTTGTGTTTGGCAAATAAATCTGGAAGGATAGTGAGTACTCCAAGGGAATAAGAGGGGGATATAGGACAGAATCACCACGTGGTAGAAAGTACTTTCTATTTTAGAGATAGGTGAGTCAGTGAAAAATTATTCCAGTATTTATAGAACTTAGCACAAAACTTGTTGAAATACCCTTGTCTCTTTCTGGATATTTTGGTCTTCTTCATAGTTTTTATTTCTTTCTGTTCCTACTGTGTTCCCTGATCTTCTCATTAATCTTTGCATATTTTAAAAACTAGTGCTGCCCTGGGTCGCGTGGCTCAGTTAGGCGCTGGCCTGTTCACCAAAGAGGCCACCAGTTTGATTCCCATTCAGGACACATACCACCTTGTGATTTTGATCCCCAGTCAGGCGAGTACAGGAGACAACTGATCGATGTTTCTCTCTCACATTGATGTTTTTCTCTCAAATCAATAAAACATATTAAAGAAAAAAACACAGACTAGTGCTATATAGTCATGATATAATCTGTGTCCCCATGAGGTAAATCTTCCTTCTTATTATATTAAAGGTTAAAAAGTATGGATGCACCAATAAAGCAGCTCTCAGTTTAGCATCTTCCCCATGTAGGCAGGCCCGAATATGAGATAGCATTCATTATTTTCATACTCTTTCAATCTGGTAATATGAGTTAATACATCAAACGTAAACTTGCTTAACAAATTAGATGTGAAATACAGTAGTGATTTTAAAAACACATAGTTTTATTGACTTCAGAGAGGAAAGGATAGCAGAAACTGGTTTGGCTCAGTGGATAGAGCCTCGGCCTGAGGACTGAAGGGTCCCAGGTTCGATTCCGGTGAAGGGCATGTACCTTGGTTGCGGGCACATCCCTGGTGGGGGGTGTGCAAGAGGCAGTTGATCGATGATTCTCTCTCATCAATGTTTGTAACTCTCTCTTCCTCTCTGTAAAAAAATCAATAAATTATATTTTTTAAAAAGAGAGAGAAAAGGATAGGGAGGGAGAGAGAGAGAGAGAGAGAGAGAGAGAGAGAGAGAGAGAGAGAGAGAAACGTCAATGATTATAGAGAATCTTGATCGGCTGCTTCCTGCATTGCTGGGAATGGAGCCCGTAACTCCGTGCATGTGCCTGGCTGGGAATCAAACTGTGACCTTCTGATTCACAGGCTGATGCTCAACCTCCGAGCCACTCTGGCTGGGCTGCAGTAGTGATTTTTGACTAGCAACTTTCTTTGCAGTATTTTCTCTCCTGCGTTTATAAAAGAAAAGTCATACCAGTCTTAATACAAAATCCAGTCTTAAAGGGCAGGTAACTACACAGAAGAGGGTTGTTTTACTTTCCTGAAGTTAGGCATGACCTAACATTGGTTTAATGCATATGCTTGATGATAATACTTTTTAAGTCCTAAGTACTCAGGCCTCTAGACTAGAAGATAACAAACCCTCCCGCAAAATTGTTAGTAGAGAGAAGAGTTCAGAAGTTTTTTAAAGGAGCGCTGGGAGGCCTCTAGACATTCACAGCTGGAGAAAGCAGGCAAAATGAAGACTGAAAAGAAAGCTCCCAGGTCTTTACTTTGCACAGGTCTCCTGACTGTAATTGCATTTTGTTACATAGATTAACATTTATGAGAGTGTTTCTGTTGAGTCTTGCTTTATCTGTGGTACTGTTTTTTTCATGGGTGACTTTCCTTATGTGTTTGTTCCAGACCCCTGTAAAAGAGCCCAACAGTGAAAATGTAGATATCACCAGTGGAGGAGGCGTGACAGGCTGGAAGAGCAAATGCTGCTGAGCGTTCTCCTGTTCCATCAGTTGCCATCCACCACCCTGTTTTCTCTTCTTGCTGCAAAATAAACCACTCTGTCCATTTTTAACTCTAAACAGATATTTTTGTTCCTCATCTTAACTATCCAATCCACCTGTTCTATTTGTTCTTTCATCTGTAACTGCTTGCTGACCTTATAATTTTCTTCAAACAAAAAAAATGTATAGAAAAATCATGTCTGTGACTTCATTTTTAAATGTACTTACTCAGCTCACCACTGCATTTCAGTTGTATTATAGTCCAATTCTTGTCAACATTAAAACTTATAGCAATCATTTCAACTCTATTCTGCAAATTGTATAAGAATAAACGTTAGAATTAACAATTTTATTTTGTACAACAGTGGAATTTTCTGTCACGGATAATGTGCTTGAGTCCCTATAATCTATAGACATGTAATACAAAAGAAACAAACAAAAGCCAGGAAAACACTCATTTTCGCCTTGAATATGTAAATGGGTTAATTTTGTCCTGTGCCTTATGTGGAAAGGAACTTCTTTGGTTTTTCCTTTTTTGTTTCGATGGAAGCATGTGCAGGAGTTATCATCCAAACATAAACATTAAGGTATTTGTGGTTTGCTTGGCTGTAATTTTCAAAGTAATCAATTGAGGACAAAGGATAATGCAGAAGTAATAGCTTTGGTTTGCTGAATCTCATTTTAAGTGGCCTTGATACTTAAAACTATTCCTGCCACCAGTTCTCCCCCTCAGTTCTTCTCTCCCGGCCACTTTTCCTTGTTTGTCTTCCTTGCATGCTCCTTTATTTGCTTCTCCCTATCCCTCATGGTATGAGTTATTTAAAAATGAAAGAGGCAAACTACTAGGTTTGTCAAGTTTAACATAAAGCACTGATTTAACTTGCTAAGTAAACTGAAAGAAAAGTCTAACTGCCTACTAGTCAAATGTCAGTTAGTTGTGTCTTCCCCTCATTTTGTCTCTCCCCTAAAACTGCTGCCCCAGATTCCTTCATTTGCTGTTTGGCTTCATGCTCCTTCTTCTCTTCCTTCCCTCTTTGTTCCCTTCCTGTCTTAACTATTGAGTTTATGAAATGGAAGAGTTAATTGCATGCACTAGTGTTTGGAGGGTGTTGTGGTTTGTCTCTCTAATTAGGTGTATAGCCTATTCACTTTCCTAGAATAAATCTTTAACCTAAATTTGAGTAATCTCCATTTTGGCAACTCCTCTAGCAGTTTGGTAGCCCAGTAAAGGTTGTTTTTAAAAAGGTGGGAAGGAGGAGTGGAGTTTATTAACATGTTTGCCAAATATATTGAAATTTGGCCTTCGTGGAACACTTTTTCAGTGTTAAGTTATCTTTACCTTAAGATTTAGAAATACTTTTGTGTATTATTAATTTTAAGTCCTCTCTTCACATCCCTTTGGAAAACTTGTATTACCATGGATTCAGAAAAAGAACAAAAGGCTTTTCATGGAGAGATAAGATCTCTAGCTATCTCTAACCCTGTCGGGTTTTTTTCACTTAATTTTTTCTAGTTTTGCTTCATTGCTTATCGGTAGGCTAGGGTAAGTTAATTTGCTATGCTGCTAGCATCCTAAGATGATACCTTTGTTGAAATAATTGTGAATAGCATGATTCATTTCTAGCAGAGGCTGAGTTTAGGGCAGCAGCTTCCGTTGAAAAGTCTTTTCTGTGTCGTGGACAGCATTTTAATGCCCTCTTGGCTCTCATACACAGCACAGGGACAGATCTGCTACAAACACCCATGCATTTTCCAGATAGTGCCCTCAAAACGATTTTCTATGCCTCACCCGATGGTGGTTCTTAGTTATTTCCCCCTCACTTGAATTTTATCATTGTTTACTACTAGTAAAAGAAGCATTGCCAAATAATCCCTAATTTTCCACTAAGAATAATGAAATGATGTCAAGCTTCTTGAAAAGCTTTGGGTAAACCTGTTGTCAGATTAATTTTGGTGTGTTTGTTGCTTTCCTTTATCTGGAATGTGGCAGTAGCTTTTTTTATTTTTGACCTTTAATCCTTATTCAATTCAGTCAGTGACTTAAGGTTTGAGAGCTCAACACTGGGATTTTTTGGGTAACAGACTAACAGTTTTGTTGTTTGCATAATTATAATCGGCATTGTACATAGAAAGGATACGGCTACCTTTTGTTAACTCTGCACTTTCTAAATATCAAAAAAAGGGAAATGGAGTATAAGTCAATTTTTGTATCTGTTTGAGTTTTATTTGCTTAATATTAGGGCGTTGCCCCTTTTTCTGTAAGTCTCTTGGGATCCTGTGTAGAAGCTGTTCTCATTAAATACCAAACAGTTAAGTCCATTCTCTGGTACTAGCTACAAATTCGGTTTCATATTCTACTTAACAATTTAAATAAACTGAAATATTTCTAGATGGTCTTCTTCTGTTCATATAAAAACAAAACTTGATTTCCAAATGTGTGGCTTGGTTTTCATTTATTTATAGACTTGAAGATGGAGGATTACTTTGAAAATAATGCAAAATGATTATTAGAGGACAAGTAGGAGGGAAATAACTTTCTAAACCCTAGAGAAAACTGGGAAGGCAATTTCAAGAACTATCTTTGGTTTTTAAAAAAATACATTAAAAAATAGACTTATCTCTAGGACACTAAAATAATATTCTGTTGTCAAAAGAGATACTGTAATTCCTGTCCCTTTCCAGCTAGCAATACTAGAATGTACCAAAGGCCAACTACTGCCAAAGTCCGCTGGGTACCCATGGGCCGAAGGCAGGCCTGCTGTTCTAGAAGCTGAACCCTCTTAGCATTGACTCCTTACCTGAAAAACAAAGGTTTCCTTTTTTTTTTTTTTTTTGTGACCTATAGTGTGAAACATTTTTTTAAATCCTCACCTGAGAATATTTTCCATTGATTGTTGTTGATCCTCACCCCAGGACATTGTTTACATTGCTTTTCAGAGACAGTAAAAGGGAGGGAGGGAAGGGAAAGAAACATTGATGTGAGAGATACATTGGTTTCCTCCTGTATGCATTCCAACTGGGGGCTGAAAGCGAACCCACAACCCGGGTATGTGCCCTTGACCAGGAATCAAACCCAAAACACTTTGGTGTGTGGGCTGATGCTCTAACCATTGAGCACATGGGCCAGGGATCCACTGGGGTTTTTTTTTGTTTGTTTGTTTTTAAGAGAGAGAAACAAAAGAATTGGTTACCTCCCATGTGTGCCCCAACCAGAATAGAACCCAAAACCCAGGTAAGTGGGCTGACTGGGAATCAAACCCACAACCTTCTGAAATAATGCTCTAATCAACTGAGCCACCCTTTCAGGGCGAAACATCTCTATGTCTATAGTGTGGAAGGAAATGTTTAATCCTATATTAAGGGATTATTAGTCCATAA
Source organism: Vespertilio murinus (assembly GCA_963924515.1). NCBI lineage: Eukaryota > Metazoa > Chordata > Mammalia > Chiroptera > Vespertilionidae > Vespertilio > Vespertilio murinus. The sequence continues at coordinate 54,233,025 of OZ004713.1, forward strand.
GCAAAGATAAATCTTTGTTGACAGGATTGTCTGTGTTGAATGGGTGATATGTAGACATTTTCTCATACTGCAGTTTTTATAAGAATCACCTAGAATGTTTTAAATGCTTCACCATTTCAGCTCCCTCCAACATATCTCTGTTTTGTGTGTCTAGGGTGGGACCTATGATTCTGCTTTTGAGATTGGTATAGGAAAAAGAACATAGTCTCTATATAGATATAGACATATTTCAGAGAGAAACATCAATGATGAAAAAAAAAATCTGATTGGCTGCCTCCTGCACTTCCCCCATCGGGGGTCCAGCCTGCAACCAGGGCATGTGCCCTTAACTGAGACAAACCCCGGACCTTTCGGCCCACAGGTCAATGCTCTATCCACTGAGCAAACTGGCTAGGGCTCTACCCTTAAATGTATGATCTACTTTTTAGGAAGCAAAAGCAGTTTATCAGCTAAGCATATACAAGAGCCAAATAGTTGTGGTCCAGCTCTTAAGTCCTATGTTAAGGAAGAGCGAGTTCAGTTGGGCAAGAGCAGTTGGAAGAATAAAGAGCAAGAAGAGTTGGGATGGCTTTTGAGGGAGGAGGGACATGAATTGGTTTTTAGTTCTAGATGTTGGTTGTCCAAGGTTAAAGAGGTAAATCAGTCACAAGGGTATGTGAGAGAGCAGAAGTCCAGCTGGATAGTGTGATGGGCTGGGAGACCTGTGACGCCTTCGGAGGGGCAGGAGAAACACGTGTGAGGAAAAGTCTAGATGGGTTGGAAGAGAAACTGAAGGGTTCTAGAGATCACATACGAAGTTACACAGATTTAAGTAGGACCCATCTAAGGTGATGGCAGAGGGCAATGCAGGGTTCAAGTTCAAGGGAGTATGTGACGGGGGAAGACTGTTTCCTACTAGAAGCTTGCTAGGTGCTGTGGCACTCGGGTCCTTTGGGTTATGTCATCAACAGTCTGGTGAAGTAGTACCCGATTTACACAATCAACGGGATAGTTTGAGGTTGCACAGCCAGTTGGTGGTGGAGTTGGGCTTTGAAACCAAGCCTGACACCAGTGGCTGCTCACGCAGTTTCTCGGGGTACGGTCCCAAGGTTGGTCATGGTGATTGTAATGGGGACGATAAAGGTGTGCCAGAGCCAACAGCAAGCAGAGGGGTAGAGGAACCATTAGCCTGGCGGGTGCCCTCTAACAGAGTAATGCCCTTGCGAAGTACTAAAGCTCAGTTTGCTACTGGTTTTTGCTTTAAGCGTTCTTACCCCTCCACCTTGCTGATTCTGTTTCCTCCTACTTCCTCTTTTGGAAAAAGTAATACAGGCGGTGGCTTTCCACAATTGTCTTAATTGGCATTTGGAGGCGAAATTTGAGCTGGTCTTTGTTGAATGAGTAATAGCAGTGAAATAACTCAAAATATAGGGGTGAGGGGACGGGACAAGGCAACTGGGTATAAGTGTTATGCCAGCTTCCCAGATGGGTTTTCGACAGTTGAAGTAAACCAGTGGTATAGTCCGACTCAATTGGATATAAGGCGCTGTGGAGGGGAGATGAGGGCCCGAGCTTTTCTGGGACACGGAAGTTAGGCCTGAGATTTCCAGCCTCAAGGCAGGAGGAGAGGTGGTGTTCTCCTACGGCAGCTAGTTAAAGAGAGCACAATGGCTGACAAGGAAAGAAAATCTCCAGCACAAAACACACCGTTTCTACCATTAAGCGTTATCTACAACGTGACATTGTCTCCAATGCAAGCTCATTAAAATACACACATCTGCTTGGATGCCTCTATCATTTTTTGAATTTCAGTTACAATGCAAGAGTAGACTGTAAATCAGTGGTGGCCTTGCTGCAGGGAGCGTAAGTAATAAAGTCTAGGTTTGTAACTTCATGGTGATTTGACTTGATATATACCGTTTACTGCTTCTGAGAGAAAGGGTGAGTCACAGTCTCATTAGGTGGTGAAGTGGTCTCAGTTGTTGTTTTGACTGGGGCTAGAGACTAGCCAATCCGAGATTAAGCTCTCCTGTGAGCGCTGGCAGGGCAGAGTTTCAGGGCAAACTGAAAAGGAGGGTCCATTGGCTTTAGACCCCAGGAGCGCAGGCAGCAGAGCGGCTATGACAATGAGAATGAGAGGACTCACAGGAGAGGCCTTTTCACCTGTGCCTTTCCGAAGCGCCGGAGGAATTCCACAAAAGCTCTTAAGTTTCACGTCATCCATCACAGACACCATTTGGGCCTGGGGGGTTTTGAAGACCGATGTTGGAGTGAAACTACCGGGATGAAGATGCTACCCGCTGGGACGAGAGACAGACCTGAGGTCATCTCTGGGGCACCGGCTGCTGCTCTGTGCCCTTCTCGGTGGTCCCCATGCCCGCCGCTGTGCGGACACGACCAGCTGCTGGGTGCTGTGAGCCACTCGTCCTCTTGGTCAGCACAGGCTAAGCTCTGTTCTTCCTTCTAACGGGCCTTGAGTGTTACCCAGGAAATAAAAGTTTGAAGGAAACTGTTTAAAGATCCTAGGATAGCCGAAACCGGTTTGGCTCAGTGGTAGAGCGTCAGTCTGCGGACTGAAAGGTCCCAGGTTCGATTCTGGTCAAGGGCATGTACATTGGTTGCGGGCACATCCCCGGAAGGGGGTGTGCAAGAGGCAGCTGGTCGATGTTTCTCTCTCATCGACGTTTCTGGCTCTCTATCCCTCTCCCTTCCTCTCTGTAAAATATCAAAAAAACATATTTAAAAAAAAAAAGATCCTAGGATAGGTAGGGATGGCTTTTCCAGTATAAGTTCTAGGTCACTCATGGAGGAGATTATATGGAAGTTTTTAAACTTCTTTTCTAATCACAGCTTTCAGACCTCAACCACTGATGACCCTTCCCTCACTGTTCCCTAGTCCCGTCCCGTCAGTTTTGTTACGTCACCTCCCGTCTTCCCCTTGGCATCCCCGCCGCCTCGTATTGGTACTAGCCCCTCTCCTCTGCACCAGCTCGTTAATAATGATCAGCTGGCATCGGTCTCCCTCACACACCCCGGTCTGTCTTGCCCAGATCAGAAGTGTTAACCCTCCGAATACTTACGTGGAAGAGCCTACAGCCAGGGTCTGTTACATGGCCCCATCGTAGGCGGTCACTTCAAGCATCCGGAGAAGTGGAAAGCAGTGCATGACCCTGACCGGAACACTGAGGACCTTCTCCAGCCCTCAACCCATTGGGGCAGCGTAACTTCCAGCCCCAGTGCCACCCAAACCCACTCAGCTGTCCACAGGCCTCCGAACAGGCCCGGCAAGGTGGGGGTTGGGTCAGAGTATGTGCTTTCTTGAGGGAGGTTTTACGTGAGGGGTCCTCAAAGAGACATTTCAAAGTTGTTCACTTAGAACAGCCGTGGGCAAACTATGGCCCACGGGCTGGATCCCACCCGTTCGGCTATTCTGTCCGGCCCGCGGAGCCGAAAGAGCGGAGGGTTCTCTTGCTCTCCCCTCCGCTCCTTCACCAGCAGCCCAAGGTGAGAGTGCCAGCATGGTCAGGTTGCTTTTGTTCCGGCCCTCTGGTCCAGTTTAAGAACCCATTGTGGCCCTCGAGTCAAAAAGTTTGCCCACCCCTGACTTAGAAGCACAGAAACAATGGACAGAGCTTGCTTAAAGGCAAAGATAAGCCTTTTACTAAAGAAGTTATATCCCTGGGGTGTGACTCTCCACCCCATGACCTGCCCAGTTAGGAATTCATGATCAGATAACCCTTTGAGGTTACTCTCCATAGAACCCTCTTTCCATCCGCACCCCTAAACAGACACTACCACTCCGTAGTAACTAAACAGCGAAGGGGACTGGAATAAGCTATTGTGTGTATAAATTATTGTGAGCTGAGGCACTGGAGTTCCCCAAATCCCTTATCTGCCTGAAAGCATCACTTCCCAAAAAGAACTCATTTGTCATAAAACTCCCTCTAGGGAGCAACTCTGAGCTCTTCTTGGAGAGCTCTGTACCACACCCATGTCTCCAAGTCCTTACCTCATCTGTTCTCCTTGAGCGCCATTTCTCTCTCCCCAAAGTCCTTTATTTTAAGCGCCCTTTGTGCCCTGGGCCCTGGTAAGACATCATCTGTCCATGAGTGCCTCTCTGCCTTTCCCCACCCCTGTTAAGGTGGTACATCAGCCCCCCGTTCTAGGAGGCACACTCTTCTGGGAACTCCCAGATACACAGTTAATAAAAATCTGCTTTTCTTTTGCTCATCTGTCTCTTTTTAAAAAATATATTTTATTGATATTTTACAGAGAAGAAGGGAGAGAGATAGAGAGCTAGACACGTCAATGAGAGAACCATCGACCAGCTGCCTCTTGCACAGCCCCTACTGGGGATGTGCCCACAACCAATGTGCATGCCCTTGACCGGAATCGAACCCGGGGCCTTTCAGTCCACAGACCGACGCTCTACCACTGAGCCAAACCAGTTTTGGCTCTTGTCAGTTTAATTTGCAGACCTCCAAACACTGCGCCTAAGAGGACAGGGAAGGTTTTTCTCCCCAACAAGAGTAAACAAAGTAACGTTTCTCCATAAAACTCTATGAAGAAATTATAGTTAGAATTTCAATATTTTGCAGCCTCTAAGGAACTAATGGATCTAGGCATGATCAATGGCTACCAACTCACAAAGAGAGATCCAACTGAGGAGAGACATCCAGACATTCCTGTACCGTGATGTCTCGAGCACAGTCCTTCCCGTGGTGAGGCATGGCCAAAGAATACCAAACCTCTGTTCCAGACCCAACTACCAGTTCATAGGAAACCTGAAGACGGAGGCACAAATTAAACCGCATCAATTAAAAACCCAGGCTGAGCCGAAACCGGTTTGGCTCAGTGGATAGAGCGTCGGTCTGCGGACTGAAGGGTCCCGGGTTCGATTCCGGTCAAGGGCATGTACATTGGTTGCGGGCATTTCCCCGGTGGGGGGTGTGCAAGAGGCAGCTGGTTGATGTTTCTCTCTCATCGATGTTTCTAGCTCTCTATCCCTCTCCCTTCCTCTCTGTAAAAAATCAATAAAATATTTTTTAAAAAACAAAAACCCAGGCTGATCAACTTCGCAGGGCAGTTGATTCAGTGTTCCCCATAATTAAATTTCAATGGGGAGTGAAAGAGAATATAAATTAACGAAAGACTGAAAGGAAAAAATGATCAGGCAAAACTAAAGCATACGGTGTTTAGAGAAATACAGAGGTAATATATTATAAAGAATATTAAGAAAATGATTAACCTCCAAGTCAGGATAGGGATATTTTTAGCAGGGAGGGAGGAGCTATAAATGGCCAGAGAGTTATAAATGGAGTTTCTGGGATACCTAATCCTGTCTTCTGGCATGGATGTTGTTTACAAAAGTGTTTGCCTTATAACAAGTCATTAATCTACACATGTGTTTTATGCAGTTTTAAATTTTGAATTACATTTACACTTTATAGAAGGCTCTGTGTGTTTAAAATTATATGGGGGCCCTGGCCTGTTTGGCTCAGTGGATAGAGCGTCGGCCTGCGGACTGAAGGGTCCCAGGTTCGATTCCGGTCAAGGGCATGTACCTTGGTAGGTAGCGGGCACATCCCCAGTGAGGGGTGTGCAGGAGGCAGCTGATTAATGTTTCTCTCATCGATGCTTCTAGTTGTCTATCTCTCTCCCTTCCTGTAAAAAAAGCAATAAAATATATTTTTAAAAATAAAAAATAAAATTATCTGGGGTAGCTCACACTCGCCAGGACCGCAGAAAGAGTTTCAGAGTCTGTGACGCCAAGACCAATGCTCCAAGCCAGGCTCGGCAAGGTCAGCTGAGGTCCTGCAGTCCCTGCTGCGAACACCACGCCCCACACGTTGTCACTGTCGCCTCTGGACACAATGGAGCTGCCACCAAGGCCAAATCCTGGCCGATAAGGTGGATACTGTGTGGTCTCTGCGTCTTTGTCTCAGTAGTTTCTGCTGCAGCGTCTGGGGTGGTTTGGTTGGTGAAGCCCAACGTAGGTGCCCATGTCCCACATGCCAGGGAAGTGGTGGGGAGAGAGACTCAGTAGAGGGGGGTGAGAGCTGATCCTAGTGGGGATTCAGGTGGACGAACAGAATGACAAACGTCCCCTACGCCCTTGATGCTTAAATGTCACTGCATGTAAGAGTCACCGGGCAGTGCTTTAAAAAATACCAGTGCGTGGTTGTACACTGGCCCAGTTAACACAGAATCTCTAGGATGAGAATGGACTGTTTGGTGGGTTTTTTTTGTTTTTTACTTCCTGTGTGAGTCCCATGTGCAGCCAAGTTAAACCAATTCGTGGCCTGGTGCACAGATTCGTGCACATTGGAAGGAAATTAATTAGAAAGTGGCAGGACTGGGCAAGACAGCCGAACACGTCCTGGAGCCAACCTCTCTCGGCCCCTCCCCGGCTGGCAGCACATCTCAAAGGGCATCTGCAGAGTGAGTGGGGTCCCTCCGCAGGTGGGGGTCCCTCAGTCTTGCCTGTGGGGATCAGGCTGAAATCAGCTCTCCGACATCCCTGGAGGGGTCCTGGATGCAAGAGCTCCCTCCTCTCTGGTTCCAGGGTGTGTCACCCGAAAACCACCACTGCCAGGTCATGGCAGCTTGGCAGCTTCTGTATTAAGCATCTGCCCCCTGGTGGTCAGTGCCCATCATAACCTACCAGACAGTTGGACAGTCAGATGGTCGCTTAGCTATATATATATATATATATATATATATATATATATATATATATGTGTGTGTGTGTGTGTGTGTGTGTGTGTGTGTGTGTATATATATATATATATATATATATATATATATATATATATCTGCACCCTTGCCATGCAAAAGTGTGGTCTTCAAATTAGCCACATTGGAATCAACTGAGAGCTTGTTAAGAATACACAATCTTGCCAAAGCCGGTTTGGCTCAGTGGTAGAGCGTCGGTCTGCGGACTGAAAGGCCCCGGGTTCGATTCCGGTCGGGGGCATGTACATTGGTTGCCGGCACATCCTCAGTAGGGGGTGTGCAGGAAGCGGCTGATCGATGTTTCTCTCTCATCGATGTTTCTAGCTCTCTATCTCTCTCCCTTCCTCTCTGTAAAATATCAATAAAATATATATTTTTAAAAGAATACACAATCTCTGCCCAAACCGGTTTGGCTCAGTGGATAGAGCGCTGGTCTGTGGACTGAAAGGTCCCGGGTTGATTCTGGTCAAGGGCATGTACCCTGGTTATGGGCACATCTCCAGTAGGGGGTGTGCAGGAGGCAGCTGATCCATGTTTCTCTCATCGATGTTTCTAACTCTCTATCCCTCTCCCTTCTCTGTAAAAAATCAATAAAACATATTTTTTTTAAAAAGAAAGAATACACAATCTCACCTGGCCAGCGTGGCTCAGTGGTTGAGCGTCGATCTATGAAACTGGAGGTCACGGTGTGATTCCAGGTCAGGGCACATGCCCGGGTTGTGGGCTCGATCCCCAGTGAGGGCATGCAGGAGGCAGCCAATCCATGATTCTCTCTCATCATTGATGTTTCTCTCTCTCCCCCTCTTCCTTCCTCTCTAAAATCAATAAAATATATATTTTGTTAAAAAAAAAAAAAAAAGAATACACAATCTCAGGACACACACACCCACACCCACACAGCTTTACTGAATTAGAATCTACATTTAAATTTGACAAGGGCAGTTACACACCCTTTTTCCAAGACCAGTTCAAGATGAGGATGTTCCCTTATTCAGGGTCGCAGAGAAGCGACCTCTCTCCCTCCTCCACACTGAGAGGGGCACCTGGACCTCCATCTGTGTGGGGCCCTGACGGCAGCGTCCCTTCCTGGTGGTTGTCCCCGGCTGGCTCGTCCGCTTACCAGGCGTACACTCTGGTGGGCAGAGACCCTATCCGGTCCGCTCTGTGTCGGCTCAGCACTCTGCACGGCTGCCCATGTGGTAAGTGAACCAGTGACTTTTTCTGCTTCCTTCTGTCCAGCAGATCCCGCAGAGGGGGCACCGGCCTCCTTGTTCCCGCCCTCGCTTTCACGCACTCGCATTTGTGTTCCAATTTAAAAGCAACTTCTGCCACAACTTGAAAAGAACCTTGACATTCAAGTCTAAGTCTATTCGGAACAACTATCCCTGGGTCCGGGATCAAGGGGTGTCTCCTGTGGCTCTCTGATGCTAGGAGGTGGGCTGGAAGGCCCTGGGACACTCAGTCCAGTGTAAAAACTCGGTTCCCCTCTGCTGGATTAGCCAACACTCATGAGACTCCCACCTGTCGTGGCGTTGGCAGGGGTGGCTATGGAGCAGCTATGAACGAAATATGGAGTCACTGAGCCGCCTTCTGACCATTCCTGGGAACTGCATGTCTCCCGTGTGTCACCACACACTTCCTCAGAGCCCATCCATCAAGAATTTATGACAGCTCTAGCTAGTTTGGCTCAGGGGGTAGAGTGTCGGCCTGTGGACTAAAGGGTCCCAGGTTTGATTCTAGTCAAGGGCACATGCCCGGGTTGCATGTTCGATCCCCAGTGGGGATGAGGCAAGGGACCAACAACATGGACTTCTGAGCACAATGGCATCTCGAGGGATGGCCTCCTCAGATTCGCTCCTTCTCCCTTCCCTAGAGTTTTGGCAGCCAGGCATACGTACTGAGGTAAAGGATTAGGAATGTCTCCTCTGGAGAACCTGGCCTAAGAGAAAGACGCACAATACCATTGGCTGGAGCTTTACCGACTAAAAGGCCAGGTCGCTGCAGAGTGTTCTGTGTATTTAGTCATCAAGGCAGATAAACACACATAAAGCTTCCACTCTCCCTAAAACAGAGTAAGTCACCCTAACATGTAGAAAATACAGAAAAACTGAGAAAAATCCACACACCTGACACCCAGATCCAGCAGATACCTGCATTCAGTCAGACCTTCAGCTCTTCACCTTACAGCTGCTGTGTGTCACAGCTGATGGGCCATGTGCTTTCACCTTAACATGAAAGAGAGAATAAAGCCCTCGCCAGTGTGGCTCAGTGGATAGAGCATCGGCCTGCAGACTGAAGGGTCCTGGGATTGATTCCGGTGGAGGGCACATGCCTGGGTTTCAGGCTCAATCCCCAGTAGGGGGTGTGCAGCAAGGCAGCCAACCAATGATTCTCTCTCATCATTGATGCTTCGATCTTTCCCTTCCTATCTGAAATCAATAGAAATATTTTTTTTAAAGAAGAGAAAATAAAACAACTAACAAAAAAGGAAACAAAAAAATGCAGAAAACCAATGAAAACCCCTGAATTCAGTTTAATTAATATTCTTGGACATGCTGTAACATTAAATCCATAAGGAAAAAGTAGTATGGATTTAATATTTGATGGATTTAGTACAAAACACACACACACATACACACAAAGAACGAGATAGAATTCTCTAAAATAACAACTGTCAATGGAAATAAAAGATTTAAGAATTAGAAGATAGAAGTCAAAGAAATGTCCCAGAAAGTAAAACACACAGACAACAAAAAGAGGCAGAAAAGAGGAGGAATTGATACAAAATGTAGAGGGCCAATCTAAAGGTCAAATTTTTTTTGATTCACTGGAGGTTGAGGAAAAGAAAACAGAGAAGAAAGTGGAAGGAACGTGATAATCAGAGAGAGAATATAAGGAAACCTCCCGGGACTGAGGAATACTGGTAAGGGGCTGGGCCTGTGCCAACACACACACACATACATACACCCAATATACACGCACATGTACATGCACACACACGCATAAACACACACACACACACACACACACACACACACAGAGTTCCTGCACCAAGAAATGCTATCGTGGCATCTCAGTACTCCAAAAATAAAAGAAGAGATTAAAAAATGTTTTAAGCTGAAACCGGTTTGGGTCAGTGGACAGAGCATCGGCCTGTGGACCAAAAGGTCCCAGGTTCCATTCCGGTCAAGGGCATGTACCTTGGTTGCGGGCACATCCCCAGTAGGGGGTGTGCAGGAGGCAGCTGATCGATGTTTCTCTATCATCAATGTTTCCAACTATCCCTCTCTCTTCCTCTCTGTAAAAAAAAAATCAATAAAATATATAATTTTAAAAATGTTTCAAGGTACCCAGAGGGACAAAGAATCACGAGCCTCAACGGTATAATTTTCTTAAAGTAATACAGAGAACTAAAAAACAATGGGGCAATAGCTTCCGAATTGTGAGTGAAAAGACTTTCCCCTGTAAAATCCTCTTCTCATTCAAACTACTTGTCAAATAGGAGGAAATGACGCGTCCGGATAAATGCTGTCTTCTCTTGCTCCCCTGCGCAGGGATCCATTAGCGGACATTCTCCCGCAGCAGGGAAAAGGACTCTGAGGAAGAGGGAGGCCCCGGCCCCAGGAAACCAGCCTGGAGAGGGGGAGCGTGCAGCCGGCCTCGGCCTCGGCAGTAACCAATCTGGGGAGGAGCTGGAAGCTGTGGTCTCCAGGAAAACAAGTGGCGGGAGGGGTGCTGATGTGCGTTACAGCTGATGGACCATGTACCAGTGATGAGGAGGCTTCTTCACCAGCAGGGAGAAGGCTCTCTGAGAGCAGGGACAAACCTGCCTTGTTGCCCTCACTGGTTCGGCTGGGTGGATAGAGCACCGGCCTGCGGACTCAAGGGCCGAAGGTTCGATTCCGGTCAAGGGCACGTACCTTGGTTGCAGGCACACCCCCAGTAGACAGTGTGCAAGAGGCAGCTGATCAATGTGTCTCTGTCATCAGTGTTTCTAACTCTCTATCCCTCTCCCTTCCTCTCTGTAAAAAAAATCAATAAAATATTTTTTTAAAAAGATAAAAAGCTTGCCTTGTTTCCCTCTGGGTCCCTCGGCCTGACTGTTCCTGGCACCGAGCAGGTGCCCAAGAAATAATGTTAAATGAGCGAGTGAGTGTCGGTTGATCAGGCTTCACAGGTGTGCTTTAAGTCCGACAATAAGGCTGACCAGCTTCCCGTCCCCACTGCAGGCATCTGAAAACACAGGATCAGTATGAATTAAAATGCATAGCCAAGTTGTCAAGAAAGCAAGGACAAACAGGTCACTCAGAAACCATGCTTCAGTGCTTTATTGTACAGACACCCAGTGAAGCAACAACACGGCCAGCTGAGGAGCCGCAGCGGCTAGTAACGGAGCCGGGCCGCCCAGCGCTCTCTGCCCGCCCAGGGCCCCTTCCACTGCACCGCGGGCCTCCCCGCTTGCTGCAGAACCAGCAGACGAGGTGCAGCGTCGTCGTGTGATTTGAAAACCTTTGCTTCAGCCGAAACCGGTTTGGCTCAGTGGACAGAGCGTCAGCCTACGGACTGAAAGGTCTCGGGTTGGATTCCGGTCAGGGGCACGTGCCTTGGTTGTGGGCACATCCTCAGTGGGGGGTGTGCAGGAGGCAGCTGGTCGATGTTTCTCTCTCATCGACGTTTCTAACTCACTATCCCTCTCAATTCCTCTCTGTGTAAAATCAATAAAATATATTTGAAAAGAAAGAAAACCTTGGCTTCGGGGCTCCTATACAGCAAACTCCCTGAAAGAGCTGTCTACATACGCATCGGCAGCCCTTCTCCTGCATCCCCTCATCCATTGGTTCAAATTAGGGCTTCACCCACCACCGCGTCAGGGGAGCTCCTGCCCAGGTCAGAGTGGCGCTGAATCGGAGAGACGCTGGCTCCCCGAATCTCTCTCCGTCCTATAACACTCCCTCCACCTGCCTTCCAGGACATGGCTTTCCACCGACCTCACTCGTCCTCCTCAGTCTCGCTGGTGCCTTCTTCGTCTTCTTGACCACTGAGTGGTGCTGTGTCTCGGATGTCCTGTTATTCCGGCATTATTGGTTGAAAAGACTTTTTCTTTCACCATTGAATTGCCTTTGCTCCTTTGTCAAATATCAGCTGATTTCCTGAAACTAATACAAAATAATATTGAATGTAACTATAATTGAATTCAGTGCTACCTACCAAAACTTAACATTCTAGCTTCCTGAATAAACATTTCATGAATTATTTTTAGGAAGGTGCATTTCAAGAATAATCTGTAGGTTAAGGATTGGGCTTCAATTCCTCTTTATCCCCATAACACTATCTCATTTTATGATGAAATATAAACATACAAAAAGAATCCTCTTGAATAGGCTCCTTTCTACATTTTCTTGCATAATGACTACATTAGATAGGTTCAAAGGTCAGTCAAATTGTGGTTCTTTCCTACTTTGCAGCATTTTAAGATATTTTGTAATTCACATCACAGAAATAAGAAAGAAAAATCTCAAACGAACTGTTCTTTTTTTAAAAGTAGTTTGTTTTTTCTTTTATTATTATTATTATTTTAAATCCTCACCTGAGGATATTTTACCACAGATTTTTGTTTTGTTTTGTTTGTTTGTTGTTGTTTTTTTTAGAGAGAGGGAAAGACAGAGAAACATCATGTGAGAGAAACACAGATTGGTTGCTTACTGCACGAGCCCTTGATGGGGAGGAGCCTGCAACCCAGGTAAGTGCCCCTGACCCTTCAGTCTGAGGGCCCAAGCTCTATCCACTGAGCCAAACCGGTCAGGGCAGGATAAAGTCATATATATATAATTGAGTTTTTACAGGAGGAAGAGAGAGGGATAGAAAGCTAGAAACATCGATGAGAGAGAAACATGGATCAGCTGCCTCTTGCAGCTGGGTATGTGCCAGCAACCAAGGTACATGCCCTTGACCAGAATCGAACCTGGGACCTTTCAGTCTGCAGACCGACACTCTATCCACTAAGCCAAACTGGTCAGGGCAGGATAAAGTCTTGATGTTGGCCATCGCCCTAGGGAAGAACCCACGTCCACCCTCCACAGGCCCAGGCGAGCTTGGGTCTATTGTCCACCCAGGTTACCGCAGCCACACCTCTGTGGGGTGAAGGAGGAGAAAGCCTGGGGGCTGGCCAGCCGGGTGTGGAGCCAGCACTGACTGGGAGACATCCAGTCCCGGTGCGGCTTCTTCCTTACGTGTGACCTTGGAGCGAAGCATGTCTGCTCTTGGGAGTCTTGGTTTCTTTCCTCCGAGAACGATGGAGACTGAACAATGACCCGAACGGCGTCTCCTCTTGCTGAGAAGCTGTGTCCATCTTGTCTGGTGTCATTTCTCGTGTGTGTGTGTGTGTGTGTGTGTGTGTGTGTCCCTAGGGCAGTGGTGGGCAAACTCATCAGTCCACAGAGCCAAATACCAACACTACAACAATTGACATTTCTTTTGAGAGCCACATTTTTTAAACTCAAACTTCTAACGCCACTTCTTCAAAATAGACTCGCCCAGACGGTAGTATTTTGTGGAAGAGCCACACTCAAGGGGCCAAAGAGCCGCCGTTTGCCGACCACGGCCCTTGGGTACTGAGGGTGAGGACCAGTCCATTGGAGCCTCCCAGTTTCGTGGGGATCACACAGCCCTCGCAGTTGGCTGGCCCCGCGACAGGCCTGCACCGGCGCCGATCGCCTGCAGGAGGCGCTGCAGACACGCGGAGGAGGGAGGGAGCGCGCGGTCCAGGTGGCGAGGCCGGGCCGCGCAGCCCCCGGGATGGGCTTCGGGGGAGGACGGAGCCGAGCGAACGGGGGCTGCGAGGAGGAGGAGGCGCGGAGGACCGGGCAGGAGGGGCCAGGCAAGAGGAGGCGCCGCCGGGGGACCCCGCGGGGCCACCCCGCGCTCGGTTCCCCGTTCGGACGGAGCACAGCCCGGGCGCGGGGCTGGGGAGCCGATCGGCCGGGCGCTGCCGGCGGCGAGGGGAGCGCTCCGCTGCGGGGGCCCCGGCGGCGGCGGCGGCGGCGGCCGGGGAGCGACTTGCAGTCGGACCTGGGGCTCAGGTCCCGGCGGCCACTCGGCGTCGGAGGAGCCTCGGTTTGCCCATCCGTAAATGGGTTAGCGAGGCGGCCCCGCGGCGGGCGGGCTCGGGCGGGAGCCTCGGGGCGCGGAGCGGGGGTGGGGGGTGTCCAGACCCACTCGGCGGTCCAGGGAGGCCGATCCCCACGCCCCGGCCCCGCCGATGCCGCCCGGCACCTCGCTTTCCGCCCCGGACCCCCGCGGGACCCGCGGCCCCGCTGTCACCTGCGCGCCGGCGGGGGCGGGGGGCGGGGGCGGGGGCGGGACTTGGCGGGCTCGGCGCCGGCGGGGGTGGAGCGAGGCCGGGGCCGGGGGGCGGGGGCCGGGGCCGGGGGGCGGGGGCCGGCGCCCCGCGGAGAGCCGGCCACGTGACGCCGCGGCCGGCCGGGCGGCCGGGCGGGGAGGCGGCGGCCCCGGAGGAGGCGGCGGCCCCGGAGGAGGCGGCGGCGGGCGCGCAGCCCGGGCCGCGCGGGACCGGCCGGCCGTCGGGGCGCGCGGGCCATGGAGAAGCTGGCGGCCGGGCTGGCCGGCCTGCGCTGGAGCATGGGCGCCTTCCCGCTGGACCTCATCGTCAGCCGCTGCCGCCTGCCCACGCTCGCCTGCCTCGGGCCAGGTACGGGGTGCCGGGAGGGCGCCGGGGGCCGCGGGGCACGGGGTGGGCGGGGGCGGGGGGCTCCCCAGCAGGTGCCGCCGCCCTGCCCGCCGCTCCCCGGGGCCCGCGCCGCTCCTGGCGCCCCTTCGCGGGGACCGGGGGCGGGGGTGGAGGGCTAGCCGGGGTCCGCTTCGTCCCGGGCCCGCAGACGCGCGGAGACCGGAGCCTGGACCGGGAGGGAGCGGCCGGGCCGGGCCGGTTCGGGACCCAGAGCCCGGCCGGCCGCCGCGCCCGCCCCGTCGGTGCGGTGCCTCCCCCGCCGCCCGCAGACCCCCGCCGTCCCTTTGTCTCCCACCCGCACCCGGTCCCCCGCACCCCGGGCCTCGGTCTCCGTCCTCCCTCCGCCGCCCCAGCCCCTTCCCCAGCCCCTCCCTCCCTCCCGAGCCCTCCTCGCCGCCTGCGTTCGCGCCCCGGAGCCCCCGGGGCCCCGGGTGAGCGGCCCTCCCCGGGCGTGTCCGGACCCCGGCCCCCGGCCCCCGGCCCCCTCCGCGGCCGCCCCGCTTCTCCCGGGCCCGGGGGGCCGGGGGGCGGTTTGGGGAGCAGGCGGCCCGGCGGGGGAGGGGCGGAGCGGCACGGCCGGCCGGGTTTTGTGCGGAGAAGAATAGGGGTTTGGCCCGCGTTGGCGGACTCGCTTCCCTGAATGCTAATGGGCCCGGGCCCCCCTCCTCCCCGCCCCGCGGGCCGCAGCCCCTCCTCTGCCTGCGGCGACCGGGAGCCACCGGGCCGAATGGCCAGACGAGGGGTCCCCGCGGCCCCCGCCTCCTCCTCCGGATCCGCAGCTCGTGATCCCGAGGCGGCCCCTGTGGGCAGCGGGCCGAGCGTGTCCGCGAGCGGATGGAACCTGCTGGCCGCTGCCCGCCCGTCCGCTGGCACCCCCCCTCCTGGGCGGGGAGAGGGGTCCGGGCCGCCTTTGCGGCCCCCCCCCATGCTGCTCGCACCCCTGGCTTGTCTCCCAGGGTGCACGCCCGACGTCAGGGTTAGGGCGTTGTTTTCCGCTGACCTGCAGGCTCCTTGGGGGGGACGCCCTGCCCAACAAAGATTGGAGGGACTGACCCACCGCTGGATCGATGAGTGAACGAATGAATGAGTGAGTGAATGAATGAGTGGGTGAATGAATGAGTGAATGAATGAGTGAGTGAGTGAGCAGCTGGTGTGATGGCCGGGCTGTCTGTGACAGGTGGCTGTGGCTGTGGCTGTGGCTGTGGTCACCATGAGTGTGAATGTGATCAAAAGAGTGTCCCGAAGTCTTGACGGTCCCCGTGCGCCTTATGCATTCGGAGGGGGCCCCTTAGTGGGGCCGCGGGGTGAGTGGTGTCATTGGGGCGTGGGCCAGGGGGCTGTTGGTGACCATGCTCTTGGCCGTGGGTGCTCAGAAGGATGGGCTGGGGCTCGGGGGCGCTTTAAGAGGGGGCTGCAGAGTAGCAGAGCCTCCTCTGCTCAGAGGAAGGCGCAGACCCACCCACCCCCGTCCTGGCCGCACCCACACACAGTGGGAAAGCCAGGTCTCCCCACAGTCCTGAGCACATTCAACCCCTCCCCCATCCCCCACTTTCAACAAATCCACAGATTTCAGGGAGCACCCAGCCATCAGAGTAATCGTCTCCCGTCTGGTTGGACAGTTCGGAAGTTGTGCCTGAGGGGGCTGGGAAGGAGGCATCTCCCCCCTCTCCTCCCCTCCCCTCCCCTCCCCTCCCCTCCCCTCCCCTCCCCGCCCCTTCCCTCCCTGCCGGCCAGCTGCAGCCAGGACAGCTCACCCGCCGCCTGGAAGCTGGGCCAGCCCTCCGCTCCCTGGAAACCGTTGCTGGGGTTGGAGCCTCCGGGGCCCAGGCCCCGCTCAGCACCCCTGCCCCCGAGCCCCCTCCAGCTCCCAGCCCACCCCCTTCTCCAGCCACCGCCACTGTGCTTCCGAAGGCTGGGGGCACCCAGGGCGGACAGAGGGAGGGCCAAGAAGCAGCTTCGCGGAGGTGGGTTCGGAGGTGTCTGCGTCGTCTCCCCTCTCCTCTGAGGTCCCCCGAGGGCAGGAGACCGCCTGTGGCGGTGGCTGAAGAGGGCCTGCCCACAGAGACCCGGGAGCCAGCTCCTCTAAGCCCCGCCGTCCTCCTGGCCTGGGTGGCTCAGGGCTCTGGGCAGCCCCGTCCCGTCTCTCCCCATCCTCCAACCTGACCCTCCCTGCCCGGCCTGGGCACTGACGTGGGGGCCGAGAATTCCGCTGCTGCGCGTCCAGGTGGTCCTGAGCCCCAGCTTGAGTGTCTGCGGCTCGGTCGTCTCCCTTCCCCACCCCGTCCTCGGCGAGTGCGCGGCTCCCTCTGTGAGCCCAGGCAGCCTCCACTCGGCGCCGCCCACTCGGCCTAGATTCTCCGGTTGCATCGCTTTCCACTCCCCCCCCCCCCCCCCGGCCTACGGGTCCCGCGGGGCAGGGCCCGGGCCCATCTGCCAGGGGGCCCGGGACGGCGGGCAGTCCGTCAGGCCGTGAATGAAGAACAGCATCGGGCCGGTCGCTGAGGCCACGCCGGGAGCCCGAGCCCCGAGAGAGGGCCCTGACTTGGCGGCGGGCCCACAGCTGGCCGTCCGTCTGTCCGTCTGTCCGTCTGTCCCTAGCGCCTTGCTGACCTGGACAGGGCCCTGGGGGCTGTCCTGGGGGAAGGGTCTCAGGGAGAAGGTAAGGAGGGCATCTTGCCCATCATTCTCTCTCTGGCCCTACTCATGTTCTGTCTTCCCTTCCTGCCTCTTCTCTCCTCCCTCCCCTTCCCAGGGGAGTATGCCGAGGGCGTCAGTGAGCGCGACATCCTGCTCATCCACTCCTGCCGCCAGTGGACAACAGTGACGGCCCACACCCTGGAGGAAGGCCACTACGTCATCGGGCCCAAGATCGACATCCCGCTGCAGTACCCAGGTGTGCGGGCCGGGGCGGATGGCGGGCGGAGGCCGGGGCGGGCGGAGGCTGGAGGGCATTGCACTGGGGGGGGGGGGGGTAGGCTCCGGGGAAGCTGCTGGTGACCAGCCTTCCTCCGAGCCCCAGGGGCGAGTGAGAGGACAGACAGGGCTGGCGGGGTGGTGATTAGGGTCAGGGGTGGAGGTAGGGCCCGGTGGGTTTTATACCCTTGCGTGGAGTCCTGGATTTCAGGTTGCAAACCGATGATGCGCGCTTTTATTTTAAAATAGATTTTGTAAACAGATTTTTTAAATAGCCACACTCTTAACACACTACAAGTCTAACCCTAATTAGAGACCTTTGGTGTGTACCTCCAGCTGCCTCATTAACCCCTTTTTAAAAAAATGTCTTGCCGAAACCGGTTTGGCTCAGTGGATAGAGCGTTGGACTGGGGACTGAAGGGTCCCAGGTTCGATTCCGGTCGGGTGCATGTACCTTGGTTGCGGGCACATCCCCAGTGGGGGGTGTGCAGGAGGCAGCTGATCAATGTTTCTAACTCTCTATCCCTCTCTCTTCTCTGTAAAACATCAATAAAAATATATACGTTAAAAAAACGTATATATTTTTTTATTTCAGAGCGGAAGGAAGAGGGAGAGATAGAAACATCAATGATGAGAGGGGATCATTGATTGGCTGCCTCCTGCACGCCCCCCACTGGGGACGGAGCCTGGAACTCGGGCATGTGCCCTGGGCCAGAATCGAACCCGGGACCCTTCAGTCCGCAGGCCGACGCTCTATCCACTGAGCCAAACTGGCTCGGGCCCATTAACCGTTTTTTTGCAGAGATCCTCAGACATGTTCTGCCATCGTCTTGTCAGTACTGTGCAGCCAAAACGCCTCAGAAATGGCCCTGCCGATGTGGCTGAGCAGTTAGAGCATCGCCCTGTGGCACTGAAGGGTCTTGGGCTTGATTCCTGGTCTAGGGCACCCACCTGGGTTTAGGTTCACTCCCCACCCCAAACCCGTGTGGGTGCAGGAGGCAGCCAGCTCATGTGTCTCTCTCACATCATCGTTTCTCTCTTTTTCCCCCCCTCTCTCACATCAATAAAAACCTAGTTTTAAAAATCGTCAGGAACAGAGAGATGCGCAGGCCGCACCTGTCGGCTTTAACCTCGATTTCCCCCATTTTAGTATTAAACTCGCTGTTGTCCTTGGTGGGCTTTACAAGTGAGTGTTAACGTGTGAGGCTTTTGAATAAGACTCTGCTGAGTGAACTCTCACTCTGATTTGCGTTCTCTATGAGGCTGGCGTCTTACGTAAGCCTTTGCACCCCCCCAGGAAGGCAGGGCTGTGGTCGCCTGTGTGGGCGGGACAGGGGTCTGGGGGTCTCATCCAGAGGCGCCCCCGCGGGAGCCCAGGGTCCCACAGATTCCAGACCCCGGCTGAGCACCGGCATCATGCCATTCTCACTGCAGACCTGTGACAACGTCCTTTCAACTCCACTTAACTCACAAGGCCAACAGCCCCGGAGCCCCAGTAGCTTGCCCAGTTCTGTGATGTAACTGCTAGCTACCTCCTCCTCTCCGCCCCCCAACAAATGTTGGGGACCCTTTGGGCTTCCTCACGGGTGCCACTGTTCCCCCTCTGGCCCTGCCTGGGTCTCCCCGGAGCCAGTGGGACAGGACTCGGCCCTTTGCATGCTTCGGCGGCTCCTTACAACAACCCTGTGAGGTTGGCGCCCCCGGAACCCCACACCCCACTTAGGAGATTAGGAAACTCCAGGGCCTGGAGCCCCGGAGGGGGTTCGCTGCAGCCCGAAGCTTCCTGGCCGCCGGGGAGAGGTCCCGAGTCTGCTTGGGATAAAAAGCAAAGACTAGACATCGTCCTCATTGACTGACATGTGACGCTAGGGAACTGTGCCATTTCCCTTTGTGTCATTAAAAATTTGGGAACCCAAGGCCTAGACAGAGCCTTCTAGGGAATATGGGGGCTCCAGCCGCCCTCCCCTCCATGCCTTTGGGTGCTCCCTGGGTGTGTGTGGAGGGGACGGAGGGGGTTGGTCCGGGTGACACCCGGCTGCAGGGATGTCGCAGCCCCAACGCCAACCTTCTGGTGGGCGGCTCCGGCCTGCCCGGCGGGGGGAAGGGAGGTCGAGGCCCCCGGGAGGGGGTGAGGGGCCTGCCCGGCTGGTGGGTTAATGAGGAGGCTGAGTGCACAGCTCGCTGGTTCCTCTTAATGAATTAATAATAGGGCTGGCCGGCTCCGGACCGCCACGATGGCGGGGGAGGGGAGCTGGGCGGCGGGGATTGGGGCGCTGCCCGGGGGCCCCCTGCCCAGGGAATAGGGGTACCTGGCACCCCTGAGACAGCCCCCCAGGCCCTGCCTGGGCCAGGCTGCTTCCCCAGCCTTGGCCGGGGGCCTGAGGAGCAGCGGCAGATGCGGCCCCGGAGCCAAGTGGCCTCTTCCATCTTGCAGACGGGAGAACGGAGCCCAGAGAGGTTAGCAGCCTGCCTGGGTCACCCGGAGCTGGGGCCCAGCCTGGCCCGACGCCAGGCTCCGAGTTTCCCTGCCCTCCTTCATGGAGCATCTGCCTGGGTCAGGGCAGGGAGGAGGGCGAGGGGCAAGGCTGCTTCTCGTGGGAGGGACAGACATCCTGTTCTGGGCGGCCAGGAGGAGGGCCGGCGGGTCCAGCAGGTCCCCGGAGTCGCGGGGGCCTCGGGTCTCCGGAGAGGGAGGCAGGAGAGGAAGCGCCCCCGGAGGGGCTGCCGGGGGAGGAAGAGGCTTCCGGGGCCGGAGCATCACTCCTGGGAGGGAGGCGCCCTTCCTTCCTCCGGCCGGCAGCAGCGGTGGCCGGTGGCCGGTGCCGGGCTCCAGGCTGCAGCGAGGGGGCGGCGGGAGGCGTTGGCTGCCATGGTTACATCGATCCTCCCTGCCACATCCTCCCCTGGCTCCAGCCCCACTTGGCTCCAGCTCTCCCCACAGGGGGCCGCGGGCATTTCTCCACGCCTGGCTGCTTGTGAGGGGGGGGGGGGTTGTGTGTGGATGTGGGGGAGGAGATGGGGGATGGGGGGGGCACTCACAGCTGGGTGGTAGAAGGCCCTGATTGCTGCTTCGGACCCCGGGCCACTGCTCCCGGCTGGTCCTCTCCCCAGTTTCTCCCTCTGCCCTCGGGGGCTGTGGCCCATTCCAGGCCTCTCCCCGCAGGGTCTCAGACTGGGTGGGGCAGGACCTAGGGGGTCTTGTCCCAGCTTTCTCCTGGGCATTGTCCCCTCCTTTCCTTGGCTCTCATTTCTCTTCCTGCACCGAGCTCGGTGCCCCACGCCCTGCTTCTTCCAGCTGCCTTTTCCTTTTCTTTTCTCTTTGTATTGAACTTGTCGGGGTGACACTGGTTAACTCCCATCACAAAGATGCACAGGCTTCAGGTGCACAGTCCAGCACACGTCATCTGTATGTACACCGTGGCGTGTCCACCCCAGTCAGTTCCCCGCCCACCACCATTTATCCCCCCGCCCCCTCCTGACCCGGCCCCCCCCCCCCCCCCCGGCTCTGCCGGCTCCGCTTCTGACCAGGCTGGTGGGCGAGTCCCTTCCCTCCCACCGGACCCTCATCCGTCACTGCAGCCTGGAGTCTCCTCCCACAGCCTCAGGCATTCAGCGCCTTTTTAAAAAATTATTATTATTATTTATTTTAAAAAAATTTTAAAGCTTTATTTATTTGATTTTTTTACAGAGAGGAAGGGAGAGGGATAGAGAGATAAACATCGATGAGAGAGAGACATCGATCAGCTGCCTCCTGCACCCCCTCACCGGGGATGTGCCTGCAACCAATGCACGTGCCCCAGATCAGAATCAAACCTGGGACCCCTCAGTCTGCAGGCCGATGCTCTATCCACTGAGCCAAACCGGTTTCAGCTATTATTTATTTTTAAAAATATATATTTTATTTATTTTTTACAGAGAGGAAAGGAGAGGGATAGAGAGTTCGAAATATCCATGAGAAACATCCATCAGCTGCCTCCTGCACCCCCCCACTGGGGATGTGCCCGCAACCAAGGTACATGCCCTTGACTGGAATCGAACCCGGGACCTTTCAGTCTGCAGGCCGACGCGCTATCCACTGAGCCAAACCGGTTTCGGCATTCAGCGCCTTTTAGCGAGAGGCCATCTCCCCTCCTGTCCTCACTCTCTCCAGTCCTGCCCTCCAGGCCCGCGCCGTGGGGCGCAGACAGTCTGCTCTGGTGGCTCTGTCTGTGCTCATTCTCTTTCCTCTGCGTGGCAGGTCCATTCTGCAAAACTCTTTTCATTCTCAAGATCCCTCCCAACGGCCAGGCACCGTCCCCCCCAGCTCAGGGGTCCTCTCGCTCTCTTGCCACGAGCCTGCGGTAGCACTTGTCATATCCTGCCAGCATGGGGCGCTCACTGTCACATCCCCTCTCTCTGGAAATCTTGGGAAGCAGCCTGTATCTTACCCCGATTTGCAGGCTCTGCTGGGCCTAGCCCAGGGCCCCGCGCACAGTGGGTGCGCCGTGAGGGTTTACGGATGGACAAACGATCGGGCTGTGACCGAGGCCACTCCCAGGAGGATGACAGAAGGGAAAGAGTCACCTTGTCCTCTCTCAGCCCGTGGTCCTCTCCCCTCTACAACGCTCCTCTGGGTGAGGCCTGAGGAGACGCCGCCTGCCCAGGTGTGCGGGGGTCCCAGCCGGCCCTGTGCTCACGTAGTGGGCACGTCAAGCCTGTGGGGCCAGTGAGGGGAGAGCGTGCCACCGAGCGTCGCTGTATGGACTGTCACCATTCTTCTTCTTTTTTTTTTTAATATATATTTTATTGATATTTTACAGAGAGGAAGGGAGAGAGATAGAGAGCTAGAAACGTCGATGAGAGAGAAACATTGACCAGCTGCCTCTTGCACACCTCCTACCGGGGATGTGCCCGCAACCAAGGTACATGCCCTTGACCGGAATAGAACCTGGGACCCTTCAGTCTGCAGGCCGAGGCTCTGTCCACTGAGCCAAACCGGTTTCGGCAACTGTCACCATTCTTTAAAGCCCGAGTCCACTGGGGACATCTGCTGAGCCGGCCAACACGCACTGCCCTGGACTGCAAGTTGGGAGGCCTCACAGAGGAGAGGAGGGAGGAGATGGCTTTGCCAGGCCCCGAGGAGAGGCCTCTGGGACAGCCGAGCTGAATGCTGGGCAGGGGCAGGACCTGGGGACAGAGCTGGGGTCAGTGGCTCTTCCTGGGCCTCCACGGCCTGGGGCTGGGCCCCTGGCCCGCCCCGTGGATCAGCAGGTCCAGGTAGGGCCCAATACCATCTGCCCCAGAGCAGGACCTGGAGGCCCGGAGAGGAGAAGGGACTTGTCTGTGGTCCTGTCGAGCCAGCATGGGGCCGGGACCACGCTGGAAGCCAGCAGCCCCGTGCCACAGCGATGTTGGTCAGAGGCCAACTCCGTGTCCAAGTAGTGGGTTCTAGTTTGCACTTGGGTTTCTCTGGGAAGGCAGCTGCTAGCCTCATCACACACCCACCGCTCTGCGTGGGGCGAGGGCTGGGCTCTAGCTGCTGGTGGCCTGTGCTCACTCCCCAGGAGGTCTGAGCCAGTTGACCCAGGCCGTTACAGACCTGCCCTTCGGCCCAGCTGAGTTCCCGAGGGGCCGGCTGGGATGAGGGGAGCCATAGATGGGGACCGCGAGGCCTCTGGCCAGGCCCCCGCCTAGCAGCCGCATCTCCCCCCGGGCAGGGAAGTTCAAGCTCCTGGAGCAGGCCCGGGACGTGCGGGAGCCGGTGAGGTACTTCAGCAGCGTGGAGGAGGTAGCCAGCGTCTTTCCCGACCGCATCTTTGTGATGGAAGCCATCACCTTCAGTGTCAAGGTCAGTCCTTCTGGGCCCGCGCATGGTGCCCCCGTGCTGTCCGTCCCCTTCCCTTCAGGGCAACTCTGACCCGGGCTGGAGGGTTGCCCTTGGGGCCAGCAGGTAGAAGGCGTCCCAGGGTGACTTCTGACGGCCGCTGGAGGGCCACTGGCACAGAAGGGCCACGACCAGTGAGCTGCATGGATGACCTTCCGGGGTGAAGAACTTCCTGCCAAAGATACGAAGCAGGAGGAAGTGTGTGGAGAGAGGGTCGTGCCCTGACTTGGAGGCCTTTTGGGGAAGTCCGTCCTTGCATCCACTGGTAGGGGAGGTGGTGGGGGCAGACTGCAAACAGTCCTCCATTTGTGTACAGATAGCTCTTTAAAAAAAAATATTTAAAAAAATATATTTTATTGATTTTCCACAGAGAGGAAGGGAGAGGGATAGAGAGCTAGAAATGTCGATGAGAGAGAAACATCGACCAGCTGCCTCCTGCACATCCCCTACCGGGAATGTGCCCGCAACCAATGTACATGCCCTTGACCAGAATCGAACTTGGGACCTTTCAGTCCACAGAGAGACTATCCACTGAGCCAAACCGGTTTCGGCCAGATACCTCTTTTAAAAAAATATATATATTTTATTGATTGTTTACAGAGAGGAAGGGAGAAGGATAGAGAGTTAGAAACATCGAAGAGAAACCTGCCTCCTGCACACCCTCACTGGGGATGTGCCCACAACCAAGGTACATGCCTTTGACCAGAACCGAACCTGGGCCCTTTCAGTTTGCAGGCCGACGCTCTCCTCCCTGAGCGAAACCGGTTTCGGCGGGATAGCTCTTTATAAACCCTTTTCTTATCCGTTAATTCTTCTCAGGAGCCTTGTTGAATGGGTGGAGCATTATCACCCAAATTATAAAGACGATGATAAAAGTTGTCCCCTATTGAATATTTTCAATGTATGTCACTACACCTACAGTCTGTTTAATCCTTAGAGCAACTTACCCACGTTCTTAGAGGAGATAACCAGGTGGCCTCTCTAGGGTGGAATGTGGGTCCCTGATAGAGCCCCCTCTCGTCCCATCCCCCTTCCCCCCCAAGTCAAGTGCTCTCGATCTGGTCTCAACCCTGGGGCTGCCCTCGTCCTGGGTCCCCGAGCGCCTGGCTGAGGCCTCCCCGTCTTCGGGGTCCCCAGGTGGTGTCGGGGGAGTTCAGCGAGGACAGCGAGGTGTACAACTTCACGCTGCACGCGGGCGACGAGCTCACGCTCATGGGCCAGGCGGAGATCCTGTGCGCCAAGACCAGCCGGGAGCGCTCGCGCTTCACCTCTCTGCTGCGCAAGCTGGGCCGCGCGGGCGCGCTGGCCGCGGTGGGCGGCGGCGGCGGCGGCGGGCCGGGCGGCGCGGGGGCCGCGGGCGGGGGGCCCAGGCCCGCCAAGGGCAAGATGCCCTGCCTCATCTGCATGAACCACCGCACCAACGAGAGCCTGAGCCTGCCCTTCCAGTGCCAGGGCCGCTTCAGCACGCGCAGCCCGCTGGAGCTGCAGATGCAGGAGGGCGAGCACACGGTGCGCGCCATCATCGAGCGCGTGCGGCTGCCCGTGAACGTGCTGGTGCCCAGCCGGCCGCCGCGCAACCCCTACGACCTGCACCCGGTGCGCGAGGGCCACCGCTACAAGCTGGTCAGCATCATCTCCAAGACGGTGGTGCTGGGGCTGGCGCTGCGCCGCGAGGGCCCGGCGCCGCTGCACTTCCTGCTGCTCACCGACACGCCGCGCTTCGCGCTGCCGCAGGGCCTGCTGGCGGGCGACCCGCGCGTGGAGCGCCTGGTGCGCGACAGCGCCACCTACTGCCGCGAGCGCTTCGACCCGGACGAGTACTCCACGGCCGTGCGCGAGGCGCCCGCCGAGCTGGCCGAGGACCGCGCCAGCCCGCGGCCCCGCGCGCGCCTCTGCCTGCCCGCGCCCCCGCGGGGCCCCGCGCCCGCACCCGCCCGCGCCCCCAGCCCGCCCGGCGCCGGCGACGCCGACCAGGACTACGTGAGCCCCGACTGGGCCGGCGCGCCCCAGCCCCCCGCCGCCGCCGCCTCGCCCGCCGCCGCCTCGCCCGCCGCCGAGATCCCCTACGAGGAGCTGTGGGCGCACCAGGCGGCGCCGCCCCCGGGGCCCGACCTCATCAACTTCGGGGCCGGGCCGCCGCGCCCCGAGCCCGAGGCGCCGCCGCCGCCGCCGCCGGTCCCGCCCAAGTCCGAAGCTGTGAGTGGAAGGCGGGGCTCGGCACAAATCCTCCCGGTGCCCGGCTCTGGGAGGGTGTGACCGACCGAGGGTGGCCGATGATGCGTAGGGAAAGGGGAGAGCGTTTGCACCTCGGGGCAGCAGGGGCCCAGGCTCGGGAGCCCGGGGACAGGTGCCGGCCAGGAGGTCTCAGCCGCAGGCCGCTTGCGCTGAGTCTAGAACAGCGTGACCCAGAAGCAGGCTTTGCAAAAACAATCTTTTACGTTGTCCAATGCAAAGCAGGGTCCGTGGCGAAATAGGTTTAGAGAATGTGTGTGGGACCTCCACCTCCCACTCCCCTCCACTTGACAGTTACAGCGACTGGAATATTTATTAAGGCTCTGGGGAGGCCCGCGCTGAGGAATCGGCTTATCTCAGAATTTCCCCCAGTTACAGAATATCCCCGTTAACCTCCCACGGAGTCCACTTTGAGTATCTGACCTGTCAGTAAGAGATGCAGGACAGACACTTTAATCCCCTCCCGGCCACCATGCCTCTCCCCTCTTCTTTCCTTTTTGTGTGTGGAGGGAAAGTCCATTTTTGTGATTTTTTTTTAAAAAAGAGTAAGACAGGGCTCTACTTTTAAAAGAAAAACATTTTTAAAAAAATTGATTTCAGAGAGGAAGAGAGAGAAACATCAGTGATGAGAGAGAACCATTGATCGGCTGCCTCCTGCACGGCCCCTTCTGGAGATTGAGCCCGCAATCCGAGCATGCGCCCTTGAAGGAACCCAACCTGGGACCCTTCAGCCCGCAGGCTGACGCTCCATCCATTGGGCCAAACCAGAGCGAGGGCTTTCTGGTTGTTTTCTGATATTCTTTTCCTGACAGTGTTGATAGGTTTCCAGGGCAGTAGAAGACTGTGTGTTGGGGCTCTGGAGGAGTGAAGCTGGCTGGAGAGCAGGAGGGGCGGGGTGGGCGGGGTGGGTGGGGTGGGCGGCTGGTGGACGAGGTGGGGTGGGGCAGAGTCAGTCTCAGAGTCCGGAGTCGTCCCGGAAGGAGCGTCCTTGGTCTGGGGGCAGAGGGTGGAGCCACGCCCTGTGCTTGCAGGTGAAGGAGGAGTGCCGGCTTCTCAACGCGCCCCCTGTGCCTCCGCGGGGGGGCAGCGGCGGCGGCTGGCTCCCTGGCAGCCCCCCGGTGCCCCCACGCTTCCCCAAGCTGCAGCCCGTCCACTCGCCCAGCTCCAGCCTCTCCTACTACTCCTCTGGCCTCCAGGATGGGTGAGCCCCGGGTTCTCCTGTGGAGGGGGGAGGCCGGGCTGAGGAAGAGGAGACTGGAGGCTGGGGGTTCGCAGGGTGCAAGTCCTTGAGCCGTACCTGGGGGGAGGGCACTTCGGTGGGGGGCGGGGCCCTGCTTCCGTCTGCCCCTCTCCTAAACGTTTAGGACGGGAACACTGCGCTGGTTCCTTCCCGACGGGGAGACTCTGCCCCTGAATGGTGTTCCTTGCTATTTAACCCTTTTTTTTTTTTAAATGTAATTCGGTGTCATTGACTTTTTCCTGGGGTTGGGGATGCCTGAAGAAAGAATAGAGCAGCCCCAGAGATCCGGGGGGATCCAGGCCTGTGTTGCTGAGATCAGCGTGGCAGCCTCCGTGGCCAGCAGAGGGGCAGCTTGCCGTGCCATGTGTGCGACCTGTCGTGTGGGCCTCTTGCTTGGTCTCACCCTCCGTGTGTGTGTGTCTGTCTCTCTGCCCGCAGCACGGGCTCCCGCAGCGGCAGCGGCTCCCCGTCGCCAGAGGCCTACTCCCTCTACTGCTACCCGTGCACCTGGGGAGACTGCAAAGTGGGCGAGCCCTCCAGCCGGCCCCCGCCGCCGCCGGGCGCCCTGCCCTCCACCACGCAGCCCGGCCAGACCCCGCGGGCCCTCGCGGAGCCGCTGGGAGGCCGAGCGGCCGCCCTCTTGGGGCCGGCGGACCCCCCGGCCAAGGCCCACCACGGCTGCCCGCCGCCGCTCCTCAAGCCCTCCCACCCCCAGAAACGCTTCGCTCCCTTCGGAGCCCTCAACCCCTTTTCGGGGCCTGCCTACCCCTCCGGCCCTCCGGCGGGCTCCGCCTCGGCGGCCCTGGCTACCTCCAGCCCCGCGTATTCCCCGGGCCCCGGCTCGCCAGGCCCGGCCTACGCGGCCGCCCCCGCCGCCTCCTGCCCTGCCTCCTCCTCCTCCTCCTCTGAGTGGCAGGAGCCGGCGGCCCCGGAGCCCTGTGACCCCTTCGAGCTGGGGCAGGCTGGCTCTCCGGAGCCCGAGTTGCTGCGCTGTCAGGAGCCCAGAGCTGTGGGGGCGCCTGGGCCAGGACCCCGCCTTTCACCCCTCGGACCCCCCAAGGCCTTTGAGCCTGAAGGCTTAGTGCTCCGGCAGCTCCCCGCGCCGCTGTCACCAGCGGCCCCCAAGGGGCCCAAGGCAGGCGGAGCGCGCCTCCTCCTCACCCAAGGGCGCCTGGAAGGGCCTCCTGCCGGTCCCCGGGAGGGCGCCACCGGCTGGGGGGGCCGGGAGGGCCCCTGGCAGCCCCCCGCCGACCTGTCCGCGCTCTCTCTGGAGGAGGTCTCCCGCAGCCTGCGCTTCATCGGGCTCCCCGAGGACGTGGTGAGCTGCTTCGCCCGGGAGCGGATCGACGGCAGCATCTTCGTGCAGCTCAGCGAGGACATCCTGGCCGACGACTTCCACCTCACCAAGCTTCAGGTCAAGAAGATCATGCAGTTCATCAAAGGCTGGCGGCCCAAGATCTGACCTTCCCGGCTGGTCGGTGGCTGGTCGCCAAGGCCCGCCGTGCTCTGCGGGGGACAGCGCTCCCAGAGGCAGGTGCCGCCCGCGCGGATGCTGGGGAGCCACTCCGGGAATCCAGGGGAGCCACACTCGGAAGCGGGGTCCTCTGGGACCAGGCCCCTGCATGGGGACGGCTTGCCTTTGAGCGTGCAGAGTGCGTGGGGAGAGGAGCAGGGGCCCCAGGCCGCACCTGCCCCTGGCGAGGCGGCACTGGCTGTGGCGCCCACGGTGGGGTCAAAAGCTGGCCTTCGTGGTGACCTAACCCTGCCCCCCACGCTGAAGATCTTCACAGACGACTCGCACTTTGTCCGTAGGTGCCGGTTAGCAGGAAGGGAGCCGTGATTGAAGCACAAATCCCCCAAGTGCCCTCTCGCCTCTGTGCCCTGGGGACTGTTGGCCTAAGCTGGCCTGGGGCCGGGGAGCCAGTTTCAGGGCCTCTGCGGTGCCCTTCCCGCCCCCTCGCTGCACCACGGGCAGGCCCCTGGCCCCGAGCACCAAGTGTATGGAGTACAAGCCCGTGCCCTTCACCTCGGGCCCCACGCCGGCTTCTGGTTCGTGGGCGTTGGCTTGGGACCAGCACGGCGGCGCTGCCGTTGATGTCCATAGCTCGTTAGGGAGGCAGATGCCTGCTGACGCCCTGGGTTCCCCTGAGCTCTGCAGCTGGCCCTCACCCTGCCAGGCGGGCCCCATCTGCAAAGGCTCCGACTCTAGGGAAGGAGCAGGCTGATTCTGACACGTGGCTTTCAATCCCTCCCACGTGCACTGGTCTCCTGCCTCCATGCCTTGACTCTGGCAAACACCAATAGTGCGCAGGTGGGATGGCTGGGAGGCAGCCGTGGCTTGGGAAGACCTGCCCTTGCCCACGTGACTCGGGGCCCGTCTTTGGGCCCTGGATCTCGAGCGTTCCGTGGCACCCAGGGCGGGTTGGTCGTTGTGTACAACTTCCTGTCCCCCAAGCTCTTCTCGACGCACCTCCCCCGGCCACATTCATTCTCATGCTCACTAGCGCCAGCCTCCGGAGGCACCAGCCTGCTGCCTTACCCAGCCGACCTCGGTATTTATTTCCTGCCTTGAGAATAGCAAAGCCATGTTGGTGCTGGTGCCCCAAGCAGGCCTCCTCAGCTCCGAGGGAAGGGGGTCAGGAACGGCACAGAAACGGATGCGGAGACCTTTGGTTTCCTTGCTGGTCGGGTGAAGGGCTCGTGAAATAAACGCTGGACGCTGAGGACAGCGCCAGCGCAACCCCGGCCGTCAGCCGCTTTCTTGCTGTGCAGGGCGGTGGACATGCCCAGCAGGAGAGGACTTTGGGACGGCGTGTGTCCGCAGCCCATCCATGTGTCCCCAGAACAGCTGGCAGTGCTGCCCGATCCCCTGCTGAAAGCCCTTCAGCCCCTGCCCTGAGGGCTCTTCAGGTCCCACTGCTGTTCCGACGGCATTTACACCCACCCAGTGCTGCTCGGGGGCAAGACCAGGCTGCAAAGCTCCATGCCACCAGCCAGGGCCCCGTTCAACTTCCTGCGCTGGCAATTCTGGTTTTTTTTTTTTGTGTGTGTGTTTTTAAAGATGTTTTACTGGTTTCAGAGAGGAAGGGAGGCAGATAGAAACATCAGTGATGTGTCATTGATTGGCTGCCTCCTGCACACCCCTTACTGGGGATTGAGTCCGAAACCCGGGCATGTGCCCTTGACCAGAATTGAACCCAGGACCCTTCGGTCCACAGGCTGACGCTCTATCCACTGAGCCAAACCAGCTATGTGGTGCGAGGATCAGTTCTCTGCCTGCCGACTGGTCTTCTGCCGACTGGGTTTGAGAGCCTGGCTTCCTGGCAGCCACTGCCAGTGCTGGGCAGAGCCGGAGGTGAGGTCCTTGCCTGGCAGTCCCAGCAACAGCACTGGGCCAGGCCAGGGGGAAGCACCGGTGCGCTCACACTGGGGCAGAGGCAGGAGGAACTGCTAACTTCTCCAAGCTGAGAAGGCACAGCGATGGGACATGGATGATGATTCCGCGCATACTCAGTGTGGATCCTTCTGCCAGAACGAGCTGGGAGCCTCGGTGCTGTCTACCCAGACTGGACCCCGTCTCTGCCAGAACGTGGGCGAAGGAACTTCCCACAGCAGAGGGCGGGGCGCAGGGGAGGAGGGTCTCCCGGAGTGGAGGAGGTGGGCTGACTCAGCATCCCCTGTACCCTCACATGTGCTGCCTCTGCTCATTGTGCCGGCATGTCCCATGCTCTGGGGCACTGAGAGGTGCAGGAAAATGTGATCTCTGATTAATGCCAAGCTTCCCACAAACACCCCGAGAAGCATGTGTGAATGTGTCACACCAAGAAAAAGCCAGGGTAGAGCTCTGCCAGGAGGAAATGCAGTCTAGGGAGACTTTGTTTCTGTCCTGGCCCCCCCATAAGCAGAAGCGCCACCAAAGCAGTTAAACAGCCAGGTTTAAAAGGCTTTGGCCTCAGGAAGTGCCACCCTCCATCACCACAGTCTCTCTCCTGCCGCTCAGAACATTCTCACCCCAACGCACAGGGCTGTCTGCCAGCCCACTCCTTGAAGGGGGGTTTAAACCGGAAGGGCAAAGACAGTAGAAAAAGGCACAAGCAGGCAGGGAGGCTGATAAATAAGTTTGGTTTTTATTATCCTGCGTTTGGCTGAGTGTGTGATTGCCCTGGCTTCCTGGGTGAGGTCTTGGGGCTCAGATTCACGAGCACGGGGGTTCCACCTTCCACAGGAAGTGCAAACACAGCCAGACCTCACCCGGAGGAAGAGACAGTCTTAGCCGAAGGCACTTTTATCAAGGCACACACCCAATGCCAGTGTTTGTCTTCCCTCTGGTTACGGATAAACTAGGTGCCGCTCTGTTGGGGCCCAGCACTGCGGCAGGTGGTTAGTGGGGAGCGAGCAGGTGTGGGCCGCTCACTGGTAAAACTTCTTGCCACCGCTAGCGTGGTCAATCAGCAGCTGGCACGGGGTGAACTGTTTCCCGTAGGCAGCCTCGTACCTCCTGAGCCGGTCCACTATCTTCTGAGCACCGTACAGATCCACAAAGCGGAAGGGCCCTGCGGGGGAAGCAGGACTTTGTTGAAGGAGACAGCCACTGAGCTCTAGACAAAGCAAGCGACCTCCCCAACCTCCGAGGCCCACCTCCAAGACAGGGGGGGAAGCCGAGTCCAAAGACCGCTCCGATGTCTCCCTCTGCAGGCGTGGCCAAGATCTCTTCCTGCAGGCACATGGCGGCCTCATTCACGAACCTGGACACCAGGCGGTACTGGATGTCTTCGTCAGAGGAGCTGCCAACAGGGAGGGACATTCAGGCGGAGGAAGAGCAGGAGGGGAGGGTTACGGGAGCCACACAGGGATGAGAGCCCGCCTCCAATTCTAGAGAAGTGCTGTCAGGAGCCAGCCTTTCCCGGGGAAAAGACTGGGTAGAACTATTTGTCTTGGTTAACCAGAAACAGCACCTAGAACAGGGTCTGCCCCAGATTAGGTAAGTACGTCTAGGTATCAGTAACGGTCAATTACAAATGAAACTATCGAGCCAGAGGGCCCGGGATAATGGTCTTCCTGCTGCCCTGGGGCCTTCGGAGGGCGGGCTGGAGCGGGTCTACCAAGGCTCGGCAGCAGTTCTCCCTGATCCGGGCAGAGAAGAGGTGCGCGCAGAAGGCAAAAGTACGAAGCACTGTGCCGGCATCGGGGTGTTCTGGGTCAGGCATGGGGACCATAACAGACGGAGGAGGGAGGGCTGAGAAGGTTTGGCTGATGAGGAATGTTTCCATGCCATAAGCCCCTCAAATTGACTTACACTTCAGGCTTAGGAGACACCTGCAGACCTGCCAAAACACTATCCATATCAGAATTCAAGTCCTTACTCTTCACACCCTCCTTGTAGACGTAAAAGCCCTTCCCAGACTTGCGACCTAGAAGAAGCAGGAAAAGGCAGAGTTAAAATTCTTGGAGCCCGGGCCTGAGAAATCACTCCCCTCCCTGCTGGTCTGCGGAGAAGTTCTCGCCACTCCTGCCCGTGCTCCTGAGTTTCAGAACTAACCGCCCTAGACGTCTGGTGTCTGTCAGGGAGCTCTCGGAGAAGGAAGACAGGTCTTAGGTTTGGAAATCTGTATCCGAATGGGAAAGGCCGGCTGGGTGAGTTTTAATGCCCAGATGTGCAACGCCAGGACCGAGGATGCCCAGGTCCCGGCAGTGATTTTGCTGCTACATTCAAGAGAGCCATCTCTGCTGGCCTCAGTGGTACCCACTGCAGGCAGAGGTTTGCTCTCCACCAGGGGGCCCGCAGCGTGGTGGTGCAGGTCACAGGTGCACGAGGCCTTGGGCAGGATGAAAATGCTCCTCCGTCTGGCATCACTGGGGCCAGGTAGTGGCAGAGCTTCAGGAGGCCGGGGTTTTACCTTCTGTCTATAACCCACAGGCCCAGACTAAGGAGGGGCTGTCAGGAAGTCATCCCTGAAATTCCCTAGGATATCAGGAAACCCACATGGGCCTTCTGTAACTCCTAGGTCTCCAGAAGCTGCTCGGGCTTGGTGACTGATGGAGTAGTTGTGTTTCTTTGGGGTACTCACCCAGGAAGCCCTTGGACACCATCTGTTTCAGCAGCTCCAGGCTTCCCCCTGCAAACCTCTCCCCAAAGGCCTGGCCTAGGTCTTCGGCCACGTGTTTTGCTACATCCACACCAACTTCATCCACCAGGGTGGCGGCACCCACAGGAAAGCCAAAGCCTGTGGTCAGGGAATCCAGCTTCTTCGGGCCAATTCCTTCCTGAGTGGGAGGAGAGCAGGGACCTCAGGGGAAGGCCATCCTGGTCCCCGACAAGGGCTCCCTGTGCAACACCCACTTCTCTTCTGGCTGCCCCCCGGCCAGGCCCGGGACTGGGAAACACAGAGGTTTGGGAGTCACACAGGCAGTGTGAGCCTTAAGGAAGTCTAGAGAGGAAGAGGCATTCATTTCCTTGTCTGCGATTCTGAATCTCAATAAGCAGAGGACTCCGTGGAGACGGGGCTGGTCTCCCGGACTGAGCGGAGAGTCCAAGAAGCAGTGCTGCAGAGCCCTGGTCCCCGTCTCAGTGCCTCTGAATGACCCGTATGGCCCCGGGGTGGGGGGGAGCGGGGGGGGGCGCATCGACTTGCACAGAAGCAGACACAGCACCAGTCAGACCACGTGGGCTCTGTTCTGGATGGCCCCTGCCTCTAAAGGGATGCAGGACAGCACAGAAGAGCATGCTGGGAGGCCTGTGGACTAATGGAGCCGAGAGGAGGCTAAGGGAGCAGAGCTAAAATTCTGCCGACGATGGCTCCCCACCACCGCGCAGAAAGGGATGCCACGAAAGGGCCTTCTTGGAGGAGAGTCAAGAGTTAGTGGACTAGAAGGAAGCTTGTTCCTCATCCTGACATCGGCAGCTCGGGGACTGGTTTACGGAGTGGAAGAGGCCTCAAACGTTCCGAGAGCCATACCCACCTGGAGAATTCTGATGACTTCAGACATCATGGGTGCGAGACACCTCGTGGTATAGAAGCCAGGTCCATCCTGCCAAGGGGGAGAGCATGAACGCGGGGCCCCTCTGCTGCAGGTACTACCCAGTCTCCCTTTCCCAGACATCATTTCAGAGTTCAAGGTGATTATAACCTCAAACAGAATCCTTAAAATGGAATAGCAAGGGAAGCCACAGCCAGGAGCACAGCATGTGGTTTCGTGGTCACCCGAAAGGCTGGGAACCTGCCACGGCCCAGACTCTCCCCACTCCAACCCTGACACTGGCACAATCAGCACCACGATCCATACCGCACATCATCAAGGGGACATCCTACCAAAGGTTGGTATATTTGCCCCAGACGAGTAATAAGCCTGGAGGTGTGAGCCAAGTCTGCTGCTCTGTTCCACAGCTCCTTACCTTAACCACAATGATGACCTTCCCCTGCTTGAGACCAACTGCCACCGCAGACGCAGTCGTGTCCTTAGACGTTTTATCGGTTGTGATAATCTCCAGCAGCTGCATCTTGTCCACAGGAGAGAAGTAGTGCATGCCAATCACCTGGCAGGGAGAACAAAAAGCCACAGGCCTTACGCTGAGGAGGAGACTCAGCAGCTTCTCTCTTTGCTGGGAAGCACTGGGAAGAAAAGCGGCTGTGATCCAGGAGCGCTGCTTGGCAGAGTCAGGTGGTCTGGTCCATGGTTCTTTGATCAAAACTTCAATATGTTCACAGAGAGCTTACTGGATCCTCTTCCATCTGCTTCTAGGGCTTTTCACTGAGGGCAATTGGTCCTACCAACAACTGGCACCAAAATCATAGCTAAAGGCCAAATTAGACTTGTCAGGGAAGAATGGAGGGTCCACCTGTATTAATGGTGCTGATGGTTTGGGGGAGAGGGTTTGCTTTTTGTGGGGGAAGAAGGGACAGACAGAACGCAGGCAAACTGAGATGGCCGGTCCCTTTGGCCTTACTTGTATGTGAATGACATCAGGTGATCAGTTTAGGTGATCAGTTATCTGAGATGCCTGCAGGCTAGACTGCAGAGCGCGATGCTCGGTCCACTCCACTGGGGAGAAGGAGAGGTGGCATCAAAGTACAAGAGACCTCCTTTGCTGACTGGAAATGCTGCGGACGTGCTCTGAGTGTTGTGACAATGCCAGACTGTCCACCTGCCTTTACACTGTGTGTGTCTTCCCTCAGTGTCACACTATCAGCTGCCACTTCTCCCTGTGACCTTTTCCTGCCATCACTGAGCCTGCCTCTATCCGGCCCTACTCTGCTGTGTTAGGAAATTAGCAAACAATTAGACTAGGCAGAAAGAGGCTTCTGTGTTTCTAATACATGGATAGTGTGTTAACCTTTCAAATCCTTCAAGTCTTTCCTACCTCCTGCCTACCTTTGGCTGGTTCTGGTTGGATGGGACTAACTGGGTCCCCCTAAGAGGTGAGGTGTTCCATTTCTCCTCGAGTGTTTTCACTTTCCCTTGACTTTACTCTGGTGGATAGCAGAAACCAGACATAAATCTACAGGCCTCATTTCAAATCGCTGAACGTGCTTCCACACCCCCCCTTTCTTGTCCTGGGTCGAAGGTCTAAGTAACCCCCACAGACAGAGGCATCCCACCACACCCCCTGATCCTCATTCCTGAGTCTGGAACTGGGACCAAACCTGTTCTGGTCAGTCATCAGAGTCTGCTATGTAGATGAAGTGATATTTGGGAGCATCCCTTCTTAGGGCCTATCTTTCAAAATCTAATTGTAATAAAGGTGGGTTTCATAGTCTAAACCTGAATAATTATTCCCATGAGGACGCAAATCATCTATAGAAGCATTTTGAGTTGTACTTCACTTGTTCCTGCATCACACACTGGTCACGCTACTGGCTTTTTAGTGCCCAGTTTTGGGGAATACTTTGTCACCCCCACCCACTTCATAATCCACACCAGTCCCTTCTCAATCAGTCTGAGGCTATAAGACATTTCAGGGTTTTTCTCTTCAAAATTTACCTTCTCAGGTCTTTTGCTGACAGAAGCAATTTGATTGATTGGGAGAGCCGAGGTGTTACTGGCAAAAACACAATGAGCTGGAATCACCTGCAGAACAAAAGCATTTAAGAATGTGTCACGTGGGCCTAGGAAGCGACTAGAGTCCAAAGAAAAGCTAATGACCCATCCTCTCACCCAGAACAGTGCAGACGGTAGACAAAGTGGCCTGACCTTTACGCCATTTATGATGATTTAGGGCAGCCGTGGGCAAAAAAAGCCGTGGGTATCCGGCCCGTTCGGCTATTCTCTCCGGTCCATGGAGCTGAAAGAGCGGAGGGTTCTCTTGCTCTCCCCTCCGCTCCTTCACCAGCAGCCCAAGATGAGAGTGCCAGCATGGTCAGGTTGCTTTTGTTCCGGCCCTCCGGTCCAGTCTAAGAACCCGTTGTGGCCCTCGAGTCAAAAAGTTTGCCCACCCCTGATCTAGGGCATGTGTTGAGGAATGTGTTGGCCTTGTTTTCTCTTCCATTCAGCCTTCCAGTTATGGCCCATCCTAAGGTCACCTAATCCTAACCTGGCGCCTATACTCCACAGTTAGTAAAGAAGACACTTTGGATAAACACTGAAAAAAGATGACCTTGAATCAAACCTCACTCGTTTCAATATTCAGCATATCAGTTCTCTTCTTGTTTGGATCCTCCCTCAAGCTGAAAGCTTATGACACCCCCACCCTTCACCTTTATCAGAATAAACCATAAAATGCATGCCTACCTCATTTTATACACTGTGCTACTAAAAAGCGATACACCACTAAAATGTTATCTACAGTCCATGAATACTATTAACTATCAGCTTTATCAACCTGCAGAATAGTCTATAATGTATTCCCTTCTCAGCATTCTGCCCATGATCCCCAATTATTCATGTTTGTCTCAGATGCCTGGATGAAAACATAGAAAGCACACCTGTCGCATTTGTGTAATCTGGGACAAGCAGAAGCCTAACATCAAAGATGAAAACCGAGGTTCAAGATATATTCAACACGCTGACAGCTGAGTGTAAAACAAGATAAATTATAATGGGGATAAAGAAAAGTATTGCATTAAGATTTTTTAAAGAGGGAAAAAAAGAACTAACTAGGCTCCTGATGAACAAGACCTGAATTGGCAGTGATCCTGTGATCAAGATCCCATGATTTCAGTTCATCAAAAGTATAATGTGAGTTGACAGCAGAGTACAACTCTAAGAAAACTACTGCAGTCTCCAGTTATAATACGGTGGTACAGTGTCTAATGCTGGTGGCAAAATTCCCCATGAACAAACCAATGTCTCCAAAGATGGCTGGCAAGAACTCTTCCCCTCTGGTACATGTCCGCTGGTCCTCCCATCCAGATGAGAGTCTATTTCCCCTCCCCTGAGCCTGAGCCGGCCTGTCACTGCTTTGACCAATGGAATGCAGCAGAAGTGACTGCCAGTTCCAGGTCTAGTCTTAAGCCCAGTAGCTTCTGCTTTTGCTCTCTTGGAAGGCTCAGCCGTGCTGTAGAGAAGTTCTGGCTGGACTGCTACGTGAGGGAGGCCACCAGCTGAGGCAGGCCATGTGGAGGCGCTCCAACTACGCTTTCCTTTCATATATATATGTATATATATATATATATTTTTTTTGATTTTTTTACAGAGAGGAAGGGAAAGAGATAGAGAGCTAGAAATGTCGATGAGAGAGAAACATCGACCAGCTGCCTCTTGCACACCCCCTACTGGGGATGTGCCCGCAACCAATATACATGCCCTTGACCGGAATCGAACCTAGGACCTTTTAGTCCGCAGACCGACGCTCTACCACTGAGCCAAACGGGTTTTGGCTCCAACCACGCTTTCTGCTGAGTGCAGTCATATGAGTGAGGCTGAGTGAAACCACATGATTAAGGACCAGCCGTCTTTAGGAAGGCCTGTCCAAACTGCAGAACTGTGAATTGTTTCTCCGTGGTCTGTCATATGGCAACAGAGCACTGAGACACGACGAAGATACTAACGGGGACAACCAAGACAGTGAGAAGTGTGGAGAGAAGGACTGTGAAGAATGTCCAAGGGGTGGGTTTAGATGGTCATGGTCATCTACAAGTACTGGCCACTACTCAAAACACCTGGAGTGTTGTCCAGTCAGTGCTGTTTTATTGACATCGTTTATTAGCCTACATTCTGTGTGTCTACCTGTAGGCTAGTCTAGGTCTCGGCTCTATTTCGTGCCCGGATTACTGCCATTTCCTCTTTTCTGGGCTCTTTCTTTATATTACAAATACTTGTTTTGTTTATGTCATCCATCTCAAGAATTGATGACATAGCATTTGGGATAAAG
The DNA here is from genome assembly GCA_963924515.1 of Vespertilio murinus. Classification (NCBI taxonomy): domain Eukaryota; kingdom Metazoa; phylum Chordata; class Mammalia; order Chiroptera; family Vespertilionidae; genus Vespertilio; species Vespertilio murinus. The sequence continues at coordinate 54,271,042 of OZ004713.1, forward strand.
ACCAGCAGCAGCCCAGCTGGCATGGCTCAGTGGTTGAGCATTGACCAATGAACCAGGAGGTCACGGTTCAATTCCTGATCAGGGCACGTGCCCGGGTTGCGGGTTCAATCCCCTGTGTGGGGCATGCTGACCAGTGATTCCTTCATCATTGATGTTTCTATTTCTCCCTCCCTCTCCCTTCTACTCTGAAATCAATATATATATATATATATATATATATATATATATATATATATATATATATTGATTAAATATATATATATATATATAAATATAAATATATATATATTTTAAAGCAGTATTTCCACAAAGCAGTTATTTGAATCCTGCCTGTTGAAATTGTTTCTCCCTATTTCCTTTGCTGTCTAGACCTGAATAACTTTTGTTATGGCTTACGGTCAACCCAAAATGGTGAGAAATCTGCCTCTATTCATGAGGTTATTTGTATGCTTGGGTGACTGAACTCCCACATACGGCTAACAAACCCTGTGTTTAAGATAGTAAGCTACTTGATTTTCTTACCATAGGAATTAGATTTGACATTTACAACATACAGTGTGCATAAGCGCACACAAAAACTTAGGTTTGGAAATGAAGAGCCCTATAAAAAGAACAATGAGTTTCCTGTAGTTCCTTTAAATCCCATATCTGTGTCCTCCACTCACTATACTAGGATTCAAGTATTACAGGTCCCTTACTTACCGATTCTACTTCTTTCAGTACTTTGTGCTTAAGATTAATGTCCTCAAAAACAGCTTCTATCACCATGTCGGCCTTTTCAAAACCCTCATAATCAAGCTGCCCAGTCAAGTTGTTGAAAATGAAGTCTCTTTCAAAGGATGTCAGAGTTTTCTTCTTCACTTTATCGTTCAATCTAGGAAAAAAAAATTCTAGTCAAAGGGGAAGAGTAGAAAACACATTTATCGACTGTCCATGGGCCGGAGAGTATATATTATGTTTTCCACCAACACTGTGAGGTCTTACTCCCATTTTGAGGAAGCTGACTGCTCAAAAAGACTCAGAGCAACTTGAGGTCAAACAGCTAGGTACTAGGGTACCTAGGGCACAAAGATTCAAAGACAGGTAACCCCCAAATGCACGTTCTTCTCTTACAAGATGCCTCTCAGTGCCCAACTTACACAAACAGTATCATTCATAAGACAGTTTTGCCATGAGGAGTAAACACAAATACTAGAACGGCAAAACTAAGAGCAGCTCTCAGACAGCCCATGTCCTAGACCATATGGATTCAGACTTGCTTATGTATCAGTTGGTTATCCTGTGTATATAATCTTCTAGAGGACAGAGACCAAGAATTATCTCTTATATTCTTAATCCACTTTCCCGTCAATACCTCGTAGTATATGGTATTGATCACATAAAATATTAACTCAAGGTTTCTTCTTTCCCAGTGAGAGCTAAAAGGATTTCTGCTACTCAACCATTTATCTGATTATTTTTTACTAGAGGCCTGAGGCACGATATTTGTGCAAGGGCTCCGGCCCTCGCAGCCCCATCTTTATTGGGAAGGTCGTGGGGCTGTCCAGTCTAATTAGCATATTATGCTTTTATTACTATAGATTGCCAAGGAAAACAGGCTCTCTTAGGGTTTCATCTGACCACATTTTCAGAATAAATGACCTAGAGTTTTCCTCTGAATAAAGAATGAAGCTAAAGCCCCTTCACTAATTTCCTTAACCAAAAAGAAAAATTAAAGCCACAAGATAAGTTCAAAGATGTGTGCAAGTCTTAAAAGTATGGGTTCAAACCTCCTGGTTTCTGACAACCATGTCAGCAATCAGCAAACAATACACTTGTCAGAGTTCAAAATACTATTAGTTGCTCTAATTCCAATGCCTATGGAACTATTTCTGAGGGAGGACAGAATCCATGTAGGTCCTAAGTCAGCACTATGATGAGGGGCATGCACCAGAACCCGGTGTTTCTAAGGCAAAAGGGAAACCAGGACACCTGGACCCAAAAGAGCGCCAGGGGGGAAGCCGTTCCAGAGCGGCAGTTTCTCATTAGGAGACTATGAACGCTGCGTGGCTTGCAGGCTAGTCTCAGAGCGATGCTGATGTGTAGCACACGTTCTTTCTTTTGCTCCAACTCCTTGCAATTTAAAAAAAATCTGCCAAAATGATTAAATCTGCCAGGTTCCTGGTAGCAATATATGACTGCAGAGTGTCTCTGCAGAAAAGGGGTAAAAACGTGCTTAAGCTATATAATCTACTTGAGAAACAAAAAAATGCTCACTCAGCTAAAAGTCACAGGCAGGACATCTAAGTGCAGCCAGCTTGTCCATTACAGAGGAGCAGAGAACTGAGCTGAAACCAATTCCCATCTGGAGAAGCTGCTGCTCCACTATTCCCCTCTGCAAAACAGGCAGCAAGCGTGTGTGGGGAGAGGGTCAGGTGAGCAGAGGGAGGATAATATTTACTCTTCATTAATTCAGAGGTTAAGATGGAGACAGTCCTATAATGCCTCAGACACTGCGGAACCAGACCAATGAACTGCTTCTCCATAGTCCCGCCAGTCAACAAGGCTCAGCAGTTCTGGTCCCAGTGCTACCTTCAATGTGCGGTTACTGCGCATTTCCTCATTCCCAACCTCAGTTCTCTCCACAAAGACAGCCCGTAACAACAAGCTATTACATGGAAACTACCAAATTCACAATTTCCAGTCTGAAACCAAAGCACAAAATAAATGTCATTTTTAAAAAATATATATATTTTATTGATATTTTACAGAGAGAAAGGGAGAGAGATAGGGAGCTAGAAACGTCGATGAGAGAGAAACATCGACCAGCTGCCTCTTGCACACCCCCTACCGGGGATGTGCCCGCAGCCAAGGTACATGCCCCTGACCGGAATCGAACCCGGGACCTTCTAGTCCGCAGACCGACGCTCTACCACTGAGCCAAACCGGTTTCGGCAAAATAAATGTCATTTTAAAATATCTGATAAAGATTTTACTTTGGCGCCGAGGTCGGTTTGGCTCAGTGGTAGAGCGTCCGTCTGCGGACTGAAAGGTCCCGGGTTCGATTCCGGCCAAGGGCATGTACATTGGTTGCGGGCACATCCCCGGTAGGGGGCGTGCAAGAGGCAGCTGGTCGATGTTTCTCTCTCATTGACGTTTCTGGCTCTCTATCTCTCTCCCTTCCTCTCTGTAAAATATCAATAAAATATTAAAAAAAAAAAAAAGATTTTACTTTGGCACTCAAAGACTATAGAATCTGCTAATACTAATGGTTTATAATATCTGTGACAACATGAAGTAAAGGAAGGAATTAGCATTTCAAAAAATCAACATTAGCCGGTTTGGCTCAGTGCATAGAACCTCCACAGTTGGACTGTAGGGTCACAGGCTCAATCCCACGTACCTCAGTTGTAGGCTTGATCCCTACAGGAAGGCAACCAATCAATATGTCTCCCTCACATTGATGTTTCTCTCTGTCTGTCTCTCCCCTGACCTTCCACTCTCTCTACAAATCAATGGAAAAATATCCTCAGGTGAGGATTAACAACTACAACAAGATCAAAGGAAACAGCTCAACTATAGAGCATCTAGTGCTCATCATGTTCAGCAAAAAGGCATCTACGATGGCAAACATACACAAAAACCACTCTAACTCCTGGCAATGACAGAAAGCAGGCTTACCCTTTGAACACTTGTTGCTGTCCTCGGCTCAGCCCGGTTAGCGTGGCATCTTTAAGTATAGTCTTTAGGCCCTTATCCACAGAGACCTGGGCAATGCCAGCTCCCATCAGCCCTGCACCAAGAACAGCGATGTTCCTGGAAGGCAAGGAGAAAATGACTTCTAGTAAACAACTTTTAATCATTTCCATAAAAGTAGGAGGATGCCCAAGTTATCATCCACAAACCAACTAAAGGCAACTATTTCAAATAATAACCTATAAAAATACACCTTTAATAAATGATTGATTTTCAAAGTTAAATTCAAAAAGCCCATTAGGTCTACAGAATTGGTCTACCCAAGAAGATCAAATCATATTGATTGATCTTCAATCATGCCGAGATCACTGAAAGAAAGCCAAAAAGTTCTTGGTAGGAATAGGGATCTAATGTGCTCAGGACAGAGGTAGTTTATGGCAAAATTGAAGATATAAATCAAGCTCTGTAGATCTTCTTCCAAGACATCTACAAACTTAGCATGTGGGAAAATCCATAACTTACTTAACCTCCTTCTGTGGCGTTCCAAATTTATTCTTCTTGCACAGGACCTGACCATGATACAGCCCTATCAAGGCCTTGGATTCTCTGGTCATCGCAAGCTCTCCAAATTTCTGAAATGTACAAAAGAACAAGACAAAGTAAACTCCACAGTCTCGGTGATATGGATTCCTTCAGTTTGGTTTCTCAGGGAAACAGAGGTAACACAAGCAAAGCCACAGGTCCTCGGGGTCTCAACGGTGCCGGTCCTGGCATCTGTCTCCTATGGATGTGTCTTCTCTTTACTCTTCTCATCTGCAATACCGTCTGACTGCTGCTTTGAAATATAACTGAGCTTATTCTTTACATTAGAGCCATGGTAACCTTTTTCATGGCATTAGAATGTCAGAGCCGAAATGGATCTTCATGATCATTTCAAGCAATGCTCTCAGTTTAAAGAGAGGGAAGAGGAGGCCCAGAAAAATTAAATGAACTTGCTCAAAGTCTCAGAGTAGCAGAAATGGGACCTAAACCTAGGCAGTATGACTTTCACCCCCAGTTCCCTTTCCACTGTAAGTAGGTGGCCCACACGGGACCTACCACTTTAAAAGCGTATTACCACTTATGGAGAACAATCTAAACTTAGTGGTGAGGGCCATGAGCTTTAGAGTCTGCGTTTGACAGAACTGGCTTTGCATCCTGGCTCTGCCCATTTCCCAGTTTTGAAGCTTTCTTCGTCCTTAAAATGGGAAAACAATGCCCATTTTAACAGTATTGTGGGGATTAAATGAAAACACTAATAAAATGATGAGGGTCTCAAAGTTAGCTATTGTTATCACCAATATTACTAGAATTTATTGTTATAATTACAAGGTTTCAAATAGTATTCCAAAGAAGGAATCCCTCTAATAAAGTTGCTATCATGTCCTCATAAAACAGGAAGTACTGTTCTACAGAATCAATGCTTTACTAATCTTGATTCAATAAACCAGTGATTTTCAAAGTGTGGGTAGAAATCCATTAGTGTTCATGAATTTAGTGGGTCGTGCTAAGTAGGACAGGAAATACCGTGTACAATACATGCAGGGTGGACAATTATTGATGCATAAAATGTGCTTCAATTTTACTGATGGAAAAGAATAAATCAGAAGTGCACCGCAGCAAGCAATAAGTACAGACATGTTTTCTCTGGAGCTTGTCTTAAGCTCTTCCCATACCTTTTGTCCTATTACCAAAGAGCAATCATTCTCCAATGATTGCTTAGAACTTACAAACAACCAAACCACTTAAATTTGCTGTATCACCAGCTCAGAAAGTAAAAGGGGCGAGGCTGATTCCTGTATCCCTTCTCTTCTTTAATTAATTTATTTTTTTCTTTCTCTTTTCTTAGTGGGTGCAAAAAAACACTTCCTTTCATTTTCTAAATCAAAGTTTTATCACGAGGCCCTAACAAGTAAGGACTATACTTTTCTATCATTGTCTTCATTTTATCACAATAAAGTTAGACTGACTACAGAACAGAATGTCCAAACTATTCATTTGAAAGGATTGAAACTCTGCCCCTGCTCTTCTTTGCTATACCCTCGTTATTGAGAGCAAGTTCAAATAGTTGGGGACCATCGGGTTTTCTTACATCTACTTGCCTACTGAGATTAATCAGAAAAAAATTGGCAATCGCTGGATGAAATGTTTTACTAGGCTTTGGATACTTTTTTTTTTTCAGTTTTGTATATCCTCAGATCTATGGTTTTCTTATATCTAATAATCAAAAATCAAAAGAAAAAACTTTACCTGAGATTCAGAGAGATAGCCAGCGTCTTTCCCTTCCTCAAGTCCAGTCTTTACCACCTAAAAAACATACAAAATACTTGTTCATTGTTGGAGTGGATCGGTGAGATGTACGAGGATGCTGTATAAAATTGCTAGTGTTGTTCGTTTTTGAGTTTAAAAAATAAAATAAAAAAATATATATATTTTAAATTGATTTCAGAGAGAAAGGGAGAGGGAAAGAGAGATAGAAACACCAATGATGAGAGAGAATCATTGATCAGCCGCCTCCTGCACACTCCTCACTGGGGATTGCGCCAGCAACCCAGGCATGTGTCCTGACCGGGAATTGAACTGTGACCTCCTGGTTCACAGGTCAACGCTCAACCACTGAGCCAAGCCAGCTGGACCTCATGTTGTTAATTTTTATTTTTAGCTTCTTTCTTTACTTATTTTAAAGAAAGGTTTATTTGATTTTTAAGGGAGAGTGACACAGAGAGAGAAACATTGATGTGAGACCAAAACATCTATTGGCTGCTCCTGCACAACTCCTACCAGGGATCAAGCCCATAACCCGGGCATGTGCCCAACCATGAATTGAACAGGCAACCTTTCAGTGACCAGGATGACACTCAACCAATTGAGCCACATTGGCCAGGGCTAGTGTCCTGAGTGTTTAAAGACTAGATTGAAGCGAACCCATAACCCAGGTGTGTGCCATTAATCAGGAATCAAACCCTTGGCCCTCCAGCGTGCAGGCTGACACTCTAACCATTGAGCAACCGGCCAGGTCTAGAACAAATTTCTTAATTCATTACTAACCAACCTTCTGAAATCTAGTTTTGATCTGCCTTTCTGCAGACATGTCACTGTCCTACAAAACCTAATCTCAATGAAGAGCATGGTGCTTCCTACCTTCTGAAACTTTGCTCAAAATGCCCACCTGACCTTGATTTGGCACCACTTTCCCTTCACCTATTCTCTACCCTTTTTTAGGGCTCAGGTCAAATCCTACTCTTCCTGACTTCTTTGGCTCACATTGATTATTCCCTCCTCAGTGCCCTTAGCCATTTTCCTCCGTCCCATGTAGCTGGCAACAAGCCTATGCTGCTTTGTAATGTCCCTCACACTGTTGTCTGCCTACCACATACATAGGTCTCATCTCCCCGGCCCACACTGTGAGATGAATGGAGGTAGGGGGTCATTTTTCATATTTTATGTTCTTTGGTGTCTTCTGCTCAAAATATATCTGTTGGCTAATCCATTCTCAAATTTTGAGGTCTTTAATTACATGCTCTCTTAATCTTAGACTTTCCAGATCAGAGAGTTCTGTTTTAAACTCTATCTTTAGATAGAAGTTTCTTCAACCCTACGATCATTTCACCTATTCTTTGTTCTCTATGTCATTACATCTCTTTTATAATTATGGCAATGGGAAAGTCAATGGGACACGGTAGGTACTGACAATGGTTTTGACTAAGGATAGAATATAGCCATCAGTTTTGTTTCAACTCTTTATAAATTCTCAATATTTTACTGGCCTTGATATATTGATATGACATAGGTTCCATCCTGGTTTATAACTGACAGTTTTAAACTTATCAACTAATAAATATGCCTGGCACTATTTATCCCCACGTATACCAATGTATATGAATCCATACAGCTTGCAATTTTCTTCCCTTATTTTTGGTAAGAACTTTAATATCAGAATTAAGAACTTCTGTACTGGCATACATAACCCAGAATGGCAAAAAAGAGTATTATGCTATTAAAGAGTATTGTGCTATCCGAAGGAGGAAAACATAAGAAATCCGAGTGGGGAAAAGACTCACGTCAATTATTTTCAGAGGTGCAGGGTAGAGGCCTTTGGTCTGCTTTCGTACTTGTTCTTCCACCTTTTTGTAAACCTGTTGCCTGACAAATGGAATGCCCATGGCGTACGATGTCAATTCTGTAAGGTAAAAAGCTCTTAGATACTACTGGCAATAAGCATTTCTTGTTAGTTTGTTCTGTAAACTCCATAAAAACTCAGTAGTTCTAGCTGCCTGAAAGAACTGCTCTTTACTCTGACATGCAAAATCTACATCTCAACCTAAGCACATCTTCCAACAGCTTCATTATGTGGTAAGTGCTACAGCTGGGCGTTGTAATGGTCTAATATACACTGTTACAGAATCCTTTTGTTTTAATGTTTAAAATGTTCCAAAATAAAAAGTTTTAAAAAATGGTTTTAACTTATGAGTATAAGATTCAGAACTCGACCCTAGAGCAGAGTTGTTATATCCCTTAAGGTTAACTTTATGCTTCCAGAAAAATAATGCATTTACCCTATCCTCACTTAAAATTTACAGAAAATAAAATTAAACTCATTGGAAAGTAGCTTTGCATTTATTTTTTAATAACACACTCACTGTCCATCAATCCTTTGCTTCTCTTTAAAGATATTTTCTTATCAGCTAGTCCTTTGGCAAAAGTAACAGCAATTTCTTCTAGGTATTCAATTGTCCGTTCCTCTGGAGGCTTTATTCCTGGTCCTGCAAAGACGAACACAAGAGACTGGAATGCAAATCAGGTCTACATCAGTCCCAGGCAGACAAAACCCAGGCATGCCAAAGCCAGAGGCCCCGGCACCCCCTTTCAGCACAGCTTTCCAGGCCGGATCAGAGACTGGTGGGTGGAGGCATCGTGAACTGTGCACTGACAGATGGCAAACTGCAGATAAGGACTAATTGTACTCTCACCACAACAAAATGAAACTAGAAATCAACAACAGGAGGATATCTGTTCATTTATTTATTATTATTACTTTAAGTATATTTTTATTAATTTCAGAGAAGGGAGAAGGAGAGATAGAAACATCAGGGATGAGAGAAGATCATTGATCGGCTGCCTTCCGCATGCCTCTTTAGTGGGATGGAGCCTGCAACCCAGACATAGGCCCTAACCAGGATTGAACTGTGACCTTCTGGTTCATAGGTCAACACTCAACCACAGAGCTACGCTGGCTAGGCGGCAGTATTATAATTTTTAGAAAACTTCACTCTTCAGAATGATGACTCATTCCTCAGAGCATGAGTCCACTCTAACCAATATGCAAGATATTAACTCTTTAATAAAATAATGAATTTCGCCCTAACCAGTTTGGCTGTGGATAGAGCGTTGGCCTGCGGACTCAAGGGTCTCAGGTTCGATTCCAGTCAAGGGCATATACCTTGGTTGCGGGCACATCCCCAATAGGAGGTGTGCAGGGGGCAGCCGACTGATGTTTCTCATCAATGTTTCTAACTCTCTATTTCTCCTTCTCCCTTCCTCTCTGTAAAAAAGCAATATATTTTTTTAAAAAGAAAATAAATAATCTCATAAGGCCCAACTCTGAGGCATGCTAACACTTACCCAGCGGTTCCACCAATTGGTCAACCAATCCCATTTTCTTTGCTCTGTCTGCACGAATGTTTCTACCAGTCAGCATCATGTCAAAAGCAGCAGGTACGCCCACCTAACATGCAAGCAAGGATCAGAGCATAGGGCAAAAAATATCAGACTGACAATTACAAATTATCAAGTTTACAAATCCTTCAACTGAGCAAAATAAATACTAAAGTGAGGAAAGGCAAACCATTGCTATTTAACAATCAGTTATATTTTACATATTAATACACATTTAGGTAACTTATGTAATCAACCTCTTTTGGTTCTATAGAATACAACTATGAGATCATCCAAATCAAGGGAAAAGGTCTGCCTCTTATATGAAATATGACCTATGAATTTTCAAAACTGATTAAGATGTTATTGTGCAGAGAAGGAGCTGATTAAACTATAAACTTCAAAGAGGCAAGACATGTATCTTATTTATCTTTTTAAAAAACATGTATTGTATTGATTTTTTACAGAGAGGAAGGGAGAGGGATAGAGAATTAGAAACATCAATGAGAGAGAATCATCGATCAGCTGCCTCCTGCACATCTCCTACTGGGGATATACCCGCAACCAAGGAACATGCCCTTGATGGGAATCAAACCGGGGACCCTTCATTCTGCAGACTGATGCTCTATCCATTGAGCCTAACCAGTTAGGGCTCTTATTTATCTTTATCCTTCCTCAAGGACTAACAAAGGACCTTGATTAATAATTTTAATCCAAGAAATTGAAAAAATAAATACTAGGAATAAAAATTTGCTACTGATCCTAAATATTCATATTTTATTTGGTTCCTAAATCCTACAATGAATACCCAATACTATGCCTTTTGTATTACCAAAGTACCAAGGTTCTCAAGTTCATAGGGGGTAGGGGGGAGTCTTAAACTCACCATTTGGGGTAGCCTTTGTGTGCCTCCTGCTCCTGGTAAGATCCCCAGCAAGACTTCAGGGACACCTAATACTGTTTTTTTATCTTTTGTTGCTATTCTGTATTGGCATGAAATGGCAAGCTTCAAACAAATGAAAAGAAATTGGAATGTTAGAAAATGCAATCTTATAACATCTTAGGATCTGTGAGGGTCTAAAGATTAGTTCTTTAGACCAGGAATGTGCCCACAGAATTAATGCTTTCTACAATTTACCTTTCCAGCCTTATTTCATACTTTCCGGGGAAAGTATGAAATACTTTTTGAGCTGAAGATTTCCTTAAAAACCTGCTAAAAGCTATGGAAGCTCTCAATAGAAAAATGCACACACAACTGTATATGCAGCCCAGGTTAAGAAGCCCGTTACCTACAGACTCTCCTTTTCAATCAAGCAGTTCTACTTGCGATGTCCTCATAGGCTTCTCTTATCCCTCGTCTTTGTTCACATCTCACCATATGTGGAATGCCTGCCCACCCCACCCCCCAGCCCCCGTTCTGGTTAATCAAATTTTGCCTATCTTTTAGGACCAGGCAAAGCTTTCCTTAATTAATTGTTGTGAAAATGGCTAGCACAGAACCCAGCATGTGAGAAATGCTTGATAAATATTATTTTCTTTTCCCTTTCTTCTTCCCTACATGCTCTAGTCTAATAAACATCTCTTCTCTCAAATCTTTTAGAATTTACCACCTTTTCTACTCACAGAGCCCTTAGTCATGTATTATGCTTTGTGTGTCTCAACTAGACTTTAGCTCATGAGCATGCATTACAGGTTTTTAGAATTGAAAGGCATCTAAGAGATCTAGCTGAAATCTTCTTAATTTAAAACGAAAACATCACACTTGGTTCACATGCTATGTGCCATGAGAATAAGGATTAAAAGAGATCCAGAAGTTTGATAACTAAAAATAAAGCTGATTCTCTGAGAACTTTTCTCAGGCAAAACAGTAGCCTAAACGTTTACAGTGGGTGAAGCTTATCACTGAGCTAAACGGTGACTCTGTGAGAAACCCATACCTCGAGTCCTCCTCCTAAGCAGGATCCACTGATGGCAGCCACAATCGGCTTTGGAGAGTTCTCAAGTTTCTCAAACATTTTCTGGCCTTCTTGTGAAAGCCGTGTTACCTCTTGAGGGGTCTTGCAAGCGGCTATCATGCTGCAGTAAACATGAAAGACGAGAACAGAAACAAATCAAAGATGAGATTGAAGCCCATGGGCTTCGTTAAACACTTCATCTACTATATTCTTAACCCTGTCACATAGCAGTGTGTGGTGGTGAATCTTCAAATATTCACAAGTTTCAGTATGGATCTGCCTCAGAGAGCACTGATATCAGTGACATCTCTCAATAAAGAGTGTTAAGTTTTTGGATCCAGAGAACATAAAACAAAACATGTAGCACAGCTTATTTTTGCTTCTATAACAAATTATTAGATTACAAAGCTCTGAACATGAGAATATCATTTCCTAGTAAAATGTCCACTATGAGGTAGCTTTCAGATTTAATAGCTATCAAAATTGCAGGGGGAAAATATTCTCAAGTTGTTTAGAGGGATCTAAAATCTTAAACAGATCCCCTAATGATCAAAAAAGGTCTACTGCAAAAATGTAAACCGTGCCCTTTAATTCAGTTTGCTTCATTTCCTACTTACTTTCCTCCTGATCACATTTAAGTGGTGAATTTTGTACTTTTACCAAAGACAACGATTTTTCTGTCATTTTATATGCTATAAATTGCTCAACTAGCCTTACGGAAGGTAAAAGCATTTTCTTATGGATGTAGCGAGTTACTGCCGGGTATACTAGTGTCTCAGTAGTCCCAAATAACTGAACTAGAAAACAAAGCACTCAATACACATAATCTTTTTCTAAAAAATATTAAACAGAATATTTATAAATTTTTACTTATACAAACAAAAATGGGCACACAATGTTACAGCAAGGTTTAAAAATATACAAACACCTTAAGTGCAAATTACTAAGCCTATAATATTGGCCAACATTGCCCAAAGTACAAAGAATAACAAATACCCCTATTCTGTCAGAATTAACTGTTAACATTTTAACCCATTAAACTAACGCTAAGAAATCATTTCTTCTCCTTATATATGTCTTAAAGAACTGTAAATAAGTTTTACAGATATACAGTCTACCACTCAAAAAAAGAAAGTATTAGCTGCATCAGTAAAGTTTCCTTTGACAGCCTCCTCAAGTCCTATCAGCCACTTCATTTACCTGAAACAACCATTTTCATGTCTGTATTGTATCCTTTCAGAGCAACTACTTATTTGTGTTCACAAAAATTATAAAGAATATTTCATGCATGGTTTAAAACCTTTATATAAACTGTATGCTGTAGGAAACATTCTGTAACTTGCCTTTTATTTCTAATGTAACATTGTGTTTTTGAGCTCTCATGTTGTGGATCTAGTCAATTTCTTTGAACTCTTGTAGTATTTTATCATGTGAATATTTCACATCTTAATTATCCATTTCCCAAATGACTGACATTTAGCTTTATTTCAAATTCTATTTTAAACTACACAGAACTGAACATCCTTGTGCATGGGTCCTTAAACATAAGGGTGGGATTTGTCTAGCATATATACCAAGAAGAGCATCACTGGAGTTTATGGTACATGCATTTTCAATTTGACTAAATGCTGCCAATTGCTCTCCAAAGTGGCTGTACAACTGGCATCCCAATTAGTAATATACCCTGTTTCCCCGAAAATAAGATAGTGTCTTATATTAATTTTTGCTCCCAAAGATGCGCTAGGTCTTATTTTCAGGGGATGCATTATGTTTCCATTAAGTAGGTCTTATTTTCGGAGGATGTCTTATTTTCGGGGAAACACGGTATTAACTTTCTCATTTCTCCAAGGGCTTGCTAACATGATAATTTTCAAACTTTTAAGTGGCATCGTATTGTTAGCTTAATTTTATAATATTTTTATTCTAGTGAGATAGGAATTTGAACTGCTTTAAGAAAAGGCTATTTTTAGTCTGACATGGCTTAGGCAAGAAGCCCCTCTTTTTAAATCAACTTGAGTAAAACTTACTTGATGTCAGCACCTGCAATAAAGCAACCTGGCTTTGATGAGATAAGGACAGCACTTTTAACTTGATCACTAGCCCAGATTTCATTCATTACTTCCATGAACTCTGACTGCAGTTCTTGATTCAGTGTATTTACCTGTCAAAGAGAGATACATATGAATCTAAGGGTGTAAATTTGAAGAACCGGGTGTGCAAGTCACTATCAGATGCTATTTTGATGGTAGAAAATATGTTTATCCACCAGAAACATACTGTTAGAAGCAAGAAAGGGAGGCAGGGGGAAAAAAACATATACCCTGGAGCTTTCTATTCAGTCAACTATAAGCATACCACCCTTTAAAAATAGGACTACTCAGCCTGGCTGCTAAGTCTACAAACATTTACTGAGATGGATAAAAAATTCTAACATTAAGGAAAAAATAATCAAAATTAGATATACAGTATGATCTTAATTTCATAAACGTTTAAAATTGGATGAAATGTTAAAAAGTAGTTATTTTTGGTTTTGGAATATAAACAATTATTTTTTTCTTTATAGTTTTAATATTCCCTATAATAGCCATATGTTATTTTTTTGTGTTCATGAAAAATGTTCAACTTAGAAAATTCTGAAAAAATATCTTAAGTTTGAATCACTGGTCAGTGAATGCCAAGATTTACTCTAGAAATGGAACTACCTCATGTTTCCCTTAATTTGTGATAGTTGCTCATTGCTTCCATCTAGGTCTTCCTAGTTCATCTGGGCTTCTGGTAAAAGATTTCTGAATGTAAACACTTTACACCGATTTTACTATTATTATAAAATATATTTTATTGATTTTTTTTTTTTTTTTTTTTTAACAGAGAGGAAGGGAGAGGGATAAAAAGCTAGAAACACCGATGAGAAAGAAACATCGATTCAGCCACCTCCTTCACTCTCCCCACTGGGGATGCGCCCGCAACCGAGGTACACTCCCCTGATCGGAATTGAATCCGGGATCTTTCAGTTAGAAGGCCGAGGCTCCATCCACTGAGCCAAACTGGTCACCAATTTTACACCAATTTTAGAGGAGGTTGGGGGGAAAACCATGGGCTTCTGCAATAAAGCTCCTCTTGGCAAAAGACTGGATTAATGCTATCTGCTTTAATTGATACAGTTTGTAGGCTGATGCTCTATCCACTGAGACAAACCAGCTAGGGCAATTAGAAGGAATTCTTGATTAAGGACCTCTGCTTCAGAAAACTCTATTCCTTGGGCAACCTGTCAAACTAACTAATTTAACTAATGTAAGTTTACATGATAAGATTACTGCCAGATTGGTGGATTTATTTCTTTCCCATTCAAGATCAGATTCATAATGTAGTTAGTAGAAATAAACTGCAGCCAGCACCCGTTTGGCTCAGTGGAAAGAGCATCGGCCTGCAGACTGAAAGGTCCCAGGTTTGATTCTGGTTAAGGGCATGTTCCTTGGTTGCGGGCACATCCCGGGTAGGGAGTGTGCAGGAGGCAGCTAATTGATGTTTCTCTCTCATCGATGTTTCAAATCTCTATCCTTCTCTCTTCCTCTCTGTAAAAAAAATCAATAAAATATATTTTTAAAAAAAGAAAAAAAGAAAGAAACTGCAGCAAGTTAAAGTAGGTACCTTTGAGTTTGGTGAGTTAATTCGAACAACTGCCACATCATCTTTGATTCCATAGTTAATATGGGATCTGGCTAAAAAGAGAAGAAAAAATTATTTGTAAACATTTTTATTGCAAAATAAATCTGAAAAGCGACCCAAACATGTTGACAAGAAATTAAACTCACCCAGCAAAGCAGAGGACCCTGAAAAGTTGCGGCAAATATAACCTATAAGAAAAAGGGGTTTCAAAATTAATTATTTTACAAAACAGTATTTCTGTAGTACTTGTTATATATAACAAAGCTAGAATTTATAACAACAACAACAACAAAAACCAAAATTAGAACAATGTGTCCTAGGCTATTATTGTGACCACTACCATATCTTTTTTTGTTTGTTTCAATTACCAGGTCATATGATTATCTGGATACTAAATGTGGGAGGTGGAAGAATAGCTCCTCAAAAATGCCCACATCCCTGTAACCGTGAATATGTTAGGTTACATGGCAAAGGGGAATAAAGGCTGCAAATGGAATTAAGGCTGCTAATTAGCTGACCTCAATATAGGAAGTTATCCTGGGTTATCCAGTTGGGCCCAATGTAATCACAAAAGGAAAGAGAAAGGCAAAGAGAACCAGAGAGATGGCAGTATGAAAAGAACTTGGTCCCATTTTGCTGGTTTTGAAGAAGTCGAGAAATGCAGGCAGCCTCTAGAAAAGGCAAAGAAATAGATTCTCCCTTCCAGCATCCAGAATGAACCCAGCCCTGCCAACACCATGATTTCAGCCCAGTGAGACTCATTTTGATGTAACGGAAAGAGAATAAATTAGTCTTTGCATTGTTTAAGACATTAAGTTTGCGGAAATTTATTATGGCAACAACAGAAAATGCATACACTAAGAAATAAGTCATCTACAAAACAATCCCTTATGTCAGTTCCAAATGTATTCCAAATATATCTCGACCACGTTCCTCAGCCACATCTGCTTACACTTTTATGGAGAGATGGAGTTTCCAATGTTATCAAATCAAGGGGCACTCGTGAATATCTACAATAAAAGGGTAATGTGCTAATTAGATGGACCTCTTCTGGACGTCCTTCCCGTCGAAGCTAGGGCCAGAGGGAAGCCAGCCTGGGTCCTGGGTGCTGGCAGCCCAGGTCCCGGAAGGAAGCTGGTACCAGCAGCTGGGGGGAAGGAAGGCCTATTCTTGCACGAATTTTCATGCATTGGGCCTCTGGTTATAAATAAAAGTCTACATCACATATTATTTTAAGCCTTTCCAAGAGAAAAAGCCCATAGTGCACGCCACCAAGAATACCCCTACTCTGGGGATAACAAAGGCCAGCTCTGCTTCCTCCTTCCCAACCACTTCACTACCTGAGGCTCTCCAGCACGATGATGAGATGATCTTTTGAGCAACAGCCATCACAACAAAAGTCCCAACAGAGGGTCTTTCAGTTTGGACTCTGGATAGAAATAAGGAACGTTGGAGGATTCAAGGCAATCTAGCATTAAACACTCACTTTTGTCCTGCTCTCATCCAAACACTTTGCTATAGGTTCTGGAGGCTAGCACAGGGCCAGCATCCCTTAATTATAAGTTCCAAATTTATTCTTTTTAATCCTCACCTGAAGATATCTTTCCACTGATTTTTTAGAGAGAGTGAAGAGAGAGGGAAAGACAGAACGATCGATGTGAGAGAAACACATAGATTGGCTGCCTCCTGCAGGCTCCGGGGCCAGGGCCTGGCCTGGGAGGAGCCTGCAACCAAGCTACGTGCCCTTGACTGGATCGAACTGGGGACCCTTCGGTCTGCAGGCCGACGCTCTACCCACTGAGCCAAACCAGCTAGGGCACAACTTTCAATGTAAAAAAACAACACTCTGCTCTTCCTTCCCTGTTTTCATATGCATGACCAACCATATCTCCTATGTACCTCTAATTCCTTCTTCCGACCTACATCCTCCAAGTTCTGTTTGATAAGCTTAGGAAATAGTTTTCTCTTGGTTTAAAAATAAAAAATATTTTCTACATGGTTTAGAAAAACTTTAGAACCATACCCAGTTTCCAAGTAAGAAATTTGACCAGAAGGTAGTGACCCTTAACTATTATAGGTAAAACTATTCAAATATCCAGATTCTCTTGGCAGTACTGAAAAGTGATCCCAGAACTATGTTGGGTATTAGAATCAGGTATACTCACAAATTCCTGAGTGACAAACCACCTGGAATCATAGAATCAGAATTTAAAGGGGCTGAGCCTGAGCATCTGCATTTTTTAAAAAAGATAACCAAAGTATACAGCAAACACATGGGCACATGGGAACCACTGATTTGAACCCACTGGTGGTGGAGTGGATTAGAAGAGGACCATAAATAGTGGCCAAGCATCTTGCTGGTTTGAAAGGCAAAGCAATATATTATTTAAAAATAAAACAGTGGAGGTGGTTCCAGAATCACAATGAGGTGACCTCTGGTTTCCTCTGCATTGCTTCTTTAAGCAATCCAAGTCAGCCAAAAGACAAAAACCTGAGAGTCCTTTGGGCTGAATCATCAGGTTTATAATTTACTAGTTGAATGGCCATGAACAACTCTCTCAGTAATTTCAGTGTGCATACAGATAGACGTGAACATGATGTATGATTATAAAAGTACCTGTCAGTCAAAGTGCTACACCAAGTACATGAAGAGAAGCCAGCTATCTCAATGCCTTGTGCCTCTGCTTCACTAATGATACACTTCCTTCTTTGCTTTTCCCTCATTTGAAATCTGTATGTATCATCTGTATTTATCACTCTTCCTTCTTTATATTTATAACATGGCTCCACCCTTTTCCACAACGCCTCATTTTTGAGATTCCATCGACAACTATCTTTCTCTTCTCTGCTACAGTTTATCTTTATTCACTTTGTTTTGTTCTCTAATCATTGCACCAGCAGCAGGTGCTTCCCCAACGAAACCGTAATCTCCTCCACCATCAGCTCAGTCATTTTCATTCAGCAAAAAAGTTAGTGTGGCCTACCAAACGCCTCACATTAGGCACTTGGAGTAAACAAAGGCAAAAACCCCTGCCTTTGTGGATTTTATATTCTATGGCAGCAGGTGAAACGCTATCTAGGGAGAATTAATTCCTACTCAGTAGAGGTAAAGAAGAGGTGAGAATAAGGCTGGCATAAAAAGGAGTTTGCCTATAAAGTACCGTATTTGCCGGCGTATAAGACGTTTTTTGGCCCTGAAAAATATGCCTCCAAGTGGGGGGTAGTCTTATACAGCGAGTATATAACAAACTCTGTATTTTTAGTGGAAATGTTAGGGGGTCGTCTTATATGCCCAGTCTCTTATACGCCGGCAAATACGTATTTTTCAGGGCCAAAAAACCGTCTTATACGCCGGCAAATACGGTACAAATTCCAGTGGGAGGGGAGCCAAGGAACAGGCAGGTCTAGCTAAATAGGGTAAAGTGGATACGAGTGGGGAACGAACTGATTGGGAACGCCCAGTGGGAGGGATAAATACAGACAGACCAAAAAATAAAAAATAAATAAAAAGAAACAAATATGTAAATAAAAGGGTAATGTGCTAATTAGACCAGACATCTTCTGGACGTCCTTCCTGTTATCCAGAAGAAAGGTGGTGCTCATTAGTTTATAGATTAAAACATTTTAAACTCTTACCCACTAATCTACCTTTGCTGCACACACACCTATAATCGAATATATAAAACCTCCTCTAAATCAACCCAGACAAAAAGCAAAGAGAAAAATCCATACATGTTAAAAAAAAAAATCTGGAAAAAAATTTCAAACCACAGTCAACTAAATCACTTGGAGTACAGGCAGCTTTGCTTTTGGAATGCAGCCTTACCTACTACCTAATCAGCAGGCTTATGTCAGAGCCGCTGGGTGAACTTTAGCCTATATTTACTAAGCCAGCAAAAGAGAGAGAGAAACCTTTGTCCTACTTTTTAACCATTTTAATAATGTAACACAAAAAAGATACCTACAAGAGCTGAAACTATACCAGTGGAGAAAGCTGGATTATGCTAACACAAATTTCAAATAGGAAAATGTTACACTGGTTGTAACAGGTTTTCTCAATATTCAAAGGGATAGGGTCAAGAAAGGGACAGAACTAAGGAAGTGAAAGTCAAATTTAAATATACACTTTCTTCTAAAGCAGTGGTTCTCAACCTTTCTAATGCCATGATCCTTTAATACGGTTCCTCATGTTGTAGTGACCCAACCATAAAATTATTTTCGTTGCTCCTTCTGTAATATTATAACTGTAATTTTGCTACTGTTATGAATCGTATTGTAAATGTCTGTGTTTTCTAATGGTCTTAGGCTCTACAGCAGCGATTGGGGTTTCTAAAGTTAGGGTGTCACTCAGCTGGGCCTGTGCCCTCTTGCAGGCTGGGAGCCCTCAGGGAATGCCCCACTGACGCTCCCCGCCGAGAGCAGCCTAAGCTGCAGTCTGACCTCCCTCTGCGGGAGGCGACTGGCAGGCTGACCAGGGGATGGTGCTGGCCAGTGGGCGGCCAGACCTGCCCCCATTGGGCCACCACCACAGGCGGCCACCCTCTGCGAGCAGCTGGCCCCGCCCCCCGATCACCCTTCCACAGAAGCTGTTCACCACCACCCCTCAACTCACTGTCCCCTCTCTCTGCCCACTGGCACCCACCCTGGCTGGCCTGCCATGCATCGCTGCTGCCCGCGCCCCCCCCCCCCCCCCCGTCCCCTCCACTGACAGGTCAATTTGCATATTAGGCTTTTATTAGATAGGATTATAGCACTTGTAGAGAGGGAATGGTTTAAAACTCTAAGAATTAGTGCAGCCAGTGTGGCTCAGTGATGAGCATTGACCTATGAACCAGGAGGTCACAGGTTCAATTCCTAGTGGGGACACATGCCCAGGTTGCAGGCTTGATCCCCAGTAGGGGGCATGCAGGGCAGTCAATTAATGATTCTCTCTCACTGTTGGTGTTTATCTCTCCCTCCCTTTCTCTCTGAAATCAATAAAAAATATATTTTAAAAAAAATAAATAAAACTTCAAGAATTATAAATCAGTTTCAAGAGATTTTAATCACTTACCAGTAATGTCACAATCTCATTACAACTTGCACAGACTTGTAGGATGAAGGATTCAATAGAGTCTAAACGGCAATCCGTTGTGTAGGTAAATTTAAATTCGCTTTCTAGACAGTTTTTTAAAGTTTATAAATTGCTGCTAAAAGGGGAATTATCTATAACTAGAGGCCTGGTGCACAAAATTTGTGCATGGATAGGGTCCCTAGGCCTGGCCAGTGATCAGGGCTGATCTGTGGGGTGACCAGTTGGGCGATGGGGGGCGGTCCCTGCTGGAACCCGCCTTGGCTGGCCTGGGGCCTGCAGGCAGCTCCTGTGTTGAGTGTCTGCCCCTGGTGGTCAGTGCACATCATAGCGACCAGTCGTTCCAGCAGTCTATCTGCTGTTCAGTTGATTTGCACATTAGACTTTTATTATTTAGGCTGAGCCATAGTTTCTTACTGGTGAAAACATGTAAATATTTATATGTGTATAAATTTCTACATTAAAATATAAAAAACTAAGCTTGTAACTTTCAATTGCCCATGTAAAATGTAAGAATTATTTTAAAAGTTCTCAGATATATAGAACCGTAGTTTCTCAGGACAGAAGTTAATAGCTAACATTTACTGAGTACTTCATAAAAAACTGCTTTACATCTAGAATAACTCCTTTAAAACTCACGAGGTGAGATTATTCTCTGCCTTACAGATAGAAACTGCCCAAGGTCATCAGAGTATAAAAGGCAGAGCCAGACTGAAATCCAAACTCTTGTGTCATACTGTCTCCTTCCAAAGCAAATCCATAGTCTCAATCATTCATGTTACAGTTGAAGAAAATAAAACCCATCACATTAAGGTATTTGGCCAGTCACCCAGCTCGTGACTAGAAAACACATGCTTGATTATCAGTTCAGTGTTATACCCACTGCTAATCCATAAGAAGTACCTTAAAACCAATGCCAAGTGCAGGTTAAAAAATATACATTCCATTTTTCTAAAGTGTTAAGCCATAAATGTGGAAAACGGGTAACAAAACTGTAAGGTAACTTGGCCAAATGCTAGCAGTAGCTATGTGAATAGTAAGAGAATGGGTGGTTCTTTTTTCTTAATCCCTTTCCCCAGTCTTTTTTTTAAAAAAAAAAAAATTTTACTTATTTTTCACAGAGAGGAAGGGAGAGAGTCAGAAACATCGATGAGAGAGAAACATCGATCAGCTGCCTCCTGCACACCCCCCACTGGGGATGTGCCCACAACCAAGGCACATGCCCTTGACTGGAATCGAACCCAGGACCTTTTCAGTCCGCAGGCTGACACTATTCACTGAGCCAAACCGGCTTCGGCCCTTTCCCTAATCTTTATATTTCAATTTTGTTATTGTGATTGGTGTGCACCCACTGGAGTGTGCACACACATGTACACCATGCACACACACAGAGAGAGCTGTCCTCTGCAGACTAAAAACGGCGGTTGAAATAAGAAAATAGAAAAAAAATGTTCAATCATTCAATATTAATCCCTTAAAGTAAAGGGAAACTCCTGCTACCTGTCTAAAATCAGCATTTTACCCCTGTGATTAGGGAGGAGGCACATTACGAATGAAATCTCTAGTTAAATCATCAACCTTTAGTATAACATTCCAGCTTACAGATCTGACATGAGAGGACAGTGCTTGAATTTCCACAGTTACCCTCTTTCACTCCTTTCATTGCCAGTTTGAAGAGAAAAAAGATAAAGCTACGGAGAGCTAACGGGGTGTCGCACTTTCATTCTATAAGATACTCGTGTTGGCGTATTTTTAAAAATGTTTCTTATAGCAACGGGCGGAACTTCCCCTTGAAATTCAACGCACTGGGATTACTGAACTGCAAC
Source organism: Vespertilio murinus (assembly GCA_963924515.1). Lineage (NCBI taxonomy): Eukaryota > Metazoa > Chordata > Mammalia > Chiroptera > Vespertilionidae > Vespertilio > Vespertilio murinus. Next base: position 54,292,929 of record OZ004713.1, read on the forward strand.
AGTTGAGCTCCCTATTAAAAAGTGGTAAAAAAAAGAAAAAAGAAAAAAAGAAAAAAGGCTGGTTAATTCCACCCAAGAAGCTTTTCAGATAGCTCTTGGTATGGGCAAGTTGTCGTGGAGGCATACAGGTGTGACCTAGTGGAGTGTCCCAGTCCTGGAACTCCCGGTCTGGGAGGGACAGGTTCAAGGCCATGGTTCAAGAAGATCCGAGGGGCGTGAGCCCGGCAGAGCGGCGGGGAGCCGGGCGGCCAGCGCCGGACCGGTGCCCCGGGCTCCGAAACCTTAGAGGTTATGAAGCCTGGAACCCACACACGGCTCGGGGTCATGAGAGAGGAAGTGACAGTCCTTTCCCAAGGACACAGAAGACCAGGTCGCAGGGCAGCATCTCCTCTGTTCCCCCGCCTCCCCCCAATCCAGGGCTGGGGCCCCGGGCGGGGTCAGGGAGGGGGCAGCGAGTGGGAGACGCGGGTCCGAGGCCGCCCTAACCTCCGCAAACGTTATACCCGGGGGGGTGGGGGGAGGGTCCGGGCACCCTCCGCCAGGCCTCACCTGAGCAGTGGAGCGTCCTGGAGGCATTTGCGAAGCGTCTGAGGCAACCGATTGCGCGGGAGGCCACCATCTTGAGCAGAAGAGGACGAAAGTGGAAAGAGCTTCAAGTGCTGCGGGGCCAGGCCGAAGACTTTTCTTTCCCGGAGCCCGGCCCCGGGCAGGCGCCCGACGCGTTGCCTGACTAAAAACCCCGACGCTAAGTGACCGCGAGCGCCTTCACCCTGCCCTTCGCTCCGGGAAAATGGAACGAAAAGGACCCTTTCCTTGCCGGAAGGGAGGCGGCCCGTCGAGACGAGGGGACAGTGCCCGGTTTTCCAGTCAGGCGGCCAGCGGGCAGCCGCGAGGCCAGCGAAGCCCGCGGAACCGCCGGCTGACGCGCGGGGTCCTTCCCAGGCTGCACCCGCCCCTCGGCCCGTCCGCTTTCTGTCATTAGGGTGAGAACCTCTGCCAACTGCGGGAGCCTTAGCGGACGCGCACGCAGGTGAGACGGAGGGCGCGCGGGGCTCGTGGCCCGGCCTTTCTCCCCCCCCCATCGGCGAGATCCGCACTCCTTTCCCGCCCGCCGCGCCCGTGCCTGCGGCTGCCCCCCGCCCCCGGGGGAGTGGAGCCCAGCCCGCGGGAGGAAGCTCCCGGACGTGGACTCCTACGCTAAAAGCAATTAGTGCAGTAACCTGGGCTGGTTAATTTGTCACCGCGCGTGAGCGAACTGCGTGTGTGCATGTATGTGCGTGTGCGTGTGTGTGTGTGCTTAAAACGCTATGTTGCACTATTTGTTACGGTTTCACCTGCTTTGCCCGGAGCCTCCACGGGCCCACCGTGTACCCCGCATCCTGCTCCCATGGGCCAGACTCGGTCCTTTGAGCTCCGGGGCGCGAGTGTGGAAGGAGGCATTCCTCCATCCCGCTCGGAAACCCAGTGTTTCGGAGGATTTTCTAACCCAGAAGGCCGTGCATCTCGTCATCCATCCCCTTCGCTTTTGTCGGTGAGAAGACGAGCCCATGAATCACGCCCTGAGTAATTTTTTTTTTTTTTTTTGCTCACGGCCGCCGGTGGTAGAAACAGGACTGAGAGCTTATGTTTTACTCACCTCTAGCCCAAGAGCTCTGCATTGAATAATAGCCGTTTTTGTTTTTGGGACGGGCTTAAGTCCTTCAAAGTACTAGCTGATTCTTACTGGTTCTCCGAGCAAGTAACATTGAGGGCCCTCTAGGCGCTTTCACGCCAGCTCGTTTAATCCTCACAATCCCCAATTTGTTAGTTGCACTTTTTAGATAAAGTTTGAGAGGCTCAGCGTTTATGCAAATTTCCTGGTAGTCGGCAGAGCCAGGATTAAGACGTAAATCATCATCGGAAGCTCACCGAAGAAGCAAGAAACGAGCAGGGGAAAAGGGCCAGGAAGGAAGGAAAGAAGAGAGGTTTCTGTTTAAAGCTCAGGTCATGTAATTGATTATGTTATCATAATCAATAAAGAAATTTTTAAAAAGGAATGAAAAAATACTAAATACTAAAAAAAAAAAAAAAAAAAAAAAAAGCTCAGGTCAGCCGGTCCTCCACCCCTCTGAGCCCTTGAAGCAGCAACCGGATGACCAGCGATGGTTTAATTTTTCAGAAAGGATTCTTGATGACCTCCAAAGGCCTCCAACTCAGAGATTTTGTAGCACCTATTGCTTACATCAGGGCTGGCAAACTTTTTCTGTAAAGGGCCAAATAGTGAGGAGCTTTGCAATATATACATAAGACAAGAGATCACCGTGGGTGATCTCTTGTCTTATGTATATATTGGTGTCTTGTTCCGCATCTCTTTAAAAATGCGACAACTGTTATTAGCTAGAGGCCCTGTGTTGTAGTTTGGCTCATGACTTTTTTGTTACCTGTATTTGCAACAAAATAGTAAGGCAGAAATGTTGTGTTTCTCACTATGGTATACTTAGAGGGGAAGAAACTATACCACCCACTGATTTTAGTAGCAGATACATGGATGCCCCTTACTGTGTGTGTCAGGTACTGTTCTAAGTGCTTTATATACATTAACTTAGTTATTCCTCCACAATCCTCTGAGGTAAGTACTGGAATTACCTACATCTTATAGATTCATTTTACAGATTTTGTTTGTTTGTTTTTTTGTTACTCCTCATCTGAGGATATTTTCCCTTTGATTTCTAGAAAGAGGGCAGAGAGACAGAGAAGAGTTGCCTCCTCCATGGGCTCCACTGAGCCAAACCTGCTAGGGCTCTGTATCTTGATTCTAAAGCAGAGGCAAGGTTAAGTAACTTGCTTAAGGTCAGGGCATTACAGTGTGTTGTTGTTATTATTATTATTATTAAATATACTTTTATTGATTTGAGAGAGAGGGAGAGGGAGAGAGAAACATCCATCTGCTGCCGCCTGCACTCCTGGGGATCAAGCCCCAAACCAGGGCACGTGCCTTCACTGGGAATTGAACTGGTGACCTTTTGGTGTATGGAAGGACGCTCAACCATTTGAGCCCCACAGGCCAGGAACATTGTGTCTTAATGACATTGTAATCATGAGCCGTTGGAGCCAATTTATCTTGTTTCCATTACTTGCCAGGCCCCTTCTTCCCCTGGTTCCCCGGCCCCTGCATCTTCCCAGAGTTCCACATTCAGTGGAGCCTACTTTATCCTTAGGTCAAAATGTTTACTTCCTAAACCTTAGAGCAACTGACAGGAAGAGTCAGTCCTTCCGTAGAGTAGTTTGCTTAGTCCCTCTTTCTTTTAAAATATCTCCTTATTAATTATTGATGGAATATATATCCTATGTAATTTTTTTCAGAAACCACAGAAAAGTCTAAAGAAAAATGCACTTATAATTCCACCACTCAGATAACAGTAACATTCTGATACGCATTTTTGAACATTTTTATGCATTTCTATATTTTTACATATCTATATAAATATTCATATACATAGATTTTAAATAAAAATTACGCGGTACATAAAAAATAAAATTCTCATTATAAAAAAATTTAAGAAGGTGAGAAAATATAAAAATGAAAGCCCCTCTTTATCCCTTCCATGTATAAACTCAGCTTTTTTTAAAAAAATACATTTTTATTGATTTCAGAGACAGGTAGAAACATCAGTGATGAGAGAGAACCATTGATCTGTTGCCTCCTGCATGTCCCACACTGGGGAATCGAGCCCACAGACTGCAAACTGGGTATGTGCCCTGGCTGCAAACCGAACCGTGATCTCCTGGTTCATAGATTGATGCTCAACCACTGAGCCATGCCTGTCGGGCTACACTTAGCTTTATGGGCTTTCTTTTCTCTCTCTCTCTGTGTCATATTGAGTCTTACTGTACATACTACTTTGCAGCTTGCTTTTTCATTTAATATATATTGTGGATATCTTTCCATGTCAGTACTATAATTTATTTAACCATTTCCTACTGATGTGCATTTAGATTAGTTTCAGTTTTCCATAAATGTAAACAATGCTACACATACATCTTGAATATTTCTATAAGTTAAAGACCATAAGAGAAATTACTGGGCTCAGAAAAAATCATAATTCAAATTTTGATAGACAACTAAAAATTGCCTTTCAAAACGGCCTTAGCAGTTTACACTTCTGTCAGCTGAATTTAGAAGTGCCTAAATAGATCCATTCTTACTAGAATTGTATATTAATCATATTTAAAATTTTTGCTAATCTGATAAACTCAAAATAATGCCTTGTTTTAATTAAATTTTTATTGTTAGTGAGGTTGGACATTTAAAAGTTTGTTTATTTGACATTTTTATTTCTTCTCTGAGTTGCTCATTTTCCTTTTGGTCATTATCAGGAAGGAGTTTTCACATGTAAATAAGAGTAAATTCTATTCAAACTGACTTATTGAAGGGAATTTATTGACACAGTGAGAGGATGAGTTTCAGATATGACTCAGACAGGGCTCTAGTTTCTTTTTCTGAGATTCTTGGTTCTGTCTTCTTTTGTGGTCACTTCTATCCTTTAGGATAGCTCCCCCCCCTCCCCCCATGTTTTCTTACTGCTATAGCTGGATGCCTCAGAAGGAAAGATTTGTGTTCCAGAATTCCAGGCGGAAGATTTGAATGTCGGGTTAACTATTCCCAAATCAATACCAGTGATCAAGGCAATACATGCAGGGTTGTCTTAAACGTATTTTTAAAATTTGTATTGATTTCAGAGAGAGAGATACAGAACATGCAGGATTGTTTTAGACCTTCATTACCTGAACCATTGACCTTGGCAAAGATAATTAAGTTATTCTGATTGGTTTAAACCCAGGAGTTAGGCTGCCACAACCCATGTGGCAACTATACTAGTATAATGGGGTAAAGTGGATATTGGGGTGAAAAATCAGAGATTTCATTATAGAGTGTTTATCCTATAACTTATAAAAATTCATTATGAATTTGAGTATTAACCCTTTGTGTGTTTTATATGTTACAAATATTTTATCTAAATCTGTGGTTCTACTCTTAACTTTTAGTGTCTTTTGCTGTGTAGATATTGTAAATGTGTATCTAATCAGATCCAGTAGTTAGTCTACTCTATGATGATCTCTGTATTTTATGCTATATGTTGAAAGCCTTTCCCATCTAAGATTATAAAGAATATTCTCTAATAGCTTTGAGTACTTTTGTAGTTTAAAATAGATAGATATTTAGATTAGTCCATTTGGAATTTATTTGTACTTAAGGTGTGATTTATGGACCTAATTTTTCCCCAAATGGTTAACCATTTCCCTAACAAATCTATTGAAAAATTCATCTTCAACTTATTGAAATGTTATCCCTATTATAAACTAAATTCTCATGCACATGAGTATGCTTCTGAACTTGCTATATCCTATTCTGTTGACTAGTTTTATTCCTGTGCCAGAATTGCACTGCTGAATTGCTGGTGTTTTATAGAAAGTTTTGATATCTATTAGTGTAAAGTCCCCCTTTTTCTTTATTGACATGCTCTTGACTATTTTTATGAATTTTATTTCATGATGAACTTTTTTAAAGGAAATTTGTGTATCAGACTCATGTGGCACCATATGTAGTTTCTGGAAACAGTGGTGCCAATTCGTATCTGACTGGCTAGAGTCCCTTGAATATCCATCCCTGGGCTGATGAGCCTACAGCTTGGATTCCTTCATCTCTTTCCAATCCACATATTTGGAAAAACATATATTTTTCTTTTTTTAAAATAGCTTCATTTTTCTTTTTAAATATATTTTTATTGTTTTTTTTACAGAGAGGAAGGGGGAAGGATAGAGAGTTAGAAACATCCATGAGAGAGAAGCAGAGATCAGCTGCCTCCTGCACACCCCCTCCCCCCACACACACTGGGGTTGTGCCCGCAACCAAGGTACATTCCCTTGATCGGAATCGAACCTGGGACTTTTTAGTCCCCAGGTTGACGCTCTATCCACTGAGCAAAACTGGCTAGGGCTATTTTTTCTTTTTTGAAGCCATAGGGTATCCTCTTTCTAGTCTAACCAAGGAAAGTTAAACAAGACTTTTATGTTACCTATTAGTAACCCTGCACACGAATCTGTGGGCCAATAGCTCTCCCCTGCCCAGAGGCCACCTGCGGTCTGGCCCGGAATGCAGAATGCTTGCCTGTCACCGCGGCGACAAAGCAAGCATTCCACCAAGCTGCTCAGGCCCTCTCACCTCCTCCCCAGGACTGGGGGACTCTGGTAGGGCTGAGAGGACTGGGCACCACCATCTTTTGTGATGGATAATTTGCATATTACCCTTTTATTAGATAGGATTATATTCAGGGTAATTATGGGGTACAAATTATCCCGTAACTTAGCAGCTTAAAGCAATAAAAATGTATTATCTCATATAGTTTCTGGTGGCAAGTTAACTGCATTGTTCTAACGTAGAGCTTCTCATGAGATTGTAGTCAACATGTTGGCCAAGGCTGTTGTCACCTGAAAGCTAGCCTGTGCTAGAGGATCCACTGCCAAGCCCGCTCACATGGCTGTTGGCAGGAGGCGGCAGTTCCTCACCACGTGAGCCTCTTCATAAGGCTGGTGCAAGGGGAGACTGGCCAGCTGGCTTCCCCCAAGCCAGTGATCTAAGAGAGTGACCGAGACTGAGGCTGCAGCATTTCCTATAGCCTAATCTCAGAGTGGCATACCATCCCTTCTGACATTCTTTTGTTTACACAGACCCATTGTGGCCCTGTGTGGGAGGTGACTGTACAAAGGTTGGATTATAAAATGTGGAGATTGTTTTATGGGGCATGCTGTCTTAGAGGCTGGCTCCCACAGCCTTCAGAGACAAAACTTGCCAGTTTATTCTTTTCTTTTTTTAGGTTAAAATATGTTTCTAAATTGAGAAGTATACAATGGCAAGTCTTTCTTATACCTGATCCCCTAGTTACTCAGTTTCCTTCCTTCCAGCAATCCTTTATTTTAACATATTATTTCTACTTCTAGGGATGTTTTATACAGATTCAAATAACCTTGGGTATATTTTTGTCCTTTTTTTCAGATTTCAAAATGACTTCCATCTTGACTTACACTTTTAAAAACCTCCCCAGTTCAACATGGGCCCTCAGATTTTGTAAGTTTAATTTGTTCTTTCTTTTTTAGAATTAGATTTAGATTTATAAGCATCTCACACAGACACTGGATTATATTGCTTTTTGTAAACTCTGTATTTTGTCTTCCAGCTCTAAGACCTTTGAGCTGCTCCTCCCAGCTACGAGCTGCCCCAGGTATAGTAATTTGTAAAATAAACATTTCTGATTTAAATATTAGCTTTGAGATTTGTGAATTCTTAATGAAAACCAAAAGTAATTTCTAGATTTCCCTCCTTTATGAGCAACATGACTATCATCATTGCCTTTCAATTAAAATAATGTAAGGCCAATCAATAATGCTATTACCTGCTGTAGGGTTGGGCTCAAGGATGTTGACAGGAGGCTGCTTTCTAGGGTTCGAGCCTAATGGAATCATGGAGATTCCATGAACCTTGCTAGTCGGTTTATTCACCTACTGGCTGTCGGTCCTAGAGATGATTAGCTAACACTCTTGAGACTGTTGTAGAGCTAAAAGCTAACATTTTAAATCTGCAATTAGTGACAGGCTTCTCTATTAGTACATATCTTCTTGTCCCATATACAAGAGGAACCATTCCTGGAACAGGGGTAACTGGGAAACCAGTTAATAAAATAAGATTGTTTGGTCAATATCAAATGAAGAAGTAAGAAAATTCGTTGATTATACATGGTCATTTAGACCCTTGGTAAACCCAATGCTAAAAAACATCCTGACAAATTCATACTATTATTCTCCTTGCAAGGTTCTGTGTCAACCTATGACTTCTGATTTTGGTTTTAGTATGGTATTTCTACTTGCATGATAGCTTAATAGAAAAAGCTCCTTAGAAAAATTCAGGAGACCTCTACTTTCTTTCACTTCTACCGCTTTCTGGCAGTATGGCCTGGAACTAGTCACTTTACTTCCTTGCGCTTTAGTTTCATTGTCTAAAAAAAAAACCCCAATAATTTTACTTTAGTCAATCTGACTGAGTCTCCTTATCTTAGCTGATGTCTAACATTCCCCAGCATGTTTTTAAGTTAGTTACTGCTTATTCAATAAGCCAACAGAAAAACAGGAGTAATGTTTCATTTAGTTTGAATGCAGCTGCTGAAGTCCATCATCAGCTTTTGAACAGACTGCTCAACTGTAAGCTACAATTATGGGGCAGTAAAGAGCCTGCTTCTTCCTCATGGCATCCTTTTTGCTTCAACTAATTGGCATTTCTCTCTATGCCTTTTTGCTTAGATTCCTAAGAGAAAGAACCTGACTGGCACAGCTTATCCTTATAGGTAGATGACATGGGTTACTGGCTGACTACTCTGTGGATGGGCCCGTAACCCATCCTGAGTCTAATCATCTTTAGCTATGGACTTAGAACATGGTGTGTATGGCTATCTCCGGCAGGGCCTGTAAGCAGGACAGCACCCTTTAGAGAAGGCCCTGGGTGAGCAGGCACTTCAAAATATGTCTCTGCTTTGTTTCTGTGTCCTACACTGCAAATCTCATGGCTATCCCATCTACACCTCACTTTTCTTCAGGCTTTAGTTTTGCATCTCTAGCTACATGTCAGATGGACATAGCCACTTGGCTGTCTCTCCGTCACCTTAAAGGTAGCACGTTTAAACATAAAATCATCTTTCTTCCAAAACTACTAGTTCTTACTCTGCCTAGAATAGCTAGGTTTTCTCAGTCTCTAAGGTTTACAATCCTGTCTTCTTTCTATATCTGATTGGTCAGTAAGATAACTTCCTTTATAAAATCTCTTGTGTTGACCCCTTCTTTTCCGTTCACATTGGTATTGCTTTTGTCCTGGCCTTAGTATCTGTGCTTGAGTTTCTACAGTCTCCTCAGTCATCTCCCTGTTGCCTTTATCTCCCTTACCAGCACATCTCCATTAGAGCTGTCAGGAGAATCTTTATACCCCATTTTCTTGAGACTCTTAGTTTTGACTACTATTTCCTTCAATTTGGTTGTAGATATTTATCATAAATAGTTCTCTATGATACTAGTGGGTGTGTTAAGGTGATTGCTAACATTTTATTCCCGGTAATTTAGAAATTTTCTCTATCTCTGATAATGAAGAAGTGATGATAGCAGGTGAATTTCAGTATAACAACAAAAGAATGAGATAGCTTTGGATCAACACAAAAAGATTGTCAAGCTATATTAAGTCAGAAAAATATACATAATACAAGTATGTACATGCATATGAATTAAAAGAACAAAAGTTTGAAAGAATATACACCAAGTAATAGTATTTACTTCTGGGAAGAAAATAATTTGGTGGAGGAGGGCATAAAGAGGTTTAACTCTATATTTTAATATGGTTCATTTTTGTTCTTTTTTTTACCTCAGCATATATTCATGTTTTATTTTTTAATTAAAAAATTAGAGGAAGATTACTGTTTTGATGATAGAAAATAATTAGACAATTTTAGTCAAACAGAATCAGGAAGCATTTAGGTTTTTTGCAGAGTGACAATAGTCATCAACCAAATGGCCTTTGTTTCTACATAGAAAAGCAAGAATATTAAGATATGTAAAGAGAAACAACATCACTTATTTTGATTTCTAATACTAAGGACAGGCTTATGTGTCACATTGGTTCCTATCAATGTAATATTTTGTCAAACACTTGATAAAAAGAAACAAATTTATTAATAACATAAATACCCTCACCATTAGGTATAATCTCTGTATTTACCTTAAATATTTGGATTTATATTATAAAAATTATATTATTTACCTTAAATAGTTTCTTAGCCTTTACACACACACACACACACACACACACACACACACACGTGGTTTAGTAAATGACAATGATGTACTTCTTAAAATGTCTATCTTTAAAAATGTAAAACATCATCTGACTTTATGTATGTTAATTAATAGTTCTTTGAACTTTGTTTTAAAGCTGTTCAGACTAGTACAAAGAAAACCTTGGCAAAACCCAACGTGAGAAATATTGTGGTGGTGGATGGTGTTCGCATTCCATTTTTGCTGTCAGGCACTTCGTAAGTATGAAATGATTGTATGTCACCCTTACCCCCAACTTTATGGACACACAAAAACAGTATCAATTTAGGTTGTGATTTTTAAAAGGTATACAATGAGGTAATTTAATATACATTGTGAAATGATTACCACAATCAAGTTAACACATCTATCACTCCACATAGTTTATGTATTCCTTAAAAGTGGTCTTTGCCCAGCCAGTGGGGCTCTGTGGTTGAATGTCAACCTGTGTCAACCAGGAGATGTAGGTTCAATTCCCAGTCAGGGCATATGCCTGGGTTGTTGGCTCAATCCCCAATGTGGGGCATACAGGAGGCAGCTGAACAGTGATTCTCTCCTCAGTGTTTCTCTCACTTTCCCTCTCCCTTCCTCTCTGAAGTCAATAAAAAAATATGTATTTTAAAAAGTGGTCTTTGTAAATGTAACCCAGTAGGCAATATTGTTGTTAGTGGACTACTTAATATAGGGATAACATTTTCAGAAATTAATACCGAATAAGTCAAGCCACTGGTGAAAAAATACGGTGAATTTGTTTTTCATCCTTCCTCATGTATAAGCCTCATGTATTGTTAGATTGAACTAGCCTATGAAAACCTAGTGCGGGTCCAGATAGCTTGCTTCTAGCAGAGATATCCTTTCCTGTCTGGAGATTAGTACATTGTTTCTGTGCCTCTTCAGAAATTTGAGTACTGAGGATGTGGGACCATGGCATTCTGAAGGGCCTTTAATCCACTGCTCTGGCCTCTTGGAAATTATCAGAATTGGAGTTGATGGGCTGGTCCAAACCTCAGCATAGCACAATCCCAAGAATATAGAACCAGAATGGTACTAGACCAGTCCGGAAACTAGCAAAGACCACTTTAGCCAAGTGATCAAGTTAACATCGACATTAATAAGTCATATTGATAGTATGTACACCCTGATATGAAGCAATAAGAAGAGCACATTACCTTGGTGATATTCTTTCCCCAAATCCATAACCCTAATCTTCAAGTGTCAAGGTCATGAAAGATCAGGAAAGATTGAGAAACTGTCATAGATTGGAGGAGTCTAAGGAGGCATGAAAACAAAATGCATGGATTAGATTCTGGGACAGAACAGTAAAAAGGTGCTAGTGAGATCCAGATAAAATTAGTAGCTTAGTGACTTTATTGTGCCAATGTTAATTTTTTAGTTTTGATAAGCCCTTTTATATATTTAGGATTTTAGAGGAAGAGGAGTAAAAGATATACAAGACCTCTGTTCTATTTTTCCATTTCTTTCATAAATCTCAAATTACTTAAAAAAAAGGTTTCTTAAAATGTCCTAATATACCCTTCATGTCCCTTTAGGCATCAATTAGTCAATAATACTATATTTTAAAAAAGGATAACTCAAAAGATGAGATTTAAAGAATATTTAATATATGTTATGCTAAACAATAAGATATTGGGTAGAATTTTGTTAGTCTTAGTCAGCTCAGTCTGAGTTAAGGCTTGCCAAATATTTAAGGATGACAAGTAGTAATAGTCACACTATTTCTTCCTTAGAAATGATGGACTGCCTAAGATAATAAAGTTAAGTGCATCTGCAGTGGCATATGTTAGAGGATCTCTTTAGATATTTCAAATAAAATGAAAAATAAATCAGTAAAAGTCTAGGCTTTGGGTTTAAATTATTTATTGTCTTTCCCCAGATATAAAGACCTGATGCCACATGATTTGGCTAGAGCAGCACTTTCGTAAGTAAATGCAGTGTCATTAAAGCACCTTTTTCCAGTTTTCACACTTGAAATAGCATGTTTAAGAGAATTTCCTTATCTAGGATGTATTGATTTTCATGTGGTTATAATAGAAAACACTTATTAGCTTTTACAAGATTCATTTATTCTTGATTTTAGTCATATGTACTGCACAGATTCAAGCAGCTGATGGATGTAAGGCATTATCTCACTCATTTTCCATTGATGCTTTGCCTTTGTGTCTTCAGCCAGCCACCCTTCATTTGACCTTTCTGCCCATCTGTTCTGATTCTTTTCTTCCTGCCAGACTTTCAGATAAATGAAAGTATCCAGTTGATGTGGCTCAATGGTTGAGCATCAGCCTATGTACCAGGAATTCAGGGTTCAGTTCTTGATCAGGGCACATGCCCAGGTTGCAGGCCTGATCCTCAGTGTAGGGCATGCAAGAGGCAGCTGATCAATGGTTCCCTCTCACTGATGTTTCTCTCTTCCTCCTCCTTCTCTGAAATCAATAAAAGTATATTTAAAAAAAAAAAATAAAAGAATGAATGAAAGCAAGTTGCTTCTCTTTTCCTACTATTCCATTTATTCTCCTTAATCTCATAATAATCATTTCCATTCCCATTAATCTACAGTAATTATATTTTGGAAACTTCTCTTAATACTAATGACTTTGTGATCGTGAAATGTGCCAATCTTTTCTGAGGCATCACTGTCTTTATATTCTACTAGCAGCCCTTTGCATGAATCCATGCGCCAATAGGTTGCTATAGCCCTCCTGTAGCTCTCCCTTCATCCCCCATAGCTTGCTGCCCTGCCCCCTCCTATAGCTCTCTGCCTCCTGCTTGCTTGCTGCCCTGCCCCATCCTGTAGCTCTCTGCCGCCCACTTGTAGTTTGCTGCCCCACCCTCCTGCAGATCCAGTCATTACAAGGTCATTACTCCTCAGGCATAATGGATAATCAGCATATTCCTCTCTTATAATATAGGATAGCATTTAACTCTACCATTTGAAATTGTCTTTTTTTGACGTCTTAATTTTATGTCTTTGATTTCCTTTCCATCTCCTGACAGATTCTTCTCTCTTTTCTTAAAAAAAAAATCTAGAACTCTTCCTCTCTCTTTTTTAAAGTGTTTTTGCAAATTTCAGTCCTTAGAGCTGTGCATGTCTCTGCGTACATGTTTTTCTTAAATATCTCATCTCTTTAATCTTTATTATTTTATTTAGAGGATTCACAAATCTCCAAATTTGACCTTTCTTTGCTACCTCAGGCTCAACGTTCCAAAAATAAAAATGATCTTTTCCAGCTTAGTTTCCTATTTCTATTATGGTCCCGGGCTGGAATTTGTAAGCTTTTCTTCAACTTTTTATTTTAAAAAATGTCAAATACACAATAACATTGAAAGAACTGTATGTATTATTATATATTATTTAAATCCTGTATTTATATTGATATTTAAATTTAATATACCTGGATTTTACTTCCTTTTTACTTTATATTTGTCTTTTTTGACTGAAAATTTGGTTCCCAGCATTGCTATCTGTTTTATTTTATCCGACATTATTTTTCATTCTCTTTGTATAACATTTCATTGCTGGTTGACTTTTTAAATTGCTTTTTCATTCATTTCTTCTTTGATAAGGTGCCAGCCACATGCTTGTAAAATTAAGGAAAAGATACAATTTCTGCCCTTTTAAATTCAAGTTAATCTTTTGAAAAAAGTTCAGTGTTTTAAATGATCTATCACACTGCCTTGATGTGTTAACTATTTCTTTGCTTTGGACTGATTCTGCTCTCAGGAGTTTATTGATTAAGACCAATGTCCCAAAGGAAGTTGTTGATTATATCATCTTTGGCACAGTTATACAGGAAGTGAAAACAAGCAACGTGGCTAGAGAGGTGAGTAAAACAAACTTTATGTTGTTTAAAGAGATTGATATGAGAGTTAATTTGTCAACTAATAAAATTTACTCTTTAAAAGCTATTAAAGTCCATTAAGTAAAGTTATATTTGACTTATAATGTGATTTTATAACTTGAATAATGAATGTTATTTAATATTTAAAAGCATCTGTAATAATAATAGCATAATATGCTAATTAGGCCAGACAGCCGAATGACCTTCTGGATGAAGCCTGGGCTGCGGCTGCAAAAACCGAGGGCCGCCACCACGGTTGCAAGGGCTGAGCCCCTTGCATGAATTTCATGCATCGGGCCTCTAGTTATTGTATAAATCAAATGATGTACACTGTAGTCTAGTATATATTTATACTATACAAAAATCAAATCATTTGAGCTGGTTTGGGAATATATATTATGGCAGAGTGTGACTGATGTGAGTTTTAATAATGTTAGAGCATGACTTCTAATTAACTTAAAATTTTAACATTCTACAAATAAGTTATCTGATAAGATGGTTTTTGTTAGGGGTAGCCTTGCTTATTCATTCTTTTTTCCATTAACTAGATGATACATAGGAGTATTTAAAAAAAACCAAACCTATTTCACAGACGTTGGCTTTTACCCTAGTTGGCATGACTCCATGTTTGTTGAGTAACCCAGATAAGGGAATTTGTGTGACATGCCTAACAGGTCTTGGAGCTCCCTAATTTGACAGTGCTTATTTGGGTGACTCCAAAGCACATTTCAGGGTGCTAACTATTTTCTTTATTCTAGGCTCTGCCTGCTATCCTATTGTGTTCAGTATAGTTGTAAGGCCAATCACTTCATCACGGTCAGTCCAGAGAAGGGGAAACGGGCAGGACTGCAGTATTTGTTCTGCCTCGCCTTTTCACTGTCAGTAAAGCTGTAACTAGGGAGGGCCTGGCGTTCCTGCAGCCCACAAAAATCAACGGTTGGTTGTCAGGAAAGAAGTAAGAACAGGAGGAGGTTAAGAGGTTGTTGTTTCGTCCCCCTCCTCTGGTTTTTATGTTTTTCCCAGGCTTCACATTTTTAAATGTATTGAGTATAATTTCATTAGTACATCAAGCTGTTCATAATACATTTCAACTTTTATATTCTGGAAAAAAACAAGGTGACTCCTATAAGAGCACTTAAAAAATAAATATTAAAATTGTTCCCATTCTGTTCTAACTCTAAAGCCATAATGTTTTTCCCTGAAATGTTTCTGGGGAGTTTATATCCATGTGTAGATCTCAGCTATTGATTAACATGGGGTAGATTCCCTTTCGCTGCCCTATACTGACACCAGTTGCATTGCACTGCGGGTAACCTTTGCCGTGGCTGCAGGGAAAGATTGACTGTATGTAACCTAACAGCCAACATAACTTCAAGCTGGAGAATTTCTTTAGGACCTGTTGTCTGTATTAACAAAATCAATATGAAATCCTAAAAAGCTTCTGTGCTGAGTTCACATGAGCCTGACTTGACTGAAGCTCTCCAACTTAACTAGGAGGCACCTTCCCCTTTCTCCTTAGTGTATTCTTCTAGAGCCTAAGCTTGCTGTCAGAGCTATTTCAACTTTAAATAGAAGAAGCATGTGGACAAGGCTGACCAGCAACCACTTCTATTTACAGCTCCTTCTGTCCGGAGAGGCAGCTGGGGCCAAGGGTATTACACACGCTAGAAAGGACCTCGTGAGCATTGGCTGTTCTGACCTGAGTGCCCTCTACACTTGCCCCACTAGGGCGTTCTCCCCTGCCCCTGAGGAGTTGCCTCTCCGCATTGTGGATTGGTTTACATGGAGAAGTTGATGTGCAGCTGGCAGGGAGTAGTTTCCAGAAAAGTAGGTTGGGCATTTAGTATCAGGCCTATCTGGAAAGACCAGAATAAGATCATGTTTCATGTATACTACTGTAGCATATTTATATTTCGATAGATTGTGGTAAATATTGTACAGATAGTAAAAATATAAAGGAAGGTAACATTGAACCTCTTTAATCTAGACTTTGAAAACATGTTTATTTTACCAAATTATAGGAGAGCTTGGATTCTGATGATCGTTAAATAGTTTCAGAAAAAGACCACTAAAAATGAATTTCCTGAATGGAAACGAGAATTTCATAGTAAATGGCGGGGGGAGTTGAGAGTGTTATTTTTATAATAAAACTTTAATTATAAAAATAAGTATTTTATTGTATGTATGCATTAATTCTTTATATAAACAGTGGAATCTGCATTGATTGGTTTGTTGGCAGCCTAATATCCCCAATAAATAGTATGATAAAATAATAAATGTGTCCATTTCATGTTTAACTTTACTGTGCCATCATAACAGGCCATTTTCCCCTGAAATTCACAGAGGGTCTCAGTTTTTCTCAAAGTCCCTCAAATTGCTTTTCAAGCACCTATTGTGTCATCATCTTGCCAGTTTTCTCTTTTCCAGTTGTTAACTGGTCTACCCTTATTTGTCAGAGGCTCACTGTGGCTAAGGCAGTTTTTCAAAGTTCCTTTAATGGACTTGAACTCCTGCATATTTGGCAAGTTTTTCCATTTGACTTTGCATTGAATCTACAGAGTGCCGTCTGAAGTATCAGTCAGTGAGTGGACTGGCCGACAGTGAGTGGAGACGAGTGTAAAATGGGCAGGGACGTAGTGAGAACTGTTTATGAGCAGTCAGTTCTTTAGAACTTATTTTTGTGTTTGAGGAGCCCACCCAATGATTGGTATGATGTGATATATGTTTTTAACAGTTTTATTTGAAAATTAAATACATTGAAATCAAATTATGTATTGATATCTTTAAGGGCTCTGAGCAAAGCTTTGCTAAGAAATTGGGTGAGATAGGTTTGTACATCACATTGGAAATTAACTACCAAGAATTTTGCAAAGCGATTGTCAATTAATAGCTAGATGAAAAATGAGTAAAACATTTCTGTGATGGGCTTAATTTTATTTTAAATATTACTGTGTAGAACATTAAACTCAAACTGTTTCCCAATTCACCACGCAGAGAAGTAACACTCAAAATGTCACTTACCTGTAACATGATTTCGCTCACTGTTTTCTGAAGGCTGCCCTTGGAGCTGGCTTCTCTGACAAGACTCCCGCTCACACTGTCACCATGGCTTGCATCTCTGCCAATCAAGCCATGACCACAGGTATGTTTTTCTGAAAGAAGAAGGTACATGGTAATGGGTTTGTCTTTTATTTGATCATTGGGCACATGCCTGGGTTGCAGGCTTGATTTCCTGGTGGGGAGTGTGTGGGAGGCAGTCGATCAATGTCTTTCATCGATATTTCTGTCTCTCCTTCCCTCTCCCTTCCTCTCTAAAATCAATACAAATATTTTATTAAATCATCCTAATCCCCCTGAAAAGATAAAAACCTCAATTACAGATGTACAATGCTGACTGTCATACAACTTTTAAATCTGGAAGCTTAAATTATCGGTGGCTGTTACTTTCTGCAAAATATGTTCATGTGCATTGACCTGTGCCCTGTAGGTGTTGGTTTGATTGCTTCTGGCCAGTCTGATGTGATTGTGGCAGGCGGTGTAGAGTTAATGTCCGACGTCCCTATTCGTCATTCGAGGAAAATGAGGAAAATGATGCTTGATCTCAATAAAGCCAAGACTCTGGGCCAACGACTATCTTTAATCTCTAAATTCAGATTGAATTTCCTAACACCTGAGGTAAGACTTGCGAACTTTTACATAAAGACTTGTGTTTCCAAAGCATCCCACTGCAAAGATTTAGAATTAGGTATGACAGCCTGGCTTCAGTTATGCTCTAATAGTTACAGGGCATGGTTAATTGTTCAGTTAAGGTGGGGGGGAAAGATAGTGGTTGGAAAATTTGAATTTGAATTTGTAAGCCCTCTTTAGAGATCTCTGAAACCATAGAGCTGCTTTTGTCGTGGTCTTGATTGAAAGATTGTAACTTTCCCAAATAACCATCCGTGTGGAATAACACCTGCTAACAGTGTACCCGATTCTGTGTGTCTCCTTTCCCAGCTCCCTGCGGTGGCCGAGTTCTCCACCAGTGAGACCATGGGCCACTCTGCAGACCGACTGGCTGCTTCCTTTGCTGTTTCTCGGCTGGAACAGGATGAGTATGCACTGCGCTCGCATAGGCTGGCCAAGAAGGCCCAGGATGAAGGACTCCTTTCTGATGTTGTGCCCTTCAAAGTACCAGGTAGAACAGCTTGCTGCACTTTGTAAAGGGGCTGCTTCATTATACTTGTTAGGGTGGTGTGATCGGCTCCTAAAACTCCATGGAAAGGGCCTGCTTCGAGATACTTGTAAGGGGGGTCTGAGTTGCTTTCAAACTCCAAAAACCCCAAGTGACTTTTCAGTATTTTGGTTCTGTTTCCAGAATACTCACCCTTCTATGCATAAGCAGGTACTCAAGTTTTAATTTATGTTTAAGAGTAGGTAAACATTTTAAAGAGAAGTTTTTAAAAGAGTTTCCTTCTACATCTTCCTGATATATTTTAGTTCTTAGGTACATACCTATTTTTGAAATTCTTTGTTCATATGATTTCTTTACATAATAGCCAAATGTGAATGAATATCTTAAGAAAATAGTGTCTCTTTTGTTAAATTATTTAGACATTTTCCCCCAAATATCTAAAGAATTTAGTTTAAAATTTGATATCTTGATAACTATACTAGTAAAAAAAACTTTCTTTTTAGTGAATTGGTATGGTTTGCATTTCATTTGTTCTTGTAACTTTTTAAGGCATTTTCCTCTAGAGAAGATATTAATGCTTGTAGTTTCTTAGAGTTAAAAAGTTTGTTTTTATAGGAAAAGAAACAGTTACCAAAGATAATGGCATCCGACCTTCCTCCCTGGAGCAGATGGCCAAACTAAAACCTGCGTTCGTCAAGCCCTACGGCACAGTGACAGCTGCAAACTCCTCTTTCCTGGTAAATGAGTGCTATGTGTGTTTTATGTGTTTGCCAGTGACTTTTATGTTTGTGTAGCTCTCTCTGTCTCTTTTTTTTTTTTTTTTTGAGAGAGAGAAATCATCTCCAAACAATCGATTCGTTGTTCTACCCATTTATGCATTCATCGGTTGAGTTCTCTATGTGTTCTGACCAGGGATCGAACGTGGCACGTTGGGATGATAATCCAACCAGAGTTACCCAGCCAGGGCTTATATTTGTGTACTCTCAATAGAAAAGCTGAACGTAGGCCTATCTGCTTCTATTAGTAATAGAGGCTTAAAAGATATTCATTAAAAAGATTGTGTTAAAATGGAATCAGAATTTTTTAGGCCTTAGAAATCATCTGATCCAGCTACTGTACTGATACAAAAAGCTGTTCTCTTCTAACACTTAACCAGTCAGAAAGTGTTGATTGCCTATGTTAAGCACTGGAGTTAAAAGAACAGGTGATTGTAAAAATGAAGTTACAAAATTTTTATTCAAACGTTTCTTACATACGGTTATATTGGCTGGGCTGCAAAAAATATTTGTTGTGGACCCCATGTGGCCTACGGGCTGAGTTTGACATGCTTGGTCTAGGGGAAGGGAACCTAGGGTAGTTCCAATGGGATGTTGCACCACCCCATTAAGCCTGAGTGGTGAAGGGCTGGTGAGGTGGTCATTTCCAAAACCAAACTGGATATGACAGGGCCGTGGGGCATGGGCTACACTCTTGCCAGATCTGATCCCCTTGGTTACTTCTGGAGTGTGCTGGTCTCTATTGAAAATCAGAAACACGAATCATCAGAGATAATACATCATCGATGGTTTCTAGAAATGTGTTAATGTAATACATTTATTGTAATTTTGCCCAGTGGTGCATTGAACATATTGTTAATGTAACATTTCTAGGCTCTGTGGCTACCCTATTGATGTTGCCTACATAGTCTCTTCAGAGTTATAACAATACTACAGACCCAGTACACTCATTCATACACTGGTGGGGTCCCTTGGCCTGGCCTGCGCCCTCTCACAGTCCAGGACCCCTCGGGGGAAGTCTGAGAGCCAGTTCAGCCCCATCCCCACAGGCCAGGCTGAGGGACCCCACTGGTGCATGAATATGTGCACCGGGCCTCTAATATGCATAGAAGATCTTCAGTTAATCTCTTCCCACCCTTCCCACTCCCCCCTTTTCTCTGAGATTCATCAGTCTGTTCCATGTTTCCATGCTTGTGCATTGAGCATCTGCCCCCTGGTGGTCCA
The DNA here is from genome assembly GCA_963924515.1 of Vespertilio murinus. Lineage (NCBI taxonomy): Eukaryota > Metazoa > Chordata > Mammalia > Chiroptera > Vespertilionidae > Vespertilio > Vespertilio murinus. The sequence goes on from OZ004713.1 coordinate 54,312,845, forward strand.
TGCATGTTATAGCTACCAGTCGAACGATCGCTTAGACATATATATATATATATATATAAAGATGGTAGAATGTGGTAGAAATTGTTTTTATTTTGCAAACTCTACAGAGTAGTTTCTTTTTCTCTAGAATTTTGGTATTTTTGTTTTTTAGCCCTTTTGAAGTTAAGCTCTTTTGAAGTCATGGTAAAGGGCTTTTTTTAGTGATTACTCTTTGTTCCCCAACTTAGCAGTTGGGAAAAAGCATATGGGGTGTGTTCATTAAGAGAAGATCATGGTTGCTGAAACCGGTTTGGCTCAGTGGATGGAGCGTCGGTCTGCGGACTGAAGGGTCCCAGGTTCGATTCCGGTCAGGGGCATGTACCTTGGTTGTGGGCACATCCCCGGTAGGGGGTGTGCAAGAGGCAGCTGGTCGATGTTTCTCTCCCATCGACATTTCTAGCTCTCTATCTCTCTCCATTCCTCTCTGTAAAATATCAATAAAATATATATTTTTTTAAAAAAAGAGAAGATCATGGTTCTGATGTTCTTAGCCTGCCTGTTTTTGTTCTCTTATTGGTTTGCTTGTTTTAGAAACTATTAGTAGAAGAATATCACCTAAAAGCTACCGGCAGGGAGCAGCTTAGAAACAGTCCAGAAAATGTAAAAATAAATATGTAAATCAGAGATTGTTCTAATGCATAAAATTTCTCATTCTGTGCCAAAAGCAAAAATTTTTTTGGTTTAAGTTTATTATGAATACATTTTTCTAGATATGTATATATTTATACCTATTTTCTTTGCCTATTTTGGTAATTATGGTACTTTTTGAACATCTTCCAAAAAATGGGTCAAACACTAATGTGAGTGTTTGAATTGTGACTTAATGATGAATAAAATGAAAAGGTTTTGTTATATAGAATCACCATATAACTATAATTAGCTGGTAGGTTCAGAAAAGGACATAGAAGAAGCTATAGAAAGACCTATAGACAGGCTGAAGAATTTGACATTATTGTTCTGATTAACATTTTAGACCGACGGCGCATCTGCAATGCTGATTATGGCAGAGGACAAAGCTCTGGCCATGGGTTATAAGCCAAAGGCATATTTGAGGTAAAGTAAATGTTTAAATAAATTACCTCTGATTTCTTCATGTTATTACTGGAGCTAACCTCTCTATTTTTTATCTAGGGATTTTGTGTATGTGTCTCAAGATCCAAAAGATCAACTTTTACTTGGGTAGGTGGCTGTGTATAAATCTTTGGACTATAATCAAAAGTATTTGATTACCCATATTTATTACACAGATTTTTAAACTATGTTAAGTACTGAGTTCATAATTGTTTTGTGTGTTTGATTTTTTTTTTATTGTCTAAAGTTTTATATATGTCTCCTTTTTCCTCAATTGACACCCCCCCCCCCAGCCATTCCCACCCTGGGCAAGCCCCCACCGCCCCAGTGTCTGTGTCCATTGGTTATGCTAATATGCATGCATGCAAGTCCTTTGGTTGCTTCTAACCCCTCCCTCTCCCCTACTATGTGTTGGGTTTTAGAAAACAATAATAATCCTCTATATGGTATAGCATTTTATACTTGATCTTAACAAGAAGCCAAGAAGCATTGTTGGTATATCACTTTATAGTTTTGAATTCTTTTCCACTTGTTCCTATAACTTCTTCATATGTGTGTGTGTATGTGTGTGTGTGTGTGTGTGTGTGTGTGTATTTTTCAATTGCTACATACTGTGCTGTACAGTCTTCAAAAGAGCCTTTTATGAAAAGCCTCCTCATTTTAGAATACCCCTTCCCTCACAAGACTCTACATAATTGGCCTCCTTTATGTCCTTCAAATTAGCCATGCCCTTTCCTATGCTTTGCCTTTTGAACTCTGTTCTAGCTCTTCACATTATTAGTTCATCTTTCTCTTTCATTGTGTGTTTTTTATCCATTTCCCTGACTGGAATATAAACTGCATGAGGTAGCCGAAACCGGTTTGGCTCAGTGGGTAGAGCATTGGCCTGCGGACTGAAAGGTCCCAGGTTCGATTCCGGTCAAGGGCATGTGCCTTGGTTGCAGGCACATCCCCGGTCGAAGGTGTGCAAGAGGCAGCTGATCGATGATTCTCTCTCATTGATGTTTCTAACTCTCTATCCCTCTCTCTTCCTCTCTGTAAAAAATCAATAAAAAATATTTTTAATAAATAAATAAATAAACTGCATGAGCTAGAGGCATGTCTATTCAGTGCACTGTTACAGCCCAGCACTTAATTAATATTTGTACAGTAGCATCCATGGACCAGTGGAGACATTTTCATACTTATGTAAAACTCAGTTTGGGGACTATGAAAGAGCTCTTAGGTGGAAAGTTAAAGTTTTAACATACTGCTTATTTTTTCTTTTCAGACCAACATATGCCACTCCAAAAGTTCTAGAAAAGGCAGGATTAACACTGAAGGATATTGATGCTTTTGAATTTCATGAAGCTTTCTCAGTAAGTCATTTAAAGAACTATAGTAATAAAATGGTCTTTGTGGGAGAGAGCATGGGTGGTTTATAATAAGAATAAAATGAAGCGGAGCTTTATCTCTTCAGTACCAGCTTACACTGCTGGCAGAGTGCAGAGGGAGAGAACCCAGGGCCACATGTACAGAAAGACCTAGCTTTTGAGGCTATCCCTCAAAGGACCTTCAAAAGTACCAGATTTGCCGAAACCAGTTTGGCTCAGTGGTAGAGCATTGGTCTGCGGACTGAAAGGTCCCGGGTTCGATTCCGGTCAGGGGCATGTACATTGGTTGCGGGCACATCCTCAGTAGGGGGTGTGCAAGAGGCAGCTGGTCGATGTTTCTCTCTCATCGACGTTTCTAGCTCTCTATCTCTCTCCCTTCCTCTCTGTAAAATATCAATAAAATATATATATTTTTAAAAATACCAGATTTTTTCTTTAGGAAATTTTCAGTGAAAACTGATTTTAAAATTTGCTCAGCTTTAAAGTTAGATAACTCATGCATAAAAGAAAGCCTCGAGAGACATTAATAACAAGGTCCTATTAAATTCTTTTCCCTTCTAGGGTCAGATTTTGGCTAACTTTAAAGCCATGGATTCTGATTGGTTTGCACAAAACTACATGGGTAGAAAAACCAAGGTAAGTTTCTGATTAAAAATATGCTTGAAGGGGACATATGTAATACTTTCAACAATAAATATTTTTTAGAATAAAAATGAAAATATGCTTTAAAAATAAATAAAAATATGCTTGAATTTCCAAAGCACTTTAATATTCGGAGTTTAGTTACCTGGCAGTAAGAGTATGAAGTGGAAAGCTTCTCCTATGAAGAATTTAGTGCTTAGTTAAATAATGTTTCTCAGCTACAAAATATTCCTGGAAATTCTTTAGAAAAAATAAAAAGCAAAATTTTAGGTTGTTTTTTATTCTTCCCATTCTGATGTTAGATGAAAAAGAAATGGAATACATAAATTTGGGGGTATTGAGATGAAATCTATGAAGACATCCCATCAAAAAAATAAAAAGAAATGTGCCCTTGGCTTTTAGAATTGACCTAAAGTTTTTCTTTTGCAGTAAAATGATTTGTGATGCATCTTGTTAGTTATTTCTCTCTAGTTCTGTTGCTGCTTATTACTAAGGGCTCGGCCTAATGCTTATCTTAAGTAAACTCATTTTTAATATATTTGTGTCTTTTTATATGACCAGGTTGGAACACCTCCCTTGGAGAAGTTTAATAACTGGGGTGGATCACTGTCCCTGGGACACCCATTTGGAGCCACTGGCTGTCGGTTGGTCATGGCAGCTGCCAACAGACTACGGAAGGAAGGAGGCCAGTTTGGTTTGGTGGCTGCGTGTGCAGCTGGAGGACAGGTATATCACAGAAGTCTGACAGGAGCTTCTAGAAAGTCCTTTTCTTGAAAACCAAACAATCTCATCTAAGACTGATTTGAGTTCATTTAGAAACATTCTTAGAACAATATTTCTGCTGACAGGCCACCAGAAAAAAAGCAAGCTGTTTTGGAGGGGATATAGCTTTACTTCTGATAGTACCTTGGAAAGAAGATGTTATTTAAATTGAAGCTATTTTTCCCCCTAAAGTAATTTCTACATTTTTTTTTTTTTGCATAAAAGTAGTATGTGCTCATTATGATAATTATGGAAAATATAGAAAATATATAGAAAAAATTAGATCACCTATTATTCCCTCATCAGACATTCATTACTCACACTTTGATATCTTTTCTTCTTTAATAATAAAATTTTATCTAGTCACTTCTCTATATGAGACTTATCTATAAAATTTCTCCAAAGGTAAACTTTCTTGAGAACTGAACAATACCTTAATTGGAGATTAATTTACTTCTAGATAACAATGCTATTTAGCTGGGGGAAATGATATTATTCTACAGGTTTTTTTTCTACCTGCTTTACTTATAGTGCAGAGGCAACTTCCTGTCTGCTATACCATTTCACTCTGGAAATAAAATCCAAAAGGAAGGCTGCCTATAATCTTTTTTTTTTTTAAACATGATCAAAACAGATTTGCTTTTCCTTCAGATTACAGAAACTTCCTGTTGCTAATCAAGATGAAGAAATAAGATACATAAAAGTACAAACTTTTTACATTTACAAGCCTTTATTTATGGCTTTTCCTCCGAGTCTTTGAAGACTCGGGGTCAGCTATTTATAGGTTGGAACATTTTAGACTTCATGATCAAAAGCGTTTTGTAATCTGTGTAACTTTTTTACAGAAAGCCCTAGTCGGTTAGGACCGAGGCCTCCCTCTTATCTTTCTGTGCCAGGCTTCCACAGAGAGGATAACTAGTGCACAGCGCTGTGTGTAGTGCATGGTCAAGTAGGTTAATGTCCTTTGGTTTTCCGTATTTGTCCCCTAACCTTTTATCTCACACACGGAGTATGAATAACACAATACTAGATCTTTTGTGGATGAACAGACCCTCTAGGAGTTTATAGTATAATAAGGAGAAAGATGACTTAGAAACTAGGCTAAATTCGGCATTGTTTCATCCAGAGCAAATGAGGGGGAGAAGCATGATTGGCTCAGAGGAGGAATCCGGCATTGGGAATCTAGAGCAGGATTTCGGCTTCAGCAGTATGTAGAAACATTTGGGCCAGATGATTCTTTGTTGTGGGAAGTATACTATATGTTGTAGGATGTTTAGCATGATCTCTATCCACTAGATACCAGTAGCAACACCCCCGCCCCATATAGGTACACACAGTTGGGACAACAAGAAACATTCCAGACATTGCTAAATGTCCTCTGGGGAGGGTAGGAGCAAAACGCCTCCAGTCAAGAGCCACTGGTTTAGAGCAATCTGAAAGATGGGGAACATGAAACCAATGCATTTTAAATAAAGGAAATTTCTGCCTTTTCATGAGCCCAGCAAGGATAATCCCAACTAGTCAAATCTTTCCATCCTCGTTTCTTTTTGTTTCCTTGTCCCTGTATCAAGGTACTTGGTTTGGTTTGAATTGTAGTGTGTTAATAAATTGAGGCAGGCACCATGTAGCAAAGCTTTGTACCCACACAGTGTGCAGCTTAGAAACAATAGTTTCTTAATATTGATGGGGATGGAACCAAGTAGCCCAGCAGTTGTTAGGCTATTAAATGGTTTGATCCAAGTCTGGAAAAATAGACTGGCTGTGATTGTCAGATAGGATTTAGACTCGTGAAATTATAAGTTTCTGTGCATGGTTTCAACGAGGTAACTAGTGCACAGCACCATGCATAGAGCTGGAGAAGGGATTGTCTACCTTCTTACCTTGGTGGGCTCTTCACCTGAGTAGGATAGGGAAAGAGTTTTTGGCTTTGGATCCATCTAGAACTGGTTTCAAATCCTGACCCTGTTATTTAATAGTATTATAGATTTATTTGTTTTTAAAAATATATATTTTTACTTATTTCAGAGAGGAAGGGAGAGGAAGAGAGAGAGAGAAACGTCAAACATGAGAATCATTGATTGGCTGCCTCCTGCACACAACCCCACTGGGGATCGAGCTCACAACCTGGGCATATGCTGTGCCTGGGAATCAAACCCTGACCTCCTGGTTCATATGTTGACACTCAACCACTGAACCATGCCAGCCGGACAGTATTGTAGACTAGATGAGCAACTTAACCTTTCAAAGCATCGGTTTTCTAATCCTGAAATGTACTGTTGTTGGCATTCATCCTATATAATAAAGTGCTAATAGGCAAATTATCCCCTTGGAAGTTGGACCAACCAGGAGTTTGACTGGCCACTATAATGTGCACTGACCGCCAGGGGTGGCATAGAATGAAGGAAGGCCCTGTCCAACAGCCAGCAGCTGAGGAAAGGAAGGCCCTGATTGGCCCTGATCACCAGCCAGGCCTAGGGACCCTACGCATGCATGAATTTTGTGCACTGGGCTTCTAGTTGTATTATGTTTATTTTTATACAGCTAAAAAAAAAAAAAAAAAGACCCCTGTGGCTTCTCATTTTAATGGCAATCACTTATGGAGTATCTACTAGGAATTAGACTATACTAGACCCCCGGCATTTGAATGGCAGAGCCAACCTCCAACTCCAGTGCCTGTACTTTTCCCATTGCTGCCTCTGTACTGGCTGCATGCATTGTTCCTTTCTCTAACTGAACTTATTCTTCCTTCACAGGGCCATGCTATGATAGTGGAAACTTACCCAAAATAATAGATCAAGAAGCAGCGACCTGGAGTCTTTGTGCAACATTCAACAAGAGGCAATGCCATTTCAATGCATTACTGAATGACACCTATAGTTCCTAGCTCCTCTTAGGAAAACACAATTTGTGGCCTTCTGTTAAGTGCTTTGCAATTAAGCCTTGCCAGTGCTCTGAGCTTTCCAATAATATGGCTTATACTCCTTCAGGGATTTCTTAATCACCAGACTCTCACATGGGATATATTTAAGCATTTGTGTTTGGGCCGTGTAAGACTAAACAAGTGGTAATTTGGAAAAGAGTTCAATTAAGATCTGGAATAATTTTTTGTAACATTTGCAAATTATACTCATTCCTCTTCCTAAAGCTAAGTGTTTTCTATAAATTACCAATGTGCCTGTATTGACTTAATTATGGAAAGATAATTCAGAATATGAACATGACTGAAAACTTACCGTAAATGTTTCGGTACTTGAAATACCATGTATGTTAACCTTAATAAAGTGGGGAGGTATTGGAGAACTGTTTGCCTTATTTTTTATTGAGAAAAAAGTTGGTTTTCTTGGCTTAAGGGCAGATTTTTGCCTTTGATTCTTCATTTGTAACTTCTCACTATTTTAGTCAATCAGGAGGCTGTTAGGAACATAAAGAGGATTCTACTTTATAATAATACCCCTCCCCTCCAATGCTGAATTGAAGTAAATTTATTTCACAATTAGGAGATGCTTCTGTTTGCCAGGGCTTAAATGAAGTGTAAAGAAAGTTTAAATTTTTTTTTTTATTTTTTATTTTTTTTTAAATATATTTTTATTAATTTTTTTTTTTTAAAGAGAGGAAGAGAGAGTTAGAAACATTGTTGAGAGAGAATCATCGACCAGCTGCCTCCTGCACACCCCCCACTAGGGATGTGCCCGCAACCAAGGTACATGCCCTTGACCGGAATCGAACCTGGGACCTTTCAGTCCGCAGGCCGACGCTCTATCCACTGAGCCAAACCGGTTTCGGCAGAAAGTTTAAATTTTTTATCAACATCCTAAAAATCCTTTCAGTTTTTTGACAACCAAACTACACTAAATAACATGTATTCTAGAGCTTTGAAGGAGCAAAAGTCTAAATTGCAACCTTTATGTGAATGTGGCTAAGGTCTAGGAAAGTCACTGGCAATCAGAGTCATCCTCTAGTGGAGGACGGGTTGGGCAAGGGAGTAAGCGCTAACCTCTTAAAAGAGCATTTGAGACTTCCAGCATCATTCCCTCCATGATTTCGTTGGTAATTTCAACATAATGTGAAATTTCATTACTGAAAACCTTTATATTTACATAAATATTGCAAAAATCAACTACAAATAACTATATAAAAAAACTAAGTATTAAAATTTAGAAGAAAATAACATTATGACCTAAGTTTGGGTTTGTTTGTTTGTTTCTGTTTAAAACAATTTGACCTCTTTCATTTTTTAAATTGATCTTTATATTGTTAAAAGTATTAGTGGTATTTTCCCCATTGACTTCCTCGGCCCTCCCACCCCACCCTGGAGGATTTATTAAGATATTTAAGTGCTATCATAAAAGAGCTATAAATGTCAAAACGAAAACTTTCGTATTTTATATGATAGAATAGAAAGACAAGCCAGAGATGGGGCAAAGATAAATGATGTATCTTATGAAGGATGTATCTTGTGAAAGATACATCTCTATCATGTGTACATGTCATTATGATAGAGATGTAACTTACAAAGGATACAAGATATATAGAGAATTTATTTTATGGAATGCTTCATGAATCTGTGCCATCCATGCTCAGGGGCTGTGCTAATCTCTTGATCCAATTTTCGTATATGTGCTGCTGAAGCAAGCACTGGAAAGAATTCTTGTAATCAATAAGAAGGAAGATAACTCAGTAAAAAATGGCAAAAGATATTAACAGGTATTTTTTAGAAAATGTACAAATGGAGAATAAACATGAAAAGACGCTCATTGGTAATTTAGAAATTACCAAATTGAGATCATAATAAGATACCATTTTATGCCTACCAGACCGCAGAAATGAGTAAGACCGAGAATACCAAGTGGTGGTGAGGAGGTGGAACAATGGGAACTTTTATACACTGCTGGTGAGAATGCAAATCGATACAGCACTCGGGAAAACAGTGTGGCACTGACTTGTATATTTGAATATAGCACACGGCCTGTAACCCAGCATTCCTACTCTTAGGTATATTTCCTACGGGACTTTGCACATGACTGGTAGCAGGAGATAGCAGCATTGCTCTTTAATAGCAAAATATTGTAAATACTGTTCATGGACAGGAAAGTTTCAAAAACAAGCAAAACAAAGTACATTTCTAGGATTAATTCGTAAAGAATTCCAAATAATATATGTAGACACCATGCTCAAGTAGGGAGCATGTTCCTCCCCACTTGAATGAGGGCTGGACTCGGTCACTCAAATCCAGGGACTAGCGTGTGAAAAGGAAAACAAGTTGCCCCACAGTGGAGAAACATGCCAAGCACCAGCTTAACCAGGCGCCTGGGTTAACATCAGTGTGGCCACGTGGCTGTCACATACCTCCTGCTATGATGCAATCAAGGGGCCCGCTTCGCCTCAGTGGTATTCTCTCCAAATACCTCTAACCCAGTTGAATCATGAGAAAACATCTTGACCTTACTCAGAACGACCCAAGGTCATGAAAAGTAAGAAGGCTGAGAACCAGTCACACACCAGAGGGGGCTAAGGAGACATGACAACTAAAAGTTGTAAAGTGTTTTGGGCTGTATTCTGAACTAGAAAAAGGACATTAATGGAAAAGCTGATGGAATCCGAAAAAATCTGGAGTTAGTTAATAGTGGTTTTTCTAAAAGCCTCACTTGTATGGTCAAATTATTTTTTGATAAGACTGTCAAAACTAACGAGGTAAGAGTAGTTAGGAAGTCATGTTGGGAAAATTGTTTAGCCACTTGCAAAAGAATGAACTTGGACTCCTACCTTTCACCATATCCAAAAATTAGCTCAAAATGGATTAAAGACCTAAATGTAAGAGTTAAAACTTATAAAACTCTTAAAAGAAAGTTGGAAAAGCTACATGACATCAGAATTGCTGGATATGACACCAAAAACACAGGAAAGAAAGGAAGAAAATATATAAGTTAAAATTTTCATCGAAGGATGGAATGAAAAGGCAACCTTTGGAATAGGAGAAAATATTTGTAAATCATGTTCAATAAGGGATTAATATCCAGAACATATAAAGAAAATCTACAATTTAACAACCTGAAAAGCAACTCTTAAAACGGGCAAGGAATTTGAATAGACATTTCTTCTAAGAAGATAACTTTCTAGAAATGGAATTGCTGCCGAATCTCACTTATCGTTACTTCTGGAGACTTTTCAGTCTTTTTTAAATTTTTATTATTTTTTTAATGAGCGAGCCAAGTGAACAAAGACTTCCTGTCATTTCATTTATGGATTCTGAAGTGTTTTTACACTTTACAGCAAAGCATATATTGAGTATGTACAATCATTTGAGAAGGAAAACGAAAACATTTCTACAAAGCATACTCAGAAAAGGAGTTTCTGCTGCTTTTAAAGTGCAATATTTGAATTATTTAAAAAAAAATCAAGACTGTAAACACTAATGAAGTGAGAGTGGCATTGAGACATGTTACCCGGGAAACCAGCAAGGCAAGGTCTTCCCTGTTTCAGTGGCTGCCTGCCTCCCTGGGGGCTGAAACAAGACGGAGGCATAGAAACACCGCAACTGTCTTTGTGCATTTGGTATCTTCTATTGGAAGAATAATCAAATCTACTTAGGCCAGTTATACACAATTAAAACATTCACACACGCAAACAAAATTCACACATAATGTTTATTAAAAATATGTTCAACAGCAGGTGGTATTCATTTTTATTTCATCAGAAAATGTCTCTATTCCATTTTATAAAAAATATTCATGAAATTTGTAATTTACACATTCAATTATCAACATTTTTTCATTTACCTAGTTGAACATTTTTTTTCCGAATCCTGTCATTACCGCTTGTGAATTCCATAAATTAATTCAGCTTGCTGTCTGCCAGAGGCTTTTCTGAAATCTTTCTCCTCTGTCTAGTCTTAGCTTGATCCTGCCACTTTTAAATATGTTTCATCTTGTCTTCGTGATCTGTGGCAGTCCGGGATACCTCTCTCTCTCTCTCTACTTTAAAATTTCTGGTGCTTTCTTACAAATATGCTCATATCAGTGAATTTTTGTATACATGCGCATGTCTATGAAACTTAATTTTATATTGACATTTTTAAAAGTGAAAGAAGGAGGTCTCATTAACCTTTACTTTTCCTAAACTTTGAAAACAAGCAAACCAAATTCTGCCCCTCACCTCTAATGTTTGGAAGGTGAGAATTCCTGCCAGTTAAGTCATCTTTTCTTCATAACTGTTGAGAAGAAATAATCAGACATCACTGACCAGTTCAAACCATTTTTACCAATGATATCTGTAACATAAACAGTTGACTAGTGAAAAATGGGTTGAGACAGTTTTACTTGCAATTATCTTGAACTTTGGTATCTTTGTTATTTTTACAGCGAGGGCGGCTTTGTTCATGTGGTAGCTTCGACTAGTTTTTCCTGCTATTCTTGCCTGGGCAGTGTAGGGGTGGGGACAGATGAGTGCAAGAGAAATGGGTGTGACTAATGGAAGTAGCGCCTGTCCTTCGGGAGTGCTGACTCCTGGGAGTGGGGAAGGGTGCAGGGCTTTGAGCCAAGGCCCATCCTGGTGGATTCAAGCCCACACGTGCGCTCCCTTGGCGGAACACGGGTTCTGTGTGTGATCTCTCAAAGCTCTTGCCTTCCCTTCGAGATCGGGCCCTGTTGCCAGGGGCTGGTGGGAGGAGACCTTGCTTGCTCCATCTTTGCAGACTGCCCTCCCTTCTAGACACCAAGCTCACCAATGGTAATTCCTTGAAAACAAGGATTTTTTTTCAGGATAATTAAACCTTTGATAGAGTGAAAAGGGATCTCAGGGTGAACTGAGGCAAGGGTTGTTGGTGGTCAAACTCCCTGTAGCTTTCTGGGAAAGCAATAGGAGATGCTACAATTTCTGCTCTACGGCCTTCACCTTCCTAGCTCATCTAGAAAGGTCTACCCTGGCCGAGTCTGTTCTCCACCCTTTGGGCTGGAGCAGGTGTAGGGGGTGGGGGGAGGTTTTCTGTCCAGAGCTTTGCCAGGAAGCTGCTCACTCCATTCCCAAGAACACCTCATCCTCACCTGGCATTTTCGCTTCTCCCTCTGCTGGGTTCCGGGACGTGGCTTTCATTTGTGGCCTAGGAAGGGGTGAAAAGGCCCAAATGCAGGGCGATAATTATGATTGTTGAGGCTCCTTTAACAAAAAGTTGTGTCCATTTTCACATCCTCACCCACCCTCCTGCCGGGACCAGGGGTAATCCTTGGAACTTTGCTCTCAGCTACCGTGATGCCCACGCGTACCGATCCTAGTTTTCCCCTTCTCATAGTGACCGGAGGCAGACTTTCAGCCCGAGAAACCAGGGACGAGAGAGTCACCAGGCGTCCAGGTTGTGATCGGGGACCCAGGAACCTGACTTTTCTGACAGGGCTGCTATCTGCCTTGTGGAGGACTTGAACCCGGCACAATGCTCATTCTAGAAAACCACCGGATCTTCTCGCAGCTCCTGGTTGTGCCCATCCCCTCTAGGAAGGCTGCAGAACACCTGCTTCTGACCTGCGCTCCGGGGCGGCGGTGGCGGTGGTGGTGGTGGTGGTGGTGGTGGTGGTGGTGGTGGTGGTGGTGGTTTGTGTGTGTGTTGGGGGGGGGGGGGAGAGAACTAAAGATTTGAAGGCAGCAACTCACCAGGGAGATGGTGGAGTTGGGGGGCTGGGCACAGCCGAGGCGTTTGAGTAAAGCCTCTCGTACCTGCAGGAGAGAGAAATGCCTGGTCATGGCAGCCAACGTCCCTGCCTTTGGAGTGAGTCGGGGGGCGGGATTCGGGGGGCAGACTCACTTTCTTGTCCATCAGGCAACCAAACAGCAAAATGAAGACGCCCTGAAAAGAGGGATATGGGGTGAGCGAGTGGAGGAGGAAGAATCAACCGGTTCCTCTCCTCTTCGTGCCCCTCCCTCCTCTCATCTGTTTCTGTGCCGAGGCCCCGCCTCGGGTTTGGTGATCAGCAGCGTTGGTGTGAGGACCTTCCGGTGCTTTTCTTACCGCGCACGGTGCAGAGAGGATGGGGGGATGGGGTGCTGACAATTCCCCCGACTTCTCTGGCAAAACCAGATACTATCTTACAGGTAAGAAAACCGAAGCCCAGAGAGGTTTGCCCCATGTTATCCGGCTAGGAGGGGCTGGGGTCCAAACCTCCGCCCTCTAAAACTCCCAGCTAGGTTTCTCCCGCCCCGTCCTGATGCCACCGTGAGGAGGAGCGGCAGTGGCATGGAGCATCTCAAATGGCAGCAAGCACAGCCACCCACCTGCGAGGTGTTGAGGATGGTGAAGATGTAGTGAGGGACGAGGGAGACTTCCTCGAGCAGAGTGGCCAGGCCCAGCCCCCAGGTGAGGCCGAAGATGGGTGTGAGGACGAGCAGGGCTTTGGCCACCCCCAGAAGGGCCTGGCGCTTCTCCACCGGGGGTCCCTCCGACAGCGAGGGTCTCAGCAGCTTCAGCATGGCCATGGCCAGCACCAGCCCGTTCAGGCCCACGATGGCCAGCACCGGCCCCACGAAGGTGTAGAGCGCCCCGCCCTTCCCGTCCAACCAGCACACCCCCTCCCCCAGGTATTGCCCTCGGGGCAGATAGAGGCCCAGGGCGGCGCCCGCGAACCCCATGGGGCAAAGGTAGCCGAGAGCCACCATCAGGGAGAGGACGCGGCGCTTGGACAGCTGATGGAAGACAAAGAGCAGCTGGTGGGCCAACATCAGGGCCTGCGCCAGCATCCAGAAGAAGGTGGCCAGGTAGAGGAAGTGGCAGAGGAAGGCGGCGGCCAGGCAGAGCGGGCTTCGGGGCCCTGGGGGCAGCAGGGGGGCTCCCAGGAAGCAGGTGTCCGCGGCCAGCAGGCACAGCACCACGTTGAGCAGGGCCGCGTGGCGCAGGTAGGCAACTTTGTTCCGGACCACGGCTCTCCACACCAGCCTGTACACGCCCAGGCACACAAGCAGTGCCAGGATGGAGGCCCCCAGGCCCACCTGGCTCAGCAGCTCCAGGGTGCGGTTTCTGGGGACGGGGTGTCGGGACATGAGGATGGAGAAGGCAGTGAGGTGCCGGCAGGCGCAGTGACTGTGGCTTGGGGTCGCCACGGCGCTGGCATTGGCTGCCTGCACCTGGCACCCTTCCCCTGACCAGCCCCCGTTGCCCTGGAAAAGATGGTGGTCCCAGAAGACGCAGTGAAAGGGGTCCTCTCTGTCCCCAAAGTCCATGATGACTTCTCCCTGGTTGAAGGCCTGGCCACCCGCCATGATGGAGATGGAGAGGACCTGACCGGGGGTGGTGTAGGCGGAGTCCCCCAGCTCTCGTCCGTAGTTGGAGGGCAGGAGGTGGTCCAGTTTTCGCAGCATCAGGCTAGTGATCGTGAAGTTACTGCTGCTATTGACCAGTGGGGCCAGTGAGTGTCTGGGAATCTTTGCCCGTAGTCGGGGCTGAGTGGAGAAGGAGACTTTGTAGTCAGCGGGGAGTGAGGGCGTGAGGAGCTGGGTCTGCACCTGCACATTGGGCAAGCTGAAGGAGAAGGGGTGATCCTGTGGGCACAGGCTGCGTGCCAGGGTCTCCACCGCCAGCAGGAGATCCGAGGCCGCCGAGGGCTTCTGGACCTGGGTCGGGGTCCACAGGGAACTGGCGTCCATGTCTAGGACCTTGTCTGTGGTGTTCAGGAGAGCCTGTGGCACCCAACAGAGAGATGAGGCCTAGCTGCCAGCACCCACAGCACTGAGCTGGGGCACCGGGAACTACAGACCCCCAAACCTACATTTCCTTGTTCACTGCAAGACCCAAGGTTGGAGAGACAGGGGAGAAGACAGGCCTATGAAGGGAGAGCTTCTGTACAGGAAGAATGGGAGGCTGTTGAGCTAACCACTGGGGCATCTTCAACTTTGTGGTCTCCTGAAGCACATTCTATCCCTCCATCTGACCACCCTTCTTCCCCCTCCATCCCTTGGGGTCACCAAGGCCCTAAGGGGAGCCCCTCTTCAATTTCTTGACCCCTACCGGTCTGTAAGCTAGGAATGTGGTAGAGGCACAATGTTCTGAATCAGAGCCATGTGCATGTCTGTATGCCAACATGTGTGACACATATTCCCAGACATGAAGTGTGTGCAGTGTCATAACTTGTAGTTATTTTTTTGTCTGTGGCCTACGGGTCGCCAATTGATGCCCATGTTGAGAGCTGGCTTAGGGGAGTCCAGCAAAGCCAACTGTGTTAGTTTCTTCACGTAGGTACTTGTGTGGGCACGTTCTGTGTGTACGGGGGATTCACATCGCATTCACATGTCTGCATGTGAATGGGAAACATACGCCTCTGAACTCATGTCTACACACCCCTCCCTACCCTCTCCCCGCCTCCCAGGTGCTCCCAGCATCAGACCTTCTCCACCTCCCCAGGCCTTAGAGACTGTCGTCCAAAGAGGAGAGACAGACCCCAGGAGCAGGCACCTGCACTCTAGAAAGGTCCGTCGTGTGACAGCCCATGATGACGTCAGAGGGACAGAGAGCCAGCGATGAAGAGCTTCTACCCCCTCCACCCAGCTGGCCCCGGCTGTGGCTCGGAGAGCTTACCTCCAGGGAACTGCGTTGGAGCGGCGTTTCGGTGTCTGCCACCACCTTGGCCAGGAACGTCATGGTGCCCAGCAGTGCCAATAAGTCGGAGGGTGAGCTCACCGCCTCTGTCTGCTCCAGCAGCTGCGCCAGGCTCCGCGGCACCTCTTCAGCAGGCCAGCCCTGGCCTGCCCACAGCAGCTGACCCAGACAGGACAGCAGGGGAGGGGTGGCAGTGCTCAGGAGCAAGGGGCCACTTCCTCCCCCATCCAGTCCTTCCTCCCCGGTAGCCACACCCCTCCCCAGGGGATCAGGAGGCAGGGAGCGGAGTGAGCCATGTGGAAGGAGCTGACACCGATGTTAGTGGGATGGACCCTTGAGAGATGAAGGTTTGAGAGTGGCACACTCCCGCCATGGGAGTCCTGGCCACTCGAAGCCCCCACACCGACTTCCTGGCCCCGCCAGGGATCCAGTTCGGAGAAGCTGAACCCCCTCTGGGCTGGGCCTCAGGAGGAGGGATTCTGGAGCTGGGTCCTGCGTGAGGAAGGGGGGTCCGGGGAGGCTGCGGCCCGTGGGCAGCGGGTAAAGACGGAAGCTTTACCTGGGCTCTCCGAAGCAAGGCCAGGAGCCGAGTGTCTGTGCAGCTGCTGCGGACGGGCCCCCAGACCCCCTCCGGCCCACAAGTCCTCTTCACCGTGCCCGTCCTGTTCACCGGACAGGGGGCCTGAGCCACGTGGCCGGCCTTGGTGACATTCCAGGCCACAAGGGCGGCGGAGTCCTCGGGGCAGGTGGTGTCCCCATCTGAAGAACGTTATCGGGGAGAGCTCAGCAGCCGCAGTCTCGCCCAAGCCTCTCCTTGGGCAGAAACCCACGCAGGCTCTGGGACCCGGCCCCCGGAATGCCACGGGGCCGCTCCCGGGGCAAGCAGGGGAGAGGTCGGCCAGCTGGACCTCAAGCCCCACGTACCCTGGATGATGGTGACAGAGACGGGGACCCTGAGGGGAGTCAGTCCTGGGCTCTGCAGGTCACACGTGTATGTGGTGTCAGCCGCGGGGCAGTGCTGGGCGGCCAGCACCAGGCACCGGTCCCCGGGGGTGCTGGAGGAGGAGGCTGCGGGGGAGACAGGGGGGAGCAGTCACAGGCCGGGGACAGAGCCAGACCCCAGCAGGCCCGGGTTTGGCGTTTCAGCCTTCCTAGCGGTTTCAGAGGCGGATGCGGCAGGGGGAGAGCAGAGAAGTACCAGGGCACCCAATTACCCAAGACCGAGCTCGGATTCTGGCGAAGGACACTCTGGGGATCTCTAACTTCCAGTCCGGGGACTGGACGCCACGGCTTCCTCGTCTGTCAGATGAACTGTCATCAAGTGAGCCTCACAGAGTGTGCTGCGGGCGTGTAAGGAGATTGTGCGGCTGAGGGCATTTCGCAGTGGTGGTTACTGTTGACCGACGGAGCTGGCATTGCTCTAGAGCAGAGATGCTCAACTGGCGTGCCGCGGGGATGTGAAAACATGCAGAACCTGACTATTTAATCAGGGGCGCTGACCTCTGTCCCCTTGACTGTCAAATTAAAAAAAAATGACAACCACCAACGCAATAGCCACCGGGCGTGAATGAATGAAAATGATACCTATTTTTAAAAAAATCAGACCGGCAAAATAGACCGTGTATCTTTTGGTGTGCCATAGAATTTTAGGGACTAGTTTATGTGCCATGGGATGGAAAAGGTTGAAAATCACTGCTCTGTCGGCACAGTGTTGGACTTGGACCCAGAACTCCCAGGTGGAACTGCAGCTTCTGCTGCTGCTGAGGTGGAGACCAGCCGCCCTCCCCACTGCCCCGGCCGGCCGGGGACCACCGTACCTTCGCTGCCCTCCGCAGGGCTCCAGGAAGCCATGTAGCCCAGGGGAGTGTAGGGGATGCAGCAGCTCAGCTGGAAGCCCGGGGAGGTGGCGCAGGAGATGGAGAGCTGGTCTGGAAGCCGAGCCACATCCGCCGCCTGCAGGGGCACCCTCGCCACCTGGTACAGCTCCCACCGGAACCCCTGGGCCTCGAAGCAGCACACGTACTCACCTGCGGACACACACACACAGACACACACACACACACACAGACACACACACACACACACACACACACACACACACACCCCTACTGTGGCTCTGGGCTCCTCCGGCCCCCACCTGCACCACAGCTCTGCTGCTTCCCAAGCCACAACCTAGGTGACCATCTTGGTCTAGTTTCTGCTAATGCCCGCAAAGGGATTCCTAGGAGGGAAGAAGTCTGAAGAAGAGGCCCCTGACCCTTTCTGATGAGCCGATTGCCAAGAATTCTAAAGTGCATGTCCCTCCTTCCCTCCAGTAGATTCCCTTCCTGCCCCATCCCTGCCATTCCAACAGCTGGATGAAAAGCACGCCTCTGGCCAAAACCAGATAGAGCGTCGGCCTGCAGACTGAAATGTCCCAGGTTCGATTCCAGTCAAAGGCATGTACCTTGGTTGCGGGCACATCCCCGGTAGGGGGTGTGCAGGAGGCAGCTGTTCGATGTTTCCTCTCTAATCGATGTTTCTAGCTCTCTATCCCTCTCCCTTCCTCTCTGTAAAAAATCTATAAAATATATTAAAAAGAAAAGAAAAGCACGCCTCTGTTCTCAGTGAAAACTGAGACCCTGCTTTCTTCCTTCATAAATGTCCATGCCAACAGGCCTCTTCGCCATTGTGTCCCAGAATGAATAAATGGAAAGATGGGGAGGGAAAAGAGGAGGAGAAAAGAGAAGGGAGGAGGAGAGAGGGAGGAGGAGGAGGAGGAGAGAGGGAGGAGAAGAAGGAGGAGGGGAGAACAGGCTGGCTACCTTCCCACTCGTGGGAGACGTTGCGGATGCTGAGCACAGCCTGGCCCCGGCGGGACGTCAGGGACACCTGCGCCCCGGGCTGCAGGGGGATGGGCCGGGGGCTCCCCGTGTGCCGCCGCAGGAACCAGCTCAGCTTGGAGGTCTCCTGGCTCGTGAGGAGGGTCAGGTTCAGCGTGCGGCCCGGCATCTGCAGCCAGGGCTCCAGGCTCAGGCTGCCGGGCGCTGCAGGGAGGCAGGAGGCGGGGTCGGTGGCGGAGCTGCGGGCTCACAGGCAGCTGAGCTGTGACGCTTCTCCGCCATCTCGCTGATCCATTGCGTGGACGATATCACAGGTGTCTCCTGTTTTCTCCCTTTGTGCCCGCCTCCACCCAACCCCTGCGTCACCCAGGCCTTCCCCACACGATTGTCTACGTCCATGGGTGACGCATACATACACCCATGTTCTTTGGTCAAGCTCTTCCTGTCCCCCTGACCCCCCGCTGGCTTCTCCACCTTCTGAAGCCCTTCCCTCTTCTCTCCCTCCCCACCTAGCATTTTTTAAAATTTATTTTGCTTTGCTTTGCTGCCTGGACGACCCCATCTGCCACTGGGAACAGAACAGGGGGCCGTGTTGGCCTGTGGCTTCCCCTCTCCCTGACTGGTGTGTCCTCAGAGCCCTGCCGTTCATGAGCCTCATGATTCAGGACCCGAGCTCGGCCTCTGATCTGCTGCGACGGCTGGAGCCTTCTCCCGCCCGAGGGGGCCGGGGGGCTGGGGCCAGCTGGCAGAAGTGCAGAGCCAGCGAGGAAAAAAAACACAGAGAACGTTTCTCTCAAGCGGGCCCATGGCTTTTCGCGTTCTCAGCTCTCCTCACCAGGTGGCAGCAGCTGGCAGTAGCCGGCTGCCGGCGGGCTGAAGACCAGACAGCCGCAGGGCCGGTGGTGGTAGGCGGGCTGGCAAAGCTGGTGGCGGGAGCAGATGCTGGCATTCCACTGGTATCCGGACAGGCAGGCACAAGAGGTAAACCCATCCGGCTTGACTTTACACTCTGCGACAGAGGGCAGGGGGAGGGGAAGGGGGCAGGCTGTCTGGGGAAGCCAGCTCCACCGGATCCACACCTGCCCGGTGCCTGAGGGGCTCTGGGGCTGGGTGTCCGGGACAATCCCCGAGCCACAGGCCCCTCAGCCACACCCACCCTCCTGGGACTGTCAAAGCCTCAGGGGCGGGGGGGGGGGGGGGGGGCAGGGTGAAGTCCAGGCCCACCCCTGTCTGCGCCTTGGGCCCCCCATTTAGAAGATGGAGCAGGAGGGGCAGGGCCTGTCTGGAGGGGGGCGTGAGGAAGAAGCTGGGCCGCGCAGACCCTCCAGGAATAGGGAGCATTGAAGGCCAGCTGGCTGCGGGAGGGCGGGCACCCACACTCCCTTCACCCTGGGCCCCCGCCCCTGGGGGGGAGGCAGTGGAAGGGGGGGCAGTACCTGTGGTGAGGCCGAGGCCAGTGAGAGTTCCAGGGGAAGAGGGAGCGGAGGCAGGGGGCAGGGGCAGGGGCCTGGAGAGCGCTGCTGGCCAGCTCCCATCTGAGAAGACCAGCTGGACGTAGACGGAGAGCAGGGCTGATTCTGCAGGAGAAGGGGGGAGCTGGAGAGGGGAGCCAGCAAGGCCATGGGCCCGCTCCCCTCTGCACCCCACACGGAGCTGGTCTCTGCCAGGAACCCGGAGCAGATCACACCTCCCACAGCCCATCTAGGCACAGTCGGGACTCGGGGGTATCACCGCCTCATCTAGCTATGAAACATCTGTTTTATGTCACCTTCCCAACAACCCCCACTTAAAGATGGATGATTTTCTCCAGGCCTCACAGCTAGAGAGGAGGCATAGGGACCCACCTGACAGCTCAGACCCACTCCTTTCTCTTTGAACCCATTCACCGACCCTTCATGGCCTCTTCCAGGCCTCCTCGCCTCATTCCCTGCTCCCTCTCCTTCTCCTCCTCCTCCTCCTCCTCCTCCTCCTCCTCTATCTACTCACCACCTGCTCCGCTGTCTTGGTCCAGCGGCTGCCCAGATTCCCCTCCCGCCTGACCGGGTCCCTAGGACAGAGCAAAGCGGAGAGACTTCCTAGGAGAGGCTGACACCTCTCGGAGGGACACTTTCTTCTCCGTGTGGTTCAGGTGCCAGCCTGGCTAGTCTGGCAGGACACAGTCCTTTTGAAGGCCCTCTTCTTTTTCCTGGAATTAAGCGGAACGTTGGGAGGAGAAAGCAGGCTGCCGGCAGGAGGTGCGGGAGATGTAGCCCCAGCGACCTGCCAGGGCCGGAACCCAGGAACCAGGCACACCCCAGAGAGTCAACATGCTTTGCTTAATTTTTTCCCTGAGTTTCCCTGCCCCTGGGCCTGAGGCTAATTGAAATGGCTGGGTCTGGGGCTCCAGGGGGAGGGCTGGGCAGAGCTGGCTGGGCCCAGGGGCTTGGGCTCCCATCCCCTCCATAGGAATGGCCACGGGGGTGAGTGGAGGCAGCGTCTTCCCTCAGGCTCTGGCTCCTGCAGACTACTCCTCACCAGCTCCCGCTGTGCTCACAAATCTATATGTATGTGGACATCCACCTAAAAACAGATATGGCCCCGGGTGAGCCATGTGTCCCAGGGGGCCGTGTGCCCCGGGCGAGCCGTGTGTCTCAGGGGATGCAGTGGGACCCAGGGGAAGGGGCGGTGAGAACCAGAGGAGGAGCGGACTCTATTTGTGTGGTCCTGAGACAGTCACCATAAAACAAGCAGATTGTCAAATGACAGTGGGGAGGGGAGGGAGACCTGGGGGGAGATAAGAGAACAACCGAAGGACTGGTATGCATGCATATAAGTACAACCAATGAACACAGAACTCTGGGGAGGGAGGGCATGAATGGGAGGTGGGGGGGGCAATGGTAAGATATGTACACATATAATACCTTAATAAAAAAATTGAATGCCTAAAAAAATAAAAAATAAAAACAGATATGAATAGAGACAAGGAGACAGAGACAGACGAGACAGCACCCGGGAGCAAACCAAGACGAAAGAGTACGAATCTAGACTCGGCCATCTTTCCCCGATTCTCTCCTGTTCTCTAGGCCAGTTTGGTCCCAAATCTGGAAAGTTTTCCTTTTTGTTTTTCAAGATTGTAAGCTTGACTGGAACAGCCTTTATCCAAAGTGGGCAGGCATCAGCGGAGTTCACGGGGACTCAAACAAAGAAACAAAGCTGTCCCCACACTCCAGAGCACGAGACTGAAGCCCCCGGGACCCGATAACCAACCAGGTCCCCAGCCCTTGCCCCTCCGCCTGTCATTTCAGCCCCCACCTCCCTGCCTCTCACACCAGGGGTCCCCACTGCTGCCTCTGCAGACCTTCCCAGGGTCCTTACCCCAGTCTTACTCACGGGTTGGGATGCTCGGGCAACGGGTGGCCCCACAAGGGGGAGAGTCATGGCCAGGAGTAGCACGGGGGCAGCCGGACAGACCATGGCTCAGGGAAGCAGTCCTCAGGAGCCCTCCCTCGGCTGCATGATGCAAATTTCCTCCGAGAAGAGCTGGCCTGACGGTGCGCAGATGGGAAGGGAGGGAAGAGTGGAAGGGAGCCAGGGCTGACCGTGCAGAGGAAGTGCTACAGCCCGTGACTGAGACAAATGGGTGCCCGGGTCACTGTGTGACCACCTGGAGCTGCCCATCCCCCCATGAGAGGAGTCTGTCCAGATTCCCCCTGGGGTCTGGGCCAAGGACTCGGTGAGCAGGAGAGGACTTAGGGGTCCTAGATCACAACCAGCAATGTTTCGATAAGGCAAGTTCGGTCATGTCTCCAAGGGTCTGGGAAATCTGGGTTGTTCTGAAACTCCCAGGAAGCTGGGTCATTGAGCACAGAGTCAAGGTTAGAAGAGACACACGTTAGAGCTAATAGTTATCCTCAAATCATTTCCAGATAGACTAGAAACTGAAGTGTAACAAAAATCTGGAAAAATACGAGGGAAAAGTATCAAGTAATTTCACAAAATGATTTTGAGGTGAAGAAGCCTTTTCTAAACAAGATACAAAACCCAGAAGCCAGAATGGAAATAAATGAGACTGTCTAACAAGATTTCAATTTGGGATGAAAAGGATGATAAGGTAGAAAGGCAAAAGACATCAGATTTCTAGCATAATGATTACATAAGGGCTAATCTTATTTTTTATTTTTCAATTACAGTTGACACTCAATAGTATATTAGTTTCAGGTGTACAGCAGAGTGGTTAGGCATTTATGTAACTTATGAAGTGATCTCCCTGATAAGTTTAGTGCACACCTGGAGCCATACATAGTTCACTATATTCCTTATGCTGTGCTTTACACCCATGTGTCTAAGAAGTGGGCAGAGGAATTGGATACAGCTTTTAATTGTCAATTTGTACTTCTTAATCTGTTCACCTTTTTTACCCAGCCCCGCTACCCCTCATCCCACCTGGCAACCTGTTCTCTGTATCTATGAGTCTGTTTCTGTTTTGATGTTTCTCTTTCTCTTTCTCTCTCTCCCACTCCCTTCTTCTCTGAAATCAATAAAAATCTTACCTAATAACAGACAAAGATGGCCATGACTCTCTGCTACGCCCACATTCAATCAGAATGAGTATGCAAATTAACCTGTCAAAGATGGCAGATTAATTTGCATATGTAAGCACAGAGCAGCCAGGAGGGGTGGGATGCCTCCTATGAGGTGGGGGGGGGGGGAAGGAGCTACAGGAGTGGTGCTCGGGACAGAAGCAAGGACTTGCAGATCCTGGGTAGCTAGGAGTGAAGTCAGGGGAAGAAAGGCATATTCTTGCACGAATATCATGCAATGGGCCTTTGATATATTATAAAAAAGATATAAAAATGCAAATAATAAGAAAATATTGTCAGCTACCACTTATCAAAAGACAAGATATTGATTATATTCAGTGTTGACAAAAATGTACTTGCACATAAGCACCAAAATGTGTATGAGGATGTTCAAGGCACAGTTGTTTGTGGAAGCAAATGAGTTATCTCCATTTCAGGGATAGGTTAAGTAAATACGGAATTTCCAAACAGAGAACATTGGGGGAAATAGCTGTAAGAGGCCTTAAGTAATATTTGTATTAAATGAATGAAACCCATCAAGATAG
Organism: Vespertilio murinus; assembly: GCA_963924515.1. NCBI lineage: Eukaryota > Metazoa > Chordata > Mammalia > Chiroptera > Vespertilionidae > Vespertilio > Vespertilio murinus. The sequence continues at coordinate 54,336,230 of OZ004713.1, forward strand.
TAACAGTGGTTGTAACTAAATGATAGAATTTATATATTTTTAAATATATTTTTAAAATTGATTTTTCACAGAGAGGAAGAGAGAGGGATAGAGAGCTAGAAACACTGATGAGAGAGAAACATCAATCAGCTGCCTCCTGCACACCCCCTACTGGGGATGTGCCCAGAACCCAGGTACATGCCCCTGACCGGAATTGAACCCGGGACCCCTCAGTCCACAGGGTGACGCTCTATCTGTTGAGCCAAACCGGTTTCGGCAGAATTTATATATTTTTAAAAATCTGTATTTGATTGATTTTAGAGAGGAAGGAAGAGAGAGAGAGTGATAGAAACATCAATGATGAGAGAGAATCATTGATTGGCTGCTTCCTGCATGCCCCCTACTGGGGGATCAAGCCTGCAACCCAGACATGTGCCCTTGGCCAGAATCGAACCTGGAACCCTTCAGTCTGCAGGCTAACGCTCTACCCACTGAGCCAAACCAGCGAGGGCGGATTTATATATTTTTCTACTTTTCTGTCTTTTTCAATTTTGTGTTCCATAATGGGGAAAATCTTAATAAAAAGATCAGGTTTTACAGTCTCAACTTCTTTCTCATATACCCAGTTCAGAGTCCTTCAGCTATGCCCAGGTGTCACCGTTGTCAGGAAGTGCCCACAGGGATGAATCAGGGCTGAGGCCTAGGGTGGGGTCCAGACAAGCAGGTACTTATTGCTGCCACCTACCTACTCCCAAGTCCACGGCCAACCTGAAGGCTACTGACCTTTGTCTCTCTACATACAGAATGACATTTGGAAACCAATGATTTTCCCCCTCTGCTGACAGCTTCTCTGAGCTCTGAGTTGCAGCCTGGTCAAAGCAAGTCCCCTTTTACTCTTCTCTGCTTTGATCCCCAGGCCACTGTCAGCTGGGTCTTTGGTCACAAATGTTTGCAATCCAGGCTTCTCTTATCTGATTCTGAACAAGTTATCTTAAAACTTCCTTTACTATGTAAACTATTAACAGGTTACTAACTAGTAAAAGTTGCTTAGACCTTTATCCCATATGAATCCTAGCTTCTTATTTATGGCATTAAGTTATCAGAGTATGAAATGATAGATTGTTAGATTGGGATGGGGGACCTTAGCTGAGATATCATCTATTTCAACTCACACTTTACAGAAAAGGAAAAGTAGTCAAGAAGGGAAACTAGTTAAATATTCAGTGTTGACAAATAAAAGTAAAAGCTAGTAAGAGGCAGGACTAAATGACTGAAGACCAGGTCTTCTGACTTTGAGTCTAAGGAATCCAGATGGAGGGAATTAAGACAGAGCAAATTAAATATAGAACAGAAAATCCTGGCTACAAAAATGGATTAAAAAATAATACAAGAATAGAATTTGATTCTCAAGGAAGGCAGTACTTCCACAAAGCTTTGTGGAAAGTCACCTCGTGAACGCCTTACTTACCTAGAAGTCCTTACTTCAGCAAATGGACCATTTGGAACACAGCTGAGATCTACAAGGAACCAAAGGCCATAGAGATATTGTATTCCATCAGGCAAGAAAGAGAACCAAAAGGCATCCATATTAGAAAATAAAAGTGAAATTATCTTTAATCACAGATAACATGATCTTATGTTTAGAACAGCCGTGGGCAAACAACGGCCCATTTGGCTGTTCTATCCGGCCCACGGAGCCAAAAGAGCGGAGGGTTCTCTTGCTCTCCCCTCCGCTCCTTCACCAGTAGCCCAAGATGAGAGTGCCAGCATGGTCAGGTTGCTTTTGTTCCGGCCCTCTGGTCCAGTTTAAGAACCCACTGTGAGTCAAAATGTTTGCCCACCCCTGGTTTAGAACATCCCGAGGATGTCCACTCAAAAAACTAGTAGTACTAATTAAAGTTCAGCAAAGTTACAAGGACAGAAGAGCAATAGGTAAAAGATCATATTGTATTTGTGAAAATTAATAAATAAAACCTCATTTAAAAAAAGTCAGAAAAAAATGGAACAGACTGACGATTCTCAGAGGGAAGGTGGTGTGGGAGTGTGTGGGAAGAGATTAAAGATATTATGTGCATTACCATATGCATTACCTATGGACACAGGGTGGCGAGGGCCTGGGGTGGGGTGGGAACTGCATGGAGGGGAGCTGTAGGGGGGAAAAAGAGGGACATCTGTAACAATCTCAACAATAAAGGTTGGTTTAAAAAAAAAGGAGTCAGGAAGCGAGGAGAGAGAACTCTCACACAGGTGTCACTTAACACACACTACTGACCGACCCCACGACTGAATGTACCTTGGTGCACTTGTCAAAATAGGATCTGGGCACAGCAATCATGACAGTTGTGAAATATGGCATTTTGACAGAGTGCAGGGGAACAGAAAGTACACAGCTGTTTACCAACAATCACAGTAACAGCTAATGAGCTAATCACTGGGGGAGACAGAAAGTTCTAATATAGAAAGCTCTTGTTTAAAATTGTTTGATGCAAAAAAGAGAAATAGAAATTTTTTAAAAAAATCAAATAGTTTATTTTACTTTTATTTTTAATATATTTTATTGATTTTTTACAGAGAGGAAGGGAGAGAGATAGAGAGCCTTCTGCACACCCGATACTGGGGATGTGCCTGCAACCAAGGTACATGCCCTTGACCGGAATGGAACCTGGGATCCTTCAGTCTGCAGGCTGATGCTCTATCCACTGAGCCACACCGGTTTTGGCAAAAAAAATAAATAAATAAAGTTTGATGCCCTGAAATGCGTGATCTGTGAATTATGTAAAGCCGGGTGCTATATATCTCTTCATTAAGAAAGACACTTACGTCATCAAAAATTTAAAGTGCTCTGCCTCTCAAGAGCATGCACGTGCCTTTCTTTGCTCAGGGCAGCTCCTCAACTCAGGGTTCCCACCAGACTTGCAACCAGAGGAGCGATGGGCAGCGGCAGCTAAACCCGTGCACCTGCCTCCAGGCCTCCCTTTCAGTGAGCCAAAGCAGCCCCACCTCAGCCCTTCTGTTGCTTCTTCTAGCCTAAGCTCTTCCTTGTTTTATTGTTCCCCATTTTAATAAATCTACTCTCAAACAAACAAACAAAAAACCTTAAAGAAGTGGTATAAAATGGCATTTTGACAGTGTGCAGGGGATATAGTAAGAATTTCTGATCTCATATGACTTCATCATCTAACTCCGGGACCTAGAATGAGGCCCCATACTTGCTGTCCGGGATAGTACAGGAAACCCTGACTCAGCATTTATGTTCAAGTATTTGCCCTAAAGCAAAGCTTAGAGGAGTTGAAGAAACTCATGGAATTTCTGATGCTATCTTTGAGTCCTACAAGATGTGGGGAAGACCAGGATATTAGAACAGAATTTTTCTTCTAGGTAAAATAATTTCAAACCGGTTTGGCTCAGTGGATAGAGCATCAGCCTACGGTCTAAAGGATCCCAGGTTCGATTCTGGTCAGGGGCATGTGCCTTGGTTGTGGGCACATCCCCAATGGGGGGTGTGCAGGAGGCAGCTGATCTATGTCTCTCTTTCATTGATGTTTCTAGCTCTCTCTCTCTCTCCCTTCCTCTCTGTAAAAATAAATAAATAAATAAATAAAATATATTTTAAAAATAATAATTATTATTTCAAATCCTCTAAACCAGGGGCCTATCTGATTTTAATGTATAATTCAGGCTATCAAAATCTTAATCAGCTTGAATATCTGTTAAGCAACATCCCCTATCTATGTAGACCCATCTGTTAAGATAACTTTATACTTTTGGAGGCGTAAGGTGGCTTAGCTAAGCATGAAATGAAATCCCAAAAATATATAGGACAAGATGACTGCTTTGAGAATGAAGGATGTGAGCTATCTCATACAAATCACAAAAGACTACAACATGGTAATATTACTCCATGAAAGAAAAATGATTTTTTTCTTCTTCTATGAGCAAAGAACTTCAGGTTCAGGCTCGAGAAAGCGTAACTAATGGAAAAGCCAGAGCCAGCCAGCTGGCGGTCAAAACCAGCGTCATTACTGGAAAGCTGGATAGGAGAAGGTGGTTTAAATCTCAGTCAGATGCGCCTCCCAGTCATCCACCCTGCGCGGAATTTACTGACCCAGACACTGACACAGCGGCCACCTCCAGGCCTCCCTTTTGGGGAAGGGGGAGCTGACAATGAGCCCCGAGGATTGGCCCCTTCAAAAGAGGGAGCACCCAGAGCCCATTCTCCTTGTCTTCCCCATCAGATAGGTCACATTGTGCTTGGGGAAAAGGGAGAGGGAATAAAGACTCTATCGCTCTGGGGAGCAGCAGCTTCCTCCCCTCTGTGGAAGGGAGAAAAGAAAAAGGAATGAGCATTCCTAGCTAACACCTTGCAGCAGTGACTACAACAAAATTTAATATTCTAGTGAGCAAGCTGATAAAACATCACTTAACTAATGACAAAATATATAAATAGGTAAATTTTATAAAATTAGTACACCTAGAAAATATTTCTGAACACCTTGTTAGAAGCCCTACAAAAGTGTGTGTCAAGGGCAAAAAATAGTAGGTTATGTGTACTGGAAACTGGCTCTTTCTGCTTACGTTCCATTTACTTTCTTTCCTTCCCCCCCCCCCCCCACTTATTTTCTGACTCACTTCCTAGAAACTGTCCTTTACCCATAATTACAGTTTACCGTGGAAATCATTTTTGTAACTGGGACCTAGTGAGAGCCTGAAGTTAGAACCGCATCATGTAAAAGTCAGCAGCTATTGGTTTTCTGTCACAAGGATGGAGAAATGGTCTGAGCTCAAAGGAAAAGTGAAGCTAAAGTGCAGATAGAAACAAACAAACATGAACGGAGTCCCTTGTTTTAACTTTATTTTATTCCTGATGCTCATTCACCTTGACCTCCTGGCCTTGAATTCCACCAGAGAGCCCAACTGTTTTCATCATTTCCCTTTTTTGCTTGAGAGAGTGAGACCTTGTTTCTGTTATTTGCAGCTAAAGGAATGTGTGTTGATGCATGCTCAGAAAAGCCAAGAAGGCTGTGATGGTGGAACAGTGGTCATTATTTAAGACATGGGGATTAAAGGGCCTTATGGGATTCAAGACAACCACTTCATCTTTCTAGACTTCATTTTTCATGTCTATAAAATGAAGGCGTTAAATTACATGGCCTTTGTAATACTTTGAAAATGTTTCACTTCCTTCTGGCATTCACAGTTTCTTTTCTTTTTTCTTTTCTTTTTTAAAAAGGACTATAGGTCTAACTTTATTATACTAGAGGCCTGGTGCACGAATTCATGCACCAGTGGGGTCCCTCAGCCTGGCATGTGGGATCGGGCCAAAACCAACTCTCCGACATCCCCCAAGGGGCCCAGATTGTGAGAGAGCACAGGCCAGGCCAAGGGACCCCATGGTGCACGGACTGGGGCCGGGGAGGGATGTAGGAGGTTGGCCAGCTGGGGAGGGACCGCAGGAGGGCTCCAGAGTCCAGCCTGTCTCACTCAGTCCTGATCAACTGGATCCCAGCAATAAGCTAACCTACCGGTTGGAGAGTCTGCCCCCCTGGTGGTCAATGCATGCCATAGTGAGTGGTTGAGAGGTCTTAGCATTACATTAGCATATTACACTTTGATTGAATGGCCGACTGGCCACTTAGCATATTATATAGGATTCCCCATGAAATTTATCAAATTTAATATACTTGGATTTCTATCCTTGTAGGCATAGACTCAAGAGTGTGCTACATACATATTCCATGAAATATGTATAAAAATGTTCTCATGAGGTATCAAAAGCATGGTTCTGGAAATGACCATCAAGAGGAGAATGAAGGAATGAATTCATTCTGGCCATACATGTGCAGATGCAATGAAACCGTCAAGAATACAGGAAGGATGACCACGAGTGCAAGGTGATGAATCCCTGCAATTTCTGGAAGGACATTACCCAAGGAGAGACGGTTCCTGTAGTTCTCCAACATCATGTCCCTGGACAAGGTTCTCTAAGCAGGGTCCAGGCATGCCCATTCCTCCTGAGAGAATTCCATGGCCACACCCGTTGGCTTCTCTTCTAGGTTTCTGGCTCCTCTTTCTCTTCTTCTGTATCTTTCTCAGGTAAGACCAGCCTTATTTTATTATTATTGTTTATCCTCACCCACGGGTATTTTTCCATTTAATTTTAGAGAGAGTAGAAGGGAGGGGGAGAAACACTGATGTGCCCTTGAGTGGAATTGAACCTAAGCCCCTTTAACCCACACTTCTGGTGCTCTACCCACTGAGCCAAACTGGCTAGGGTGAGATCAGTCTGGATAAGTCCAGTCCTGGGTGGGAAGGCAGGGATGGTAATTTGACCATCCAGAGAGACCTCCAAGCCCCGGGAGCGAAAGGGGGCTGTGGATCTGTGAAGCCCGGGTCTGAAAAAGAAAATCCGAGATTCAATCCGGCACATGTGTCTAGCTTTCACAGTTTCTGATGTTAAACCCACAGTCATTTGATTCATTTCCTTCTTGTAAGTAATGTATTATTTCTCCTTGGCTGCTTTCAAGATTTAAAAAAAAATCTTTATAGTCTTTGGTAGTTATGAGGTGTCTAAGCTGGGCGTTCTTTAGACTCACCTTGTTTTGGATTCACTGAAATTTTTCTACAGGTTTTCCCTCAAATTTCAGCCATTATTTTTTCAAATATTTTTTTTCCTGCCCCATATTCCTTCTCTTCTTTTTCTTGGGCTCAAATACACAAATTTTAGGCTTTTTGGTTTTTTCTCATAGATACTCCCCACCATGACTTTGTTCAGTTTTTCAATCTTTTCTCCTTGTTGTGAACAACAGATGTTCAGTTAAGGGTTTGAGATAGGAGATTATCCTGGATTATTCTAGTGGGCCCAAGATAATCACAAGGTCCTTATAAAAGGGAGACAGGAAGGAGATTTTTTTTAAAAAGGAGATCTATAACAGAGATTGGAGGGATGGGCTTTGAAGATGAAGGGTCCATGAGCCAAGGAATGCAGAAGCTGGAAAAGGCAAGGAGGAGGATTCTTTCCTGGAATCTCTAGAAAAATGCAATGCCGCTGACATCTTTTTAAAAATATATATATTTTATTGTTTTTTTACAGAGAGGAAGAGAGATGAATAGAGAGTCAGAAACATCGATGAGAATCATCAATCAGCTGCCTCTTGCACACCCCCAGATATGCCCACAACCAAGGTACATGCCCTTGACAAAAATCGAACCCGGGACCCTTCAGTCCGCAGGCCGACGCTCTATCCACTGAGCCAAACCAGTTTCGGCTGCCACTGACATCTTGATCTCAATTCTGTAAGTTTTATTGCAGAATATTCATACTTCTGACCCTAGAACAGTAAAATACTACATTTGTGTTGTGTTAAGCCATAATATTTGTAGTAATTTGTTACAGCAGCAATAGAAAATTAATTCAGAGCCCATGCAGTAGTCTAAAAATGTTGGGTTATTATATTTTTCAGTTCTAATATTTTTATTCCGTTCTTTATATTTTCTATTTCATCACTGTAACTTTTTATTAATTTCAAGAGTATTCGTACTTACCAATGACATTTTTAGAATAATTGCTTTAGTGTCTTTTTCTGATAAATTCCAGCATCTGTGGCATTTGAGCATTGGTGTTTGTTGATTTATTTTTTTCACATGTAAGTTGAGATTTCCTGATTCATATGCAAAAACTAATTTTGGATTTTATTCTGGACATATGAGACCATGGCTGTTGTTTAAACCTTATGGAAAGTGTTGATATTTTCGTGTTAGGAGGCAATTGACTTGTTTTGGTTCAGGTCACAAGTTCTGACCAACCCACTGTGGATTGTTTTCAACATCAGTTCCTTCTTCAAGTCTTTGCGGTGCTATTCAGATCTACTGCATATATGTGCCACCCAGTGGCCAGTCTGGGACCCGGGGGATCACCTATTTCTTAGAGAAGTTCTAAGCCTATGGTATGCTCTTTAGGGTCAGATCCATGCATGTACAATTGGGAGATGATATTGAGAGTTTATAAAACTCTATGGGCTCATCCTCCTGAACTCTTCTCTCAATTTACTCAATTTACTAATACTCTGGTCAGCATGGGCAGTATTCTTTCTGCCACTGATGAGCAGATGCAATCCTTATCAAATGGCGCTGCTCATTCAGCGAAATGATGACAGAATGTCTGTGTCCTGTAAACTCTGGAACATGGTGGCATTCTACTTTGTCCCCATGATGGTAGAACGAAAGCTTATAAGTTTGTCCCTTCTCTAATCTATGGCAATGTCATTAACCACTAGCCAGCATTTCACAGTCTTTTTCATCTAGAAACTTAGCTTTGAATTATGGCAAGCTTGAGATAATTCTTTGCAACAGCGGACATATTCCATTTCAAAGTCCAAGCAGCTCAACACTCCACAGAAACAGTGATGAAACCCTTCAGCTGCAGAAACTCTGGACCTTTTGAAAATATGCAGATATTGGAATGATCTTTCATGAAACCTTGTGAATCCTGACCCAAATGATTTTTGAACTGACATGTTTCTGCCAAAAGCAATGATTGCTACAAATTAACCTATTTTTACCGGCCACATTCTATTAACTTGAATTCAGCTTTAATTTTGAAAAAAAAGAAATGGTCTCACTTCTGGGCTCACCTTTAACATAAGACCATAAGAATCAGAGGAGTGGTTAGGGCTTGTTGTCCAGCTCGGCAACCTAAGACATGGGCTCTAGGAGATGTGTCCCTGGGCGGTACAGTGTCTGACTACATGGGCATCCCCCCAAAGTGGAACCTTGCAAACTATTTCTATGATTAGATATTTCAGACGTTCCCACCTGATAATAAGTTGTGAGCTATTGACATTAAAGATGACATTTGCTAAAAGCTAAACAATTGTTTCTGATCATTCATTAATGTGGTTTTCTGATTTTTCATGCAAAACGTTTAAAAAATATATTTTATTGATTTTAGAGAGGAAGAGGGAGGGAGAGAGAGAAAGAGAAACATCAATGATGAGAATCATCCATCAGCTGCTGGAGACATATCCCCTACTGGGGATCAAGTCACCACATGGGGATGTCCCCTAACCAGAATCAAATCATGACCTACTTGTTCATAGATCCGAGGCTCAACCACTGAGCCATGCTGGCCTGGCTAAAACACTGTTCTTTTATTCCAAGCGGGTAGCATTCTTATAATCATCATTAATTATGACATGCTTTTGAAAACACTTCTCTAAATGCATTACAGAAGAGCTAAGAATATTCTCAAGTATTCTTAGGACACTCATGTTATTCCTTTTTAAAATATCATTTACAGGATAAAATCCAGCCTCCTCAAATCTAACTGGTGTAATCAGATAGCTAGAAGCAAGTTGATGAGATACAATTGCCAACAGGAAGTGAATTGATCACATAATAAAAATGAGCCTGGATACCATCCTCTCTCTTTAACTCTGGGATAAAATTAGTTTGTACCTTTATTTCAGAACTAAAGAATAAATCTGCCCAAATAGGAGTTTGCATTCAATTAAGATCCCAGTGAATTTGGGCAACAACAGAATACTTACATTAAAAATATAAAACAAAGCAAATAAACAACTTATAAAAAATTAAAAATGGCTTTGATTTTAAGTTATCACAGCAATGCGGGCTTGTTGGGGAAAAAAAAGAACAATTGAGAAATGTATAACTGAGAAACGTATGACTGGCTCCCTTTTTGGTCATAAAACAAACCAAATTACATACGTACTTTCCTTTTGACTGTTTACTTAAAAGGTGTTATGTTCCCTGTCCTTATTTTTAAAAATGAAATGAGCACAACTTTTCATATTGTTCTCAGACACACAAAAGAAATATATAAGAAAGTTGTTTTTTTCCCCCCTTAAATTTTGTTCCTCAGATTGGTTCTTCTTGAGAGTCTGTGAAAGTCTAAAAAAATTTTAGAAAGGAAATTTATTAAATCGTGGTCCAAGAATTGGAAATGACCTTATTGTTCATCAGTAGTAGAATGGATAAACACACTGTAGATAGTTTTATAATGAACTACCATACTTTAAAGCCACCCAGAAATTAACATAAAATGAATGAACTAGATCTATATGTATCGACATGGATTAACCTAAAACAATGTTAACTGTAAGAAATGTTGCAAGAGTTCAGGAACTGTGGGATACTATTTAAGTACACACACATACAAGCACAAGATAATACTATATTGCATCTGGATATGAACATATGTAATAAAAGTAAACAAATATGATAAGAACAATAAACAACAACTACAAGACAGTGTTAACTTGGGGACAAAAGGGAAAGGAGGGGTGAAGAGCTGGAGTTTTAGCTGAAGCATAAAAAAAACCAACTCTGAAGCACAATGGCAAAAGAATAACATCTGTTAATCCTAGTGGCGCTTTAGGGATACAAGTGTATCACTTTCTATATATTATAGTTAAAGTGGATAATGATGATGATGATGGCGATGAACAGAGGGAACAGAGACCCTTTCTTGGTGTTGACTATTAGGAGAGCATTGATTTATCCTTATGTTTTTTCCTATTAAAAGATAACTTTCTGGGTACAATATACAATATGTCTATTATATTATAATATGTATGTTACACTGTTTACAGATACCTTCTTTTTTTCTAGTTTGAGTCATGTTAATATTTAAAAACAAAAAAGTGAGTGCTGATTATTTTTACTATTGTTTTTATTTAGCCACTTTTGGCACATACACAGGCCTAACAGCCAAAATGCACAGAGGAAGCGAGCTCCTGCCCTGTTCCCCACAGTCCCCCCCCTGCGGGTGACACTGCTGGGGGCCCCCTCATCCTCTCCAGCACACATGGGGATGCACCCTGGCTGCTTTACCCTAAAGCTGTCATGCGTTTGCTCAGTTTCACATCATGTGCATGTCCCTCCCCAAGATCTCCATTAAAATAAAAAGCAAACTGTTGTTAATGGTTGGGGTACGTTTCTTCCAATGGCAATAGTTTCTACCCTGTAATGAGAGACTGAGTGTGTGTGTGGGGGTGGTCTTCTGAAAACTATGCATTTAAAAAATATATATTTTTATTGATTTCAGAGAGGAAAGGAGGGGGAGAGATAGAAACAACGATGAGAGAATCACTGGTCGGCTGCCTCTTGCATGCCCCACACTGGGGATTGAGCCTGCAACCCCGGCATGTGCCCTGACTGGGAATCAAACCGTGACCTTATGGTTCATAGGTCAACGCTCATCCACTGAACAACACCGGCTGGGCAGGTTGGGCATTTTTTAAGCCACAAAGGAGAAGTCAAACGTAGCTCTGGCCTTGAACCTGGCTCTCTCTGGGAACATCTCTGCCAGACTCCATGCTCATGTAGTTCCCGCCATTCTCTTCCAGCTCCTCCCCTGTCTTTCTGGTCGCCTTTTGTGAGCAATTCCTCCTCAGAGCTGGGGCGGTGGTAGCACTGGCGTGGCTGTCAGGACCCCAGCCACAAATGTGTCTTCTTTCATGAGATAATTATCTCTTCTAATGTACATGTAGGCCTTCATTTCTAAAAGAAAAGTTTTTACTTCTAGCACGTATAAAATTTAAAGCACTTACACAAGAGATGGGGTCTTAAAAATTGCCTGCTTTCTAGCTGATCAGGTTCAACGTATCCACTATCGAGTGTCGGCCGTTTTTGTCCAGTTATAACTAAGCACAATGAATGAAAACGGTATTACTTGAGGACCTGCTGGACTAATGTAGTAGGACTTTCCTAAAAGCAAAATGTACTAATTGGAACTTTTGAAAAGTGAGGCATAACCTGTAATAATCCTGGGTTAGGTCATCTGAATTGTGATTGTATTACTATCCTTCAGTGTTGTTAGACTGGTGCACTAGCCATCGATCTAGTTTTCTTTCTATAATTAACTGGTTCCAGTGATGCAAACGCACTTCTTTCAAGTGTTCTTGAGGAGCCCTAGGGACTGCTCAGCAGTGCTTTCTTGCTGGTTGGGAGACATTACCCTTCTGGGTTTGGAGCACTTGGGTAGAGCAGAGTGGTGAGGAGGACCAAGGTTCAGACGCTGACCTGCGGGCTTTGTCTCCAGTCCTTTCACGCCTCTTTACCGACTGCCAGAAGCCTGTCACCAGCTTCCCCACGTCAAGTCATCCCTTTCCTCCTCAACCCCCTCCCCAATGCCAGGAGCTGGGAGCACTCAGGCACCATCCTTTTTCTGGTTTTACTTCTGTCTTTTACGACTTGAGGGAACCAAAACCTTCTTCCCCGAGATGCTGCTAATCTAGCTCGCATGCATTCCCTCCATCCGCAAGACTAAAAAGGCAGCCCCAACCGTCACGCAGGGCAGGCTGGGGACCACCACCGCCTCCCTTAGCCAGCGCCTCCCTTAGGGGCGAGGGGCAAAGCCCCTTGGGAAGTGACCTTTCACCTCCCCTCTCTCCTCAACTCACCAATTTTGACGCTAGCGAATGAAGGGATGAGGAGACCTGGTGGGCGGAGCTTCGTGTTACGCTCTTCACGCTGATTGGACCTCCCCGGTGTGAGGGGGCGGGCCGTGCGCGACCTTCCCCTCGGTGGGCGGGGAGAGACGTGAGGTCTGCGCTTGCGCGCCGGGAGGTGGCCGAGTGGCCCGGGCGGACACGCATGCGTGGTGGGCGGGGCCCGGCTCTCTCTCTGCCCATATTACCAGCCCAGCTCGCCCCATCCCAGCCTCGCCGGGCGGGTGCTTTCGCGCTGCTTTGGGGAGAGTCGCCGCCGCCGCCGCCGCGCGAGGGGCCGCTCGGTGTTGGGGTCGCCATGGCTGGTTACGAGTACGTGAACGCGGAGCAGCTGGCTGGCTTTGATAAGTACAAGGTAGCGCGGCGGGCCCCCGGGCACCCTGTGCCTCCGCGTCCCGGCCTCTCGCAGGCGGCGGCGGCGGCGGAGCACCGGCGCGGTCCGTGTCACCTTGCGCCGCGTGGCCCAGGGCGGGCGTTTCTCCGGGGGCGCGGGGCGGGGGGTCCCGTGGAGTCCCGTGGAGTCCCGGGGCCTCGGGGTGGGCGGGCGTGGGGCCACCTCAGGCTCGCCGCCCCGACCCCGGCACCCTCCCGGATCGCCCTCGCCCTCGCCCTCGGAGACCGCTCGACGAGGGGAGAACTGGAGAATCAATCCCCTTCGCTTCCTTCATCATCATTATTTCTTAGCGCCACCCCCCCCCCCCGCCGCCTCCCCGAGAAAGTGATGGGATCTAAATGTAGGGCTCTTGATTGTCTTCATTTTCATGACGTTTCTCCCCGCCTTTCCTGGGAGACAGCTTCCGAGGCGGAGATGGTCCTCCGGCAGATAGGCCCGGGGAGGGAGGGAGAGAGGGAGGGAGGGACGGCCGAGGCCGGGCTGCAGAGGCTGGCGGCGCCGGGCTGCGGGGGGAGCCGAGGCGCCCCGGAAGGAGCCGGGTGGAGAGAGAGAGCGCGGCGGGCTCCGGAGTGCCTGGGAACCCGCACCCAAACCTGGTACCCGCACCCACGGCAATCGATTGATCTGGCGGTGGGCCGAATGATGTGCCTGCCGTGCAAAATGATTGCAAGGATTTGAAAAGCTCCTGGCACCTCATGGGCCTCGAGTAGATGCTTAAATCCCCTCCCCTCCACATCTGGCTCATGGTCATTGCTCCTGTCCGTCACGTTGTCCAGGCGAGAAATCTGGCAGTAACCTTTCATCCCCGGTTCCGCTACCCCACCCACCAGCCAGTGAATCACCAGATGTTCTTTCATTTTTTTTTTGAGCCTAAACTGGAAGATTAGTTCCATTACCACACTCCCCACAAACACTTTAAGTAATGTGTTCGTTTGTTTGTTTATTTAGTAGTAATGTTTTTATTTTAGAATATTTTACTATAGATTTTTCCCCCCCAGAAAAATTGTGAAGATAGTACAGAGTTTCTGTATACTCTACACCCAGTTTTCTTTATTACTAACATTTTACGTTGGTATGGTACATTTGCCACAATTAATAAAACCAATATTTATACATTATTAACTGAAGCCCACACTTGATTCAGATTTCCTTAGCTTTTTAACCTAGGTTCCCCCCCCCCCCCCCTTTTTTTTGTCCCAGGACCTCTTCCAGGACACCGCATTACATTGAAGCATCATGTCTCCCCAGGCTCCTCTTGGCTATCCACAGTTTCTCAGACTTTCTGTTTTTCACAGCCTTGCTAAGTTTTTGAGAAGCTCTGGCCAGGTGTTTTATAGAATGTCCCTCAGTTGGGCCTTGCCCGATGTTTTTCTCATGATTAGATGAGGGTTATGAGTTTTTGGGAGGATGGCTCACTGTATCATAGGAAGAGGATTTGCTGTTAGCCCTGGCTGGATAGTTCCTTTAGGGTGTTGTCCCGATATGTCAAGGTTGTGGGTTCAATCCCTGGTCAGGGCACAAACTATAAGAATCAACTAGTGAATGCATAAGTAGAACAACAAGTCGTGTCTGTGTGTGTCCCATCTTCCCCCCCCCCCCCCCCCCCCCGTCCTCCCCTTCTTCCTTCTCCCCCTCTCGTCCTCCTCCCTCCCTCACTTCCTCCTTCCCTCTCTCTAAAATAAATAAATTTAATAAGTACATGCTATCAACATGGCTTATCCCCGTTGATAGTGACTCTGACCACCTGGCTTAGGTAGTGTTTGTTAGGTTTCTCCTCCTAAAGTGACTGTCTTTGGAAGGGCGGCACTGTGCATAGTACCAGGAATGGAGAGTTATGTTCTACCGCTTGAGGGCAGAGAAAACTAATTGGAATTGTGCAAGGAGGATTTGTTTTCCTTATGCATATTTATTTATTCAATCATATCAGTGCGAGTTCATGGATATTTAATTTATACTTTGGGGTTATAATCCAATACTATTTTATTTGTTGCCCATTTATATTCACTTTATCCTTCCAATTCTTTTTCTGTGTTTCATAGTGATTTTTTTTAAAGGCAGCTAGTCACAGCATTTCTTTGCTTAAAACCCTCCACTGTCTTTCCACTGCTCTTGGGATGAAGTCCAAAAATCCATAACCTGATCTCATGGTTCTCAATAGTCTACGTCCAGCTTTACGTCAGGCCACTCATTGCCCCTCCCAGCTTAGGAGGGCCTCCCTGCCCCTCCCCCAGGCCTTAATGTTGTTATATCTGCCAGGAATGTAGCTTCCGGTCCTATTTATGTTCATCTCCATATCTTAAATGTTAATTCTTCAGAGAAGCATTCCCTAATTATGGCTTTCCCCTTAACTGTGCTCGGTACCCTCTGCTGCTTCACGGGATTAGCTCTTTGGTGTATCTCCCTATTAGAATGTAATGCCCAAGTAGTTAGGCTTGTCTCAGGGACCACCGTGACCTGGGCACTGCGCCACTGTGCTCACCAGGCACCCAATAAACCTCTGTGGAATGAATGAAGAGTTTGAAGAAGTCTTAGTGGATTGTGTCTAACTGGAATTGGGAAGGCCGTAAGGGGTCTCAGAAGGTCACATGGTATGTTCCTCGGCCTTCAAGCAACATCGTGCCATTACCATTTGAACTGGTGCTGCTGACAGTTTTAAGTAAAAAGAAGTTCAGAGCCGTGGTCACCCAGGCCAGGGGCTTTCCAGTTTTCATTAACGGGTGTTATTAACCCCCGTAACCTGCCGTTTCCTTCAAGCTGTACTTCCTCTCTGTTATCTGGTTTTCATTGTAAATATTGACTTATGAAGCTTTTTCTTCTTTACTAGGATCTGTCTTTCCCGGTTAGTGCCCGTAGAAGAGCTGTCTCATTTGCAGCAATGTCTATACAGGAACTTTCTTTACTTATAAGCAGTCTTCTCTAGATCGACTTTTCCACTAAAGTAGGGTCCTCCTTTACGGAAAATGTTCGTGTGCTCCTCTTTTCCTGTCTCCCCCTTCCCTTATCTGACTCACTTCCGGAGCCTGACACCAGATGTCCCATCATCCTGGAAAACAAAGGTCAATTAAGCAAGCATCCAAGGTTTACTAAAAGGCAGTTTGCTAGTGTTATTTTATTTATAATGAGGCTTCTTTTATAAAAAGGGGG